>CM070525.1:60696938-62131822 GCA_036346145.1 Olyra latifolia
TTTGTTATTTATGAACACAATTGATAGAACACGGAGTTAAATGAGTGCAAATCAAGACGCAAATAGAAGATGAAAGAAGGTGATCAAAGGAAAGAAGGTTCGATGGCATCAGGATAAGAAGGAAGGAAACTGATGCTATGGAAAAATCCCCGACAACGTCAACAAACAAGAGGCCTTAATCTTGAAAGGCAAGTGACATGTTCCTTAATCATTTGTCAACTCCAGTGCTATGAAATTCTATAAAACTTGCTTATGTAGAATCTTTAAACATAGGAAAAAACCTATTAGACAATTTAGTTATGGTTTGACTAACGATAGTTATTTCTTGTTCATGAAGGTACTATGTCCTTGTCATGTAGACCATATTCAACTTGACAAGGACTAAATAAAAAGGAATGAAATTACTTGGCGATAGACAAACTCCATTTAGGACGATGAAGTGCCTTGTCAGCTTAAGCCATTTTCACCTTGATAAGGATACAATCATGAACTAAACATCATTTAAGATCAAAAGGATTAGTTAAGTAAAATAGTTAGATAATAGTGGGATTAATGCCATTGCATGCTGAGGGCAGAGGAAAATGATGACTCTAGTATGGAATTAAAGATAATTGAATCATTGATAGTCCCCATGGGGTGGACTATATCATATATATATATATATATATATATATATATATATATATATATATATATATATATATATATATATATATATATATATTCCTGCCCGACTCCATAAGGATTCTACTCTTGTGTCATAGTAACATAACATAATTGTGCCCTTCCATGTGACCGAGAAATCGGACTTAGACTAATATTTTGAGCGTCTTGTCTTCTTGACTTGCTCCTTGTCGGTTTGCCTCTTGATGGGTGTAGTCTTGGTCTCCTCCTTGTTAGGACACTTAGAAGCAATGTGCTCTAACTTATTACATCCAAAGCATTTGATAGTTTTTATCTTTTTGGTTTTATACTTTGGATTGTTCTCTTGGTTCTTGATTGACTTGGAGAGTCTTATTTCATAATTTCTCTTCTTTGGGATGAAACCAAGCCTACTCTTGTTGTTGATGGATCTTTGATTGTCCAAGATGGCATTTAGGCCGGCTTTCCCTTTGTAGCACTTCTCCAAGTCATTCTTCAATTTAAGCACTTGAACCTTGAGCTCTTTATTTTTCTCTACAAGATTGTTAGTATTGCAAGCACTAGAGGAAATATGAGCAATTGTATTTAAGCAACCAGGCACATCATTAATACTATCACAAGATATGAAAGAATTGGAAGCATGTATGCTAGTCCAACAAGGTTCATCAATTTGATCATTGCAAGACATGATGGAAATAAAAGCATTTGCATTAGAGCAAGTAGGCATGTCAAGCAATTCATCAATTAAATCCTCACATGAGGTGGAGACATCATTTTTAGATGAAGTGCTAGAAATAGGATCTAAGTATGCCACATCATCTAATATATCACAAGTAGTATAAGCATCCACCTTAGTGCTAGTGAGACTCTTGAGAAGTAGATGATCATGATCTATCTTTAAGGTATCATATGACTTTTGGAGCATATTATGCTTACATACTAAATCATATGATTTTCTAATCTCCTTCTCAAGATGCTTATGGAGCTTTGCACACATGTATATTAAATCATTATGAGAGGGCTCGTCTTTATTTATCTCATTATTACCTTGACCCATATAGCAATGAAAAGATGTGGAGAAATCATCACTTGAAGTCTATACTTGTGAATTGTTTACTTGATTAATCTTGAACTTCTCATGATTTTCTTGAATGAGCATCCACATATCATGAGCCTTTTTGATATGACACACATTCTTCCGCTCATCTATGCTCAAAACACTAAATAAAGCATTGACGGCTTGAGCATTCCTGATTTCATGTTGCTCCTCTTCGGTGGTTAGGTTTCTCTCATCCTTCACACTATAACCTCTTTTAACAATATCCCAAATCGAAGGATGGACAGCTCTCAAGAATATCTTCATTTTGTATTTCCGCGGGCCATAATGTGTACCATCAAAATATGATACCCAACCGAGGGAAGTGGGTATAAGAGAAGATTCACTACCCTTTCAAGTTAGTAAGATCAAAATAAATATTATCTCCACTCTCACCCATCACGTCTTGCGACATCCTAAATTCTCCAAGCGGTTAAGCTTTATGTGGGAGATTAGGCTCTGATACCAATTGAAAGGACCGGGATATCGCCTAGAGAGGGGGTGAATAGGCGATATCAAATTTTTAAAACAATAAACAAACTTAATTGCGGAAGCTGTATCGGACAGTCCGATGGTACAGGGTCGAACAATCCCATACATCGGACTGTCCGAGTCAAGTACAGGGTCAGACAATCCAATGTATCGGACTGTCCGAGGCAAGTATCGGACTGTCTGGTCTACACAGAAAACAGAGGACTTTGAATTCAATTCAAATCTCACAAATTCAAGGATACCACCTGCACCAAAGATAGTTCACAAGCAAGTATAGGTGTAGTAGTATCACACAAGACAAGATAATCAATTCAATTGTAAAATAAGTAAGCAAATCAAACTTGAAAATAGAAATGGTGAACCACGAGCAGAGAGGACATGCGTCGATGTTTGTTCCCGAAATTCAGATCCTTGAGGGGATCCTACGTCTCCATTGAGGCAGCTCGGTCACACTTGAGCCGGGGTCTTTTTCAACCCTAATCCTCTCTAAGGTCCACACCAAGCTTCCTTGGAATCCACAAGTTGACTCCTTTCCTTGCGAAGGCGGAATCCGGCCTTCACAAACTTAACACGGCGCACCACACAAAGCTTGGTGGCTCGTGATCAACTCCTAGCCATCTAGGAGTCCTCAACCTCCAAGAGTAACAAATGCCACGAAGAAAGAATTTGGAGATGAACTCAAGTGCTCAAAGGTCCAATCTTGCTCAATCCACACTCACACCTCCTCCCAACCCTTCTTCCTAAGGGGATCACCTAGATCGAAGAGTGGAGGGGTCACTAGGGCTCAAGAACACACTAATTCCATAAAGAAATCACCTCCCAACCTTTCTCCCAATTCTCACTCAATCCCTCTTCCCAACTCTTTCCAACCCTTTTTCAAAAGGGGATCACTTAGATCTAGAGTGGAGGGGTGCTATGGAGGCTCAAGAACAAAGGGAGGCACCTTCACACACCTTGGCACACAGCCTTCACAACGGCTAGTTGGAGAGGAGGGGTATTTATAGATCTGGGTGAAAATCTGCCCGTTAGGTTCAAAACTATGTAATATTAGACAGTCCGATGTCAAGTATCGAACAGTCCGAACTAAATATTAAGTCGGGACAGAGAACCCCAAACTCTAAAAGTTCGAACAGTCTGATTTATACTACATCGGACAGTCCGATATATAACATCGGACAGTCCGAACATAAAATCAGTTTCAGACAGAGAACCCCGAACTTTGAAAAATCGGACAGTCTGGACTAGGGTATATCGGACAGTCCAATACAAAACATCGAACAGTCCGAGGCCTGAAAACAGCCACTGCACGCCCGGACGAAAACGGACATAACTTTTGACTCCGGACTCCGTTTTGGGTGATCTTAAACTCTACGGAAAGCTAAGAACGAGAGCTACACAAACAACAAGATCTCACTTCTCAAATCCCAAAGAATAAATATAAAATTCACAAGGAAGGCAAGGGAGACCTACAACTCTCACTTTCCAACAACGCTAACACCACTCTTCAACTAAGTTTCACAAGGATGGATCACTTAAGCACTTGACACATTTAGAAGTCATTTTTCATCGCATCCCTCTTAATAGTACGGCAATCCTTAGACTCAAATTAAATCAAAAATAATACAAGTCTAGGATAATCACTTGCCATCTTCTTTCTTCATTTTGCATGATGACCTTCACCAGAGGATTGATGAAGCCTTCGCCTTATCCAACTTGACTCGATTCACCTCATGAGACTCTCGTCCCATCGACCTTGACTTGATCATCCTCCTCGACGATCTCCACGCCAAGTCGATCTTGACTTAGTCCTCAACTCTTGGTGACACCATTGTCTTGTTGACCTCGGCTTGACCGTCATCCTTTAACATACCTTGGTCATCACATTCACAGGACCTAATTCTTTCCAAACCACTCATGAAAAATGTTAGTCCCAAAAGCTCAATGGATATGAATAAGTTGATATTTGTGAGCAATTAAGTACAACAAGTGTTTTATATAAATAAGCACAATATTAAACGAAAACACTTGATATGGAAAAGATCTCTACTAAGTGCATCATGATAAATATGTAATGGAGCTAGATGCACTAGGAAGATAATTGCCAATATAATAAATCAACTAAACCATAGCAAGTACCACAATCTTCACTAAAATGGAGCACATGATAGAATATACAAGAATTACACATGTGCAAATAATATTCAAGATAGAGTGAAGTTGTGGAACAATCTAGATTAAACTTCACTAAGTGATGTGCATAAGAAGATATACAAACAAGGTAAGCATACACCAAGCCAATTTATAGTAATATGAAGTTTAATTCTAATTAAGACATGCATACTAGAAACAAGACACATATTGAACTCAAGTAAATATATATGCACAAATAGACATGAAATGAACCAATGTGCATATATAGACAATATGTTACTTAGAGCTCACTATGCATTTGTAAAAGAGGAACGCAATAATAAATATAGAAGGGATACCGAGATTGCATACCTCATCTTTGTTTATCCATCCCATTTGTATATGTGAGACTTACCTCGCTAGGATGGATAGATTCTTCACTTGGCATATATGATTTCCTCTAAATAGATGAGACTAATATTCAACTTGGCAATAAACATGCTAGTCTCATAGCAACACAATCATGTTAGAGGTTGGTCACTAGGCAATTACTTAGCCAAGCATTTACACAAATTTATCATTTACAAATAGTTGTCATTATATGTGTTTGTCATTAATCACCAAAATCACTTAAGTGCCTAGATGCACTTTCAGATGCAGGTTAGTATCTTCTCTGAGCGCAACTGAATCATGGGCAGTTGTGCTATGTGGAACGTCTATATTTTGGACGTCTGCGACACAACCACGGCCTGGCCTTCCATTGTTGCCTTTGAGCCACCAACCATCTAGGAGACGGGAGAGATGGTCGAGGATAGGGTGACAGTCCAAAATGTTAGATAGTTGGGGTGGTAATTGCAAAGTGGAGAAGATGATGGGGTGAGGGATCTGCACCAATCTTAAAGCACCATTAAAGGTCCTTAGGTTACAAGGTCGTGTATAAGCGGTAAAACTACATCCATTTGAACTTCATCAAAAGCTTAATTACATTTACTTAAAAAGAAACTTAATTACATGCAGATGAAAAAATAACAAGATGCAAGGCAGTGGTTTAATAGATAAATTCTAAAACATCCAAACATGTAATTAGGCATGTTAAAATCTGGTGGCTAGGTAGACAAGGCACACCAAGACTTGAATGAGCACAACATGTTGTTCATGCCACCATGGCACCATGCCATGTCAGCACATGGGATCAGTTTCTGGCCCACGGTCCGCCAATGTTGTCATCTTTGCTTCGGTAAATCTGTTGACAAGACAATCCCATGTTGGTTGCCGTCCAGCTCAGCCTCGACCGCCAATGTTGTCGTCTTTGCTTCGGTAAATCTGTTGACAAGACAATCCCATGTTGGTTGCCGTCCAGCTCAGCCTCGACAAGCCAACCAAGCTGAGGTAAACCAGACTGAGCTTATGCAGGTTCGTGTGTTTGGTTGCGCTGTGTCGGTTGAGCTCGGTTGATGGAAACATATGTTTGATAGCCCTATATTTGGCTCAACCGAGCGATGGAATTCCATTGAACATGTTGTAGGCATCACATGGACAGGCCCTAGATGCTCCACGGCCGTGCGCTCGGCACGCCGACTATGCCATGGCCGCGCAGAGGATGCCATGGCCGCATGCTAGGCACACCGCCCTATGGCCACGCGCTGATGATGTCGGCTGCCCCACGACCACACGCTGGGCACACCGACTCCCATGGCCCCGCGCCCTGGCTATGCACTGGTGTAACATCCCTAGATTTTAAGCATAAAGATTTTTCGTTGCTTAAAACTCTTAAGTCATGCATGAAATGTTGAGACTTTTTAAAAGCTCATCAAGATGAACACACTATTTTGTAATACTTCTATGAAACCTTAAGTATTAAAACTAATTTATATGAACTAAAAAGGTTCACTTCCAACAAACTGTATGAACAACACATTAACTTAATAAGGAATTAAGGATATAATTATATAGACCAAAGATTTGAGTTACTATATAGCATTTAGTGGTAGGACTCTTACTTATGTTTCTCCACTGTGTGGGATATCCTTTTTGATCTCATCCCATAGCTTTCACATGGTTCTGCACCTCTTCTTCTATTTTTCAATTGACCTATAAATTCGAGTCCAGGTGTATCAGGATTCTTAATATCTTGAACCCTAACCGGAGCTACCTCTGCGGGTCACCTCATTGTCGATAAAGTCTATTTCATATAGTATGTAACTATGTATTGTGCTCACATGCTCACACACACATTCATATATGCCACCTTCAGCTATCTTCTTTTCAACGAGATGCCATCCCAGTTACACTCTGAATACTCTATGTCTAAAAACCTCAGTCGGAGCAACCTATGATGCCACCTTCTGACCGATGGAATATGTTTAGCCTGTGTGTGCTATTGCATGTATGTACATGAATATACACGCTCTGTAAACTTTAGTACCCCATCAAATAAGGGTAACTTGATTGCGAGTATTCACACAACAACCACCTCTTTCCACCATGTGCCTATATTTTCGACTACCCTATAAATTTCTCTGCTCCATCTCATCAAATTGTCCAACACTGTAAACCAGTCATGTCATGGAGTTATCCATCGTCGTTTGAACACTTATTCCAGAAACCATGCTAAGGATTATTTCCACCATAATCCATACCTTGGGCAGCATACATCATAGTACTTCCCTTGTCTTTTTGTTACATCTCATCCTTTTAGTCCAATCCACCCTAGTCTTGTGTTCTTTCCCATCACCTAATTTCTATGTGATCTTTGATTATTTCTCCTACTCAAAGTTGACCTAGATGAACCCAAGTCTAGATATGACAGAACCCCTATGTGCCTTGAAACCTAGCCAAAGTTACCTCTCTAACGTCACCTCTTTGTCAATGAAGATTATTTCATCTCCAGGCCCTCTTAATCTGTCGTTCAATATCACATGTGATACTAGGGGCATATCCAATCCATGTGAGTTATTAGTAAACTTAGGCAATCTCTTCTTTGGCAAGCCATTAAATCCTTTGGACCATTCCATGACCCCATATATTTAGTGGGACCTGACCTGAAGCATCCCCTTAAGTCAAGCCAGACATATACATAGTAGCCTTTGCCCAATATTAGACAAGACTGAATATATGCATATATATATACACCCTAACATCCTTAAGTTTCCAAACACTAAATAATGAACTGGCTTTGAATCCTGTTGGTAAAAGTCATCTAGGAAGATTTTAATTAAAAAAAAGTCAGGAAGAATATTTCACCTATTTAAAATCTTTTTAGAATTGTATGAAAAATTGATATTTAACTTACATTTAGAAAGACCTTAAGCAGAAGTATCATATTTATAGGGAAAAACATATTTAAGGATTTAGAGCATTTAAAAGGATAATTAAAATCACATAAACGAAAATCTTCTCAAAATATTCATTAAATTACATACGTAAAATACCTATAATTTTGTGAGCTCAAGAATATTTTTATTATCTTTTTCTAATAATTCTAAAATTTGTTACCAATAAAGGATATTTAAATATTTTATAAAATAAATATTTTCAAACTAAAATAAATCACAAAAAGGAATATTTATATTTTTATGAACCTAAATATATTTTTACTATGTTTTCGATAATTAAAATTATTTATGGCTAATAAAAACATTAAAGAAATGATTAAAAATTACATAAAATAAATAAATGTCAAATACAAAAACAAAGTACATATTTGGGATCCTAATAAGTTTTTAAACACATTGATATTTTCATATTATTTTCTGAGCTACCAATATGTTTCTAGCTATAAATTGCATTTTTTAGCCAGTAGAAAAAACGTATTTTTCTTATTAATTGGAAACTTACACTTTCGGAAAACTCCCTCGACAAGGCGCTCTCTGTTTTACTCCCTCCGTTTCATAAAGGTTGTAGTTCTAGCATTTAAAATTTTTATCAAAATGGTTGTAGTTCTCACATTCCAATGCAACTTTAGAGTCAATATGACCTTTGTATCCTTCATCAATACAGCCATCTATTTAGCTAATTTGTTTAATTACCCTTCATTAAATGAGAGTAGACAAAGTCATTTTTCACGTCTCCTTATTTTGTATGTATTTAATTAAAACTACAACCATTATGATATTTTGTATATATTTAGTTAAAACTATAACCATTGTGAAATGGAGGGAGTAGAAAAGACTCCTTGGACCACACCCTGGCCGAGCCGCCTTCCTAGCCTGAATCGCGGTGCTCACGATCCAGCACCCAAATCGCGCACACGGCGACATGAGCAAGCCGCAGGCCATGCAAGCTCGTGTGTGGCTACTTCAACCCAGCGTCGTCGCCACCGTCCTCCCAGAACAAGGCGCTTCCAAGGTGCAAGCAGATAGGGCGAAATCACTTTGCAGACCCCATAGTTCTTGCGGCCAATACGATCATCATCGGCCACTGGTGCAGCGGACCCGTCACCGCCGCCTGTTCGTCGCCGATAAGTCGTAGCCGCCGTTTTCCCCCCTTTCCGGTCGCTATGGCCAAAACCAAAAATTGTTCCTAATCATTTGTTCATAGTTCAAATTTATGCTCTAGAAAGCATCCTATAATCCTAGAGATCCTTACCCAACCATCTGGCCGAACCAATCCTGCCTCAGGCAACCACTGTCGTTAGAGCCGCCACCAGGAGCTTCACAGCCCATAGTGCTAGCGCGCTGTGGACCTCCACACCACAAGCTTCGCCATGCCCAATAGATAATCACATGGTCTTGTGATTAGACCCAAACCTGCCGTAGCGCCGCCGCGCCATGGCCGAGCTCCGCCTGAGCCTTGGCTGCATGGCACGACCAGCACAACCCTGCCCTTAGCAAACTAATGGTACCTTAGTGTTCCTAGAGACCTATAGATGCTCCCTGACCCACCAATTTAGCTGCAAAGCCGTCGGAGTGTGCTGCCCATTTTTGCCCTGTTCTACGGCTCCGTCGAGCAATTGTCATTGCCATAGAGTACTCCAAGTCATGAAATGTCCACTTATGGACTCCTACAAACTCAGCAACTGTTTTCATGTCCCCCCTTAAGCAGGAAACCAATCCGATTTTTCCTTTTTGAGCCCGATTTACTATTTTAGCTCGGTTTTGTAAACAGTATCCACATAAAAAATGTTCATAATAATATAATACACTTGAATATGAATTTTAATTGCTTGAAGTAATAAGACAATATGTAAACCATGAACTAAAGCATTTAAGGCATTAAAAACTAATAAAGAATTGAATAAAAATGAAATGTTTAGGATATAAAATGTTATTAAAAATTTAAGAATATGCATGATAGGATATTGTAATATACATATAAATTTTATAAAATGCATTATCCAAAGTCCATTAAACCATATATTTACTTATAACATGTATGTTTATCTAAATATACCTATCCATTAAAAGATTTATCATTTTACTACAAAATTTGACTTATAAAAATTAATTATATATGCATATCCTTGTATTTCATAAAATTCAAAACCTTCTAATTATTTATAAGATTATACCTTATCAAATAAAAAGGGATGTATATATACACATAAGGAGTTGATATTTTTGTTGCATAAAAAGAACATGTTGGTATGTGTTTGAATCTCCTGCATGATTTGAAATAGAAGTCGGAAAGGAAGGATTGTCAAGAAGAACAACTGAGACCAAAGGCGGGGCCAGAGTTTCAAGAAAAGATGCCTTTTTATTTGATAAGGTATAATCTTATAAATAATTAGAAGGTTTTGAATTTTACGAAATACAAGGATATGCATATATATATACATAAGGAGTTGATATTTTTGTTGCATAAAAAGAACATGTTGGTATGTGTTTGAATCTTCTGCATGATTTGAAATAGAAGTCGGAAAGGAAGGATTGTCAAGAAGAACAACTGAGACCAAAGACGGGGCCAGAGTTTCAAGAAAAGATGTTGGAGCAGAAGGAGAAGAAGTTACAAGAGTTGGCCAAAGAATCAAGAAATCAGGATGACCTAGAAAGGTCTGATGTCAAGACAACACTTGCGGAAGACCTAACCAAAAGACAAGTCATATGTCCTCTTATCATGTTGATCCCATTCACTAGAATGCTAGGCATTGATCTACGTCTAATATGAATGGTTTATAGATAGTACAACCTCATATAAACCACGACCATCCTATAAGTTAGAGCCATATTCACTTTGACAAGGTAAGTAATAATACTCAAATATCAACTAAGGTTAGTTTTAGGAGAACTAATTAAAATTCATCAAGAATCGATAATTGTAGTGGAAGGCTTAGGCTTATCTTTACATATGCAAGTTGGATCATTGTTTACTTTGATGAATATGCTGCCATGATTATTTATGATCATTCCTGAATAATGTGTAATACTTGAATGTGACCGGATTATGAAGTGTTATCTCTTACTAAGGGCAAAGAATGGAGAAGGTACTGGCATGTGACCAGCTACATGAGATATGATGAAAGTTTTCATGTGAGGAACAATATTGTGAAATTGATGAAAAGAGCCCATATATGAGATGGGGCTTTTGTTGTGAAGTTCCTGCCTGAAGCATATAAGAATACCGCTCTTTTGCCGTTGTAACATAACATAATTATGCTCATCCATGTGACCGAGAAATCGGACTTGGACTTGTCTTGAACCATAGACAAGATTTTCCACGGTTACAACAAATCGCTGGTAGTCATGGTGGCCTTATCCTACCAGCCAAGTCTCGATAATAGTGGTAACCTTGCTTCTATGAGGTGACAAAACCTGTCGGCCTACGGGTTCTCATGGTCAGAGTAAGGACAAGGTCTCGCTGGTGGAAACTAGTCCAATGGAACAAATCATATCTATGTTGCCTCATCTCTAGCTAAGTCATGGCATCATATTGGTAAAGTTAGGCAAGTGCTGCAGAACTGAAACAAATAAAGCATTGATGGACCATGCTTCCAGGATACGAAGCTGTATCAATGGGTAATTCCAGATATCGAGGCATAAGTAGATTTTCCTTCTTACCTTGATTTTTTTTGTCGGATGTTATTTATATTCATGTCATGAAATACATTTCTATTATGTATGGGTTAAGGGAATATTGAAGATAAAACTAAAATGTAGAATTAGGACATGATAAAACTAGTAATCAATTAGGTAGGTAACTTTTAAGCGGAACAATGATCCTTTCCTTGGTGAAATCCAGTGCATACTAGTTGATAGTGAATTTTCACATATGGCTTGCGAGTATTTGGGATACTCACCCACCTTTCATGCGGGCTGTCCATTCCTACGGATACTCCTAGGTTAGGACCTCACAGAAGATGATCTTTTCCATGGTGATTGTAAAGAGGAATTCTATGAAAGATAGATGTGACGACTAGGTCATCTCTACGCTCAGGCTTACTAGTAGTAGTAGGGTAAACTTTTGATTGTAATATGAATAAATAAGATGTTTGTAAGACAGAGTCTATAAAATTCGACCAGCATGCCCTATTTTCACTGTAATTGTACTTTTGTTATGTAAATTTAACATGGTAGGATGATATTATATCTAAGCATAACTGAATCTTGAACAATTGTGCTAGGATGGAAGTCGACATTTGATGTCATAGGTATGTTCCCGACAGCTGGGCATGCTGGTCATGCCTTGGCCTGTCTGCACCATGTTCGAAGTTCCCACCGAATCTAGCACCACACCACAGTGCCTCACCAGTCCGGATCTGACGCTATCTTGTGTCGCCTAGCCCCGACGTCGTGGTGCCTCGTCTTGGCCAGATTCGACACTGCTGCGCATCGTCCTGGCTGGTCCCGGGTCTGTTGTGTCTCGCCCAGCACGGATCTAGCTCCGCCGCTCCTCATTGTGGTCATATCCAGCATTGGTGCACCTCACCTAATGATGATGCCACTCTCTCTGATACAAACACCGGTCTTTCCACTACTCCCACTACACCGACTGAAGATCAAGATGGATCATATTTCGGTAGGAATCCATTTGGTGAGCCATTCAATCTGTCAACGCCGGAGGTTAAGCGAGCCATTCCCAAGGTCCAGCAACTCGTGGAGCATCAAGTCTAGCCTGACTTCAAGCCTAAGCCATCCTCACGTCCGGTTCGACCACCAAACACTAATATGAATTCATTCGGCTACCAAATTCACGTCTGAACTCTGATTAAGGCGTGTGACCACTTGATAGAAAGCTTATCTCCTCTACTTTCAAAAGCATTCAGTTTCACCTCCAAATTAACCACAAGTCACCTAAAATCATAAAAATACCTCAGCGGACAGAATCTGTAGGCTGCTGCGCCAGCTCTACTTTGGGCCTAGGGCCCATGTAACCCTTGGGTTAGGCATCCAACCCGTTGGCCGCCACCCTTGTTCTCCTTGCCCTCAATATCATGTCCAAACTTGTTGTTCTTTCTTAAGTTTTGATTAGATCGGTAGTCCCTGTGTGCGACACTTTCTCGAATTCGCTTGTATCGACTAGACCAACCGAATCGAGTTTTAGAACCTCAAATATATCGTGTCCTTCATCCATATTTGTAATTGTTGGGAAAGTACGCGGCCATGGAGATATGGCCCATTAACTTGCCTCCGGCCCCGCGGAAAGTACACGCGAGCTTTATAAGCTCGCGTCCGAGCTTCCCCGCTCCGAAGCTCGGGTCACTCGCCCCTCCCGAGCTTCGAAGCACGGGGCTCGGGACAAAGCGCATGCGCGCCGCCACAAGACATCTTTGTGGGTCCCGCAGGTCACCGCTAGTTAAATGCGACCGCAGTACCAAAGCACTCCTGACACAGACCACAGGTGGGTTGGTGGCAGATCGTGTCAACGGTCAGCTTACCATCCACCCCTATAGAGAAAGATAGGTATCGCCAGGCTGCGGTCCGAACATCGATCCTGGCAAGATGAGGGAATACGCCCGAATGCCCGGCCGGCCTCGTGCATCTGCCACGCCACAGCATGGCAAAGCAGGAGAAGATGACTAGTGACCGAAGGACAACGCGGCGCATCCCAACGGACCAAGGTCAGACTACAGTGATCAAAGGCCGCCTATAAAAAAGGGGGCACAAGACACAACCACGAGGAAGGAGACAGACGAAGAGACGGAGATAGCCAGAAGAGCATTCGGCCACCGTAGAGCAGGAGCACTTGCACTCGCGTAGGAGCTCTAGTTCCAGGCGGTAGTTCTTCGCATCTAGGTACTGTAGGAACACACATAGTGCCTTAAGCACTGATTGTACTCTAGTCCGGGCTTCCCAAATCCCGGTCTCACCCTCTTGTACTCGTTTAAGCTCGGCATTAAACGAAGACTGGACGTAGGGCTATTATCCGATAGGAGGCCTGAACCAGGATAAAAACCCCCGTGTTACACTAGCACACACATGGACGTCCTTCCCTCGGCGACGCCCGGCCAGCGGCCGGGCCTCGGTCTAGGGAGCAGGTCCGCCCTCGGGTCTCGCACACCCTCCTTCCCCTTGCTCATCAGCCTGCGGAGGCTCGTCTCCCAGTAGCCGACAGCTAGCGCCCACCATGGGGCCCGATTGCGGTCTTCTCCCCTCGATCGACTTGAGGATGCCCTTGTTGTCATACGATGACGACGATGGCTTAGACCTCAACCGGCGAGCTGCGGCGACCTCGGCAGCGTCGACGAGTTGTCTGAGATGGCGGTGGTTTCTCGCGAAGCCCAGCCGACGAGATGGAGGTAGAGGCATCGCCCACCTCGGGAACAGCTGTCCGCCCCCCAGCATTGCTCGGCCGGGGCGGCGCTCTCGCTGACTCACGTCAGCGAGACCCTCATGGAGGGACCGGAGGCGCCACCACCAGTGCCGCAGCCGGACGGACCACGCACATTCGTGGTCCTGTCCGAAGAGGAGGATCGGTCCTGCGCGCGCAACTGGCGTCCCAGCTCATCAGGGCTAGCAGCGGACCAAGGTGTGCCCATGGTAGTTGAAGGTGCCGACGGCACTGCCTCCGTGGGTGACATCGGCATGTCCCCTCGCGGGAGCCTGCCTCACGCCACGTCTTCGCGACATCAGTCGAAAGGACTCCGCACCAGACGCGCGCTGACTTGGGCGAAGAGCACCACCGGCGTGAGACCGATCGGAGCCTCTTCGCTGGGTCGGTCGGGTGGACCTTGGCGGACATCCGCCGTAGGCTTACCGGCCCAACACCTGTCACTCGCGCCGCGCGTGCGCCCTCGCCCACCACTACCATCACCAACCCAGTTCTGCGCAGTCAACAACGGGTTAGGGCGATTGCCCAGGTCATGGGTGACCTGGAGAAGGATCCGCTTGTATTCACCATGGCCGACCTAGGCGCCGCAGTTGCGGACCGCCTAGAGGAACTTGCCGGAGACCTCGGCGAACACCTTCAGGCCCGGTCGCGCACCAGCGGCAGCTCAAGGTGCCGCGGCCAGAGCGTCCGGTCGCGTCAGCAGGCGTCCACGTCCCCAACAGATGGTGTCCCCAGTGCACACCGGGCGGAGTATTTTCCCGCCTCGGGCCGCTTCCGGGCAGAAGGCCCGCCCCCGGTTGGTAACGACGGGGCTGCCCCAGGGTGTCCGGCCTTCTCTCGAGCTTTGCGCGAGGCTCCTTGGCCCCGGAAGTTCAAACCCAGGAACATCGAGAAGTTCGACAGGAGCAAGAATCCCGACGAATACCTCGCCATGTATACTACCGCCATCTTGGCCGCAGGTGGTAACGAGGCCGTTATGGTCAACTACTTCCCTACCGTCTTGGAGGGAATAGCCCAAACCTGGCTCTTTTAACCAGCGCTGAGGTTCTATACACAGCTAGGAACAACTGCAAGAAGCACTCCGGACAAACTTCCAGGGCTGCTACGCGTGCCCTGGAAAGCCCCAGGACCTCAAGCTCGTGGTCCAGAAGGCGGGGGAAGGCCTACAGGACTACGTCCGCAGGTTCGTCCAGGTGCGCAATACTATTCCATCGATCTCCGACGAGACCATTGTCGAGGCCTTCAAGGAGGGGGTGCGGAATACCCGCTTAACCGAGGACCTTGAGCTCCATCCGGTCCACACCGCAGCCGATTTATTTCGTACTGCGGAGGGATACATCAACGCCTCTGAGATGGTGGAGCGCAAGAGAGGCAGAGCGGAGGTGAAGGCGGCGGCCTGGACTGGAGCAGATGGCAAGAAGGGCGACGCTGAGAAGAAGAAGAAGAAGAAGAAGAAGAAGGAGCCCGCCGCCCGAACTCTGACAGCGGTGGTGGGCGAGAGGCCCGTTCCTGGCGGCCTCCTCCTCGCCCGGCCCATCCAGCGGGTGGCGAAAACGGCCGCGGAACGGGCCAAGGGCAGGGACGAGCTCCCCAGCCCTGGCCTCGACCGGCCCAGGGGCGAACCTTCCAAACAACCGCTACTGCCTTCTCCATCACCAGTACGGCCACGACCTGCGAAATTGCAGGACATGGGTAGCGCGGTTGGAAGACTTCTACGCCGGACGGGGGCCCATGCCCGAACTCCCCAATAACGGAGTTCCGGATGATGGGGCGTCCCATGGTGGCCACGATGATGCCTTCCAGGAGGCTCGCGGGCACGTCGCTGTGATTTTTAGCGGCCCGTCCGCCTACGGCTCACGACCACCTCGAAAGGGGTGAACCCGGAGACGCGCCCATGCGGTGGTCTAACCAGTTGATCACCTTCTCCGGGGATGACTGTCCCCCGGGATGACGAGGCCCCAGCGCCTGCCGCTGGTGCTCTGCCCCACAATCAGCAACACGCGAGTTGACCGCGTACTAGTGGACAGCGGGAGCTCCCTGGACATCATCACGGCTCAAGTCCTAGAGCAGATGCAAGTCCCGCATTCCAAAATCAAGGACATAGCCATTTCTTTCCATGGCATTGTGCAGGGGTCATCCCTGCAACCGATCGGGCAGATCGTCTTGCCCGTAACGTTCGGGGCTCCTCAGAATTTTCGGACAGAGTACGTCACCTTCGAGGTGGTGGACTCCGGGTTACCGTACAACGCCATTTTAGGACGTCCCGCCATGTCCAAATTCACGACGGCCACCCACCACGGATACCATTGCCTGAAGATGTCGGCCCCTCACAGGGTCATCACGGTCAAGGGTAGCCACAAGACCGCCATGGCCTGTGATGAGAGCGTCCTAGCGATGGTCGAACAACTCCCAGAGCGCGGCCCAGCTAAGGGCGATCGGCCGCCAGTCCGCCCTAAGGTGGCCCTGCAGCCGCAGGAGCCCACCAAGGCAGTCCCCCTCTCTGAGGATGACCCCGCTAAGGTCGTCCACGTAGGGGCCAACCTCGAGTCCAAATAGGCACTCGAGCTCGTTGCCTTCCTCCGAGCTAATGCAAATGTGTTCGTGTGGGAACCGTCCGACATGCCCGGAGTCCCAAGGGAGATAATCGAGGACAGGATAGCCGTCCAGCCTGATAAAAAGCCTGTTAGACAGGCCTTACGACGCTTTTCCAAGTGGAAGGATGACATCATACAGGAGCAACTCGGCAAGCTCCTCCAAGCCGGCTTCATCCGAGAGGTCGAGCATTCCGACTGGCTCGCCAACCCAGTCGTCGTCAAAAAGAAGGGCGGAAAATAGCGAATGTGCGTCGACCATCGTGACCTCAATGCCACCTGCCCCAAAGATAATTTCCCCCTGCCGCGCATAGACCAACTGGTCGACGCAACGGCGGACTCGGCGCTTATGAGCTTCCTGGACGCTTACTCGAGCTATCACCAGATCGCGCTGGCAAGGAAAGACGAAGAGAAGACAGCCTTCGTGACACCTTTTGGTACCTTCTGTTACATGACCATGTCATTCGATTCAAGAACGCGGAGCCACGCGTTCGGCGGTTGATCTAAGATGGTCCACGATCGGATAGGGCATAGCGTGAGATTTACATAGATGACATCGTTGTAAAGAGCAAGGTCCCACGAGCTCATGTGACCGACCTTCAGGAAACGTTTGCTAATCTCAGGAAACATCAAATCAAGTTGAATCCTGAAAAGTGTGTTTTTGGTGTCCGGTCCGGGATGTTACTTGGTTACGTGATAGGAAAGGCGAGCATAGGGGCTAACCCCGAAAAAATCGAAGCCATCGAGAATATGAGATCGCCAACCTGCACCAAGGAGGTGCAAGCCCTCACCGGGCGGATGGCAGCTCTCAGCAGATTCATATCTCGTCTCGGCAAACGTAGTGCACCTTTCTGCAAAATCCTGCGCAAGCACGATGGTTTTGAATGGTCAGAAGAAGCCAAGGCGGCTTTTAGCGAGTTAAAGTGCTATCTGTCCATGCCTCCCGTCCTAGCCACGCCAAAGCTCGGGGAAGCTCTACTCCTCTACTTGGCGGTAACCCCGCAGGCTATGAGTGATGTACTAGCAGTGAAACGCTTACGGCCTAAGGAGTGGTACCCCAAGGTTCAGAAACTTTTGTACACCTTGCTTATGGCCTCACGAAAGTTGCGCCACTATTTCCAAGCCCATCCAGTTACGGTCCCAACGAGTTTCCCGCTAAGGGATATCATTAGAAACCCCGACGCACAAGGGCGGGTCGCAAAGTGGGCGGTCGAGCTTGGTGAATTCGATATCAAGTTCGTACCACGAACAGCGATCAAGTCCCAAGTCATGGCCGACTTTTTGGCTGAATGGACCGGACCGGCCGACCCTTCTGGAGGTTTGCCCGAGCTTACAAGCCAAGAAGCGCACTGGACCATATTCTTTGATGGGTCGCACCAATTCGAATGATCAGGTTGCGGTTTTGTCCTCATCAGCCCCCAAGGAGAATAAATTCAGTATATAGTACAGCTTCATTTTTCCGCAATGAACAATGCTGCGGAGTACGAAGGCCTCCTAGCCGACCTACGAGCATGCACTGCGCTCGGCATAAAACGGCTAACAGCGAAAAGGGATTCGCAGTTGGTCGTCTGTCAGGTAAATAAGAAGTTTCAGTGTTGCGACGACTCAATGGCGCGATACTTGGCAGAAGTGAGAATGCTGGAGAAACACTTCACGAACTTCGAAGTGTGTTATGTTCCCAGACTGGTTAACAACCTGGCCAATAAGCTCGCAAAGCTCGGCTCCCCACAAGAAACCGCCCCGGCGGGAGTGCTTGTGCGGCACCTACTAAAGCCCTCTATTCCCTCCGGAGAAGAGGCCCCCGAGAAGACGGTTGCCTCGACCAAAACGACCGGTACCGTTTCGTTCCTAGAGCAACGCGACGTCTGGATGACACCATTCGTCTAGTTCTTGGTGCATGGGACACTGCCACAGGACACAGCTGAGAAATCCTAGCTCTAAAGGCAAGCCCGACCTTACCGACTACTCGGGGGCTTGTACCGAAAGGGTTCTAACGGCGTACTTTGCAAGTGCGTGACCCAGGAGGAAGGAAAATTTCTCCTCCAAGATATCCACGACGGGATCTGTGGGGCCCACGCCTCTTTTAGAACCTTAGTGGGCAAAGCCTTCCGCATGGGGTACTGCTGCCCCACTGCGTTGACCGATGCAAGGGAACTAGTAAAACGTTGCCCGGCCTGCCAATACCACGCCCGAGTGTCCCACCAACCAACATATGAGGTAGAAACCATCCCGCGGACCTGGCCATTCTCGACGTGGGGAATGGATATACTCGGTCCGTTCCCCAGAGGCCTGAAGGGATGCACACACCTGTTTGTTGCCATCGACACTTTCACTAAGTGGATCGAGGCCGAACCGGTGTCCACCATATCAGCCCAAACGACCAAAAGGTTCTTCAAGAACAATATCGTGGCAAGATTCGGCGTCCCGAGTAAGCTGATCGCTGATAATAGGATATAGTTCACAAGCGAGTTATTCTAGGACTACTGCGAAGAGCTCGACATGAAGGTCGCCCTAGCTTCGGTGGCTCACCCACAAAGCAACGGCGCGGCTGAACGTGCGAATGGGAAAATCATGCAAGGCATTAAGCGACGAGTATACGACGTTCTCGTGGAACAACGCCAAAACTAGGTAGAAGAATTACCCTCGGTGCTATGGGCAGCCCGGACAACTTCTGATCGGGCTACTGTAGAAACCCCATTTAGGCTCGTGTACGACTCGGAGGTGGTCCTACCCGCCGAGCTAAGATTTGGTTCAGTTCGTGTTGATTTTGCAGGTCAGATCGACAACGACGAGGAACGGCTGTTGGATCTCGACCTATCCAAGTCCTGCCGCGAGCAAGCACTATTGCGAGTAGCAGCATACCAGCAATCCCTACGGCGGCACGCGGCGAAAAGGGTACAGACCAGGACCTTACAAGTTGGCGACCTAGTTCTATGACGAGTTCAGAACCTAGCCAACGCCAATAAGCTCACCCCAAGGTGGGAGGGTCCGACTGCGGTCGTATCGACCACACGCCCGAAATTTGTGAGATCGCTATCTTGGGATGGTAGAGTTCTCAATAGTTCCTGGAAAATCGCTCAACTCCGGAGGTTCTACGCTTGAACCAAGCTCGTAAGTCTCCTTTCTTACCCTTTTTCCGTTTCTTCCTCTCCTAGTAAACCCTCAAATAACCTCCAGAAACCTAAACCTATGATCGGGCTTGGGAGAAGGCTCGGGTTGTCTTAGCACACATTGGCAGAATAGCGGCTATACAGAAGCTACACCCCAGGGATTCCCTTGCAAACGGGTAAGCCGATATCCATCGCACCACGCAAGACCCCGCGCGGGCAAACGCTTTTCGGCCTTATACCATAAGCCCGTATAAAATTGTTGAAGTCCAGAGCCCCAAAACTCTGCCTCTTACAAAGAAACAGAGCAAGGGCCACGAGCTTCATTCTAAGGACGCGATTTCTCTAAACCACGACCGACCTTACGTCAATCGAAGCGGCGTGGCTCGAAACTAGGGTCGATTTTTTTAAAAATTGATCTTCTCTAAACCACGACCGACCTTCTGTCAATCCAGAAGCGTGGCCGTGGCTCGGGGGGTAGGGTCGATTTTTTTAAAAAATTGATCTTCTCTAAACCACGACCGACCTTCTGTCAATCTAGAAGCGCGGCCGTGGCTCAGGGGCTAGGGTCGATTTTTTATGGGTCGATTGCCCGAGGGTCGATTTTCGATCTTCTCTAAGCCACGCCCAAGCCTCTGTCCAGAAGCTCGGCCATGGCTCGAGGGCTAGGATCGATAGGGCTACACCCCGACCTTCAAATCCTTCTTGCATATACGACTACTTATGTTCATTCTTTGCATGCAGGAAGGACGACAAAGGAAAAAGACCAAAACAAAGCAATAAGATTACTTTTAAAAAGTATCTACAAAAAGACAAGTCGGACCACAGCCAAAGAAAAGAGAAACGGTACGAAGACATATGGCCCGGGCCGGCACCTAAACCTATGGAGCCCGACTGCCGCTTCGTCATAACGGTCCTGAAGCTCGAGGAGGGCCCTCCGATCGCTCCAGGCGGTCCGCACCTCAGTCCGCAAGACCTCGTTGGCCGGTTCCAACTCCCGGACGGTGTCCCGGTGGGTCTTCAGCTGATCCTCCGTCACGGCCGCCACCGACTTTACCTGGGATAGCTCCGCGGCGAGAAGGTCACGCTCCTCCGCCGCACGGGCAACCTTGGCAACGCGGCACACCTCCACCGACCGAAGGCGCTCCTCGAGCTCGGTGAGGCGGTCGCGTTCGGCCTTGAGGGCCTCCAGCGACCGACGGGATACCTCCCCGGTGTCTTCCCGCACCACGGCAAGGGCAGCCTCTGCCGCCACAGCACGAGCCTCCATGGCTGCTGTCTGGACCGAGGACGAACGAGCTTCCTCCAGCTTGGCGCGCGTGGCTTCAGCTCGCTGTCGCCAGAGCACGCCATCCGCCTTTAGGGCCTCCCGCTCGGTCTCATGCTTGGCCCAAGACGTATACGCAAGGCTAAATACCTCGCGGTAGGCCTACACCAAGAAAGCTAGTTAAGAAAGAAGAACCAAAGCAAAGTCGACACAGGACTTCAAAAGCCAGGCCCAGAGCCACTTACCCGTCTCATGGCCGCTGCGACCTCGGCCTCATGCAAGGGCTGGGCAGCGTGCCTAGGCACGGCCAACGCAACCTCCAGGTCGCCCGAGCCGCCGCCCAAGCCGCTAGACTCCCCCGAGAATTCCTCCGCAGACTCGGCCCGGGCCTCATCAGCCAAAACCGGCGCCGCCACCTCCGCGGACTCGATGGCTAGAAGGCGCGGCTCTGGTGCAAATGCGGTTTGCACCCCGACATCCGCCGCGGCAGCCACCTTCATGCTCACCACCACTGCAAGGGATCGGCGACGAGCCGGCGGAGGACTCCTCCTCAGTAACCGGCGGCGGCGGCTTCGCCGACCCACGCCGGCGTCACCACGATCCACCCCGCAGTGACTAGCGGGGCCATGCTCCATAACCGCACCGGGATGGTATTGGCCGCCGTGATGACTCGGACCGGCCAGTCCCAGCTGAGCAGAAGCGTGTCGCCCATGTCCAACGGCGGGATGGGCAGGCCGCGCTCCGCGAAGAGCTCCGCCAGACCGTTAAGGTTGATCGGGCGCCACCCAGACCTAGTCCGCCCCTCGACACGGAGCGGTGCCAGGACCAGTGTCCCGCTGTCCGTCTTCACCTCCACGGTCACAGTTTGGCAACGCACGTCGCTGCGTACCACCGGCGGGAGAAGATAGAACCCCGAGCCCTGGCACCCTCCGTGCTTCGGATGAGACTCGTTCTCCCGGGCCACTTCCTCTGGCCACATCGGGATGACCTCCCCCACCCCGGCAGACATGGCGACTGGCGATAAAAACAATCGAGCACGCCCCGATCAACCCAAGAATCGCGATGACAAAGAGAGGGAAGAACAGCCGAAAGGCATGGCGACTTACCGACAAGCTCGAGATCCGTCTCCGTCGGTCTACCGTCCACGGGTTTACCGCCTAGCATCAACCGACGCTTCTTCGGCGCCGGTTGAGCATCCCGCGCGCCGGCGGAGTCCCAGTCCCGGGAACCTTTGGCCCAGGTCGGATCAGGAACAGAGGCAGGAGCCCGGGTCGCCGGTCTCCCGACCGCTGACGACGACCGAGGCGACCGCCTCGCGCTGACGACCTTGTCTCGGCGGGAAAGCCCGGTCCGCTTCTTTTGGGGCGGCTGTGTGCTCGCGGCCCGCTCTTGGCGCACCTGGTCCGAGCCCGCGCAACCGCCGTCCGACGAACCCGCTAGGAAGACGGCCCCTGGGACTGCCACCAGCGCAACGTCGTCGGGCCCGGCCTCTTCATCCGCCTTCCCCTGCAAGCAAACCAGGGAACGTCAGCCTGCACCCAGAGAAGGCCGTCTCAAGGGGCGCTAAACTCGCGGGAACACATACCTCGTCGAGAATGTTCCGGATGCCCGAGCCCGATGGCTCGTTGTGGTTTGCGGGCAGCAGGAGCCCCACGGCTCGAACCACGTCATCCTGAGGCAAAGCTGCGGAAAAAAGGAGAGAACGTCGAAACACGTCCCAAAAGAAGCCCAGGCAAAGGACTATGAGATCGAAAGAGGAATTTACGGGAGTTGCCTTCGCGGGTGAGATCGTCCCACCCATGGATTTTGAAGAAGGGGTGAACCCGCTTCCGCAGCGGGCTCACCCGATGCTTGATGAAGTCGGCTACGATGTCGTAGCCGTTCAGTCCCCGGCCGGCCAGCTGCCGGATCTTGGCCGCCGAGACTGCCTCCGCCAGCTTCAGCGAAGGGCGTGGCAGCGTCAGCTTCCTAGGGTTCGCGTTCGCGAACCAGAGCCCGCACTCACTGAGCACCTTGGCATAATACCACCGCGACACCCACCCCCCGACGTTCTCCTTAGCCTTGAACACTGGGTACACGGGCTTCATGTCACGGCGCAGCTTGAAGTAGGCGCACCCCGCCGCGTTGCTCCCGCCGGTCGTGGTCAGCTCATAGAAGTTAAGAAAGAGCCTGACCGTGAGCTCCACCCCGACGAACGCCTCGTAGAGATGCGCGAAGATCGTCAAGGACAGGATCGAGTTGGGATTGAGATTTACCAACTCAATCCCGCATTGGGCCAGAATGGCGGCGAAGAAGTTGGACTCCGGAATCCAGAGCCCGTGGATAGCGAAGAGCTCAAATGAGACGACCTCGTTGCTCTCGGGCGCGGGGGTTGTCTCCTCGCCAGCCACCCTCCAGCCACCGACCTCGATGAAGCCGGCGGCGGTCAACCCCTTCAAGGTGTCCTTAGAAGTAAGGCTTTGGGTGAAGGGCGCCATCAGAGGAAAAGGAGTCGGAGGTGAAGACGGCGGAAAGCAAAGGCACTGAAGGGACGGGAAGGCAGTAGCACAAGAAAGGACACGAGGGAGCGTAAAGGAAGCGAAGCGAGGAGGCAAACCGCCTCTTATAAACCGGCGCGGGCAGACGAATCGCCACCTGTCCGCCTAAGGGCACGGAAACCGAAAGGAAAACAGCGGCGCGCATAATTGCGTTCGGTTGGAATTCCCGCCGAGGTCAGAAAACCGCGCGCGCAAGGAACAAACATTTCGCCCGAGGGCAGTTACCGATAAACCTCCGAGCGGGACGTCTTCGTCCCGCTCGAGGCTCGGGGGGCTAGCTGTTGGAGAAAAGTACGCGGCCCATGAAGATACGGCCCATTAACTTGCCTCCGGCACCTTGAAAATCTGTGAGCTTTATAAGCTTGCGCCGAAGCTTCCGCTCGGCTCGGGTCTCGCCCCTCCCAAAGCTTCCGGCCCGGGGCTCAGACCCAAGGCAGATGCGGCCGCGCGTGCGAGCACGCTGTGGGTCCCGCAGGTTACCGTGAGTTAAATGCGACCGCAGTACCAAAGCAAGCCTGACACAGGCCACTGGCGGGTTGGTGGCAGGTCGTGTCAACGATCAGCTTACCATCCGCCCCTATAGAGAAAGATACGTATCGCCAGGCTGCGGTCCGAACATCGATCCTGGCAGGATGAGGGAATACACCCGAATGCCCGGCAGGCCTCGTGCATCCGCCACGCCACAGCACGGCAAAGCTGGAGAAGACGACTAATGACCGAAGGACAACACGGCGCATCGCAACGGACCAAGGTCAGACTACAGTGACCAAAGGCCGCCTATAAAAAGAGGGACACAGGCCACAACCACGAGGGAGGAGACAGACGAAGAGACGGAGATAGCCAGAAGAGCACTTGGCCACCATAGAGCAGGAGCACTTGCACTCGCGTAGGAGCTCTAGTTCCAGGCGGTAGTTCTTCGCATCCAGGTACTGTAGGAACACACATAGTGCCTTGAGCACTTATTGTACTCGAGTCCAGGTTTTCCAAAGCCCGGTCTCACCCTATTGTACTCGTTTAAGCATTGTATTAAACGAAGAGTGGACGTAGGGCTGTTATCCGACAGTGGAGGCCTGAACCAGGATAAAAGCCCCCATGTTACACTAGCACACACACACGTCCTTCCCTCGGCGGCGCCCGGCCAGGCCTCAGTCCAGGGGGCAGGGCCGTCCTCGGGTCTCGCACACCCCCCTTCCCTTGCTCATCGGCCTGTGGAGGCTCGCCTCCCAGTCGCCGACAGTATTTTACATTGCTTGGGTTGCATCGCAGGAATTGATCTTCGTGATCAGGTCAACCGTATAATGGCATGGTTGATAACGACTCGTGAGTGTGGTTCAGCGATTGTTGTGTTCCAATCCTTGCGTGGTTTGGTAGCCAAATCGTCAAGGTCACCCTCCAACAAACCAAATTATCCATCTCACTAGAAGATCGGGATCCGTGTCCACATCATCAGCACGGCCAGATTCGGTGCTACCACTCCTCGTTGTGGTCACATCCAGCGCCGGTGCGCCTTGCCTTGGTCGAATCTAATAGCACCGTAGTCGTCCAGTGCGTGGAGCTCGCTCGTCGTTGCGTGGGGGATACCGGCTGCAACGACGGCGCCATCACCGGCTATGTGGAAGTTGTCATCGCTAGACACCTCTCCCGTGTCCTTTCCTCGTGTGCGGTGTGACTGTTGGAGCCAGGCCCGAGGGAAATGGCCATTCCCTTTGTTTCCCTGGGGCCTGGCCCGAACAGTGAAAATGCATCGAGTGCGCATGTCTCCTTAGGCTAACTGCAACTAAACATGCACTGGCTGCATCACACAGGCCCGCCCAGCAGGGAGTCGGGCATTCAAACAGCCCTAAAAAGAATCAGGCTAGCTTTGCATAAAACCTACCTACCATGACGTAAGCGGCTATGTACAGTACTACAATCAAATAAGCAGATTTTCCACATGTTTAACATTAGATATCACTTCGAGATCTGTGCGCTGCCTCGACTCCTCCTGTCATGTGTTTTTTGAAAAAAAAAACCCTCTAAAATATCAAATTTTGATAGATAGGCCCTTCCTCCTCAAGCCTCTCTTTCTCTCTCCTTCCCCACCTACCGCTGCCTTCGGAGGTAGGGGTGTAAATGGGTCGGGTAATACCCGACCTGTACCAGGATGCTAAATTACCCTAATAGGATACTGTTCTGCGCTACCCGCCGGGTACAGGTACGGGTTCGGGTAGTACCCGGTTAAATTTAGTTCGGGTTCAGGTACAGGATCGCCAATACCCGACGGATACGGGTCGGATTCAGATACCCGGATAAATCCTACAATCCAGGTACCCGACAGAGCAACCAGGCCTCCAAGGCCCAGAGCAGCCCCACGCCACGTAGCAGCATCCCCCACGCTGCAGGTCCATAGAGGCCCACCGCCCCCACGCAGGCCAAGCAGCAGCAACAACAACAGCCCCACGCAGCCCATAGAGGCCCACCAAGGTCCAAGCAGCAACCTGATCAAGCAAGCAGCAGCAACCTGCAGCCAAGCAAAATAACCAGCAACAAAATGCTCCGGCTGGGATTTGAACCGTGGCTTCCAGGATTGTGGACAGCCACCAGCCGGATTTGAACCGTGGCTTCCAGGATTGTGGACAGCCACCCTAGCCAGTGGACCACAATAGTCTTCTTGTCATAACATATGTATTGAACCTTTTTGTTTGTATGTATGCAGTAGGTGCTACAAGACACTAGTCCTTATAAAACTAAATAATTGCTAGGAACTAAATTTCTAATCTAGTCTTATAACTATAGGGACATAGAGAGACTAAAAATAAAAATAAACCACGTATGTTAGTTGGATTGTTTTCATCATATGTTTTGATCCTAGGTAATTCGCGCACTACCCGATGAAGTACCCGTTGTTCGTATTATACCCGCCCGCACACTACCCAAAACCCGTTTTCTACCCGTTCGTAGAAAACGCTACCCGTTAGCCGTACCCTATCCGATTTTTGCTACCCGTACCCGTACCCGAAGAAAAAATAATAGGGTAAGGTACGGGATGACCTACTACCCGCCCGTACCTGACCCGTTTACACCCCTATTCGGAGGTGACTACGAAGGCATCAAGCCACAACCACAAAGCCACCCTCTACTATGCCTAGCCACCAGAGGGGAGAGAGGATGGATCTATTCGCAAGAAATTGAAGGTTATAAAGATTTTTTGCAAAAGTGTATGAGAGTGGAGCAAGGTCAGTGCACAACTCTTGGAGATAGATCTAACGGCAATGAATGTGTATAGCTACATGTACGATTGCATTTTCATATTCAAATTGCCTACGAAGGAAAATTTAGTTTTGCTATTCACCGGTCTTCTAAAGTTGAAGCTAATCTCAGTCGATTCGAAGTAAATCTTTGGATTTGCTCCTCTTTGGCCCCACAACTACCGGGTTAGGGCTCCTAGGTGACACCTCCATCACGAGATTAGTGAAGGGCAAGATCAGCTAGGTTAGCTGGTAGATCGACGATGAGAGACATAGGGTTATAAGGAGGACGGGGTGAGGGTACCTTGCCAGAGAAAGGGAAGAAATGGTGGGCCGCCAAGGCTGGAAGAAGAATGATGCGGGTGGGAAGGAACTATCGACGGCATAGGGAGGAGCACCAATGGCAAACGCAAGTTGCTTCCGGCAGCTAGGTGGGAAGGTGAGGATTAGAGCATCTCCGGCAGAGTCTCTAAAACAGAATCTTCTCTATATTTAGAGTCTCTATCTCAGTCTCTAAATTTAGAGTTTCTCTCTCACCGCCTCTAAATTTAGAGGCTCTTTATATCAATATCTATAGTTTTTCTGGATAGAGGCTCTGCTGGAAAGGATAGATATATAGAGAGCGAATAGCGATTTAGAGGGGATGTATAGAGGTCTGATTTTAGAGCTTCTGATAAAGATGCCTTTAGGGTTGGGGTTTATATCAGTATGGTGGGGAAGATATGGTCCAAAAACGAACTGAAATTTCACAAAAATTCAGCTGACCGTTGAATAGTTAGCCGCAAGAAAAAAAAATTTGTTTGGTACTTCAATAACAATGCATTGTAGTGTCATTTTGAAATGCGAAAGAAATTTGTTTTTTATAGGGGCAGAAATTGGTATTTGTGTACTCGGCATTCGTCCATTTCTTTGAAGGAGAAAATCAGTTCAATTATCAGCCACCAGATTGCGAAAACTTGCACGAGCCTATGTAGCTTATCTACTTTTTAAGCAGACCCAAATGTTAGAAAATTTCGACCAAACCACCAGTTCAAAAAACATGCAACTGATATAACATTACACCAGGAATTAATTATCAAAGTTGGCGTGTAATCGTCTGTTCAAATAACACGGATTAAGCAGCAGCCGGTGTCCAGACTCCAGAAACCCAAAGAACAAAGACTTCACTGCCTATCATGGCCTTGAATTAGTGACTAGCAATAATGTATTCGCTGAGCAACTAAACACCGCGACAGTGGACAAAATTTATGTTCCTATGATGAGACTTGTCTTATTCAATCACCAGGCTATGCCCATGAAGCGTGTTAAGATAACTTACCGCGCTGTTATACAGCAACAACTTGACAAGGGGGAAAAAAAGAAAAAAAAATGTTCAGAATGGTGACCAGCCAACCATCGCTGGTTCACCTCATGCATTCAAAGAAAATGCATACCGGTTCCCTCGCACTTTGCTCTCATATGTTGCCGGTCGGACAAATCTTTCATATCAACATTCATTTGTTCACTACTTTTCACTACGCGAAAAAAATGTGGAAACAGATTAGCTCATAACTTTGGAGACAACTCCGGCACCAACGGTTCTCCCTCCTTCCCTCAACGCAAATCTTTGCCCTGCGTAGCGCAAAACAGAGGGAGGAAATTTTGAACTAAGACAACACCCATACCTAAAGTTTAATGCCTAAAATGTAACCATACCTGGCTCAAGTGGAACGGGTGATATCAGCTCAAAAACTGCAGTTACGTTGTCACCAGGCATCACCATTTTCACGTTTTCAGGCAACTCAACCTTTCCAGTGATATCAGCAGTCCTGAAGTAGAACTGTGGTCTGTAATTTGTAAGGAATGCAGTATGGCGACCTCCTTCGTCCTTTGTAAGGACGTAAATTTCTGCCTCAAACCTTTTGTATGTCTTCACACTACCAGGTTTGCAAACCACCTGAAATAGTACAAGATGACAGCAAAGGAACGTCAACAACTTAAGCAGCAAGATTCTTACTATTGGAGGACTGCCAGTTATTAGACTAACACCACCAAAGATGCTAAAGAATATGGTGCAAATATGCCAGAACAAAATGAAGCAAACTTCTGGAGCCTTAAGGAATAAAAGGCTTATGTATTCCAACATAATCTTTGGTGATAATGGAAGCCTGCATCATTGATGTACGACAATTCCCTTTTTCATCGGTTCGCTCAAAAACCAATATGGCAAAAAGTAGTACATTTAGCTCAAACTTCTCTAGGTTCAACTTAGAATCACACGAACCTGACCACGCTCTACATCATCACGCTTAAGACCACGAAGAAGAAGACCAACATTATCACCAGCCTGCACACAGGTTGTATCAGTATGAGGCTCAGCATCAACCAAAAACACTGCATGGTCTACTTTCAGTATTGTTACCTCTCCACGATCCAATATCTTTTTGAACATCTCAACACCAGTAACTGTAGTCTTCAAGGGACCACTCTGTGACCAAGAATATGATACATCAAAACACACCAAGGTAGTAATATAATGCGTACAAAACTTGCAACAAGAAGACGAGGGTATTAATGTGCTCAGTTCCAGCAAAATTTAGAATATAGAGGCCGCAATAACTCATGTGTGCATGTGTTTCAAATAACTCAATACATTTGTTTCAAACAACGTGTAACAAGCATAGTACATTACAGCTCAGATCAACTCACACTATGCAGAAACTAATAAATATGTCCAATATCTTTTTTTAAAAAGAAACATCTTGGGTGAGACATAAATTTACGTAGATTAACCATAGTGTGTGTGTATATATATAGAGAGGATGGCTAGTGTACTCTCCAGAGTACGGATTCCTCCGTACTCTAGACGGGTTTACGAAATTCGAGATATTTAACGACCGATCCGAACCGTTGATCTTGTTCATCTCATTGAAATGTAGCTACTGAGAGATTAACCATAGTGTGTGTGTATATATATAGAGAGGATGGCTAGTGTACTCTCCAGAGTACGGATTCCTCCGTACTCTAGACGGGTTTACGAAATTCGAGATATTTAACGACCGATCCGAACCGTTGATCTTGTTCATCTCATTGAAATGTAGCTACTGACCAAGTTTCGTATTTTTTTGAATTTGTTTACTATTTGTTTCGTATTTTTAAAAATCAGCCTTCTAATTAGTCGTGGAGCGTCAAAAAAACTGATTTTAGATCATCCGTACTATATATATATATGTGTGTGTGTGTGTGTGTGTGTGTGAAGTCACACAATGCTACACAAATTTGCATGTGATGACATGCCAAAAAAGTACCATTATCGATCAACCATAACATAGATTTGATTAATACATAACTCAAGAACACCCACAAACATCGTTCAAGGGTAAACTTTGATTATATAAGAGAACATACATGGATTTCAGAAGATGAAAAAATGCAAATCAGATTATTCACCTGCGACAACCCTAAGATCTCAACTTCATCACCAGTTTTAATTACACCCTGTTCTACACGTCCAGTCACAACAGTTCCACGACCCTGCAGATCAAAACCAATGCATCGGTATTACCACTAGTTTCCAATGATAAAAGTTCTGGCAATACAAATATGTGATTTATCATTGACAATTTATTGAAGAATAACCCCAAGGATACCAAATTCATGAGCACACCAAAAATATTGACATAAACATAAGCAAGAGACGACATTGTCAAGTTTAGAAGTAGAGAGCATTTAAATAATGACTTGAAACAAACAGTTGCCGATAGGCTGAACTGGATCGGTAGCATTATAAAATAAAAGACCCATGGTTTTAGAGTACAATACTAAAGACTTTGTTTAAGTTAAACAGAACAGCACTTAAAGATGCCATGATTAAGAAGTCTTCAGAAATTGGAATAAAAACAGTTTGACAATGAGTAGTTTAGTAAAAAAGTATGCCTTCTGAAAATACCCTCTATACCACAAGACAACCAAATGAAAACACCACGATGCAGTCCAGGTATAAATTGCTATGTTAGTGCTGGGGTTAATCGATCCACAGCATGCCCGTTACGCGTACACAATATGGAGAACACTGAAGATGAAAACATTATAGTACAATATTATACGTGATATGGATTGGCCTTGGTAGTAACTTACGTATGCAGCTTAGCACCTGATTGTACACATGCAACAAACAGTAGATGCAATGTTTCATTTTTCATAAGTATTGCTATTAGTTTTCTGGGTTTCCTACCCTGCATTCATTCACACATTATTAGACTTGAATTTCCAATTATATATACATGCATGTCAACAAGCTAAGCATTCATTGAAACTTGGCTTCCATTCTAGATAAACTGAAGGCTGTAAACCTCATTTCTATGGGTTAAGAACTGTTGATTTTGGTAGTTTGGCACAATCGACAGGCCATTCAATATTAAATGCAACCAATTAACATCAGATTGAAGATGTAATATCAACAATTGTATATCAGTGCTACCTGCAGCAGTCATAAAATCTAATCACCTGGATTGAGAAAACATCTTCTATTGGCATTAAGAAATGCTTATCAAGCTGCCTCACAGGATCAGGGATATAGTCATCAACCGCATCCATCAATTTCAAAATGGCATTCTTTCCAATTTCATCGTTGGTGCCCTGCAAGGCTGATAGCGCTGATCCACGGATGATTGGAATATCATCACCAGGAAACTTGTAGAAACTAAGAAGCTCTGCATGAAAAAAAGGGACACCGTAAAATTACTTTGGAACAGGAATATAATTGATCAACAAAAATCAATGTAGAGACTTTCGATGAAAAAAATACAAGAAGTGGAAAATGCTAGCATACCACGAAGCTCCATCTCTACTAGTTCTAGTAACTCCGGATCATCAACAGCATCAACTTTGTTTAAGAAACAAACAAGCGAAGGCACACCAACCTGAAAATGAGGAAACACTCATGTGATCAGAAATGCAAAGACAGCATGCTAAAGTCGCGCAAAAATAAGAACAAAAAAACTAAGGAATTTGGAACCTGTCGGGCAAGAAGAATATGCTCCTTTGTTTGTGGCATCGGACCATCAGGAGCCGATACTACAAGAATACCACCATCCATTTGAGCAGCTCCGGTGATCATGTTCTAGAATTTTCACATCTAATTAGAGTGCTACGCAACAGAGATGTACATGGTGGACAATCAGGGAACATAATAGATCTTCATGACTGAGTTCAGATGTTACCATAACTATTTGATATTAAGGATTAAACTAGAAGTTCTAAGAACCTGCTCCAAGTTCAAATATGCTCACCCAGTGATTTCATCAATTTGAAAATATAAATTTAACATTCATAACAACGTACATGATTTTAAACAAACAATACCTCTAGATACTCTATGCATGACAGTAACATAATCAGACCCAATAACCTTAACAGGTTCCAGTTACAAAACAGAGCTATTTACCTTGACATAATCAGCATGCCCTGGGCAATCCACATGGGCATAATGCCTTTTAGCGGTCTCATACTCCACATGGGCCTGCAGAAACAATACCAAAAGGTCACCATTTGATATGCAACAGGATATAAACCGTCCAAGAAAAACATCTGTCGCAGAACAATAAAACAAGAGCTAAGGCCCAACCGTTGCAATGGTGATTCCTCTTGCTTTCTCCTCCGGAGCCTTGTCAATCTCATCGAAAGCAACCGCTTTGGCTTTCCCTGCCTCGGCAAGCACCTGCAGTGACAACACAAATCGCTCTAGAATCATTCAGATAGTTTGGAAGCCTAGCGAGCTTTGGACCAGACGCGTATCTAAGAAATATGACCTTGGTAATCGCAGCAGTGAGGGTGGTTTTGCCATGATCGACGTGCCCAATGGTGCCGACGTTCACATGAGGCTTCCTGCCAAAGATTCAGCCCCATTTCAGAACACGAATCCACAGATAAAACTCGGAGTACATGGATCGAAACGGAAAAAACAGGCAAAGGCGAACGGATCTGGGCTGGGGCTGAGGAGAGCTCACGTGCGGGTGAAGGTCGCCATGGACCTCGCCCAGAGGCTCCCAGCCAACGGTGGCGGCGCCGGAGGCGATTGCGGCGCATCTGGGAGCACCGCGGGGCCGGAGACCGCGGCGGCGCGGAGGGTGGGGTAGGAGAAGAGGCGGCGGGAGTTCGGGTTCCGGAGCACTGCTGTGGCGGCCATTGCGTCGCGGCGGCGGCGGCGGCGGCGCACGAGGAGAGATGGGTTTAGCTAGGGCTTTAGGAAGGCGTAGCCGTCTGGGTGGAATGGGAGAGGAGAGCGGCTAGTAAAGTCACGGTACTAACTGAGGAGGTTCTACATGGGCTGTTGGGCCTTAGGAAGCCCAGTATCAGTTACTCTGTCTCGACCACACAAGCGCACGCAAATTACTGTTTCGCCACGGCCATTTCAGTCCACCACAGCCACGACTCCCCTCCGTCGCCGCCGGCGCGCGAACTCCACAAGCCACCGCGATGGCCGCCTCGGCGCCGGTCTTGACGCCGCTCGCCGGCGCCTCCCTCCCGCTCCCGCACACCGCGCGGGATCAGCGCGCGAGATTAGCAGCTTCCCCCCGGAGTACTCCTACCCTGCGCCTCAGCCTCGGCCGGCCGGCGCAGCTCTCCCCCGGCTCGACGCGAGCGCGGTGGGTGCGGTGCCTGGCGTCCGGCGGCTCGCTGAGCCCGGAGATGCGGGCGACGCTGGACAAGGTGGTGGCATCGCACAAGGTGGTGCTGTTCATGAAGGGGACCAAGGACTTCCCGCAGTGCGGCTTCTCCCACACGGTGGTGCAGATCCTCCGGTCGTTGGACGTGCCTTTCGAGACGCTCGACGTGCTCGCCAACGAGGCGCTCCGCCAGGGCCTCAAGGAGTACTCCAGCTGGCCCACCTTCCCGCAGCTCTACATCGACGGCGAGTTCTTCGGCGGATGCGACATCACTGTTGGTATATGTCCTTCAAATTCTGAGTTTTTTTTTTGGGAATAATTCACGAATTCAGGACTGCGTTCGTGAGTTCACATACCAATTCACCAATCTTACATATTGTGATATCTGTGGTAAAAAATGGTACTAGATTTGGCAGAGGAAAACTCCATAATTTGCTAATGCTCGAGGCATTCTACAATCCACTAATTTCCTTGAGCCTGTTAGAAACCTTGAAAGAGGGTTGGACATTCCTGTTGTTTCTTGTGGGGTCCGGGTGGTGTCATAGACATAAATTTGTTGAATTCATCACATTCAATGGATAAATTTTAGGATATGTTTCAGCACAAAAGTCAGGACATAATGCCATTTTCTGGGATAATCTAATTACCATGGTGCTCGGACTATCTGACCACAAATTTTGCGGTAAGCAAAGAAATGTTGTTTTATTATCTGTAAGTTTTGCAGGAATGGCGCAAATTTCTATCCCAAAACTGACTGTAGACCATTGTTCCCAGTATTTTGCACCACCCCTGATTAGTTTCCACTTTCCAGTGTCCAGTTTCCTGTTCTAGGCTGAACAGCAGGCATTATAACACAGCAATCTGTTGGTATTGGAAAGTCTCAATGCACAAGAGACAAGATTCAAGTTGAACACACTGATCAATGCACAAGAGGCAGATGTAGTACTCAACTTGTCTGGAAGAAAAAATTAGCATGACAGCACAAATCCATGATGCAACAAATCAACACCTTAAATTTTCATCACAATAGTACTTTTCAGTAACCCAAATGAATAACTCCACGCACAATACGTCTAAGATGGATGGGTTGTGTTTTGTACTGCACTCAAATTTTGTATTATTATCTCTGTGTTCGAGCTGAGCTTAATGCTTGAATTGCTGTGTATTTTGCAGAAGCATACAAGAGTGGAGAACTGCAGGAAACACTAGAGAAAGCAATCTGTTCTTAATGAACATTGAACCACATCATACAGTAAATCTGAATGTTATCGCCCTTCATAGCTCCTCACTTCCTCTTCAGTCATGATGTAGAACTGCAGATGCCAGATGTTGTGCTCTAGACAATTCAATTCATGAGGCAGTGAAGTCCACATGCGCTTCAACCGTAATAATTTTTGTTGTAATTTGCAGTCAACCAGTAACAGATGATATACATTCCATGCAATACTCATTTGTCAGCTCCATGCCAGCATCCATTTTGTAACTCTCATGCAATACTATTTGCCGTACCTGACAAATTACATGTGGCATGCAGGCTGCAGCTTCATGAATTGAGCTTTGTGCACCCCTCTATCCGAGGGAATGTGCTCTAAAGACAATCATACGATGATTGTATAACTTCTTTTTTATATACTTGTGATAATATTGCTTATCGATTTCATGAATTAATGTCATGACTTTTTTTATTAAATACGATTAGGTTGTGAGACACATTGTCATTGTGATATTGTTCTAAACAATCCCTGGTTCATATCATTACGAGGGGCGGTAATGATTTGATCAGCACATGTATTGATTGATGGTATTGTTTCATATACCATAGATATGGAGATATCAAACCAATAATATGGACACATGTTAGAGAACATGGGTGGTTGGATAGACCTATTCCGAGACGCTACTGAGATTGTTATCTACAAAGTGCCATCAGCGTGTAGTCTCGAGTGGTACATCTATATAGTCCTTAGACCTGATATCATCGTGGAAACCTAGCTTGTGGAGTCGTATGTTTTTGTGTTATCAAACGCTACATCGTAACAGGCCTGGGTATACTGTGAAGTATGGCGTAGGGATGTGATTGATCAAAATGGAATTTGTCTCCCCTCGATAATGGGAGAGATATCTCTGAGCCCTTGGTGTGGATGGATAAGAAAAGCGCACGGCCGTGCTGATATGATTAAAGAGTTAATCATGATATTTATATACATCACATTAACGAGTGAATAATCGAGTTATCATAAGTGTGGCACGTATCTTGCCCTGAATTTGATTGGTATCGTGTAGTAAAAGGATCAGTATATTAAGTGTATCAGGGTTTAGCCGATGAGATCATTCTGTGCATTCGGGAGTCAATATGTACTACTAGGTACCATTATTGATCTATAGATTGAAAAAGACTTTTCGGATTCACGTCCGACTTGCACATGAATCTAACGGGTTATACACTTAACGGGTTGGAACTTATCTAGTGGAGTTGATTCATTAGAAAAAGGGTTTGCGCGTGGATACGATCCGCGTAGAAATTAGAGTCCTAGCGGGCCTCGACTAGAGCCCACTAGCGCATCCATAAAAGGGGAGGCTTGGGACGACGCGCGTGTCACAGACGAGCTCTCACCAAGCCCTAGCCGCCGCGCCCCTCCCGCTTGCCCGAAACCCTAGCCGCGTGGTGAAGTGCTAGCACAACCCGCACTGCGCGTCAAGAATAACGATCTGTGATCCCCTACTTGCATGTGATCTTGGATATTCGCGGTAGAAAATTTTCGATTTATGCTAGCGTAGCCTACCCGTTCCCCAACACTATCTTGTTTCCAGCTCGTAAAATATAACCCTTTCTATACCATTTATTTATATCATCTACCACCTGAGCGAATTAGCAGCGTGGGACCAATGAAGCTGAAATGCTTTGTTCAAACATGGATTGAGCTGAAATGTCGGGATATAACATCTTCGAAAAACAAACTTCAGAAAACAGTTTTGAGAAATCAAAACATTTAAGACTGGCCTTTTAAGAGCTGTGTAATGCGGTTTTTTGAAGCCTGGCTCAAAGAAATAGTCATGATCCGTAACACACGTAAGCTGATCCAAGCACCAGTGCAGCGCTCGCCAATAGGCAAATAGGGATAGGGAATAGGTTACTCCATTTATTTTTTACGCCGCAGGGGCTGTCCAACGCACGTGTAGCCATCTGCGTGGCCGTTGGATTCAGTGAGCCAGGGCGCGTCTCCTTCTCCCACCGGGCTTCATCTCGCACGGCTCCTGCACTCACTGCTTGGGTCATCCCATTAGCTCACAGTCCTGCACACTCGTGATTGCAACCCAATACTCCATATGCACACCCTCATGCCTTGGAACGTCCCTCCCTGCACACTCATCATTAGTAAGGCACAAAAGACAATGGGTGATTTGGCTGATGTCTCAGGGATAAGACCAAAAGAGACTTATGAACTTCTCTCTAAACAAGTTGGAGAAAAACGTCATCTTGCTTTTCTTTTAGATAACTATAAAAATTATTTAAGAACAAAGTGGGAGCAAGATATGGCATTAAAGGATGCCAAGACACTAATACAATATTTTCAAGATCGCTAGAAAATAAATCCATCGTTCTTTTATGCAATTCAACTTGATAAGGAAGATCAAATCACCAACACATTTTGGGATGATGGCAAATCATTGTTGGACTGAGTATTTTGGTGATGCTATTTGCTTTGATACAACTTACAAAACTAATAGCTATGGCCGACCTTTTGCTATTTTGTTGGTGTTAATCACCATAGGCAAATTGTGATTTTTGGTGCCGCGTTGTTATATGATGAGTCAACTTCAACATTTGAATGGTTATTTGCAACTCTGTTGAATGCTACATGTGGAAAAGCTCCTAAGGTGATGTTTTTACTTTTAAATTTATGTACAACTGTGAGCTGTCAAACACTTGTATTAAACTCTTATATATTTTTGTTTTTAGGTAACTATGACTGATCAAGACCCTGCCATGAGTAAAACAATAAAAAATATCTTGCCGAACACTGCTCATAGGTTGTGTGTGTGGCACATGTATCAGCATGCCACAAAATATCTCAATCAAGTTTTTAGTGTTTCAATAGATTTTAAGCATCATTCTGGCCATTGTGTGTATGACTATGAAAATGAAGATGAATTTTTAAGTGCTTGGCAAAACATGCTTGTAAAGTTTATTCTACGTGGTAACAAATGGTTGGTTGACTTGTTTACAATACGTGAAAAATGGACACTTGTGTATGGTCGCCAATTCTTTTGTGACGATATGAAATCTACCCAGCGGAGTGAGATCATTAGTAGTGTTATTAAGAAGTACTTAGATCCAAAAAGAAGGTTGCTTGATTTTTTTTAATCATTGGGAGCGACTTCTGGAAGACCGCCGTCATTTGGAGTTGGTGGCAGATTATCGTGCAAGCCAATGCTAAAGTTCCATTTTCAAAAATGCTTAATTAAGTTTCACACATTTATACTTCAAATGTATATAAGGTTTTTTGAAGCAGAGTACGGTCGATTTCTCTGTTGTAAGATACAACATTGTGGAGTAAATGATAATGTACATAGTTATATTGTCATAGATAGACACCAGGAGCAGACTGTGTTATATGACATATGTAATGATCAGTGAAGTTGTTCTTGTTTTAAGTTTGAGTTCATAGGAATTCAATATTGCCAAATTATCAAGGCTCTACACTTCAATAATATCGAAGTACTTCTTGAAAAATACCTTCTAAAAATATGGCAGAAGAATGCAAAGTCTGAAAAAAAAAATTAGCACTTTGAATATGGAGTCTACATCTGAAGCTTACATGGCAAACCGCTAAAACTCATTGATGAGAGCATTCACTAGTGTAATTTCTGTTGCATCATAGAGTGAACTGGCATATAAGAATCTTCTAAACCAAGCACCAGAAATTATGTCTAAAATAGAAGAACATGTTTTGTAAGACAACAGGTGCCAAACAGAGATAACAAATGTTGAAGCATCCAAGGTAGACATTTGAACACCATGTGTAAATCCAACTAGTGTAAGAAAGAAAGATGGAGAAAGAGAATCACGTCGTTATCCAAGTTGTCTTGACAAGAAGAGTAAAGGAAAAAAGAAAAAGGATGCAAACTCTAATGTGCCTCTACCTATGTGTAATCCTGAGGATGAAAACAATGTAAGTTTCTTATCAATATTTTGTTTTGTTTAAATGTTAGATCGGGTGGTATCATTATGGATATATATTTTAATTATTGCAATGTAGGTTCTACAAATACCTTCGTATGGACCACATTCATATGGATCTGTAATGGATCTTTTAAATTCAATGACATCTTCTAATCTAGAAGGTTAAATGAATACTTTGCACGTCATGCTTCTATATAGGTTAAATGACCATATTCTTTTTTTATTTTTTAATTTTTTTAGGTTCAAGTAGTGGACAATTTGGTCATATGTGATCCTGCTGTAAAGAAAAATATTTGTGCATAGGTTGCGGGATAAAGGATAGAAAATGTTTTCTTTCTTATTGTATTTTTGTACTAAATAAAGTTGTAATATAATGTAAGAATGTTATGTTCTAGGAGCAATGTATGAGTTTTATATTTAAATGGTTATGTATTACTTGAACATTCAGTCTTAAAAATTTTGCTTATGGGTCAGTCCTACGCATTTTTGAAATGCAACAGTGAGTACACATCATTGCAAGCTAAAAGTTGGAGTAGCTCTAGTGTTGCACAGACTGAAAACTGAGTCTTTTTTGGACAGAATATTGCTTGCTAATGTGGGATGTGAGTGGGTTTAGAGCATGCTGACATTGGAGTGGACAAACAATTTTGTAAGGTTTCTATATATTTGTGTAATTATATAGGAGGATGCATTGATTCTTTTATTGGGCATTTTTTTTCTCATATATGTGGAAATATCCTGTGACATACCATAAATTTTTCAATTTTGGCATAAAAATTTTTCGTGAAAAAGTTATAATTAAGTTTTTACAATCATTCCCCAATTTTTGAGAATTTTCCAAATTAATCTCCCATCTACACCCTAAAGAAAACACCATATTCTTATTTCTCAAAATTAATTATTCTGTAAAATAATAAATTTTATTCTATATGTGGATTCTTCTCATTTTTGGATTTTTAGAAATTTACCACATATTTTTCTAAGCTCCCTATAATTTTTTGTGAATTTTTAAAACTCTACGCAATTTCTGGAAAATCATTTCCCATTTGAATTTAAAACCTTCCATTTCGGGAAAAACCTGAAATATGCTTTCCTTAAAAGGAATGCTTCTTCGACATCACCGTAACCCGGCTAGACCTGATCATAGGCCGGGCTGGACCGGGTTTCGGGTCGGGCTTAGAAAAGCCCGATCACCTGGATGCAAGCCTGAGCTTGGCCTGGCCCAATTTTTTCTCACCAAAACAAAGCCCGAGCCCGGCCGGGTCAAAAGCCCGAAGCCCAAAAGGCCGGCCCGAAGCCCGGCAATTTCTTGTCTGCCTTGCTGTGCATCACATCCAAGAAATACAGCAAGACCATGTGAGCTGGATGTCCAGTGATTGCCATGAACAAGTCCCTGATCGAGCATGTTTTTAAGCATGCTGTAGGCATCTCAATGAACACATATACAGGTTCATCAGGAGCCTAGTCATGCCTCATCTAAACGAACACAGCCTCATCCTCATCAAGGACATGAGCAAGGAAAAAACGTGATGCCTAGTTCAACTACTCCAGCTATCCAGCATCTCTTCAATTGAACATTTACACGATGAAAACATAATGGGTGACAAGCTTATAAATAGACATCTCTAAATAGACATATATATACTAGTCTCTTTTACTACACATGTATTTTCAAATTTCAATGATAAAAAATTCAGTCAGAGCAGTTCAGCACTAAATATCCATGGATTTGCAAGATACATATTGATACAATGTGAAAGGTAACAATAAAAAAAGGCAGCATTGATAAACTGATGAACTTGCACTGATCCAGACTCCAAACTCCACATTTTCAAGGTAGATTACCTTGCTGACTTGCAGTGATGAACTGATGAAGTGGGGCAGTCAACAGTGGGGGTGGTCTCCGGGACGGCGGCGGTCGGTGTCGTGGGAACAATGACTAGGCCAGCCTCCAGGGCGGCAGCCAATTGGCGACCGATGTGATTGTGGGGGTGGTCTCTAGGGCGGTGGCGACCGGTGTCGGGGAGCAGCGACCAGGCTGGTCTCCGAGGCAGTGGCGACCTGGCCACTAGGAGTCCATGAGGTAGGTGGTGCTGGGGGGAGCTGGCATGAGAGAGGCGGTGGCGCGGCGCTAGGGCTGAGGGCTGAGGTGAGTTGCGCGCGAGAGAGAGAGAGAGAGGGCGCTGACTAGGCCGCTGGGGGAGCTGAGAGGTGGCGGCGCGGCACTAGGGCTGAGGCGCGTCACGCGAGAGAGAGGGCGCTGGCGCCTGGCTGGGGGCCTATCGGCCTAGCCGCTTGGGACAAGAGACTAGAGAGGCGGCGGTGCAGTGCTAGGAGGAGACGAGGAGTAGACCTACATCGCTGCCTCGCTAGTCGCTGACTCACTGGCGCTGCCCTACCCTAAAATAAATGGCAGTCGACCTGGGCTGGAGCATTGGGCTGGCTCAGCCGGCCCAATCAATCTCCTTTTTCTGATATTACAGTTGTTTACTATAATATTGTCGGGCTGGGCCGGGTTTAGCCTGGTCCGGCCCAAACATTACTTTGGGCTAGGAATTGGAGCCCAAGCCCAGCCTGAGCCTGAGCCAGGCCATCGAGACGGACTGCCCATGATCAGGTCTGAACCCGGACCAAAGGCCAAGGGCCATTAGGCCCAACCTGGCCCATAGAATCATTTAAGTAGCCACGAATGCTCCGGATTAATTCCTTCCCAATCCAACAAACGGCGCAATACCCACGTCACCCTTCCCCACAACACCCATACCGATTCAACGCTGTGAATCCGATGGCGCCCACAGATTTTCAATCTAATCCAACGGCTCCTCTTCATCGTCTACCTCCCGATGCCGCCGGTCACGCCACCTACTTCCTGCCCACCGAAAAACGCCGCCTCCGCCTATTTCCACCACCGTCTCGCCGCTACAAGCCATGTCCTCCTGCCACCGCCATAGAAAACCTGTAGCTGAGCTCCTTCTCTAACCAATTGGATGAAAAAGCACACCGGTTACTTAAAGAATTCGAGAGGATTCCTTCTCAACCCGGAACGCCCCCAATTTTAACTTAATCCGCCGCCACCCATCGAAACTCCCCTTCCAGTCCTTATTTCCCACTGCTACCCACAGCAAAAATGTACCTTATCTATCCCTCCTCCCTCACAGACCACGAACACTCACTAAATTTCATCCTAACCAACTAAATTACCCACTGGAACCTTGCTGAAAAGCCTACCGGCCACCACTTCCACGGTAATCTCCAAAAACCACCATTGAACCCTATAAACAGATGCCTCCTCTGCCATCCCCGATCATCATCCAAGCTTCAACACCCACCACAACCCCATAAGTGATCAACCTTGAGCGCTACCCCCGCCCTGTCCCATTGAAATACCGCTACTGCACGGTGCCAGGTCGATTTGTTGCTCCTCCACCCCCTGACACCAAAAAGAATTATGCTCCTAAAGTCACCCTGAAACTAGGTAAAGCTACCGCCGACTCCCGAAAACACTATAGCACCGCCGTCACCATTGCCGCTACCTTAATTTTGCCTCCTTATGATGCTAAGCTATTTCCATATCAATCAAAACCCGGATTTCTTGATTTCTAGCCTCAAGGTATCCCCTATATGCCCAAAATGCTCCTAGTAACCTCCTCCAGTAAAGCCCCCTATCAATTTGATCCCAAACTTCCCTAATCAGAAAATCATAAATCGAATCCCTTAAGAACCCTAATTCTAGGCACTATTCACTGTCCAGTTTTCAAAATTCTTTAAACTGAAGGACTTAGAAGCAAAACTAGCAAAAACCTCCTATACAAAAGTTGCTTAAAATAATGTTTTACATCTAGAAATCGTACCCCTGCATTTTTGAAACCTATAGAAATTCAGATTTGAATTTAAAACCCTTTCTTTAATTAATTTAAAATTTTTCCCTAAATATAAAATTTTGTTGATAATCTTTACATGTCCTACTCAGCTCATATGTGCATTTCCATACCGAGTCATAATACCAAAATCAGTTCTTCGAATTATTACTTTTATTTACAATATAAGGTCAAATAGAAATATTGATTTAAATATTCTAAAAATGATATTAAAAATATGATTTTTACCCTACCATGTATTAATTTTCCATGAATATGTTATATAGAAAATATCTCTCCATAATTATTTTTCATAATCATGATAATTAATTATCTGTTAACCAAATCCTAAACATGTACTGAACTTAGGCCTAATTACGCCCTGATCACCAATTATAATTTGCTAATCACATACACTGGTCCTAACATCCTGCCACCCGGAGAAAATGCCCACTTTTGCACAAACATCCTCACCCTTTTCCTTTCAAAAATATTTCAAAACCTCCAGAAAATCGTACAGTCCATCACCTATTCACTCCAAATCTTTTCATACATTTCATCATTTTATACATAATGCTTCTCCAATTCTTATTTGAATATTTATTGGGTCTTTCTTTTCTTTTTTTTCCCAATCCCTCTTCCCATTCTTGCAACATATAGACAACAAATTACACGCCCCCCGAAGTTTTAATCAAAAATATCCGGGAGATATCGTCAAATGCGATTCAATCCTCAAAAAAAGGCAGGTTTTCTATCCTTTGACGCATATTGATTTCCTAGTTTCCTTTATTATATATTTATCGCATTACTTTCTAATTATTTAATTATGAATTATCCTTTATTTAAATTATGTTATTTAACATTTTTGTAGAATAGATAATCAAACACCACAGCCAAAAGCCTACCCAAAATAATTAAACCTGATAATACCTTAATATAGGGAAAACTAAATATATGGTTATTTCAACAAGTAGACAGTATTCATCTTGTCTTTTAGATAGACAATGTGATGAATAGAAGACGGAAAAATTAAAATGTATAGGCAAGAATTACCAAAGTGGCAATTGCATGGGCGAGGTATTGCCTTAGTGTTTTCGCAATACTGAGCACTTGGGATGCTGGCCGAGTAGTCACTGGTAATGATCGTGCGGAGGCCAGGCATTTGCCAGGTTCTGGGATATTAGGCCAAGTGATTCACATGTTACCGCTGTGTCTATGCGGAGGCCAATATCGCTAGGTTTTTTTCCCAATGTTTGCACCTTATGTGAAACATTGCAAAACTTGGACTAATGAAAATAGAAATGACACAGTATTCATCCATCCATATAAGGAGCTATTATATGGGTAAAGCTGGATATGTTTTGCAGATCTGATAACAAAAACATTAATGGACTCTACTTCAAGTATATGAAGTTGTGTCAACTGGGTGATGCCTATTCTATTCGAATTAATCCATGAATTTTTAGAAAAGAATGGTCGATAGGTGAATTAAGGAAGAAGAATGAAGATAGTAATTTATAAACCCTTTTTTAAATGATTTAGAAAATAATTTTGGAATGATGATGCTAAGTCTTAAAATGTTGCATTATATATAATCCAGATAAATACAGCCTTTACTTTCTTTTGATTTCATTTACATATAGTTAATAAATTTATTTCCTATAGAAACCTGCAAGTACGGCTAGTACTTACCCACATTATGTGGGCAAACTACCTATTTCCTTGAGCAAACTGCCTATTTCCTTGAACATGATTCATTTTCTACTCAGAAATGGACATATATGGCGAAGACTGGAGTTTGTATAGGACCAATTTCTAGGGCTTACCTTATGATCAGGCCTTACCTATGGTATATGGACATGTATTTTTCTTTTTCTAATATAAATTACTATGTTGTACCTTCACTTTCACTGCAATTTATTTTGTAACATGTAATAATAATAAGCAGGTTGTACTATTTCTGAATGTAATTGGAATCCTGGACAGTTGGCATTTCGGGCATTTTCTGGTAAATCCTTACCAGAATTTGGTCCCCACATATCCCCTTTGCAATTTTTCCTTTCCAAGCTAGGGACTTTGGTTGCTTACTGCCTTTTTACTAGACTTGATCGCCCTTGTGTCTGTAATTAGGAGCAACCCATTTTATCCCTAATCCTAGAACTCAGTTGCAACATTGGCAATTGGCAAACATGTTAAGATGCAAAGTTTCTTCACCACATCAGGTTGACCTGCACACTATCCAGAACACATGACAAAAGATTTTGGCAATCCAGGTTTTAGTAAAGCAAGATACATTTGAGTTCATACAACTTCAAAACTTTCAAACTAGATTTTGTCAACCAGCCAACAATGTAGATAATTATTGAACCAACCAACAATGCCTAGAATTCAGTTTTCTGTACAAATTCATACAGACATGAGGACATCAGTTGGATACATGCAATTTTGCACATAAAGAATTATAAAAATCCAGAGCATGATGAAAGATCAATGCATAGGAGCATCTTGTTGTATTGACCAAAACCTTGTACATTCCTTCCACACTTTATAAAAGAATTTAAAATCTGTACAATTTTAAATCTATACATTCCAATGAAGCATATAAGACATGTCAACTACAGTTCTAAATATATATATTCCTGCCATACATACAACACTCAAGTCAATTCCAGTAACTTGATCACACATGATGTCCGTACGTGCCATCTCATTCCTTGCCAAACTTTATAAGCTCCTAGCCACCTTGAATTTTGTATGCTGCATCACCAAGTCCTCTTTAGCATTGATAGTTAAAAGAGCAATAGAAAGCTTCTTGCTCAAACTGTTCAGAGAATCCTCCGCATTGTCGTCTTTGGCATTTGCCACCTTGAATTTTATATGCTGCCTCACCAAGTCCTCTTTAGCACTAATAGTTAAAAGAGCAATAGAAAGCTTCTTGCTCAAACTGTTCAAGGAATCCTACGCATTGTCGTCTTTGGCATTTGTAGACTGTTCACAGAGAAAGTAAAAATCATTTGATGCCAAGCATTTGTTAAAGTAGAAATGACAGTGGTGTTACTTCACCTACATGGCTTGCCAATAACATCTTAGTTTCCATTGCTTAGGAAGCTGAAATTGGTCGAGATGTGCAATGCAGTTGAACTAGCCTTAAACAAACATGCTCAGGCTAACACATGCATCTACTGTAAATATTGTATTCCGTCTAAATCTATTGAACTAAACAAAATTACATATTTGTGCATATACAAGGCTTTGAATTCCAAAAATCAAAATAAATAGGCAGCGCCTCTCCAAGATGGGGGCAGCACTTTAGCTAGCTTCCGGCTGCAAGATCCTTGGAATAGCAGCGAGTTGGAGTAAGAGAAGCTTGCAAGAGTGTTGATTCAGGGGCGTGAGTCAGGAAGGAGACACTATCAAGGTCGACGCAGGCAGCACCGGTCGCAGAGGAGACGCAGGCAACACCGGTTGTGGAGGACACACAGACGGCGCCGGTCGAGGAGCCCTGCTGATGTGGGTGCAGCCGAAGAGGCACAAGAACAAAGGGAGGAGGCGCTAGGAATTTGAGGAGAGGAAGGCGACTGGGGAAGATGAGCGGAGGCAAGAGACAAGCTTGGTCTTTTTTTTTTAGTGAGACGAGCTTGGTCTAGCGCGGGCCTGCGGGCTAATGGGATGAGCCGTGTGAGATAGAGCCCAATGGGAAGAGGAGACGCCCCCTGGCCCGTTGAATCCGACGGCCGTACACACGCGTTGGACGTAGCACGCCTTGGACCGCCTCACGCTGTTATTTTTGTAAGACAGTATTTTGATTTAAAAAGTCAAATTTATAAACTTTAACCAACAATTAGTCAAATTATATACATCTTTACTGCATAAAAGCAATAAAAGACATCAATAAATTTGTATTTTAAATTGCTTTTGATACAATATTATTTTGATAAATTGACAATATATAATAAGAGAATTTTAACCGTCAAAAGACTTTATCAAATTAAAATATGCCCTATATAAAAAAAACAGAGAGAGTGCATTGAATTGTATACGCCAAAACTTGACGAGAGGCAGAAGAAGCATCTACAACCAAGAACAGAAGCAGAAGAGCATGTATCACATTGCAGATCAAAGAATCCAAATAATATTCAGGACGATACAGAGTCAAGTAGATTGGAGCAAAACGATGAAGCCTCAACAACAAATGGCAGTATTCATCATTCTGTGGTTACAGTATTTTAAGATCGTTCACGCACAAGTTTCTGAAGCAAACAGGTGATGCTTGAGCTGAGAGAATAGCCGTCCTGTGATTGTGACATTTTGGCCATAAAAGATTAGGCGGAGAACCTAAAGCAAGCCAGACAATCCAAAATGGTTACAAGCTAAGCTTTCAAGACCGCCTTGTGGATCATCGTCTCCTTGTGTATTTGGTGACAGCTCTTCTCTACTAGGTCAAGAAGCTTCTCAAGGTTTGCTGCCCACGAGTTGAGTATCCCATTGCTGTCTTGTGCTGTCCGGAAGCATACGACTCCCATAGGCCTGTCGATCTTCGCAATCAGAGATTTTGAGTTCACCATGTCTGAAAGATGTTTCTCTGCCTCCTGAATGAGAACAATGAAAGGCAAAGTTAGATCCTGGCAGTGGCAGACACCATATCTTTAACAAAAGAGGAATAAGAAGCAGGCCAGCAGGGTAAAGTGCAATAATATGAAGGTAGGAAATACAGACCTGCAAGCTCAGGCAAAGAAGATCCGCAAGCCTCTTCAGGGTAATCCTTGAATAGTACTTTGAAACAACCAATATATTCTGAACAGATCAAGAATTGAAAATCAAAATACAACCATAAAACAAGAGAACTAAATAACTTTACAATAAAATTCAAGTAGGCAATACATGTTCAATGATCCTCAGCTTCAAATCTTCCGCAGCTTTAGCGCCCAAAGCTCCTCCAAGAAAGTTCTTCTCATTCTCATATTCATCCTTGAAAAATTCCCACAAGCTTGTCCATTGAATTACCTCCATGGTAACAAGCTGCTTCAGCAGTAACCTTTTTTGTTCATCCAAACAAGAAAAGGGTAAGTGGTTGCTTATAAATTATAAGTCATAATTCTAATAGCCATGCAATGGTACCGGAAATTCGGGATCTCAGAAAGATTTTTATCTTCTAGTGTAGCATTTAGAAGGCTCGATTGCATCGGATCATGAGGTGCCAACACCAAGTACCAACATATCTTCCTAAGAACCTACAAATGAATCCAGGCAGACAGATAAGTAGGAATGGCAGGCATAAGTGCACGCACATAAATAGAGGCAGAGATAGATTACCGGTATCCACTTTGCTGGATCCTCTTTTATTGATGGAATGTCATAGATAGACTTGTAACAACGGCAGATTTCCAAATAATCATTGTTATGTGAGTAATAGCTGAAAAGAGAAAAGGAGAAATCAAGATTGACAACCAATATGAAACATAGTATTACTCCCTCTAGTCACATATATCTTTCGTTTGAGAAATATGTAAGTCAAAGTTTTGAAACTTTAACTATGAACATCTTTTCAAATTAAATATTCAGATTAGGTACATGAAAATTATGTGTAGATTCGTCTCCAAAAGTACTTCCATAATTTATAAACTTAGTGGGTTTTATAAATAAATTGTAATAGTAATTAGTGGTCAAAGTTGTATTTTGGAGACATCGTCTATGTCAAAACAACAGCTATTCATGAACAAAGGGAGTAGTAAATGACAACATGGAAAATTTTACTATTGTAACTCAAAACAGGAAAAATTACAGCAGAAAATAGCTTTCCTTCATAATAACCCATAGATTCCTCTACTCTACAACTAATGCATTCAAGCATTAACAATTAAGATAAAAACAGAACATATACAAATTGGACAGGTAATGGAAGAAGCAGATGAATCGAGAAGACTTTCAAAATACAGGCTGTGCATCAATGCCCGGTCGCCACCCCCAAAAAAGGCAAAATATATCACTACTTGTGAACTCTTTTGTATTAGACAACATTAAATAGCTAATTATTAATATGTAAAAGATCAAGAACTATATATTTAAGAGAAATTCCTTGATGAACAAAAAAAATAGGATTAACTTGAACCAACATTACAAGAAAAAGCATCCGAACAAATCATAAATTGATCTCACTGAGCAGAAGCATCACATACCGAATCATCAGTTCATAGTAGATGCGCTTCAGTTCTAACAGGGAAGGTATCTCTGCAGGGGCTTCCTGAACAATACTGTCACCTTCTTTTGGTTTCTTTTTTTCCTTTGATGGGTCAGCATCAAATACCCTGGGACTGATTTTTCTCGATAAAATTTGTGCCCTAACATAATCTTGGCGATCCAGGCAAAGACGGACCTGTGACCAAGATTATAGTAAGTTTTCATGAATTGTGTTTTTGTAACAATTCAAAGAATGCTATAATCAAATGGAAACATACCTGCTCCAGAATGAATGCAATTTTCTCTGTCTTCGCCATTGACCCAAATGTTTCGACCTGAGGATCAAATTGTCCGTCCATAAGATATATTACACTGATAGCGGAAATCCAGAAGTAGCGAACAACAGTAGATGAACTATATGTCCTCAATTGTAATGTGATTTGAACTTACAGCAACTTCTTGCATCAAATCAGCAGCCTCGTCAATCCGACCCTGCCCTTCTTTGATTTTTGCAAGTCTTTTAATCAATCTTGCTCTCTCTATCTCCACATATATCTACAATGTATGCACAGTAGTGACATTGCACACATGAAAAGTTAATGAGTTTGGTGGAACAAAATAATAATCAAACAGCCATGTTTCTCACTTTTCCAGCAGAGACGCTGCTCAATGTCTTGATAAGCTCAATACAAGTGTCCATGTCTGGTGCTAAGTCAATGTACTCCATTGCTTTCTGAACCATGGCGGTGATAGCCTGAATACAACAAAGAAACAGAAATGTGAGGTATGAGCATTTTTTTCAAAAAAGAAAAAAAAAAAGAAGTTACAGACATAGCCACGTATTCTACTAAGATGCTGGTCCATTCATTAAAAAGTTAGTAAATATGACAGGTAAGCATTAAGCACCAAGGTGAAACAATGTTTTGTTGTTTTGGAAAGAGAAGTGTATCCAGATAGAGTTCGTTTTTACTGAAAGAAACTCAAGAACTCTATGCACTCGTTTAGCATTCTGATAGACAACAAAAATGTTAATGTAAGATGGAGGGAGGAGTAGTGTGTGAATAGTTACATTGTATTGACAGCCCAAGGGGCAAATATAAAGAGTACAAGAGGGAAACCCTAGAGGAGGAAAAGACTATTCTACCCTCATAGGACAAATGACTACAATACCCTTAACACCCCCCCCCTTCTCAAATGCAACGCGTATACAATAGCATTGCATTTGAAAGAACACACACTACTAATTAAAGGGAAATCCAAAATCCGTGACTTGTTGATATCGTCGAAGTGTGCAGCTCTAGGAAAATATACTGAACTCCATAATGAACTCATCCATCCAGTGTAACCGATGGTGACAATGCATGACTCGAAGGAGAAGGTAGAGTTAGACCGTAGCCTCGAAGGCATCATCACAAAAGGAGAGTGATGCGTCACGAAGAAGGGAGGCGTGAAGACCAAGGGGGGCCAAGGAGCAGCGACTGAGAAGCCAAAGCCAAGTTTTTGTGAAAATAAAGACTTCTACAATCTGCAAGGATCTCTGGTGGTGCTAGCAACATCATGGAATGAGGACAGATAGGAGGATGAGTATGAGTGCAGCAATGAAATTGGCAAAATAAAGAAAGTCCTCAAATCAAGCTGAGAAAGGAAGCTAGAAGCATGACAGCACTAATCGCAACCTTGTAAGGCATTATCACAAAGAGAAGAATGTGATGCGTCACGAAGGGGGGGACCGTGATGACCAAGAAAGATCAAGGAGCTACAGTAGCTGCCATGGGAAAAGGAAGGAGAGCAAAGCAATCAACTGATTGACAAGGATTGATGCACTCGCACAAGAAATCAACAAGTTGAGAGGCAAAGGAGCAATGAACTTGGATATGGACACAACAGAAGCAGCAACTAAAGACCCTAAAAAGAAAGGCACACAGATACAAGCAGCAGACAGCAGACAGCAAGATGCAAGCAGCGAGTAGGGAGATACTAGCAGTAGGCAAGGACAAATCATATGGCAGCCACTCAAGCACTAGGGATGTCCAAAGCAGCACCATAGCAACACCACGAGCACAAGCACCAATGGCAAAGATACGACCCAAGGATAGCGAAGGGCAGCCGTGCAGATAGGACAGGACGATGACGATGTCCGCAATGTCTGGGTAGGAAAGAAGCCGGGATGCCAGAAGATGGCAAAAGGAGATGAGGAAGACTGGCTTGTAGAAGATGGAAACCCAAAGAGATGGGTGATGAGGTTGCACAGCATGCTCTCCACTCAATGAGTGACACCAGGTCATGGAGATAGATGGGTCATGGTCTCATCGATGGATAGAAGGTGCTGTAGATGAAGGCTCAAAAGGCCATCTCGAAGGTGTTGAGGCCATGAAGCGAAGTGAGCAGAGGGCAGTGGAGGTGCAGAGCAACAGTGCTGCTCCTTCCCTCATGTGGCCGGCTAGAGCAGAAGAGGCAAAAGCAGCTCTGAACAGAGGTGCCGGGTATGTCACCGACCAAGGGGAGCCTAAGGCCTACACTGGAGGTGGCAGATCTAAAGCAGGAGGCTTGGAGGGCTGCTACTGCTATGCTGCTGCTGCGCACGAAGAAGAAGGAACGCAGAGGAGGCTGCTGCTGCTCGAGAAAGAAGGTGCTCCAGGAGATGACCAGAGCAAAACTAGTGGCCGCCCCTAGGAGTGGAGACTGCTCCTCCCGGGGGCAGCTGCGGCGGAAGAGAGGCGGCGGGAGCAAGGAGCTGGGTCTAGGCTTTGATAACATGTTAATGTAAGATGGAGTTAGTAGTAGTGTGTAAATAGTTAGATTGTATTGACAGCCCAAGGGGCAAATATATAGAGTACAAGAGGGAAACCCTAGAGGAGCAAAAGACTATTCTACCCTTATAGGACAAATAATTACAATACCCTTAACAAAAAACATTGTTCAGAAGTGATTCTCCATAAGACTCACAACCAGGTAAAGAAGTAATAACTACTTAGGGCATTGTTAGGTCACTGGGAGTATCTGCAAATGACCTCCAACTAACAAAGCATTGCACCCATGGGCATAAAGACAGTTATACATAAAAGCTTCTGCAAGTAACAAATAACATAAATACAATTGTTCCCTGGAGCTATATATGTCAATTACCCTGATAAAGGACCAACGGATAATCAGTTGATAAAACTGAATGGATAATAAGTTTGAAAGAATCGAATCAGCTTGAAGCGACAACTAGAAAATACTCAAAATAGTACTGATAGCACTCAGATAACATAGTGCGACACCAAGCAGCATGCTAGGACCAGGAAAAATGAAATACTAGAAAAAACCAAAAGGCCTCATGCTTAAAGTGAAGCGTACTTGTTGATTGTTTACATAAGAGCAGAAAATATAGAACAAAACAAAATAGTCATTATGGAAGCATGGATAGCATATATTGGATACAGAAGAAATCAGCCCGTATTACTTGAGCCTCAGCTAAAGACATGATGTTTTGCAATAAATGATGTCTGCTTCAATGAGTGATTTTATAAGGAAATAAGACATGTCTCCCCTACTTAGACGTGCAGCAAGCCAGAATATCGCATTACATCGAGCTAAATAAAATGTATCTGACACCTATTTCCTTCAAGCCTAAATAATTTGACTGAGTGCTTTGATCCTGAAAAAAAATCAATACTAGCTTCTTTCAAGACCTCAAACATCTTGAACCAAGAAAGGCTGGATCAACAGCTGAAACTTATAACTAATTTCTAAGTAAACCCTCAAGAGAAAATAGACTATGGCAATCTACCATGACAACGTAGTACATGCTGTTTGCTTCAAACGCATGAGCTCCAGGGAAATTTGAGGTTTGAAGATGCCTCTTAGTGTTGAATTAACCAGCTAAGTATTTAAATCATAATTAAAAGGTCAACCAGGCATAAGAGGAGTGATAAGTTCTGGGAAGCAGGACCTGCTTGAGCTGGCCCCTCCTCTTGGAGAGGAGCACGATCTGATCATTGAGCGTCTTCCACGCGCCGGCCTTGAAGCAAAGCTCGACGATGTCGATGGCGGCCTTCCTCGTGCCCGCCACATCGCCAGCCAGCCTCATCTGCTTCTCCACGTTGAGGAGCGACTCTATCGCAGCATCGAGGTTGGTGCTGCCACCCTCCTGCATCCACCCAGCGAAAGCAGAGTCAGACTGCGAAAGGCCGCAGATCAATCAGCGTGGGATCGAAACCCTAGGCGAGGGCGGGGGCCGGTGTGCAGGAAGAACACTAAGGAACGGAACAGCACGCGGAGAGGTGGTTAGCGAAGGAGGAGGAGGAGCTCACCATGGCGGCCGGGATCACGAGGAGGCGGCGGCGGCGGCGGCGGCGGCGGCGGCAGCGGAGGAGGCGAGGAGATCTAAGACGGCTCTAGCTTTGCTTGCGGGGGAGGAAGAGGGTAGGGCTTTGCGGTGGCGTTTTGCGGGGACACCCTCGCGGCTTCTCCGAATTTTGGGTTATAGCAAAGCAGAATGAACGCCCCCTTCCCATGCATGCAATAATACCTGGATCTGGGTTTAAATATGGGTCTAAATTCAGACCCATTAGTATTCAGTCTTAAGTCCGAGTTTGGGTCTAGATCCTAATTTGTATACATAGGTACCCAAAATAATATCTAAAAATAAAAACAAACATTTTAGCCCACCCACCAAATTGGCCAACTCTGATCTAGCCCAACAGCCATCCAGCCACACCTACCCCCATAACCCTAATAGCCTCCACCCTCCACTAAACACTTCATATCTCCATTCTGCACCCACCGCCCACAATCCTCTCCTTACTTCCTCCCTCCATCTCCCTCCTTATTGGATCTCCATCTCTCTGACCCAACACCAGCGTGCGCTCTCTCCTCGCCCGGCTGATCGGCAGAGGTAGGCGCAGTCCCTCCTCCAGACCCAGGCGTGGCGGCGTGATCCCCCTCCCGGCCCGATCTTGGTGGCGCCGTCTCTCCCCTCTGACCCAACGTGGCGGCGTGACACGCCCCTCTGACTTGACAACTCCCGGCTTTGCTCTTCTCAGGCGACGTCCCCCCCCATCCTCAGATCTGTGAATGCACTCGCTGCGTTGAGCTTGAACCCGACGGGTACCCATTCGGGTCCAGCAGCCATCGGGTTCAGGTCCAGGTCTAGGTTTGTACCAGCAAAGTAGTTTAGGTATAGGTTTAGGTTTCTTTGCTAAGGATGGGTTCTTTTGAGCTTATCTTATCTACTTATTTACTGTAGCACATCACAGGGAATTTTCCTAGGTAGCCTCGAGGTCAGGTTGGCCTTCAATTTTGGGATGAGCTTATAGACCGCCTACTTAATAAAAAAGTAGGCGACTCAAAAGTAATAAAAAAAGTGAGATAAGTCAAATAAGCCTCGAGATAAGTACTTATCCTATTTATCCGTGTGATTTGCTACAAGAAATAAGAGATAAGATAAGCTCAAGAGAATCCACCCTAAGTCTCGGGTTCGCGTCTAAAATGGTTGGACCCGAAAGTACCTAATCCGATTGCCATCCCTATGCATCATGAATCACATGTTGGTTTTTTTCCCTTACTTCTTTTCTTTTTTTTATTTTTCATTTTCTTTTCCATTAGAAATTAGTATAGCAAATTTTATTACGTACAACAAGACCATCCATGCTTCTTTGTTTGCTTCTGCGCAGTGCCGAGACTTGAAGAATTTCAAAGGTTTAGGTTGATAAACAAGGAGTTATTCCCGATGACCTTGCCGGAGCTAGGGAGATGATGGGACCCTCTTCTCGTCTTGGAGTTTTAGGTTTCAGCCAGATCTAGTTTTTTTATGGTTAGGGTTTGTTGTCCATCTTATCCTTTATGGCGATGTCGATGGCTGAACAGCTTGGTATGGTAATAAGATCCCTTCTTAGGTTCGTCGGTATGATGATTGCCTTCGGTGACCTCTTCGACGACATCTTTGGTAGGATTGGTACATGTGGTCCTCGATCTGTTCGTAGGCTATGTAACACCCCTATTTGGACATTTTAGAAATTCTGTGATGTGCATGTAATTGGGGGGAATATTTTTTTAAAATCCTTCAGGTATCAAAGTATTTTAGTCTTAAGCATATAAAGGAATCCTATGTGAAATGGACATATTCTATTATAAAGCCTAGGGTATAATTCGCTCCCATTATAAAACACAACTGTTCAAAAGAAAAACCTAACAGAGCAAAAATAAGTTACTATGTTATGAATAGACCCAACCAAATCATACTCGAACCAATTCTCATAATTACTCATAAAATGCTATCTTTTCAACACACTGGTGCACGTATGATTATACATAGTTATATATATATATGTATATGTATATATATATGTATCTAGATTTAGACCCTCTTCAAAATACTTCTTTTCTTACCCTCACTAAAATCAACCTAAACTTGTATTCCCCAACCTGACCTAAGGGCAAAAATGGGTTCCTTGAGTCGGGCCCAACCTAGCCCTCGCCGACACAGCTGGGCCCTCGACCCGGCCTCCTTTTTCCCTACCCGAGCCGGTGAGCTCCCCTGGCTCACTCTCCCACCCGGCTCGCCCTCCCCTCGGCTCATCTCTCTCGCTCGTCTCTCACCTCCCGCTCTCTCTCGCGCGCGCTCTCCCAAGGCACGCTGAGGCTGCCCCGGCCAACCATGTCGACGCCCCGTCAGGGTCTTCCCTGTGCCGGCACGCCACCGCCCGTTTCGCCCAACCCGCGGCCTCCTTGCCCTGTCAAAATCCGTGGCGGCGGCCATTTGGATCTTGGACGTCGGCGGCCGAGCGTTGCGCTCTGCGCATTACCTCCGTCGTGTCCAATCAACCGTGCCACCAATGGGCGCCCGCTATCTCGTCGCGTCGCCGCGCATCGCCTCGACATCATGACCTGCGCCTGACCGCCCCGCGCCATTGCCACCGCCGTTCGGTGCCCACGCGCACCGACGACACCATCGCCATGCAGCTCTTCGTCTGGTGAAACCATGGGCGAGTCCGTGAGCCATCCTCGGCGTTGCGGCTTTAAATACCGACCGAGCTCCATTTCCTTTTCTCTCTCACCTGCGACCGCCGCCAAGCTCTAGTGCCCAAATTCCCGGCGATGCAATCCATGTCCCGAGCTTTGAGCCATAGCTTCCGTCGCCGAAGCTCCACGGTCCTCGTGGGAATCGACCGACACCATCGGAGTTCACCCGGCGTGATTCTCTTGCCGCACGCCAAGATTTCCCATTTCTTCCTTTTCGATTCCTCGCTCGGGTAAGTTTCTTTCCGATTCCTTGCTATCCGAGCTTCGCCGAAGCACCACTAACCGCCCCCTGCCTCCGGTCTCGCCACATTTTCACCGGAGTCCGCCTGCCGATTGCCTGTTTGATTAGTCCTCGACCATTCGTCGACACCCTTCACCAGAGTTTCCCGACGCTCGTCGTCACTGTGGTAAGCCTTCTCGTCACTCCTAGAGACTCGGGTACTTAATCACCTTACGCGTATAAATAATCATGTGTTTAACCAACACCACACCAAACACTGTAGGAATCCTTCCAGGAGTTGATGAAGGAAATTCATTAAACAAAAACTATTTTTCCTAAAATACATTTATGTGCTAAAACTATGGGTAAATTATTTAGGGTAGCCTTATGCATCATCGCATATCATTTTCATATCACCGCACCACCATTATTTTCTGTAAACTACTAAACAGTAGAAGGATCATGGAACTTTCTCGATATCTAGAATAAGATTTTACACCGGTCGCTGATCGCTAGACTTATCGAGAGCATTTCATGCATCATACTTTTATCACATTCTGGTGTTTTATTTATGGTCTTTCGAACTCGTTTCGTTAATAGACGCTGAGGAGCCCGAGGGACCTTTTGAAGAACCGCAGGAAGACCCCGACTACCCGCAAGACCAAGGCGAGTTAATACCTACCCTTTTGGGTGTTTTCTTTTACTAGGGAGAATCTTGATTTTCCCTAGTGCGAGTTAACATCTTAAACCATAAATGTGTTTGCTTTTATTAGGGAAAGTTAGCTTTCCCTAGTATGAGTTAACACTTTAATGGATCATATTGATTCCCAGTTTTATAAAATATTTCATTTACAGTATTAAACTGCATGCTTTTTAAGCAAATATACCTGTTTGCTTAATCATGATATATCATGCCTTGTTATCATTTGTAATTGTTTTACCTTGATGATATTGCCTTGATAATATTCATCTGTCCTTTGACTTTATGAATGATTGCCTTGATAATCACCCTTGATAGCCAGTTAGGTTAAATAAAACAATTTTAGACTCTTAAGTTTTGGTTAAAATTTGCTTAGACATTGCTCAGGTCCAATTAATACTTTTTAGGCTTAATTGGCCTCGGAACGGTGAACCGACATTCACCGGACATGATTACATATCAAACATAGAACTTCGAATATTGGGCGGGCATGCGGTGTATGTGTGTTGGATTGTGGTTGGGAGCGCGGACGTGGTCCGACTTGTGGTTAAGGTGGAAGTAGCATAGCTCTTGGTGTGATGTGAAGAGGGCTATCGTTCACGACACACTGCAGTCTTGAGGAGCGCGGGACAACATGCGTAGCTGCCAATCGCTGCCACCAAGGGTGGTTCCGCCACATCGTGTGCAGGGCACACGGAGGAACGATAGCAGAAGAAGGAAGTGAATGTGAATGTGTGTGGATTGGCCGGATCCGATGTGACTCCTAGAGTGGACCGGACGGGTGTGCAGTGAGGCACACAGCGGGAAGTCGCTGACCAAATGCCTGCGGGATTTGGTTCCTATCACCACAACGCGTGGCCATCGTGCGGTAGTGCAAGTATTGGGAATTCAGGGGTAGTACGACCTGCGGGCGTACCCTGTCTGCTGCCATACTTGAGGTGAAGACAGTATTATGTCGTCATCCGTGGGATGATCTAGATCTTACATGTCAGGGAGCCGTGACTCTAGTGCGGGCGTGGCAACCCGGCTAGGGAAGAATGGGCACTTCGCTGGCGTAAGATCCACAACGGGTGTGCCACACTCGGGATATGATGGCGGGTGTGTGCAGTAGATCTAAGGACTGGTGTGGACTGTGGACTGTGGTTGGTGGAATGTGGATTGTGACAGACTACAATAATGAAAATAATGATTAATAGAACTTTGGGTTAAAAGTGCTAAGTCATAGGCTTTGATTTATAAAACTTGCGTTCCGCAAATAAATAAACCCCAACCTTTCCTTTAGAACCCCTATCACTAAAACTTGCATCAGGTTGGGTGTTAACTCGCCAGTGTTTGGATGACACTGACCTCGCATTCATATTCTCTTTTAGATGGAGAGTATGTGCAGGATCAGTACGCCTGCCATGAAGATAGAGATCAAGGTTTTGCTGACTATCAGGTCAAGGCTTAGGGCGTCTCTCTAGTCGAGTGCTTAGACATAGCCGGCACGAGACTTTTTTGTATCTTTTGGGTCTCTACACTCTGATCTTTTGGTCATTTGGAATATTTGGGCCAATGTGCCGTGTTGTAAACACTTAATAGCCTTCGGGCTTAATACAAGTATTTATGTAATTTAAGACTTCCGCTTGTATGTAATGATCCGGCTATGTGAATGGTGTGCACTAGTGTACTGATCCAGGGACTAGTGCAGATCAAGTGGTGGGCAAAAGGACAGACCCCACAGAGCTGGTATCAGAGCATATGACTTTAGGAGCCCTAAACCTTGGCCGTTAGTCTAAACTAATTTAACCTAATAAAAGGAGATTTCCTTATTCTCAAAATTCACCTCATTTAAAAGGTGCTATATTCTATCCTTCTGGATGATTTCGTTTAAAAAGCACTAACTCTCTAATTTGTAAAACTATTTTGTAGATGGAGGTTCCGCACGCCGGATTTGCTGATCAGCGTTCCACTTTTGGGTTCCCGTCTAGACCCCGAGGGGAGAACGCCCAAGTACTGCAGGAGCTTACGGACTACTTGGGGTTTGAGGGAGCCCCCACCTACTTTTGGAGGCTCGTACGGACTTTACCCCGCCTTGCTTATGAGGTCGAGGTTAGGGTCTACTACTTGCCTGACGTCGTGGCACACCGATACCGGACGGTGGTGCCCCGAGACTAGCTGGATTTCGCCATCAGCGATGTCGCTATGATGGCAATCCAGGAGCTTCAGAGGGAGTACGCCCTCGACCTTGTCGGAGGACCTTTCGCGTCCCTGCTGGACGCTCCCCTCCACCTGCTTCTTGGCCTAGGAGGGGCCGAGCACGGGGAGCTGGACCCAGAGCTTCTCCGCCTAGTCTGTCTGCACCGCGGAGCCGGACACGCTCGACGCAGAGCCCTGGAGGAGACTCAGATCCTCCGCACTTCTCTACGGGAGGCAGACACCCGCGCCCGTAGCTCCAACCGCCAGGCCTACCACCTCTCCTGCCACCTCCAGGTCTGCAGACGGGAGAGGATGAGGCCTTGCCGAGCCTGGATCTCTGGATCTGCTCACCACCTCGTCTTTGGGATGGACCGCCCCGGTCCACTCCCAGGACCGCCTCCACCAGCACCACCGCACCCCCGTAGGGCACGCTCCCGCGTTACTCCGCGGATGAAGTGCCTACCACCCAGGGCCTTGGTGGGGATTCCCCGCCACAACCCTCCGCTGGAGGCTCCTCAGCCTCTAGCACCTTCCACCAGTTCTTCTGACGCCGCTCCTTCGGCGTTGACCTTGGAGGACTACCTCTACGCTCTGGGGAGATACCCCGCAGGCCGTCCGCCGTACACCTACTCTCGTCATACCCATTAGGGCGTAGTAGCAGGATGTACTACTTTTGTTGTCTAGCTCATCTGTAGAAGCTAGAAGTAGTAGCTGTAGATGTAGCGCAGGCGTAGACTACACACAGCCTAGTCGGTATTCTGTAGCTTTTGTCACGCCGTAGTAGATGATCGGCGTGAACTGCTTGTACTAGATTAATCCACTTTGAACTATGTATGGATTTGCTTTTCCTCACTTGTGATTGCATTTGGATCTTTTCGCCTTTTCTGAACATCATGCATGCATATAGACGTTGTATTTGAATTAGTAGAGATTATGCAGATGGCTTGTGGGCGTCTTGCCGAGAGGTCGAGGTCTTGCGCCGCTAACAACGGGGCCGTGTTCAAGGTCATGACTTACTCCCCGCCACCTGCTGGAAATCCTACCACAGCACAAGTTATGGCGTATCAGGCCCAGATGCTTGGAGCTATACTAGAGAGCCAACAAGATGTTCAGCAGGCCGCACAACATCGTTAGGGATCTAAATTGGCGGATTTCATGAGAACCAAGCCCCCGACCTTCATCTATGCCACTGAGCCCACAGATGCTGAGGATTGGTTGAGGACAGTTGTCCGCAAGCTGAACCTGATCCGATGCCCAGACGAAGACAGGGTGTTGTTTGCCACCTAATTGCTCAAAGGACCCGCCGAAGTGTGGTGGGAGAATTATCTTGCCAACCGCCCTGATGAGGTAGAAGATGAAGAAGAGGAAGTAGCGGAGGCTGATAATAATGAAGAACCAGGCCAGGGTGCTGCCAATTATGATGAGGGAGGTGATGAGAATGCAATTGGAGAACAATAAGAAGTACCAAATCTACAGGCTGCTACCCAGAACATACCTTGGGCTGAATTTGAAAGAGTGTTTCGAGAAAATCACATTCCCCGAGGAGTGCTTAGAATGAAGAGACAAGAGTTCCGCAATTTGCGGCAAGGAAATATGATGGTCAACGAGTATTTGACCAAGTTTAATCTGCTAGCTCGATATGCTCAGCAAGACATAGCAGATGACGAAGAAAAGATCGACAAGTTTCTGGAATGAATGGCTCCCACCTATCGTTCTAAGCTCATCCTTCTTGATCTCACTGATTTTCATCAACTGGTGAATAAAGCTCTCATTTTGGAAAAGGAGCTAAAGGGAGAAGAAGCTAGCCGCAAGCGCAAGTTGGAGGCACGAGCTGGGCAGGGATCCAGCCGTCCTGGACCCTACCGCCCCACCTATCAGTCAAGGCCACCGCCATAGCGCACCCAAGACTATCCAGCGCGTACCTTCCAGGCTAGCGGTAGCCGACCTGCTCCTCCTCCTCCTGCAAGAAGGCCTACACCTCAGCCCGCTGATGCCCCTCGACCCGGGTGGTCTGCTAATGATAAAGCTGCTGGAATCTGCTTCAAGTGCCATCAGCCGGGTCACTTTGCCAATGAGTGCCCAACCTGGAAGACTCAGCAACCACGCTTTGATATCGCCCCACCCGTGGCCAGCCCCCAGGCGTGGAAGAGGAACTGCCCTAGTCAAGTCTACCCCGCCAGCTTATGGAAGAGGACGCCTCAATCAACTCTCCACCGAAAATGCTGAGGAAGCTCCCAGAGTACTTATGGGTACGTTCGGAATCCATCGCCACCCTGCTCAAGTACTTTTTGATTCTGGAGCATCTCATTCATTCATATCTAAGGGTTTTGTGGATAAGCATGAACTGCGAACTTTTCCTTTGGATAAGCCCCTAATTATAAAGTCTCCTGGTGGAAATCTAGAAGCCAGCAGGGCATGTAAGGGGATAGATATTTCTCAGGAGAGGATTAGCTTCCAGTTCGACCTAATGGTCATTCCCAATATGGGAATAGATGTGATTATTGGTATGGACTGGCTGACCTATTATAAGGGGGTGTTAGATTGTGAGAGGAGAGAAGTAAAACTGGTTAGGCCCCCTGGATACGAGAGAGTTTGGAAAGTTGATGCCCCTTTCAGATGGGGAAGAGCCATCTAGTTTTTAAGAGAAGAAAATCCTGCGAGGGTACCAGTAGTTAAGGAATATCTAGATGTATTCCCGGAGGATCTGCCAGGGTTGCCACCTGACAGGGAAATGGAATTCACCATTGAGTTAGCACCAGGCACGGCACCCATATACAAGACATACTTCAAAATGAATCCTGTAGAGTTGGCAGAACTCAAGAGGCAGTTGGAAGAATTAATGCAAAAGGGATTGATTCGTCCTAGTTCGTCCCCGTGGGGATCACCAGCCATGTTCGTAGATAAGAAGGATGGTAGTCGAAGATTGGTAGTGGACTACTGAGCCCTCAACGTAGTTACTATAAAAAACAAATACCCTTTGCCTCGAATTGATGACCTGTTTGACCAACTTCGTGGAGCCAAGAGGTTTTCAAAGATTGACCTTCGATCAGGATATCATCAAGTCAAGGTTAGAAAGGAAGATATACCCAAGACTGCCTTCACCACAAGATATGGGCTGTATGAATTCTTGGTTATGTCCTTTGGACTTACCAATGCACCGGCCCATTTCATGAACATGATCCTAATGGAGTACCTGGACCAGTTCGTCGTGGTGTTCATCGACGACATCTTAGTATACTCCAAAAATGATGAAAAACATAAGAAGCACATAAGAATAGTCCTCGACAAGCTCCGAGAACACCAGCTTTACGCCAAATTCAGCAAATACGAATTTTGGCCAGATGACATCAGTTTTCTCGGACATATCATCTTAGCTGAGGGAATCAAGGTCAATCCCTCTAAGGTAGCGACAGTTATGGACTGGAAATCCCCAACCACAGTGAAGGAAGTAAGAAGTTTCCTAGGATTGGCAGGAAACTACAGAAGATTCATTGAAGGTTTCTCCAAAATTGCTAAACCCATGACTCAGCTACTAAAAAAGGAGCAGAAATTCGACTGGACGACAGCTTGTGAAGACTGCTTTCAAGAGCTAAAGACCAAACTAACCACCGCTCCTGTGTTGGTAACACCTAATACCGACAAGAAGTTTGAGGTATATTGTGATGCCTCAAAGCAAGGATTGGGCTGTGTACTCATGCAAGAACGAAGGGTAGTCGCCTATGCCTCTCGGCAACTCAGAAGGCGTGAGGAGAATTATCCGACTCATGATCTTGAGCTGGCCGCAGTTATTCATGCCCTAAAAATCTAGAGACATTATCTGATGGGTAAGCAGTGTGATGTCTATACTGACCACAAGAGCCTGAAATACATGTTTACCCAAGCCAATTTGAATATGCGCCAGAGAAGATGGCTGGAACTGATCAAGGACTACAACTTGAATGCCCTATATCACCCAGGCAAGGCCAATGTGGTGGCTGATGCCCTCAGCCGGAAGCCGCAATGTAATCATTTAACTCCTCAATGGACAGCCACCCCTATGGACATAACCTGTGGACCCGATATTCCTGAACAGATCATAAAGGATATGGACGCATTAAACTTGAGTTTGGTGGAAGCCGGTTACTTAGCCACCCTGGAGGTTCAACCGGATTTGTTCGACCAAATCAAGGAACTACAAAAGAGTCACTCTAGCGCCTATAAAATAAGAGACCTTATAAAAAGGAATAAAGGGTGCATGGTTAGGGAAGATGAACAAGGAACCTTACGATTGGGACAAAGAATCTCCGTTCCTGAAAGTGCATCTAGGCACATAAGTGATTTTGGTGATTAATGACAAACACATATATTGACAACTATTTGCAAATGACAAATTTATGTAAATGCTTGGCTAAGTAATTACCTAGTGACAAACCTCTAATATGATTGTGTTGCTATGAGACTAATATGTTTATTGCCAAGTTGAATATTAGTCTCATCTATTTAGAGAAAATCATATATGCCAAGTGGACAATCTGTCCATCCTAGCAAGGTAAGTCGCACACATACAAATGGGATGGGTAGATGAGGTATGCAATCTCGGTAACCTTCTATATATATATTTATTATTGTATTCCTCTTGTGCAAGTGCATAGTGAGCTCCAAGTAACATATTGATTATATATGCACATTGGTTGATGTCATATCTATTTGTGCATATATATATATATATATATATATATATATATATATCCACACTTGAGTTCAATATGTGTCTTGCTTCTAGTATACATGTCTTAACTAGAGTTAAACTTCACGTTGCTATAACTTGACTTGGTGCATGAATGCTTTATTTGTATATCTTCTTATGCACATCACTTAGTAGAGTTTAATCTAGATTGTTCCACAACTTCACTCTAGCTTGAATGTTATTTGCACATGTATAATTCTTGTATATTCTATCATGTGCTCCATTTTAGTGAAGGTCGTGGTACTTGCCATGGTTTAGTTGATTTATCATATTGGTAATTATCTTCCTAGTGTATCTAGCTCCATTATATATTTATCATGATGCACTTAGTAGAAATCTTTCTCTTGTCAAGTGTTTCCATTTAATATTGTGTCTCTTTATATAAAACACTTGTGGTACTTAATTGCTCACAAACATCAATCTATTCATATCTATTGAGCTTTTGGACGAATATATTTCATGAGAGGTTTGAAAAGAATTAGGTCCCATGAGTATGTGTGATGACCAAGGTATGTTAATGGATGACGGTTAAGCCGAGGTCAACAAGACGACGGTGTCACCAAGAGTTGAGGACTAAGTCAAGATCGACTTGGCGTGGAGATCGTCGGGGAGGATGATCAAGTCAAGGTCGATGGGACGAGAGTCTCATGAGGTGAATCGACTCAAGTTGGATAAGACGAAGGCTTCATCAATCATTTGGTGAAGGTCATCATGCATAATGAAGAAAAAGACGGCAAGTGACTATCTTAGACTTATATTATCTTTGATTTAATTTGAGTCTAAGGATTGCCGTACTATTAAGAGAGATGCGATAGAAAATGACTTCTAGATGTGTCAAGTGCTCAAGTGATCCATCCTTGTGAAACTTAGTTGGAAAGTAGTGTTGGTGGTGTCGGAAAGTGAGAGTTGTAGGTCTCCCATGCCTTCTTTGTGAGTTCTGTATTTATCCCTTGGGATTTGAGGTGTGAGACCTTGTTGGTTGTGTAGCTCTCGTTCTTAGCTTTCCGTAGAGTTTAAGATCACCCAAAATGGAGTCCGGAGTCAAAAGTTATGTCCGTTTTCGTCGGGGTGTGCAGTGCCTGTTTTCAGGCTTCGGACTATCCGAGATTCACACGGAGTATCCGAAGTCATTCGGACTATCCGAGCTGACCCTCTCTGTTCGTTGGGCTGTAATTACTCGGACTATCCGAATATCACTCGGACTATCCGAACTTACACAGAACTGTCTGTAACGGTCAGAATCCGTGGAAGCCTCTATTTAAACCCCTCTCTCTCCCCACTTGAAAAGAGCTGTTGAACCACCATTTCCTTCATCTATCCAAGTATTCTTGAGCCCCTTAGAACCCCTCTACTCTTAGATCTTTGTGATCCCCTTTGGAGAAGGGTTTGGAAGAGTTGGAAGGAGGGATTGAGGGAGAATTGGGAGAAAGGTTGGGAGGTGATTCCTTTGTGGAATTAGTGTGTTCTTGAGCCCTAGTGACCCCTCCACTCTTCGATCTAGGTGATCCCCTTGGGAAGAAGGGTTGGGAGGAGGTGTGAGTCTGGATTGAGTAAGAATTGATCTTTGAGCACTTGAGTTCATCTCCAAGTTCGTTTTTCGTGGCATTTGTTACTCTTGGAGATTGAGGACTCCTAGACGGCTAGGAGTTGGTCACGAGCCACCGAGCTTTGTGTGGTGCGCCGTGACAAGTTCGTGAAGGCTCGATTTCGCCTCCGCAAGGGAAGAAATCAAAGGAGTGAAGTTGGCGAGTGCATTGTGCAACACCGGTGAGGGAAGGGTTGAAAAAGTCCCCGGCTCAAGTGTGACCGAGCCGCCTCAATGGAGACGTAGGATCCCCTCAAGGATCCGAACTTCTGGAACAAACATCTTCGCGTCTCCATCTTCATTTCGGTTTTATCCCTTTCACTCTCAAGTTTGATTTACTTGCTTATTTTACAATTGAATTGATTATCTTGTCTTGTGTGATACTACTACACCTATATTTGCTTTTGAACTATCTTTAGTGCAGGTGGTATCCTTGAATCTGTGAGATTTGAATTGAATTCGAAGTCACTCTGTATCATTCGGACTATCCGAATAGACTTCGGACTATCCGAAGTACTCGGACAGTCCGAACATATTTTCGCTGTGTTTAATTTAGTGTTTAAATTTTGAAATCGCCTATTCACCCCCTCTAGGCGACATCCCGGTCCTTTCAGTTCCCCATGACCAAGAGTTGAAGAATCGCATCTTAAAGGAGTCCCATGAATCTCCTTTTTCCCTTCATCCCGGGTGCACCAAAATGTACCAGGACCTAAAAACTCTATTTTGGTGGCCCCGATTGAAGCGAGATGTGGCTGAGTATGTGGTCAAATGCCATACCTGTCATCGCAGGATTATTGCAACCCTTAAGGATACCTGAATGGAAATGGGAAGAAGTGACGATGGACTTCATCTTAGGGCTTCCTCGCACAAGGACCGGGTGTGACTCCATATGGGTCATAGTGGACAGATTAACTAAGGTGGCCCACTTCATTCCGGTCAAAACGACTTACAAGGGAGATAAGCTAGCTAAACTCTATATGGCAAGGATAGTCACTCTCCATGGAGTTCCTAAAAGAATAATCTCGGATCGTGGATCCCAGTTCACTTCCCAATTTTGGGAAAAGCTACATAGTGCCCTTGGGACCAGCCTATCATTTAGTACAGCTTACCATCCTCAAACAGATGGACAGACCGAGAGAGTCAACCAAGTCCTGGAAGATATGCTCAAGACATGCATTTTGGAGTTCTCCACAGATTGGGAGAAATGGCTGCCTTATGCTGAATTCACCTATAACAACAGCTATCAAGCCAGTATAAAGATGTCCCCCTTTGAGGCCTTGTATGGACGTCGCTGTAGGACACCTCTGTTTTGGTCAGAAGCTGGAGAGCGACAAGTGTTTGGAAAAGAGTCATTACAACAAGCCGAAAGGATGGTAAAAATCATTTGAGAACGATTGTTAGCTGCTCAATCCCGACAGAAAAGCTATGCGGATCATCGCCGTCGAGAACTTTCCTTCTCTGTCGGCGATTCTGTTTACCTCAAGGTGTCACCGTCAAAGGGAATTCAACGATCCCAACAAAAGGGAAAGTTAGCCCCCCGATATATCGGACCTTACCAAATCATTGCCAAGAGGGGTCAAGTGGTCTACGAGTTGGAATTGCCTGCCGAACTTGGAAACGTACACAAAGTGTTTCATGTTTCGCAACTTAAAAGATGTCTGAGGATACCTGAAGAGGAACACCTCTCCCAACCGCCAGCACCACTAGACAAAAACCTCACCTATCGAGCTCACCCAGTTCAAATCGTCGACTTCTCCGACAAGCAAATTAGAGGCAAGACCGTTAGGATATGTAAAGTCCAATGGGATGACAAGGCAGGAAGACAGTTCTCGTGGGAGCCAGAAGACAAGCTTCGAAAGGAGTGCCCTCACCTATTTTGTTCTTGAGCTGTCAAATCTCGAGGTCGAGATTTATTTTTAGGGAGGAGGATTTGTAACACCCCTATTTGGACATTTTAGAAATTCTGCGATGTGCATGTAATTGGGGGGAATATTTTTCAAAATCCTTCTGGTATCAAAGTATTTTAGTCTTAAGCATATAAAGGAATCCTATGTGAGATGGACATATTCTATTATAAAGCCTAGGGTATAATTCGCTCCCATTATAAAACACAACTGTTCAAAAGAAAAACCTAACAGAGCAAAAATAAGTTACTATGTTATGAATAGACCCAACCAAATCATACTCGAACCAATTCTCATAATTACTCATAAAATGCTATCTTTTCAACACACTGGTGCACGTATGATTATACATAGTTATATATATATATGTATATGTATATATATATGTATCTAGATTTAGACCCTCTTCAAAATACTTCTTTTCTTACCCTCACTAAAATCAACCTAAACTTGTATTCCCCAACCTGACCTAAGGGCAAAAATGGGTCCCTTGAGTCGGGCCCAACCAATTTTGGGCCCAACCCAGCCCTCGCCGACACGGCTGGGCCCTCGACCCAGCCTCCTTTTTCCCTACCCGAGCCGGTGAGCTCCCCTGGCTCGCTCTCCCACCCGGCTCGCCCTCCCCTCGGCTCATCTCTCTCGCTCGTCTCTCACCTCCCGCTCTCTCTCGCGCGCGCGCTCCCGAGGCACGCTGAGGCTGCCCCGGCCAACCATGTCGACGCCCCGTCAGGGTCTTCCCTGTGCCGGCACGCCACCGCCTGTTTCGCCCAACCCGCGGCCTCCTTGCCCTGTCAAAATCCCGTGGCAGACGATCGCTGGATCTTGGACGTCGGTGACCGGCGTTGCGCTCTGCGCAATACCTCCCCGTCGTGTCCACCGAACCATGCCACCAATGGGCGCCCCTACGATCTGTCACGTCACCACGCGCCCTGCCCCGACATCATGACCTCGCGCCTACCGCCGCGCCATCGCCACCGCCGTCCCGGGTCGCCCAGCGCAAGACCGACGACGCTTATCGCCGCGCAGCTCCGGTCTGGTGAAACCATGTATGAGTCCCATGAGCCATCCTCGGGCCGTTTTTGGCTATAAATATGTAATAGCCCAAAGCTAGCCTACATTTTGAAAAGTGTTTTCGTAAGGATTTGTGTGATGATACGACAACGTATCATAAGATAAGTCTGGTGAAAACGCAGAATTTCCTAAACTTTTGCATTGATCCTAGGACAAGACCCTTCTTCTGGAATAGGACTATAATTATTTAGGCTAAGGACCTGATCATGAGGATAAGAAAACCTAAACAATTATGTTTAGATAAAAATATAATTATAAGAATACATGAGCAAGAAAGATTCTTAGTTACTGAAGGATTAGTGAAAGGCTAGTTATTCACCCTAACCACTCTACTAAATTCCAGAATCTTTAGCAAAACCCTCACGCATATAGAGGTGCATCTACATATATATATATATATATATAGATATTTTGTGCTTAAAATAATATAGTTTGCCACATAAATTGACAACTTGCTAATGAGTTAGCTATCAAAATAATTAGCTAAAATACACATTAAAATTACCTAAAAATTTCTGAACAAACTTTAGACCCACTAGCCTAATTTGATCTGGTTTTGGACCAAACCCGACCAAGTGGGACCCACACAACAGTGAAGAAACGAAGAACATGCCCTATTGGCATTTCACCGAGCAGTTGGTGGGCAAGGGGAGGATCATCCTTCTCTCTGCAAATCCCTGCGTGCGCGACAATGGGTAGCTTGGGGAACCTGCATTTGTCGCCTTGCGGGTTGCCGCGCCATGTGAGCCGATCCTCCAAGCCGCAAGACCGTCATTGCCCAATCCCGGGCTCTGCCGCACTGCCATGTCCAGCCGACCGCGTCGGGGAGGATTTTGACCCGCCAATTGAACTCTTGTGCACCTGCGCACGTCTTCTTGCCGCGCAAGGCTGCCTCTGCAACAGCACTCGAGTGCCCCGAGCACCTCGCCGCCTGACAAGCCGCTCCGCAGGCTGCCGTCGCCAACCGGCCGCGCTTGCTTCTCCCTCACCCTACCGTGTCCGAGCCTCGCTTCCCGAGCGCCTGCTCGCGCCTTCAATGCGGAGCCTTGCTGGTGAAGCTCCTATATAATCGAGCTGCTCGATCCCACCCGCGCACCGTGAGCCCAAAAGCACCCTCGCGTCACCAGGACTCTCCAGAGCCCAATAGCCTCTGTTCTTGCGAGCTTTAGGCTTGCCTTTGTTCCTCGGTGCTCTTCGCCCAAAGAATCGATCAGGGAGGGGCCCTAGCTCGCCGAAGCTCGTTCCTTCCTCCGCCGCGCCGAAAAGCTCCTTTCGGCGATTCCTCCCTATTGAGTGAGTCCCTCTTCAATTCTTCGCGCCATTAGCATCTGTGTAACCTTATTAACCTTTCGCCCAACTTAATTTCACATGGGATTCATCGAAGGCACGGGGCACCGTCTCCCCTGTTTCTTCCCCATTCGGCTCCACCGACGCCAGCTCAACGCAGTGCTCCCCCGACTCAATCATCCGCTCGGTAAGCCCCCTGGAGACCCTAGACACTCCCTAGCAAAAAAATTCAAGCATTGGTGAGCCATGTTGCGTAGCTAGGCCCGAACCGTAGCACTCTTCCGCCGTAACTAGGATCGTCGCTAATCGAATGTGTTCCATAGAGGCTCTTGCTTAGACATGTTAGGGCTTGGCCTGCTCTTTTATTTCCCGCAAGAATCACCGTAAATGATGAGCTGATACGCTCGCTAACTGTCGCTGGAGGCCTCGCCGGAATCCCACCGGAGTTGGAGAAGATCCGTCTTGTGTTTGTCCATGGGTGGTCGCCGACACCCGGGCCACCAACGGTGGCTCACCGTTTTAAATAAACCGCGCGCCGCGATGGAGAGGCTGACAAGTGGGCCTTGGCCCCACTTGTCAGCATTAGTGGTGGCGCATTTCTGAAACCCGCGTTCGACGAGACGCGAATTAGGTGACGGCCGCCCCGATCTTGTTTCGCGAGATTTCCCGCGATTTAATGTTTAAAACAAATAGGGAAATTAATAGGGGATGTTTAATATATCTAGACACGTCCAAAAATCTTAGAAAAATTATGATAAATATTTGATTACCTGGTTGATTTATTAAAAATACCAGAAGAAATTGTATCATAAAATTTTGCCCCTGTTTAATACTCAATCCTATTCTAGGATTTTTCCTTTAGGGAAATAAACCCGAAAAATGGATAGTGATTAAATAAAATAGGAAATGACCTTAGAAAAATCTGAGAATTTATCGGGTTACCATTAATAACAGAACACACATAGTAAAATTTTATTTGGATAATTAATTCCCTTTTTGCCTCTAGATAAATAATATTTCACCTCTGAACAATATTTAAAAAGGGATTTCCAATAATAAAAATTGTCACATTAGCTCTTAAATTCATGAGAGAATTCCAGGAAGACCTAAAGGTAATATATGAAATTAATACAGTTATTAAATACTTTTAGGACCATCAAATAACCACTAGCTATTGTTTAGCACTATTTGCCGTTCTCCTATGTACTATTACCACCGCAATAATACTTGACTTATTGCATATACTAAAAGATTTCAATTAAATTCTCAAATTTCGACAGGAACATTATTAAATCCCAGTGAATTGTTAAAACTATGTGAACTCCTTTGAACTCTATAAAAAATTATTTAGCTATTTTACCTAAGGGTAAACTCGGGTACATAATCACCCTACACGTATAAATAATCATGTGTTTAACCAACACCACACCAAACACTGTAGGAATTCTTCCGGGAGTTGATGAAGGAAATTCTTCAAACAAAAACTATTTTTCCTAAAATACATTTATGTGCTAAAACTATATGTAAATTATTTAGGGTAGCCTTATGCATCATCGCATATCATTTTCATATCGCCGCACCACCGTTATTTTCTGTAAACTACTAAACAGTAGAAGGATCATGGAACTTCCTCGATATCTAGAATAAGATTTTACACCAATCACCGATCGCTAGACTTAGCCAGAACATTTCATGCATCATACTTTTATCACATTCTGGTGTTTTATTTATGGTCTTTCGAACTCGTTCCGTTAATAGACGCTAAGGAGCCTGAGGGACCTTTTGAAGAGCAGCAAGAAGACCACCACTACGCCCCAGACCAAGGCGAGTTAATGCCTACTCTTAATGGTGTTGCTTTTACTAGGGAGAGGATGCGCTTTCCCTAATGCGAGTTAACATCTTAAACCATAAATGTGTTTGCTTTTATTAGGGAGAGTTAGCTTTCCCTAGTGCGAGTTAACACTTTAATGGATCATATTGCTCCCCAGTTTTATTAAATATTTTATTTACAATATTAAAACTGCATGCTTTTTAAGTAAATATACTTGCTTGCTTAAATCATGATTTATCATGCCTTATTATTAACTTGTTGTTGATTCACTCTGATGATTCTGCCTTGATATAATCATCTGTCTTTATTATTGATTGCCTTGATGATCATCCTTGATAGCCTGTTAGGTTAAATAAAACAATTTTAGACTCTTAAGTTTTGGTTAAAATTTGCTTAGACATTGTTCAGGTCCAATAATAATTTTAGGCTTACATTGGCCTCGGAACGATGAACCGACATTCACCGGACATGATTATATAATGAACCTGGAACTGGAAATTGGGCCTGGCATGCCAGTGTGTGTGTGTTGTGGTTGTGATTGGGAAAGCGGACGTGGTCCGACTTGTGGTTAAGGTGGAAGTAGCATCGCCATCTTGGTGTGATGTGAAGAGGGCTATCGCTCACGCACACGGTCTTGAGAGGAGCGCGGGCAACACGCGTAGTCGCCAATCGCCGCCACCAAGGGTGGTTCGCCACATCGTGTGCAGGCACACGAGGAACGATAGCGAAGAAGGAAGTGAATGTGAATGTGTGTGGACTGGCCGGATCCGATGTGACTCGTAGAGTGGACCGGACGGGTGTGCAGTGAGGCACACAGCGGGAAGTCGCTGACCAAATGATTGCGGGATTTGGTTCCTATCACCACAACGCGTGGCCATCGCGCGGTAGTGCAAGTATTGGGGATTCAGAGATAGTACGACCTGCTGGCGTACCCTGTCTGCTGCCTTACTTGAGGTGAAGACAGTATCATGTCGTCATCCGTGGGATGATCTAGGTCTTACGTGTCAGGGAGCCGTGACTCTAGTGCGGGCGTGGCAATCCGGCTAGGGAAGAACGGGCACTTCGGGCGTAAGATCCACAACGGGTGCGCCACACCCAGGATATGATGGCGGGTGTGTGCAGTAGATCTAAGGACTGGTGTGGATTGTGGACTGTGGTTGGTGGAATGTGGATTGTGAAATGTGAATCAAATTAATGAAAATAATGATTAGCAGAACTTTGGGTTAAAAATGCTAAGTCATAGGCTTTGATTTAGAAAACTTGCCTTCTGCAAACAAATAAACCCCAACCTTTCCGTTGGAACCCCTACCACTAAAATTGCATCAGGTTGGGTGTTAGCTGGCCAGTGTTTGGATGACACTGACCTCGCATTCATATTCTCTTTTAGATGGAGAATATGAGCAGGATCAGTACGCCTGCCATGAAGACAAAGGACAGGATTATGCTGACGACCAGGGCGAGACATAGGGTGTCTCTCCAGTCGAGTGCTTAGGCATAGCCGGCACGAGACACTTTTGCATCTTTTGGGTCTCCGCACTCTGATCTTTTGGACTTATTGACTATTTGGGCCAATGTGCCGTTTGTAATACTTAATAGCCCCTGGGGCTTAATAGAGGTATTTGTGTAATATATAAGACTTCCGCTTGTATGAAATGATTCCGGCTATGTGAAAGGTGTGCACTAGTGTACTGATCTAAGGACTAGTGCAGATCAAGGGGTGGGCAAAGGACAGGCCCCACAAAATACCCCGGCCCGAGCTCCATTTCCCTTTTCTCCTCACTTTCTTGTGACCGCCAAGCTCCAAGGCCCAAATTCCCAAGCTGATGCAATCCGTGTCCCGAGCTTTGAGCCATAGCTTCCCCGTCGCCGAAGCTCCACCGTCCTCGTGGGAATCGACCCGGCACCCATCGGAGTTCGCCGCCGGCGTGATTCTCTTGCCGCCGGCCAAGATTTCCCCATTTCTTCCCCTTTTCGATTCCTCGCGCTCGAGTAAGTTTCTTTCCGATTCCTTGCTATCCGAGCTTCGCCGAAGCACCACTAACCGCCCCCTGCCTCCGGTCTTGCCAGATTTTCACCGGAGTCCGCCCGCGCCGATTGCCCTGTTTCGGTCGTCCTCGACCCTCTCGTCGACACCCTTCACCGGAGTTTCCCGACGCTCGTCGTCACTGTGGTAAGCCTCCTCGTCACTCCTAGAGACTCATGCGTGATTTAATTGTCCACGGTCCGATGTAACCATAGGCTATGCTTCGCCGAGCCGTGGCATTGCCGCCGCTCGTCGTTCCGCCACGCCCGGTCGTCTCCGGCCCCGGCGTGAGCACCTCTAGCTGCGCGCTAGCTCATTGGACCCATAGGACTCGGTAGCTCGCCCCATGGTCGCCGCCCGCAATGGTGAAGCTCCGGCGAGTTCCGCGGCCGCGCGCCCGCCAGCCCGAGATGGAAGAAACATGAGGACCCTAGGATCGGCGCTGAGATTCGTGCGGGCATCGCCGTGTGGGATCACTGACATATGGGGACCTGGCCCCACATGTCGGGACCCGGATCGCGCCTCCGCACGTGCGCATCTCTCGCGTAGAAGCGGCCCGCCGGAATATGCCTTCGGCGTGTGCAGCCCGGCCTTTGGTTGGTGGGCCGGCCCAGTACTGTGCTCGCAAGTTTCCCACGATTTAATGATTAAAACAAATAAGGAAAATAATAGAGGATGTTTAATATATCTAGACTCGTCCAAAAATCTTAGAAAAATTATGATAAATATTTGACAACCTGGTTGATTTAATAAAAATACCAAAAGAAATTGTATCATAAAATTTTGCCCCTGTTTAATACTTAATCCTATTCTAGGATTTTCCATTAGAGAAATAAACCCGAAAAATGGATAGTGATTAAATAAAATAGGAAATGACCTTAGAAAAATCTGAGAATTTATCAGGCTACCATTAAAAATAGAACACACATAGTAAAATTTTATTTGGACAAATGATTCCCTTTTTTGCCTCTAGATAAATAGTGTTTCACCTCCTAGACAATATTTAAAAAGGGATTTCCAATAATATAAATTGTCACATAAGCTCCTAAATTCGTGAGAAAATTCCAGAAGGACCTAAATGTAATATATGAAATTAATAAAGTTATTAAACGTTTTTAGGACCATCAAATAACCACTAGCTAATGTTTAGCCCTACTTCCCATTCTCCTATGTACTATTACCACCGCAATAATACTTGACTTATTGCATATACTAAAAGATTTCAATTAAATTCTCAAATTTCGACAGGAACATTATTAAATCCCAGTGAATTGTTAAAACTTTGTGATCTCATTTGAACTCTGTAAAAATTTTTTAGCTAATTTACCTAAGGGTAAACTCGGGTACATAATCACCCTACGCGTATAAATAATCATGTGTTTAACCAACACCACACCAAACATCAGAGGAATCCTTTAGGGAGTTGATGAAGGAAATTAAATCAAACAAAAACTATTTTTCCTAAAATACATTTATGTGCTAAAACTATGGGTAAATTATTTAGGGTAGCCTTATGCATCATGGCATATCATTTTCATATCACCGCACCACCATTATTTTCTGTAAACTACTAAACAGTAGAAGGATCATGGAACTTTCTCGATATCTAGAATAAGATTTTACACCGGTTGCCGATCACTAGACTTAGCGAGAGCATTTCATGCATCATAATTTTATCATATTCTGGTGTTTTATTTATGGTCTTTCGAACTCGTTCCGTTAATAGACGCTGAGGAGCCCGAGGGACCTTTTGAAGAACCGCAGGAAGACCCCGACTACCCGCAAGACCAAGGCGAGTTAATACCTACCCTTTTGGGTGTTTTCTTTTACTAGGGAGAATCTCGATTTTCCCTAGTGCGAGTTAACATCTTAAACCATAAATGTGTTTGCTTTTATTAGGGAAAGTTAGCTTTTCCTAGTGCGAGTTAACACTTTAATGGATCATATTGATTCCCAGTTTTATAAAATATTTCATTTACAGTATTAAACTGCATGCTTTTTAAGCAAATATACCTGTTTGCTTAATCATGATATATCATGCCTTGTTATCATTTGTAATTGTTTTACCTTGATGATATTGCCTTGATAATATTCATCTGTCCTTTGACTTTATGAATGATTGCCTTGATAATCACCCTTGATAGCCAGTTAGGTTAAATAAAACAATTTTAGACTCTTAAGTTTTGGTTAAAATTTGCTTAGACATTGCTCAGGTCCAATTAATACTTTTTAGGCTTAATTGGCCTCAGAACGGTGAACCGACATTCACCGGACATGATTACATATCAATCATAGAACTGGAATATTGGGCTTGGCATGCCAGTGTGTGTGTGTTGGATTGTGGTTGGGAACGCGGACGTGGTCCGACTTGTGGTTAAGGTGAAAGTAGCATGGCTACTGGTGTGATGTGAAGAGGGCTATCGTTCACAGACGCGGTGCTAAGAGGAGCGCAGGGCAAGACGCTTAGCTGCCAATCGCTGCCACCAAGGGTGGTTCCGCCACATCGTGTGCAGGGCACACAGAGGAACGATAGCAGAAGAAGGAAGTGAATGTGAATGTGTGTGGACTGGCCGGATCCGATGTGACTCCTAGAGTGGACCGGACGGGTGTGCAGTGAGGCACACAGCGGGAAGTCGCTGATCAAATGCCTGTGGGATTTGGTTCCTATCACCACAACGCGTGGCCATCGCGCGGTAGTGCAAGTATTGGGGATTCAGGGGTAGTACGACCTACAGCGCACTCGCTCGCCGCCATGCTTGAGGTGAAGACAGTATCATGTCGTCATCCGTGGGATGATCTAGATCTTACGTGTCAGGGAGCCGTGACTCTAGTGCGGGCGTGGCAACCTGGCTAGGGAAGAACGGGCACTTCGCTGGCGTAAGATCCACAACAGGTGCGCCACACCCGGGATATGATGGCGGGTGTGTGCAGCAGATCTAAGGACTGGTGTGGACTGTGGACTGTGGTTGGTGGAATGTGGATTGTGACAGACTACAATAATGAAAATAATGATTAATAGAACTTTGGGTTAAAAGTGCTCAGTCATAGGCTTTGATTTATAAAACTTGCGTTCTGCAAATAAATAAACCCCAATCTTTCCTTTGGAACCCCTATCACTAAAACTTGCATTAGGTTGGGTGTTAGCTCGCCAGTGTTTGGATGACACTGACCTCGCATTCATATTCTCTTTTAGATGGAGAGTATGAGCAGGATCAGTACGCCTGCCATGAAGATGGAGATCAAGGTTTTGCTGACGATGAGGGCGAGGCTTAGGGCGTCTCTCCAGTCGAGTGCTTAGGCATAGCCGGCACGAGACTCTTTTGCATCTTTTGGGTCTTTGCACTCTGATCTTTTGGACATTTGGAATATTTGGGCCAATGTGCCATGTTGTAAACACTTAATAGCCTTCGGGCTTAATACATGTATTTATGTAATTTAAGACTTCCGCTTGTATGTAATGATCCGGCTATGTGAATGGTGTGCACTAGTGTACTGATCCAGGGACTAGTGCAGATCAAGTGGTGGGCAAAAGGACAGGCCCCACAGGCTATTAAGATTTTCTCCACTGTGGTGGGGGTTTATGTCGGGTTGTTGTACAAAGTTTCTCTTTACGACGATGTCGAATGCTTTTGTTGGTCTGTAGATACGGTCGACAGAGGCATATCAGAAAAGAATGGTGGAGAGCTAGATTGAGGTGTCCGTGCACCATCTCTAGTAGGAAAAAAGGATATCTTTTAAAACGTGCATAAAATTTCTAGTATTATACTACTAGTGCAAACACTATACCATGCATGCTACAAATTCTTGATTCGGGCGAAAGGAATGCATGTTGATCTTAATATTACTTTAGTATGTGTTGGTTCTATAGGTGTAGTTGTGTTATAATAGTTTTTCTTATGGCTATAACACTTTAGTCAATGATCTAATGGAAATTCTACTATTCTAAAAAAAGACCATTTGATTTTTAGGGTTAAACTATAGTGCCCTTTCTACATTGGAAATAAGACCTATTTGTGTCCTATGTGATTCGCGGGATTAAAAACATAGGAATAGAAAAAAAAAGATGACTGGAATGCCTAGACATGTTGAATTCTGCAGGATTAAACTCCACATGAATTGTTAAAGCATTGGAATTTGAATTGTATAACAAAAAAATAATAATTTTGATATAAAATACTAAATGAGTAAATATAGAATGGAGCGAGGAAGAGAGAAATTGCATTGGAATTCTCAAAGAATTAAAGAGAGAGAGAGTTAGAACTCAGGCTAGATTTCCTCAAAATATATAGGAAAATTTCATATCTATGAAATTCCTTTGAACAAATCATATAAATCAAATACTTACATAGAAAAATTTTCCTTTGGATTGAATTCCTCAGTTTTTTTCTTAGGAATTCCTTTAGATAAAGGAGATGAAAGTAAATAAAGGAGATGAAAGATAATAGTGAGATGGGAGATAATAGTACATGACTACATGTTGCTCAAACGATTGGCCATAGGTAATAGGGTTAATAGCATCAGTACCATTTTAAAGAAATTGATTCGCGCATTTGCCATTATAAAGTTATTATTGTCTCTGGTGCCATTATAAAGTGGCTTGCATCGCATACTTGCCATTACAGAGCATCTGCCCCCAAAATACATCGCGAATACTATTGAAATACGCTCTGACCGGTGGGCTCGACACATCGATGAGGGATTGGTATAACACAGTCGCGACGGGCCCCTGGTGAGAAATCCTCTCGCGCCCGCGCCAGAATTCCCCGTCCCCAAATCGTCGATTAGGGTTCGTCGTCCGCGCCCGATTAGGATTCGTCCCCAAATCGGAATCACCCCCTCCCTGCGGCCATGGATTGCAACTGCGCTTGATTGCGGGGCCTGGAGGGAGGAAGCACCGACGGCAAGGAGTCCATGGATGGGGGCGAGAGCTCCACCTCGTTGCAAAAGCAGTAAGTGCACATTCTGTACTCGTCGCATGGTGTAGAAATGTGTGTTTGGCTTTTGAATATTTGCGATTTAATTAGGTTGGAAGTGATTATTGAGTTCAACTTGGAGGGCTATTTCGCTTGGAGGAACTATACAAAGGCTAGGAAGATTAGGTGGACTGTGCTTCCCGATGCGTGTTCTATTGCAAATGCAATTCAAGAGTTGTCCAAGCACATATCATGGGGTTTTACCCAACGCCCAAGCATGTGGTTTTATGACAAAAGCTGTGGAGAAGATGCTCTGATTACCGAAGACAACCATTTTGCCTACATGTTAGACATGTACTAGGATGAGAGAGTCTATCAAGTTAGTGTAGGGATGGTTGACACACCTGTAGATGCCTCTGTTGTAGCCTATGTAGATGTGGAAGTCCCTATTGCGGAGCTGCCACCTTCCCCTGTTGATCAAGCCGAAGATCCATTTGACATCAGGGAGGAGTATGTTGGGGTGGATGATGAACACATTTACAAGGGAGAAGATGCACGTGAAAACCCTCCACCGGATGAGCAAATTGGTTTGGACCAAGTGAAGCCGCCCAAATGGAAGCAGAGGTTGATGATGAGATGATGCAGAGATAAAGTTTGGTATTGACCCTGAGAATCCTTGCATTAAAATAGGCTTAATATTCCCAGACATGGACACCTTTAGGATGGCACTGAGGCACTATGCAATCCTGAATGGATTTGAGATACAGATTTACAAATCAGACAAGAGCAGATTTATTGGACATTGCAAGCACCCTAAATGCAACTGGCGCATTCATGCTTCTAAAGAGCAGAATCGGGTTACCATCAAGGTATGCTTTTAAAGTGCAAGCCCCCTATTGTTGATTCCTAATTGAAATATGTGTTTGGTGTAATGATAAGCTAATGTGTATATGGTGGTTGTAGATTAAAACAATGAATGAAGCTCACAACTGTCCAACAACTAAGCTGATAGGGGGGAAAATGGCTTCTCAATTTTGGGTTGCTGATAGGCTGCAGAATTGGTTGAGCATGGACCCATCAAAAGCACCAAATGAGGTCTGTCCGAAGTCTGCAGTGAATATAAGTCAAGCTTGACTATTACAAGACTTGGAGAGGTATGCAAATTGCTCTAGATAAAATCCATGGTAAATACGAAGATTCCTTCCAGTACCTGTTTAATTGGAAGAATGAGTTAGAAGAGAGATGTCCTGGCACAGTAGTTGAGATAGATTTGAAAAAAATTAGACAGAAGATGTATTTCAATAGGCTATTTGTGGCCCTGAAGCCTTGCATAGATGGCTTTTTAGGTGGTCAGAGACCATACTTAGGTGTGGATTCCACCTTTTAATCGGCAAATTTAAGGCGCTTGGCATCAAGAATAGAGTGGATGGCCACTGGCGGCTTTTTTATGTAGCTTATGGCATATTTGATAGTGAAACTGAAAAGAATTGGGAGTGGTTCTTCAATCAGCTGCATAGAGCTATTGGGTGTCCAGATGGTCTAGTTATCTCTAGTGATGGCTGCAAAGGCCTAGCTAAGGCAATGTCAAAAGTGTATCCACAAGCTAAGCACAGGGAGTGCATGAGGCACTTGTATAGTAATTTTATTAGAAAGTTTCATGGGTCAGTATTCATAGACAATCTTTACCCTGCTGCTAGGGCATACACTGCTAGCAGATTTAATTGGCACATGACACAAATTGCTGAGCACTCTCCTGAAGCTATCCAGTACCTTAAGCAACACCATCAGGGCATTTGGTATAGGTATGCCTTTTCTGAAAAGAGCAAAGTAGACTATCTAACCAATAACATCTCAAAGAGTTTCAACAACCAAATCAAACACTTGAAGAGCTTGAATATCCATGAGTTGGTGGATAGGATCAGACTCCTAATAATGGAGAAGTTTGCTACAAGGAGGGTGATTGGCAGGAAAATGGAGGGTGTCATCCTTCCATCTGTCCTCAAGGAGTTGAATGGTTTGAGTAGGCAGTTGGGGACCCCTGTGATAAACAGCACTGATGACCTAGAGGCTGAATTCACCATTGTGGACAATGATGGAGTGGCCAGGAAACACATTGCAAATCTTTCCTCAAAGACTTGTTCCTGCAGACAATGGCAGCTATCTGGTAAGCCTTGTAGACATGCATCGCCTTTGTCATTCTCTCGAGGGTATGCCTATTGAAAGCCTTGTGCATGAGTACTATACTGTGGAGAAATTCAGAGCTGCATATGTTGGGGTGATCCCCACCATGAAAGACAGATCAGAGTGGGCATCTGTACAACTAGGCTTTGTAGTCCATCCACCATAGCAGAAAAGAGTTGCTGGCAGGCCTAAAAAAACCAGAACAAAGGGATGTCTTGACCCAAATAGAAGAATTGTGACGTGTAAGAGATGTGGTGGTCAGGGGCACTGGGCTAAGAAATGCAAGTTGCCAATACCAACAGAAGGTCATGCAGGTGATGGTGGACATCATGCAATACCAACAGAAGGTGATGCAGTTGATGGTGGAGCTAATGCAGTACAAAAAACCTCTAAAAGGAAGGCAGCTCCTACAAATGAAGAAGGGAGTACCAAAAGAAAGCCTGGAAGACCAAGAAAAAACCCAGAAGCAACCAAGGAGGTACCAGCTGCAAATACTATACCAGCTACACATACTGAAGCAACTAAGAGGAAGCCTGGCAGACCTAGAAAATTTCCAGAATCAAGCAAGCAAGCTCCAAAGCCAAAGGTGTCACTACAGAAGAAGAAGGCTGCAAGAAGTCCCACTAAGATGACAACACCAACCAAGAAAACTCCAACTAAGAAGGCAACACCACCCAAAAGGGCTACACCTGTGAAAAACTCATGGACGGAGTGGTATGCAAGGTTTCAGAAGAATGGGGGGATGTAATGTTTGATCAGTGTGTGATGTTGTTTTTGCCATGGCATGTTTTGGAAATATACTACACATGTATGTAAGGAAAACAATGTCCTCTTTTGTTGCTCTTGCCATGTTTTGCTGCTAATGCCATGTCTGGCTAATGAAACTTAAGCACATGGCTTACCTATGTACATGGGCTACTTATGTAAATAAATGTTCGTCCACTTCTGTTAATTCAATGTGTTGGCATGTTTTATCTCTCTCAGATTGTCAGAATATTCTGCCATGTTATGATCATCATACTGAAACATTGGATATATTGCACTTCATGAAAGTTGTTCAACATTACACTTGCAAACCAACTACGAATTACATTTCAACAACACAAGCCCAACTAATATCGCGAACATGGCAAAGATTACACTCAGACATAAGACAACAATCTTCTCTATCTTGCTAATGTTCTGTGCTATCTCATCCTTCATCGACATCAAGGTTGAAGCCATCTCTGTGCATCTGCAGCCATTCTGTTCAAAGTGTCGCCATGTGGAATCTGCCTCATGGTTCAATCGGGATTGTTGCAGAAACATGATATACTCCTTCTCCCACATGAAAAACCTACAGGTTGAACCATGCTTCCAAATCAAAGAAACAGACCCATCAGCTCTAATGAATCGATGAAATGCCCAAAAGATTCCAAACATAGACAACCTCGATAACTTACCGGAACATTCTTCTCGCACTTGAAGAAGATCCTCCCTGGATTCCGCAAACTTTTACTCCTTAGCTTCACGAGAGGAATCTTACACTTCGGGCAGTTCACAATAGGGAGCTCGCATTGCACCGCGGTCACGGAATCTACAGATCCGCCCGAATCCATGGCAGGGCGCCGCCGCGGGACCTCCTCCGAGGCTTCAATCGCTTGGACTCGCAGCGGGGAGGGGGTGATTTGGGCAGGAGCGTCGGGACGCGGTCGATTTGGGGACGAACCCTAATCTGGCGCGGGCGACGAACCCTAATCGACAATTTGGGGAAGGGGAGTTCTGGCGTGGACGCGAGAGGATTTTCACCATGCCCCTGTGCGACAAAGAGTTATACCATTTGCCTCACCGATGTGTCGAGCCCACCGGTCAGAGCGTATTTCAATAGTATTCGCGATGTATTTTGGGGACAGATGCTCTGTAATGGCAAGTATGCGATGCAAGCCACTTTATAATGGCACCAGAGACAATAATAACTTTATAATGGCAAATGCGCGAATCAATTTCTTTATAATGGCACTAATGCTATTAACCCTAGATAGTACTACATGTTGCTCAAACGAGCTGCTCGCTTAACAATTGATTTCAAGCTCCTAAGGCGCCTTGAATATAAGGGGGGTGTTCTCCCTGTAGAAGAACGCGGTGCTACGCTAGCCGAAAACAAAATTTTTCTTACCGTGAACACCTAGGCAACATGCGAGTCGGAGATCATGGAGCATTACTCTTGGAGCACGTTAGCAGCGGAGGTAGAGTGGATGAAGCCTCCCCGCGTGCTGCGAAGCACTGTACGTAGTCGAACACGACGTGGTACAACTTCTCCTCGTCGCGGATCGCCCACAAAGAACGCCGATGTAGTCGTCACAGTTATGTAGCCGATCGAATCGTCGGCGCCGACGCGAGAGCGACGACGCCTTCACGGTATCCACACGCCCGGTGGGAACACATGCTGGTGTGCTAGCACCCAGCGCTGCTAGGGTTCTTAGGGCGATGGGGCGTGGCGGCGGCTAGGGCTCGTGGTGGGGAGACTAACACACCGCACGCCCCCATGCCTCCTTTATATAGAGCGCACTAACGGGCCTTCTACGATAGAAGCCCATTAGGTCTCGCCTAATGGATATGGAAGCCCACTAGGTCTCACGCTAATGGATCTTCTACAATAGAAATCCATTAAGACGCCGAAGATCCAAACCGTATAAACCCACTAATGGATCCAATCCATCGATATGATCCAACCCGTTAAGTGTGTGACCCATTAGGCTCATGTACAAGTCGGCCGCGGTCCGGAGAACCCTTCCCGCACCACAAGTCAATAGCGGTACCTAGCGGCACATATTGACCCCGAATGTACACAATGATCGAATCGGTGAACCTTGATACACTCACATAGGATCCTTTTGCCACACGATATCGGCCAAGCTCAAGGAGAGGCGTGCCACCCTTGTGATAGCTCGACAAATTCACTCGTCAATGTATGGATATAATTCGTGATTAACTCTTTAATCACTTTGGCATGGCCATGCACTTTTCTTATCCATCCACACCGAGGGCCCAGAGATATCTCTCCCGTTATCAAGGAGGGGCAAATTCCATCTTGATCTCTTACATCTCACGTCATGTTTCATGGCATACCAGTAAACTACCTTTATAACTTCCCTATTACGGTGAAGCATTTGATAGCCCCAAAGTATACAATTACGCATCCGAGAATCAATAAGAATCTCGGTCAAAGGATCGTATAGGTATACCACTCGAGACTATACTCGATGGCACTTCTAAGATAACAATCTCAAAGAAGGTGTCTCTGAGCGGGTCTATCCAACCCCATGTTCTTTATCATGTGCCCACATTATTGATTTGATATCTCCATATCTATGGTATGTGAAACATTACCATCAATCAATACATGTCTTTGGTCAGATCACTATTGTTCCACATAATGATATGTGACCAGGGATCGTTTAGAATAATATCTCATAACCAATGTGTTTCACAATTAAGTCATACTCAATGAACAAAGGAGTGACATTTATTCATGGAACTAATAAGTACATGAACATAGGCGTATGATACAATCATCTCATATGATCGTCTCTAGGGCATATCATTAACACTCCCCAGCTTATCTAATTTACTAATCTGACTTATCTCATAACTTCGAGAATTTTTCAAGGTGGTCTCAAGAGTCGGATGGCCTTGATTTTTAAGATTTAGGGAGCTTTTAAACACGCCGACGAGATAAAATAAACGGATTCAAAAAGTAATAAAAAAATCAAATAAGTCAATATTAGCCACGTCTTATCTGACTTATTTCGTGACTTATCTGACTAATATTGACTTATCTGACTTTTTTTATTACTTTTTGAATCCTTTTTTTTATCTTGTAGACGTGTCTAAAAGCTCCCTAAATCCTAAAACCAAGGCCATCCGACTCTCGAGGCCACATCAGAAAATTCTCGAAGTTACGAAATAAGTCTGATTAGCAGATTAGATAAGCTGGGGAGAATACCCCTAAATATTCTAATCGAATATATGAAACGTATAATCCATTCATCTCAGGATAGATAAAAAAACAAGCAAGCTAATCCCTCCGCACTCACACTCAAGATGGGAGGTGACAAGTCTGACCACAATGCGCCTGGCTCAGCTTGCTCCATGCGACTAGTGTAGGAGCTATGGGCCTTTAGTTGCTAAAACTATCTTCAACCATTTTCACTTTATTTTCTTTTCTTACCCGTTCTCTTTCTCATATTCCCTTCTTTTATTTTCCACTCTTTCCAACAGCATCCTATCAAAGAAAATAGTATAGGAAAAGAAAAAAAAATCCCTTCTTAAACGAATGGAAAAGAGATCCCTTTTGAAAGTAAACGGTAAAAGAAATCTGTTGAAACCACAAAAGGAACAGAATTTCCTTCACGACAAGAATCCCGTCAGTGAAAGGAAACCGTTGAAGACAGTCTTAGGCTAGTGAGGATCTTCAACGTTTTGCCTTTGTTGTCCAGGGGCGTAAATGGTGTTTCACTCTTTGAACGAATGAATATAGTGCCCTCCAAAAAAAAAAGTACAGGATAGATCAAACAACAGCTGTCACTCTTCTTTGTGCTGTCTTGTGCTGTCATTGAATAATCAAGTAGGAGCTGGATTGGTTCTGTAGGCAGAGATAGATAAACATATTTTTAGGACTATAGATAAACATATTTGGTTTTAAGACCGACGAGATAAAACTCAATAAACACCAGTATCAAGCATGCACATGCACTATGAAATAAGTTTTACCGACATTCAGGATAAGCTGAGCATGTAGCCTACAACATCAACAGATCTAGCAGTGCTGGAAGGTATCAAACACCGAACTATTCTTTCCTCAACACAGTGAACAGAACCATCTACTGAAAATTGTTGTCAGCACTCAGCATCCACAAGTTACATCAATACTGATATACAAGTTACATCAATACTGATACTAGGCAAGCGATCAGCAAGAGCATTCGACGAGATTGGACATCCCAGAATGGTTTTGCTCCCACAAACTGGCAACCAAATTCATAGCGGTCCCTGCATGCCTTCAATCCTGCAAAGGTACAGATAAACACAAAAATGCAAGGAGGAAACAATTAGAAACATGATAGTATATGAAATAAAAACAAAAATATACTGCAAACATTGTCATCTTTACCTCCTCAATTGGGGTGCTTTCTTCGCTTTGTTTCTGCTCATCAGCCCCATTCACTTTGTTCTGGCCATCTGTATCCATCTCGTCAGTTTTCTCTGAAGCTTCAGCCATGTTAGTGTCTGGCTTGGGAATGGCGAATTCAGCAGGAATTTGGCCAGTGCTCAACACCTAATCACAAAGATGAACAAGAAAATGTCAGCACATAGTTATCTGCCCCAAACTGTGCTAAGTAACCAGCGCTAAATGACAGTGCATATTACCTTCTCAAGCCTTGCAGCTTCCTCAAGTGTCTGAGAATTCACAATAGCAGCCTAAAAATGGAACATTTGTTAAACCAATTTTTGCGGCCAGACGTATCCCCACCACCACCACAACATAAGTAGAGGATACTGACATCTACAGCATGGCCTAGATATAATTGGGGATGCAAGAAACCTCAATAACTAAGATTGCGGTGAAACTAGATCACAAAATGGAAATATCAAGAGCATACCAAACATGCCAGTAAAATACATGGACATATCTTTTTTTGAGTTAAGTAATAGCGATTCTGATACTGTGTTCAAATTGTTAAGAGAAAATTCAAAGTACCTTGATAGCTATGATTTGTTCAGGTGTTGGTCCGACTACTTTGGGACCCTGCTCCTCCTTTGTGGTATCTTGAGCATCCACCACCTGTCCTGGAGTAAAAGTTTTGGCAGGTACCTTCTTTGCCTCTTCCTCTGCCTCCTTTGAGTGAAACTTTTGCGCTGCTGCAATTCTCTCCTACAAAAACAAAAAAATCTCATACGTAATTTCAGAAATAGACACGATGCCATGCACATTAGATAATGCAATAAAAGAAAACATGTCAACCAAAAGCGTTCCATGGTATCCATGCATCTAATCTAATCATGGAAATCCAAAGCTAAATAGTTGCTCTTTTGCCCCTTTTGCTGCCAGCACTTCTGCAGTCCATTCCAAAATCATTTTGGAGGTCATTCCAAAGGAAATGAATGAACAACCTGTGGGGAATAAATCAACCAATCAAGCAGCAACGCAGTTTCTGTATAGATCCACATCTTCCAAAAAGCCTTCGTGATAAAAAATGAGTATACCATAATATAAAGCAGCCAAACTTCCAATTCCATTACACAAATGCAAGCATGTAGAAGGTGCAAAATGAACGAAAAGATTTGGAGGAACAACATAGTTGATGACAGTAATCAAACTGCCAATTAGTGACAGCAACAACTTTTTTACATTTTTAGCTATTCTTGATTAGATATCCTAAGGGGTTAGCACAATAGCAGCTAAATGGTAATTTTCACTGATATACCATCTTTATCAAATGGATTAAGGAATATATACAATTAAAACATGACTTAATGCAGCTATAGCTTCATCATTGACTTAAACCACATAACCTTGAAATGCTATTTAATTTGAATCAATTTGATACAATCATGTCTTCGATAAGCAAAATATGCAATGTTAACAATTGTATGTAAATTGAAAAAATATCATAAGATTATTGGTTTTATTAAAAGGTCAAATGAGATACAGATAATTTTTCAATATATAGGTAAAAAAAAAATTTTGCAGCAAAAATTGCCTGCAAATGATGTCACATTGTAAAAAACAAGTAGTACAATAAGCTAGGGTATTGACCTTAGAAACTATCACAATATCATTAGTGATCACATGAGAAACTACTAAGAAAATTACTATAAGTCATTCAGAAAGTAAGAAATTACTATAAGTCATTCAGAAAGTAAGTATCAACAACTAAACATAAGAGTATTTGCATAATATCATTCTCAAGAAATCAAACCTGAGTGCAAATGATTATCAAACTTAAAAAGCAGAACACACTCATAGCTAAAGAACATCATGATCGCTAACCTGCTGTTTCACTTTCTTGAAATCCAGCAACCGCAAATGCTTTAATTTATGGATCACATACAACCGGTAGTCTGGTTGCTTAGTTACAATATTATCCAGTAAACTGAGAAATTGCAGCTTTGGAAGAGATGCGAGGGGATCAATCTCCGCAAGACTTGTAAGACGATTGTTCGTAAGCACCAAAGTATGCAGCTTTGGCAAAAATTCTACATGAGATCAACCCAAGAAAGATTGAAGGAACATGAGAGGTGTGGAGAAAATTATGGAAGTGATAAAAACACACATGAACGAGACAGAGTATTGGTTCTCTTACCACCAAGGTTGGGATTGATTCGTGTGATTCTGTTATTGTTAACCAATAGAGTGCCAAGACGATTCATGTAAGGGAAGTTCTCAAGCTTGACAATCTCATTGTCTGACAAGTCAATTGTGTCGAATTGGTCCTGTCAGAAAGTGAAAATGAAGGCACTGTTAAACACAACTTGAGAAAGAACCAGTGAAATTTAAAAATATTTCAAATGAGATGAAGACAGATTATATCATTTCTGATTAAAGTCAAGTTAAAAAATTAGATATCAAGGCATTGCTATGTCAAATAAAAGAAACCACCAAGAAGTGTGTCACTTGTAGTAACAGAAAATAGAGCAGCAACTTAATAACCGTTAGAAATTAGACAGGCACATTAAACACCTCAATTGAATCAACAATTTGTTAGTTCTTTCTTGCAAAACAACAGTATACATTCCTATCAGAACAAGGAACAAACACTCCCATAGAACTCTTATTTCCTTAAACACTCCATGGAGAAAAGCAAAACTATTCAGAACTCAAAGATGTGCAGATCAAGGAGAGAAAACACTAAGGCCCCATTCGGCGTATTTCCAACTCCCAGATTCTCATCCGGAGCTACGAAAGCTCCGCCAAATCTAAACTTCCTAATGGTAACATGTACATGTAAAATCATGTGCCTGCTACCCATACAATGCTGAATAATACTTAATTTCAATAGAGAAAAGCTTCCATATTCACAGGTACAATATGCACCTTTTGCCAAACTATTATACAAGGCCACTTAAATACTTCATCCCTTCCACCCTCAGCTGGTATAGCAGAGGATGAGACCCATTCTTCTGGACAATAACAACAAACTACATGTCCCTTTGATTGAGCAGCACACCTAAATGCTCAAACAAATTTCGTAAAATGTTTTCCATCCCAGCAAAACATTACCACTTCAAACACCAAAACCAAAAAGCCCTATTTGATGCACATCTTAAATATAAAAAATGTACTTCCCTGAAATGTACATCTTGCATGGCGAGAAAAATCAATACATTGGACATCACTTAGTTAGAATCAAGTTAGTGCAAAAATCGCATCAGTTAGCATGCAACGAGCATGAAATCAGGCATTAGCCCTACCAAGCTATTTAAACACTTTAATTGCAGCATTATTAGCACGAAATGGACGCTACACTTAGATTGTAGCGTATACTATATCTCTTGCATCATATTACTTCAAATGAGACAACGGTAATCACAGATAAGGTATAAGATAGTGGAGCTTACCTCAGTGGCGCCGAGGTTCTCTATAACGGCAATCTTGTTACCTGCCACGAAGGAGAAGACCCCAAAAACCCATTAAACTCGAAGATAAAAAAAACTGGAACACTAGATATTATGGGTAGGGGAAGTGAGCAACCTCGGAGGTCGAGCTCCCGCTCCTTGATGCAGTTGAAGAAGTGCGGGCTCTTCCATATCAGGTCGGCGGTGAGCCTCACCATGGCGTGGCCGGGAGGGGAGGGGAGGGGAAGGAAGCGAAGGGGGAGCTGGCCTGTGCTGGGGTTTGAAACGGCGAGGAAGAAGTAGTCGGCGAGGCCGCGAAGGAAGACCTAGTTGCGGAGGCGCGGAGACAGATTGGTACCGTTACCCTCCTACAACTACCCAGCAAAAGCGGGGTCAGATTGCGTGCGGAGCGGAGGGGAGGGGAGGGGTGGAGGGCGGAGAGCTCACCATGGCCGGGGTTGAGGCCGACGAGGCGGAGGCGGCGGCGGCGGCGGCGGCCGCGCAGGACAGGAGGCAACGAGAGCTGGAGAGGATTCAGGAGGGAGGGTTAGGGCTTTTTGGTGGCGTTTTGCGGCGGCAACCTCGCGGCTTCACAGAATTTCGGGACACTGCCTGCCGTTGTGGTTCGGTAAGCACCAGCGACATCGCAGTATTCGAAAGCCCCATTTCCTATACACTCTATCTATCTCTTTAAAATTCCTTTATACTTTATATTACATTTTAAAAGATCCCTTCACTCTAGCAGTTACTCTATCTCTAAAAAATCAGATGAACAGTATTATAGAGTGCCTGTTATAAATGCTCTTATACAAAGACCCCCATTCCACCAGAACATAGCAAGTATATCCACAAAAGGGCAAAGCGCTAAAAGTTCAACGTTGCCAGTGTTGATCCTCCTCTAGCCTCCACCGAGAAGACCCTCGCCAGAATCCTGCGCCGCCAACCACCTCGTCTTCCCTAGCCTCATCTAATTAGGAAGAACTTGAAGGCACACCGAACCGACTCAAGGAAAAGCAACGTTGGGCCACCAACGAAGAAGATAAAGCCAATGAAGCCACGAAGAAAACCAGCTCCGTTTCACCAATGACGTCGTCGCAGAAGCCAATGAGGCCACCAAGACAAGGGAGATCTGATCCCCTTTCCCAACACAAAAGGTTAACCCGGCCAGATCCAAGGACCCCAAACCAAAGGACCTTCTCCAACCTAAATCTCGAAGCAGGAAGACACTGACGTCTCACCACCTAGAGCCCACGCCGAAGCTGTCGTCCAAATCCGAAATCCTGGAGTTAAAGGCCTGCCTCCAAGACATAGCTTGGACTAGCACGACGTCGTCGCCGCGCCGACTAGAACCTAGCCTAAAGCTCTGAAAGATCCTCCTCTACAGTAGGACGAAGAGGCCTTTGTTGGCTACGAAGCAAACCCTAGCTACAACCCTACGACTACTAGTACTGTAAAATTGTCGTCAGCACATGTACCATGGCGAGAAAGCCGCTAGTGCATTGCTACAAGGACAACGACACAAACGGTGGTGGCAGCAACCACCACGACTCCTATCAAGCTGCCAGCGCAACTCCCTTCGACGTCGCCGTCCCAACAGTCGCCGTCGTGATAGCCACCGCCCGAAGGTAGCTACCATCGGTTGCGCCCCTAAGGTCGCTACCACCAGAGACGAGGGCAGCGCTATCAGCAACGAAGTCTGGAGTTGACCGAGCTCGGCTCGATGGCTGGCGGCAGCCTCTTCCACCTACGCGACGGCCCTCCTCATCTCTTCCGGCGAGACGCCACCCATCGACGTCGCCATCTCCTTCCTCCCACTAAATCCTAGAGGACCTACCCCTATCTACACCTAGCTGGGACCTGGCTGACCCCCTCCTCCACTCCGGCGCTGGCGAGGCCACCGGATCAAAGGGAGCCAGCAAGATCTATCCCCTTTCCTCTGTACTCTCTCCTTGGTTGAGTAGCCTTTTTTCTCTCCGCTTCTAGGTCCTTCTTAGCTTCTGCTCATTTATGGTTCACCTTTGGTGGCATATATTGGATTATTCCTTTACCTTTTTGGCCCTTGTCCTAGGAATTAGGAATTATTACAAAGGGTTAATTGCATGCATGCTATTATTAAGTTTTGATTTTACAGAAATACTATTACAAAACGCAAAATTATTGTCATATCATTATAAATTGTGAATCATTGCAAACATACTATTTTGATGGTTGACCGGTCAAAGTGGACTAAAATGACCTCAACTTCTTCCTCCTCTATCTCCCACCTCCTCTGGCTGAAAGGATCTAGGAGCCAAGAGAGGGTGAATTGGCCCTTAACAAATTTTATGGAATTTTTGTTTTTCTTTTACTAGAGAACAATATTAATTTTTTTACTACAAGGTGAAGATAAGCAAACAACACAAGAGATAGAGACAAGAAGTAAATGCGAATACGTAAGCGCAAGAAGTAAATGGGACAAGGGACAAGGAATTTTTCTTGAGATTCAAAAAAAAGCTTTTCCTTTCCCTACTCATCGCTGGAGCACTTTTCATGAATAGAAGTATTGCTCCAATTTTAATCGGGGTAATCCTTCACCACTCCAATAGGACTTCGATCTTCATAACCACTTGGAGTCTCTCATAAGCTCCTCCTTGAGAGATCACTAATCACCAACTCCAAAAGAAAGAAACTTGAGTAACAAGCTTGAGATGACTTGATCTTGCTGGATCAAGCCTTCCATAAAAGTACACAAGAAGACATAGCACTCAAGCTCTCATGAACCCATTGTAAGATAAAAACCCTAATTTTTGATGGCTCTCACTCAAATGGACTATAGAATAAACAATGGAGTAAATCAGCACAAAACAAAAGGTACCCAAAGTCCTTACATAGCCTACACTAAAAGACTATTCGTTAGGCCCAGAAAGTGGAACAAACCCGTTGGTCTCAGATGGTACTAAGACGCGTCGCACTCTGAGGCATAGGGTTCCCATATGGTAGACCCTAGCTGGACCATACGGGGTCCCTTGATCACACTGCTCACAATCCATCCAGGCGTGCCATTGAAGGATCGAGATGTCGCCTAGAGGGGGAGGTGAATAGGCCTTAACAAATTTAAACAAATTAAATTGTGGAAGCTGAAAGAGTATCGGACAGTCTGGTGGTTAGGGCCGGATATTCCGATTGATACCGGAGTATCCGATGCTGATACCAGATAATCCGATCCAGAAATTAGAGTTATCTCAAATCACCCTCACAAACATAGATTTAACAAATCCACCTGCACCAAAGATTGAGAGCAAGCAAGTATATGCTATAGGAGCTGCTAAGAATTAAGTCCACAACACAAATAGTAAATCCCAAGCCAATCAAATAAAAGCACAAAGAGGGAGAAAACCGAAGATGAAGAGGAGACACTTGACGATATTTTCCAGAAGTTCGGATCCTTGAGAGGATCCTACGTCTCCGTTGAGGCGGCTCGGTCATACTTGAGCCGAGGTCTCTTTCAACACATTTCCTCCCAAGGTTGCACAAAGCACTCATTGGCTTCACTCCTTGTTCCTTCCCTTACGGAGGTGGAACCGTCCTTCACAAACTTCCCACGGCCACCACACCAAGCACCGGTGGCTCGAAGGCAACTACTAGTCGTCTATGAGTCCTCAACCTCCAAAAGTAACAAATCTAGCGGAGTGTGAGCTTGAAGATGAAGTCAAGTGCTTGAAGATGAAATCCTTCAACCTAGAGCACTTAAATCTTGCCTCTCAACTCTTCCCAAATGGTGAATCGAGAGAATCTAGAGAGGGGAGAGGTTTGGGAACTCAAGAACAAGCTAGGGATGTGTTTGAATCTGAGTGGAATGGTTAACCCTAGCTAGGGGGTCGAGGTAGGGCTTAAATAGGGGAGCCCAAAGCTAGCCGTTTAGGGCTAAAACTGCCACTTACATCGGATAGTCTGGTCCAGAGACAGGATAGTCCGGTGCAGAAGCCCTAATTAAACTAAGAAGCCCAGACTTTGAAATTTCGGACACTCCGGTCCACAGCGTATCGGACATTCCGGTGGATGTACTGGATACTCCGATTAAAAGTGGCAATCTAGCCAGTGAGTTCGAAACTCGGATTTTCTGGACATTCTGGTCCACAGAGTATTGGACATTTCGGTGGATGTACCATATACTCCGGTTAAAAGTGGCAATCCAGTTAGTGAGTTCAAAACTCGGATTTTCTGGACATTCTGGTCCACAGGGTATCGGACATTCCGATGGATGTACTGGATACTCCAGTTAAAAGTGGAAATCCAGTCAGTGAGTTCAAAACTCGGATTTTTCGGACATTCCGTTTTCAAAGGTACCGGATACTCCGGTGGTAACTACCAGATACTCCGGTTGCCACTGAGTGAAAAAGCATCCTTATGAGAAAATAGAGTGTAACATGTCTCTCTCTATTGCAAGATTTCAATCTAAAACACTAGACACCTCTAATAGTCATAATCTGTCGCATCCCTCTTAATAGTATGGCTGTCCTTAGACTCAATAAAATGGAAAAAGCTAGATGATAAGGAATGTTGCCGATGGATGTCAATTGAGTTTCTTGAGGAGTCCACAATCTTCTTAAGAATCTCCATTTGGACTAAGTATCTATTCATTACTCATTGCAGCGCATTAGTCCTTAATTGCTTGTCATTAATCACTAAAACAATATGGGGCCTAGATGCATTTTCAATCTCTCTTTTTTTGATGATTGATGACAACACAATCAAAATAGCAATAACGAATGTATAGGAGTGAAGTGCATATGCTAATCAGAAGTAGCTCCCCCTAAATGAGTGCATTAACTATAATAGACTATGAATGCAAATGCACATATGAAAAAGAGATACGCAGGAGCTTCCCCTGATTCTGAGCAATAATCCAAACAGAAATTAGAGGGAATGCATATGGCATACATGGGGCACACATCAGACGATAAAATAGATAAACAGCATACATGGGGCACACATCAGATGATAAAATAGATAAACAACCAAGCATATTGCATATTTCACAAGCTACCACAAGTCATATTGCGACAACACAGAGTTCACCACATAAACAACAATAACAAAAGGCAGGAGCTAGAGATAAATTGACGATAAAATAGATAACTATGCTTCTCCTATACGACTTCCTCTCTCCCTTTGGCATCAAGACACCAAAAAGAAAGCGAAGAACGTGAAAAAGCTAAGCTAGATCTACTCATCGTCTTCATTGTCCTCGTACTCATCCTCAGAGTCGACCTCAGGGGCAGCACCAAACAACTCCTCGACAACATCGCACCGCTCTCCTCCACCTTGAATCCATCAGGTGAGCATGGAGGTTAAATGCTGAGATGGCGGTGGATCTCCTTGAGGCGATGGGTGTTCTTCTTCCTGGCAGCTTGCTCCCTCTTTCCTAAGCAGAAGATAGCTTTAAGTGCATTCATGATGGGTGAAGGGGAGCCAAACCGAGCATCCTGAGAGGAAGATTCTCCTGCTGTTGCTGCTGCTACTCTGCGAGATGGTGCCTTGATAGCTCGAACCTGGTAGCCAGTGTGCTCAATCTCCTTGTAGAAAGTCAGGCCACTGACATTCTCAATGACATACATGATATATGGAGCAAAGTTGCAGCTCCTCCTGGGGTCAAAAGATGAGAGATGAATCTCTTGCCAGATGAAGTCAATGGGGTCAAACAGGTGCTGGCTCTTCCCCACTCGATGCAGCAAGTTTCTTAAGTAAGACATTATACTTGTGGCATCACCTTCTTTGGGGCTGAGGGTCTTCCTGAAGGGCTTGTTCAGGACAACATAAAATGGAAGCATCTCTGTGGTCTTCTCTAGCACATACTGAGCTATGTCCTCATACAGGAAGTTAATGTCCTCTCGGATGCCCTCATCATGTATTTTTTTCTTTATTTCTCCTCGACTCTGGAGGAAATCCTAGCAGCCTACCAAACTCCTTCTTAGTGACGCTATAATAAACTCCTTGAGTTGCCCAATGCAGTGCCAACTCCTTGTCAGTCCCAAAATAGATAGTGGCGTAGAATTGAGCAATCACTTCTTCACACCAGTCGTACCTGAAGGCCATGATCTCCTTCAGCCTGTGCTGCTCACAAGCATGAATCACGTCCTTGAAAGTTTCATCATTTGACCTGTCCATGTACTCCCAATCAATCCACTGCATGCAGAATATTGGTGTCTTCTTGCTCAAGATTACACTCTCATAAAATTCCTGTTGGAAGAAGTTTCAGAAGCGTATGCCTGTGAAATCTTCTTTTTCATATGTCGAGGGATCCTCCAGCCTCTTTCTCCTGGATTCAACTCCTTTGTTCTTGTAGTTTGTAACCCTCCTTGGATACTGAGGATTCCTGTCAGGCTTTCTCAGACTTAGGGGTCCAATAATATCCCCTTGCTTAGCATGGCCCTGTTGCTCAAGCTGATCTTCCATCAATATCATCATCCTGATCACGATCATCAGCATAGTACTGGCCTGGTGAGACGCCTAGAGAGGAGGCTGGTCTCTTCCTGACGGTTCTTCTGGCAAGGTGCTTCACACGCCCATGAGACCCACTAGCCTCTACAACTGACGGCTGTGACGTCTCATGGTGAGATTTGGTCCTTCTCTCAAACTGCCTGGAGACCATCTTCTCCTTACCACGATCCATCACACACCACAGAGATAGATAGATAGATAGAGGAGTCAAAAGGTCAGGGAATCTTTGAAGAATGGATATAGAAAATCAAGAGTTGGTGCATAGGTTTCGGTGGAATCGGAGTATCCGGGGTTGGAGGCCGGATAGTCCGATTGAGCATTGGGCAATCCAGTTTCGATTACCGGATAGTCCAGTACCCATCAAAACATCCGGTCATATCAACCGGATAGTCCGGTCCAGACTGAAAACGGAGCACAAATCCTAGATTTCTCACAATGCACCCCACAAAAATCTAATAGATTGAATCCCTATGGTCCTAAAGACATAGTCCACCTAATCATCAAGGCATTTGCACTAGGGTTGCAAGAACAGAAAGAATCAAAGAAATAGAGAACCCTAGTTTACCTCAAGATGAACCGACGAAGAAAAGAGGCCGATTCGGACCAAGAGGAAAATATCGAAAGCCAAAAGGCCGAGGAGACCTTCCGATCCAAGCCTTCGACACCTAAGGAAAAACCCTAGGACACTAATGTGCTAGGGGAGGAAGAGAGAGGAGGGGACATCACGGTGAAAAAGAGGAGGAGATAGTGAAATGGAGTTTCACCCCACAGTTATATCCCCAACTTACATCGGATAGTCCGATGTAGGGCACCAAGCATTCTGGTACATACCGGATAGTCTGGAGCAATCCACCGGATAGTCCGATATCTTTGAGACATATAGACCTTGGGATGAAACGACAAGTGGAAAGAAACGATGAGGAACTAGATTGGGTAAGGTAAGACATGTCTTTCTATCTATGGTCAGTAAGATCCAATTCATTCAAAGCAATGACCATATATAGATCGACTAGACAAGATACAAATCGACAAAATTAAAAACAATAGAAAATAAGAATTTGGAACAATTTTGATTTTGAATACATTTTTCAATCAGCAATCATTGTGCACAAGGTGTTAAGCTACATTTCGAGAGTCAAGTATAGTTAGCTCATTCCTCAATTCACAAAACCTCTTCTCATCTAGTGGCTTGGTGAAGATATCGGCTAATTGGCTTTCGGTCCTCACATGTTTGATATCGATATCGCCTTTAGTTAGGTGATCACGAAGGAAATGATGGCGAATATCGATATGCTTGGTTCGGGGATGATTGACAGGATTGTTGGTAATTTTTATGGCGCTTTCATTGTTACACAAAAGTGGCACTCGTTGTAGATCAAGGCCATAATCTCTCAAAGTTTGCCTCATCCAAAGCAATTGGACGGAACAACTTCCCGCCGCAATGTATTTGGCTTCAGCGATGGATAGGACAACAAAATTTTACTTCTTGGAGGACCAAGAAACAAGGGATATACCAAGAAATTGGCAAGTACCGGAAGTACTCTTCCTATCTACTTTAAAACCGGCATAATTTACATCCGAATAGCCGATTAGGTCAAAGTTAGAGCCTATGGGATACCAAAGACCAAAGTTTGGGGTATGAACCAAATATCTTAGTATCCTCTTGACAGCCACCATATGGCACTCCTTAGGAACAGCTTGAAATCTTGCACACATGCACGCTAAGCATGATATCGAACTTAGATGCACAAAGGTAAAGCAAGAAGCCAATGATGGAGCGATATACCTTTTGGTCGACGAGCTTACCTTTCTCGTTTAGATCTAAATGACCATTTGCTTGCATGGGGGTTTTGATGGGCTTGGCCTTTTTCATGTCAAACTTCTTGAGCATATCATTGATGTACTTCGTTTGACATAGGAATGTTTCTTGAGTTGATTAATTTAAAATCTGAGACAGAATTTCAAATCCCCCATCATCGGCATTTCAAACCTCTTGGTCATTATCCTACTAAACTCGTCACAAAATTTCTCATTAGTGGAACCAAATATTATAACATCGACATATATTTAGCATACAAAGAAATCACCATCAACATTCTTAGTGAAGAGTGTAGTGTCAACTTTGCCAATTTGAAAATCATTTTTAGTGAGAAAATCCTTAAGGCATTCATACCATGCTCTCGGAGCTTGGTTAAGCCCGTAGAGCGCCTTATGGAGTTGATAGACATGGTTAGGATACTTAGGATCTTCGAAGCCTGGTGATTGCTCCACATATACTAACTCATTGATTGGCCTATGTAGAAACACACTTTTCACATCCATTTGCTTAAGCTTGAAACAATGGTTAGTGGCAAAAGTAAGTAATATTCGAATTAACTCGAGTCTAGCCACGGGAGCGTAAGTCTCACCATAGTCCAAACCAACCTTCGACTTGTGTAAAGCCTTGGGCCACTAACCTTGCCTTGTTCTTTATGACTATCCCGTTCTTATCTTGTTTGTTGCGGAAAACCCATTTTGTCCCAATCACGTTTTGCTTAGGCCTTTCCACCAAAGTACACACTTGATTTCTCTCGAAATTATTCAATTCTTCTTGCATGGCACCCAATCTGGATCACCAAGTGCTTCTTCTACTTTCACAGGTTCAAAAGAAGATACAAACAAGTAGTGCTCACAAAAGTTTGCAACTCGTGATCTAGTAGAGACTCCCTTGTTAATATCACCGAATATGTTGTCGATGAGATGGTCTCTTTGAACGGTTTGGTGCACTCTTGGATGGGGTGTTGGCAGAGTAGGTTCAATTTCGACTTCTTCCACGTCATCGAAGAGTTTGTTGGAGGAGTTCTCTTCTTGATTTATGGTAGGGAGCTCCAGTTGGGTTGACGAAGCAGGTTCATCTTGTCTATCTTCAGGCTCGTGTGACTTGATTTCACCGATCGTCAATTTCTTGATCGCCTCGCTTGGAATTTCTTCATCACCTAGCTCATTAAGATCAAATTGCTCTACTTAAGAACCATTAGTCTCATTAAATATTACATCAAGCGTGATTTCAGCAATGCCGGTGGTTTTGTTGAAAACACAGTATGCACAGGCATTTGATCCATATCCAAGCAAGAAGCTTTCATCAACTTTAGGAGCAAACTTAGAAGATTTGGTCTTTTTGTTAAGAATATAGCACTTGCTACCAAAGAATCCAAAGTAGAAAACATTTGGTTTGTTACCGGCGAGTAGCTCATATGAAGTTTTCTTCAATAACTCGTGGAGGTAGAGCCGATTAGTAGCATGGCATGCGGTGTTGACGGCTTCCGCCAAAAAACTATTGGAGACCTTATATTCATGAAGCATTGTCCTTGCCATCTCGATAAGAGTTCGATTCTTCCTCTCAACTACCCATTTTGTTGGGGAGAGTAGGAAGCCGAGAACTCATGCTTGATGCCCTCCTTATCGAAATACTCTTCCACTCCGGTGTTCTTGAACTCTGTCCCATTGTCACTTCTAATCTTCTTGATTTTCACTTCGAATTCATTTTGAGCCCTTCTCATGAATTTCTTGAGCACTCCTTGAGTCTCACTCTTATCATGCAAAAAGAATACCCATATGAAGCAAGAAAAATCATCGACAATCATTAAATCATACTTGTTACCTTCTATGCTTATATAAGCAATTGGACCAAATAGATCCATGTGTAGCATTTTCAATGGTCTTGTGGTCGTTATCACATTCTTGGCAGGATGAGGTGCTTCAATTTTTTTTCCTGCTTGGCATGCACTACAAATCATATTCCTCTCAAAAGCAACATTGGTTAGTCCTAAAATGTGCTCGCCTTTAAGAAGTTTGTGAAGATTCCTCATACCAACATGAGCTAGTCGGCGATGCCATAGCTAACCCATGCTAGATTTAGCCATTAAGCATATCTCAAGGTTAGATTTATCCGTAGAGAAATCCATTAGATAAAGCTTTCCCTTGGCATAACCCTTAAAAACTATTGAATCATCATCCCTTCTAAAGACGGTCATATCAACATTGGTGAACAAACAATTGAATCCCATTTCATACAATTGTGATACGGACAACAAGTTGTAGTTCAAGGATTTCACTAGAAGTATATTCGAAATTGAAAGATCGTTTGAGATGGCAACTTACTTAGACCCATTACCTTTCCTTTGCCATTATCTCCAAAGACGATGTTCTGATGTGATGATCCGCTTGTGTTAAAAGATGTGAACATCAATGCCTCTCCAGTCATTTGATTTGTGCAACAGCTATCAATCACCCAACTTTTTCCACTAGAAGCATATTCCTACAAAACAAATTAGTTCTTGCTCTTAGGTACCCAAACTTGTTTGGGTCCTCTCACATTAGATACATGCATGTACTTTTGGAACCCAAATGAATTTCTCAATAGAAGTATGTTTATTTCTAATGCCAATAAATTTAGCAACTACTCTACCAAATTTATCTTTCCTAAGCACATAGGAGGCATTAAAAGTAGAGTGAGAAGCATGAGTGAGAGAGCCCTTGGCTTTGATAAATTTGACGAAGCTTGGACTCAAAGCTACCATAATGTGGTCCTTGTTACCCTTGGGAGGAATGTACCCGAGCCTCTCCTTCTTGTAGTTTCTGGTTCGCCTATCAAGGAACTCCTTAAGGCCTTTACTAGCCTTATAGAATTTTTGAAGTCCATCTTGAACAAGCCTCTTGAGTCTTTCATTTTCACATGCTAAAGATCTCATGGTCTCAAGATTAGTTGAATAAGCATCAAGATCAATATTATAGCATTTAGCACATCCATTGCTGGTTGATACAAGTGATGGGCAAGATGCACTAGGAGAGATTGTGGTGCTTTTCAAGAGATTAACAAACTTCATATCAAGAGACTTGTGCGCTTCCTTTGCACAATCAAGCTCCTCTACGAGTGAAGCGTTGGTGATATCAAGATTAGCGATTTCGGATTTGGCCTCACTCAATTATTTGGCTATCTCTTCATTCTTCTTTCTCTCTTGTGCTAGGACCCTCTCAAGCTCAAGGTTTCTCTCTTTTTTAAGGATGATCAAGTCCTCTTGTCTCTCGAGAGTGTTCTCTTGCCTTTCAATTGTTTCAAGCAAAGCACTCAACTTAGACATATCAAACTTCTTAAGCATAGTGCGCAAATCTAGTTTATCATCACTATCATTATCACTACTACAAGGATTAACAATAGTATGAGATTTGGACTTGGTTGATACCTTGTGCCCTTTGCCCCTGACCCAAGTGGGAGTGTCATCTTCGCTTAGATTGTCGAAGAGTGACTTAGGCAGTGTAGTGGTAGCAATGGCGATGGTTGCGATTCCTTCATCATCACTTGTGTCAGCAAAGTCATTTGAATCCCACTCCTCTCCAATGTGAGCGTGGCCCTTGGAGTCCTTCTTATAGCTCTTGCTCTTCTCCTTCTTGTAATGCTTGTCCTTCTTCTTCTCTTCGCCTTCCTTGTTCTTTTTTTGTGGGCATTCGACAATGAAATGGTCGGTGTCCCCATACTCATAGCACGCTCTCTTGGAGTGTCTTTCTTTTAATTTTCCAAAGTTCTTATGACGGTCTCCCTTGTTGAAGCCATTCTTTTTGAGGAATTTGTTGAATTTCCTCACAAACAGAGCCATCCCTTCAAGGTCCATGAAGCCATCTCTATCATCTCTGCTAGAGTGAGTTTCTTCTTCTTTGCCCGCTTTCAAGGTGATGTTCTTCTTCTTGGAACTTGATTGCATAAGCTCTTCTACTTCCTTGGATTCTTGATGCATCAACTCATGTGCAAGAATCCTTCTAAGCACATCGTGAGAGGTGAGCTTGTCGAAGTTGTCCCACTCACGTATGAGTATCACAAAAGTCAGATTCCTTGGAGTGATTGCCCTTAGCATAAACTTGACAACATAGGGGTCGGTTATCTCCTTGCTCCCAAGTCCTTTGATTTCATTCATGAGAAGTATCAACCGATCATACATCTCCTTGTAACTTTCACTGTCCTCCATCACAAATCGACCCAGCTTGCTGGCTATCAACTCAATCTTGGATTCACGGACACTTGAGGTACCCTCATGTGCGACCTTGAGAGTATCCCAAATCTCCTTGGCAACCTCAAGTCCATCAACCCGGTTGAACTCACTTGGACTCAAGGATCCGAGCAAAGCATTGGCGGCTTGATCATTGCCGTGATGGTCTTACTCTTCTTCGAATGTGAGCTTCTCTAGATATTTAGGTTTGAAACCTGTCTCAACAATACGCCAAATAGAGGGGCGAAGTGATCTCAAGTTCATCTTCATTTTATGTCTCCATGCCACATAGTGAGTGCCATCAAAGTAAGGCACTCGACCAGATAGAATAAGGCATAAGGTGAAGATGATGAGCTATTCATGCTGGAATAATCAAATAGGATAGATGCACTGGTTTAACCTTATCACCGTCCGACATCATTTGTCTCTGAAGTGGTTAAGCTTACCACAAGAGATTAGGCTCTGATATCAATTGAAGGATTGAGATGTCGCTTAGAGGGGGAGGTAGATAGGTGTTAACAAATTTAAACAAATTAAATTGCGGAAGTTGAAATAGTATTGGACAGTCCGGCGGTTAGGACCGGATACTCCGATTGATACTGGAGTATTCAATGCTAATACCGAATAATCTGATCCAAAAATTAGGGTTATCTCAAATCACCCTCACAAACATAGATCTAGCAAATCCACCTGCACCAAAGAGTGAGAGCAAGCAAGTATATGCTACAGGAGCTGCTTAAAAACCAAGTCCACAACACAAATAGTAAATCCCAAGCCAATCAAATAAAAGCATAAAGAGGGAGAAAACCGAAGATGAAGAGGAGATGCTTGACAATGTTTTCTCGAAGATGAAGAGCAGACGCTTGACGATGTTTTCCCGGGGTTTCTTTCAACCCTTTTCCTCCCAAGGTTGTACAAAGCACTCCTTGTTCCTTCCCTTACGGAGGTGGAACTAGCATTCACAAACTTCCCACGGCCACCACACTAAGCACCGGTGGCTCGAAGGCAACTCCTAGCCGTCTAGGAGTCCTCAACCCCCAAGAGTAACAAATCCAGCGGAGTATGAGCTTGAAGATGAAGTCAAGTGTTTGAAGATGAAATCTTGTAACCTAGAACACATGAATCTTGCCTCTCAACCCTTCCCAAGTGGTGAATTGAGAGAATCTAGAGAGGGGAGAGGTTTGGGAACTCAAGAACAAGCTAGGGATGTGTTTGAATTTGAGTGGAATGGCTAACCCTAGCTAGAGGGTCGAGGTAGGGCTTAAATAGGAGAGCCCAAAAACTAGCTGTTTAGGGCTGAAACTGCCACTTACATCAGATAGTCCGGTCTAGAGACTAGATAGTCCGATGCAGAAACCCTGATTAAACGGAGAAGCTCAGACTTTGAAATTTCGGACACTCTGATCCACAGGGTATCGGACATTCCAGTGGATGTACCAGATACTCCGGTTAAAAGTGGTAATCCAGCCAGTGAGTTCAAAACTTGGATTTTCCGGACATTCTGGTCCACAAAGTATCGGACATTCCGGTGGATGCACCGTATACTCTGGTTAAAAGTGGCAATCCAGTCAGTGAGTTCAAAACTCGGATTTTCCGGGCATTCTGGTCCACAGGGTATGGGACATTCCTGTGGATGTACCGGATACTCTGGTTAAAAGTGGCAATCCAGTCAGTGAGTTCAAAACTCAGATTTTCCGGACATTCCGGTTCCAAAGATACCAGATACTCTGGTGGTAACTACCAGATACTCCAGTTGCCACTGAGTGAAAAAGCATCCCTGTGAGAAATAGATTGTAACATGTCTCTCTCTATTGCAAGATTTCAATCTAAAGCACTAGGCACCTCTAATAGTCATAATCCGTCGCATCCCTCTTAATAGTACTGCTATCCTTAGACTCAATAAAATGGAAAAAGCTACATGATTAGGAATGCTGCCGATGGATGTCAATTGAGTTTCTTGAGAGGTCCACAATCTTCTCGAGAATCTCCATTTGGACTAAGTATCTGTTCATTACTCATTGCAGCGTATTAGTCCTTAATTGCTTGTCATTAATCACCAAAACAATCTGAGGCCTAGATGCACTTTCAGCCATGTGGTACCCCATACCATATGGCACCTAGACGAGCTACAGAACACCTTATCGGACAACATTGTTTGGCACACCGTTTAGTACCCCATACCATACAATGCACCAGGGGCAGCCAGAAACCTCTCTGGACAAAACCGTCTGGCGTGTCGTCCGGTATCCCGTACCATACGGCACACCAGATGTGGCTAGAAACCCTCTCTAGAGAAAACCGTCTGGGAGACCCGTGTGGTACCTCGTACCATATAGGGCTTGGACCAACTACAGAAAACCTACTTGACAAAATAGGACAGCATGTCGTACGTGCACTGCTCCAAAACCAAACACTCTAAAAACCTCTCTGGAAACAATCGTATGGGGTGTCGTCCGGTACCCCGTACCGTATGGTGCAAACACCCGGAAACTCCTAAGACTCTAGAAAGCTCCAGACCTAAACCAAGAGTGTTTCATGGACAACACTTGATCCAAAACATATCAAAAACATCTCAAACCCCTCAAAGAACAAAACAATACATAAAAAAGCCCTAGAGAATCTAAATGAACCCTTCTCGATGCCCGAGTTCATTCTAATTCATCCTTAACCTTGATTTCTTCATGGCCTTGTCGAATGACGAGGCTATCATTGTCATCATCACCAAAAAAGCACCAAAAGCCTTCAGCACAAGAGGGTCTTCAACCTTACACTAGCTAGTCGCCCTGCTTCGTTGCCCACACCGCAGTTGTTAGCCTACTCTGCCGCCTTCGCCTTGGCCTACACAGCTGCGTGACGCCTCCGCCTAGGTCCACTCCATCATCCTGCATTGCCGCCTTGTGTCGCTATCGCCTCTGCCTTGGCCCACACTTTCATCCTGCTTAGCCTTGGCCCGCGCTACTGTCGCCTCCGCCTTGGCCCACGCTGTGGCCTCTGTCTCGGGCCTACGGCCCCTAGGCTCTTGCTCACCAGAGGAGCTTGACGAAGAGATGGTTGGAGGAAGTGGGAGAGAGGAGAGGAGGAAGAAGAAGGTGAGGGTATTTTAGTCCACTTTCACATGTCAACCGTCAAAATGGCATGTTTGCAATGATTCATAAATTATATGGCATGACAATAATTTTGTGTTTTGTAATGGTATTTCTATGAAATCAAAACTTAATAATGGCATGTATGCAATTAGCCCTATTACAAAAGATATTTGGTGGCTTAAATTTAGAGCCTTTTTATGCCATTCCTTTTATCTAGCACTAGCCAACCGCCCGTGCTTTGCTATGAACAAATGCCACATTACTTTTCACCGTGTTATATTTGATTTGTTTGAATCACAATCTTAGCTTTGTTTTCGACCTTTCACATTCATTTGTACTATGCTTCCGCGCTGCATCGTGCTTTCAGCTCTCTAATTTGTTATATCTTAAGATGATAGGGAGTTTTTTTAAAAAAATACAACGCGCTAAAATAAGGAACCTAAATAAATATGATGATTTGGTATATCTTGATTGATAAAAAAAATCCTAAGATACAATTCACCTAAATAAAAAAGCATTCCAAATAGATAGAAAGTGCTCTATATTGATCTAACCATTGGATGTGGGATGAAGGGTGAAGATGCAATCTAATCTTGAGACTTTTAATTGTAGAAATTTTAGATTATTATAATTATAAAACTTTCATACTACTTGTGCAGTATAACTATGTGACTAATCTAGTAAAAGAACGGTTATATCTAAAATATATTACCACCAACCAGTGTGTACCGTAAGTTTGCTCTAATTTTATTATGTAGAATAAATTTTGAATTAGAAAAATGCTCAAGCTGTGTAAACATATATGACAAAAAATGATATCACTGTATTGTATAACATATTAGCTCTTGTATGTTTCATCTTCAAACCCTTAGGCAAAAAAAGAGCACGTTGCCCATAAAAACCAAATGGATACTTGCCTACTTGAATTAAGCGACCGACATGCAATTACTTTTATTTCTTGCTATTAGACTTTAATGCCTTCGTGACAACATAGTTTTAGAATGTGTTTCTAACTATGCTTAAGTTGTTATAACTTGTGAAATGTAGTTTTGTTAGGCTTATATTTTTTTATTTGTTTTGTTTTCGACGAACTTCAATAAACTTATCTTCCTTAAAATTGAATAGTGGTAAGTTGTATAGGGCACCATTTGGACCCTTGGATTAGGCAAAGAATGAAAGGAATTCAGAATGGACCAAGTCAATTTTTAGTTGTTTTAATGTCATGTACAATTGAAATGAGATTTGGGTCTAGTTTTAACATAAAATGTAATAATTGAAACTGGGTGCATCATATCAAAACCTTTTACCTTCTAGTTTATTCAGATGTCATACAACATTGACATTGAATCTTTTTTTATTTTATTTTTTCATTTACTCACGACGATTGATATTTGTAGGAATCAAGTTCTCCATGTGTTTTTGGATGGTATTAGTGTAGGTATAGGTGATGATGACAAACCTTTTGATAAAGCCTCATCATGTTGACAAGCTGTGAAAGGAACAAGGCTAAGGATGGTTTAGAATAAACTTGGGCATTGAGAAGAATTCATGTAGACTATAGGGCTTTTCACGTGTTGCTTTGTTTTTGTTGAGGGGCTTGAGATGCCTTTGTTGTGTTTAAAATCATGTTTTTTTGTTGAAGCACACTTGGTGTTGGTCTAGAGTTGTCTAAGATTCTTGTAGTTTAGTTGTGTCATGCTGTTGGTGCCATATGGTATGGGGTACTAGATGGCACCCTGTCTGAGGACTTTGGGGCTGTGGATGCTATATGGTATAGGGTATCGGACAATGTCTTGCCCTATTATTTTCAGAAGGGTTTTGTGTGGGTGGTTGTCATGACTTATAGTATGGGGTATCAGACAGGTATCAGACGATGTGTTGTCCCAATCTTTCCAGTAAGGTTGCTTTGGGAACCCAGGTGCGTTGTATAGTATGGGGTACCAAACGGCACGCCATCGAATTCGTTCTACAAAGGGTGCTTAGCAAGTGCTTGCACGCTATATGGTACGGGGTACCAGATGGCGTGCCGTCCAGTTCTGTCCAGAAGGTTTTGGGAGTTGAGTGTCCTAGGCCCTCATACGGTTTGGCGGAGGCCGCACCATACGGGAGTCCTACGCCCCATATGGTATGGCGCATGCCGTACCTTACGGCAGCAACGGGCCTGTTATGAAACAGGGGTCCAATGGCTAGTTTTTTTATTATGTGCTATTTAAGGACTCAAGATACCCCTTTGTTTCATGAGGAATGGCTCTATTTCCTATCCTTGAGTCCATTTGAGTGTAAGCCACCAAAAACTAGGGTTTGTCTCTTAGAGTGTGTTCATGGGAGCTTGAGTGCTATGTATCCTTATGTGCTTCCACAGAAGGCTTGATCCAACAAGCCATTTAAGCTTTTTACTCAAGTTTCTTATTTTTGGAGATGGAGCTTGGTGATCTTTTAAGGAGAAGCTTGTGAGAGACTTAAGTGGTTGAGAAGATCGAAGTCCACCTACCGAAGCGGTGAAGGGCTATCCTGAGTAAAATCGGAGCAATATTCCTCTTCGTGAAGAGTGCTCCAACGAGGAGTAGGAAAAGGGAAAGCTTTTTCCGAACCTCGGGAAAAAAACTCTGATCCTTTGTCTCATTTACTTCTTGTATTTACGTTTCCGCAATTGTCTCTCGCAATGTCTTTTGTCTTGGTTGCTAGTAGCTTGCTCTAGGCTCTTATCTTTACCTATTAGTAGAAAATTTTAATCTTGCTCTTAAATTTTAAAAATAAAAATCCTTAAACTTATTTTAGGCCAATTCAACCACCCTTTTTGGCCCCTAGATCCTTTCAATATTGTCATTGGCAAGCCTTAGTGATAGACGACAACATTTCTCTTGATGGTCACATTCACAATTTCTCGATGATGAGATGACATCTTTCTCTCACCATAGCCAAATTTAGAGTCTTTTATTTCATTCCTTTGATCTAGCATTTTAGATTATTATAATACAACTTTTTCATACTAAATGTGTAGTATAACTATATGTGACTAGTCTATTAAAAGAACGGTTGTGATCTAAAATATACTACGTGTCTATTGTAAGTTTGCTCTAAATTTGACATATATGATAAAAAATAATATCACTTTACTGTATAAACATATTAGCTCTTATCTGTTTTATTTTTAAACTCTTTCGACAGAAAAAAGAGTGCACTGCCCATAAAAAACAAATGGATACTTCCCTACTTGAACCAAACAATCGGCATGCAACTATTTCAGTTCTTGCTACTAGGATTTAATACCTTAGTGGCAGTGGTAGTTTTAAAATGTGTTTCTAACTATGTTTAGTCATTATAACTTGTTGTTCATGTAGTTTTGTTAGGCTTATATTTTCTGTTTGTGTTTGTTTTCATTTCTATTGTATCGTATCATGACTAGAACTTCAATAAATCTATCTTCCTTAAAATTGAATAGTGGTAAATTGTATAGGGCACCATTTGGACTCTTGGATTGGGCCAAGAATGAAGGAAGTAGGAATGGACCAAGTCAATTTTTAGTTGTTTTAATGTCTCATACAATTGAAATGAGATTTGGGTCTAGCTTTAACATAAAAATGTAATGGTTCAAAATTGGGTGTGTTGGATCCAAACCTTAAAGTCTTAGTTTTGGTGGAACTAGGGATTGAACTATTTTTATTATCACATGTCATACAACGCTGACATTGAATTGTTTCTTACCTTATTCTTTCATTTACTCACGACGATTGATATTCTCGTTGGCAAGCCTCGGTGATAGACGAGAACATCTCTCTCTCTCTCTCTCTCTATATATATATATATATATATTATGTATTATTCCTATATATATATATACACACACTAGTATGCTGTCCGTGCATTGCAACGGGATGACTTAAAAAATTAAGGCTTAGATTTGCAATAAAACTCAAAGAGAAGAAAGAAAAACAAATCAGAGTAACATGGAAATTATAAAAGAGGTGATTTACTGCTAGTTATAACAAGTCTAAATGGTTGGGCATCTATTACAACGAGCACCAACAACAGGATGTTCTCCCGTATTGTAGTTGAAACAACAAATATATCTGAAAATTCTACAATAAACCAACTTATCTAGAAGCAAATAAAATTCCATACAAAAGTATCAATTCCAAGTGGCTATGACAATTAGTGACTCACAAAATAAATCTCATCAGAGGCCAAAACGTTTCAAACTAAAAGATAAATTTACATAACAGGATTAGTGACTCATGATACAAAATCAAGTCTATTGTAACTGATTAGACCTCAGGTAGAGCAACATGGACATCGCGAGCATGAGCAGGCAAAGCAACAACACGTCCTTGGCGTAGCCTTACAAGTTCGAAGCCACCTGCTCCGGTATCCACTACAAATCAAATGGCCCTCTGTGACTTGCTCAAGTATGAAACATAGTTACATATGTGTACCTATAGTTTTTTCTCTCGATATTTTTGGTTTCAAAATCTATTAGACAGATGTAGGAATCAATGTCCCATGTTTCTGTATTCCTAGCTTTAGCCTATTCACAAAAGATCAAAAGGAAGAATTTTGTTTAGAGTTAAGTTTTACACAATAGATGCAATCGCAACTTGTAAGTTTCCATGTTTATTTTTCAAATTTGCATGATAACTAAAGGGAAAAATCCAATAAAACATGGAAAGCTTGCAAGTTCTATGGGTAGTTTCCAAGTTTTACATATGTAAAAAGATCAAGGGCAGCAACAGAGGCTGTTTATCCACACATGGTATTTTTCTATCAGGCGATTTCAAAGCTCACATGACTATTTCTGCAAGTGCATATTGTCTTCCATCGTTATAAAACTAACGCATTAAAAATAGATAAGGCTATTAGAAAGATGAGTCATAGAGCTGTAGGTAAGCACACTTGCTACTCAGTAATTCTATGTCATGCAACATCTAAAAAATTCTACGAAAATTTTAAAAAATAAATATATCACATACAAGTGTAGATTGCCAACAATTGTCACCGACCTAGATAAAGTGCATGTCATATTAAACCTATGTTACAATACCTCTCACAAAGTCACAATTTGAGGCAAGGGATACCTTTGTTAAATGTCTCTTTTCTGCATCTGCACTCCTAATGCTTCCAGTTGTAAGAGCATCATCATCTGCAAATACAAGAACACTCACAGTGAGAATATGTAGATAAATTAAATTAAGCAATGCATTTGCACTTTAATTATAGTTTTATGTCTTAGACAAGAATAAAACGGGAATAATTATGATCTAAAGAAAAATATTAGATAACTATAGCACGATCATAGGAAGTGCTTTAGTCAAGAAGCAAAATTCTAATATCAACAAAGCATTACATTCAACTGGCACATTAAAAATAGATGAAGCTATTAGAAAGATAATCACAGAACTACACCCTTGCAAGTCAGTAACGGTATATATCATATGCTACATGGGAAAAAAGTAGCATAATGACAGGCTTAAACTAAATATGCAGGTCCAACTTAATTTAGTAGAGAACACTAAAAGCATGAGCTTATTACTTGAGTTAGATGCTAGAAAGGCCCCTGGCCTAATAAATCTAGTTTAATGAGATTTGGAATATGGTAACAATACCTAATCACTCCATAGAAAAAACTTTCTTGGGCTCATTAGCATAATAACACATATTCCATGTTGTGGCTTCCTCCTCCATAAAACCCGTCCAAATGCCAATGATCTGATCTCCAGATGAACAGTAAATGAAGGAACTTCCCAATAAAACTCATTAAAGATTTCTAAAAATTACAGAAATTGGTTAGCATCATAGTAAAGTTTATATTTTTTATTCACTCAGCTCTAGCCAAAAAAAAACAAGATGATCTATAAATCTCTACTATAAAGCTTTGTGTTGTAGTGGATTATCATACCATTTTCTTCACAAGGATCAGATCAAATAGACTCCTCAAGACAAATAAATTGAGAAGTACCTACAGGTAACAGTAAACAGTTAGAGCACTTTTGACTCCTAGTCATTATATCACCAAAGGAATTCCTTGAGAAAAAATTAGTAATTTTATATATACCATGAAATGCTTTTAACATAGCTCACATCAACAATGCTAAGCTCAATCCCATTTTGCAACATTCCCGTGAATCGTTGAGTCAATGGGAAGGGAATTTTCATGAAAAGAAATTGGCAGATACGTGAGTAGTGAGTCTAAAACTGCAACTACATACCATTGAAGTGCATATAAAGCATGGTTATATATCAACAACAAGTACCTTATCAGAAGTTTCTAATTCTTAAAGAATGCATGTTCCTTTCAGAACTTTGTTGGAAAAAGCCTATCAACGCATGACAGTATGAGTTTATTCTAATTGTATGAGAACTAAACTACAATTTTTCAAATGCAATGAGAAAAGAAGGGATAATTTCAGCATATAAACTTCATGAAGGATCCTCCTTCAAAAATGGTCCACCAATTAACACCCATGTAGCGATTTTCTCATAAAGTCTACTAAAATTAGAATATATAGAATAGATTTGCACTTTAAGTGCTATTATACACTTCCATGACTAACATTGATGATCTTAGACAGCATCGCATTAATATTACTGTCCGATTTGTTCCACAATAAAGTTAATCAATTTTACTGGCCGATTCCTATGCAGATCTGATGATAACTTCAATAACCTGCTCCAAAATAAATTACAACTGATACCTTCAAGTACAAAACTATAATATTTGTTGTTAGGGTTTTATAATTTCAGTATAGTTCATCATATGTCAGAAGAAGACATGTATCTTTTGATGAAGAGAAGTCGTTTTTCTTGAAAGCCTTAACTTTGGCAACTCATCGTTATAGATTCTGTGGTAATGCCATTTATTAACCCCTTATGTAAAAAAAAGAAGCTAAGCATGCAGCTAGTTATGTTTGTGAGGTACTTTCAATGGCCTTAATTATTTTTTTCTAGGAAGAAACACACCATATATGCATATATGAGACAAAAAAGAACTTGGCCAGTAATTCAAATGAATTACCTTTATTGGCAATAGGTTAACCGGCTTGTGAGCAACAACACAACAACCATGTGACATGGTCACAATACCAAATAAATCTAGACCATGCATCTTGACCGATCAATAGCAGTTCATGTAGCCTTTGAGTGGAACTCTTTCAAGGTCACTTTGACAATTTAAAGGAGTCTACAAAGAAAAAAGATGCAATAACAAGTTAAGTCCAATAAGCAGCCAAGACTGGGAGTTCTATAGCAGTAACAAATTTTGCTTACCTAGAAAAAGGGTTTCCTGCGTCCTTTACGGGGTTTTGAGGAATGGTCACATGTGAGTCACAACAAGTATCATTGGTTAATGAGGGCCGAAAACTAAACATGGATCATGTCAGTGCGTCAGTCAGAAGCTAAGTATAGCCCAATATAATTGAAGATAATCAAAACTAAAGACCTAAATTCTATTGATGTTGCTTCATCACATACATGAACCAGCTAGGAAACCTACTTTGTGGAGACGTTCATCATGGTCAATTTTTCAGTTCATGGCTAGGAGCCTAGAAGTCTCTTTCCATTGCTTATCTTGGCACCTACGCCCACACCAGAGACCTAAAAAAATCAAGGTTGAATACAGAACCTATGAAGATTGAGAAAAAAATAGATACTCCAAGTCTCTAGCCCAAAACTGGTAAGCTCATGAACATGTAATCCTTTTTTTTTAATCACAAGCTCGGAATGCATGTATAATGTAACTCGCACCTTTTGAGGCGTTTGTGCTCCTTGTCCGCGGGGCTGCGTCCACGGTGGCGCGCGCTGGCCTGCACCATGCCAACCATGGCCTCATGCTCGCCCATCCTCACCTCCACCTCAATCCCCTTCAGCACCGCTTGCGTCTCCTCCCCTCGGCCAAATCACATCAAAACATGGAACCAAACCCATTCTGCATATACTAAAATAAGATTGAACCAAACCCCGCAAGGCACGGTCGAGGAGAGAGAGAAGAGGGAGAGGGGAGGCGGCGGTGACGCGGCAGCTGTGGGAGGCGGCGGCGGCGGAGGTGAGGAGGGCAAAGGCGGCGGTGAGGTGGCTGGGGGAGGAGGCGGTGGCGGCACGGGGAGAGAGAGAGAGAAGAGGGAGGGAGAGGCAGTGACGTGGCGGTGTGGGAGGAGGCGGCGGCTAAGAAAGGTAGGCGGCGGGAGAAGAAGATGGGGCGATGGTGGGAGAAGTAGAAGAAGTTGGGGATAGTGAGAGAAGGGAGAAGAAGATACCGCGGTGGCGCGACGAATGGCGGCGGCGGCCCAACAAATAGCGGCGGCGTGGGGAGGGGAGCACGGGCGTGGCGGAAGGGCGGGGGAGGGGAGTAGGGGCGGCGGCGCGGGGAGGGGAGCACAGGTGTGGCGGAAGGACGGGGGAGGGGAGCAGGGGCGGGGGAGGCTAGGGTTAAGCGATGCGTGCGAATGTAGGGAGGCGAGCAGTGGCACGGTGCGACCAGGGGAGCGGGGGCACGTGTGGACCATCAGATGGAGATGGACGTTGGAGATCGTATATTGGTGAAACCACCACCACTACCACCACCACCACCACCACAAGAGTATATATATGTGTGTGTGTGTTGCTAGAGTTCTTTTTGTAGTGCATTGGTGCTAAACAAGCATGTTTTGTTGATATGACTCATAGATATGATATTTTATTCCACTTGTTTATAGTCTTTTAAGAGGGCTCTGCCTATATAAATTTTTTTATGGGTTTATGGTAAACATGATGGTGACAACATTCACATGGATATGAATAAGTATCCATCCACTCCTTCCACCGTTTCCCCGTCGTGTCAAGATGATCAAAGAAAGCTTAAATCCTTTTGTAAAGTCGGTCGAGCCATCTACACATGATAACCAACAAGTCATGTCTCTACCTCAAGCCAACATTGAAACCCAACAACTCACAACGCTATAAGTCCGGAGCAAGATCAAGCCTAATTCGTCCACAAACCTAGTTCAGTCATCAAAAACTAGTCTGCCTTCAAATAGATGCACATGCCACATATGAAGTTCGTTTTTGATGTTCTACCACTCTAAGGAAAAGGTTAGGAGATTTTTTTTTCCAATAGTTCAAGTCCCACTGCCATATGCCATCTATATGCCATCTAGCGGACATATTCTATCATGTTTTGCAATACTTTCTTTGGGCCTCGGGCCTTGTAGTTTAGTTTGCAACGTAGGCCCAAGTTGTTGTGCGCCTCCACCACCTAGAGCACACCTTAGAGTTGCCCTAGAGCACACCTTAGGGTTGGCCTAGGTCAACCACCTCCTCCTCGGTCGTGGCCTCCCTCCTCTCTATATATGTTAGCCGCCAACACCTTTCAAACTTAGGTTTTGTTTAAAGGTGTGTGTCCCCTATTTATGTCTCTAGTTCATCGGAGTAGTGTCAGGAAAGGCCAAGTTTGACGAATTACAGAACCTCAACTCTATCATTGTGAGTTTAAATCTTATTTGCAATCTCATTGTGTTTTATATGTTCTTGCTTGTTTCTTCGATTGCTAGGAGGAATCAATCTTCGTGGTCAAGTTGGTCGCGTTGCTGTCATGGTTGATAACGAGCAGGTTTGATGGTTTAGTGATTGTCGGGTTATATCCTTACGTGGATCATAGCTGGATCGTCAAAGTCACCCTTCCGCTCAAATCGAAAGTACTTGTGAATTCTCACGAGAAGATGAGGCCACCTATGTCCCCATCACTAACAACGACCAATCCGAGTTTTATCGTCAAACAAGAAAATCCTAATATACCTTATGTACAGGCAAATAGAGATGAATAGGAAGTCGGCAATATCGCAGATACATTAAAGCAATCATTTAGAGCGCAAGGTTAAACCAATTCAAAGTGAAAGGTTGGGCCCATATTTCCACCACATGTTTTCTCTGGTGTTGAGCCGACCGAAATTTTAGATGGGACCCACTAGTTGTGGCCCCACATCACTAACAGGAGCAACTTTTATTTCTTTTTATTCGACCCGGGCTCACATTGTTGCCCTTTTAATCTTCCTTAGGTCTAGCGACCACCCTTGCTCATGCGTCGCCACCATTCTTCTTCTTCATCCTCTACAATAAGGTCCCCATCCCATCCTCCTTTCTTGCCCTAACAGCTCTTGCCATCAATTCGCCTCTGCCTCCTAACGACACCGCCTTCTCGTTGTCGTTGTTGCTCCACAACCGATGATCTTATCTCCACCGTACTGGCCTAGGCACAAAGGAAGTGGGAAGTAGGGGTGCAAACGGATATCCGAATATCTGAATTTTGCTAAATTATCTGATATCCGAATTGATGGAAAATGAATATAGCATTGATTTTTTATGCATGTTAACAACATCCTTACCAAAAATAAGAATATGAATTCAGATGAAAAGATCTATAAATTATTTTTATTCTATCGAGTAAAAAAGATGAAAAAATTATCCGAATTACTATCCGAATGTTTGAATTGCACCCCTAGAAAGAAATGTGGTTAGCTAACCCTCGGTAGCGGCGGCAGGAGACGTCGGCGAGGCAACGGCGGAGTCCCTTCTTGGTCAGTGGTTGGAGACGGTCCTTTTGTTTTCTGGTGTACCCTGCAAGCTATAAGAGCATCCGTAGCAGAAACCCTATATGGGTATAGAAATAGAGTTTTAGAGATAGAGTTTCTGGTGGAGAGAAGGAATCTTTTTAGGGTGTAGTGTAAAGTGTGAAGGAATTTTAGAGTAATGAAGAGAGAAAATAGAGTAGAAGAGAGAAAAAATAGGAATAGAGTTTCTGGATAGGATGCTCTAGAGATGGAAACCGAAAGCGAAACATCCATGAGATGAAAGGTGAAAGGAGCGTGGAGCCTTTAGCTTGGCCTGGCACTTCGGCGTGACGAGTGGCAGGCAGATCATCCCAGATTGACCAAATTTAAACCCCGCCCCGACCGAAACCCTCGTTCTCCGTTCCTCTCTCTCGTATCCTCCTCTCTGTCTCCCCCGTTCAGGCTCATGCCGCCGCCGCCTGCCGCCGCCGCTGCGGCCTCTTTCCCGCCCCCGCTTGCCGCCGTCGAGGGCTTCCTCGCCTTCGGCGACGTCCTCGCCGACTTCCTGCGTCAGTGGAACTCCCTCCTCCTTGACGCCGCCGCCATCGCCGCCGCGCTCCCAGTCGCCACCATCTCCGTCCCGGAATCCGACAGTAAACCCGTCCCCGCGCCCGAACCCAATCGCGCGCCTGAGCCCGAACTTAGTCGCCGGCCTGAGCCTAAGCCCGAGCCGAAGCCCGCACCCAAGCCCAGGCCCGCACCCGACCGCGAGCACGGCCGCCATCGCAAGGGCGGTGACCCATCGGAGGTGGTGCTGGGCCTCATCTGCAAGCGGATGGATTCGCGGGGGTTCCGCCACTTCGTCACCGCCCACCTGCGAGACCGCTCGTGGCTGTGCCGCGTGGGGCCGGGCGCGCTCCGGCGTGCCCCGGACCCCGCCGCGCTCGTGTTCCGCGCCGTCGGCCGATACTATATCTATCCTGACAATGGGGACGCCGAGGCCGCGGGCGTGATCCTCCTTGAGATGTACGTGCGCGCAGGGTGTCCCCAGCGGACGGGGCAGGGGGAACTCTGGGCGGAGGCCCGAGAGGCGGCGCTGTCGTGGCGCAGCCGGATTGTCGACGGTAGGAGGAACCAGGTTGCCAATGCCCGTGCTGTGGATGCGCGCGGTCTCATCCTCCTCATGGCCGCCTTCGGCGTGCCGGTGGAGTTCCCATCGATGGAGCTCTACGAGCTTTACCTTGCTGGTGCGGCTGGTGGTGGCTTGGCCTTAGCCAAGGTGCTCAAGTGCTCTCAGCTCTTTGTAAAAAAGATGCGTGGTGAGTGCATCTACCACCGTGAGACATCGTTACAAATACCTAACTAGTCCTGGTTCTTGCCTGATTGGAACTTGTTTTCTCCTGCAGACATTGTCGCTGACATGCTAAATGAGGGAATTTATCACGAAGCAATTAGTATAATCCTTGCATTTGAACTGCAGGATGCGTTCCCACTTGCATCAATACTGACTTGTATGATTGAGAAATTTGATCACAATAGGAAGAAGAAAGACGCGGAGCGGCAGTACAGCTTGACAGCATTGGTATTTTTGTCGTTTTCTCACAATCAGATTATAGTTGTCGAAAAGAGATTTAACCTGTGTACATGTTTTGCAGGATTTAATGTTTGACCTGATTAATTCTTTCCGTTATTATGTGCCTTTTATAACAGTTATATTATATGTTACATTCCTATCTTCAGCACCTTTTATATGTCGCAAATCTCATCTATATTGAATACATTTAATTCTTTCCGTGCAGAAAAGGCATGATGAAGAAGAGTTGGTTCTTCTGAGATCAATATCCAAATATCTGGAGGATCATAAACTATGTTCCTCAGAAATTTCTTGTGTCAGTATCGCTAAGAAGATTGTGTTGCTAGAAGAACGTGTTGGAAAGCCAAATCAAACTTTGAAGGGAACAAAGCGGAAGAGAACAGCAGGGGAGGACAGTCTAGAATGCACTAAAGGGCCTAAATGCCCATATGCTTCAATTGCTTCTTATTCACCACCTAACAAAAATCATCCAGGGTAGAAGCAGCATCAGGTACTCGAAGAGAGCCTAATAATATTACCACTCCAATAGTTGTAGCTATCCAAACTTCCATGTGGATCCAGCGACCGACACTGTATATATGGACTTGTAGGAAGTCTCTGGACTCCTCAAGTATCCATTATATGGGGTTATGTGCTGTGAGAGTTCACTTCATAGAATTGTTCAGCCTAGTAAGGCACAAAAAAATGTCACTATTTTTGTTAAAACTGCTTGTGAAAAGCCAGGCTTATTTTCAGTGGAGTAAGCTCACTCGATATTTCCATGTTTGGTAGGGATGGAATTTCGGGTTGGTTCTGAATTGTGCGTCGTCCTTCCTTTTTTTCCTTGGACATCAAAACAGCGTGGTTTTGCCTGGTCTGATATAAATAAATCTATTATTTTTTTTAATTTCTAATCATTTCCTTATTATAAGTAACATAGAGTTATAACTTCTAAAACCATTTTTTTGATCAAATTCCACCTGGGTTTAACCAGACTTTTTAGGTTATTAATTGAGTCCAATTTTTATCTTGTGAAGTACCTTTTCCATTGGGTCAAAATAGGCATGAGTTCTGGAATATCATCCAGTCTATATACCTCATTCAGTTAGAACCTTGGACCAACCAAGGTTTGAACATGCTACATCTTTGGTTTGTTTGTTCTATCTATCATGGAGTGCATCATCAAAATATGATGAGGGTCAAGAACTGACGTTAGGTAGAAGCTCGGAGAAGAAAGCTTGTTTGTTGAATTACTGTTTATAAGTTTATCTTTTTAACACATGTATATTAACATAAATGGTTTTTTTTTCTTTTGCTACGATGGTTGTTTTCCTGGATGCTACGAGCCTACAACTTGTGGTATCAAATGTCCGATAGACATTAATTGGTGATTTTTATTTTGCTCTGATATTTTTCCTGGATGGTCCCCCCCCTCCCCACACAAACCCCCACCACCCACCAACAACCATTGTTGGGTTGTCAGGCAATTGATATTGTCTAAAATGACAAATCATATGCCTCACATTGTGTTCAAAGTAGTGGCTTTATTTATTTTTAGTGAAAGATATAATTTCTCTGTTTGGATCTCTAGTTTTCTTTTTAACATTATTTTAGCAACCATTCTGGAGCAAGCTTGTTGAATTTGTTTGCCCATTCTTGATTATGATCAAGGTTACTCGTTTCAATTCATTGAAGCTTGAAAATGGGACCTTTCAAATGTTGTGGTGAGCAAGCATACCATATACGGGTAACTTTTGTTGGTGAACATCTTAAAGAAGACTGTTCAGCAATTCAGCATGGTTGACTGAAATAATTTTAATCACAAGTTTGGCAGATTTGTGGGGTTTGTTTGACTCTTGAGAAAGTAAATTTTGGCATCGGAGGTGTTTGTTTTCTGAGCTCCCGCTGACATGTTCAAGATTCGGGTATTGTGATTGCTATTCTATTCGTTGTACTTTTTAGTTTTTTATATATTGAATTTGCTTCTGAAAACCGCCTTATATAGTTAAATATGCATGTTTTACTGTCTTCATCTATATCTTTTCTTTGATCATTGTTCTTTTATCTTGCTAAACTACAACGTCCTGTGATTAACTTGGTTAGGACAGCGCTATATATTTTGAGCTGAATGCATAACAATCCGAAGGCATTTTAAATATTAAACTATTTGGTACTCCCTCTGACCACAAAAAACTATTTTTTTGCATGCACTCGAAACTTTTGGAACTTTGGTTTTCTTTATCTTTTTAAATATTTAGATCAGACATGAAAATTATATGCACAGATTCTCTAAAATATTATCATAATATTATATTTATATAGCTTTATAGATAATAATTAATTGCTAAAAATGTATTCAAGTTTTCATGACTATAGGGAGTATGGCTAGCACATTGCTAATGGCGTGTTTGGTTATCTGTATCATGCTTGGCCAGGCTCCGTGCATGCAGGTAGCGGCTGATTGGTTGTCTGTTAGGTCAGCTAAACCAGTCTCGTGGCGTGCAATTTCTCGTGCTCAGCCAGGTCGCGTGGAAACGGGAAATCCGGCCGTTTTTAGCGTGCCTGGCTCGTATGGGCGCATATGTTTCGATGGTCTCTCTTGTCAGTCTGTATTTATTGTGTTCTATCCATTTTTATGTAAACAACCAAACAATATCTGTTAACAACTTGGCTCATCTTATACAGCCAACCAACCACCGTCTCTTAGGATTTGTATCCTCTGCATTTGTTCTCCTCTATCTTTGTTTCTATAGTTTACCTTATGGATCTCAGTAGCTACAGTGATGAACAGTACTTAGCACAGTAAAAAGGGACTAGTCGTTGGTACAGTTTGCCACAGTATCGAGCTACAGTATTTTGCTACAGTACTCTGCCATTGTACTTACAGCTTACTTTGTATCTTTGTCTATGTCGCACCAAAGGCAGGGGATACGCTTTTCATCCCTTGTATCCACTTAGCCTGTCTCACAGCAGTCTAGATATCTCGTACGAGCCAAGCTAGAGGGAGGCAAGCAACCAAACAGGCCATAAGTTGGAAGGCATAGCTGGTTTTAAGTTTAATGTAAATATCTCAAGAGGATGCTACAGCCTCTAGATAGTTTCATAACTATGATTAAAAGAACAATAAATTATCATCTTTTTTTTTTTGACAAACAGGTGAGACTGCAACTATTTTATTCTTAGCAGTTGCATCTAAGTTTGGAGGGAATGCTACATTACAATAATCCAATACATTTTCGTTGGCTAGAAACTAACAAAATTAGCTATTTTTTGAGGGGTCGATGGAGGGGCTATAGAGAAGGAGGTGTAGAGGAGCAGTTGGCCGAGTGAGCGGGAGGCAAGGAGGCTGGATGGGCGGTGCCACGGGTGATGAGAATCCCCCAATAGTGAAGACGGCGGTGTTGGTTTATCAGAGGAGGCATAGGGAGCAACCATTTGGTTGAGAAGAAGGGAGCTGAGGAGGGCTACTAGTTGGGCTGTAGGGGAGAGGGCGTAGAGGAGCAGTTGGCCGAGTGAGTAAGGGGCAAGGAGGTTGGATAGGCGGTGCCACGGGTGACGAGAAGCTATCCAATAGGGGTGAAATCTGGTTCGGATAGTTTTGGTCCAGTCCGGTCGGAACCGGATTCGAACGAGGTCGGATAGTTTTGGTCCGGACCGATCGGAATCGGATTCGAACTAGGTTGGACCGGAATTTTTCGGATCAGGCCAGACTCGAATATTTTAACTCGGACTCGGTAGGATAGTATCCGACGAAATCAGAATCGGACCCGAATATTCTGAGTTGGGCCTATACGGATATCCGAACCCTGTCGGCCTAGTTCATTCCAACATGCAGCCTATGTCTTATTACTCCTGTACAGCCTAGGTCTAGGCATACAGTGCCGCAGTGGTCTAGGACTCCAGTATCCAGCGTACAGTTTGTGGTGTATATTCTAGTCAACTAAATTATTTATCACACCATATTTTGTTTAAATCTTATTAATATTCTAGTCAATTGAATTATTTATGTGCTATGGTAGTTTTCGAGGCGTACAGTTTGTGGAGTTATAATGTTTCGATAAAATAATCGTGATCGTATTCGATTCTACTCGTAATTGATCCGGTTTCGTTTTCGAGATGGTTCGTATTTGTATTTGTATTCGAAGGGTTCGTATCCGAATCTAGGTCCGTGAAAAGATATAGAAATGAAACTGGTACAGACAACATTCGATCCGATCCTGTTCGTTTTCACCCCTACTGTCTAATAGTGAAGACGACGGTGTTGGTTTATCAGAGGAGGAGGCATAGGAAGCAACCGTTTGGTTGAGAAGGAGGGAGGTGAGGAGGGCCAACACCTGTTAGATCTGGAAGACGAGGAGAGATCCTAGCATTGGTGTTGGGCTCGAGGAGAGTAGGACGAGAGGAGAGTTGGTTACACAGCCCAAACTATTTCATCAGCTAATGTAGTGACGTAGGCAAAATAAACTTGTTTTGTTGGCTTTTTTGAATGGTCGATGAAAAATTCCAAACCCCTAAAAAAAGAGGCCAATGAATATTTTGTCAATCTGATGATGAAAGTGGTTTTTTCTATCGGCTTCTGTCGAGGGTTCGGATTATGCCCTTAAGTTTAGGCGCCCAGAGTGGCCCTAAGCACACGATTAGCAAGAGCCGACCATCCGTGATTGCTTCGCCACGAACAAAGGCCACGGTTTGACCTCCCGGCTCTGCCCCGAGCAACCTCGCTGCTCAGGCGCCTACCCGAGCACTCCTCCGCTCGGATGAACATGTGGCGGGAGGCCACGTGCGTCTACCTGTCTGCGTGGCAGTCTGGTCCCTCGGCCCAGAAGTCAAAAGCGACTTGTTACATTCATCCCGTCTGCACTATTCCGGCGTCACGGTGTGGAGGGCAGCATGGTCTGCCGTCTGTCCCGGTGTGCTATAGTGACGCTATAACCCGCGGTCCGTCACGCGAATCCGGCGGTTAATTGGGAGTAACCATCCCCAGCATGGGTATAAATAGTAGCCCACAGCTACCATTCAAGACAAGTTCCGACGGGAGAACTTGAACGCATTTAGTTTGTACCTAGCTTAGAGCGCCAGATCCGTCCGTGGCTAGGTCGCTTGCCCCTGTACACTTTTCCTTCGCTATCAAATGGGCCTGGACGTAAGGCTGTTATCTGGCGGTGGGAAGTCTGAACCAGGGAAGAAACCCACCGCGTCATGACCGCACTCTTGCTCAGCCCGCCCAGAGTGTTCCTTGGGCGGTCTGTGTCTTTCTCGAAGCCACAACCTGAGGAGCCTAGCGCATTCCTGAAGTCCTAACCTGGCACGAAAAGAGGCCCGTTGATCTCCTATTTAACAAGTAAACTCGACACCTGGGAGCCCGAACTCCCAACCGTCGACAGCTAGTGCCGTCCGTGGGGATTCGACTGAGTCCTCTGTGTTGGAAGTCCTTAGGAATGCCTAATTCTCGGGACACGCGTGACCTCGCTGACATCGGCTTCGACGACTATGACGCCTACTTCAACGAGCTGGAGCGTGCGGAGTGGCCTTTCACTCCCCGCTCTAAGGGCGACGGTACGGGCATGGAATACGTCCCTTCACTCGTCGCGAACCCGTTCCAAGAGGTTCCGGAACAAGATGCCATCATGCGTTTCGACGGCGAAGACGGCTCGTGCAACCAGGCTAGCGCTCCGGCCTGGGATCACGAGCCCGACGAGGAGACAGCATCGCGAGACGACACCGTGATGTCGCCCTCTTGCTCAGTGGCTCCACGCGACATCGTTGCAACCAGCTCGGCCCGTACGCCGGACCTGATAGAGCAGCAGGATGTGGACTGCCGCCGACGCGAGGCCACGCGAGGCCACCTTACTGATTCCGTCAACCGGACCTTGGCGATTCTCCGTCGCCAAGCCCAGGAGGCTCTCGCAGTGCCGTCGTTGTAGCCGGCTAGCAGCGGCCGCCAGGCCACTCGGACGCCTCCGCCCGGTCTCTTGCGTCGAGCGGACTCGTCCAACCCAATGCTCCGAAGCCGCAAGCGCCTGAAGGCCCTTGCCCGGGTCGTGCAGAACCTCGACTGAGACCCGCGAGGCTATGGCATGGCTGACATGGGCGCTGCGGTCACGAAGGATTTGGAGGGCCTTGCGGTTGACCTTGACGTATCGGCCTGCTCCCAGAGTGATTCCCGGGGTAACCGGTCTGCTCGTCCTAACCTATCGCGCCCGGGAGGGCACGAAAACTCGACCCGGTACCACCGCGACTAGGGCTGGCACTTTAGCTTGTAGCTCGCGAGTTGCTCGTGAGCAGCTCAAGATTTAGCTCGGCTCGGGCTCGGCTTGTTAGCTAACGAGCACGAGCTGAGCTTTTTTTCTAGCTTGGTGGAAAAACGAGCTGAGTCGAGCCAGCAGGTAGCTCGCTTGTTTAGACTCGTATATGGCCCAGTTTTTAAATATCTTCTATATGGCATGTATAATATGTGATGTAGTAGGTTGTTATCAATAGATGTTGCATGTATATTTGTATACTTATATAAAATAGTTGTAATTTTAATCTCTCCTATACAATGAGTCAATGATACATAGGATTTCTCTTTTGTCTCGGACACTATTCTGCTTATTCTGTCAATAATGGTCTGGCTCACGAGCGCTCATGAGCAGCTCGCGAGCTGGTAACAAGCCAAGCCGAGCCTAGTTTTTGGCTCAGACACCTTGCCTAGCTTGGTTCGGTAGTGAACACGCCGAGCCAAGCCAGCACCTGGCTCGCTCGAACTTGGCTCATTGCCACCCCTAACCGTGACAAAGGACGCGACTCCGCCCGTTCTCACATGGAAGCCCAGAGGCGCCGCGGCCACGGGAGCGACCGGCAGGACCATGATGAGCAGGGCGCCTCCTTGGTCGAAACGGCCGAGCAGCCTAGGGGCGAGAGGTTTGCCCGCCTCGGCCTGTTGCTCGGTGGAAACGACCAGATGCTTGGGGTGCTTGGGGCCGCGTCACGCGTGGCTACGCGGCGTTCTCTCGAGCATTACGTGAGGCGCCATGGCCCCGAAAGTTCAAGCCTGGGCACATGGAGAAGTTTGACGGGACCCAGAACCCGAAAGAATTTCTCACGATCTATATGACGATCGTAATGGCCGCCAGCGGCAACGACGCCGTCATGGTCAACTATTTCCCCGCAGTGCTCAAAGGGCCAGCTCGGACCTGGCTATTCAACCCGTGGGAAGGCTCCATCTGCAGCTAGGACCAATTGTGTGAGGCTTTGCGGGCCAACTTCTAGGGCTGCTACGCCCGCTCGGGAAGGCCTTAGGACCTCAAACGGGTCATCCAGGACACGGGTGAGAGCTTGAGGGACTACGTCCGGAGGTTTACCTGGACCCACAATACAATCCCCAATATCTTTGATGAGACGATCATCGAAACCTTTAAGAAGGGGGTGAGGAATGCTCGCTTCGCCCAAGACCTTGAGCTATTTCAGGTGCGCACTGTCGCCGAGCTGTTCCAAGCGGCGGAGCGATATGCGAACGTCGACTAGGCGGTCGAGCAGAAGAAGCTCAGGGGCGACGGTAAAGCCTCGGCTCAGCCCGATGTGGAGACAGGCGGGGAAAAGAAAACCAGGGTCACCAATAAAAAGATAAAGAAGAAGAAGAGGGCGTCCCCTTCAAACCTTGTAGCGGCAGTCGAGGAGGAGGTGGCCCTGGTGACCAACAAGACCCCTAGGAATCCTTGTCCTCGGCGACCTGGCGGTGGCGATCAACGTCCCGTGCGGAACGACCAGCAGCTACCTCAGGTGCTGCCCTAGGCGTCGCAGCAGCAGGCTCCCCAGAGCGACCACTACTGCCTACTGCACCGGACTTTCGGTCACGACCTTCACAACTGTCGCACTTGGGCAGCCCGGCTTGAGGACTTCTATAATGGTAGAGGTCCGATAGCTACCATTCTCAGCGGTGGCCCTACTAGAGACGCTGCTCGCCGACCTGCTCAGGCCGGCGAAGAGGAGGCCTACTAAGAGGCGGATAACCACATCGCCGTCATCTTCGGTGGCTCCTCCACCTACTCCTCCCGCGCGAGCTCAAGGTAGCCGCCTAGGAAGTCTACCATATTGACCAGGGAAAGCCGGCCACGGACCCGCTCCGTTGGTCGGGCACCCCTATCACTCTGTCCGGGGATGATTGTCCCCCTGGAATGACTAAGCCGTAGCGGCTCCCGCTCGTCCTCTGCCCGACCATCAGCAATACCAGGGTCGCCAGGGTCCTGATCGATGGTGGAAGCTTGCTCGACATCATTACTGTTTGGGCCTTGGACGAGATGCAGATCCCTCAATCCAAGATCAAGGACATCGCTGTCTCGTTCCATGGGATCGTCTTTGGCTCCTCCCTCTGACCTCTCGGGCAAGTGGTCCTGCCCGTGACGTTCGGAAGCCCGAGCAATTTTCACATGGAGCTCATCACCTTTGAGGTGGTCGATCACGAGCTACCTTACAACACCATCCTATTCCTAGATCTCCCCTCTTTGGCCAAATTCATGGCGGCTACGCACCACGCATACCAGTGCCTCAAGCTGCCGGGCCCAAGCGGGGTCATTACGGTGAGAGATAGCCACAAGGCGGCCCTAGCCTGCGATGAGAACGCTTTGGCCATTGTCGGTTAGCTCCCCACGCCCGATCCCGAACAACCTCGCGCAAGGCTGTTTGGCCGAGGGTTGCCTTGCAACCGCAGGAAGAGACCAAGGCGGTTCCTCTGTCCGAAGAGGACCCGACCAAGGTCGTCCATTTGGGGACCTCCCTAGACTCTAAATAGGAACTCGAGCTCATCACCTTCCTTCGGGCAACCACGGACACCTTCGCTTGGAAGTTGTCCGATATGCCCGGAGTCCTAAGGGAGGTGATCGAGCACAGGCTAGCGGTTTAGCCTGGTAAGAAAACTATGCGCTTGGCACTTCGGCGTTTTCCCTAGTGGAAGGCCGATATTATCAGGGAGCAGCTTGACCAACTCCTAAAGGCTGGCTTCATCTGTGATGTCAAGCACTCTGACTAGGTGGCCAACCCGGTCGTGTTCAAGAAGAAAGGTGGCAAGTAGCGCATGTGCGTCGACCACTGAGGCCTAGACGCCGCATGTCGTAAGGACAATTTTCCCTTACCACGCATAGGCCAGCTGGTCGATGCAACGGCGGAGTCCCAACTCATGAGCTTTCTGGACGCGTACTCTGGATACCACCAGATTAGCCTATCGCCAAAGGATGAAGAGGAAACCGCCTTCATCACTCCTTTTGGCACCTTTTGCTATATGATCATGTCTTTCGGTCTGAAAAACACAGGGGCTTCCTTCTAGCGTTTGATGCAAAAAAACTTTCCTCGAGCAAATAGGGTGCAACTTGGAAGTTTATGTGGACGACATCGTAGTCAAGAGCAAGGTCCCGCACGCCCATGTTTCCGACAAGAGGAAACTTTCGCAAATCTTAAACACCACTAGGTGAAACTCAATCTAGAAAAATGTGTCTTCGTTGTGCGGACCAGGAAGCTGCTCGGCTACGTGATCGGTGAGTCGGGCATTGATGAGAGAAGATGGCAAGGATGAGGATGGAGTTAGGGTTAAGATTCGTGACCTCGATCTCCTAGTGCGTGAGGACGGCGGCCACAAACTCGGACTCTGGAGCGCGGAGACCGTTGATGGCGAAGAGTTTGCAGTTGACGAACTTGTCTGTCGCCGATGCAGGGAAGGCCTTGCGGCCAGGGAGGCACCATGATTTAGGGTCGAGATGACCTTGCGCCTCTAGTTCCCTAAGCCAGGCCCTAGTGGTCCTGGTGGGAACGAACTTGGCCATGGCACCGAAAGAGAGAATCGGAGGAGAGATTGAAGGAAGGAAGCGAAAGATTGAAGAAGAAATAGCGACAGAAGCGGAGAAGTTGGAAGTAGTAGTGCAGTGGTGGAAACAATGGAGAAGTGGGGAATTTATCACCGCGTGGTAAAACCGTCCCTAGCGCCTGTGCATGACGCGTGTCTATGGCTTTCGCGTCGCCTTAACACGCGGTAACGGGCACGGATCCGACGTTTGGATCCTACCCGAAGTGTTGCTCGGGTAGCCTTTACTCGGCGACCTGAAGTGTTGCTCGGGCAGCCTTTGCTCTGGAACACGAAGTGTTGCTCGGGCAGCCTTTGCTCGGCGGCCCGAAGTGTTGCTTGGGTAGCCTTCGCTTGGCTAGCTTGAAGTATTGCTCCGTAACGAGCTCGTGCCTGATCACCCCCTGTCTAAAGATTGGAAGGAACGAGACCTATGTCTTCATCGAGTCACGATTCATAAAACGAGGTGTTGGACGGGTGCGGGGCCGGCTAAAACGGTACGCCAAGACAGATATTGAGAGAGAACCATTTCATTCCTTGATTTATAGGTTGATTACAAAGGCAGAGATGAACAAAATTCGATTTATGAATAAAGAAATGAAAGTCCTACGCTCGACGGGACCGACGACACTAGATATCCGAACCTTCCCCCAGTAGGATGGGTTCGGGTATCTTGCATCACCAAAAGGGTTGATACCCTTTCCCATCAAATAGGCTATCCTAGCCTAGCCTAAGCGGCGACGCTTCACCGGCCAACCGCCGGTGGAAATCGGGAAGCACCCACCAGGGCCTTCACTTCCGTTGCTGCTGCTGTTGTCGCCGACGGCCTCCGCCTCCATCTTGGCACCGAGTGCTTCCTCGACAATGCCAGCCACTGCCTCAACAGTGACCTCGAAGCCGCCGCTAGCTTTCGCCCAGCTTCGATGCTAGCTGTTGCCTCAAAGACGGCAGCCTCCACCTCTGCCTCAACGCCAGCCGCCACCTCGGCCTCGGCTCCGCCCGGGGCCTCCTCCACTGTAGGGGCGACGGGCCCCTCGGCTTCTTCCTCATATCCGCCGCCCGCGGCGTCTTCCTCGGCGAGGATGGCAGCGATCGCGGCGTTGTTAACCTCTTGCTCTGCCGTCTCCTCGGCAGAGGTGATCTCCTGTGCCAGCAGCAAAGGCCAGGATGGATTCTGATCCTTGTCTCTGCGTGGCATCAGAGCTCTAATGCTAGATTCAAACCCCTCCGAAGATCATTCAGGAGTCTCAAAAGGAAGTCACTTCCTTCTTGAGCCTCGGGGGCTAGCTGTCGGGGGTTCAGATTATTCCCTTAATTTTAGACACCCCAGAGCGGCTCTAAGCACACAATTTGCAAGATTGACCATCCGTGATTGCTCGGCCATGAGCAAAGACCCCGGTTTGACCTCTCAGCTCCGCCCCGAGCAGCCCTGTTGCTCGGGTGCCTACCCGAGCACTCCTGTCTGTGTGGCGGTCCGGTAACTTCAAACTCAACTTACAATATGACGCTCTTGGCGCTTGCTTTAAGCCATATAGCTTTGTCCAACCTACATTGATGAGGTAGATTTGGATTCACATAACCTGGAGGCTGCCTCATGAAGACTTTCTCTTGATGAAGTGTCCACTTTTGGAGACACAACAAGAGATAGAACCAAGCGAATAGTGGTCGGCTTCACGATTAGACTAAACATGTCCTCATCATCGACTCCATATCTTTGCTCGAATCCCTTAGCATCAAGTTATGCTTTGTGTCTCTCAATCGCCCCATTCGCTTTCTGTTTTAGCTTGTGAACCCACTTACAGCCAATAAGATTCATCTCCGGTCATGGAGGAACAAGTTGTCAAGTTCTTTTATGCTGAATGGCAGCGTACTCTTCATCCATTGTCGCTTTCCACTCTGGGACAATCTAACATCCTAATTTTTATTAAATAAACAAAATTGGCATGTTTTGAAATTTCACAATTTTATAATAAAATAATTAGGTAAAGTTAGCATTTAAAACCCTGGGTATACAAGTACAAATTTCCAAAATATAAATTAAACTTAATTTTAAATTACTTCCAAAACTCTTAAAACCTTAAACCTTATTAATAAATGGTTTAAAAAAAGAAATGAAAAATAAAAGAAAAAGAAATTGGAAAAAAAACCCTAACCTGGCCGGCCCACTTCCTTCCTTCTCTTCTCCCCCTCTCCCCGGCCCGCTCCCTTCTTTCTCTCCATCTGGACCAACCCCTCCCTCCCTCGAAGCTAGCGTGGCCCAGCTCGGCTTGCTCGCTCGTTCCCTTTGAAGGGGAACGGGTAGGCTACGTTAGTGCAATTTCAAAAAATTTCTACCGCGAGCACTCAGGACATCATGTAAGTAGAGGGTCACAAATCGTTACCCTTGACGCACAATCACAGTGGAAGGAGAGTCGGAGTAGCTGATTCTGACGTCGAGCACGTCAAGGTATAGGAAGTAATTGTTCACGTCGAGCCGAACGTCCCCTCCTCACCGATCACCACCGCAGCAGCGTCGTATGTACAGTCATAGAGGAAGTAGTCGATCTTGTTGACCTTCTCCTTCTTGTCGCCGATCATCGCCACAGCAGCAGCAGTGCCTCTACGGTATCTACACATCTAGGGACGGAACGTCATGCGCCGGTGTTCTAGCACCGCACTCGTGCAACAAGGGTTTCTAGGAGTTGGTAGGGGCATGACGACTAGAGTTACGTGATAGCGAACTCGTCTATGTGCGCTGCTCCACCGCCTCCCCTTATATAGAGCGCACTAATAGGCTTCTATGCTAGAAACCCATTAGGACTCTAATCTTACATGGATTAGTATCCGCAAAACTATTTCTACACGGATCAGTATCCGTGAAACCCACTAATGAATCCAATCCATTAGATATGTTCCAACCCGTTAAGTGTGTGACCCGTTAGGTTCATACGCAAGTGGCCATAGTCTTGGAAACTCTTTTTCGAACCATAAGTCAATAACAGTTCCTAGCAGGACATATTGACTCTTAAATACACAGAATGATCATATCGGCTGAACCTTGATATACTCACAAACCGATTCCTTTGCCGCAAGATACCAGTCAAGCTTAAGGCAAGATGCGTGCCACCTTTGTGATAGCTCGACTGTTCACTTTATTTTGTGATGGATTCTAAATCGTGATTAACTCTTTAATCATATTGGCTTGACTATGCACTTTCCAATCCAATCATATCGAGGGGTCTAGAGATATCTCTCCTGTTATCAAGGTGGAGCAAATTTCATCTTGATTGATCACAACCCACGACGTGTTTTATAGTATACTCGAAAGCTATCTTTATAACTACTGTAACATCCCAATTTTCAAAAATTTAAAAATTTGCATTATCATTGCATAAGCATGAGCATGGCAAAAAGAAAATTTTCAAATCAAAAATAATTTTTGAAAATGCGCATGTTACCATATATAGATTTCTAGAAACTAATTAAAGGTTAACTTTTACAATTTCCAAATGTTTAAATTATCAAAAGCCTTATGGGATAATTTTGTAAGAAAATATGATTTTGAAATTTGACTTTTGAAACTCCAAATTAAAAACTAAAACTAAATAAAAAGTTAAATTATAAATTAAATAGTTGATTAGAGGAATTATTAATATAACTATTTTATCTCTAATCCATTTTTACCCTCTCTCTCTTTCCTTTTTCCTCCTATGGCAGGTGGGCCCCACCTGTCACTCTCTCCTCCCAATTGGGACTTTCCCAAATTGGCCCTACCCTATCTGGCATTTCCCCTTTTACCCTCTCCTCACTGCCTCTCTATCTCGGTTTCCCTCCCACTCCCTCGCTCCTCTCTCGCTCCTTGCACACACGCCTCTCGCCAAATCGCCGCCACCTCCTCCTCTCACTCCCGTGTCCTATTTTGCCCGATCGCCGCCATCGTAAATGCCGCCGAACACGGAAACCAACGCTGGTCCGAGCCGCCGGGACACCGTCGAACTCTGTGCAGGTAATTACCCTCCTCCTTGCTTCCGCATCTCCCCTGGCTCCCTAGGAGTGCGTCCTCGCCGCCGGCGCCGCCTCCTCGGCTGGAGTGGGTCGCCGCCGTGCACCTTACTCCGCTTGGGCCTCGGCCATGCCCTTGCCCTCTCGGCCGATCCCTCCCGCCGTCACCTCCCTAGCTTCCCTCGCCTCCCTCTCCCTCGCGCACCACGCCACTACCTCCGGTCGCCATCGTTTGGCCGGCCAGGACTGCCATCTCTTCTTCCCCAGCGTCGCTGACCTCGCCTGGCCGTCCCCTCGCCACGACCCCTATACCTCTCTCCCTTCCTCTTCCTTTTCCCCTCTCTCCCTCATGGGGCCTGCGCCCTCATGGGATCATGGTCGCCCGAGCCGCCGCTCTCTCTCTCGAAGTCTGAGTCGCCGGCCGTGAGTCCCTTGTCGGCCGGCCCGCCATGGTGACAAGCCGGTCCCGCCGTCGACCTCAAGACGACGCATATGCTGCTGTCAGCAGCCATCATCGCGTGTCGCGTCGCGTGGGCAGCGTCTGTGAGCTCTGCGCGTCAGACGCCGCGTCGTCGCCCGCTGCCGAAGTCACATGGCGCCACAGACGTTGGGCCGCCATGCGTTCGCCGCCACATGGCACGCCGGCCGGTAAGCCGCGTCGACGTCGTCACAGCGTTCTGGTTGGCCGAGCCGAAGCCGTGAAGCCCATCCGATTTCCTCCTTCCAAATGAATTTTAAAAATAAGAAAAACTTGTAAATTTCATATCTTTTAAAATATAAGTCCAAAATTAGTGAAACAAGTTTCTAAAACTTCTAAAAATATGAAGTTTTATTTAAAAATATTACTTAATGCATGTTAATACATGCTTTAGTTTTATAAAGATGAAAACATATATTAATTAACCTTAATTAATTTTGATAAGATAAAAATTAAATTGATAATTTCGGAACTTGTTAAAAATAATAAAATAAACATTTATTTAGGAAATTAGTTTATTTTCTATATTTCCCAAATTGAAAATAAATATTGCTACATATAAGTATTAGTTAAATTTCATATGGAATGAGAAATTCCAAAAAGTTATAAAAAGAAATAAAATAGAATTTACACAAATTTCAATTTAAAATACCATCATCATATCTATGCATATCCATCTGCATACATTATTTTATTTTATTTTATTTGTTGTTTTTGAATATGTGTTGTTTACCATCGTTAGATCCGACCGGACCCATGCTCGGAGCTGAAACGCACGAAGGGCATGAGTTCGACCACAGTCAAGGCAAGTCGCTGTTGACATCTCCCCTAATTTCCTTTGACCATATCAATACCTAGTTTTACAAATGCTTTGTTAGAAATTTAATAAACCTGCATGGCTATGTTGATTAATCACTATCATATTGGTAGGGAAATTAGTTAATAACCTAACACACTTTAATTATGCTATTAATCCTGACCCTTGTTAACCTTAGGATAATTAATCCAGGATTACCTGCCAACCTTTGATTAGCTTAATTAACTTTGCTTACTCATGCTACTAGTCAATAGTTACTGCACAATGAACACCCACCCTGATTTAATATCTGTTTTAATTCAAAGTATCTCCCTGTTTGTAAAGTGCTTGTTTTATTAGCGATAGAGTGGTGCTCTTGTGGGTTAATTGTTAGTCTTAGGGTGGCGGGTATGTCACCGGGGTTTTTCGAAATGTTTATAAAACTTGATTGGGGTGGGCGGATTGATTGGTGGTGCGAGAAGCACGAGAATCGGGTCCATGTAGGAACCACCCGATCCTTAGGACCGATACCTTGTGGTTGTCAAAACTAAGTACAACAAAGGCGACCATGAGTGCTTGTATGGGCAAGCCTGGTGAGTACCTTCGAACTCTTGGTTTGGACATCCGTGTGGCGGAGTAGGCGCGACGCATTCGCCAACCTGCCAGGCTCAAGAGGGGGCTTTAGCCAACTGGAGATACCAGCGCTGCGTTGGAAACCTTAGAGAGGATGCCAGCCAAGAGCTAGACTGTTAAAGGCTTTGTCGTGATGACCTCCGACGGGAAGGAGTCATGTCTCATGGGTAAAGCGTGCAACTTCTCCAGAGCGTAAAACTTTCTAGAAAGCCGTGCCCACGGTCAAGGGCGGACGACGGTGGGTTGATCACAATGGTAGTTTTCTTCCCTCTCTTTCTCAGTGTTTTAAAGAAGAAAACCGGCAGGTGCCGTGTTTTGGTTTTGGGAGCCTACGGTGGTTAGCCGTGAGGAGATGACTTCGGTGGTCTAGCCGACGTGTGGTATTATGCATACGGTGGTTAGCCGTCGAGAGTTATTGGTCTTTCGGTGGATTAGCCGTAAGGAAAATATTTTTGATTAAAACCACGATTTGTATCGTGAGCCAGCCTTTGTGCATGAGCCGGCTGGAGCCGGATGATTTAAATGTTTTGTCAATCAATTTGATCACTCACTTCTTCTCTAAACTGCTTTAAAAACCTTAGGCAAACTATTTCAAAACTTGCTTTCCGCAACTGAACCCTACCTATCCTTTGTCTAGACCATACATATACATGTGTCAATTGACTTGCGAGTATTTTTACCAGTACTCACCCTCGCGCCTTGCCGGCTGGGTCTTGATTCCGACGCCAGCGAGTCCAGTTACAGATCGACCACGAAGGCGAGAGACCCGAAGCCTCGCCACCGAGGAAGTCCAGATGGGGAGTATGCCGCGCCTAGGATTGCGTTCCTCGGCTACTGCTTTGTGGGGAGTGTTTGGTTTTCCACTTTTGGAGTTTGGTTGTAATATAAAACTTCGCTTTTGTAAGGCCTTGAGCGAACATATGTAATAACGCCACGAGGCGCACTCTGACGTAAATTGATGTAAATTAATCGACTTGGTTGTGATCCAAAATCTGTTGTCTGTGTGTGCTAGCTACTGATCCAGGGACTAGCACAGGTAAAGCACAGGTGGGACCTCACCTCCGCAAGGAGGGGGTCCCGACAACTACCTAGTTACGGTATACCGGTGGATAACTCCAAAGTTTACAACTATGCACGATGGGATTCAATGACGATCTCAGGTGTAAGGATCATATAGATATACCACTTGAAACTACAGGTTGATGGCATATGTAAGATAACAATCTCTGCAGTATATCGCAGTAGATCTATCCAACACCATGTTCTCTAACATGTGTCCACATTATTGATTTGATATCTCTATAACTATGGTATGTGAAACATTATCATCAATCAACACATGTGCTGATCAAATCATCACTGTCCCACATAATGATATGAGACCAGAGATCATTTAGAAAAAATCATATAAACAATGTGTCTCATAACCAAGTTATACTTGATGAATAAGATGAACGACGTTTATTCATAGAACTGATAACATATTATCTAAGAGTACATAAACATAGACATGATACAATTATATTAAATGATTGCCTCTAGGGCATTATCACTAACACGCTTCCCTTCTCTTTCCTGGGCCGCCCCTCTGCAGGTCGGCTTGGCCAAGGCCTAGCTCTGTCTACCCCATGCTCGCCGCGCCTTCCTTCTCCCTGCTCCTTCTGCTCTCCCTCTCACCTGCTTGCTCCCTCCCCTGCGCTCGCCGATGCACCGCTCTACCCATGTGCCCCGATTCCTTGCTCTGGAAGCATCCTAGGAACACTTTCCACACCTTCTTGCCTCAATCTTGGCCTAGGTCCCGCCGACGCTGATGAGGGCCCTGTTTCGGACACCGTTGACCTCCTCGACGCGGAGCAATCTGATCCTCATCCGTACTCGCTGTCATTGTAGGTAGCTCCTAGACCTCTCCCCATTGCTACTGCGCCACTCACGCGCACTCCAGCCCCTCTAGGTGCCCAATGCCACGGTGAACCATGAGCACCACCGCTTTTGCTTGTCGCACCGCCATTGTAGGCCGCCTCCAGTGACACCGCCACCTCTTGTAGGATCGTCATAGAACCTAAGACCCTGACCCTAGCACTCGCAGGCCGCGAAGGCCTGAGCCGTCGACGCGCCATTGATCTCTCCTGTGCGGTTGCGCTCGGCCGGAGGAGGAAGATGATGATGCTCGCTGGCGTCATGATTCTCCGGCTAGGTCGCTGACTGGTGGGCCTTAGTGTTAGCCATTAATTAATGGTTATTAGGTAATGCGGCGCTGATAGGAGGGCCTCGCCGAGTTTAAACACAGAGTTAACCCCATAGGCGCTCCGTTGCTGACAAGTGGGACCAGGGACCCACCTGTCGAATTTAGTGGAAGGGTACTTCTGCGGGTACGTTTTCTCTTCGCGCTGGCACCCTCGCGCCTCAGCGCTTCCCCGCCAGGCCGCGCTATGTCGGCCCGCCCCGCGCAGTGTTGGGCTAGGCCTAGTACTATGCTGGGTATTTTCCAGCCGTTAGTTATTTTAAAAAATCAATAATGGCAAATGGATTTATTGAAAATATTAAATGACTTCTAAAAATTATAGAAAAATTCTGTAAAATACTAGACACATTTCTGGGCCTAGGGAAAATATTATGCCTTTTGTTCAGTAGGTATTATTGTATTTAAAAATCCAGTGGCATGCTAAGATTTATTAAATACATTTTTGAAAATGGCAAAACCATTTATATTTTAATCTATAAATTCTTAAAAACTATTTTAACGTTGATTCTGATGTTAGGTGTTTTGGTGTGATTGATTGTGGTGCGAGAGTAGGATCGGGTGATTTTCTAGAGCAACCCACTAAGAAAGAATACCTGTATCAGGACTTCGACCAAGGCAAGTCCCCTGGACGCATGATAAGTAAACCCTTGTCTGATTTAAAGTTTTCATAGAATCTCCAAACATGCATGCTACTCATAAAATAAGTAATTTCTAGAGCTTAGCTATTCCCAAGGAAATAAAATGTTGATCATCTCCTTAGTATTTTTGAACTCTAGAAATTAAATATGAGTATCCCAACTATGTGACTTCCTTAAAATAGGAACCTGCTTTGCATGCTTAAATGGTGACACCATTTTTGTTTTATGAAAATGGTTGCAAATATGTGGTTTGATGAACTAAGGCATTGGGTATAAATGCAGGGATTGGGATTTTATATCCCCTCCCCTTTTTAATGCTTTCGACTAGGGAGGACTCGGTTGTCGGTATGGTGCAGGGTATACACAGTTTCGGGTTCGTGCTAGCACTCCTCCCCTAGTCTAATGACTACTCATCCTACGAATCTGCAAACTTAGCCTTACAGTATGGCCTCGGGTTCCATTATGAGACAAGCTTGGCCTATTAAGCCTAGGCTCTAGTAGCAACTTGCTAGTAGAGATGTACTTCGTAGACATCTGGGTTGTCTGGGCATGGACCATTCTTTCATGTTCATCAATGCCGCGGACCATTCTTTCTAGGCCTTCTTGTACAACGTGGGGATTAGGGTCATGGACCGGTGTTCAACAGGAGCCCAAGGATGACTCACGGAGCAAGTGCTATTAGGTCTAATGGTCCAAACGGTTTTATAATTTGCACTCCGATGCGTAACCTCCTAAGGGTAAAGTATACTCATTCTGCATAATTAAAACTATCATGATAGCAGCGGTTAAGAGCATGCGAAGGGAGTATTCATATGGTAGACTCTTATTTTCTAAAATCCGGATCTTGGAGAAATGGTTTTGAAAAAGGACATTTGATAAAGGAAAAGTCAAAACAAATGATTTTGTTTATCTTCAAATGGTTCCAAAAACCGCTTTCCCTCAACTTAGCCAAAAGCTTAAATTTTTGCTTTCCGCAAAATGATCTAAGTCTTCTCTTGTACTAAGCCACACACTGCATCCTTTCCTAGACTCATACTCGTTGTTTCCCCCCTTTTATTTCTGTAACCCTATTCGAGGAGCAGCAAGCTTATGACTAGTAGTTTGACGACACCGATGGGGACTTCGAGGATGGACACTGAGAGGACTTCCTAAAAGATTAGAGCACTTCCTACTGTCTTATTGTCTGTGGAAGTTTGAGTAGTTGTAATGTTGATTTGGGTTTCATGTATTGTAAGCTGCTAGACTCTGTATCCTGGCCTGCGTGCTGGCATTTGTGTACTGTATCGGGATTACTCCTGAGTTAATGTAATAATACATTTCTGCCGTGATGTATCACTCTGTTCGCACTGTGTGGACTAGCTAGCTGTGATCTTTGGGACTAGTATAGAATACACAGAGGGTTCGGTTCCTTTTGGGCCAGGTCCCAATAGACAGTAAGTACGGTTTCATGAGATTCAAGTTCAGTAACGACAGGTGAACCGAAAGAAGATGGCACAACCTTTATGGCCCATTTAGTTGTCGTATATAGAACAATACCATCAGTAAGTACCCTGGGAGTATGTATGTTATTCTGTAGTCTTGTGCGAACACATGAAGTTTGTTATTGCCGCATGTTGTATTGATTTACCTGTGCAAGCGAGGGTCCTGCTCAGATTGAACTTTAGTCACAGAAAGATTAGTAGAATTAACAGGCATGCTATCAGATGGTGCAACATTACAACGATCTCCATGTTGGCCAAGATCAGAAGTAGAGTGGTCAATATGGGAAGACGATGGCAGCAGTGGCAAGGAAGTATGTATGGACTATTTAGGTAACTTGAGATGAAGCGGATGATTTTACCAAAGGGAACGCTCGTTCGTCGAAAACAACATCACGAGAGAGTTAATTACACACCACCAGTTGGGATATGGAGACACTTATACCCCTTATGTAAAGGACCGTAGCCAATGAACACACACTGAAGCGAACGAAATTGCATCTTGTGGGAGTTGCAGGGGGCGCAGGTTTGGCCAACAGACACACTCGAAAACACGAAGGGAGGCATAATTAAGTGTTTTTCCGAAGAGACTCTCAAGGAGAACCTTATTGCTTATGGCTTTGCTAGGGAGCCGGTCTGTGATATAACAAGCAGATAGAAAATCATCTCCCTAGAAGCGCATCAAAGTCGAGGAATGAGCTAGAAGAACTAAGCCAACCACTACTACAAAAGAGCTAATCTATGCCGGTTTTAAATCATCATTAGTGCCGGTTTATGCAAGATTAACAGGCATTGATGTGCCTAGAAAACTGTACCGGGTTGGAGCCGGCACAGATGAGTCATACTCTGTGCCAGTTGATGGTTAGAACCGTCAAAATATATATTAAAATATTTTTTAATGCTAGCCTAGCTAACACACCACACCGGTGCACTAGCTAGGCTAGCTACTAACTAGAGCTATTACCTAGCTACCCTATCTACATCCACTCGTCGTTGTTGTCGTACTCCGTGTTGTCCTCACTGTCGTCAAAGGAGTTGTTGGGGTCAGAGGAGGCCGGTGCAGGACAGTCCGATGGATTGGAGAAGGTATGCCCATCGTCAGACTCTCGCACCCATCCGCCCGCCTCCTCCTTTGACGACTCCTCTACCTCCAACACGGCAACAGGCTCCTCCTCCTCCTCTGGATCCTCTGCTCGTTACATGGGGCCTTCTCACTGGCGACGGCGGCAGGGCTGGACACAGAAGCATCCGAGGATGGAGGTGGCTATGGGGCCTGCTGGCACTGCCTTTTGGCCACCGCTCCTCCTCTTTTTTGGGCTCTTCATTGGCTGGCTCTAGAAAACGGGAGCAGAGACGGCAGCGGAGAGGCAGGTGGATACTGCAAGAGCACGTGAGATGACGGCCATGGCAACCATGCCAAGGTTGGCGGCGGTGAGGCAGGTGGAGACTGCAGGGGCTTGGGAGACAACAGCCATGACAACCATGCCAAGGCCGACGGTGGCAAGGTAGGTGGAGAGGGCATCAGCACGCGGAGACGGCGACCATGACAATGACAATGCAGGAAACTGTACCATGGCGCACCAGATCGGAGGAGTTGGAGAATGGGGAATCGAAGGAAGTTGGAGAATGGGATCGGAGAGGAAACTAGAGTGACGGGGATTGAGAGGAGAAGTTGGATGTCTTGCGAATGGGATGTGAGATCGATCGGACGAATAAATATAAATAGTGTACGGGGAAAATTTTTCCGTGAAACGCCGTGGGAGACAAAATATTGTGTGCTAATCCTAATTTCCAACCAGCACATATGACTATGAAATGATGCGGTTTTTTAGTGGACATTGACGAAAGCTTATATGTGCGGTGCTAAATGCCAACCGACACATATATACAGATTATACGTTCTGGATCGTATCTATGCCGGCTCATAATACGACTCGAAATATACGATTTGTATATTATGACCCGAAACATATAATCTGCATATTTGTGCTAGTTGGTAATTGGCACCGGCACATATAAAGCTGTTGTCGTGTGTTCACTAAAGAACTGATACTAATAACCTTATCTCGACAGTTCAATTAGAACCAACACGGATATACATGTAAATATAATCTCTTTTGGTGTAGTGAACCTCAACTCCATGCCTATGCTTTCTCTTTACCATGCCATTTTGCTGGTGGGTACGTGGACACGAGACATGATGGTGGATATCGAGTTGATTGAAGAAAGTGTTTAGTTTCCTAAACTCTCCTCCCCAATCAGTTTGTATACTTATGATCTTTCTATTAAAACATCATACTTGTGTTTTAGGAGATACACCCAGGTATATTGATGCGGGTGTTCCCTCTCAAAGGCTCTTGTCCCTGGACGAAGGCCTGATATAGTAGGTAGGGGTGCCTGGCGGCGGCAATGCCCGGGTAACTGGCGATACGACGCCACCGGCCAGTTATCGATGGCAACGCCTGAGACTATTCTTTGGGCAACAAAAACCTCTTGCTGCGTCGTTTTCCTCTTTATATATATTATAGGTTTCCAAACATAACTAAGGAAACATCCCAAGAAAATAAGGAAGGAAACCAGAATATGACAAATATTCTAAAGATGGACAATTATTCTAAAGATAGCCCTAAGGTGCAACCCTAAGATGTAGCCGCCGTTGCACCTTCCTCCTGGCTGTTGTTGCCATGCTGGGCCCGACCCACCTCCTCTTTCTTGCGCTGGAAGTAAACACGATCCATAACAGTACTACCCCCTCGATACCCAGCTTGTCCTCAAGCGGAAAATCTGGGTAAGAACACCGGAGCACCACCGCATCTGTCCAAGTAGCCTCTTCTTCTGGCTCGCCTGTCCAATGGACCAAGAACTGATGGTGGCCCTTCACGAACCGCTGGCCCAACAGACGATGGGGAGATGGCTGAGCAGGCTTGAACGCAGGGATCACATCCTCCGGTAAAGGCGCCGTAGTAGTCGGCGGGGTTCCCCGGAAGGCCTTGAGAAGGGACACCTAGAAGACGTCATGAAGGCGAGCCATAGTCGGCGGGGTTCCCTGGAAGGCCTATAGCTTCTGAGGGTCGACAGCCACACCATGGCCCGAGATGATGTGGCCGAGGTAGAGCACATCGCGCTGGGCAAACGAGCATTTGGACCGCTTAAGATATAAGTGGTGTGCTCGCAGGCGCTCCAACACGAGTTGCAGGTGATGAAGATGCTCCTCCCAAGATGTGCTGTAGACCAAGATATCGTCCAAGAAAACCAAAACAAACTTGTGGAGGAATTCTGAGAGTACCTCGTTCATCAAAGCTTGGAAGGTAGAGGGGGAATTACACAGCCCGAAAGCCATCACCAGCCACTCGTAATGACCTTGGTGAGTGCGAAATGTCGTCTTCTCAATATCTTCCTCTCGCATCCGTACTTGATGATAGCCCGAACGGAGGTCGAGCTTGGAGAAGAATCGAGCCCCATGGAGCTCATCGAAGAGCTCTTCTGCCACGGGAATTGGGAACTTGTCCTTCACTGTCTTGGTGTTGAGCTCTCTCGGTAGTCCACGCAAAACCGCCACGACCCATCCTCCTTTCGCACCAGGAGTACAGGTGACGAGAAGGGCGAACGACTGGGTCGAATAATGCCCTGGGCGAGCATCTCAGCACATTGCCACTCGATCTTGTCCTTCTGGCGGAAGGGATATCGGTAGGGCCTGACCACAACTGGCCCCGTGCCCTCCTGCAAGCAAATGCGGTGGTCGCACTCACGAGGAGGTGGAAGACCCTGCAGCTCTTGGAAGACATTGTGGAAGGACGCCAGCAAGTCTTCCACTAGCTGGCCCACATGGATTGAGTGGCTGTGAACGCCGCCGTTGTTGGGGAGACCTTGTAACTACACCTGTTGTCCCCCTGTGAAGAACGACATGCAGTGGGAGTCGAAGTTCCACTGTATATCGCCCAAAGTGAGGAGCCACTATACCCCGAGGACCACGTCGAACCCCTCCAGCGGGATTAACAGGAAAGGCGCTTGGAAGAAGTGTCTCCCAATCTGAAACACGCAGTTTGTGATCCTCCCGAGGCATGGCAATTGACCCCCGTCCGCCACCTGTACCCTCTGTCCTAGGCCAGCCAGTTGAGGGAGGTCAACGAGCCTAGCAGCATGGCCACTGATGAAATTGTGGGTGCTACCACTATCCACCAATGCAACCAGGGGTACCCCATTCATCTGGATCTTGACTTGCAACGTGCTTCTAGGCTTCGACCCACTAATGGCCAGCGTGGACAGCGAGGACGCCTCCTCGTCATCTTGCCGGTCCTCCTCTTCCTCGTCTTCGTTCATGGCCTCAAGGTAAAACAATCGTTTGCAACGATGGCCGGGGATATACACGTCGTCACAGTTGAAGCAAAGCCCCTTTGCACGGCGTTTCGCCCTCTCCGCTCGATTCAACCGCCGCCTGTACAGAGCGGACGCTGCCGAGGAGGCCTACGACGCCGCCGGGGCAGCGCCGGCCGCGGCGTCTTCAGATGCTGTGGTGGCTACAGCCGCCGTGCTGCCGCCTGTCGTCGCCGTGGAGGCCGTGGACGCTGCTGGCCGGAAACCGCCGAAAGCCGCCCTTGAGAGAGGGCGCGCCGAGGCGGCGGGTGGAACCCAGCTAGGGCCCTCCCCCCCCATGGCCTCCACTCCCCGACTAAAGGCAGGCCGAAGCCAACCCGGCTGCACCATCCCCTGCATCGCCTTCGCAATCCACTCATCCTCTCACCATTGCGCCTCCTCGCGCGGACCGTCATGGCGCACGTCCGCGACTAGGGTGACCGACAGACCCGCCATGTATGTCTCGATTTGGTCTTCCTTCCGCATGCGAGTAGTCCGGGCTAGGAGCCGCTGGAATTCACGGCTGTACTCGTCCACCTTACTGTCCCTTTGTTTCAAATTGACCAAATTCCCAAGTGGTCCAGCACTCGGGTGCCGAGTGAACTGCCTCCGGAAGGACTCGTAGAATTTTTCCCAGGAGATGTGTTTCTCCTCCAACTCCTAGTTGTCGAGCACCTCCTACGCATCCCCCCTCAGGTGAAGGCCAACCATCTCCACCTACTTATCCTCCGGAACTTGGTGTCCGTGTGCAAATCATTCGCATTGCCGCAGCCACAGGAGTGGATCCTCCGATCCATCGTACTCCTGCAGCTCGTATTGCGGCGTGCGGGGCGCCCAACGGTGCTCTCTCCCTTCCTGGTCGCCACGGCCGTCACCACGACCCTCCACATCATTGCGCCTGCGGCATTCGCCATGGCCCTCCACCTGGCCACGCCCTCAGCAGTCCTCCTCCTTGTGCAGGTCATCGCTTGCCCTCGATTCATCGACCGGCGAGTGATTTTCTTGCACCTTGTCCTTCCCCTTGTCCTGGCTGGCCTTCAAGACCTCCGCCATCATGGATCGGAGTTCCTCGATGGCCGATTCGGTCCCGGTGAACCGCTCTTCATTTGACGACATCGTCGAAGAATCGACTGGCTCTGATACCAGTTGATGTGGGTGTTCCCTCTCAAAGGCCCTTGTCCCTGGACGAAGGGATGATCTAGTAGGTAGGGGCGCCTGGCAGCGGCCACGCCCGGGTAACTAGCAATACGACACCACTAGCCAGTTATCGATGGCAGCGCCTGAGACTATTCTTTGGGCAACAAAATTGTTTTGGATGTACCAAAAATGTTTGGATTGGTGAAAATTTAAACAAGAAATGAAGAATCGAACATGCCACCTAGCAGAGCTTGATAATTTTATACGTTTAGTGTGGCGGTGGATGAGACCGGTATAGTTGTACAAAATAATTCTCGAACATCTAGATACACTAAAGCCCGCCGGTGAGTCGATTAAGGCGATTACACATAGACCACTTGCTTGGAACGTCAAAATTTTTTTAAACTTTTTTCAAGCATGCTAAGTTACATACGGAGGAATATAATCAAAAGTTATGGTCAATATCATAAATACTTTATTTTATAAAATTCAAAATAGTTGGGGGTAACCATTGGACGACCAAGAAGGGGGGCCGTCGAGTCAAAACTCTGTCTCGACGACAACTATAGGAACCGTCGAGATAGACTGACCTCTATCGATGGTAGTCAATGGAAGCCGCCTAGAGAGTGGTCTCTTAACAGCTAGGGCTAAATTAGCCCATGAGAGAGCTGTCTCGATGGCTACCTCCAGAACCGTCGATACAGATGGCCCACCGACTCACGAGCGGGACCATGAGCGTATCTCGAAGGCCCATTAGAGGCCGTTGAGGCAGGCCCAGTCACCTGGTGATGGTGGGCCTGATACCAAGCACGTGTCTCGATGGCCCGCTGATGTGGTCGAGACGGACCCATGGATGTGCTAGGGTTTCGGCCCTGCCTGGTCGAATTTGATGTCTACTGGGTCGATGGGCCATCGAGAGAGGGGTGCCGATAACCCTCTCTCGATGGCTTTGGTGAAGCCGTCGAGAGAGTGGGCAAGTTTTGAACGCGCAAGGGCTCGGGTCTTGGGCAAACCGCCCAAATCCCGAGCCCTTCTCACCTAACCGCCATCCAGAGCCCGGCCGCCTCTGTTAGGGATTCGCCTTGCCGCCGCATACAGCCCCCATCATCATGTGTCATGTGGCCCATGCCGCCCAGCGCCACCTCGGCCCCACCGCTGCCGCCTTCCTGCCACTGCGCCGCTCGCCAGAGGAGAGGAGGAAAAGGAGAGTTGGAGGAGGAGACGAGGCCGCAGGAGGAGAAGGAAGGAGGAGGAGCCGAGGCAGCTGCTAGTTGAAGAAGAAGAAGAGGAAGGAGGAGGAGGAGGAAGAGGAGAAGGAGAAGAAGGAAGAAGAAGGAGGGGCCTGCCACTGTCCCATCGTCGTCACTGCCGTCGAGCCGAGGTCACGCCACTTTTTTTTTTGAATTTTTGGAGATTAGTCTCGACGGCCACTATTGCGATTGAGACTAATCTCCTTAGTTAAGCGCATGCATAATTACCAATTAGCTAAAAATTATGTAAATTATGTAAATTTGATAGAAATTGAGACAAATTGCTATAATTCAATAAAAAATGTTAGAAATTGCGACTAATTGGTACGAATTGTTATAAATTTGATAGAAATTGCTAGAATTTGATAGAATTTGCAAGAATTTGCCAGAATTTGATAGAATTGTAAGAATTTCATAGTATTTGGTAGAATTTGATAGAATTTATAATAATTTGATAGAATTTGATAGAATTTGGTAGAATTTGTAAGAATTTCATAGAATTTGATAAAATTTATAAGAATTTCATAGAATTTGCTAGAATTTGATAGAAATTGCTAGAATTTGCAAGAATTTGATAGAATTTATTAGAATTTACAAGAATTTGATAGAATTTGCTGTAAATTGGTAGGATTGGCTAGAAATTTGTATAATTTGCTAGAAATTTCTGTATATTGCTCGAATTTGCTATGAATTGATGCAAATTGTAGAGGATTGTTATAAAATAGTATAAATTGTCACAATTTTTTAAATTTGTTTGAAAATGTCACTTGGTCGTATGTCACCCGTTCAGGAACGTCACAGACTGTAATGATGTTGGACGGTGATTTGTCTGGCTCCATTATGAGAAGTGGAAAGTGTTCCCGAACTATCCAGCAGACTGCAGCGATTGGTGTCCCACTGGACAGCTTGCGAATGCTGGTTTAGTTACGACGAGTTCTGGTCAGGGTTTTAAAAATCGATGAAAAACTGGTAAAACCGGCGGTTCTCGCCGAACATTGTCTTGGCGGTTTGAGAAACCATGGGTTTTCCGATCAATTTAAAATTTTGAATTTGAATTTGATTTTTAAAAAAAATTTAAAAAAATCTTATAAAAAACTAGATGCTGAGTAGAACAATTTGTATGAAACAAAATTTTAATTTTTCGCAATTGTTTTATATTTTTTTCAGACCACTTTTTATTTTTCCCATTTTCCATGGTTTTTCTAGTTTTTGTAGTGGTTTTTGGCTAAAACAGAAACCCATAAAACCGGTGGTTTCATAAAAACATTTGAAACCGTTGGCTCAAGGCAACCGTTTAATTTAAATTTGGCGGTTTCGCGGTTTCTAGCGGTTTTTAAAACCGGCCGTAGTCGATGGTTTTAGGTCGGTTTGGGTTTTAAAACCCTGGTTGTGGTACCCGTGGTTTCCGAGACGAGATTTCGATGTCATGATCCTATAAGGTTCTCCGGTGAATAACATAAGTGTTGGGGAGCCAAAAACGGCACTCTAACCATCGTTGCACTAGGGGAACCTTAGAGTTATGCTGCCAAAATTTTGTCTCGGATCCATGGGTCCCACAACGGTCGTAATCAAACTGGCATTCGTGGGTGGGTTTAGAAGCCTCCCTAAGCCTTGTGTAACCTGATCTGTATGTGGATTGAACAGGAATGGAAGAAGACAGGAGTTGCATGTACGGTGGTTGGCGCAGAATGGACAACACACTGATGAATGGTACGAGAACACTCTTGAATTTGTGGGTCGTGCTTTCTAGGTGACCCCCGACCCTAATGTCGCGCATGTGACCTATCCATGCGCTCAATGCCTTAATTGTCGAAAGAGATCGCGGGACGAGATGGAGTTGCATTTGTGCAAGGTTGGGTTCAATTCAGCATATCATCGATGGGAATACCATGGCGAGGGGGTCTAGGATGCACCAGTAGATCCAGTTGACGGTTTCGATGAAATCGACCGGATGCAGGACATGATGGAGTACTACGGCCACCATTTCAAGGAAGAAGAGTCCCCCGCATCCGTGACTGAATTTTTGAACCTTGTATCGTCCGCGCAAGAGCTGTTGCATGAGAAAACCATGGTGACCCAGTTGTCAGCAGTATCACGTATGATGGCGTTGAAGTCTAAGTTCAATTTCTCTATCAACTGTTTCGATGAGATTTTGGCTCTGTGGTGCTCCGCCCTCCCTGAAGGTCACAAGATGCTATCGAACTGGTATGAGTCAAAGAAACTCATCAGTGGACTAGGAATGCCATACGACAAGATAGACTACTTCCCTAACCACTACATGCTGTATTACAAGGACGACAACAAAAAGGCAAGGTGCGATCATTGTGGAGAGTCAAGATTCGTAGAAACAATCGATGCAAATGGCAATATCATGCAGTCAGAGTCGGGTGTGTCGAGGAAAGTGTTGCGCTACTTCGCATTGACAAAGCGTCTTCAATGGTGTTTCATGACAATAGAGACATCACAATAGATGAGATGGCATAAAGAGGAAAAGCAGCTGAGAGGTGATATTTTGGTCCATTCATCGGATGGAGAAGCTTGGAAGCACTTCGATCAAAAGCATCTGGGTTTCACGGCCGATCCAAGAAACGTGCGTCTAGCAATCTGCGAACAATAGGTTCACTCCGTTCAATTTGAACACCCAATCATACTCCTGTTGGCTGGTCTTCACGGTCCCTTTGAATCTGCCTCCGTCTGTCCTTATGAAGGAGGAGTTCATGTTCCTGTCTCTAATCGTACCTAGTCCGACGAATCCTGGAAAACACTTGGATCTTTTTATGAGTCCCTTGTTGAAGGAGCTAAAGGAGCTGTGGGAAAAGGGGGCAATGACCTACGACCGAGGAACGAACATCAATTTTTGCATGAGGGTGGCGTATTTGTGGTCAATCCATGACTTCCCCGCATACGGCATGTTTTTGGGTTGGAGCACGCATGGGAGGCTGTCTTGTCCGATATGCATGGATGATACATAGGCGTTCCAGCTGGTGAGTGGTGGCAAGACTTGCTTCTTACACTGTCACCGGAGATTCCTAAAGACCAACCATCCCTTCATAAAACAGAAGATCGTATTCCACCAGAACACGGTGGTCAAAGAACAAAAGAGTGGCCGTTTAGGAATACGAAAAATAAATGATTGGCAGAACAGCCTACCCGAAGGGAGGATCGACGTGTACGAGGGGTATGGGGTCTCGCATAATTGGACACACAAGTGCTCATTGTACTCTCTCCCATATGCCCAAAACTTGCTGCTACCACACAACATCGATATGATGCACCAGGAGAAAAATATTGCAGAGCCCATATTTGGCACAAACCTTGACATTGCCGACAAAACAAAAAGACAATCTCAAAGCACGTCTCGACTACGCGCTGATATGCAATCGGCCGTCAATGAACACGATAGAAGGACAAACGAATTACAGAGAACAGAGGTTCTGCTTTGGTTCCAAGAGAAGCTTAAATTCCCCAACGGGTATGCATCAAGCTTTGGTCGACGCTTGAGCATTCCTCATGGAAGAATACATGGCTGAGTTACTTTTACAGAAAATTGTGTGCTAAAGAGATCAAGAGAGCGGAGATGGTGCCGCTCGAGGAGAATATAGCTGTGCTCGTCTACAAGCTGGAAAAGATATATGTCTCCGGTTTCTTCAATCCAATGCAGCATTTGCTTGTCCATCTGCCTACAGAAGCAAAGCTCAGAGGACCAGTGTAGTATCGATGGATGTACTCCATAGAACCACGTCCGAAGAGCATCCGAGCAAGTGTGAAAAACAAGGCCCGGGTGGAAGGTTCCATAGCAGAGGCTTGCTACATCCAAGAGATCTCCAACTTCACAAATAAATACCTGGCGAGGGAAAACAATGTAAATATACAAATCCCAAGGTATAACACTATTGGCCGTATGGTCGATTGTGACCTGAAGTTGTTCCAAGTCCTAGGCTCTCCGGTCAGATGGATTACAAGACATGAGCTCACACGACAAGAAAGGGTTACCGCGTCGTTGTATATCTTCGATAACATGGAAGAAATGGAAGACATGCAGCGGCAATTTGTACAAGCCGAATGGAGAGGTAGGGGCAAACCCAATGCAGCTTAGCTACGCAAGCTGATGGAAGAAGGTGCTAGACCTGGTCATGATGACTTCTTAGCTTGGTTCTGGAAACACGTAAGTGCCTTTAATCTTTTTCTCTTGTGTTCGATGACTTCTTATCTTGGTTTGTTAACTCTTTTTCCTGTCTATCACATAGTGCACTCACCATGCCAGTGTTCATAATGATCTCCTGATTATGTCACGTGGCTGCAAGCATTTCGTGAACGTGTATGGCTGCTACGATATCAATGGGTTTCGCTTTCGGTCCACACCTGCCGAGCGTCTCAAGCTTAATCTGTGGTCGGTAAACAGTTGCCCCATGTGCCGTGAGGTCGATGGGGTAGAATACTACGACATCTTCCAGGAGATAATCGAGCTGGTCTTCGATAAAAGCAAAGAGCTCTCGGTGGTTTTGTGCCATTGCGATTGGTTTGACCCTACCAATGGCGTACGACGTCGGGATGAGCTTGGCTTAGTCGAGGTCAAACATAGCTCCAGACTTAAAGGGTTCGATCCATTAATTCTTGCTAGCCAAGCCGAACAAATCTACTACCTACCGTATCCATGTACTGAAAAGAAAGAGTTAGAGACATGATGGGTTGTGTACAAAGTTCAACGGCCAGGATGATTGCCTGTACTGACGATCGATGACTACGAGAGTGCATTCAAGTAAACTGATGATAGGCCGATGCAAGAAAAGCACTTGAAGGGGAAAATTGTGGTCGACATTTGCCTGGGCCTAGACGGACTAGACGCCATAGTGGAGGATGATGTCGAAGAGGAACGTAATGCTTAGGATGAAACCGATGACGTCGAACCGTCAACGGACGATTCGGACGATGTTGTTTCAAATTACTTCTAGTGGATGGTACATATGCACTTAAATTATTTGTATATCTGCTTGATTTATTTAAATGTTACTAGCTTTCCATTTATATATGTGCTTATTTTTTTTAATTGTGTTACTAACTTTCCATTTATTTACAGGATGCCTCGATCTCAATGACAATTTGTCGGGACCTCCATGACAGACAAGGAGTTGGATGACCTGATGGAGGAGTACGAGGAGTCACAGGGCTTCGGGCAGGGCGGCACCTAGGCGCAGAAGTCTGGCCAGGGGACTGTGCAGGAGCTAGTGCCCACTAAGGGGTCCGGGGCCAACCAGGTGAGTGGGTGACAGGCAGCAAGGAAGAAGAGGGGCCAGAACAAGGTCCCCAGTGCACCGACGGACCCTACCTCGAGGATCACCATTGTGATCGATGGGGATAGGTATGTTTAAAAGCCTTGCTTCAATATCATATTTTCATATGTAGAATTGTTAACACTCTTTCAATCTTTAGAGCAATATGTCGACGGTGGGTGTGTCGCTGAAGAAGCAGCCGGACTACATGCTGGGGGGTTTGGTCCACAAGTTTTACCTTGCCATGGTGACTGTGGGCGACATCACCAGGCCAGCGTATAGCTGAGAGACTACAAGCTTGCCTTCCATGGGACCTCGAGCGCCGTCGCCCATTGCCTGAAGGATTTCTACGTAAGTCTATCTAATTGACTTTACCGTTTGATTTGTCATCATGTTGCTAATCTACTTCGTTTGTGAAATTTGAGCTCAGGTACCGTCCCCATACGGGGTTGACTAAGACGGACTTCGAGCCCGTCCTGGACAAGAACGTGAAGCAAAATGTTTAGGACCTGATGTACGACGCTCGTATGGTGGCGGTGGAGGAGTTCTACAGGTAAGCAACTATAACTATTAATCTTGCAAATTGGTATTTACTTTTTGTATAGTTGTGAATTTCTTGTACATTTCAGGACAGAGCGCCAGGAGCAGATCAGTACCTCCGAGGCCCGTAGGATGTACTTATAGGCCAACGAGTATGCCGGGTGCCGCCTGAGTAGGCCACACACCACTAGGCGGCATGGAGGGCTCTAGGCGAGAGGTGGGCGAGCAAGGAGTTCCAAGACAAGTCTGCTAAGGCCAAGTAGAACTGGGCCTCCAAGTGTTACTACAAGGCTACAGGAAAGTGGTCCTTTGCACAGCTCAAGAAAAATATGGTAAGCTCTGTTTTCTTCTTTACTTTATTTTTTTGGGCTAACTTGTCTTTCCCCTCTTATAGGTGCTAAGTACCAGGGTGGTGCCTGCCATGTTGGACATTTGGAAGAAGGCCCACACACCGAAGCCTAAACAGCCCAGCACCCAGCCCGTGATGGACCCCCACGCACAAGAGAAGATAGTAAGTGTCAACGAAAACTTTCACCCTTAGTAGATTTATAGTTTTTCTTAGTTTAACTCGAAATAATGCAGGATTGCTACTGGGAAGCATAAACTCAGGAGCACAGCGCAGACAGCTTCCGGGATGACGTGTTCCTCGACCTAGTGGTGATCCACAAGCACCTAGGGGCAAGGCTCACAGGAGGCTGGCGATAGGAGGGGGCCACCTCTTGTGAGCTAATTACTATCTAACATGTCATTTGTTTGAAACTATTGATTTCAAAAACTGACCACGGTCCTTAATCTTAATTGTAGGTCGTGGGATTACATGCTCGAGGTCCGAGCCTCTCAGGGCACCACCGAGAGCTGGCGCAAGTTTGAGGCCCAGGTCCACAGGGAGAATGAGGACAGGTTGAGAGAGCAGCAGCAGAAGAGACGTTGCAGGCGAGCCTGAGGACGGAGCAGGAGGAGCAGCGACAGCGCGAGGAGCAGAGGCGGGCACAAGAAGAGATGATCTAGAGGATCCTCGCGTTGGAGGCGGCGTCAAGGCTTGTTGGGTTAAGTGACTATGACCACCTCATTTCGTTTCTTTCAACCGTACAAGTCTTTACCTAATGTGTCGCGAATGTGTAGGCCTTGTCGAGCCATCCACCATCTAGTGCCGCTTTGGAATCGGCCGCTCCAGCTTTGGCTCAACGCGATGACTCTGACGAAGGAGACGACGGGTCTGGGAGCACGCCGATGGACTACACGCGCTTCTTATGGAACGACCCGCCACCCTCTTGACTTGTAGATGGACTAGTTTTGCTTCATATGTGATTGTTGATGCATACATGTGATGGATGGGCATGGTTTGGTTATATTTTATGATATATTGCTTGTTTTTTGCTTGAAAATGTGATTATGGATGAATATGTGTGCAATGCAGGGAAATTATGAAATGCTCAGGTTGTTTTGGGTTTGCAGGTGCAACTGCTACTGTTGCCCCAACAGCAGCTGCTCAATTCTGATTTTTTTTAGCAATTTCAGCAACTCTTTTTTTTTTTGCTAGAATTCAATTATTCTCGACAGCCAGGCCTAGGCCATCGAGACAGAAGGGGTCTAGGAAACCCTACTGGACCCGAACTCTCTCGATGGCCATGGGCCCGCCGTCGAGAGAGATCGGCCTAGCGATATTCTGGGGTCCACTCTCTCAACTGCCCCGAGATCACGTGGCCGTCAAGAGAGCTAGCCCCAGTTCCTGTGGGAGTTGCCTCTCTCGACTGCCTCCAGGCCATCGAGAGAAAGGGAGACGGAGCCATGTGATGGCCAAGCGGCCATCTCACCACCTTGCTCGACGGCTGCCTAATTAGCTGTTGACAAAGTAGCTATCGACGGCTGTACCATCGACACAGATGGTGTCTCTTGACTGTTGTTCATCGACGGTCATTTGTCGATGGCCAGCCATCGAGAGTAATCTATATCAACGGTTTCTTGCCCTTTCTCGACGGTTTTGGCCGTCGAGAAACAATGTGATTCTAGTTGTGATATGATGCGCTGGTTGTAAAGTTAGGTGTGAGATCGAGCGTGTGCGCTCTCGGAACCTAGGGTACATGTATGTGTGCTTTGACCATCTCTAACTGGTTCCCTTTCCGTCCCCCATTCCCGTCGTAAAGGGAATCCCGTTCCTTTCATAGCTCCAACAGATTCGCTTCACCGTTCCTTTTTAGAAAGGATTCTCTTTTTCATTCCCTTCAGGAAGGGATTCTCTCTCATTTTTCTATATCATTCCCTTCGTAGGGATGTTGTTGGAGATAGTGGAAAATGAAGGAAACGAATATTAAGAAGGAAATAGGAAAGAAAAGAAAATGAAAGAAAAATGGTTGGAGATGGTCATATTTAACTAGTCTGGAGTCAAACCGAGCCAAATCCTGGTCCAAACCCGAGGGAGCCACTAGCCACGCACGAGTTAAAGTTCGGGCCCTAGCCGCCCGCTTACCATCGTCACGATTGACTCCCGCTTGCCTGCGACTTAGAGACAACTAGCTATTCTATTTAGTTGGTTTTTCTCTGAATGTTTCAGAGCTCGGAAGATCAGTTTTAAGCATGCATTAATCGAATTAGCAAATGATGGAAGGGATTGTTATACTAATTATTAATGCGGAAACTAATGAAATCATTAGCCTAAACACATGAACACATAATCAACAACATTAAGTAGTCTAGATCTTACCACTGCTTGATGATGCCATCACGTGAGGTTAGAGATTAGGCTTAGAAAGCACGCTTGGCGATGATTCGACGCAGAGATGCGTAGAGGGCGCAGGAGGCGGCGACCTCATTGGTGTAGTTGCTCTCGTGCGAGATCCAGCGACGGCAACGAGCCTTCCCGTCACTGCAGCAAAACCCTAGATCTGTAGGGTCTTAGGGATGTTGAGCGGGGAGCTAGTCTCACGGGAAAACCACGCTGCGTGAGGCGGCCTCGCTCTGTTTATATGGTATTGCGTGGGAGTCATAACCAATTGTCGGTTGTGCGCCCCCGATCAGGGCCCGAGATTAGGGGGTGGTTAGCCTCCCTAAAACTCAGGTTAACAGGTTAGCCACAAGATCAAAAACCCAACATTCTCCCACTTGATCGAAAGGCTAACATCATAAGTCCTCTCTCAATAAAATAGTGTTCCAAGGCAAGCGTCGCAAAAGCCATTGATCGGCTAATGATACATCAATACCTATAGTCCACATATTCTATTTCGTATTCTTAACGGGAGTTGGTTTGCTTAGTGACCCTCATATCCAGAATCAGAGGCTTCCCAATATACCCATGCCGGCAACATGATCACGAAATACACTGGGTGGCAAGCCTTTGGTAAGTGGATCCACAAGCGTAAACTGAGTACCAATATGCTTAACATTAATAATTTGATCCTGGATTCTATCTTTCACAACATGGTACTTAAGGTCAATGTGTTTGGCAGCACCACTTGACTTGTTGTTACTCGCATAAAAGATGCGGATTGGTTGTCGCGATATAAGGTCGATGGTCTCGAGATCTTTGTCGACCACTTTAAGTCCGAGTATAAAATTCTTAAGCCATCTTGCTGCCGGTAGCCTCATAACATGCCACAAACTCGGCTTGCATCGTAGAGATCCGTAAGTGATTGTTTGGAGCTTTTCCACGAGATAGCTCCTCGGCGAGGTGAAGATGTAACGGCGTGAATTTCTTAGTATCCACACACCCCGCAAAATCTGCGTCTGAAATGCCAATGACTTCAAGGCTTTCAGACTTCTTATATGTGAGCATGTAATCCTTAGTGCCTTGCATATAGCGTAAGACTTTCTTAACGGCTTTCCAGTGATCTAGTCCTGGATTTGACTGATATCTGTCAAGCATCCCGGTTATAAAAGCTAAGTCAGGGCGTCTACAAACTTGAGCGTACATGATGCTTCCAACAACAGAAACATAAGGAATCGTCATCATCTGATCAGATTCATATTGATTCCTTGGACATTGGTATGTCCCAAACTTATCGCCCTTAACAACTGGGGTAGGCGAGGCAGAGCACTTATGCATATTGTATCTCTTTAGTACTCTGTTTATGTATGCCTTTTGGGACAAACCCAATGAACCTTTAGTTCGATCCCGGTGAATTTCAATGCCCAGAACGTAAGAGGCTTCACCAAGATCCTTCATATCAAAATTGGATGACAAAAATCTCTTAGTATCAGACAGCATATCCTTATTGCTGTTGGCTAAAAGAATGTTATCCACATAAAGAACTAAGATAGTGTACTTACTTCCCTTAAACTTGGTATAAACACAATTGTCCACTTCATTTTCCTTAAAACCAAACTTTCTTATAATTTCATCAAACTTAAGATACCATTGCCTAGACGCTTGCTTTAGACCATAAATTGATTTCTTAAGCCTACACCCCATATGTTCCTTGCCTTCCACAACAAAACCTTTCGGTTGAGTCATGTACACATTTTCATGCAAGTCACCATGTAGAAATGCAGTTCTAACATCCATTTGGTGTAACTCAAGATCATTATGAGCCACCAGTGCCATGACAATTCTAAAAGAATCTTTAGTTGACACAGGAGAGAATGTGCCATTATAATCAATCCCTGTCCTTTGAGTGAACCCTTTTGCTACAAGACTCGCTTTGAACCTTTCGATATTCCCTTTGGAGTCACATTTGGTTTTGTAGACCCACTTACAGCCTACTGTTTTGACCCCATCAGGAATTACTACTAAGTCCCATACATCATTGGTGCTCATAGACTTTAATTCATCCTCCATGGCTTCAAGCCACTTTGGTGAATGTTCACTCGCCATAGCCTCCTGATAGGAGGTAGGATCATCAATCTCTCCAACATTATAAACATAGTCATTATTGATCGTAGATCTTCTTTCACGCTGTGATCTCCTTAAGTGTTCAATAGGTACAATAGGGGGCTGTTGAGGCTCATTATCAGAAGGATCATTAGGTGTCTCAGCTTCCTCAACAGGAGGAAGAGAATCGTTAGTTATCTCAGGTTCCTCAACAGGAGGAGCGTCCCTAGTGTTATCGACTAGAGGCGTAACCTCCTAGGCCAAAGGAATAACAGGCTCAAGAGTCATAGATGGCGGAATAGAATCCCGCATCTCGTCAAGGTCTATCTTCCTAGGCTCCAAGCTCCCACTGATCTCAGCATTCTCTAAGAATACTGCATGTCTCGTATCCACAAATTTAGTGGTACGATCTGGGCAGTAAAATCGATATCCCTTTGATCTATCGGGATATCCAATAAAATGGCAACTAATGGTCTTAGGGTCTAATTTCCCAATATGTGGATTGAAGATTTTATCTTCAGCAGACAACCCATATCCGTAAGTATTTTAAGCTCGGCTTCTTCGATCCATAATTCATAAGGTGTTTTATGGTGATTTCTTTGGGAACTTCGATTAAGTATATGGGCAGCTATCTTAAGTGCTTCAATCCACAGACTAAGCGTAAAGCTGGAATGGCTGATCATACTACGCACCATATCCATAAGGGTACGATTTCTTCTTTCAGCCACGCCATTTTGTTGAGGTTCACCAGTGTCGAATATTGGCTACGATGCCATTTTCTTGAAGAAACTTAGCGAAGGGACACGGGATGCGCAGTAAGGGCATGCCTCCCATAGTATTCTCCCCTCGATCGAGACCTTACTACCTTAATTTTTAGGTTAAGCTGATTTTCTACTTCAGCTTAATATCTTAAATTTATCTAAGGATTCAGATCTATCACGAATAGGAAAGATATACCCATAGCGGGAGAAGTCATCAGTAAAGGTGATAAAGGAGTCATACCCATCTACAGATGTCACAGAAAGGACCACAAATATCGTATGAATTAATTCTAAGAGTCCGTGCCGTGTGGCACCTTTCTTAATGTGCTTTACGTATTTCCCTTTTACGCGATCTATGCAATTCTCTAAGTCGTTAAGGTCTAATGGTTGAAGTATCTAGTCATAATGAGGCGCTCCATTCTCCCCTCGAAATGTGGCCTAAGCAGCGGTGCCACAATTTCGATGAGGCGCATTTTATTACACTTATCATTACCATAACAAATATTCACAGAGGATTTAGAAATGGAAAGCAAATAAAGCTTGTCTTGTCGGATGGCAAGACCAACTGTATTAGACTTAAACATCAAAGTACATTTATTGTTACCAAACACAAAGCTGAAACCATAATCATCCAAAAGAGATACATAAATAAGGTTTCGCTTAAGCAAAGGTGCATAAATGACATTATTCAAATGAAGTTCAAAGCCGCTATCTAAGATTAACTTCAAAGATCCAACGGCCTTGGCTTCAGCTTCCTTTCCATCATGACGATAATACTTCTCTCACCCTTTGCGAGAGGGCTCATGATCTTGAATTCTGTAATGAATTGCATCGTGCTTGTTGCCGAGTCAATCCACCACGCATTAGAGGAAAATTAACATAATAAGACTCATCAACTAATGTAATGACATCATTACCTTTCTTAGCAAGCCATTTTAGGAAGCCTGCACAGTCCTTCTGATAATGCCCGGGATTCTTACAGAAGCGACAAACATCATTAGAGGCATTACTAGGACCAGCAGACTGCTTTCCCTTGTCAGAGGTGTTGGGCTTCTTGTTGGGCTTGTTGTCACCTTGCCCGCCCTTCCTCTTATTTGGGGACCTTACATAATTGACATTATCCTTTTTCTCCATCTTGACCCTTTCTTCCTCCTCCACACAGTGTGAGATCAACTCACTCATACTCTATTTTTTCTCATTAGTGTTGTAACTAATCTTAAATGGAGTATACTCATGACGGGGACTGGGAGGAACGTTTGGGTTAACACTCCGCGCTTACCTGCCGGCCTCCCCCGACCGCGGAAGATCTCGCCTGGGCCCGGGCACGCCAAGACCTTGCCCGGGCCGGAGTCCGGGTTACTCCCTCCTCGACCGTTCGGAGCAGGCCTCCCCATCCGTGACATTAAATGCTCTGACATCTTCAAGGACCGCCACGTCCCGTCGAACGCAGAAGACTGCGGCCACCAACTCACGTCTTATCGCACTATTCCCATGCCGTTTTCCCGTAAGGACGAACGATGGCAATGACGCAAGACAAAGACGAGCTTCGGACCGACGGACAACAGGGCGTCTTCTGCATACCATTGGATAATAGGGCGTCACCTTAACTAGACCGCCGACTACAGCCATGTATAAATAGATCGTGCTACCGCGCATGAAAGGGTTAGCCACTAGGAAACACGCACAGACACCGCAGGGGCTCCGGCTAGCACCATCTCAGGCCGAAGCTCATCCTCCCACTGTAGAAAACTCATCTCCCCTGTAATCATTCTTGTATCTCATATAGACACCACTGGACGTAGGGTCATTACCTCCACACGAGGGGCCCGAACCAGCCTAAATTGTGTGTGCCCCCCATTGATGGCTGCCTGATCGAAGCTCGCCTTCTCGAAAGCCCCGGAGCCCGCAGGAAAGAGGTCGGTTGATCCTCACATTCAACAAGTAAGCTCGGCACCCGAGGGCTCCGTACTCCCAACCACCGACAGCTGGCGCCGTCCGTGGGGACCGTCGATTAGCTTCTGCAGGCAAAGGTTCTTGAGAATGGCGAACTCTCAGGACAACCAAGATATTCGCTTCGACGACCCCGACGACTTGGACGAGTATTGGTCCGATACCGAGGTCGCCCGGATCGTCGATCCAGAAGGACACACCATGGCGGAGTCTCCCTCCCCCATGGATGTCTGCCGCCCGGCGGGTGAGCTGGGCTCGGAGTACGTTCCCGAGCCCCTCCAGTTTCGAGAATTACCGGGACAAGAGACACCCTGATGGGAGACGGATGCCCGATCTTCCGACAGGTAGAGAATAAGTCGATTGGTGGAGACTCGATGTTGACGATCCGACTTCTGATCAGAACCAATCTAAGCCTGCAATCGCTACACCACCGCTCCGTTGGTTATCAACCGTGCCAAGACGCGATTGACCTCGCCACGAAGGCTTGTTCCTGCTAGTGAATTGAGAACACAAGCAAGAACGAGAAGAAGCAATCTCAAATTGCAAAATAATATTAAGCTCACGAGTTGGGGCTTCTGCATCAGAGTCTTGGCTAAAGCGCAAAGCGAGAATAATCTTAAGCAAAACCCGAGTTGTGGAGGCACCTATGACATGGTTTATATAGCGAAGGAAGGGTGGCTCGCTCGGAGAGGTAGCGGTATGGTACTAAACCAGGTGGAGGTGAGGCGCCCACCTTGGGCGGTGGACCCCATCATGGGCCACGGCCAAAGGGGTGATGTGGCGCCCATGATGGGCCCCATGGTAGGCCGGTGCCCTACCATGGGCCGGTGCTCCATCGGCCTAGCCCATGTTTTGTGACTGCCTTGTTTGCGGCTGCTTCTCTGCGTTGATGTAGTTGCATCTTCTCTCTTCATGAGCTAATCCATGATTTCTGATGGCGACAACAATATCTCCCGGTAGATGCCGCAGTTGTCGTGCTCGGGCCCTCGTAATTGGTCCTTGTACCAGCGGTGTAGCATCAACAGGGACGTCATCAGGAGCTTGAACATCAGGGACTTCAATAGGAGAAGCAATGTCAGGAGTGATGTCCTCATCATCCTCCCCCTCTTGAATTGGAGTCATCCTCGACTCCAGCTCATCTTCTTCTCCTAGATATGGCCTCAAATCTGAAATGTTAAAAGTGGGGCTAACCCCGAAATCTGCAGGCAGCTCAATTTTATATGCATTATCATTTATTCGTTCGAGCACTTTAAAAGGACCATCAGCACGAGGCATTAATTTAGACTTTCTCAACTCAGGAAAACGTTCTTTACGCAAGTGTAGCCATACAAGATCGCCCATACAAGATCGCCAGGGGCAAAAATCAACTTTTTCCTACCATGACTACCAGCAATGCTATATTTTTCATTCATTCGCTCAATATTTTCCTTAGTTGACTCATGCAATTTCAAAATAAACTCAGCACGTTCCTTAGCATCGAGATTAATCCTTTCGGTTGAGGGGAGAGGCAACATATCAATGGGGGCTCGAGGGTTGAAACCATATACTACCTTGAAAGGACTTACCTTGGTAGTAGAGTGCAAGGCACGATTGTAGGCAAACTCCACATGAGGAAGACACTCTTCCCACATCTTCACATTCTTTTTCAAAACAGACCGCAACATTGTAGATAACGTGCGATTGACGACCTCCGTTTGGCCATCAGTTTGGGGATGACATGTCGTAGAAAACAACAATTTTGTCCCCAATTTGTTCCACAGAGTCCTCCAAAAATGACTCAAAAATTTTGTGTCGCGATCTGAAACAATAGTAGCATGCATACCATGCAAGCAAACAATTTCTTTAAAGAAAAGGTCGGCAATGTGAGTGGCATCATCGCTTTTATGACAGGGAATGAAATGTGCCATCTTTGAAAATCTATCCACGATAACAAAAACACTATCACTCCCTTTTTTTGTTCAAGGCAACCCAAGAACAAAATCCATCGAAATATCCTCCCATGGCACACTAGGGGTAGGGAGAGGCATATACAAACCGTGTGGATTCAGTTGTGATTTCGCCTTCTGACATGTGGTGCAACGAGCCGCGAAGCATTCAACATCCCGTCTCATCTGTGGCCAGTAGAAGTGAGTGGCCAAAACATCCTCTGTCTTTTTAATGCCAAAATGACCCATCAGTCCTCCATGTGCTTCCTGTAACAACAAAAGACGAACAGAACCAACTGGAATGCACAGGCGGTTAGCTCTAAACAGGAACCCATCATTAAACACAAGCTTATTCCAGGTTCTTCCATCCTTACAGTTCAACAATGCATCTTTAAAATCAGGATCATGTGCATCTTGCTCTATGATAGTCTCTAATCCAAAAATTGACGGTCAAGTTGGGACAACATAGCATATTTCTAGACAATGCATCGGCAATAACATTATCTTTTTCTTTCTTGTGTTTGATGACATAGGAAAAGATTCAATAAACTCAACCCACTTAGCATGTCTACGATTCAGTTTGGTGCGACTACGAATATGTTTGGCGCTTCATGATCGAGTGAATAACAAATTCCTTGGGCCATAAATAATGTTGCCACGTTTCTAAAGATCGAACAAGAGCATACAATTCTTTATCATCGTGGAATAATTTAGAACAGTCCGCTCAATTTCTCACTAAAATAGGCAGAGCTTACCTTCTTGCATGAGGACACCACCAATTCCAACTCCACTAGCATCACATTCAAGTTCAAACGTCTTACCAAAATCTGGAAGTTGGAGTAATGGTGCGTTCGTGAGCTTTTCCTTTAAAAGGTTGAAGGCGTCTTCTTGTGACTGTCCCCAGTGGAACGCAACGCCCTTCTTTGTCAATTCATTCAATGGAGCGGCAATAGTGCTAAAATCCTTCACGAACCGGCGGTAGAATCCTGCAAGTCCATGGAAGCTCCTCACTTTGAAAGTATTTGTTGTGGGAGTCGGCCGACTTTTGATCGCTTCAATCTTGGCTTCATCAATCTCAATGCCTGTGGAGTCACAACATAGCCAAGAAAAGCGACTCGATCGGTGCAAAAGGTGCACTTGTCGAGGTTACCAAACAAACGTGCATCTCGCAAAGCATTGAAAACAGCACGTAAATGCTCAAGATGCTCAGAAAGTGACTGGCTATAGATCAAGATATCATCAAAATAAACTACCACAAATTTTCCAATGAATGGACGTAAGACCTCATTCATCACATGCATGAAAGTACTGGACGCATTAGTCAAACCAAAAGGCATAACTAACCACTCATATAACCCAAACATGGTCTTAAAAACTTTCTTCCATTCATCTCCCAATTTCATCCTAATCTGGTGGTATCCACTTCGCAAGTCAATTTTAGAAAAAATCACAGAACCACTTAACTCATCAAGCATATCATCTAATCTCGGAATTGGATGACGGTATCTAATGGTGATATTGTTAATGGCTCTACAATCCACACACATGCGCCAGCTACCGTCTTTCTTAGAAACCAAAAGAACAGGAACAGCACAAGGACTAAGACTTTCTCGTACGTACCCGCGGTCCAAAAGCTCTTGAACTTGCCGTTGAATTTCCTTAGTCTCCTCTGGATTGGTCCTATAAGCAGCACGGTTTGGCAAAGTCGCTCCCGGGATCAAATCAATTTGATGTTTAATTCTTCGAATAGGTGGCAACCCCGGGGGGATCTCATTAGGAAATACATCGCCGTATTCCTGCAAAAGGTCAGTGACGGCAGGCGGCAAAGAGAGAGATACTTCATCCACTGAAAATACAGTCTCTTTGCATATCAAAGCATAGCATGGCATATCGTGATAATTTGAAATATCGGATTTTGTGGCAAGCATCACACCACCCTTGAGTTTAATTCCCTCGGACCTAGAATTTGGCGCTTGTTTGTCTTTTCTAGGTGGGAAGACAGTTTTAGCAACTTGTTGGTTCTCAGATGCTACCACACTTTCTTGCTTTTCATTTTCATCTCTCTCCCTATCAAAATGCACAATTTCAGAAGGAGTCATAGGGAGTAAGGTGATTTTCTTTCCTTGGTGTCTAAGTGTGTACTTGTTACTCCTACCATGATGAGTCGCATCATTATCAAATTCCCAAGGTCTGCCTAATAAAAGTGAGCATGCTTGCATAGGCACGACATCAAAATCAGCAACATCACGGTATGAACCAATGACAAAAGATACTCTAGCAGTTTGGGTTACCTTGACCTTACCGCTGTTGTTGAACCATTGAACATGATATGGCTGAGGATGTGCACGTGTGGTCAAGCAAAGCTTCTTGACCAAATCAGAACTGACTAGATTGTTGCAACTTCCTGAATCAATTATGGTTCGAACACGTCTGTCCTTGACGATGAGGAATGTCTGAAACAAATTGTGACATTGTGCTCTCTCGGCTTGATCCACTTGAGTGCTCAACACCCATTGCACAATTATTGCCCGAAATCATTTGTGGCCTCTGTACCCAGCGCTTCCTCCTTGTCTTCAGTGTCCGTGTCTTCATCAGTGACATCTGCAAGGTTAGCTGCAAGAGCATATTCTTCTTCTACATCTGATGCACTAATGTACCCACCATCATCTGTAGCAATGTACGCTCGCTGACTTGGGCAATCCTTCATGACATGGCCCATCCCTTTGCAATGATAGCACACTATACGTAAATGACGTCTGTGGAGGCAGCGGACGATGATGTCTTTGCTGGTGTATGCACATTGGATGATTTGGTTACTTCCGACGCACGCGATGGCTGAGTCGGTGCCGCTGAACGCGCCCTACTCGTCGAGGGGGCAGTAGACCGGAAAGCTGGAGGTGGTGTTGACTTGGCTGGCGTCGACGTCTGTCTTGGTGTGAATGTACTACCAAAGTTGCTCTTAGGCATTGTTGTCGTCCTCGCAATTCTTTTTACGCCAAAAGCGACAAAAGTGGAACAATCTATTGACAGAGTTATATTCTTTATAATCAACTATATCACGGATCTCACGACGTAATCCACCATAGAAACGAGCCATTTTATCCTCCTCATCCTCCTCTACCTCACAACGCAACATGCCTATCTGAAGTTCTTGGTAGTAATCCTCTACCGATTTGCCACCTTGATCTAAACGTTGTAATTTCTTACGCAAGTCACTTTTAAAGGAAGGAGGCACAAATCTAGCACGCATATGTCGTTTCAACAAATCCCAAGTATCCGGTGCTATGTTGGCCTTAACCAGTTCATTCCACCAAATTATTGCAAAGTCTTTAAACTCACTGGTGGCTTGCCTTACCCTATGAATTTCAGGCACTAGATGTGAATTAAATTTTTGTTCATGATCATTTCCCAATCTAAGTATACTTGACATCATAAGCACCGTAAAAGCGAAGGTATGGTAAACTTAACCTTAGCAAATGGGTCGGCATTGTGATTGTTAAGGTCAGCATTATTGTTAGGATTACCTCTCATACCTTGTCGAATGCGACGCTGGCGCTCCTGTAGGCGGATATCCTGAGCAGCACGATGCAAGGCGGCGTCATTGCGTGGTGCTCTTCTGGGTTCGTTTCCACTTTCGGACTCTTCTGCTGCATACTCAACTTCTTCATCTCCCGTCCCATTGGGAGGAGGTTGATTTTCCACGCCTCAACCACCGCCGGCAAATTTGAGACACGACGGTCGATCCTCTCAAAGTTTTCTTGCGTCTCTTGCGGACTGCGTGATGTCTTCCCTAACCCTTTGGTTATTCGGACAGCGACTTGATTGGTCTTTTCAAGGGCATTACGGAGCTCCTTGTTTCCCTTGACCATCTCTTCCTAAGACTTTGAAGGAGTGGCGAATGTCATCATCGTCACCGTAGCTCTAGCTCTTGTGCGTGGTCTGTCATTGTTAGTAACAAATGAAGATAGCACAAAAGTATTATCCTATTAGCTACTAGGTTACGGCGGTGGAGTCACTCCTCTCAAGCGTCTTACCACGCTCTTACAAGGTTCTTACCAATCTTTGCGGGAAGATCAACCGGTGGCTGGTTCATGATACCAAGTAGAGTGTGAGTGAGGCGATTGCAAGGTAGAATCCTGTTCTGATAAGAAGTATATGTGGAGCTTGGAAAGGCACAATATAGTAGCAAGGGTTAGCAATAGCCGCAATCAGATGGCAAAGCTGAATAAGTGTCCAAAGAACCCGCAAATGTTGCTGGCCCTAAAGTGCTCCTAAAACTGGATTTCGAGCAAGCAAGTAAAGATGAAAGTAAGGACAGAAGAGATGGAAACAGTCTTGATCTCGGTCACAGCACGTCTTTTTTTTTTTTGCGTGGCTCTTTTCAGTGCGCTGCCTCTTTGATAATTTTTTTTTATTCTATTTTGTCTCAAGTCAGCAGCATTAAAATAGGAACCGATAGCAATCTCCTCTCAATTTTGACGTAAGGGGTGCCGGTTATAAAATCAGATATGTGCTCTGAAAACTGTGCAGAATCTTCCGTGGCGGGAAACAGGATCTTCTGAAGCGATTTTGGGCCCGAAAAATTTTCCGTGACCGACAAAGTCGGTGGGTTTTGGATGTAACGTTTTCTGTAGATGTCCGTGGATACCAAGAACGTCAAAAACGGAGTTCGTATGCAAAAGTGACGGACGTTTTACCAAAGGTGCTCCGGATCAGATGCGAAATCAATATCGGTTTCGTTCTTCTTTTGTGGTTAGGTTTTTGCGGGATGAAAATTTGAGGGCTAGCGATGCAGGGCAGTTGACACAAAGCGGTTTGCGTCCTATCTAGGGCTTGCGACGCAGGATTATTAACACAAGGCGGCTGGCGAGGGCAAGCCGAGCAGGATTCGACTTGGTTTGGATGTTTGCGGTGGTAGGATGAACTAGGAAAACAGAAGAAGTATAAAACAGATCTGATGACACGACCTAAACCAGCAACAAGGCGATGACCATGAACATGAACTCAGCAATGCGAAACTGAAAACGAAATTGTGAAGGCTCGAAGTGGCTTGGACAGCGGAAGACAATGATCACGATTTTTTTTTTGGTCTTTTTCTGGACTCTAGGTAAAGGATGCACGATGAACAGAGGGGATACAATGATACCTGACGGGCAACCTGACGCTCTGATACCACTTGATGGGAGACGGATGCCCGATCTTCCGACAGGTAGAGAATAAGTCGATTGGTGGAGACTCGGCGTTGGCGATCCGACCGATCGAACCGATCTAAGCACGCAATCGCTACACCACCGCTCCGTTGGTTATCAACCGTGCCAAGACGCGATTGACCTCGCCACGAAGGCTTGTTCCTGCTAGTGAATCGAGAACACAAGCAAGAACGAGAAGAAGCAATCTCAAATTGCAAAATAATATTAAGCTCACGAGTTGGGGCTTCTGCATCGAAGTCTTGGTAAGCGCAAAAGCGAGAATAATCTTAAGCAAAACCCGAGTTGTGGAGGCACCTATGACATGGTTTATATTGCGAAGGAAGGGTGGCCTGCTCTGGAGAGGTAGCGGTATGGTACTAAACCAGGTGGAGGTGAGGGGCGCCCCACCTTGGGTCGGCTGGACCCCATCATGGGCCACGGCCAAAGGGGGTGACGTGGCGCCCCATGATGGGCCCCATGGTAGGCTGGTGCCCTACCATGGGCCGGTGCTCCATCGGCCTAGCCCATGTTTTGCGACTGCCTTGTTTGCGGCTGCTTCTCTGCGTTGATGTAGTTGCATCTTCTCTCTTCATGAGCTAATCCATGATTTCTGATGGCGACAACAATATCTCCCGGTAGATGCCGCAGTTGTCGTGCTCGGGCCCTCGTAATTGGTCCTTGTACCAGCGGTGTAGCATCAACAGGGACGTCATCAGGAGCTTGAACATCAGGGACTTCAACAGGAGAAGCAATGTCAAGAGTGATGTCCTCATCACACCCGCCGTGTCTTGAAGGCATCGGTTAAATGCGAGGGTCGATATCCCGACATCCGTCGACTCCGACCACGAGGCTGTCTCCGCGGGGATACGGTCTTGACACCCTCATGCCCGGCGTTCCCGCGAGAAACCCACATGGCGGGCACCGGCGACGTCCCTGCTCCCGCAGCTCGGGAGGACGAGTAGCGTCGCCGCCTAGACGCCGCGCGGGACTGGCTGGCCAGCTCGACGGCCGACTCGCAACCTGTCGCGATGACCCGGGCGAAGCGCCCGCCAGCTCCTCGCTCCCGCGACTGTGGTCGCCACCTCCGTCCCTTCCTCCGATCCGTCGGTAGAGCCGCCAGCGCCTCCGGGCCTTGGCGCCGTGGTACGTGACCTCGGCCAGACTCGACCAGCCGCCGAGCTAAGCGTCGCCATGGCGAAAAAGGCCGAAGCGATTGGCGGTGATCTTCCTCGCTACGCCGAATCCGGAGTACTTCCCGGAGAGCCGAACCCCAAGGGTAGTTACTCTCGTCACGACCTTCGCGGGACCTTGACCGCGAAGGAATGACAGACGCCCCGCCGACATAGTGATCGTCCCTCGATCGATGGTCGGCGGCGAAGGCCGCCACGACGGCGGCTCGACTCACGACTCGCGCCGAACGGGTCACCGAGTCCCGCAAGAGGCGCCACGGCGAAGCGCCGACCTCGACTAACCAGGGCGGAACCCACGGTACCCCGGCGATCGGCGGCGGCGTCTTTTCACGCCTCGGCCTCTCCGAGGGCACGAGGGTCGTGGACGCCGCGACACGACACACGGACGGCCACGGTGCCCGCTTTTCCCGCGCCCTCCGAGGCGCGCATGGCCGCCAAGTTCAAACCAGACACATCGAGCGATTCGACGGGACTCAAAACCGGACGAGTTCCTCTCGGTGTATGCTACCACCGTCCACGCCGCGGCGGTGATGAAGGGTAATGGTGAACTATTTCCCACCGTGTTGGAGGGCTGCGCGGACATGGCTCTTCAACCAGCGGAAGGCTCCATCCATGTTGGGCACAAGCAGGCGAGGCCTGCGCGAATTTCGGGTGTTGTCCCGGGAGGCCGCAAGACCTCAAACGAGTGGTCCAGATGGAGGGCGAGAGCCTCGGGACTATGTCAGGAGGTTCATCCGCACGGAACACGATTCCAAGCATCCGGACGAAGCGGTCGTTGAAGCCTTCACCGGCGCAGAACGCCCGCTTCACCCAGATCTCGAGATATACTCCGGCTCCTCGGCGATGAGCTCTTCAGTGCAGAGCGTTACATCAATGCCGAGGAGGCCGTGGAGCGGAAGCGGCTCCTTGGGTCCGGCCAGGCACCTCCGCAGCCAAGCGTGGAATCTTCGGACAAAAAGAAGTCCGACAAGAAGGCCAAGAAGAAGAAAAAGAAAGCGGCCAAAATGGTGGCCGCCATCCCAGAGCAGTCGTCTCCGCCACAGACGCCGAGGCCAAAGAAGCCTCGCCCTTCCCGGAGCAAAGTGGGTGGTCACGGTCGACCAACCCCGACGAAGCGTGGGCCTCGGGGACCTTCGAGCGGCCGTTTGCATCCGCCGCACCAAGTGCACGGCACGACCGCGAATCGCTGCCGCTCCTGGGTTGCTCGGCTCGAGGATTTTTAGAACGGCCAGGGGCCCATGCCCGTCCTTCCGGATGCTGGGAAGGGTGGCTCCGACCGAAAACCCGAGCCGCGCTCCGACCCACACCGCCAGGAGAGCGAAGAATACCACGAGCTAAGTCACCACATCGCGGTGATCTTGAAGTCATGACCTACTCTCTCGGCGGAGTTGAAGGGCGCGCGAGGTTTGCCGCGTAGACCGAGGCGGCTCGGCCCCCGAACACCTCGATGGTCGGAAACGACCGTCTCTTTCTCCCGAGAGGATTGTCCCTCGGGAATCACAAAGCCTCAGAAGCTCCCCCTCGTGCTCTGCCCGACCATCAGTAACACGAGGGTCGCGCGGGTGCTTATCGACGGAGGGAGCGCTCTGGACTTGATATCTGCTCGGGTCTTGGACGAGATGCAAATCCCCCGATCTAAGATCAAGGATATTGCTATGCCCTTTCATGGCATTATCCCAGGCACGTCCATGACCCCGCTAGGGCAGATCGTCCTACCCGTGACCTTCGGCAGCCCGAGCAACTTCCGGACTGAGCTTGTCACCTTCGAGGTAGTCGACTTTGAGTCGGCCTACAACGCCATCCTCGGCAGGCCGGCTTTCGCCAAGTTCATGGCGGCCACGCATCATGCGTACCACTGCCTCAAGCTCCTGGGGCCAAAAGGGGTGATCACCGTCAAGAGCAACCATAAGGCCGCCCTTGAGTGTGACGAGATAGCGCTGGCCCTGGTCGGCCGGCTCCCGGAGCGCGGGCCCAAGCAAGATTCTCGCAAATCCGCTCGACCCAAAGTGGTCCTCCAGCCCTAGGAGCAGACCAAACACACCCCGGTCTCGGAGGAGGACCCGTCCAAGGTGGTCTACATCGGGGCCGCCTTGGATCCGAAATAGGAAGATGAGCTCGTCACCTTCCTCAGGGCAAACGTCGACGTCTTCGCATGGGAGCCGTCCGACATGCTCGGGGTCCCAAGGAAGGTGATCGAGCACAGGCTAGCGGTTCAGCCTGGTAAAACCAGTGCGCCAAGCGCTGAGGAGATTCCCGCAATGGAAGGCCGATATCATCAAGGAGCAGCTGGACAAGCTGTTGAAGGCCGGCTTCATTCGTGAAGTTGAGCACTCCGACTGGTTGGCGAATCCGGTCGTAGTTAAAAAGAAGAACGGAAAGTGGCGGATGTGCGTTGATCACACCAACATCAACAGCTCGTGTCCGAAAGACAACTTTCCTCTCCCCCGCATAGACCAGTTGGTCGACGCGACGCGTATAATAACCGATGAGCTTTCGACGCCGTACCGGGTACCACCGGATCACTGTCGCGGGAGGATGAAGAGAAGACTGCCTTCATCACCTCCTTCGGCACCTTCTGCTATACGACAATGTCCTTCGGTCTGAAAAATGCAGGGGCCACTTTCCAACGCTTGATGCAGAAGACCATCCCCGACCAGATCGGGCGGAACCTAGAAGTCTATGTAGACGACATAGTCGTCAAAAGTGTTCTAGCCGAGGCCCATATCCGGGACCTCGAGGAAACCTTTTGTAATTTAAGAAAACATCGGATAAAGCTGAACCCGGAGAAGTGTGTTTTCGGTGTGCACACGGGCATGGTGCTCGGGTATGTCATTAGGTCGTCGGCATTGGCGCAAACCGGAAAAATCGGTTGCCGAGAGGATGCAGTTCTTCGAATGTAAAGGAAGTCAATCGCCATCTTTGGCGGGATGGCGGCCCTCACCGCTTCATCTCTCGGCTCGGTGGCGGATCGCTTTCTTCAGGCCTTCTTAAAACACGACGGTTTAAATGCTCGACCGAGGAAGCCGACAACGCCTTCAAGGAACTTAAGAGGTACCTATCGAGCCCACCCGTCCTGGTCACTCCGAAGGAGCAGGAACCTCTGCTGCTTTACCTAGCGACCTCCCCCCAGGCAGTAAGTGCCGTGCTCGTAGCCGAGCGGGAGGGGAATCAGCGGCCCATATACTACGTGAGTGAGGTGCTTCATGGACCTAAGGAGAGTTACCCTGAAGTCCAGAAGCTTCTATACGCCCTCCTCATGGCTTCTAAAAAGCTTCGCCACTACTTCCTGGCTCACCCAATCATGGTCCCGACCAGCTTCCCACTGAGGGAAGTTCTCAGGAATCCCGACGCTTCCGGGCGCATCGCAAAATGGGCAATAGAACTCGGGGAATTCGACCTCAAGTTCGTTGCCCGGACAGCGATCAAGTCTCAGATACTGGCGGACTTCGTGGCGGAGTGGACGAATCCCCCGACCGAGCAAGTGACCGGGTGCACCGAGGAACCCCACTGGACGATGTTCTTCGATGGCTCGCGATCCTTCGAGCGCTCGGGGGCTGGAGTTGTGCTGGTCTCTCCTCAAGGAGAGAAACTCCAGTACGTCATACAATTACACTTCGTTGCGACCAACAACGCAGCGGAGTATGAAGGCCTGTTGGCCGGGCTCCGAGCATGCTCTGCGCTAGGGGTCCGACGACTAACGGTGAAAGGGGATTCGATGTTGGTCGTAAACCAGGTTAACAAGGAGTTTCAGTGCTCCGATGACTCAATGGCGCGTTACCTGGTCGAGATGAGGAAGTTGGAAAGGAACTTCAAGAACTTCGAAGTCCTTTACGTGCTCAGGAGAGCAAATACCCTGGCCGACCAACTTGCCAAGTTGGGCACCTCGCAGGAACCCGTCCCAACAGGGGTGCTCGTAGAGCACCTGCTAAAGCCCTCTATTCCCTCCGGAGAAGAGGCAGATGAGACGCACGACAACGTCTCCCTCCTCGAGCAAAACGCCACCTAGATGATGCCATTCATCCAGTTCTTGGCAAACGGGACATTGCCCGAGGATGAAGCCGAGAGATCCCGGCTTATCAGGAGAGCTCCACTATACAGGCTAGTGGAGGGTACCCTGTACCGGAGAGGAGCGCTCGGAGTCCTCTCCAAGTGCGTCTCCCAGGAAGAGGGGAAGTTCCTGCTGAGGGACTTGCACGAGGGTATCTGTGGTGCCCACTCCTCCTACAGAACGCTCGTCGGTAAGGCCTTCAGGATGGGCTACTATTGGCCCACGGCGTTGGGTGACAAGTTGGGCACCTCGCAGGAACCCGTCCCAACAGGGGTGCTCGTAGAGTACCTGCTAAAGCCCTCTATGTAGGAGAACGCGGTGCTACGCTAGCCGAAAACAAAATTTTTCTTACCGCGAACACCCAGGCAACATGCGAAGTCGGAGATCATGGAGCATTACCCTTGGAGCACGTTAGCGGCGGAGTAGAGTGGGTGAAGCCTCCCGCGTCTTTGCGAAGCCATCAGACGAGTCGAACACGACGTGGTACAACTTCTCCTCGTCGCGGATCGCCGTCCAAAGAACGTCGGCGTAGTCGTCTGAGTTGTGTAGCCGATCGAATCGTCGAGGCCGACGCGAGAGCGGCAGCGCCTCCACGGTATCCACACGTCGGGGTGGGAACACCGCTGTGGCGGTGTGCTAGCACCAGCAGCGGCTAGGGTTCTTAGGCGATGGGGCGTGGCGGCGGCTAGGGCTCGTGGTGGGGAGACTAACACACCGCATGCCCCCATGCCTCCTTTATATAGAGCGCACTAACGGGCCTTCTACGATAGAAGCCGATTAGGTCTCGCCTAATGGATATGGAAGCCCACTAGGTCTCACGCTAATGGATCTTCTACAATAGAAATCCATTAAGGCGTCAAGATCCAAATCCGTATAAACCCACTAATGGATCCAATCCATCGATATGATCCAACCCGTTAAGTGTGTGACCCATTAGGCTCATGTACAAGTCACCGCGGTCCCGAGAACCCTTCCCTGGACCACAAGTCAATAGCGGTACCTAGCGGCACATATTGACCCCGAATGTACACAATGATCGAATCGGTGAACCTTGATACACTCACATAGGATCCTTTTGCCACACGATATCGGTCAAACTCAAGGCGAGGCGTGCCACCCTTGTGATAGCTCGACAAATTCACTCGTCAATGTAATGGATATAATTCGTGATTAACTCTTTAATCACTTTGGCATGGCCATGCACTTTTCTTATACATCCACACCGAGGGGCCCAGAGATATCTCTCCGTTATCAAGGAGGGCAAATTCCATCTTGATCTCTTACATCTCACGTCATGTTTCATGGCATACCCGTAAGCTACCTTTATAACTTCCCTATTACGGTGAAGCATTTGATAGCCCCAAAGTATACAACGCATGCCGAGAATCAATAAGAATCTCGGGTCAAAGGATCGTATAGGTATACCACTCGAGACTATACTCGATGGCACTTCTAAGATAACAATCTCAAAGAAGGTGTCTCGGGCGGGTCTATCCAACCCCATGTTCTTTATCATGTGCCCACATTATTGATTTGATATCTCCATATCTATGGTATGTGAAACATTACCATCAATCAATACATGTCTTTGGTCGATCACTATTGTTCCACATAATGATATGTGACCGAGGATCGTTTAGAATAATATCTCATAACCAATGTGTTTCACAATTAAGTCATACTCAATGAACAAAGGAGTGACATTTATTCATGGAACTAATAAGTACATGAACATAGACGTATGATACAATCATCTCATATGATCGCCTCTAGGGCATATCACTAACACTCTATTCCCTCCGGAGAAGAGGCAGACGAGACGCACGACAACGTCTCCCTCCTCGAGCAAAACGCCACCTGGATGACGCCATTCATCCAGTTCTTGGCAAACGGGACATTGCCCGAGGATGAAGCCGAGAGATCCCGCTTATCAGAGAGCTCCACTATCTGAGCTAGTGGAGGGTACCTGACTGGGAGAGGCGCGCCGAGTCCTCTCCAAGTCGTCTCCCAGAAGAGGGAAGTTCTGTTGAGGACTTGCATGAGGGTATCTGTGGGGCCCACTCCTCCTACAGAACGCTCGTCGGTAAGGCCTTCAGGATGGGCTACTATTGGCCGATGGCGTTGGGTGACGCTCGGGAGATCGTCACCACCGCCGCATGCCAATTCTATGCGGCAGTGCACCAACCAACCTACACCCTTCAAACCATTCCCTCACCGCCGTTCTCACCGGAAATTTGGACATCCTAGGCCCGCTTCCCGAAGAGGGCGAAGGATGCGATACCTCTTCGCCGCCATTGACACGTTCACCAAATGGATAGAGGCTGAACCGGTCTTCGCATTACGCCCAGCGGCCAAAAATTCTTCCGCAATAACGTGGTCACACGGTTCGGCGTTCCCAGCCGACTGATCACGGACAACGGAACTCAGTTCACCAGTGAGCTGTTCCAAGAATATTGCGAAGACGTTGGCACTAGGATTTGCTTCGCCTCTGTGGCTCATCCACAGAGCAACGGGGTTGTCGAACGAGCCAACGGACAAATCCTCCAACGAATCAAGAAGCGGGTCTTCGACCGGCTTTCTAAGCTGCGACAGGGCTGGGTCGACGAGCTCCCTTCCGTCTTGTGGGCTGTCCGCACCACCCCCAGCAGAGCCACGGGCGAAACGCCCTTCCGGCTCGTATACGGCACCGAGGCCATGCTTCCGACCGAGATAACCCTAAGGTCGCCTCGCGTGGACCTCGCGGAAGAGGCCGACGATCACCAGGGCAGGTTGCTCGATCTCGACCTATCCGAGGAAAAGCGCGAGCAAGCCCTCGTTCGATCGGCGGCTTACCTACAAGCTCTGCGCAGGCACACCGCCCGATCTATCCGACCAAGGACTCTACAAAACGGCGACTTGGTTCTGCGACGCGTCCAGGACCTATCACACGCCAACAAGCTAACCCCAAGGTGGGAGGGTCCTTTCACGGTCGTCTCGTCTTCGCGCCCGGGGGCTGTCCGCCTCGCCTTCCCCGACGAGCGAATTCTCAGCAACTCGTGGAATATCGCCCAGTTACGCAGGTTCCACGCCTAACCTTCCCCCTTCCTTTCTGGCCCATCCCCCTTGTTTAACTTTCGGATCTTCGAACGACTTTTTCTCGAAATTCCCGAGCCTGTTAAATAAAGCGGAATGGTAACCCAGGTTTTTTCCATCCGAGGTTTTCGATCTTTTCTTCCTATCCTGCCCAAGCACGAGTTCTTGTTTTCTAAACCGATTTCTAAAGCGGCCGACGGATCTAAAAATGCGCCCCCCCTGAATTCCATTGCTCGGATAAGCCGATAGCACATCGCCCCGGCAAGTTCTCAGCGGTGCCTCGCAGACTTCGATCCCGAGACCCAATTGAAATCCGGAGTTAGTAACTCAAACTCGCGACTACTTCGTGTGCCCGGTCTCTTGCTCGCAACCAGGGACAAAGACTCGTGTGGCGCCTTTTTCGTGCGTCCTCGGCTGCTCGGCTACTTCGTGTGCCCGGTCTCTTGCTCGCAACCAGGGGCAAAGACTCGGCCACACGAGGGGGCTGGACATCGTCTTTTTCGCGTGTCCTCGGCTGCCCGGCTACTTCGTGTGCCCGGTCTCTTACTCGCAATCAGGGACAAAGACTCGCCCACACGAGGGGGCTGGACATCGCCTTTTCGTGTGTCCTCGGCTGCCGCTTCGCCTTGTGCCGGTCTCTTGCTCGCAACCAGGGCAAAGACTTCGGCCACACGAGGGGGCTGGACATCGCCTTTTTCGCGTCCTCGGCTGGCCGGCTCGCCGTGTGTCCGGTCTCTTGCTCGCAATCAGGGCACTGAGCGGCCACTGAAATTTGGACATCACCTTTTTTCGCGTCCTCGGTGCCGGCTACTACTGCGTGCCGGTCTCTTCTTGCTCGCAATCAGGCAAAGACTTCGGCCACACGAGGGGTGAGCATCGCTTTTTTCGCGCATCCTCGGCCGCCGGCTGCCGTGTGCCGGTCTCTTGCTCGCAACCAGGGGCAAAGACTCGGCCACACGAAGGGGCTGGACATTGCCTTTTCTGCGCATGACCCCTCTTTCACGTGCTCCTACCTGCCCGGTTGCTTCGTGTGCACGGTCTTTTGTTTGTAAGTCACGACTAAAGGGCCGATCACACGAGGGGGCTGGGTGGGTATGTGGCAGCAAGTAGTAGCATAAAATTTTGTTTTTCCCTCTTAAACTATGTAAGCAAGAGAGAGACAAAAAAACATCTTGAAATAAAGTAAAAGTGTCTGTTACAAACACATGTAACACCACGCACACTACCCCCTAGATCTACTCTTCAGGGCCTGAAGCTCCGCCTCCACATCCTCAAGGCGACTTCGAAGCTGGAGAACATCGATCTGGGCTTCACGCCCCGGCCGGATCTCTTCGTGGAGCTTCGCCACCCTCTCGGTCTCCGCTTGCCTACACTGCCGCTCCTCCTCGAGCTCTTTGCGAATTCGCTCAAGCTCCTCCTAGGACCGAGAGTTTCTTTCTAGACCTCGAGCATACTCCAAAGCATGCTCGAGTTCGTTCCGGACCCAGGCGAGCTCCGTTTGGGCTTCCCCTAACTCGGAGCGCATCGCCATCACCTTGGCCTGGCATCGAGCTTCTATGCTCGCGGCCCAGTCATCCATCTCAGCAGACAACTACAAGCAAAGAAGCCTTCAGCAAAATTACAAGCAAAGGTTACTCATAGCAAGAAAGTACCTCGCGACGGTGACGATCGAGCAGCACTCTCAGCTTGGGCCGGGGGCCGACGCGGATGTTCCCCGAGCCCGAAGAAGCGGCGCCCTCCGTGCTCGGAGTCCGGGCCACCCCAGCCGTCCCTGCCTCCATGGGACCGGCCCGGATATCTTCCAAACCCGGGGGCTGAGCTTCCCCGGTCTCCTCTCGCCCCGAGCTCGGGGCACGAACCACCAAAGCCGTTCCCGCCTCGGCCCCCCTCGTCCGAGAACCCCCCGAGCTCGGGGCCGAGAACTCCGCCACCGCCGCCAGCAACCCCGACAGGTCGCTTTGGCGCGATCCGCGGCTCCACTGGCACTTCAAGCCCGGAGACCGAACAGCGTCGCTCTGCGCCGCGGCATGGACAGGAGGGCTGCCCGGAACTTGTCCCTCGCCTCCCAAGGAGGCGGCCGCGTTGTCGCCCGGCACCAACCCCCTTCGACGCCTGGGCACCAATGGGGCGGAATCCCCCGAATCCTGCTCGGACTCCTCTTCGCCGCCCTGCTCGGCTAGGTCCGCCCCCGTGACCGGCTCCGCTGCGATCCTCGCCACCAACTCTGCAATAATTTGGGATGCTGCGATTTGAAACGCTTCTGTAATCAGGACCCTGGCCCTGCCTCCGTCAAAGGCACAGGGGATCTTCCCCCCACGGGCCCCCTGACTATGTTTGAAAGAGGAAAAATCAAGACCGCGATAACACGCGGCCGATCAAGAACAAAGGCCAGGATCAGAGAAACTTACCTTCTTCCTCGTCATCCTGAAGACCTTGCCCGCCTTCGGCATCCCCCTTCCGGGGTTCTTCGCACGCCCCCAGAGGGCTCTCCGTCCCCCCCGGCGGTGGAGAGGCAGCCTCCCTCGCTCTGCTCGGTCCAGCCCCCGTCCGGGCAAGGCTCGCCGCCTCGATCCACTCCGGACGATGCTCCTTCGTCCAACGAAGGAAGCCCCTAAGCTCTTCCTCAAGCACCGTCCCAGGGGCAGCGTCCCTTGGGCCCGTGAGCCACGAAGACAACGCCGCCTCGGTCTGGTCCGAATCCGCTCGGGCTCCTCCTCCGGCGTCCCTCTCCCGCTGAGCCCGCATCTCGGCTCGGCGAAGATCGGCCGCGATGCTGCGGTAACAGCGGTATGGTGGGGTAATCCCTAGAATCTTGAGCAAACCGGCGGACAACTCCGTGCACTGGTGCGTACTCTAGGTGAACGCGGCGGGTTGTGCCTCGGCGAGACGCGCATCCGGGTCTGGGGGCGCGCGTCACCGAGCCGCCCGCCGAAGAACCCCCGCGCTGTGATCGCTTCGACCGCGGTTCCCCGTCATCATCTGACGCCCGCGGGGCCCCCTTCCTCTTCTTCTTCGAGGCGACCTTCTTCGTGGGAGGCCGCTTCCCTTCCGCCTCGACCGGTGGCTCGGCCGCCAGCTCGGCCTCCAGGGCAGCCCGGTCCTGCGAGACGGAGGTCGATCAGAACCGGGGGCCATCCCGCCCGAGCTCGAAGGTCGGAGAAGTACGTACATGCTCCGAACGGTCGAGGACGTTCTTCGGTCCTCGCCGGCCCAGGTCCAGGTTCTCCTCCTTCCCCAAGGCGAAGAGTTCCGCGACCCGCTCGTCGACCCATCGGTCGTCCGGAGCTTCCAGGAAACAAAATTAGAAAAGAACCCGACAAGGCATCGATCCGAGCAAGAAAACTTACCGGTATCCGCCTCGCGAGTGATGTCGCTCCAGCCGGCGATCTCGAAGAAGGGGTGCTCCCGGCGTCGCAGGGGAGAAACTCGGTTCCTGAGGAAGTCCCGGGCAATAGCCTGCCCGGTCAGACTGCTGTCGCTCAACACCTGGATGGTATCGAGGATCTTCTCCTCCTCTAGCTCCACGCGCTGTCGGGGGAGGTCCTTCTTCTCTGGTGGCGCATTCCGAAAATGGAGTCCGCAGTCCGCCCCCTTCTTCGCGTAGAACCATCGTTCCGCCCAGCAGGCGACAGAGTCCTTCAACGCGAATGCGAATCACGACATGCAGCGTCTGTTGCCGCAAATTAAAATACGCGCACCCCACCGCCGACGACCCCCCAGTGCGATGGAGCATATAGAAGTGGAGGAACAGACTTACCCTCGGCGGTACACCAACGAAGCCCTCGCAAAGATGGGAGAAAAGATTCAGAATAAGAATGGAGTTTGGGTGGAGGTTCGTGACTTCCAGGCCACAGTGGGCAAGGACTGCGGCCATGAACTCAGATTCCGGGGCATGAAGCCCGTTAATGGCGTAGAGCTCGCAACTCACGAACTCACCTTCTGCCGGCGCCGGGAGGACCTGGGGTCCAGGTGGCCCTGCGCCACGAGGTCTTCCAGGCGCGCGGCAGTAGTTCGCGAGGGAACAAACTTCGCCATCAGGCGGAGGAGAAGAAAGAAGGCGGCAGCGGAAGAGGAAGACAGAGGAAGAAGACAAAGGAGAAGGACGCGTACTGAGTGGGGAGAGGGCAGCGGTTTTTATCCTTTCCCACTAAAGAAACCGCCTCAGGAATCTCGGGAACTGGCGCACGTACGCCTGTCACGTCGTCTTAAACCCGTCGACCCACTCACAAGTAACCGTTGGTAGACCGACGTTTGGGCTTATGTTCAGACGGCCCTTGCTCGGCCAAACCGAAGTCTTGCCCGGGCAGCCCTTGCTCGGCCAGCCCAGAGTTTTGCCCTGGCAGCCCTTGCTCGGCCAGTCCGGAGTTTTGCCCAGATAGCCTTTGCTCGGCAAACCCGAAGTTTTGCTCGGATAGCCTTCGTTTTACCGACCCAAAGTCTTGCCCGGGTGGCCTTTCGCTAAGGCCAACCTAAAGACCCATTCAAACGGCCATTGCTTGGCGTCGGATAATCTGTCCGCCCAAACGTCAGACCCCGTGTTTTCAGACGCGATTCGGAACCTCGAGGATCCGCGCATCCCCACTCAAGGCTCGGGGGCTAGATGACGGGGAACGGGAGGAACGTTTGGGTTAACACTCCACGCTTACCTACCGGCCTCCCCGATCGGAAGATCTCGCCGGGCGTGCACGCCAAGACCTTGCGGGCCGAGTCGGGTTATTTCTCCTCGGCCGATTCGAGCAGCCTCCCATCTGCGACATTAAATGCTCTGACATCTTCAAGGACCGCCACGTCCCGTCGAACGCAGAAGACTGCGGCCACCAACTCACGTCTTATCGCACTATTCCCATGCCGTTTTCTCGTAAGGACGAACGATGGCAATGACGCAAGACAAAGACGAGCTTCGGACCGACGGACAACAGGGCGTCTTCTGCATACCATTGGATAATAAGGCGTCACCTTAACTGGACCGCCGACTACAGCCATGTATAAATAGATCGTGCTACCGCGCATGAAAGGGTTAGCCGCTAGGAAACACGCACAGACACCGCAGGGGCTCCGGCTAGCACCATCTCAGGCCGAAGCTCATCCTCCCACCGTAGAAAACTCATCTCCCCTGTAATCCTTCTCGTATCTCATATAGACACCACTGGACGTAGGGTCATTACCTCCACACGAGGGGCCCGAACCAGCCTAAATTGTGTGTGCCTCCCATTGATGGCTGCCTGATCGAAGCTCGCCTTCTCGAAAGCCCCGGAGCCCGTAGGAAAGAGGTCAGTTGATCCTCACATTCAACAAGTAAGGTCGGCACCCGGGGGCTCCGTACTCCCAACCGCCGACAACTCAGTGCCTAAGGAAGCTAATGAGAGATGGACCAAAAAGTTATCGGATATTTGCATATCCATTTCGTTGAGTGTGGATGGCATCTCCATCAGAGACATGATGTGCTTCTTAATCCCCTTGGCCATCATACTTTTTATTCAGCAACTTGTTTAACAAGGTGCTGACATAAGTCTTGGTGGAGGCCTTGAAATGGCTCTCCACCCTAGCCAAATACTCCTTGGCAGTCAACTCCACATCCCCTTCCTTAGTAGGGATTGCTCCTCTAATATCGCGGGTGATGGAGTTCTTCATAATTTTGAGACAGATGCGGTTAGACCGCTCCCATCTCTCATAAGTTTCATCATAATTTCTTCTAGCCACCTCGTTAGCATCAGCTGGGACGGGAGTAGGGGCATTATGAAGGAGAACATAATCTAAGTTCATTACTGTGAGGACAATGTCAATATGTTCCTTCTACTCATGGAAGTTTCTCCCAGTTAGCTTCTCAATGCCACTTATGACAGAAGCGACATTGGAGGGATTAATAGCCGACATATAAAATACATGGCACAATTTAGAACCATTAAATAACACTTAGCATGATTTTAATCTACGTTGGTACGATTAAATACATGCAAGCAAAATTAAGCAAAATTATTGTTCCAGTTCATATCACTGTTGGGCAGAAAATGAAGAGGAACAAAAATGACATATAATTATAAATTAACGTTGGTCAAAATTATAATTATGAGCCACACATAAAATTAACATCATAAATCTCCAATTAAAATTTCTCGCTGGTTGCATTTTAATTAGAGACAAAAATTAATTCCAGGAAATTGTGCCATTTAATAGAAAAACAACATTATTTTAATGCATAATTAATGGGCAAAACATTAATTAAATCAGTGCGCATAAATTAGAAAACATTATTTATCCAAAAATTGCACTGAAAATTTAATTAGTGGTCTTGGTGAGGCGCGGCGCCGGCCCGCCTAACAACAAGCAATGACCAGAAGACAACGCTGGCGTCGGCGACTCACGCACCTGCCGCTGCTTAGCATTTAACGCCAAGACGCGCCGAGGCAGCCCATCAACGCCCGCAGCAGCAATCGAGGCCGTCAGATGGAACTTGCGGCCGAGATCGCTCGTGGTGGATCAAAAACAGCAGCAACGCAAAATCCTAACGGGTTCACACATTTTTCTCCGTCTTTCACGCGCGCTGCGCGACTGAGTCTTGAGCAGTGACGGAAAAAGCGGCTACTGCGGCGCGGCGGAGCTACTCGCCGGCGCTCGTGCGTGGTGCTCCGGCGTTGCGCGGAGTTCCGTCGGGCCGATCCCCGGCGTCGCACGTGAGGCGTCGATAGCGCACCAGCGACGCGACCGTGGCTAAGAGATGCGACGGCGACGCCGTCGGTGGTCCGTAAGGACGCCGACAATGCAAAGGAAAGTACACCGGCGGTGAAGGAACAAGGTACGTGTCGAAAGCCCCCTTAATTTGTTGCAATTTTACTTGATTTTGGGTAGCTAGGTTTTCGGATTTGGGGATTTTGGACTCAAAATCCGACGGGGATTCTTAGATTGGGGGTGTTCTCGTTCTTTCCCCTCTCTTAATCTCATGAGTTTTAGGTGCAAATCCGAAACACAAAGCAATTTTGGGGGAAGAATAGGGTTCGGTTTTGGGGATTTTCATCCCGAGTCTTTCAAATTTGCCTATTCCTCTCCTTCTTAATGCTACCCATATCCATTAGGAGTGAAGATAGTGACTAATTAGGGTTAACCGAATCTTAGTTAGCCACTAAAATCAATTAACCGTGGCATCATCAATTTAATCAGTGATTAACCAAAAGGATTAGGGTTCATGATTAGGCTAATGCGGCTCTGATACCAACTGTTATACTAATTCTTAATGCGGAAACTAATGAAATCATTAGCCTAAACACATGAACACATAATCAACAACATTAAGTAGTCCAGACCTTACCACTGCTTGATGATGCCATCACGTAGGTTAGAGATTAGGCTTAGAAAGCCTGCTTGGCTGATGATTCGACGCAGAGATGCCGTAGAGGACGCAGGGAGCGACGACCTTGTTGGTGTAGTTGCTCTCGTGCGAGATCCAGCGACGGCAACGAGCCTTCCCGTCACTGCAGCGAAACCCTAGATCGGTAGGGTCTTAGGGATGTTGAGCGGGGAGCTAGTCTCACGGGAAAACCACGTACACGTGAGGGCCGGCCTTGCTCCTGTTTATATGGTATTGCGTGTGGGGTCGCAACCAATTGTCGGCCAGCGCCTCGATCAGACGCGAGATTAGGGGGTGGTTAGCCTCCCTAAAACTCGGGCTAACAGGTTAGCCACAAGATCAAAAACCCAACAGGGATACCTATGTCTTGATGGAGAGGAGGATCGATTGATGATCTTTAATTTCTTGCATGGTAATCTTGATGTGTACGTGGTGGACACAAGTTTACTAGAATGGAGAAGCTTGAGTGATCCCGAGTTAGCTCTGGTGAAGCTACTATAATTAACACTTAAACATATGGTGCTTTGGTAATTTATTTTGATGTATATATAGAATTATCAATTTGCCGTTGTTCTACCGCCTCAGCTCAACACCACTTGTTCATCCATCGATGGCGTGAAGCATGCATGTCGACCTATGCCTTAACACCACTCGTTCGTCCATTGGTGGCGTAAAGCGTGTTGGGCCATGCGTAAAACTGGCTTGCCATAGTTTCGATGGCTCGGTGATTTTTACTGTTTGAAACGTGTAGAAGGAGCCAAATTAAACCGTCTTTTCCTAGATGAGTCATGAGCAGTGATGTCCACTGTTCAAGACGACGTTACCCTCCACGGGCTAGCCAACCACGGCCGATGAGCCTGCCGCGTTTTCCTTTGTCGCGCTGTAACTTTTGTTTTTACTGAACATGGTTTCCCTTTGTAATGAATAATAATAATAATAAGTAGAGCTGATGCTCTTTCTTAGAAAAATGAGATAGATGTGACTTGTGAGCACGTACCATGCATGCAATAAGAAATAAGATTTTGTTTTCAGAAGAAGCCTTGCCATCTCGCGCAGCTTGCCATTCCTTCCCTCCCACTCCCACTCCCACCTACCTACTCTTACCTACCATGGAGACCACCTTCCGGCTCCGGGCCTCGCCGCTCGCGGCCTGCCTCCCCCGCCGCGCCGCCGTGGCCGTCGCCGCCCCGGCGCCGAGTCGGAAGCCGCCGGGAGCTGTCGCGTCCACCGCCAACTACGTCGTGCCGCTCGACGCCGCGCCGTCGGGGATCACGCGCCCGCTCGTCGAGATCCTGCGCGACCTCAACAAGCGCGTCCCGGACACCATCGTCCGCTCCTCCCGCCGCGCCTCCGCCTCCGACCCCGTCATCCCCTGGTACTGCAACTGCATGGATCCATCCTTGCGTTCCATCAGATCTAGTTGGGGGCTAAGGCATTGCCGATCTTGGCACCCGCCCACGAAATGCAGGCCGATCTATCACCAAATCATGTCTGGATCCCCTTTTTTTTCCTTAGCCCGATACAGTCTTGAGAATTGAGATGTCCTTGCTCTGATTACTCATAGGTTCTTCTTCTTCTTACAGGTACCATGCCAACAGGATGCTTAGCTTTTATGCCCCAGGTGAGCCTCTCCCATCCCTATATTCTAAAACTGATAATCGTTGTTGTAATTAGGAAATCGATCTAGCTCTCTTTATGTCTGCCATTGTTTTGAGCTGGTGCATCTCCATCCTAGCTATTCCATGGAGATTGAGCTATGCTTTCAAATGAATCGATGAATTTGTGTTGAAGAATGAAGTCTGCATAAGTTGTTTTGCTTGTGTACCTGAACTGAGCATTTGACATGCCCTATATGAGTCAAATTTCAACTTTCAATTGGCTCCCTTGAATACGATTGCCTCAGCTCTTTGCTCCGCCTATCATTTCTCGAATTGAAACATGCTGAATGTGTCAACTGTTTGCACTTACATTATTCTTCGATTGCACTCTACCTCTGTGTTCAGGTTGGTGTGGAGAGGTCCGTGATGTTATTTACACTGACAATGGAAAGGTGACGGTGGTATATCGTGTCACAGTACGGGGAACAGATGGAGAGGTACTTAGCCATTGTCTCCTGTTTGCATTGACTGCCTGCCGTCTACTTCCATCGTATGAATTCCACACTAATTAAAGGACCATTTATGAATTCCACACTAATTCATACTAAATTCTTTTAATTTATGATGCAACCTTGCGAACTATATTGCAAGAGCAGTTAGCACTTTGTTTGGATACTTAGCCCCAGGGTTTAAATCCATTAGAAATATTTAGATTTGAAAGCTCACTTGGTTGGCACAATGATTGTTTGTGTTGGAAACATCCGTGTTTTTCCCATACGCCTGTGGAAGTCCATGCTGGAACCCCTGCCTGTTTAATCTTTAATTTGTGCAAGCTTTGACCTTCCAAAGGGAAAACGAAATGTTTCTTTTTTATGTCTACATTTTTATTGAGAGGTTTTTCCTGTTTACATTAGTAAGAAGAACTATCTTAGCGCAGTCTGTAGGTATCATGATACATACTTCCCCAGTTTCCTACTAGAATATAATTTAGGTTGTTGAGTTATATTCACGGGGAGGAGACAAATGGCGTATGCAACTTCCGGTTTGATCAGTTGGGTTCATAACCACATAACACAACACAAATATGTCACAGATAATTAACGATTGATAACTACCAATCCACTCGTTAACAGTTCAGGACTAAGTACTTTTTCAGGTCTGAAATTCGCTGTTGAGACGCCGTAGAATTACCCTTTATTTAACCTCCAGTGCACTGCTCTGTTAGCATTGCAGTATGCATGAGAGTGTTTACCCTCCAATGTTTCAAACAGCCAAGCCCAATAGTAAATTTCAATTCCCTCTTCTAGCCTTCTCCCTGAAAGAAACATGGGTTCAGCTACTTGATGTCTTTTTTGAACTGCATGCTTGTGCAGGCAGCAAACGAAAATGAACCACTTCCACTATAACAAAATTGCCGTTTGATAACATTTTTGTGAAAGTTAAACTACAGTTATGTTTTCATCGATTCAGGCTCATAGGGAGGCTGCTGGAACAGCATCACTGAATGACGAACGGTTTGATGATCCTGTGGCTGCTGCAGAAGAGGCGGCATTCTGCAAGGCCTGTGCAAGGTTCGGCTTTGGTCTGTACCTGTACCATGAAGACGAGACGCCGTAGGGGACATCATTCCTCTCATCGGTGCTGGGTCTCTCGCCTGATTTATAATGGAAAAGTTGTGGTTGATCAGAGTCTAGCAGATGCCAAGCTTGCCAGTCTGTGCTCTGTACACGAGATTAGCGCATTTGTCATCCATACCATACTGCACTGTAAATATGAGGCACATGATGTTACCCTTGTTACTTCTCACTTGAGCTGTTTGTTGTAATGTTGGTGAAAGTGTCACGCACTCATGTTCGGAAATACCTTACATCTGATAGGTTTCATGTCTACACATTTGCTGAAGTTGCAAGCATTACTTCCGAAGAAAGATGTTCCCATAACCACAGACTTTCGTGCCACATTTGGAAAGGCGGGATTCTTTTTCGATCTTATTTATACTGGGATTGAGATGTTTCGAGCGAAATTTTCGTAAAATTCAAGCGTGCCTAACTTGCTAGCTGGCCTTGAAAGCGTTTTTTTGCTGTAGCTAAACAGCTAAGTTGAAATATTGACATTTTTGAGAAGCGGGTTTGAAATCTTGAATGTTTGGTTCGATTGTTTTAAGGCCATAAAATGTAGGGTGCTTTAAGGCCATAAAATGAAGGGTGCTTAGAGAGATATTTTTAATTTAAGAAATAGAACAAAGTTCTGAACTCTAAGTCATAAGATATACACAATTTTAAATATGCATAAAAGACCAAGCTATATGGCTAGAAGAGGGGTTGAATAGATGCCAAACAGAAGTTAATGCTTTCCTCGACACCGTGCCCTAAGAAATAAATAGAACAATGAAACCAAGCAAAAGAACTCTCAAGAATCAAGAGCAACCAAGGATGATCTTAGAAATGGCAACACATACCCCTAATAAAATTGCCATGAATAAAAATTCGTGGCTAAGTGGTCATGGGGATTTTTTCTTAGATGCTTTTGGTTGTTGAAAGTCCAACAAAAAAAATCAACTCAAAAGCCACTTTAGAAAAACAGAAATAATTAGGACAAGGCCGGTTTTTTTTGCAAAGGAAAAGAGAACTTTTTTCTTTTATGTGTCTTGGTCAAGAAGTGATTTATCCAAAAGCATGACTCATTTGAATTTACATGAAAACCCGGTCAAACCGATGCAACGGGTTCCTTGACTTAACCGCTCCATTTCTGCGCCTTTGGGCCACCAACCCGAACCGAAAACCTTGAGCTGCCTCAAGTCCATCTTCATGATGTCCACATGAGCCTGTTTTGAGCCCAACCATCCTGCTGGCATCCTCGACCGTTCTGGACCTCGGTTCTCCCAACCGAGTCCTAGTGCCCGCCAATAACCACAGTTGTCTTCAAACCTACGCTTACAAGGACCAAACCATTTTGCACATTCCAAATATGAACTTACCTTTGTTTCCTGCATATTTGTCCATTGTCATCATGAGTTCAAATAAATATGCATGCAATTCTAAAATTTTCACACAAAATGGATATATATATATTGCATGTCCCTTATAGACATCTGGGTTGTACGGACAGGGAGGATATATCCCCGTTCGTCGACGCCTTGGACCTCGTTTCCTCGGCCTTCTTGTATAGCGTGAAGACTTGGGCCGTGGGCCGATCCCCCACAGGGTGCCCAAGGATGACTCACAGAGCAAGTGCTATTAGGGCTTTCAGCCCAAACAGCTTTGTGGTTCGCACCATTGGTGTGATACATCCTGAGGGTAAAGTGTACCCACTCTGCAGAGTTAAAACTATCATGAGCATGCGAAGGTATTGATCATATGATAGATCCTTCTTTTCAATGGTGTGAGCAAAGATTTTGTAGACAGAATTGCAAAACTAGATTGACAAAAGAAAAACTCTTTCAAATGGTTTGGTTTACCGCAACAGTTTCAAAAACCGCTTTCCCCCTTCTTAGGATAAAAATTGGAAAACTGGCCTTCTACAAATTTTCTTAAACCTACCCTTGTACTGAACCCCATTCTACACTTATCTCTCTATCTTGTGGAGTACAATTGTACTCATCCTTGCTATCTCCCTATTTCTTTTCTAAACTTCAGAAGATGATGGACAGCTCACGGAGGACCAGCAGTACGGTGACGCCAATGCTGACTACTAGGCGGATGACTACGAGGACTTTTCGGAGGATTGGGGCCGCTTCCTACTGCCTGTCTGCCTATGGAGGAATAGTAGTTGTTGTCTAATGGCACGCGTGTGCTAGTGCATGTGGACCCTGTGTTGTATTTCGCTAAACTCTGATTCGGAACCTGCGTGTCGCCATGTTTGTACGGGGTGGGGGGTTATGCCCCTGTTATGTAATAATTTATTTCGGTTGGTAATGTATCACTCTAGTTGAACTGTGCGTACTAACTGTTGATCCTTAGGACTAGTACGGAATGCACAGAGGGGTTCAGTCTCCTTTGACCGGGTCCCGATAGAAGTGGTGTCAGAGCCACATGTATTAGGACGTGACCCCCGAACAGTTAGAGACCCTTATGTTCTATAAAAGGCTATTTTTTAAAGAATGCTTACCCTCCTGCCTCACTTTGTGCTTCTCTAACGCGCCTCTTGCACTTTGTAGGATGCTGACCTTCACTTCCTCTCTTGGGTTGGGCTATGGGAGTTTTGTTTGCCAGCTTATGCTGATGATGGACACCCTTGGCTTCGACTCTGTGATGTTCCATGGCTCCACCACCACTCGTTTTTGTCACTGTCTTTGCCAGAGGTCTCCCTCCGTGTCGGGGACCTTACTGCTTCACTAGTGTGCGGGACCAGTGCTCTGACGCTATCCAGGATGTTGCCCGAACCACTCTCATATGGTTTGGCAGCATCTTCGAGCAGAAGCTGTGTCACACTGCTTTCCGCTACTTCCCTACTCGTGTGTCCCACGAGGTCTTCAGCCACTGCCGTCCCGCTAAGGGCGAACAGGACCCCACGTCGCCGCCTTGGTCCAGTCCTTGGACGATGCCTATGTGATCAGCCAGAGGGAGCTACTCAACGCGCAGGTAGCTTCCCACCAGCTAGTCACCGTGAAGAAGGAGAACCGTGAGCTCAAGAGAAGAGAGTCCCTCTGGAAGATGGAGAGAACCCACCACCGCAAGAAGATCCTCCAGCTTGTCCGAGACAACAACCACCTGCAAGCTGTCACCCCCGCTACCTCCAGGGCTGCCGAGTCTGCTGCTGCCCCCACCACAGAGGTTTCTTAGGGGAGTTCCCACCTGAGTCCAGTACCGCTACCCGAGCCTCCAGTTGTTGTTCGTCTAGCTAGCTCGCTTCGAGAGCTACCGCTCCTCCCTGCCGACCCCCGAGTTGAGTAGGTGCCGTCCGGAGTTCTAGCCCCTCCTCCCAGCCTCGACCTCAACCACATTCCTCCCGTTGCCGTTCTGCCCCCCTGCCCAACTGGGTTCCCTTGTTCCCTCTCGGTGTGGAAGGCGAAGAAGAAGACAAAGAATAAGATGACCCTGAGGAGGTTGTCTTCGAGTCTGACTACAAGGACCCTTAGTTGGGGACTCCTGTTTCCCTTGTATCGTAGCTAGTACTCTGGTTGTGAACCGACTGTATCGGCAGTTGTGATACAGCGTGTTCGGTGCTTGTACCTCCTGTTGTTGTAATGAACTATGTGTTTCCCTTATGCATGCGTTAAAAAACTATGTTGTGCATGCCTAGGACCCTCAGAGGTCAGGAGAGGCCGTGTCAACCATGTCTCAGCAAAAGAAGTTCAGGATGACCCTGCAGTGGTGATGGGCAAGTTCTTTGTGAATTAAGTACTAGCTACTGCTTTGTTTGACTCTAGTGCTACCCACTCCTTTATAATAGCTGAATTTGTTAAGAAAAATAGGTTAAAAGTAAGCCTGCTAGAGAAGGCTATGGTAGTGCACTCACCTAGGAAGGAGATGTTTACGACCTTAGTTTGTCCCAAGGTTGAGATAAAGATAAAAGGGGTAAAATTCTTAGCCAATTAGTGGTAATAAATTCCACTGGAATCGAAGTAATCTTGGGTATGGATTGGTTATCTAAGTATAAAGGGTAGATTGATTGTACCAATAGGTCAGTGAGATTGGTTAATGATAAAGGTCAAGAAGTCCATGTGATTTCTAACCACATCCCTAAGAATTTGATCACTCTAAATCAAGTAAGGGAAAAGACAGTGAACTCCATACCTGTGGTAAGGGAGTACCTGAATGTGTTTCCTGAAGAGTTGCCTGGGATGCCCCCAGATCGAGATTTCGAGTTCGTCGTAGACTTAGCTCCAGGAACTACTCCTATTTCCTAGAGACCCTATAGGTTGTCTGCCAACTTGCTAGCAGAGTTAAAGCAATAGCTAGGAGAATTGCAAATCAAAGGCTTCATTAAGTCTAGTGCGTCACCCTTGGGAGCGCTAGTGATCTTCGTCAAGAAGAAGGATGGAACCTTGAGGATATGTGTAGACTACCGGTCGCTTAACGAAGTCACCATCAAGAACAAGTATCCGCTATCAAGGATTGATGACCTATTTGATCAGCTTAAAGGAGCCTGTGTGTTCTCGAAGATTGACTTGAGATCGGGTTATCATCAGATAAATATTAAGAAGTTGGATATACCCAAAATTGCTTTTACTGCCCGGTATGGACTGTATGAGTTCACAGTAATGTCATTTGGTTTGACTAATGCCCCAGCTTATTTCAAGCATCTCATGAACAAGGTGTTCATGGATTTCCTGGATAAGTTTGTAGTTGTCTTCATAGATGACATTCTAGTGTATTCCAAGTTAGAGGAAGAACATGAGATCCACCTTCGTCTTGTGCTAGAAAGGCTAAAGGAGCACCAATTGTTTGCAAAGTTCAGCAAATGTGAGTTTTGGTTGAAAGAAATTTCTTTCCTGGGTCATATTATATCAGCTGGAGGTGTAGCAGTGGACCCAGAAAAAGTTGAGTGTGTGTTATAATGGAAACAGCCCAAGTCGGTGACCCAAGTCAGAAGCTTCCTAGGGCTGGCAGGATACTACAAAAGGTTCATTGAAGATTTCTCCAGAATCGCCCATCCCTGACCAATCACTTGAAGAAGGAGAAGTTTGAATGGACAAAAGCATGTGAGTCCAGCTTTGAGGAATTAAAGCAAAAGTTGACGTCAGCTCCCGTGTTGGTTCTGCCAGATATTCGTAAGGACTTCGAAATCTTTTGTGATGCGTCCAAACAAGGATTGGGCTATGTACTCAAGCAAGAAGGAAGGATCGTGGCCTATGCTTCTAGACAGCTTAAGCCATATGAGTAGAATTACCCTACCCATGACTTGGAGCTAGCCGCAGTAGTTCACACCCTAAAAATTTGGAGACACTACCTGATTGGTAGCAGGTCAGAAACTTTCACCGACCATAAGAGTTTAAAGTATATCTTCACCCAACTAGATCTAAACCTCAGACAGAGAAGATGGCTGGAGTTGATTAAAGATCAAGATTTGGGAATCCACTACCACCCATAAAAAGCGAATGTGCTAGCTGATGCCTTGAGTCACAAGTCCTATTGCAACTACATGATGGTTATGAAAGTTCAACCGGAGTTACACAAGGAAATTGAGAAATTGAATCTAGATTGGTCGATTAGGGCCATATGGACTCCCTAGAAGTACTTCCTACGCTCAAGGAGAAAATCGTGAAAGGACAGGAAGGTGATGCTGAGGCAATCGAAATAAAGGAAAGGATTAAGAAGGGTAAAGCCCCAGGATTTTCCGAAGATGACAAAGGCATATTGTGGTTTGGGACCCAGATCATTGTACCTGATGTTAAGGAATTAAAAGAAGCCATTCTTAGGGAAGCTCATGACACACCCTTGTCCATTCATCCTGGTAGCACCAAAATGTACTTGGATCTGAAGGAGTCATACTAGTGGACTGGAATGAAAAAGGAAGTGGCCTAGTATGTAGCTCTTTGCAACATCTACCAGCGAGTTAAGGTAGAGCACTAAAGGCCAGCCGGTCTGTTGTAACCCTTGAAAGTACTTGAGTGGAAATGGGAAGAAATTGGTATGGACTTCATTACCGGGTTACCGAGGACTCAGTCGGGATGTGACTCCATATGGGTTATAGTGGACAGACTTACTAAAGTAGCCAATTTCTTGCCTGTTCGCACCACCTACTCCGGAGACAAGCTAGTAGAGTTGTACATGAATAAGATAGTGTGCTTGCATGGAGTGCCCAAGAAGATAGTGTCGGATAGAGGTACCTAGTTCACTTCCAAGTTTTGGCCGAAGCTCCATGGTTTCTTGGGGACAAAGTTGAACTTTAGCACCGCCTACCACCCTTAGACGGATGGGCAGACAAAGAGAACCAATCAGATCCTAGAAGCAAGGTAGTTAAAGTCGCGATCCTACTAGTAGAGTCACGCGATTCTACGGTCCTAAAGAAGCATGTCGATCTGAGTCGCTTAGTGAATCAGGATCACATAGGATCGGAGTAGGATCGCGATCCAAATGGTAGAATCATGTAGAATTATATAGAATCGCGATCCTACTCCAGATAGCAACCATAATGTTAATTAGTGTGTGATTCAATCGAATCATAATATATATATCATGCCATTTTATACTAAACTACATATTAATAATATAAAAGTACAGTGGAGAACAAAATTATATTTATTTTACAAATTAGATAGAATCCTCAATCTTACAATTGGATACTACGATTCGATTCTTTCCGGGGAAATCGATCCAACTTAGGATCCCGACTCTGACTACCTTGCCTAGAAGACATGCTTAGAGCCGGTGCACTAGCTAACCAAGGAAGTTGGGATACACCGTTGCCTTATGCTGAGTTTGCCTGTAATAACAACTACCAATCCAGTATCAAGATGGCCCCTTTTGAAGCACTGTATGGACAAAAATGCCATACCCCCAAGAGACAGGTGAAGGAAAAGTGTTCGGACCCAACCTGCTAGTGGACGCGGAGAAGCAAGTCAAGCTAATCCAATAAAGGCTCAAGGCTACTCAGTCCAGGCAAAAGAGCTATGCTGATAACCATCACATGAACCTGACCTTTGCCGTGGATGATTTCGTGTACCTCAAGGTGTCCCCGCTCAAGGGAATTCGCAGATTCAAAGTCATCGGTAAGCTTGCTCCCAGGTATATCGGTCCTTTCAAGATTCTCGCACGGAGAGGTGAAGTGGCCTACCAGCTAGAGTTGCCTAAACAGATGGCAAATGTGCACAATGTGTTCCACGTATCACAACTGAAGAAGTGCTTAAGGGTACCCAAAGAACGGATGCCCATGGAAGCATTGGACTTGGAGCCAGACTTGTCGTACAAGGAATACCCGATCAAGATTCTAAATGAAGCAGTCTGCAAGACTCGGACTAAGGCCATTCGTTTCTGCCGAGTTCAGTAGAGCAACCACCCGGAATCCAAAGCCACCTAGGAAAGGGAAAAAGACCTTCGTGCCAAATTTCAAGGCCTGTTTGAGTCTTTGGAATCTCGAGGACGAGATTCTTCTTAAATGAGGGAGGTTTGTAATATTCCAATTTTATTAAAAGAAGGAAATGAAACTTGGCTGTTTGAAAATTTAAAAATAAAGGAAATGAGTTAGTAAAAATGTAAAGCATAGGGAATTTAATTTTCCAAAAGAAATGACAAAAGAGAAAAAACAAAAATTAATAGAAAAAACAAAAATCCACCCTGGCTCACTCTCCCCCTTGGCCTGCTCTCCCTCGCGCACGCGCTGCGTGGGGTGACCTCGTGTGCGTTGGCCTAGCTCCAACACTCGGCCCATCCGAGCGTCTGGCTCGCTATTCAGCTGACGTGCCGCCCCCGCAACGCCGACCCCACCCATCAGCCCTCTCCCCTCTGTCCCTGTTCCTTGCACGCCACGCGCTGACCTCGCCGTGCTCGTCGTGCTGTGCCCGCACGCGCCAACCACGCCGCGTGCACACCGCGATAGGCCACCGTCGAACCGCCGGTCCTTGGGCATGTCGGACTGTACTCCTCAACCTCGCCTTGACCGCCTCGCCAACCGTGCCGATGTGTTGCTCGCGTGCCTCGCCGCCTCGGCTGTGTCGTGACGCGCCTGCCACACCGTCCTCTTTCTCGGTTCCCTGTAGCGTCGTGTAGCGATGCAAATCAGCCCTGAAGGCCGTCGCGTCACTTAACCCCTCGCTCGCCGCCACCCCCGTGGCGTGGCATCATCTTTGCGGTCGCGCGTCACCGCCATTCTTTGAAGTCGCCACCCATTGGCCTCCCTGGCCTGCTGGCCAGTCTCCCGAGTCATCTCCCTGCTCCCGGCCCATCTGCTCTGGCCATATAAGGCAAATCGGTTGCTCCCCCTTTTTTTTCCCTCTTCGGCCCCTCTGTCGCCACACACCGGCTCCATTTCCCGTGCTCTCGGGTGAGTTTCCCTACTCGGATTCGAGCTCCATCACAAGACCTCCTCCTCCTCTGCCTCATCTTCGCCCTGATTGGCACTTCTTGCCTTGTAGCTCGTCGAAGACCTCGCGGAGTGCCGTTGGCCCGAATTGCCCTCTTTCCGATTTCGCCGCTGATGGTGAGTCCCGGTCCGATTCCCTGCTCAGTGAGCATTCCCATGGCACGACCCTCACTGTCCCTGTGCTATTTTTGGCCTAGGACCCACGGAGCTCACTGCCGACGTGGCGCCTACTCAAGCCGTCGCCAACCTCCTCGACAGTAGGATAGCCCGAGCTTTCCCCGACCTTGCTGTTGCTGCAGGTAACTTCCGGTAGATCCCTAGAAGCTTTTAGCGCCATTGGCACCTAGCTAGGACCTTAGGATGGCCGGCGCCTTTGAGAACCATGACTGCCGTTGCCATCCTTCGTCCCACAGCCGTCTCCATCCATCTCCGGCAACGGTGCGACCTCCCCTAGGATCACCTTGAACCCAAGTGCCTATTCCCCAACCTCGCCGACCCAAGGTGACTCGAGCCGCCGACGCGCTGTTGACCTTTCTCTCCAGCCGCGCCTGGCCAGAAGAGGATGACGCGTGTGGCAGGACGCCGGTCAGTGCCACTGATAGGTGGACCTACAAGCTTAGCCGTTAAGCCAAGCGGTTAGTGCTAAGGTGTCACTGACACGCAGGCCCGCCAAGTTTGAACCGCGGGGTTAGCCCACGTGGCATCTTTCCATCGTCGACAGGTGGGCCTAATGGACCCACCTGTCAGGTTTAGTGTAAACACACTCCTTCGAGTACGCTTTCCTCGCGCGATTGCACCCTCGCTCCACGGCTGTTGCCGTCAGGCGGCAACAGCCTTGGCCGCTTCAAGGCGATCTTGTGTCAAGCTCATTTCTCAGACTTATTCATTTAGAAAAACCAAAGAATGGAATTGGAGAGTCTAAAAACAGCAAAAGGCTTTCAAAAATCTAGAAAAATTCTGTAAAGTACTAGATGGATTTCTAGATTTAATAAAAATATTAAACTCAGCACTCCAGTAGGAATGTTAGTGTGTAGAAATCAAATACCCTCCTTTAAGCTTATTTAATGAATTGAAAAATGGAAACCTTTACATTCTATGTATAAAAAATTATTATAAAAATTCTTTACAGAAAAGTTTTCCAAAATTTGATTTCTAGTATGATGTTTGTGCAAGGATAGAGCCCGAGGAGTTCATAGAGACCCCCGCCGAAAACACTTATCCGCGTCAGGAGTTCGAGCAAGGCAAGTCCCTAGATGCATAATAATTGAGCCATTGTCTTAGTTGAAGGTTTTATTAGTATTTAGAAAACTGCATGCTAATTATAAAACAAGTAATTAGTAGAGCTTAGTTATCACCAGAAATTAAAATATTGTTCTATCTTAACTACATTGCTTACAAAACTTCCTTGTAATAGGATGAAAATGCTATACATGATTATAGGATTTCACCATGGTTTCATGCGATTGCAAAAGTGTGGCTTGGTAAAATGTGGCATCGAGGGAGATGCCAGGGATTGGGATCTATTTTCTACTCTCCCCTTAAAATGCTCTATCTAGGGAGGACCCGGTTGTCGGTATGGTACAGATTATGCACGGTTTTGGGTTTGTGACTAGTACCCCTCCCTAGTCTAAGGACTGCTCTTCCTATGATCCTATGAACTGAGCCTTACAGTACAGCCTTAGGTTCCGTTATGGGATGGACTTGGCCTATTAAGCTTAAATCTCTAATAGACAGACAAGGAGGATGTATCCCCGTCCGTTGGTGCCTTGGACCTCGATTCCTCGGCCTTCTTGTACAGCGTGAAGGCTTGGACCGTGGGCCAATCCCTCATAGGGTGCCTAGGGATGACTCACAGAGCAAGTGCTATTAGGGCTTTCAGCCCAAACGACTTTGTGGTTCACACCGTTGGTGTGATACCTCCTAAGGGTAAAGTGTACCCACTCTGCAGAGTTAAAACTATCATGATAGCCGTGCTTATGGTCAAGAGCATGCGAAAGGACTGGTCATATGGTAAATCCTTCTTTTCTATGGTGCGAGTAAAGATTTTGCAGATGGAATTGTAAAACTAGATCGGCAAAGGAAAAACTCTTTCAAATGATTTGGTTTACCGCAACAGTTTTAAAAACTGCTTTTCCTCTTCTTAGGATAAAAATTTGGAAAACTGGCCTTCTGCAAATTTTTCTAAGTCTACCCTTGTACTGAACCCCATTCTGCACTTATCTCCCTGACTTGCGAAGTACAATTATACTCACCCTTGCTATCTCCCTATCTCTTTTCTAAACTTTAGACAAGGGACAGCTCGCGGAGGACTAGCAGTACGGCGACACCGATGCTGACTGCGAGGCAGATAACTACGAGGACATTCCGGAGGACTAGGGCCGCTTCCTTCTGCTTGTCTGCCTGTAGAGGAATAGTAGTTGTTGTCTAGTCGCATGGGTGTGCTAGTGCATGTGGACCCTGTGTTGTATTCCGCTAAACTCTAATTCACGACCTGTGTGTCACCATGTTTGTACGGGACTGGGGTTATGCCACTGCTATGTAATAATTTATTTTAGTTGGTAATGTATCACTCTGTTTGAACTGTGCGTATTAGCTGTTGATCCTTAGGACTAGTACGGAATGCACAGAGGGGTTCGGTCTCCTTTGACCGAGTCCCGACATTGCAGCTCCCCCATCAACAATCACATGGTATGCACGCTCCTTGATCACACATTTGGTGTGGAACAAATTGTGTCACTAATTTTGCTCCGTCTTCCCCATTTGAGCACTCAACACACGCTGCACAATGAGACTCTCATAGCGCTCCACATGTTCAGCGTCGATATGCTCTTCTTCTTAATTAAGCTCATATTTATTTCCTGCATGGTCATCTGCAAGCATAGCATATGTATCTTCATCCAAATCACTAGCAGAAGGAAACTCACCATTATCTCGCACAATCAGCACACACTTGCTTGGGCATTCACTTCGCCTATGGCCATACCCCTTGCATTGATAACATTGAACATCTTTCGTTCACCCCGTTGATGCAACGGAAGAAGAGCTCTTGGCGGCTGCTTGGACTGACCCTCTTGTTGCCTCGGGTGCCATGGATGCTGGAGTTGATGTAGAAGGGTGTGGCTTGTCGTTGGAGGAGGTGGGTGCGCTTGGGCGGTTTGTTGGGGCAGCGGTGGTGCAAGGAGACCACGAGTTAGCACGACTTGCAGAAATATTAGTCCTCGTGCCTGCATGTCATCCCCGTACTCCCCTTTTAGCTTTGCAAGCAAGATGAAATAAACGAGTGATAGAATTGTATTTCTTGTCATCCAAAATATCCTGAATTTTACGGTTCAACCCTCCCATGAATCTAGCCATAGCAGCCTCCTCATTTTCCTCTAAACCACATTGCAGCATGCCTATTTGCAGTTCCTGATAATAGTCTTCTACGCTTTTACTACCTTGCCTCAGTTGCTGCGGTTTATTTAACATGTATAATATGATGGAACAAAACTAGCTCACATGATTCTTTTCAAAGCATCCCAAGTTTATGGTGTAGCATTCGAATTTTTATGACGATATTTGCTCCACCAAATAGAAGCAAAATCAATGAATTCACTAGTTGTAGCCCTAACCCTTTTGTCCTCAGGATATTCATGGCAAATAAATTTTTGTTCAACAGCTAATTCCCAAGTGAGGTAAGCGTCAGGATTATATTTCCCATCAAAAGGCGGAACAGTGAATTTTATATTCCCTAGTGAATCATCGTTGGCATGTACCTCTCGATGATCAGGCAAAGGAGCCATGCCAGTGTGATTACGACATAGCCGACATCGCAGACGAGCGTTTACGTCATGAATCTCAGTGTCAGTGGTATAGTCTGCTTCATTCTCATCCACCGCACTGCCCAAGACACCATGGTCGTTGGTACGCCAAGTAACCATATCATCACCAGGAGGTGGATGTCCCATGGCAACGAATCGCCTCAAAACCTTAGCGAGAGAGGAATTGACAGCAGTAATGCAGTCGTGGTGCCAATTTGGACCGCCTCCAGTTGACCAAGACAGTCATTAACAACTTGCACATCCTCTTCAAGTCCTTCAGTTTGTTGTTTTACTCGGCACTCAAAATGTTGTATGATGGCCGCGGTGCTCGTAGAATGTGGCTCGACATTGTTCATAGGGTCTGACATTGTTAGGAACAAGCAAACCAATATAATCACAGAAATTAAGCCCCTAACAACTACTAGGATGTGGCTAACAAGTCGCTCATGCTCCACCTATTCTATCAAGTTTTTACCAATTCTTACCAAGCTTAGGAGAAGGTGATGGCGACCGAACGAGACAAAAATTCCTTGAAGTTAGGTGTATCAATGCCGGGCACTAGTACCTGGTGGTAGCAGTGTATGTGGAGCTATAGGTAGCTAACAACAGTCCAATGGAAGGCTAGAACCACGTTAGTTAAAGCAAGTTGAATAATCACTCAATGATGGTACCATACTGGTCCTAGGACAAACCGTACTAGAGACGCGAGCCGGAACACAAACAACGTCATAGAAATTACAACTGGTACACTGAAACACAAAGCACCTAGCTAGAGAGCTCCCCTTTTTGTTTTTTGTTTTTTTTATTTTTTTGCTGGAGCCCTAGAAACTTCTAACTTGACTCAAGGCCTTCCAGGAAAAGTACTCACCACACACACTTTTTTCAACAAGGGTATAAAGGTAATTAAAATATAGCGAATTTGACTCGCACTTGACAGTGAATTTGACTTGAACTTGACAGCGAAAAGCACAACTTCTTTTTTCACTCGGATTTGATAGCGAATTCGACTCGCACTTGACACCTCTTTTTTTCATTAGGATTTGATAGCGAATTCAACTCGCACTTGACAGCGAATTCACCTTGAACTTAACAGTGAATTCGACTCGATCTTGACAACGAATTCGACACTCCTACTTAACAGATTGAAAGCGATGGTGATGATAGGCGTGACACGAACTCGAAACTCTAAGGTATAGACATTAAGACCAGCAACCGACACGATTATGCAACCCAAAACTTAACAAGCCAAAAACTAAGCAGCAATAGAGGAAGGATCAACCTGTCTTGGATCTAAAGGACTGATTATTTTTTCTGTTACGGTTTTCTGGACTATAGGTAAAATAAGACAAGGAAACTAGAAATCTCTCACCGATCAACCTGTGTTCTAATACCAATTGATAAAATCTGCGGTCCTGATCTTTCGCTGAGAAGGGTAAACATCAATTTGGCAAGAGTCGACGTTGATAGCCCAACTATAACCGTTCAGGATGTTGTGCCTTAGCGACCATTACACCAACTCCAAAGAGTTATTGATCTCACCGGAGCACGATCGACCTGACCACAATGGTCTTTGTTCCTGCAAGCAATCGAAGAACTAGCAAGAGCAAGATGAACAAGTAATTGAAATTTGCCAATATGTATTAAGATCCAACTCTGAGAAAACACAAATTGGTGGGGTTCCAAAGACGAGTTATACGGGCGATCTAGCCGACACGTGCGATTACAAGATAAAGTAGCAGAGGCTAACTTCAATCTAACAAAACCTGAACCCTAAAAGAGGCGGCGGCTAGCTATTTATAAGATAGGAGGAGGGGTAGGTCGGCCACCAACGAGGTGGGCTAATTACGACTCAAATTACAAGGCCCAAGGCCTACTTTGACTCAGACTGGAAAAGGAACGCCAATTGTTTTGCAAATTCTTGTCGATTGAGATGGAATTTGGAGATAAGGCCAGATCTGTTGGAAATAGAAAGAAAAATCCTTTCCAGCAAGTACTCATGGGCCCCAAACAACCTTCTGGATTAAAAGTTATATCTGTTTGAAATCGGTGCTATCAGGATGGCCGAACTGGAGTCGAACTCATGCTCATGACTTGAGTGGTGCTTGATCCTTTGGGACTCATCTCCCTGGTTCCTGAGGACAATAAAATCATCTCAAGTATTAAATAGCATCCCATTCTATGTATCACTTGTATAAATAATTAGAAACACATTCACCTGATAATTTAATTGACGTGCTTGAGCCCGAGTAATTGGTCCCTATAATATAGTAGGCTCGGTTGTATCAAATGAAGGGATATCCTCATCATATAGGCCAGAAGGCGATGTAGAGGGCACAACGAGGAGCAGGGTAGCATAGGAGAGAGGAGAGAGGTTGAAATAGCTTAAGGAATGGTGGTCGATGCCTGTAGGGCGTTGCTAGCATGGTGGTCGTGAAGCTTGGAGGGTCATCCCTAGCGCCTCCTCTTGATGGCCCGAGCATCGCCCTCTCTCAATGGCTCAAGTTTTTGTAGCACCGCAGCGACCTGAGCTCCCCTCCTCATTCAAGCCCCTACTTCCCGAGCACTGCCTCCTCCCCTTGGCAGCTCGAGCTTCCCTTTGGCGGCTAACCTAAGCTCAGATCTAGGCGCCTCCCTACTTGCTAGGAAGCTCACATCTGGCTGCCTCGATGGGAGCAGGATAGAGTAGGGGTGGCCAGAGATGATGTTGGTGACCGGAGGCGAGAGATGGAGCAGGGGTGGCTAGAGCTTAGGCCGGAGGTAGGGAAGCTGCTGGTGATAGGAGGAAGAAGGGAAGTGGGAGGAAGAAGAAAGGACGGGGATATTTTGGTCTAAATTTTTGTAATGGCATATTTCAAAGAATTGGCAAAAAAAAATGTCATGGAGCAAGTATAGCATTTTATAATGACAAATCTCAAAAGTATAAGTTAGGTAGTGGCGTATATCTAGTTAACCCCAGGAGAAATGTCCCTAATCTTTAAGTTGATCTACATATCGTCGGAATTCGAAAACACGAGAAATGACCCTAATCTTTAAGCTGATCGACGTGTCGTCAAAATTCGGAAACGCAAGTGTGACCATGCGAGTGAAGAGCATCTCTAGGTGTCCCTCTATATTTTCTCACCATTCCTCATAAATCCCCTCCTCTATATTCTGTCTTCTGCCTCCTTTAATTACAGCATCTCCATCCAGCAGTCACCCTATATTCTCATTACAATCTTCTCTCTCCTATATTTTTATCCCATACTCCAACCACCCTACCAACAATCATATTTTCGTATACGGGGATTTTCTTGATGTATTTCGATGCGCATGGGTCATTGCATTGCACGTTCCATATGTTGTGAAATATAATATGTCATATTAACAATTTTTTAGACTCCGACATACTTTCGTATGGTCATGTCTTGTTCGCATATGTGGACGATGCATCGTATGTCGCCGAGTGGTGCTATGTACAAGTTTGTAGTACAAGGAACCAACAATCTTACGAAGGAAGGAACCAGAGTGCAGCCATTGGGGGTAGCCGAACTAGCTTCCTTAGGAAACCTCCAGCAGCATTTGCCTTCTAGAAGAAGCTAGCTCCACAATATATGGGACGCATTCTCCTTGCAGTGCACTTGTCCAAACATCAATTTCAATTCTACAAGTCCCTGCTTGCACGAGTCGAGATGGGTTCTGATTCATCAGTAGGTTCTTATGATAAGCTGGCATCGTAGATTGATACATCTGACGAGGATGAAGCAGTGTTCCTGGCCTCCCCTGTAGAGGCCAAGCAGGAGGAGTGTAGTCGACATCACCATGTAGGGTTCGTCCATGGTGTCACAAGATCGACCGCCGATCACAATTGTCGGCCCCCGATTTTCGGTCTAACCGAGAACCTCGGTGCACCTGCGCTAGCCCAAGATCTTGTCTTGGTAGCACGACACCTTTTACAAAATGCTGGATCATCTCATACAATCGAAACTGAATATTATTATTACAATAGAGTTCAATTACATGGTGGCTCAGTTTAACAGGCCGAGTAGGCCAAATATTACAATGCCAAAATGAACTCCTATCAGAGTCTAGCAGAAAAGTGGAAAAACAGAAAGAAGAGTCGGGTCTCGAGGCTGTGCCCAACCCAAACAAGCAAGTGACTGGAGTCCTGCCTATCACCCGATCATAGCGTCATCCATCTGGTTCATCTTCTCCTTGTTACCATCAAGCAGTCCAGGTCCTTCCTCGGATCCACCTAAAAGAGTGAGTGGGTGCGAGGTGGCGCCAAGCAATCAAGCAGCTTCGCGAACCAACATCCAACCTGATGCAATTTAATGATATAGGCTATTTGGTGGAGGCTAGGTTATTTTATTTGCATAAAGCCAGATTTACAATAATTAATAAGTAGAAATCCTATGACTTAGCCAGTTAACAAATCAAAGACGTACTGGGCTATATATGCCAGAATTGTTCATCATCTAGGGGTATATCAACATGGCGACACCGTATCCATGGCTATGGACTACGTGTCCCAATAATCGGCGGATCCATCCCATGGCCATGGACATGTTCCCCGAAAACAGCAATCAGACCAGTACCCATACCTACAACTGGCGCACGACTCCCAAAGTGGCGGTCGACTCACCCCTATCTGAGGGCATGATCGCCTTGAGCTCAACAAAGGCCAGGATCCAAAGATCCAAGTAATCATTATCAAATATATCGAAAGTGATCATTTGACCAACATTCACACTCAGGCAGACCTGGCACCCAAGTGCATGAGTATTCTCCCGTTCTATACCGTTTACGTTGATAGTCGGGACCAGCGACCAGCTATACCATTACACCGTTGATAGCTTTTGCTATGCCGTTGTAATATTGATAGGATCGATCCGTCATATCTATGCCACAAATAGTTGATAGTCAAGGATCGACCCATTTGACCTAGACTAGCAAAGGCTAAGCATTTCCCAAGGACTTACTAGTCAGGGAAGATTTAGATTAATTTTCTAGGATTCCAAAGGATAAGGTAAGGAATGATATCAAGGATAAGGGTTGTGCTTATTAACACATATAGTCAAGCAGGTAATATCTAGACAAGCTCTATCAGTTTTGAGTTTAACAACATATTATAGCAACAGAATAAAAGCATGCAATTTTCATCATTTAAATCAATATAATTTAAGTAAAACATGGGATTAGACAGATGAGCTAGAGATATTGGCTCGCCTGGACCGAGCGTGTTGTAGCCCTTATTCCGGTCTTTGAGCCATCCTTTCGGGTCTTTCGGATCTATCGTGAATGATCCAAATAGCACAAATACATTTACAAATATGTCAGAGCATGATGAATGTTATGCAATCGCATATAATCACGTGGGTGTCTATTCGCATCGGGTTATATTGAAGATTATAAAATAATCTACCCTACTTATCTAGGAAGTTCCATGAACTTCTTGGTAAACGTGCTGTGGATGTCATGCATGTGTGAATGCTCCTAAATACTCTTAATTATGTTCCCAAGCAATAAGCCTATCTTTTATATTAAAATATCTTCAGCAAACACTTTTAAAGATACAGGAAATTAGTCCTTAAAAAGGGTATCATGTATTTTTGTTAAGAAACCAAGATCCTAAAGGACCCAATATTTTTGCAAGGTTAGAAACATTATGAGGTATTTTCATAAATATACTCATAGCTTTAAATATAGGAATATCTATTAAAACATCTATTTGGGCATTAAATATTAGCCCTAGGGGAGGTTTTCTATTTCTATTAATCTATTTTCTACAAACCTATAAGGTTTAGTATTTTTCCTAGTGTGGGTATCCTTTGTAATGCTTACAGAAAAATAATCAAGATTTTTGTAGGTCAAATAATATTTTAAATAAATGGAATACCTATTCTGGCATTTCTTTTGTAAAGAAAATACTACCATAAGGCTATTCTAATTCTCCAGAGGCAAAATAGTAATAGGACATGTCTAAAAATATTTTTCCTAAATCAAGTACAACATTTTCTATTTCCTAGAATTTTCCCAATATTTTTGGAATGTAAAAACTATTTAAGAAAGCCTGATAAGTATTCATGGGGTTTTCTTTATAAAAGAAATATATAGACAGTAGCTATAAATATTTTACAGAGACTTAAAATAGTGAAATATACAAAATTATCTTTTTAATGGGTCCAGAGGACTATATAGTATTTTACCAAATTTTTCCAATATTTTTCGAGGTATCTAAGTATTTATTATAAAGTATAATCGTTTTCTGAGATTTTCTAAATAGACAAATGTCTGGAAAACATGTTAAACAGTAATGGCCGGAATTCATACTGTGCGGCCCAAGATGGGTCTGGCCCGAAGCAACGATGGCGCGGGCACGACCACAAAGGAGGTGGCATATTCCTGTAATACGTTTCCACTTAAAGTTACAAATGGGACCTAGGGGACCCACATGTCTGTGAGACAAATAGGTTCCGTGGGAAATTTAAACCCGGTTAAAATTAGCAGGTCCCACTCGTCAGTGAAACAGGGGAGATCCCCGTGGGTTTAAAAAAGGGATTAAACCGAGTGGCCCCACAGGTCAGTCCTATGGCGGATAGTGATCCTAAACATGACGTCGTGATGACGTCACGTCTTCTTCCTCCTCAGCTCGCACGCGGACGCGTCCGCGTGGGGAAAAAGGCGTCGCGCCGGCGCTGGGGTTCACCATTGGAGGAGTTCTTGGGCTCGTTAGAACCGGGGCGACGTTGCGTACCCATGGGTACCACTAGTGTGGCCGGAGACGGCAGGAGGCTGCGACGCCATGGACGACAACGGCGGCGGGTTCGGGCGCGCGGTGCTAGGGCACCTTAGACCAGTCCGAGCGGGAATAAGGAGCGCGTGAGCAAGGGGGTGGGGTGTGGATGCTCACCTTGTATCCGTAGGTGAAGGTGGCGGCCTGGTTTGTGTTGGCGACGTGGAGGCCGAACAGGGGACGTCGGGGAAGCTCACGGTGCCGGAGGGCTCCAGTGCTCGCCGAGCAAAATCAAAGTGGGGGAAACGTTAGCGACGCTTCACTGATGCTGTGGACGAGAGGAATCGGAAGGCAACTTACGTGCGGTGGAGAAATCTAGAAAGGGGCAAAAACAGAGGGCAGTCGGCCGGCGGCAATGGGAATTCGGCTCTAGCGAGCTCTAGGGCATCTCGGGCCGATTCGGCGGAGGACGTCGGAGGGGATAAGTTGCTCTCTCCATGGAGAGTTTGTATAGGCCCAATGGAGCTCTGGAGAGGGGGAATGGTGGCATCGAGCGGAGGTGGCAGAGGAGGCAAGGAGCGACTGCGCGGAGGGGAGGGCTTCGGTTAGGTTTTATAGCTCCGTGGACGTCCCAGGGAGGACAATTACGCACGTAAGCGACGCGGGACTTCGTCCTCGCGTGAATTTGTTTAGGGACGGCAGGTACCATCCGGTACCGTCCTTGCCACCATCCAACCAATGGTGGGCGCGGCGGCTCCGAGATTTCCGTGGGAAGGTGAGGTCGCGGCCGGGTTTCTCGGGCGGAGGCATGTCCAGGGCGGAGGGAGCAAGGACAGAGCTCGCGTGGCCATTGGATCGGTGTCGTGGCAATTCGGCGAGGCGGCGATGCGGAACGAGGCAAGGACTGCTGGTCCGTGGCATGGGCGGCGGTGGCGTCACTGGTGACGTTGTCACGGCTCGAGCTACGTGGCAGCGCCTTGGCTCGGTCGGAGGAGCAGGGATGGCGGGGCCGGGCGCGAACGGCGCTGGGGAGTCCGGTTCGGACCAGCACAACTTAGCAAAGGAGAGAAGGAAGAAACAGAGGAGCTTGGCTGGGCCGTGGTAGGCTTCGGCCGGGAAAGAAAAGAGGAAGGTGGGCCAAGCGCAGGGTGAAGCAGGCCGGGGAAGGGATATGAAGACCAGCGAAATTGAGCCTTCAACACAGAAGAGAGGTAGAGAAAAGGAGATTTTGGGTCTAGGGACAGAGAAGAGAGGAAGAGAGGAAGAGAAAAGAAATGGGTCAAAGATGGTTTGGAGATTGGCTTTCCTAAATGGTATAGATGGTAATTACTATTCATTAAATGAAATTACTATTTTCCAAGCATTTGATAAGTATATTCACAATATACATATAATTCAAGTAATTTATTGAAAAATTAAAGTTTAGTGAAATTACTATTCGTGATCTGAAAATATAAGTACTATTATATATTTATATGCATATGATTACCTTGGTCATATGTATATATAATTACATTTTGCATTGAATTGACTATTTATCAAGATAGTGTAGCTTTTAACTATTGTCCAATCTAATAATCATTTTATAAGGTAAAATGCTTGAAAGTTTTTAGAAGATATCCAATTAATGCCTTTGTACTGCATACATAGATATATGTAGCAATTTGCAATGATCATTGGCTCTTTTAAAATCATTTTAAAGAGGAGCAAAAATAAATATTTGCAAGAATGACCTATATATGTATATAGAGTTGGACATATGCTTTGAAGCAAAACCTTTAATAAGATTCAAATAAAAGGGACAAATATTGAATATGTTTTATTTAACACAAAATATCTTAGTTATGAGTACTTGTATATTTGTATCACTGAGTCAAAAATAATATATTATAAGACATAAGTCTTTCAAAATATTAAGAGCATTATTATTATTTTAAAATTTTCAAAAATTTTACAAGTCCCCAAAAATGGGATGTTACAACAATAGGGCTACCAGCAGCTCTTTCGAGACTACTTTACTGATCCACCTGTCTACAACGAGACGCTCTTTAGGCGTAGGTATGAAAGAACCTTTTCACATATGCATTTATTTGCAACAAATTTGTTCATACATTCTCTTTTGGCCCTTTATTTAGGTTTCGGATGAATTGACGATTGTTCCCCCCCATCGTTGAAGCGGTCGTTTCACACAACGACTATTTTCGCAAAAAGCGAAACTGTGCAAACCCTTGGCCTACACCCTCTGATAAAGATCACGACGACCCTCCGGATGATAGCTTACGAGATGTCCACAGACTCCATCGATGAATACCTTGGCATCTCGGGCACGACGACCCTTGATAGCATGCGCAAACTTGCGAAGGCCATGATCGCCATCTACGGCGATTATTGTTAGTGATATGCCCTAGAGGCAATCATGTAATATGATTGTATCACGACTATGTTTATGTACTCTTAGATAATATGTTATCAGTTCTATGAATAAATGTCGTTCACATTGTTCATCAATTACGACTTAGTTGTGAGACACATTGTTTATATGATTTTATTCTAAGTGATCCCTGGTCTCATATCATTATGTGGGATAGTAATGATTTGATCAGCACATGTATTGATTGATGGTAATGTTTCACATACCATAGATATAGAGATATAAAATTAATAATGGGGACAAATGTTAGAGACATGGTGTTGAATAGACCTACTCCGAAACACTGCAGAGATTGTTATCTTACATGTGCCATCAGTCTGTAATTTCGAGTGGCATACCTATATGATTCTTAGACCTGAGATTGTCATTGAATCCCAGCATGTGTAGTTTTGTTCTTTGGAGTTATCAACCGCTACACCGTAACTGTGTAGTTATAAAGATAGCTTTCAGCTATGCTATGAAAGATGTTGTGGGGTGTGAGCGATCAAGATGAAATTTTCCCCTCCTTGATGATAGGAGAGATATCTCTGGCCCATTCGATGTGATTGGATTGGAAAGTGTATGGCCATGCCAATATGATTAAAGTGTTAATCACAGTTTAGAATCTATCACATGATCGAGTGAATGGGCGAGCTATCACAAGGGTGGCACGCATCTCGTCTTGAGCTTGATTGGTATTGTGTGGCAAAGGGATTGGTACGTGAGTATATCAAGATTCATCTGATATGACCATTCTGTGCATTTGGGGGTCAATATGTCCTGTTAGGAACTGCTATTGACTTGTTGTTCTAAAAAGAGTTTCCGGAGCCACGGCCACTTGCGCATGAACCTAACGGGTCACACACTTAACGGGTTGGAACATGTCTAATGGATTGGATTCATTGGTGGGTTTCCCGGATACTGAACAGTGTAGGATTAGATTCATGCATACTGATCCGTGTAGGATTAGTTTTGTTGGGGGAAGTATGTGGCCCATGGAGATACGGCCCACTAACTTACCTCCGACCCCGCGGAAAGAACGCGCGAGCTTTACGAGCTCGCGCCCGAGCTTGGCAAGCTCGGGCCCGAGCTTCCCTGCTTCGAGGCTCGGGACACTTGCCCCCCCGGGCTTCCGAAGCCTGGGGCTCTGGACCCAAGGCAGACTGCGCCGCGCCGCGCACTATCACACCGCGGGTCCTGTAGGTCACCGCGAGTTTAATGCGGCCGCAGAACCAAAGCACGCCACAAACCGCTGGCAGGTTGGTGGTAGGTCGCGTCAACGGTCAGCTTACTATTCGCCCCTATAGAGAAAGACATGTATTGCCGGGTAGCGGTCCGAACGACAATCTGGGCAGGATGAGGAAATACATCCGAATATCCGGCGGGCCTCGTGCATCCACCACGCCTCGGCACGGCAAAACAGAAGAAGATGACTAGTAACCGAAGGATAACTCGGCGCATCACAACGGACCAAGGTCAGGCTATAGTGGCTGGGGGCCGCATATAAAAAGGGCACACAGGCCACAACCAAGAGAGACGAAAAACAAAGAGATAGACTTAGACAGAAGAGCACTCAGCCATCGTAGAACAGGAGCACTTGCACTCACGTAGGAGCTCTAGTTCCCGGCGGTAGTTCTTCGTGTCCAGATATGGTAGGAACACACATAGTGCCTTGAGCACTTATTGTACTCGAGCCCGGGCTTCCCGAAGCCCGGCCTCACCCTCTTGTACTCGTTTAAGCTTGACATTAAACGAAGACCGGACGTAGGGCTGTTATCTAACAGTGGAGGCCCGAACTAGGATAAAAATCCTCGTGTCTCGCTAGGCTCGCGCGTCCAACGCGACGACGTCCTTCCCTCGGCGGCGCCCGGCCAACAGCCGAGCCTCGGTCCAGGGGGCAGCGCTGTCCTCGGGTCTCACACCCCCACCTTCCCCTTGCTCATCGGCCAGCGGAGGCTCGCCTCCTAGTCGCCAACAGCTGGCGCCCACCGTGGGGCCCGATTGAGGTCTTCTCCCCTCGATCGAGTCGAGGATGGACTTGTTGTCATATGATGACGACGAGGGCTTAGACCTCAACTTCGACGACTGCGACGATCTCGACGACGCGACGAGTTGTACGAAAGATGGCAAGCTGGTTTCCTCGCCGAAGCCCAGGCTGACGAGATGGAGGTAGAGGCATCGCCCGCCTCGGGAAGCGCTTGTTCGCCCCGGCATTGCGGCGAGGCGACATTTCACGACTTCGCGTCACAAAAACCCTCATGGAGGGACTGGAGGCGCCGCCACCGGTGCCACAGCCGGACGGACCACGCACATTCGTGGTCCTGTCCGAAGAGGAGGATCGGTCCTGGACGCGCAACTGGCGCCCTGGCCCATCAGGGCGGGTAGCGGACCAAGGTGTGCCCATGATAGTTGAAGGTGCCGACGGCACCGTCTCCATGGGTGATACCGGCATGTCCCCCTCGCGGGAGCCGCCTCATGCCACGTCTTCGCGGCGTCAGGCGAAAGGACTTCGCTCCAGATACGCGTGGACCTAGGCGAAGAGCACCAGCGGCGCGAGACCACTCAGAGCCTCTTCGCTGGGTCGGTCGGGCGGACCTTGGCGGGCATCCGTCGTAGGCCTACCGGCCCAACGCCCGTCACTCGCGCCGCACTCGCGCGCTCGCCCACCACTACTGTCACCAACCCAGTTCTGCGTAGTCAGCAATGGGTTAGGGCGTTGCCCAGGTCATGCGTGACCTGCAGAAGCATCCGCATGGATTTACCATGGCCAACCTAGGCGTTGCGGTTGCGGACACCTTCAGGCCCAGTCGCACACCAGCGGCACCTCAAGGCGGCGCGACCAGAGCGTCCGGTCGCGTCGGCAGGCGTCCACGTCCACGGCGGGTGGCGCCCCCCAGCGCACCCCGAGCGGTGTATTTTCCCGTCTCGGGCCGCTTCCAGGCGGAAGGCCCCCCGTTGGAAACAACGGGGCTGCCCCAGGATATCCGGCCTTCTCCCGGGCTTTGCGCGAGGCCCCTTGGCCCCGTAAGTTCAAACCCGGGAACATCGAGAAGTTCGACGGGAGCAAGAATCCCGACGAGTATCTCGCCGTGTATACTACCGTCATGTTGGCCGCAGGCGGTAATGAGGCCGTCATGGTCAACTACTTCCCTACCGTCTTGGAGGGAATGGCTCGAACCTGGCTCCTTAACCAGCGTCGAGGTTCTATCTGCATTTGGGAACAACCGCAGAAGCGCCGGACAAACTTCCGGGGCGCTACGCATCGAAAGCCCCAGGACCTCAAGCTGGTGGTCCAGAAGACGGGGGAAGGCCTGCAAGACTACATCCGCAGGATTCGTCCAGGTGCGCAACACTATTCCGTCGATCTCTGACGAGGCCATCGTCGAGGCCTTCAAGGAGGGGGTGCGGAATACCCGTTTCACCGAGGACCTTGAGCTCCATCCAGTCCACACCGCAGCCGATTTATTTCGTGCTACGGAGGGATACACCAACGCCTCCGAGGTGGTGGAGCGCAAGAGAGGCAGAGCAGAGGAGAAGGCGGCGGCCCGGACCGGAGCAGACGACAAGAAGGGCGACGCCGAGAAGAAGAAGAAGAAGAAGAAGGAGCCGTCGCCCGAACTCGCCGCGCGGTGGGCGAGAGGCCCGCTCCTCCTAGCGGCCGCCTCCGGCCGGCTGCCCGGCAGTGGCGAAATGGTCGAGTCTTGGCGAGGCGGACGAGCTCCCGGCCACGGCCTCGGCCGGCCTAAGGCGAACCCTTCGAACAACCGCTACTGCCTTCTCCATCGCCAGTACGGCCACGACCTGCGTAATTGAACGACGTGGACGGCGCGGTTGGAGGATTTCTTCGCCGAACGCGGGCCCATGCCCAAACTCCCCGACAACAGAGTTCCGGATGATCGGGCTCCCCAGGGTGGCCACGGCGATGCCTTCCAGGAGGCTCGCGGGCACGTCGCTATGATTTTCGGCGGCGCGTCCGCCTACAGCTCGCGACGCGAGCTTAAGGCCGCTGCCCGAGAGGTTTACCACCTCAAAAGGGGTAAGCCCGGAGACGCACCCATTCGGTGGTCTCACCAGTCGATCACCTTCTCCGGGGATGAATGTCCCCCCGAGATGACGAGGCCTCAGCGCCTGTCGCTGGTGCTCTGTCCTACCATCAACAACACGCGAGTCGATCGCGTGCTGGTGGACGACGGAAGCTCCTTGGACATCATCACTGCTCGGGTTCTGGAGCAGATGCAAGTCCCGCGGTCCAAGATCAAGGACATAGCCATTCCTTTCTATGGCATTGTCCCGGGGTCATCCCTGCAACCAATCAGACAGATCGTACTGCCCATAACATTCGGGGCCCCACAGAATTTTCGGACAGAGTACGTCACCTTCGAGGTGGTGGACTCCGAGCTTCCGTACAACGTCATTTTAGGATGCCCCGCGTTGTCCAAATTCATGATGGCCACCCACCACGAGTACCACTGCCTGAAGATGCCGGCCCCTCATGGGGTCATCATGATCAAGGGCAACCACAAGGCCGCTATGCCCTGGATGAGAGCGCCCTAGCGATGGTCGGACAGCTCCTAGAGCGCGGCCAGCTAAGGCCGATCGGCCGCCAGTCCGCCCCAAGGTGGCCCTGCAGCCGCAGGAGCCCACCAAGGCAATCCCCCTCTCCGAGGATGACCCCGCTAAGGTCATCCACGTAGGGACCAACCTCAAGTCTAAATAGGAACTTGAGCTCGTCGCCTTCCTCCGAGCTAATGCAGACGTGTTCGAGCACAGGCTAGCCGTTCAGCCTGATAAAAAGCCTGTCAGATAGGCCTTACGACGCTTTCCCAAGTGGAAATCCGATATCATACAGGAGCAACTCGGCAAGCTCCTCCAAGCCGGCTCCATCCGAGAGGTCGAGCATTCCGACTGGCTCACCAACCCAGTCGTCGTCAAGAAGAAGGGAGGGAAATAGCGAAGGTGCATCGACCATCACGACCTCAACGCCGCCTGCCCCAAAGACAATTTCCCCCTGCCGCGCATAGACCAACTGGTCGACGCAACGGCGGACTCGGTGCTTATGAGCTTTCTGGACGTCTACTTAGGCTATCACCAGATCGCGCTGGCAAGGAAAGACGAAGAGAAGACAGCCTTCGTGACACCTTTTGGTACCTTCTGCTACACGACCATGTCGTTCGGTCTGAAGAACGCGGAGCCACGTTCGGCGATTGATGCGTAAGACGGTCCCGGATCGATAGAGGCATAGCGTAGAAGTGTACGTAGATGACATCGTTGTAAAGAACAAGGTCCCATGGGACCATGTGACCGACCTTCAGGAAACGTTTGCTAATCTCAGGAAACATCAAGTCAAGTTGAATCCTGAAAAGTGCGTTTTCGGTGTCCGGTCCGGGATGTTGCTCGGTTATGTGATAGGAAAGGCGAGCATCGGGGCTAACCCCGAAAAAATCAAAGCCATCGAGAATATGAGATCGCCAACCTGCACCAAGGAGGTGCAAGCCCTCACCGGGCGAATTGCGGCTCTCAGTAGATTCATATCTCGTCTCTTCGAACGCAGTGCACCTTTCTGTAAGATCCTGCACAAGCACGATGGTTTCGAATGGTCCGAAGAAGCCGAGACCGCTTTCAGCGAGCTAAAGCGCTATCTGTCCACGCCTCCCATCCTAGCCTTGCTAAAGCTCGGGGAAGCTCTACTCCTCTACTTGGTGGTCGCTCCGCAGGCTATGAGTGCTATACTAGCAGTCGAACGCGAGGGCAAACAACAACCCATCTACTACGTAAGCGAGGTATTGCATGGACCTAAGGAGCGGTACCCCGAGGTTCAAAAAATTTTGTACGCCTTGCTTATGGCCTCATGAAAGTTACGCCACTATTTTCAAGCCCATCCAGTCACGGTATCAACGAGATTCCCGCTAAGGGATATCATCAGAAACCCCGACGCAAACGGGCGGGTCGCAAAGTGGGTAGTCGAGCTTGGTGAATTCGATATCAAGTTCGTACCACGAACAGCGATCAAGTCCCAAGTCGTGGCCGACTTTTTGGCTGAATGGACCGGGCAGGCCGACCCTTCTGGAGGCTCGCCCGAGCTTACAAGCCAAGAAGCACACTGGACCATGTTCTTTGATGGGTCGCGCCAATTCGAGCGATCAGGTTGCGGCTTTGTTCTCATCTCCCCCCAAGGAGACCAAATTCAGCATATAGTACAACTTCATTTTTCCGCAACGAACAATGCTGCGGAGTATGAAGACCTCCTAGCCGGCCTACGAGCATGCACTGCGCTCGGCATAAAATGGCTAACAGCGAAAGGGGATTCGCAGTTGGTCGTCTGCCAGGTAAATAAGGAGTTTCAGTGTTGCGACGACTCAATGGCGCGATACTTGCCACAAGTGAGAAAGCTGGAGAAACACTTCACGAACTTCGAAGTGTATTATGTTCCCAGACTGGTTAATAGCTTGGCCGATAAACTCGCAAAGCTCACCTCCTCACCAGAAACCGCCTCGGCGGGGGTGCTCGTGCAGCACCTACTAAAGCCCTCTATTCCCTCAAGAGAAGAGGCCCCCGAGTAGACGGTTGTCTCGACCCAAACGACCAGAACCGTTTCGTTCCTAGAGCAGCGCGATACCTGGATGACGCCATTCGTCCAGTTCTTGGTGCATGGGACACTGCCACAGGACATAGCTGAGAAATCCCGGCTCCAAAGACAAGCCCGACCTTACCGATTACTTGGGGGCTTGTTGTACCGAAGGGGTTCTAACGGTGTACTTTGCAAGTGCGTCACCCACAGAGCAACGGTGCGGCTGAACGTGCGAACGGGCAAATCATGCAGGGCATTAAGCGCCGAGTATATGACGCTCTTGTCAAATAGCGTCAAAACTGGGTAGAGGAGCTACCCTCGGTGCTTTGGGTAGCCCGGACAACCTCCAATCGAGCTACTGGAGAGACCTCATTCAGGCTCGTATACGGCTCGGAAGCGGTCCTACCCACCGAGCTAAGACTTGGTTCAGTTCGCATTGATTTTGCAGGTCAAATCGACAACGACGAGGAACAACTGTTGGATCTCGACCTATCCGAGTCCTGCCGAGAACAAGCACTATTGCGGGTGGCAGCATACCAGCAATCCCTACGACGGTACGTGGCAAAAAGGGTACAGACCCGGACCTTACAAGTTGGCGACCTGGTTCTAAGACGAGTTCAAAACCTAGCCAACGCCAATAAGCTCACCCCGAGGTGGGAGGGTCCGTACACGGTCGTATCAGCCACACGCCCAGGGACTGTGAGACTGGCTATGCCGGATGGTAGAATCCTCAACAGTTCCTGGAACATCGCTCAACTCCGGAGGTTCTACGCTTGAACCAAAGTCGTAAGTCTTCTTTCTCACCCCTTTTTTCTTTTTTCCATTTTTTCTCTCCCTAGTGAGCCCTCAAACCACCCCCGGAAATCTAAACCTACGATCGGGCTTGGGAGAAGACTCGGGCTGTCCCAGCACACATCGACAGAATAGCAGCTATGCAGAAGCTACACCCTCGGGATTCCCTTGCACACGGGTAAGCCGATATCCATCGCACCATGTAAGACCCCGCACGGGCAAACGCTTTCTGGCGCTATACCATAAGCCCGTATAAAATTGTTGCAGCCCGGGATAACTGCAGAGCCCAACACTTTGCCTCTTACAAAGAAACAGAGCACGGGCCACGAGCTCCATTCTAAGGACACGGTCTCTCTAAATCACGACCGACCTTCTATCAATCCAGAAGCTCGGCCGTGGCTCGGGGGCTAGGGTCGATTTTTTTCAAAAATTGATCTCTCTAAACCACAACCGACCTTCTGTCAATCCAGAAGCTCGGCCGTGGCTCGGGGGCTACGGTCAATTGTTTCAAAAATTGATCTCTCTAAACCACGACCAACCTTCTGTCGATCCAGAAGCTCGGCCGTGGCTCGGGGCCTAGAGTCGATTTTTTCAAAAATTGATCTCTCTAAACCACGACCGACCTTACGTCAATCCGAAGCTTCGGCCGTGGCTCGGGCAGTCGATTTTTCAAAATTGATCTCTCTAAACCACGACCGACCTTCTGTCAATCCAGAAGCTCGGCTATGGCTCGGGGGCTAGGGTCGATTTTTTTAAAAATTGATCTCTCTAAACCACGACCGACCTTCGTCAATCGAAGCTCGTAGTGGCTCGAAACTAGGGTTGATCTTTTAGGGGTCAATTTTTTAAGGGTCGATTGCCCGAGGGTCGATTTTCGATCTTCTCTAAGCCACGCCTGAGCCTCTTTTCAGAAGCTCGGCCATGGCTTGGGGGCTAGGATCGATAGGACTATACCCCGACCTTCAAATCCTTCTTGCCTATACGACTACTTGTGTTTATTTGCATGCAGGAAAAACGACAAAAGGAGGCAAAACAAACAAATATATTGCTCTTCGAAATGGCATATAAAGTGATTCACAGAAATCAAAGTAGCGGACTAAGCGCTGGCGGTCACGTCGGCCACCTCGGCGAGAGCCGGGACGACCTTGATCAGGACAGCGACGGTGGCGACGTCGCGAGCACGAGCTTCTTCTTCAGCAACCTCGGCGAGAGCAAGATCGTAATCCGCCAAAGAACCTCCATGAACTCTTCGTGATTCATGAGAGCAGGCGGGGCGTCCTCCGACGGTGGTGCATCGACAGGAGCGGCAGAGAGAGAGGGAGACGCCATTGCAGCAGAGGTTCGCCAGAGGAGGAGGGGTTGTAGGAAGAAGTTTGGGAATGAAAATTGGTCGCCGCATCGGCCTCTTTTTATAGCCAAGCCTGGGAAGTCGAACCGATTCCAGGAGTAATGGCATCGGGAAGCGACTCAGATGTGAACCGTTTCCAAAATTTGACACGGATGTCTCTCGGGTCGTGGCACAACAGTCAAATCGACGATCGGCATTCCAGGAAGAGGATCGATCAGAGGGGCGACAAAGGAAAAAGACCAAAACAAAGCAATAACATTACTTTTAAAAGAGTATCTACAAAAGGGCAAGTCGGATCATAGCCAAAGAAAAGGAAGAACAATACAAAGGCCTATGGCCTGGGCCGGCACCTAAGCTTACGAAGCTCAGCCATTGCCTCGTCATAACGGTCCTGAAACTCGAGGAGGGCCCTCTGACCACTCCGGGCGGTCCGCACCTCAGCCCGCAAGGCCTCGTTGGCCGCTTCCAAGTCCTAGATGGTGTCCCGGTGGGTCTTCAGCAGATCCTCCATCTCGGTTGTAGCCGACTTCACCCGGGATAGCTCCGCGGCAAGAAGGTCGCGCTCCTCCACCGCACGGGCAGCCTCGGCAGCATGGCACGCCTCCACCGACCGAAGGCGCTCCTCGAGCTCGGTGGAGCGGTCGCGTTCGGCCTTAAGGGCCTCCTGTGACCGACGGGATACCTCCCAGAATCTTTCCGCGCCGTGGCTAGGGCCGCCTCCGCCGCCACAGCACGAGCTTCCAGGGCCACTACCTGGACCGAGCCCGAACGAGCTTCTTCCAGCTCGGTGCGCATGGTTTCGGCTCGCTGCCGCCAGCGTACACCATCTGCCTTCAGGACCTCCCGCTCGGCCTTATGCTCAGCCCCGAACGCACACGCAAGGTCAACAACCTCGCGGTAGGCCTACACCAAGAAAGCGGGCTCAAGAAAAAGAAAGAATTAAAGCAGGGTCAACACAAGACTCCAAAGGCCAGCCTCGAAGGCACTTACCCGCCTCATGGCAGCCGCGACCAGGCCACCCGAGCTATCGCTCAAGCTATTTAATCCCTCGGAGTCCTCCTCCGCAGGCTCACCCCGGGCCTCATCGGCCGAGGCCGGCGCCGCCACCTCCACAAGCTCGACCGCCCCCTCCGCGAGCTCGGCTGCTTCCCTCGCGAACCCGGCCGCCTCGATGGCCTGAAGGCATGGCTCGGGGGCAAAGTCGGTTTGCACCCCGGCATCCGCCTTTAGCTTGGCCACATTCATGCTCACCAGCCACTCCGCAAGGGGCTGGCCGGGAACGGGCCGAAGCCGGATGGACTCCTCCCGGCGGCTTCCCGCAAGTGATAGCTTTTGCTCTACCCACGCCGGCGTCGCCACGATCCACCCCGCGATGACCAGCGGGGCCACGCTCCATAGGCGCACCAGGACGATACTGGCAGCCGTGATGACTTGGACCGGCCAATTCCAGCCGAGCAGGAGCATGTCGCCCATGTCCAACGGCGGGACGGGCAGTTCGCACCCCGCGAAGAGCTCCGACAGACCATTGAAGTCGATTGAGCGCCACCCGAACGTGGTCCGCCCCTCGACGCGGAGTGGCGCCAAGACCGATGTCCCGTTGTCCGTCTCCACCTCCACGGTGACGGCTGGGCAGCGCACGTCGCTGCGTACCACCGGTGGGAGGAAATAGGGCCCCGAGCCCTGGCGCCCTCCATGCTTTGGATAGGGTTCGTTCTCTCGGGCCACTTCCTCCGGCCGCACCGAGATGACCTCCCCCCGCTCCGGCAGACATGGCGACTGAAAACAAAAAACAATCGAGCATGCCCGATCAACCCGAGAATCATGATGAGCGAAGAAAAGAAGGGAAAGCCGAAAAGCAAAACGACCTATCAGCAAGCTCGAGATCTGTCTCCGCCGACCCGCTGTCCAAGGGATCATCATCAACATCAGCGACGCTTCTTGGCGCATTTGGTATCAGCGTCGGCAGAGTCGGTCCGGAACCCCTAGCATTTGGGTCGGGAACGGAGACAGGAGCCCGGGCCGCCGACCGCCCCGCACCGGCGACCTTGTCTCAATGGGAGAGCCCGGTCCGCTTCTTTAAGGGCGGCTGTGTGCTCGCAGCCCGCTCTTGCCGCACCGGGACCTAGCCCGCGCTGCCGCCGTCCAACGAACTCGCTAGGAAGGCGGCCCCTAGGGCTGCCACCAGCTCGAAGGAGGTGGGCCCGGCCTCCTCACCCGCTTTCCCTTGCAAACAAGACAGGGAACATCATCCCGCGCCCATAGAAGGCCCCCTCCAGGAGTGTTTAGCTCGCGGGAACGCATACCTCGTCGAGGATATTCGAGATGCCCGAGCCCGATGACTCGTTATAGTTCACGGGCAGCAGGAGCCCCACGGCCCGGACCACGTCGTCCTGGGGCAGAGCTGCGTAGAAAGGGGAGAAAACATCAAAACACGCCCAAACGAAGCTCGCGCAAGGGACTATGAGGCCGAAGGGGGAACTTACGGGAAGTGCCTTCGCGGGTGAGATCGTCCCACTCGCGGATTTTGAAGAAAGGGTGAACCCGCTTCTGCAGCAGGCTCACCTGATGCTCGATGAAGTCGGCTACGATGTCGTAGCCGTTTAGTCCTCGGCCGGCCAGCTCCCGGATCTTGGCGTCGAGGCGCCTCCGCCTGCTCGGCGAAAAGGCGCGGGCAGCGTCGGCTTCGGGGTCGCGTTCGCGATCCAGAGCCCACAATCACTGAGCACCTTGGCGTAGTACCACCGCGACGCCCACCCCCCGACGTTTTCCTTAGCCTTGAACGCCGGGTATGCGGGTTTCATGTCGCGGCGCAGCTTGAAGTAAGTGCACCCCGCCGCGTCGCTCCCACCGGTCGTGGTCAGCTCGTAGAAATTGAGAAAAGGCTGACCGTCGGCTCCACCCCGACGAACGCCTCGCAGAGATGCGCGAAGATCATCAGGAACAGGATCGAGTTGGGGTTGAGATTCACCAACTCGATCCCACACTGGGCCAGAATGGCGGCGAAGAAGTCGGACTCCGGAATCCAGAGCCCGTGGATAGCAAAAAGCTCGAAGGAGACGACCTCTTTACTCTCAGGCGCGGGAGTTGTCTTCTCGTCGGCCGCCCTCCAGCCGCCGACCTCGATGAAACCGGTGGCGGCCAACCCCTTCAAGGTGTCCTCAGAAATAAGACTCCGGGTGAAGGGCGCCATCGGAGGGGGAAGGTCGGGAGGCGAAGGCGGCAGAAGAGCGAAAGGATGGAAAAGGCAAGAAGGTAGTAGCACAAGAAAGGATACGAGAGAGCGTGGAGGAAAACCACCTCTTGTAAACCGGCGCGGAAGACGAACCGTCACCTGTCTGCCCAAGGGCACGGAAACCGAAAAAGGAAACAGCGGCGCGCATAACCGCGTTTTCGGTTGGAATTCCCGCCAGGGCCAAAACCCACGTGCGTGGGAGGCGAACATTTCACCCGGGGGCAGTTACCAATAAACCTCCGAGCGACACGTCTTTGTCCCGCTCGAGGCTCGGGGGTTAGCTGTTCGGGGGAAGTATGTGGCCCATGGAATCTGACCCACTAACTTACCTCGGCCCATGAAAGAACAGCGAGCTTCTGAGCTCGCCGAGAACTTGGCAAGCTCGGGCGAAGCTTCCTCGCTCGAGGCTCGGGTCACTGCCCCTCGGCCCGGCCCGAGGCTCTAGAACAAAGCGCATGCGCCGCTGCGCCGTGCCCATCCGCCGCGGGTCCCGCAGTCACCGCATGAGTTAAATCGACCGCGATGATCAAGCACGCCACAAACATTTGGCGGGTTGGTGGCGGTCGCGTCAGCGGTCGACTTACCATCGCCCTATAGAAAGACCGTATTAGGGTAGTGGTGCGAGCGGCGATCTGGCGGGATGAGGAAATACACCTGAATATCCGGCGGGCCTCGTGCGTCCGCCACGCCCCGGCACGGCAAAGCAGAAGATGATGACTAGTAACCGAAGGATAACTCGGCGCATCACAACGGACTAAGGTCAGGCTACAGTGGCCGGGGGCCGCCTATAAAAAGGGCGCACAAGTCACAACCAAGAAAGATGAAAAACAGAGAAATAGACTTAGACAGAAGAGCACTTAGCCATCGTAGAACAGGAGCACTTGCACTCACGTAGGAGTTCTAGTTCCCGGCGGTAGTTCTTAGCGTCCAAGTACGGTAGGAACACACGTAGTGCCTTGAGCACTTATTGTACTCGAGCCCGGGCTTCCCGAAGCCCGGCCTCACCCTCTTGTACTCGTTTAAGCTTGGCATTAAACGAAGACTGGACGTAGGGCTGTTATCCGATAGTGGAGGCCCGAACCAGGATAAAAATCCTCGTGTCTCGCTAGGCTCGCGTGTCCAACGCGACGATGTCCTTCCCTCGGCGGCGCCCGGCCAGCAGCCGGGCCTCTGTCCAGGGGGTAGGGCCACCCTTGGGTCTCGCACCCCCACCGTCCCCTTGCTCATGGGCCAACAGAGGCTCACCTCCCAGTCGCCGACAAGTTTCATAGATACTAATCTGTGTAGGATTAGAGTCCTAATGGGCCTCTAGTGTAGAAGCCTATTAGTGCGCTCTATATAAGGGGAGGCGGTGGGACGGTGCACACACACGAGTTCGCCACCACGTAACTCTAGCAGTCACGCCCTCTACCGACACCCAGAAACCCTATCCACGTGCGTGCGGTGCTAGCATACCGGCGCACGGCGTTCCATCCCTAGACCTGTGGATATTATAGAGGCACTGCTGCGGTTGCTGCAGTGTAAGGAACAGGACCCAAGAGGGGGGTGAATTGGGCTTATCAAATTTTACTTTCTAATCAATTTTACACTTGTGTCCAAAGTTTAAACAAATGCGGAAGCTAAAGATAAATTCTTTGAACACAAATAAGATGTCAATGTGATAGCAATCCTAGAGTGAGGTGAACCATATACAACTAGACAATCTAGATATACAATTAGGCGCAAGATAAATCCTATGAGGACTAAGCACTAGCTCAAGGATATGTAATATCAAGCTCAATTTAAGAGCTAGTAGCAATGAACACATGGTAAGGAATAGATAGCACAATAATTATCTCAAGATATGATAATGAATATAAGAGCACAAGAGGCAAACCACAAGTGACACGAAGACTTTTTTCCATGGTGCTCGGAGACTTGCCGACTCCCCTAATCCACGTTGAGGCTTGATCCTCACAAAGACCGGCTCCCTCTCCGAGCCAACCGCCTCTACTCCACCAGTAATTGCTAGTTTCTCCCCTCCGGAGATGGCAAGCACCAACGCCATTGACACAGTTTGTTCGGGCCTTCGAACACACTTCTTGAGAAGGCCACTAGCGCACGATGCCTCCCACGCCGTCTAGGTGCCGGCAAGCACCAAGATAAACAAACCCGAAGCCGATCAAGCTCAAAAATGATGCACACAAGACACACTTGGTCACTCACTCCTCTCACTAGAGTTTCACCAAATCTACCCAATTTGATGCTCTCCCTCTTTCTCATCCTCTAGGGCCAATTCTCACACTTTGAGACACACCCAAAATCTCAGCTAAAACTCAAACCCCCAAGGCCCACCAAAGCTAATCCAAGCTCTCCAAAACTACACCACAAATGAGCTACCCAAGGGTTTATATAGGCCTAGATCTGAAAAACTAGCCGTTGGAAGAATGGTAGTTGTTGGAGGACGGTCTATGAAAAACATCCCGGACTGTTCCAAAATAACTACCAAATGCACCCTGATCGTCTAGCCTCCTACACAAATCGTCCGGCCCCATCGTCCGGGCTACGAATGGTAGTACTGGCCAAACCGTCTAGCCCTAGCTCAGACCGTCCGGCCCCTAGCCGGGACTGTCTGCCAAGTACTACCAAAAACAATCTAAATCGTCTGGCCCATGCCTGGACTGTCTGGCCCCACCCCAGACCATCCGCCAAACACTACCAACTTTCTATTTCCTCTTTTTTCTCAACCCAAGCCTACTTCGGACTGTCTGGCCTTAGATTGTTCGCCTAACACTATGAACTGTCTATTTCTTGGAGACTATCTAGCCTAAAGAAACCCACTATGTCCGGAGACCTCCCAGAGTCCCTTTCGTTTAATCTCGGACAATCACAATTCCGAACACCTCACAGACACCTCCGACACTCTCGCTACACTCTTATGACAACCCGACACCTCACTAGACTCAACTAGGGTTTAGGAGTAAATGTGCATCATCCGAGAGCTAGGAACCGATCCAATCAACACTGATCCGGATCCCTCTTAATAGTACGGCGACTATCCTACAAACCTGGTCTTTCAACCAACCACCAAGACTGGTAAAAGACTAGAAAACATCCCTAACCCTACACTAGCCATACCTTGGCCTTGAGCACCATCTTGAAGCTTGTCTACTTCAACGCCATCAGGTCCACTTTAACGCTCCATGCATCACCTCTTGATGCATTGTGCATGATGACCTTCATCATACGATTGATGATGCCTTCGTCTTGTCAACCTCGACTTGATCGCCTCATGAGACTCTCCCATCCTTTAACAGCCCAGCTGTTAAATTTCGTATAGCTATGCATATCATTAGCATGTTCATTTGTTTTTATGATGGTTTACAAAAATTTTGCATTCAACCACCATACTCTATGGTGGGGACATAAGGCTTTTAACTTTAAACCCTTTGGCCAAGCCACTAGAGTAGTAAGACCTAACCCGACGGGCATGTTTCTTAAACGCCCGAGCTAGATGTAGCTTGCCCGAGCAAGGTAGAGTTCATCCGAGCTTTACCCGAGCTTGGTTGCTACCCATCCGAGCTAGAAGATGTCCGGAGGAAGCTGCCCGAGCTATAGACGGTCGGACTAAGCAACAGAAGACCTGACCGGGCTTGGAGAAGCTCGTACCCATTCAAACAACCCAGCCACCACATCTGTTCTTTATTCCTTTTTGTCTTCGGCGTGTCGGCGAATCTTCTATCCATTGGTGACTTGGGCGGTTTGGGCGAGATCGGCCGAATCTTCCATCCTTTGGTGACTTGAGGCGGTCTTTGCAGCGACCAGATCCTTAGCTTTTCTTACGGAATCTTACCCGAGACTCTCTATTACAAAGGCGGGACTGGACCCACTTGTCAATGGAAGAGTATACCTCTATTTAAACCCATCTCCACCCACTTCAACCAGCCCTCACTCTCATTCTTCTCACGTCCAAGTTCTGGATAGCAGCAAGAACAGCAAGCTGTTCTTCATCTCCACCTCCACCATTTTCAAATCTCCACCCAAACCACCAAGAATCCATCTAGGGTGTTATATATCGTCGGAAAGCTGAAATCATTGGCTATCCATTCCACCCCATGGTAAGCACATGCACGAAGGTTTACTATGGATTTCCCTTCCTTTTCTCTTTGCTATTCGGTTTTAGGACAGCAAAGGCTGATTTCGTTTTCTGTCCATCTATGCCCCCTTTCTTCAAATCCAGGCCATGGAATGAGCAGGAGTAACATCCAAACTTCCTAGGCTTCAAGTACCTCCAACTCCCTTGCACGTTCACAAGGATTTGGGTGAGTTCTTGCTGCCTTTCTTCATCTACTTCGCTGTTTTGAACAGCAGCGAGGTCCTTTGCAGTTTTCTCATCTTGCATGTCATTTTCCGTCACATGCAAGCTCGGAGATGGCCAAGAAGAGTTCATGCATGAGCTAAGGAACGTCTAGGAGCAGATCCACGCTTCTGGAGTTGAAGGAACCTCAAGGAACGAGCTGAAGAGTTGCTGAACCGAGTTCTGGACAGATTGCCGTCCACCACTTCGATCTCCTCATCTTTGGGCTCTCTATTGTTAAGCAAGGCCTTCCTTACTAGGTGAGAACCCAATACTCCCTCTCACTTCTGTTTTTCACCCTTTAGCATTCATGGCTAAGCTGTTCTTTGGTGGAAACCGAAGCCTTAGAAACCCCAGGTCTGAAAACAGCCTGTTTCAGCCTTTCTTTGAGCAGTAGCCTAGTAAGTAAGCTCTATAGAATGAACCGTAGCTCGGATGAAAAAGTGTTCTACATGATAATTGTGCGCCAGGAAATTTCCTACAACTTTGATGTTAAGCCCGAGCTTTGCCAAGCTTATTAGGACCCCCAAAAGTGGCTCGTACTAAGCAACATACAAGCTAAGTGACTTTCCCGAGCTAGAGCTAGTTGAGCCCGACCTTGGTCATGGCATAACCGACCAAGCTATGCCATATCCGACCTTGTAAACCCACTCTTGACCAAGGTAACGTCATTCCCGAGCTAGGAGGCTCATTCCCGAGCTACCTAGGTCAATCCCGAGCTTAGTCTTTACAGCCCCGAGCTAGTTTTGCACCCAAACTTCAAATGGCCATATCTTTCTCGTCCGAACTCGGATTTGGGTGATTCTTTTTGCAAAATTTGCATTAGCTCATGAACTTTCTGAATCTCTAAAAATATTTGATGTTACTATTTGTTGGGTATTTTATTTGGATTTTATTTGATGTTCTTGCTACGAGCGTTAGGAGCCGACGCGTTAGGAGGAGCCCGGACTTGATCAGAAGTTCTCCCGCCAACGAGCAGCAACCAGGCACTTATACTCCCTTCATTTGACTCACCATATTGGTTCTCTATTTACATGCATTGATTTAATTATATCCTATCACTTGTTGCATGCTAATTTCGAGTATGTTACTTGTTGGGTAGAAAGTAGTTATGTCCTACCCAGTGATTAGTACCTCACTAGGCTTGACACCCTTATTCCTTTGTAGCCTAAGCAGGTACTATTATTTATGTTGTGTCACGAATGCTTAGAGTCAATGAGGTAAAGCGATCAGTGGAGTAGTCCATTGGTCGTGTGATTCAATTATTGATGTACTCAATGTTCGGTTTGGATTGATGAGTATTTGGATTACTGTGAGATCTAAGTTGGACTTGAGCGGGTGATAGAGGATGATGGGAGGACGGATCCGGACATGTAGCCCGTTTGGGTAATTGGGGACCGAACATCGGTACCTTCCTCTCAAGTACTATCGTGCGACCACACGTGTTTATGGGGACACTTGGCTAACTTCTGTGCATGCTTGAGCCCTTGGGTACCAGCGGGGCAATGTGTTTGTGGGTGGGGTGGCAGGGCGGACCATCCGTGGGGCATCCTTGTGCTTGGGTGTGATGGGCCTTGGACAAAACCACTGCAACGGTTAACTCCCTCCTGCACTCGTGGAGTGGGGACTGGATAAAGTTAACTCGGGTGACCCAATGGTGGCATGTACATCTAGGAGGCTTCGGCATGGCTTGTCGTGTCGTGTGGGTAAAGTCGTACACCTCTGCGAGTGTTAAAGCTGCTTGAAACGACGCGTCTGGGTTAAGGATGAATCTTGAGTTGGTTAAGCTGCCATTTGTTAGCACTTGGTTCTTGGTTACGGTTATATGGTTTGAATATGTGTTCATTTCGAGCACGGGGTTGCTCGTGGTGTCCTTGGTTGGATAGAGACCGGGGGCGGATAGAGTCCGGGTATGTTTTGATATGGCCGGATAGAGGCTATGGATGGATGGAGTCCAATGTATTGATGATGGTGATGATATGTATTGATGAGATGATGATATTATTGCTAGTCACATTGATTTGAAATGTTTTATTCAAATGCCATTTACAATCTACTTATGTTTACGTCTTGCAAATGCACTTTATGCTGAAAATGTCATGCTAACCTTCCATTGGATACATTATTCATGATTGAGGTTATACATTACCTCCTAGTGCTGAGTACCATCTGTACTCATACAAGTTGCTACTATTTCAGGTGAATATGACCCCACGCTTGAGTATTACCATCAAGCGGGTTGCGATGACGCTAGCGGGCAAGCGGAGTTCTAAATTTCCAGTCGGTAGCCCTTGGGTTATGAGGCATACCTTGCTGGCCCTTTTGGTTTTAGTATGATTAAGACTTCCGCTATTTTGTTGTTGAACATCTTATGTTTCCGCTGCCGTAAAACTCTGAATTATGTTAAACTTATTGTATGGACAGCAGTCCATACCCCGTTGTAATATAAGTTTATGTCCCTTACCGTTTGTGTTGTGTTATCAATCCACATGAGGGTATGTGTGTGATGGTAGCTGATCTTGGGAGCCATCACCGGGCACATATCTGGGCACCCGGTTTACATTCGTTTCAACGAAGGTCGCCCGTGTGTACCGCTGCATGCTTGGGTTGGGAGCTAACATGCTCGGCTTGCTCCTGGGCAGCTAGTATGTTATTTACCAACCACATGGACAGCGTATGGGCAATGATTTCTTTGAGCCGAGTGTGAAAAAGGAGGCGCCGCACATCCTATCAACTTTAACTTGATTATCCTCCCCGACGATTATCCTGCCAAATCGATCTTGACTTAGAACTCAACTCTTGGTGGCACCCTCATCTTGTCGACCTTGACTTGACCATCATCCTTCAACACACTTTGGTCATCACATACACTCCTGGGACATAATTCTCTTCAAACAACTCATGAAAGACATTAGTCCCAAAAGCTCAGTGGAAGATAGATTGATTAGTTGCTTGAAAAGGGCTTAAGCACAACAAGTGTTCAACAATTAGCTCAAACATAAATGTAACACTTGACGTAAAAGGTCTCTACTAAGTGCATCATGATGAAGATATATTTGATCTATAAGAACTAGAGAGATGATTACCCAAAAGATAATTCAATAATTTATGGCAATTAATTAGTTTCATGAACAAAACTTCACTTAAAGATGCACATGAAAGTATATTTAAGAATTACACATGTACAATTCATATTTAAAGTAAAAGTGAAGTTGTGATTCAATTTAAATTAAACTTCACTAAATTAAGTGCATGAAAAGATGTAAACAAGGCATACATGCACAAAGTCAATTTATAGCAAGGTGAAGTTTAACTCTAGCTAGAACAAGAATGACAAGTGAGCAATGCACATATTAAGTTCAAAAGGATAATTATGCACAAATAAATATAACAGGAAGCAAAGTGTATTATTATAAACAATATGTTACTTAGAGCTCACTATGCACTTGCATAAGAGGAATGAAATAATAAATATGGAAGGAATATTGAGATTGCATACCTCATCATGCATTTATTTGATTCCTTTATAGAGATATGAGACTAGAGAAAACTTGGCAATAAACACATTAGTCTCATAACAAGATTATCATATATAAAAGGAATACTATGAGTCAAGCACTAAATCAAACATTTAATAGATATATAATATAGAATATACTTTTCATACCTCTACGTGAATCATTCACCAAGGACCTAAATATGAGACTAAAGAAATAGTATCAATAACGAATATTAGTCTCAACTAGGATGATGCCTTTAATGGTGAACAATCCTTCTATCAATAACTCAAGTTTGTCATTAACTAGTGTTTGTCATTAATCACCAAAATCACACAAGGCTACCTTAAACTTACATGTGGCACTGATCAGTGACTAGAAGAAGGTCGACGAGATCAACTAATTCCTCTACGACAGTACGTACGACGTTGCTGCGGTGGTGATCGGTGAGAAGGGGATGTTCGACTCAACGTGAACAACTACTTTCTGTACCTCGACGTGTGCGACGTCGGACTGAGCTACTCTGACTCTCCTACCACTGCGATCACGCGTCAACTGTAACGATCTGTGATCCTTTCCTTGCATGATATCCTAGGTGTTGGCGGTAGAAATTTTTTAAATTACACTAGTGTAGCCTACACGTTCCCCATAAGTGGTATTAGAGCAGATCATGTGTAGTTTTAGATCTGGATCATGCGTATATATGGATATGTTGTAGTGATTAGCACGAGTTGATATGATCAATCGGTATAGGGTTGTTTGAGGTGTGAGTTGATAGCGCCACACGACCAAAAAGAATAGTCCGTGCTCGATCAGATTCGTGTCGTGCATTACCCCTACCAGCCGGTAACACCATCGAGGCTATTGCACATGCTAAACACATCAGGCCAACAGATCGAGGTTGTGTGCAGCTGTTGCCTTCTCAAGAGGACGTCGCGCAGTGAAAATTGAGGCATTCTGATGACTCAGAATCGGCTTGATATGATCAATCCGATTGAATTTTCATAGCGTTTTCATAGATGCAATCTATGTCCCCAAAAAAAATTTTCAAGGACGCTTCCCCTTCGAACCCCGCCTGCTAACCGACCATGCGGATGGACCTACCATCATTCGTGTGGTGGTTGCTTTGTACGACAGCTGGATATGGCACTTCTTTTTCGGAGTTCCAAGTGCGAATAATGATATTAACGTACTGCAGCAATCTCCCCTCTTCACGTGGCTTACTTAGGGGGAGGCACCCCCGACGAACTACAGAATAAATGGACACCAATGCTCTATGAGGTAATACCTCACCGACGGGATTTACTCAGATTGGGCGACTCTCGTGAAGAACATCTCATACCCACAGACAAGGAAGGACGAGCTGTTCTCCAAGGCAGACATCGCTTGCCGCAAGGATGTGGAGCGGACTTTCAGGGAGCTCCCAGCAAGATTCCACATGATTAGAGGCCTGGCTCGCCAATGGGAACTGAAATCCATCCGTTAGATGATGTCATCTTGTATGATCATGCACAACATGGTAATCGAGGATGAGGGTGGACTATCTCGAGGCCCTCCCAACTAGAGTAGATGGCGGAGCTTGTCCAACCCTCCCATGCTCAGGATGAGGTTCTACAGGGATGCATAGGGTCATTCATGACTGGCGACGCACAGGCAGCTGCAACAAGATCTCATGGAGCATCAATGGGCAAGACATGGTGGCCAGTAGATGGAGTGTGCCTGAATGCATTAGAGCAATGGTCGTACATGTTTATGTTCTGAACCCTATGTCCATTAATTTTAGCTTGTATTTCCTTCTACGTCATGTATCCCGCCTATGCGTAGATCAAATTAAATGATGTCATCGTATGGCCCAGTTGCAATGCACATTGTAACCATCCTTATTATAAATGATATAGACAAAACCGAAGGCAAATAAAACATAGTCCTCATACGATAGCCATAATAGTGGTCATACAATTTCTACCCGGGCAACATAGACAAGGCTAATGCAAATAAATGTTATGAATGGAAATTACAAATAAAATGGTCATCACTTATTAGTGTGAATGCCAGGAAAGTAAAGAATGATTGCTTCGAATGGAATACAACAACACACATCGTCGAAAGCTCAGAACAGTTCACCACATGGCACTGCTGTCATGGCGGGCCTAACTTGTCGCCTTTCATCCTGCGAGAATATTTCCTGCTCCATCTGGTAGTAACATGTTCATTGGTCTGGACATTTGTTCTAGGTCCATGCACATAATCTGGCTCTCATACCTCTTTGTTTTTAACCATACCTTTCTCTCCTTGACGTTCACCATTTTTTCCCCAATACTTCTTGTCCTCACAGGATTCCTCCCTCATGCCAGTCCATTTCTCCAAGAAATGGGTCATCGGGCTAGCGACAGAGGTAGACTTCGACTTAGCCTGCTTTCTGCCAATCGGCCTTGTCTCTCACTCATCTGACTATGATTCGAAGGCAGGGTTGTATGATCCTCCTGGACATGCACCCAACACGGACTTTTGCTTCTTGTTTCCCTACTGAATTGGTGCCTGGATCATCCACTTCTAGTGATGACACAGCATGTGCCAGTAGCGCTCAAGGTCGAATACCTTAGTTGTGTCTTGGTGGTATAGCTTCTTCGCATTGAGCACCTGTAAATCTAATCAATTTTTAGCACATACCCAACGTGACAAACTATAATAGTGAAGCGTGCTCCATCTTACCCTGTCTTGCTCAGTCTTGCCGCTGAAATGAAGTGCTATGATCGAATGGTGAAACCCAATGAACCTTGCAACCTCCTTGTTGATGTGTTGACAATGACTCTCTGCTGACCTGTCGTTCCGCTCGATGCCTCTCATCGAATGCTTGTTGAACTCTTTCATGATCGTATCCTAGAACTTCTGTGTGGGCTAGCTATTCCCAACAATCGGGTCGTATGAGGTGTTCAGCCACATCGAAATTAGGGCCTTGTCCTCCTTGACCGTGTAGCTCGACCCCCTGCCCTTCTTCTTCTTTGCCTTACCCTTCCCCTTGTGTTTCCCCGGTGTCTCTTCCTCCTGATTCTCAGGGACCTCCTCCTCGCAGCCAAAACTATATTCAATGTTCTTGACCAGTGCCTGCTGGCTCCAACAGTAGTCACCTGTAGGCCCTGCAGACTGGTAAAAAAAGATTGTGAAGTCCCTATGGCGGGGCTCTGGAGTACCCTCCTTGGTAAGGAAGGGGAATTGGGGCGCCAGGTTAGTCGCCTTGAAAGGCTGCACCGACCCCAGCAGTACCATATCCCCCTGGGGGTCGGTGGTACTCCGCTATGTCACCATGCTGTCCAATGAATGGCTACCCTCCTTGGTACGGCATGGGCTACTGGCCGCGATAGTAGCCGGCCTCCTCCATCAATCGGTGGGAATCGGGTCCATTTTAGCCATGCAAGTGCATACACGCATGTCATTACCAGCAAACATGAATTACAAATGTAAAAAGCAATTTTGGCAAGCAAGAAATTTAGTACAAAGTCTCAATTATCAACGAAATATGCATGCATGGCATATTTAATCCAACAGTGCACCATACGAGCAGAGATAATTTACCGCATGAACACTTACTTCTATTACATTTCAGACAGCACTGGTACTACATATTAGTACATATGATACCTTCGTTTGCATAAAACAAACGAGACATAAATGACATAACAGAGATGACAATACTCTACGGGATATAGAGACATAATAGATATGACAATGCTCTACGGACATAAAAGAGACATAATAGGTAGCTGTCCAAGGCAAGCCCCAAACACATGATTCAGATCAGCCAAGTCTAAACACCCCTAGAATGTTCGCTGTCATAGTCGATGCCATTCTGGATCGCACCAATCCTGAAAATCGACGTAGTAGTTTTAATCATTAGGGTCATAGTCCAAACCAAATATGTCGGTTGGATCGACATCTAGCTAAGGGTTCCTGTCGTCTTTGATCTGGACCGTTGGAGGCGTCAACGCCTCCGTTGGTTTTTTCAACTCTTCAGCAACCTCTAGTGCAAGCATCTCAAGACGTTCAACTATGGCCTCCATTTTGAGCAGTTGACGACCGCAGCAGAGGTGCCAAGGTCGAAGTTCTCATAGGCTATTTTGTGGATCTCCATCGCAAGTTTAACCACACAATCTAGAGCAGACCTTAATAGCTGTCGGGACCCGGTCAAAGGAGACCGAACCCCTCTATGCATTCCGTACTAGTCCCAAGGATCAATAGCTAGTACGCACAGTCCAAACAGAGTGATACATTACTGTCGACGGCTGGAAGGCGAGCCTCCGCAGGCCGATATGCAAGGGAAGGGGTGTGCGAGACCCGAGAGCGGCCTTTCCCCCTCTCAACCGAGGTCCGCAGGTGCGGGCGCTATTGAGGGAAGGACGTGTTGGTGGGACGGGGTGTCGGAGATGCTGACACGGGTGTTTTTATCCTGGTTCGGGCCTCCACTGCAAGATAACAGCCATACGTCCAGTCTTCTTTTAGTATCGAGGTTAAACGAGTACAAGGGGGTGAGGCCGAGCTTTGGGAAGCCTAGGCTCGAGTACAATAAGTGCTCAAGGCACTATGTGTGTTCCTACAGTACCTGGATGCGGAGAACTATCACCTAGAACTAGAGATCCTACCCAAGTGCAAGTGCTCCTATTCTATGGTGGCCGAGTGCTCTCCTGTTTGTATCTCGATCCTCTTGTTGTGGCCTATGCATCCCCTTTTATAGGCGGCTCCCGGCCACTGTAGTCTGGTTTCGGTCCGTTGTGAAGCATCATGTTGCCTCCTGGTCACGGGTTGTATTCTCTTGTTTCGACGTGCTGCAACATAGCGGACGTATGAGGTCCACCGGACATTCGGGCGTGTTTTCCCAACTTGTTAGGATCAATGTTCGGACCGCCACACGTCAATACGTGTCTTTCTCTATGGGGGCGGACGGTAAGCTGACCGCTGACACGACTGGCCACCAATCCGTCAGCGACTTGTGGCAGGCATGCATCGGTACTACAGTTGCATTTAACTCGCGGTGACATGCGGGACCCATGGCGAGCTTGCACGCGGCGCGGCGCAGTCAGTGTTGGGGCCCGAGCCTCGGGTTTCGGAAGCTCGGGAGGCGAGAGACCCGAGCTTCAGAGAGGGAAAGCTCAGGTGCGAGCTTGCCAAGCTCGGGCGCAAGCTTATGAAGCTCGCGCGGGCTCTCTACTGGGCCAGAGGTAGGTAAATGGGCCGTGTCCCCGCGAACCGCGTACTTTCTCCAACAATTAGCCGCTGAGCCTCGAGCGGGACAAAAATGTCCTGCTCAGATGTTTATTGGTAACTTCCTTTTTGGCGAAACGTTGCGCCTCGCGCGCGCGCTCTTGGTTCCGACGGGAATTCCAACCGCCTTGATTCTGTAGCTGGCCGTCTTTCCCGGTTTCAGACTTCGCAGATAGGCGGCGATTCGCTTCCTTGCCGGTTATAAGACGCGGTCTGTCTTCCCACGTCACTTTCCTTACGATTTCTTGTCTTCTCCGTGCTATTGCCTTCTCGCCCTTCAATCTCTTCGCTTTCCACTGTTCCTGCCCTCCGACCTTCTCCCCTAATGGCGCCCTTCACCCGGGGTCTCACCTCCGAGGAGGCCCTGAAGGAGATGACTGCGGCTGGCTTTATTGATATCAATGGCTGGAGAGCGGCCGGCGAGGAGGTGGTCCCAGCGCCCGAGGACTACGAGGTGGTCTCCTTCGAGCTTTTCGCCATCCACGGATTCCGGGTCCCGGAGTCCGACTACCTCTCCGCCATCCTAGCGCAATGCGGGATCGAGTTGGTGAACCTTAATCCCAACTCGATCCTGTCTATGGCAATCTTTGTGCACCTCTGCGAAGCATTGGTCGGAGTGGAGCCGACGGTGAGTCTCATCCTAAACTTCTTCGATCTCACCACGACCGACGGGAGCGACGCGGCGGAGTGCGCCTACTTCAAGCTGCGCCGCGATATGAAGCCCGTGTACCCGGCGTTCAAGGCCTAGGAGAACGTCGGGGAGTGAGCGTCGTGGTGGTACTACGCCAAGAAGCTCGGCAAGTGCGGGCTCTGGTTCTCGAACGAGAACCCTGGGAAGCGGACGCTGCAGCGCCCCGTGCTAGAGTTGACGGAGGCCGTTTCGGCGGCCAAGATTCGGAAGCTGGCCGGCCAAGGGCTGAACGGCTATGATATTGTGGCCGATTTCGCCAAGAATCGGGTGAGCCCGCTGCGAAAGCGGGTTCACCCCTTCTTCAACATCCGCAGGTGGGACAATCTCACCCGCGAGGGCGACTCCCGTAAGTCTCTTCTCGACCCTCGGCCTTTCGCCCGAGCTTCTTCTTGGTGCATTCTAATATTCTTTCCTTTCTCTGTAGCCTTGCCTCGGGCCAAGGTAGCCCGGATCGTGGGGCTTCTGCTGCCTGCGAACAACAACGAGCCATCGGGCTCGGGGATTCGGAATGTCCTCAAAGAGGACAACGAGGTTCACACTTTTGCAAGCTCTGCGCCCTTTGGGCGGCCTTTTCTGGGCGCGTGCTGACGTTTTCTTGGTTTGCTCGCAAGGGGAGGCGGATGAGGAGGCCGGGCCCGACGCCCTGGCACTGGTGGCGGCCCTAGGGGTCGTCTCTTCAGCGGGCTCGGCGGACGGCAGCAGCGCGGGCTGCGCACCAGGTGCACCAAAGGTGGGCTGCGGGCACGCGACCGCCTCAAGGGAAGCAGACTAGGGTCTCTCGGCGGGATAAGGTCGTCAGCACGAGACTACCGCCCTGGCCGTCGTCTATGGTCGGGAGGTCGGTGCCCTAGGCACTGCTTCATTCGAGACCGGCCCGCTAAGGGCTCCGGGACAGGATTCCATCGAGCGGCATACCAAACCAAGGCCGAAGAAGCTTCTACGATGTTGGACGGAAGCCTGCTAGGACAAATGGGCCCCGGGTATCTAGAGATATATTATTGGACGTACAACCTCTTTGGGCTGAATCGGACAGATCTTCCAAAAGGCGGGCTTGGAGGCTGGCGCGGCCTGACTTGGTCTACAAGGAAACGAACTCGTTTCCTACTCGAATACATGGAGATTGATGTAACCAACCCGATTATATCTTTATCTTCCTTATACGGATTAGGGAACCTATCTGTAACCCGACCCCTTGCACTATATAAAGGGGGTCGGGGTCCCTAGTTAGATCATGATCATCATCAGCAACATCGACATCTTCATCCAACCATCTAGTCCTCTTACATCTCATTGTTCTTGAGATCCACCATAATACAATCCACGAGCACAGGAGTAGGGTATTACCTCACCTTGAGGGCCCGAACCTGTATAAATTCGGCTCCTTGTGCTACCATCGTAGTTGTGATCTTTCGCACTGCCCCATAAAATACATTGCCGACGCAAATTGTCGACAGTTGGCGCGCCAGGTAGGGGCAGCGTCAAGATCAACTTCATCAACTTCGATGGCTTCGATTGGCGGATTCGTCTTCACTTACGCCCTCGGCCAAAGCTTCATCTTCGGAGATCTCGGCTACATCGCCGGTGACTTCGGGGAACTACGGTTGTGTGAGCCAAACTTTGTTCGGTCGACGCATTACCGAGGGAGGTGGTACGCGATTCCGGCCGAACCTCACCGCCTCAGGGTCTCTCCCCTGGATTCCTATCCGGAAGAGATCCAATCTGATGATGACGATTCTGACTGGCCTACCGCTGGACTTCCCTTCAGTTTTGGTCGGGATCTACCACTTCTTTCTTTACCAGCTCCTTATGCTAACGAAGAACCAAGTGGCGATCTTATTCTCGGTCTAGATTGCACTCAGATTCAATCGGGAATCACAATTCCTCAATCGTGGTTCGCCCCGTTCGGATTAGGAAATCCGGCCGTTGTTTTCCATCGGATAACACGCCAGCTTTTCCAATCTGGACCATGGAGCGGAACACGGCATGCACACACTGGGACGAGTGTTCTGAGTCTGGGCTCAGGGATAACTCTAACCAGGTCAACTTCCCGAGTGGACATGCCATTCGGATTGGTCAATTCGGCTGCAAGATTTCAGCAGATTCGCTCTGCCAAGTCTCTGCTTGACCTCTCTCGACCAAAGATCCAAGACGAGAAGTAGGAGTCATAATCACTCCCATCGACGAACCGACAAATCGGGACCAATTGAGCCTCTCTTACTCGGAGTCCGAGTCGGAGGAGAGCGTCAACGACTTCCCCGACTGTCACGGTATCTATGTGCTGGATAGACAAGCCTCCGGATCGACTCGGCGCCCCGTGGACGAGGCGGGAGCCGAACACAGCCAGGGAGGCGGAGAAGATCTGCGCGACAAATTATGCGGTCGCACACGAGAAGTCCGGGAGGAACTGCTTCAAGTCCATATGGGAGACCACTCCGTCTTTCGTACGCCCAGCAGAACATCCTCGCATGTAAAACCCTCCTGGACAATGTTGGGTCTTTGCTTGGAGAAAACAGCCCTGCTACGCCGATCATGGACCAGATCAAAGCCATGATGACGGCAGCGGCTGTCCAGGGTACTCGGGACCAACAGCAGATTTCGGCGAAGCGATCGCCACGAGTAGTAGTACTCGGCGCAGTCGGCACACAACATCTCGCGGCAAGACGCCGCAAGCATAAGCCGCGACCTCCGCCACGACATCGAAGCCCGGCGGAGGGAGCAAGAACAAGACCGGCGTCGCACTCCGCCACGCCGGATCCTTCCCCGCCAGTCTCCTCCTCTAGGAGACGGATTGATTGACGGGATCAAGGCGATCACACCCCGACTTCGTCAGGTAAACTGGCCCAAAGGGTTCAACCCCAAGAGAATAGTGAAATTTGACGGGGAGCGGGACCCAGAGGCTTGGTTGCAGATCTACTCTTTGGCAATCAAGTCTGCGGGTGGAGGATACGATGTGATGGCAAACTATCTGCCCGTCATGTTAACTTCTCCGGCTCAGGGTTGGCTCGCAGGCCTTCCAGAGAACTCGATTGGTTCCTAGGGAGAGCTTTGCGAACAATTCGTCGCCAATTTCTAGGGCACTTACGAGAAGCCTGGAACCCAATGGGACCTTTATCAGATTCATCAGAAAAAGGATGAGTCTCTAAGGGATTTCATTCGGCATTTCACCAAGAAGAAGAACACAATCCGAGAGATTTCGGAGGCAGTCGTCGTCGTCGCGGCCTTCCAGAAGAGAGTTCGCGACCCCGACCTGATCAAGAAAATGTCTCGGAAGCCCCCGACCACCGTCAAGGAGATGTTCGCCTTTGCGGATCGATACGTCGCCGCCTCGGACGCTCTCGCTGAGCGTCAGGAGGATCACCCGAGTAAGAACGAGGGCAAGAAGGACAAGCCCGAATCATCCTCCAAGAAGGAAAAGAAGCGCAAGGGTGAGGAGTTGGTGGCGATCGCGGACCATGGTCAGCAAAAGCCGCCTCGACCCGTTGACTACAACAAGGTAATGGAGGCACCGTGTCCTTTCCATCCAAATGGGAAGCACGCGGCGAAGAATTGCAACGTCTTGAAGAGGTTCGCTGAGGAGCACAACAAAGACGCTCCGAAGGATGCCAAGCGAGATGATTAGCGTGACCTCGTGGTGACGCTTACCTGCCGTGGCGTGAGCTCAATTACATATTCGGGGATCGGATGCATACGAAGTCCAAACGTAGCGTAACTTACTACTCGGGAAGTTAATGCAGCCGCTCCGGTGACCCCCGAATACCTTCGATGGTCCGAAGTTCCCATCAAGTTTGATCACTCGGACCACCGTGACCACATCCCTTGCCCGGGAAGATATCCACTCATCCTGGATCCCGTGGTATGGGGTGTCCGTCTTCGTAAAGTCTTGGTTGACGGCGAAAGCGGATTAAACATCATTTTCGCCAAGACCTTCAATAAGATGGGGATTCCAAAGTCGGCGCTTCAAAAGACCGACGCGCCGTTTCACGGCATAATCCCGGGAACCTCCTCAGTGCCGATTAGGAGAGTCACTCTTCCGGTCACTTTTGGCACTCGGGACAACTTCCAGACCGAAAACCTCAGCTTCGAGATGGTCGATTTCGAGACTGCGTATCACGCAATCTTGGGAAGGCCGGGCTTGGCCAAACTCATGGCCGTCCCACACTACACCTACTTACTCATGAAGATGTCGGGTCCGCGGGGCGTGATCACGGCCCACGGAGACGTCAAGTTTTCCTATCTCCTTGATCGGGAAAACTGCGACTTCGCCCAGTCAACCGAAGCGGCCGCCGAGTTGGACAAGATCCGGTAGGCGGCCACTACTCTCCGTGACAAGGGCGAACCGCCAAGCAAGAAGCCATCTAGATCAGGCATCAAGCCTGACGAAGATGTCAAGCGTATTTCGCTCGACCCATCTGATTCGGCCAAAACAGCCCTGATCGGGACAGAGCTTGATCCGAAATAGGAAGAGGCACTCGTCACCTTCCTCCAAGCGAATCGAGGCTTCTTCGCTTGGAAGTCGTCCGACATGCCTGGTGTCCTAAGGGAGGCGATCAAGCACTCTTTGAACGTACACGACAAGGCCAAGCCAATCAAGCAGCGGCTGCGTCAGTTCACACAAGATCGGAAGGAAGCCATGAAGACGGAGATCACCAAACTTTTAACCGTCGGCTTTATAAGGGAGGTGCTCCACCCCGATTGGTTGGCAAATCCGGTGCTTGTACAAAAGAAGAACGGTACTTAGCGCATGTGTATCGATTACACCGACTTAAATAAAGCATGTCCCAAGGATCCGTTCGGACTACCTCGCATCGACCAGGTGGTTGATTCCATCGCGATTCGCGAGCTTTTGAGCTTCGATGCCTACTCAAAGCTAACACCGGATCAGCTTAAAGGAAGAAGATTGTATCAAGACTTCGTTCATCACTCCGTTCGGGGCTTTCTGCTACGTCACTATACCCTTCGGGCTGAAGAACGCCGGAGCAACGTACCAGCATTGCATTCAACGATGTTTCCACAACCAGCTTGGGCGCAATGTGGAGCATACGTTGATGATGTTGTCGTCATGTCTCGGGTAACCTCTGACCTGGTCACTGACCTATCGGAGACATTCGAGGGCCTGTCGGCATACAACATGAAGTTGACCCGGAGAAGTGTGTCTTCGGGGTCCCTTCGGGAAAGCTCCTCGGTTTCGTGGTATCGCACCGCGGAATTGAAGCTAACCCGAAAAGATCAAAGCTATCATGGAGATGGCTCCCCCAACGTGCCAACGGGACGTCCAGCGTCTACATGGGTGCAAGGTTGCACTCGGCCGATTCATCTCGCGACTCGGTGAGCGTGGGTCGCCCTTCTTCAAGCTATTGAAGAAGCAACAAGACAAGTTCGTCTGGACACCTGAGGCACAGAAGGCTTTTGAGGATCTCAAATCGTTCCTCACTTCACCGCCGGTCTTGGCATCTCCTATGCCACGGGAACTGCTTCTGCTATACATTGCGGCCACCACTCATGTAGTGAGCGCCACGGTGGTAGTGGAGCGTGAAGAACAAGGACGCGTGTACAAGGCTAAACGCCCGGTCTACTTCGTCAGTGAAGTATTGGGCGAGTCTAAGATACGCCACCGCAGTCGTAAGCTTCAGATGCGGTCCCGACGCCTCTCGGGTCAAACACTACTTTCAAGAACATCCAATTTCGGTGGTTACTTCTTTTCCTATTGGAGAAATTCTCCATAATCGGGAAGCCACTGGGAGGATAGCTAAGTGGTCGGTGGAACTTGGGGCCTACGAGTTCTCGTTCAAGCCACGCAGCGCCATAAGGTCGCAAACTCTCGCTGACTTTGTCGCCGAGTGGACGGAGATGAGCCTCGCCGTCAAGAGGCCGATCATCGAACATGTACTTCGACGGCTCTCTCCATGACATGCGTGGGCAATGACATCGTTTTATATCACCGGAGGCGAACGACTCAAGTCGCCCTCCGATTCATTTTCCGGCTTCAAACAACGCAGCCGAGTACGAGGCGCTCATACACGGCCTCCAGATACATATCGCTCAAGATCCGGTGATTGGTGGTTCACCGAGATTCTCACCGGTGGTGGTGAGCCAGTGCGTATGATTGACTTGTGTCAACGACAACATGACCGCCACCGTCAGAGGTCGAAAGTTGGAAGACAAGTTCGATGGGTTGGAGCTTATATACATCCTGCGGCGAGACAACGAGGCGGCTGATTAGCTTGCAAACATGGGTTCTAGTCGGGCGCCAGTCCCGGCTGGAGTCTTCGTCCAAGAGCTTCACGCCCCCTCCATCACACTGCAGGAGCAACTACCCCAACCGGAGGAACAACAACCCGGGTCAGAGGTTCTTGCCCTCGACTCGGATTGGACGCAGCCATACTTTGAGTACCTACAAGAAGAAAAGCTTTCCCACGATCGGGGGGCTGCCGAGCAAATTCAACGTCGGAGTCGTGCCTACGTGGTGCATGAAGGAATTTCAGATCACTGGCGCCTCCCAAGATACTTCAAAAGTGCATACCCGAGTCTGAAGGATGCGCCCTGCTGCGCGAAATTCACTCGGGCATGTGCGGTCATCCGGCGGCATCAGCTACATTGGTCGGAAAAGCCTTCCGGCAAGGATTTTACTGGCCAACTGCGGTCTCAGACTCAAAAGAGATCGTTCGCAAGTGCGAGGGTTGTCAGTTCTTCGCTCGGCAGATCCATGTGCCGGCTCAAGAACTCCAGATGATCCCCATCACCTGGCCGTTCGCAGTCTGGGAGCTCGACATCGTTGGACCCTTCAAGAAGGCCCCAGGTGGTTTTGAACACATCTTCGTCGCTATTGACAAGTTCACTAAATGGATTAAAGCCAAGCCTGTGACCAAGATTACGGCAGCCAAAGCCACCGAGTTCTTTCAGTAGATCATCGGTCGGTTTGGCGTGCCATCTCGGATCATCACAAATAATGGCTCTCAGTTCAAAAGTGACGAGTTTCAAAGCTGGTGTGAAGATGTGGGCATAAAGATTTGCTTTGCTTCAGTGGCACACCCACGGAGCAATGGGCAAGTCGAGCGCGCAAATGGCATGCTTCTACAAGGCATCAGGGTGCGAATCTTCGATCGGCTCAACCCATACGTGGCCAAATGGATGAAGGAATTGCCTACCATACTCTGGGGGCTCCGTACAAGCCCTAGCCGAGCTACAGGGCAGTCTCCCTTCTTCCTCGTGTACGGGTCTGAGGCGGTCCTTCCAACGGAGCTACAGTTTGGGTCGCCACGAGTTCAAAGGTTCAATGAGGATGAGTCGGAGGCCAGTCGGATCGACGATCTCCACCAATTGGAGGAGGCTCGGGACGCTGCAATAATTCGGTCAGCCAAATACCTCCAGGGTCTGCGTCGCTACCATGATCGCAATGTACGGAATCGTGCCTTTTCGGTTGGAGATTTGGTCCTCCGGGTCAATCAATCGAGAGGCCATAAACTCTCCCCACGCTAGGAGGGTCCCTACATTGTCGACTCAGTAACGCGCCCGGGGGCTTACCGACTGAGGCGAGAAGACGGCGCTCTTATGGACAACTCGTGGAACATCGAACAATTGCGTCGGTTCTATACATGACGACCATTGTACACATGTTTACAATTAAATAAAGATAAGTTTTCGTTCACATTGTCTTTATATTCATGCAATTCAGCTTCTGACTTGCTACTTATTTGTGTTTCAATTAAGTAGTAAGTCAGGGGCTACACCTAATTAGGCGCGCAATCGCGCACCTAATCCCTTTTTTATGCAATTCAACTTCTGACTTGCTACTTATTTGAGTTTCAATTATGTAGTAAGTCGGGGGCAACACCTAATTAGGTGTGCAATCGCGCACCCCTTCTCTTAGTGAGGATAAATTGACTTGCTCCCTAGTCGGATTCCGACTAGCGAGTAAGTCGGGGGCAACACCTAATAAGCTGCAGTCTGCACCTAATCGATACCTAATCGTTTTTTCTCACTTCAAGTTCATGTTGAGCCTAAGTGTTAATCGTTACGAGTAACAAAACTCTTGTCTCCTAGCGTCTTTGGAGACAGAGCTCCGCGCCAACTCCTAAACGGGCAGAGTGCTTAGTAAAAGGAACCTAACTTGCTCGGGCAAAATGTATGACTCGGATTAAGAAAAAACAATTAACATATATTATATTGAAAAGAAAATATATTACATCAATAATTTACAATAAGTCCCTACATCTAGATGGAATCTAAGCCTAGATGGCCCCTAGGCCAGTTACAGGAGGATGGCGGCGAGCGCGATCGACGATCACACCCGCCAACTCGCCGAGGGATGGGGCGACGCCGAACAAGGCCTCGGCGGCGGCAGCATCACGGGCGTGGGCGCGGGCCAACGCCTCGACGATCTCATCGGCCACCTCGGCGAGAGCCGAGGCGACCTTGGTCAGGACCGCGGCGGAGGCGACGTTGTGGGCCCGGGCTTCTTCTTCGGCGACTTCGGCAAGTGCGAGGTCGAACTGCGCCCACAGCTCCGCCAACTCTTCGTCACGATCCATGGGATCAGACGGAGAAGGAGGGGCGGAGTATGAAGTTCAGGATGAGAAGCAGTCGCCGCACCGGCCTCTTTTTATAACCGAAATCGGGAAGTCGAACCGATTTCGGGAAGTGATGGCATGGGGGGGGAACCCCAATGAGAACTGTTCCCAAGATTTTTTGATGTGGAGGTCTCCGGGAAAATGGCGCAACATTCAAAGCGACGATTGGCTTTCCAGCAAGCGGCGCTGGGTATGCCCCGTGGCGACGGAGAATAGCGCGCATTTGTCAAAAGTCCTTGGGCGATGTTTCGACTTCGCGCTAGGCAGGAAAAACGAAGCCCTGGATTCATTGTTACAATATTTGGGCCCAGACTTAAGTTCTGGAGAGCACGCTCCATGTGGGCCGTAAGCTGTACACGACATTGTTCGCGTACAGATGCCGTTCGGGTCAAACCTAGTTGGGAAAAGGGGCGCGCCCCCGGTGGGGCCTTATGCCAGTCGTCAATCTTTTGAGGGTTGGGCGCTTCCCGGGTAATTAACTTAGCCTTTGAAGTGCCCCTTGGGGACGAAAGTTGGTTTGACCTCAGTCAAAGCGAACATCAAAGGCTACTTCTCCAGTTGGGTCTCAGTGGCACATCTCCGGATCGTTCGTCATCAAGACGAGCACCACTTGGAGGACCTCAACTTGGAGGTGGGCGTATTCTTCCGAGAATCATTAGCTTGACTCCGCATTAGTCGGGTCAGGACGCCTGAACGCCCTACGCGGGCTGTGGCAAGTCCCCTGCTGGACCGAATGTTGGGCTCTGCCTGTCAGACTCGAATGTCATAATTTGTAACAGGGAGGATAACGCAGGGTGACACTGATCACTCGGCAACATCCACCTTTTTGGTATGCCTCTTCGTGGGGCCAATAGCCAGCATACCAATCCGTCGGGCTGGGTACCAGACATCTTTTAAGACTTCAGATTTTCTCTTGAGTCCTTTGCATCTGAGTTGTTTGATCAGCAGGTTACTCTGTGAGCGGCACTTCATCAATTTAACGAAGAATGACGTCACTCGGGCTACATCTGAAGAGCTGCAAGCTGGACCCGGAGTCAAGACAACCCAGTCGCGAAGCACTCGGGGCTACTGTGGACAACATGGGCCCCGGGTATCCAGAGATATATTATTGGACGTACCACCTCTTTGGGCTGAATCGGACGGATCTTCCAGAAGGCGGGCTTGGAGGCTAGCGCGGCCCGACTTGGTCTACAAGGAAACGAACTCGTTTCCTACTCGAATACATGGAGATAGATGTAACCAACCCGGTTATATCTTTATCTTCCTTATACGGATTAGGGAACCTATCTGTAACCCGACCCCTTGCACTATATAAAGGGGGTCGGGGGTCCCTAGTTAGATCATGATCATCATCAGCAACATCGACATCTTCATCCAATCATCTAGTCCTCTTACATCTCATTGTTCTAGAGATCCACCATAATACAATCCACGAGCACAGGAGTAGAGTATTACCTCACCTTGAGGACCTGAACCTGTATAAATTCGGCTCCATGTGCTACCATCGTAGTTGTGATCTTTCGCACTGTCCCATAAAATACATTGCCGACGCAAATCGTCGACACCCGTGGATGCCGGGTCGGCAGAGACAGACCTCGAGCTCGCCTGTAAGTTGTCCCGTCTTTGATCTTTCTTCCCTTTCTTCGATGTCGCATTTCCTGGGTTGATCGTGGGATCTTTTGGTTGTTTTTGCCGCCAGTCGCTATGTCCGCCGGGACGGAGTGGATTCTCCCGGTGCGGCCGGAGGAAGTAGCCCGAGAGAACGAGCGCCACCCGAAACACAAAAAGTGTTGGGGCTCGGGGGCACACTACCTTCTGCCGGTGGTCTTGCAGCGACGCATTGCCGCCAGCCGCCATCGCTCGTGGAAGCCGACTCGACGCCGACCTGGCGCCGCTCCGAATTGAAGGGCGGACCACGTCTGGGTGGCGTCCGATCGACCTCAACGGTTTGACAGAGTTCTTCTCGAAGCACGGCCGGCCTATCCCACCGCTGGACTCGAGCGACATGCTCTTCCCCGGCTGGAATTGGCCGGTCTGGGTCATCACGGCAGGCAACACCATCTCGGTGTGCCTGCCGAGCGTGGCCCCGTTGCTTGCTGTAGGATGGATCATGGCGACGCCGGCGTGGTTTGAAGAGAAGCTCGCGCTTGTCAGAAGCTGCCAGGGGAGTCCATCCGGCTCCGGCCTATCCCCGATCAGTCCCTTGCTTAGTGGGCGATAAGTACCAAGGTGGCCAAGCCGAAGGAGGACTTCGGGGTGCAAGCAGACCTTGCACCGGAGCCATGCCTCCTGGCCATCGAGGCGGTCGAGCCCGTGGAGGTGGTGGCCAAGCTCGCGGAGAGGGCGACCGAGCCCGCGAAGGGGGTGGCGCCGGCTTTGGCCAGCAAGGCCAAAGCCGAGCCTACGGAGGAGTCCGAGGAGGAGGCGAGCAGCTCGGGAGGCGGCTCCGGCGACTTAGTTAGAAGGCGTCGCAAGACAGTGTGTCTTGCCTACCGCTTGAGGCAGACCTTGCGACGATCATGAAACGAGTAAGTACCTTCGAGCTTGGCTTTTGAATTCCGTTTTGATCATGCTTGGTTTTTCCTTCCTCTTGAGCTTGCGCTCCCGGTGCAGGCCTACCGCGAGGTCGTTGGTCGCACGTGCGTGTCCAGGACCGAGTAGGAGGCTGATCAGGACGCCGCGATGGCGACGCACGCTTTAGCGTGGCGGGCCGGGCTATGCAGGTCGAGCCGAGGACGCAGCTGGCGCGGTCCGCACTATGGCCGTGGAGGCTCGTGCCGCGGCGGCGGAAGCGGTCCTTGCCACGGCGCGGGATGACACTGGGGAGGTGTCCCGTCGGTCGCAGGAGGCACTTAAGGCCGAACACGACCGCTCTGTCGAGCTTGAAGAGTGCCTCCGGTCGATAGAGGTGCACCACGCGACCGAAGTCGCTCGGGCAACAGAGGAGCGCGACCTTCTTTCCACAGAGTTGTCCTGGGGGAAGTCGGCGGCGGCTACGACGGAGGGTCGCTTGAAGACCCATGACGACGCCGTCTGGGAGCTGGAGGCGAGTAACGAAGCATTGCGGACTGAAGCGCGGGCCGCCTGAGATGATCGGAGGGCCCTTCTTGTGCTTAGGATCGCTATGATGAAGTTGCGGCCGAACTCCGCAAATTTAGGTGTCAGCCTGATCCGTAGGCCTTTGTACTCTTTTTCCTTCTTTTGTTATAGTTTGTACCGTCCTTGCGACTATGTTTTTTGAAAGCAACATACTTGTTTGTTTGTCTCCATCCTTTGTCGCCCTTCCTGTATGCACAGAGTAGACACAAGTAGTCATATAGGCAAGAAGGATTTAAAGGTCGGGGTGTAGCCTCATCGATACTAGCCCCCGAGCCATGGCCGAGCCTCTGGATGGACAGAGGGTCGGTCGTGGTTTAGAGAAGACCAATTTTTTGAAAAAATCGACCCTAACCCCCAAGCCATGGCCGAGCCTCTGGATGGACAGTGGGTCGGTAATGGTTTAGAGAAGACCAATTTTTTGAAAAAATTGACCCTAGCCCCCGAGCCAGGGCCGAGCCTCTGGATGGACAGAGGGTCGGTCGTAGTTTAGAGAAGACCAATTTTTTGAAAAGATCGACCCTAGCCCCCGAGCCACGGCCGAGCCTATGGATGGACAGAGGGTCGGTCGTGGTTTAGAGAAGACCAATTTTTTAAAAAAATCGACCCTAGCCCCGAACCATGGCCGAGCCTCTGAATGGACAAAGGGTCGGTCGAGGTTTAGAGAAGACCAATTTTTTGAAAAAATCGACCCTAATCCCCGAGCCATGGTCGATCCTCTAGATGGACAGAGGGTCGGTCATGGTTTAGAGAAGACCAATTTTTTAAAAAAATCGACCCTAATCCCTGAGCCACAGCCGAGCCTCTGGATGGACAGAGGGTCGGTCGTGGTTTAGAGAAGACCAATTTTTTGAAAAAAACGACCCTAACCTCCGAGCCACGGCCGAGCCTCTGGATGGACATCGGGTAGGTCGTGGTTTAGAGAAGACCAATTTTTTGAAAAAAATCAACCCTAGCCCCCCAAGCCACGGCCGAGCCTCTAGATGGACAGATGGTCAGTCGTGGTTTAGAGAAGACCAATTTTTTGAAAAAATCGACCTAGCCCCCGAGCGAAGACCGAGCCTCTGGATCGATAGAGAGTCAGTCGTGGTTTAGAGACTGCGACCCTAGAACGAAGCTCGTGGCCCCTGCTCTGTTTCTTTGCAAGAGGCAGAGTTTTGGGACTCTTGAGTTATCCCAGGCTTCAATAGTTTTATGCGGGCTTATGGTATAGGGCTGGAAAGAGTTTGCCCGCACGGGGTCTTGCGTGGTGCGATGGATATCGGCTTATCCGTGTGCAAGGAAATCCCAGGGGTGTAGCTTCTGCATAGCCATTAACCTACTAATGTATGCTGAGATAGCCCGAGCTTTCTCCTAAGCCCGATCATAGGTTAGGTTTCTGGGGGTTGTTAGGGGTTGCTAGGGGTTGTTAGGGGTTTACTAGGAAGAGGCGAAAACGGAAAAAGGGGTAAGAAAGGAAACTTACGACCTTAGCTCAAGCATAGAACCTCCGGAGTTGAGCGATGTTCCAGGAGCTACTGAGAACTCTTCCGTCCGGCATAGCCAGTCTCACAGCCCCCGGGCGTGTAGCTGTACGACCGTGTACGGACCCTCCCACCTCGGGGTGAACTTATTGGCGTGGGCTAGGTTCTGAACTCGTCTTAGAATCAGCTCGCCAACTTGCAAAGTCCGAGTCAATATCGTTTTTGCCGCGTGCCGTCGTAGGGATTGCTGGTATGCTGCCACTCGCAGTAGTGCCTGCTCGCGGCAAGACTCGGATAGGTCGAGATCCAATAGTCGTTCCTCGTTGTTGTCGATCTGACCTGCAAAATCAACACGAATTGAACAAAGTCTTAACTCGGCGGGCAGGACCGCCTCTGAGCCATATATGAGCCGGAATGGAATCTCTCCAGTAGCTCGATTAGAGGTTGTCCGGGCTGCCCATAGCACTGAGGGTAGTTCCTCTACCCAATTTTGGCGCTGTTCGACGAGAGCGTCATAGACTCGTCGCTTAATGCCTTGCATGATTTGCCCATTCGCACGTTCGGCCGCGCCGTTGCTCTGTGGGTGAGCCACGGAGGCTAGGGTGACCTTCATGCCAAACTCTTCGCAATAGTGCTGGAATAGCTCGCTTGTGAACTGTGTCCCGTTATCAGCGATCAGCTTACTCGGGACGCCGAACCTTGCCACAATCTTGTTCCTGAAGAACCTTTTGGCCGTTTGGACTGATATGCTCGACACTGGTTCGGCCTTGATCCACTTAGTGAAAGTGTCGATGGCGACGAATAGGTATGTGAACCCCTTTAGGCCTCTAGGGAATGGACCAAGTATATCCATTCCCCACGTCGAGAATGGCCAGGTCAGCAGGATGGTTTGCAGCTCGTATGCTGGCTGGTAGGAGATCCGGGCATGGTACTGGCAAGCCGGGCAACGTTTCACTAGTTTCCTCGCGTCGGTCAGCATAGTGGGCCAGTAATATCCCATGCGGAAGGCCTTGCCCACTAAGGTTCTGAAAGAGGCATGAGTCCCCGTAGATCCCGTTGTGGATGTGTTGGAGGAGAAATTTGCCTTCCTCCTGAGTCATGCACTTGAAAAATACGCCATGAGAACCCTTTCGGTACAGCAAGCCCTCGAGTAATCGGTAATGTCGGGCTTGCCTTTGGAGCCAGGATTTCTCAGCTGTGTCCTGTGGCAGTGTCCCAGGCGCCAAGAACTGGACGATTAGCGTCATCTAGGTGTCGCGCTGCTCTAGAAACGAAATGGTACCGGTCGTTTTGGTCGAGGCAAACGTCTTCTCGGGGGCCTCTTCTCCGGAGAGAATAGAGGGCTTTAGTAGGTGCTGCACAAGCACCCCCGCCGGAGCGACTTCTTGTGAGGAGCCGAGCTTTGTGAGCTTATCGGCCAGGCTGTTAGCCAGTCTGGGAACGTAGCATACTTCAAAGTTCATGAAGTGTTTCTCTAGCTTTCTCACTTCCGCCAGCTATCGCGCTATTGAGTCATCGCAACACTAAAACTCCTTGTTTACCTGGCAGACGACTAACTGCGAATCCCCTTTCGCTGTTAATCGTTTTATGCCGAGCGATGCATGCTTTCAGAGGCCGCCTAGGAGGCCTTCAGACCGTAGCATTGTTCGTTCTATGGGAAAAGAAACTGTAATATGTGCTGACTCTGTTCTCCTTAGGGGGAGACGAGAACAAATCCGCAACCTGATCGCTCGAATTAGTACGACACATCAAAGAACATGGTCCAGTGCGCTTCCTGGCTTGCAGGTTCGAGCGGGCTTCCGGGAGGGTCGGCCGGCCCGGTCCATTCAACCAGGAAGTCGGCCACGACTTGGGACTTGATCGTTGTGCGTGGAACAAACTTGATCTTGAATTCACCAAGCTCGACTACCCACTTCGTGACTCACCCGTTTGCGTCGGGGTTTCTAATGATATCCCTTAGCGGGAAGCTCATTGGGACCGTAATTGGATGGGCTTGGAAATAGTGGTGCAACTTTCGTGAGGCCATAAACAAGGTGTACAAAAGTTTTTGGACCTCAGGGTACCGCTCCTTAGGTCCGTGCAATAACTCGCTTACGTAGTAGATGGGTTGTTGTTTGCCCTCGCGTTCGACAGCTAGTACAGCACTCACAGCCTACAGGGCAACCGCCAAGTAGAGGAGTAGGGCTTCCCCGAACTTCAGCGTGGCTAGGACAGGTGGTGTGGACTGGTAGCGCTTTATCTCGCTGAAAGCGGCTTCGGTTTCCGCTAACCATTCGAAACCATCGTGTTTGCGCAGGACCTTGCAGAAAGGTGCACTACGCTCGCCGAGACGAGATATAAATCTGCTGAGAGCCGCCATTTGCCCGGTTAAGGCTTGCACCTCCTTGGTGCAGGTTGGCGATCTCATATTCTCGATGGCTTCGATTTTTTCGGGGTTAGCCCCTATATTTGCCTTTCCTATCACATAACCGACCAACATCCCAGACCGGACACCGAAAACACACTTTTCAGGATTCAATTTAACTTGATGACTCTTGAGATTGGTGAATGTTGCCTGAAGGTCGGTTACATGATCATGCGGGACCTTGCTCTTTACAACGATGTCATCTACGTAAACCTCTACATTGCGCCCTATCTGATCAGGGACCGTCTTCTGCATTAACCGCTGGAACGTGGCTCCCGCGTTCTCCAGGCCGAACGACATGGTCGTGTAGCAGAAGGTACCAAAGGTGTCACGAAGGTTGTCTTCTCTTCGTCTTCCTTGGCCAACGCGATCTGGTGATAGCCCGAATAGACGTCCAGGAAGATCATAAGCGCCGAGTCCGCCATTGCGTCGACCAGCTGGCCTATGCGTGGCAGGGGAAAATTATCTTTGGGCCAGGCGGCGTTGAGGTCGCGATGGTCGACGCACATTCGCCATTTTCCGCCCTTTTTCTTAAAAACGACTGGGTTAGCGAGCCAGTCGGAGTGCTCAACTTCTCGGATGAAGCCAGCTTGAAGGACCTTGCCGAGCTGCTCCTATATGATGTCGGCCTTCCACTTGGGAAAGCGTCGCAGGGCCTGTCTAACACGCTCTTTATCAGGCTGGACAGCTGGCCTGTGCTTGATTACCTTCGTTGGGACTCTGGACATGTCAGACGGTTCCTACGCGAACATGTCTGCGTTAGCCCAGAGGAAGGTGATGAGCTCGAGTTCCTATTTGGACTCGAGGTAGGCCCCCACGTGGATGACCTTAGTAGGGTCGTCCTCGGAGAGGGGGACCGCCTTGGTGGGATCCTGCGGCTGCAGGGCCACCTTAGGGCGAGTCGGCGGTCTCTCGCCCTTGGCCGGGCCGGGCTCAGGGAGCTGTCCGACCATCGCTAGGGCGCTCTCGTTACAAGCCATCGCAGCCTTGTGACTGCCCTTGATCGTGAGTGGCCGGCATCCTGAGGCAGTGGTACCCATAGTGGGTGGCCATCATGAATTTAGACAAGGTGGGGCGACCTAAAATGGCGTTGTACGGTAGCCCGGAGTCCACCGCCTTGAAGGTGACGTACTTTGTCCGAAAATTCTGAGGGGCCCCAAACGTTACAGGCAGAACGATCTACCCGATTGGTTGCAGGGACGACCCCGGGACAATGCCATGGAAGGGAATGGCTATGTTCTTGATCTTGGACCGCGAGACTTACATCTGCTCCAGGACCTGGGCTGTGATGGTGTCCAGGGAGCTTCCGCCGTCCACCAGCACGAGATCGACTCTCGTGTTGCTGATGGTAGGGCAGAGAACCAGCGGCAAACGCTGGGGCCTCGTCATTCCAGGGGGACAATCATCCCGGAGAAAGTGATCGGCTGGCTGAACCACCACATGGGTGTGTCTCCGGGCTTACCCCTCTCGAGGTGGTAAACCTCTTGGGCGGCAGCCTTAACCTCTTAGAAGGCATCGTCGTGGCCGCCTGTGGGCGTCCGATCATTCGGGATCCCATTATCAGGGAGCTCGGGCATGGGGCCGCGTCCGGTGTAGAAATCTTTCATTCACACTGCCCACGTCCCGCAGTTACGCAAGTCGTGACCGTAGTGGCGATGGAGAAGGCAATAGCGGTTGTTCGGGGGGTTCGCCCCCTAGGTCAGTCGAGGCAGGGGCTGGGGAGCTCGCCCCTGTCCCTGGCCCGCACCACGGCCATTCCCACCACCCGCCGGACGAGCTGGCCGGGGGGGCGGTCGCTCGGGAGGAGCGGGCCTCTCAGGCTCTACTGTCGCAACATAGTTCGGGGCAGCAGCTTCTTCTTCTTCTTCTTCTTCTTCTTCTTCTTCTTCTTCTTCTTCTTCTTCTTCTCGGCGTCGCCTTTCTTGGAGTCTGCTCCAGTCCGGGCCGTCGCCTTCTCCTCCGTGACTCCTCTCTTATGCTCCACCGCCCGAGGCGTTGATGTATCCTTTCATGGCTTGAAATAGATCGGCCATTTGTGGTGGACCGGTGGAGCTCAAGATCCTCGGTGAAGCGAGTGTTCCGTACCCTCTCCTTGAAGGCCTTGACGATGGCCTCGTCGGAGATCGACGGAATAGTGTTGCGTACCTGGACAAACCTGCAAACATAATCCTGCAGGCCCTCCCCCGCCTTCTGGACCACAAGCTTGAGATCTTGGGGCTTTCTAGGGCGTGCGTAGCAGCCCTAGAAGTTCGTCCGGAGCACTTCTTGCAGCTGTTCTCAGCTGCGTATCGAACCTTGGCGCTGGTTAAAGAGCCAGGTTCGGGCCATCCCCTCCAGTAGTTGACCATAACGGCCTCATTACCGCCAGCGGCCAAAATGGCGGTACTATACACGGCGAGGTATTCGTCGGGATTCTTACTCCCGTCAAACTTCTCGATGTTCCCGGGTTTGAACTTTCGGGGCCAAGGAGCCTCACGCAAAGCCTGGGAGAAAGCCGGACACCCTAGGGCAGCCCCGTTATTGCCAACGGGGGGCCTTCCGCCCAGAAGCGGTCCGAGGCGGGAAAATACTCTGCTCGGAGTGCGCTGAGGAGCGCCATCCGCCGTGGACGTGGACGCCTGTTGGCGCGACCGAACACTCTGGCCACGCCGTCATGAGGTGCCACTAGTGCACGAACGGGCCTGGCGGTGCTCGCCGAGGTCCCCGGTGAGCTCCTCTAGGCCATCCGCGACCGCGGCACCTAGATCGGCCATCGTAAATCTACGTGGATCTTTCTCCAGGTCGCGCATGACCTGGGCAATCGCCCGAACCCGTTGCTGACTACACAGAACTAGGTTGGTGATAGTAGTGGTGGGCGAGGGCGCACGCGCGGCGAGTGGCAGGCGTCGGGCCGATAGGCCTATGATGGATATCCGCCAAGGTCCGCCCGACTGACCCAGTGAAGAGACTTCACGCAGTCTCGTGCCGGCGGTGCTCCTCGCCTAGGTCGGTGAGCGCCTGGTGCGGAGTCCTTTCGCCCGACGCCGCGAAGACATGGTGTGAGGCAGGCTGTCGCGAGGAGGACATGCCAGTGTCCCCCACGGAGGCGGTGCCGTCGGCACCTTGACTACCATGGGTGTACTTTGGTCCGTTGCCAGCCCAGATGGGCTGAGACACCAATTGCGCGCGCAGGACCGGTCCTCCTCTTCGGACGGGACCACAAACGTGTGGGGGCCGTCTGGCTGTGGCATCGGCGGTGGCGCCTCTAGTCCCTCCATGAGGGTCTCGCTGACGTGAGTCAGCGAAGCGCCGCCCTGGCCGGGCAATGCTGGGGGGCGAACAGCTGCTCCCAAGGTAGGCGGTGCCTCTACCTCCCTCTCGTTGGCCTGGGCCTCGGTGAGGAAACCAGCCTGCCATCTTTCGTACGACTCGTCGACGTCGTCGCGATCGTCGCAGTCGTCGAAGTTGAGGTCTAAGCCCTCGTCATCATCGTATGACAACAAGGCCATCCTCGACTCAATCGAGAGGAGAAGACCACAATCGGGCCTCATGGTGCGTGCCAGGTGTCGGCGGTTGGGAGGTGAGCCTCCGCAGGCTGATAAGCAAAGGAAGGAGCATAACCCCAGTCCCGTACAAACATGGCGACACACAGGTCACGAATCAGAGTTTAGCGGAATACAATACATGGTCCACATACACTAGCACACGCGTGCCACCAGACAACTACTACTATTCCTCCACAGGCAGACAGGCAGTAGGAAGCGGCCCTAGTCATCCAGTATGTCCTCATAGTCTTCCGCCTCGTAGTCAGCATCGGCGTCGCCGAACTGTGTGTAACATCCCCATTTTCAAAATTTTAAAAATGCATAATCATTGCATGTGATTTGAGCATTATAAAAAGAAAATCATCAAATCAAAAATCATTTTTGAAAATGTGCATGTTACTATATTTAATTTCCTAAAAATCTCAATTAAAAGTTTAGCTTTTAAAATATTTAAATTCAAATTGTTTAGCAATTTATAGATTAATAATTTCATTTGGGGGTTAGAAAATAGCAAAATTTAAACTTAGATTAAATAAAATTTACTATCAAATTAAGTTAATTAGATGTAGCAAAAACCTATTTCATAATTAGGCCCTAGCCCTATTTCTCTCACTTTCCCCTCACTCATGACAAGTGGGTCCCACTTGTCATTGTCTTTTTTCCCAATTGGGAAGTCCCCTTTTTGGCCCTTCCCTTTTTGGATCTTTCCCAAAATAGCCATCTTTTTGCCCTTTCCCTAAACTACCACTCCCCTAATCCTATTTAACCCTTCCTCTCTTGTTTTTTCCTCCCACTCTCATTCTCTCTCTCTCCCCTATCCTGTCTTCTCTCGAGCAAATCAAGTGCCCAACATCAAGCACTCCTCCTCCCCGACCGATGCCCATTGGCACCTCCTTCACCTCACTCCCTTCTCCTCGTGTTGCCAAGTCGCTACCATCGCCGTCGCTAGAGCTCGCCGCGCGCCGTCGCCGAAGCCCGAGCCGCCCTGCACGCCGTCGAAGCTCCTTGGCAGGTAACCTCCCCTCTTCTTTCTCCCCGACCACCTCTAGGCCCCTAGGTACCCTTCCCATTGTCGTGCCCTCCTCATCGGAGACGGCCGGCCAGTGTTTCCTTCCGCCTCTACTCCTGTAACGCCGCCACGCCGCCACGCCCGCCTAAGCTCGAGCCGTTCCCGTCCTTTCCTCACCTCCCTGGTGCTCGCCAACCCCGCCGCCTCCTATCTCTCGCCGCCGGCGAGCGGATTCGCCGCATGCCGCCGCCCTTCTCCGCTTCTGCGCCGGCGACTCATTGCCGGTCTTCCTTCGCCACCCGACCCCACCCCGAGCTCCCTAGCCTCCTCCTCTTCCCCTTCCACCTCGCATGGGAGCCTTGCCGCTGCCGCCGGATTTGCCGTCCGAGCCACCTCGCCACCTCGCTGGTCACCGACAAAGGGCCTCTCGCTTATCAATCGGCCCAAACGACCGATGGCTGGACCCCGCCTACCAGTCCCACTCTCTCTCTCGCGCGCGCCGTGGCTGGGCCAGACAGGCCGTGCCCACTTCCCTCCTCCCATTAGGCTACGCCGCGTGCTAGGCCGCGCCGTGCCAGGCCACCCCGGACCACGCCGCTCTAGGTCGCCCCACATATAAACTCATGAAAGCATGAAATAAATTTATAAATGTTCAGAAAATTCAAATCTACCACATATAAAATTTTCATGCATGTTGCACTTATAGAATTTTCTATTAACATTATTAGTTGCACATTATGTCATAATATTATTCCCAAAAAAGTTTTGAATTTCTAAAAGTAGCCGATGACTTTTAAAAATTATGAATTTTTTTACAAAAATACTAGGTTCAATTCTGAGCTTAGGAAAAATATAAAAACTCCTATGTTATAAGTTCAAACCACTTATTAAAAATCCTGTAAACTCTATTTAACTTAATAAAAATAGTTTTCCTTTTCTTTAAAATTTCTAAAATCTATTTTTGAATAAATGCTTGTTGTTGTACATGGTTAGCTCATTTTCAAACATAGTGTATTGCATACATTTTTCTGATACAATTGTTCTTAATTGAGTATTCATACGTGTAGAACTAACTAATCGTGTTCAACGCCGCCGAAGACTCTCAAGCCGAAGATCAAGTCTTTGCAACAGAAGGCAAGTGCTGAACCTTGTGCCCCTATGATTTTGAAATACAATTTCTAGAAATTTACAAAATGCATGTTATATTAAAACTAAAAATGCTAATCACCTAGTTAATTAGATAACACCCAATCAATAATTTACTCTGCTAAAATATTCCTTGCTACCCTAGGTTATTAAAATTACTAATACTAGACATCACCGTTGAATTAGGTTTTGCACGATGCTTAGAGATGCTTAGTACTAAATTATTGTCCGTTCTGGATAGTTGTAATTATTAAATGCTTGTTTAAATGATGGATTTTTAAAAGGACAATTGGTACTGTCATGTTTGCAAATGGGTTACTTGATAGTGGGTGCTATTGGGAGGGAAAAATGTTTTGCAAAACCTAATCAGGGTGGATGGTTGCAAGGTGGGTGCAGCAAGCATAAGACCTGGGCCCAGTATGGGAACCACCCTGGTCTCTAAGGACCGATTCCTTGAGGTAGACGAGCTAAGTACAACAGTGCGACTATGTGTGCCTGTATGGGCAGGCCTTGGTTGAGTATCCTTCGGACTCTTAGCTTTGGCATTCCAGTCGGTGGAGTAGACAGTCGGTGTTGTTCTATTGGCGCAAGAGGGGCATTGCAGTGGAAACCTTAGTGGGAATGCCTTAACTAGGAGGATGTCAAAGATATGCCTTGTGGTGATCATTTTTCCTCTGGGTGCACCCTCGGGAAAAACCACCACGCATGGGTAAAGCGTGCAACCTCTGCAGAGCGAAAAACTATCATGATAGCCGTGTCCACGGTCAAGGACGAATGACGGGGAGCTGCCTCAATGGTACTTCTTACCTATTTGTTTTCAAAATGGTGTTTTAAAGGAAAACCACGATTGCAGTCGTGTGTTTTGATTTTTCTCTTCATAGTCGGTGCTGTGAGCGATGAGGATGTCTGTACGGTGGGTGCCGTGAGTAGCTAGGTTAGGCAAAACTGGTTGGTGCCGGAATTTCAAAGAAACTAATTCAAACATTCGATTTTCTTAACACAATTTAAATCATTTTTATAAAACCTTAAATAAAAATCTACAAAACCGGCTTTATGCAAAAGGACCCTTACCTTTTCTTTGTTGAGCCTTAGATGCATATTAGTCAGCCTTGTTTGTTGAGTATAAAGTATACTCACCCTCGCCTTTTATGCGGGGATGCTTATTCTAACAAGCAGGTTGTGATCAGCAGTGGTACCCCGAGGAGGAGATGTACCACGATGAAGGTTTCGCCGACGGAATCCAAGACGAAGATCACTTCGACGCCTAGGATTGCGCTCCTCTAGCCCTGCCTGTGGGGATTGTTTTGGTTTATTCCTTTTGGAGTTACAGTTGTAAGATAAAGACTTCCGCTTTTGTGAGGCCATCGAGCCAAACTATTGTAACCACGCCATGTGGTGCACTCTAATATATTATGTAAATTAATCGTTATAGTTGTGATCCAAGTTCTGTAAATCTATGTGTACTAGCTACTTGATCCAGGGACTAGTACAGGTAAAGCACACGCGGGACCCGTATCCGCCAAGGGGGGTTCCCGACATTGCGGGTCTTCCGTGAACTGTCCCTCGACTGAAGTTTAGAAAGAGAAATAGGAAAATAGCAAGGGTGAGTACAATTGTACTCCGCAAGTCAGGGAAATTTGTGCAGAATAGGGTTCAGTACAAGGGTAGGTTTGGGATAATTTGTAGAAAGCCAATTTTCTAAATTTTTATCCTAAGAGGGGGAAAGCAGTTTTTGAAGCTGTTGCGGTAAACCAAACCGTTTGAAAGAGTTTTTCCTTTACCAATCCAGTTTTGCAATTCTGTCTGCAAAATCTTTACTCACACCAAAACCTGTTTTAAAAAGAAGGATCTACCATATGATCAATCCCTTCTCATGCTCTTGACAGTGAGCATGGCTATCATGATAGTTTTAACTCTGCAGAGTGGGTACACTTTACCCTCAAGAGGTATCACACCAACGGTGCGAACCACAAAGCCGTTTGGGCTGAAAGCCGTAATAGCACTTGCTCTATGAGTCATCCCTAGGCACCATGTGGGGGATCGGCCCACGGCCCAAGTCTTCATGTTGTACAAGAAGACCGAGGAAACGAGGTCCAAGGCATCGATGAACGGGGATACATCTTCCCTGTCCGTACAACCCAGATGTCTACAAGGGACATCACCACCTGCAAGTGGCTACTACAGATTTAAGCTTAATAGGCCAAGTCTGTTCCATAACGGAACCTGCGGCTGTACTGTAAGGCTCAGTTTATAGGATCATAGGAAGAGCAGTCCTTAGACTAAGGAGGGGTACTAGTCACAAACCCGAAACCGTGCATAATCTGCACCATACCGACAACCGGGTCCTCCCTAGATAGAGCATTTTAAGGGGAGAGTAGAAAATAGATCCCAATCCCTGGCATCTCCCTCGATGCCACATTTTACCAAGCCACACTTTTGCAATCGCATGAAACCTTGGTGAAATCCTATAATCATGTATAGCATTTTCATCCTATTACAAGTTTTGTAAGCAATGTAGTTATAGATATTCCTAGGGTTCAAAATTTATAAAGGGACAAAACAACACTTTAATTTCTGGTGATAACTAAGCTCTACTGATTACTTGTTTTATAATTAGCATGCAATTTTCTGAATACTAACAAAACCTTTAAATAAGACAATGGTTCGTTCAATATGCATCAAGGAACTTGCATTGGTCAAACTCCTAGTGCGGGTAAGCATCTTCAGCGGGGGGTTCCACAAACTCCTCAGGATCTATCCTCGCACAAGCATCACACCAAAAATCAAATTTTTGAAAAAAAAACTTTTCTGAAAAGAATTTTTATAATTTTTATATATAGAATGTAAAGGTTTCCATTTTGGGCGATTCCAAAAGGGGGTATTTGATGTTTAACCACTAACAATCTTACCGAAGTGCTAGGTTTGTTGTTTTTACAAAATCATGAATCATCTCTAGGATTTTACAAAATTTTCTCAGAATTTTTCAGATTGAAAATACAAAGTTTTTGCATTTAGAAATTCATTTTATAGCCCTTAGAGTGCTACTGGATTTTTAAATATATTTATTATTACTTTTTAACAGGTGCAATATTTTTCTATGTCTTAAATACTTCTAAAAAGCTGCACAAAAAGTTTCATAATTTTTGGACTTGATTTGCTATGTTTACCAACTCGATATAAGCTTCGTAGTGTTATTTACATACGAGAGCCAGTTGGCTGCAAAAGGACTAGGCGCTTCCTATAATCGAAAGCGTATTCCTAGGATTTATGTCTCCACTTATTGACAGGTAGGTCCACGAGTCCATGTGTCAGAGACTCAGCCAAAAGTTGAGGATTTAAACACATATTAAATTTTAGGCCCACTTGACATTGGATTGGCTAGGAACTAGTTAACTATTCCACGTACTACTGCTAGCTACAGGTCATCTTCAACCTTAGCTAGCTGTAGTACAGAGTGGCCATGCATAGCTCAGGTTGAGCTTGGCGCCGGATCGGAATGTCGCAGCTACACAAACAAACCACCAAAATGGGTTCTCCACGACCATGCGTACCCAATGGCGCAGACGGCGTGACCAATGGTGACCTACAGTGGTGGCACGACAAGCAACAGGTGGCCACGCAGCTTTGCATGGTAATAGCAAGCTGAGTTTTTTTTTTGAAATTGAAGATACGAGCTTGGGAGCATGGGAGGGACGTGTGGAGTTTACCTGGAGTGTCGTTGCGGCTGGAGAAGGCACATAGAAGCCTGGCGATGAGCAGGCTTGCGGCGCTTTGCGAGCTTTTCAGTCAGCGTGGGTGGCCATTTTCCTGGTGTGTAGTGGCGCTCGACAATGAAGGCTAAAGGAAGTGACAAGGGAAAGGAGCTCGGTTCTTGAAGGCAGCAGAGGGTAAGGGAGGAGCCATTAGCCTTTTCAATGAGCTTGGCGCTAAGTAGATTAGCAGCTTTGCATGTGAGGTTGTGAAAGTGCATCTAGGCACATAAGTGATTTTGGTGATTAATGACAAACACATATAATGACAATTATTAGTAAATGTGTAAATGCTTGAGTTAGTGCTTGCCTAATGTTAAACCTCTAGTATGTATTTTTTTGTATTATGAGACTAGCAAGTTTGTTGCTAAGATTATTTTAGTCTCATCCAAATGGAAGAATTATTTAGGTCAAGTGAATAAGCAAAGATGAGGTATGCAATCTCAGTATTCCTTCTCTACTTATTATTGTGTTCCTCTTTTTCAAATGCATAGTGAACTCTAAGTAACATATTGCCTATATATACACATTGGTTCATTTCATATCTATTTGTGCATATATACTCACTTGAGTTCAATATATGTCTTTTTTCTAGTATGTATGTCTTAATTAGAGTTAAACTTCACATTGCTATAAATTGACTTGGTGCATGCTTGTCTTGTTTGTATATCTTCTCATGCACTTCCTTTGGTGAAGTTTAATCTAGAGTTGGATCACATATTTGCTCATGCTCTAAATATTAAATGTACATGTGTAATTCTTGTATATTTTATCATGTGCTCTTTTAGTAAAGATTGTGATCCTTGTCCTGGTTTAATAGTTTCATCATATTGACAATCATCTCTCTAGTGCATCTAGCTCCATAACATATTCATCATGATGCATTTAGTAGATAATATTTCTCTTGTCAAGTGTTTCCATTTAATATTGTGTCTCTTTATATGAAACACTTGTGGTACTAAATTGCTTACAAATATCAACCTATTCATATCCATTGAGTTTAATACCTTTCATGAGTGGTTTGGAAAGATTTAGGTCCTGTGAATATGTGTGATGACCAAGGTATCTTAAAAGATGACAGTTAAGCCGATGTCAACAAGACGACGGTATCACCAAGAGTTGAGGACTAAGTCAAGATCGACTTGGCGTGGAGATCGTCGGGGAGGATGATCAAGTCAAAGTCGATAGGACGAGAGTCTCATGAGGTGAATCGAGTCAAGTTGGATAAGACGAAGGCTTCATCAATCCTTTGGTGAAGGTCATCATACAAAATGAAGAAAGAAGACGGCAAGTGATTATCCTAGACTTGGATTATCTTTGATTTAATTTGAGTCTAAGGATTGTCGTACTATTAAGAGGGATGGGACGAAAAATAGAGTTTTAGAGGGTCAAGTGCTCAAATAGATAAAAATCATGGTCTAAAGGCTCCTCACACTTCCCATACAAAAACCAGAGCCGTTGAACCATTTTTGTATTGAACCATTTTTGTATTGGACTATCCGATATGGTATAGCCTATACTCCGATACACCCTCCGATCGACCCCTCTCTATTGGTCAGTTCACAAAAATCATCGGAGTATCCGATCCTTATAACAAAAACTCCGATCCACCCTCCTCTATTGGCTGAACTCAAAAATCATCGGAGTATCCGATCCTTATAACTAAAACTCTGATCCAGACTCCAATGTACCCCTCTCTGTTAGCCAAGTTCAAAATTATCGGAGTATCCGATCCAGTTGAACTAAACTCCGATCCACCTTCTGATCGATCCCTCTCTATTTCTGGTTGCTCAAAAATATCGGACTATCCGGACTAACATCGGACTATCCGATATAAAATTGAGGGCAACGGTCAGATTTGGATCTGGGGTATAAATAGCACCTCCCTACCTGCTCCAAAGTGGTTCCAGCTCATGTGAAACACTGTTCATCTTCTCCCAAGAGCTCAAAACCCTATTTCTCCACTCTCTCCTCAAATCCAACAAATCCAAAACATGTGAGAGAGATTGGAGAGCAAGAATCAAAGCCCTAGACTTGAAGTTCATCCTTGGAGCACTCCATTCGTCTTCAACACCATCTTCCGCCACGTTCTTTACTCTTGGAGCTTAGGGGCTCCTAGACGGCTAGGAGTCACCTCGAGCACTGATCTTCGTGTGGTGGCTGTGGAAGTTTGTGAAGGTTCGTCTCCACCTTCGAAAGGAAAGGGGACAAGAGTGAAATCCAAGAAGCTTGGTGCGAATCTTGGAGAGGAAAGGGTCAAGTGGGACCCCAGCTCAAGTGTGACTGAGCCGCCTCAACGGAGACGTAGGACCGTCTCAACGATCCGAACTTCGGGATAAAATCATCACGTCTTCACTTGGTTCATCATCTCTACTTGTGTTCTTCATTATTTTGGCCTAGTTCATATAGCGTGCACGTTTTCTTGAACTGGTACTTATCTAGCCATCATTTGCACTTTATTTCTGCACCATCGAGTAGATCGGGTTGTATACTTGCTGTTCTAGGTCTTGCTGTAAATTTCATATCGGAATATCCGATCCAACATCAGATAGTCTGATATATTTTTGACATGTTTCAGTTCCTGAGTATTACTGCATTTCTGCTACACTTAGTTTAAAATTTGTAATCGCCTATTCACCCCCCTCTAGGCGACATCCCGGTCCTTTAAGGTTGACACCGAGCGAGCGCGCTAAGGGGGAAGTAATGGCGGGTTGGATGCATCGTCGCCGAGCGGTTGGCGCACAGTCGCGTCACGTTGCACCGCGACTGCAGGGGAGATGGGTTGCGTGGAGAAGACGACGAAGTGGGAGGTCAAGTGAGGAGCGAGCAGCGAGTAATGGCAAGTCTCATCACCATGGCCCGCGCGAGCACGCACGGCTTGCCTCGGCGTTGAGCGAACGAATCAAATCGCTTTTATAATTTAATAAGTGTTTTTAGCAATGGATTTAACTAGGAAACTGAGTTTAATTAATTTAGAAAATTTAGAAAATATTTAGGGATTGAATTATAATTTATTTATTCTTTCCTTGGCATTTGTAATTTTTGCAAGATCGAAACCCTTAGGTTTTAATTCTCACTTGAACTTAAATAATTCTATTTCTTAAGATTCAAAATTAAAACAATCCAAGTTTTATTTATTTATAATAAAAATTTGGAGTGTTACAATAGCCTAGCCACCCTATCATCCCCGATCGACATCTAGGGGGCACAAAACGAAATCATGAAATGAATAGTTACAACAGAATTAAATTTGTAAAGGATTTCAGGTCGATTCCACATGGCAAATGCCAAGGTGAGAGCACTCCTCCACAAATTCACAATGAACAAACTACTCTAAACAATTCAATATTGTGTCGTACAAGTTAAATTTGATAATCACAAAAGGGGACTAACGGGTTTGACGGATTTCATTGCCTATCCCGACCTAAACAAGCCGGACTTTGCACACAATCGCTAGGGAAATCCCCAAATCTCAAAACCCTAGCACACGTTCATCCCCAAATCCGCATCGAAATCATTTCTATCTCTGGATCTGCGAAGGGAAGGGCAAGGGGGCAAGGTAAGATGTACCTTTTCCTCGCTCGACAGGGTGGAATCGCTATGGAGGACAACTGCGCCGATGGGATTGAGGTGGACGACTCCACCGCCTCCGAGAGCTGCTCTTGCGGCGCATCCGTCCCGCCATACGCCGTCTGTGCCCTGGAGCCGCCTGCCGTCACAGACACTCCTTGCTCGTCGGCGCCATTCTTCTGCACAGAGTCTCGGTAGTGGCGTGAGCAACCGCTCGAGCCTGCTGGAGCAGAACACGAGGGGAATAGCGCGAGCTCACGGGGTCACCATATTTGCCGTGGCCTCGCAGCTCCACTATTGCCTAATCGTCCAATAGTACCTCTGCTAGAGTGGGTTATGCACGCCAAATCGCTCCTCTCTTTTGAGCCACCTCATGTGATGCTTACTATAGCGCTTCAGCTAGAGTTGCTATGCCACGCCAACCGAACATAGGAACCCTAACGAGAAGCTTTTCAAATTCTGAATTTTTGATGGGCAGCATGAATCACGACCGGCTTGGGCAACAGTTGCCCATCACGCTAGTGGCTAGTGCGTGTGCACAGACCTAGCCAACAGGCCAGCTCGGTTTATTTAGGCCCGGTTTGTTTTGGGCCCGATTAATATGCGAATCGGGCCAACCGGGCTAAAGGGCCGAAGGATAAGCCTAGGTTCGGTTCGTGTACTGAACCAAACGAACCGGGCCGGCCCGGTTGCATTTTGGACCGGTTGGTGTTGATTGGCCCGGTTACAGGAAAAAATTTAGAAAAATTAGGGGAATTTAAAAATGACAACGAAAAATAATGAAAATGATAAAAAAATTTCAAAAAAGGATAAAAATATTTGGAATGTATTGAAGAGCTTTATTATTATGGATGTAGTATATGGCTGCCTCGTTAAAAACTCTGCCAAGTAAAAACTCAATGTTGAGAAAACCTTGGCAAAGAAAAAAGAGTACAACCTAAAGCTCTATAATACAAATAAAATGTTTTAAGAGCCATCTTCATCAAGCTCTAAGCCTCCGAATGCAGCCGCTAATTCTTGATTATGCCTGTCGGCGGTGAGGATCTAGAGTTGTCTTTCTGCTACCGCCCAGTCTTTTGTGCTCAGCAGTATTTCCGCCGTGTTGCTATGGAGGGAAGTTCGCCTCTCCTCAAGTATTCTTCCCGCGAGATTAAAAGCATACTCTGAGGAAACCGTGGATACTGGAACGGTTAACACATCCCGTGCTAGAATGGATAGCACTAGATATGTTCCACTGTGCTGCTGCCACCATGTGAGAATGTTGAATTCCTCCTTCTAGAAGTCGACGGTGTCCTTCGCTAGGTACGAGGCAAGCTGAACAATAGATCCGTGTGAAGGTGCAAGCACAGTCTGAGATGTTGTGCTCGAAGAAGATGAACTGTCCTTGTGCATGACAGATTTCCAAAAAGACATCTTTCTCCCTGTTTGTTTTATTGGTGGCGGCCGTTGTGGATGAATTCCTGCATACTTTTCTTTATATTTTCTATACAAGTCATTTAGTCTACTCCTAACCTGATGAAAATAATTAGAGTAATCTATGCCAGTAGTAGCACCAAGTTGTGTTAGAACATTAGTTAGTCCTGGAAGTTTGGCCCTAGGGCCTAACAAAAAAGCAAAACAATGTAAATATGGAAGTTCTCTCCAATATTTTAGATATTTAGCTTTCATATGACTATCTGCATCAAATAAAACAGCATCATTTTCAAATGTCTTCAAATGATTAGCAATGTGATAAATACATTGAATAATGGAACAAGAAGTAGGTTCATACACAGCAGAAGCGGTAAGGGTGGCTTCATGAAAAACCTCTAAAAATGAATGCAAATGAGTAAGTACTTGCCAAACCTGTGGAGTTTGAAGTGGCGTGCCATCACGTGTTTGATCTTATGTGTTAATAAAAACTTCAAAAACCTACTGTATGGTAATATATGACGAAGCATAAGATAAGCGGAATTCCACCTAATAGGCATGTCTAAATCAAATTTCCTAGGTCGTACCTGTGAGGAGGAACGACAATAGTTTTCCATACAGCAATTGTAACATTAGAACTATTTAAAAATGAAATGTCATCTCGAATAGTCTAAAGGTAAGGTTGCGATCATTTTAAGCCAGTTTTAACGATTAGATTAATTATTTGACATGCACAACGTTGATGTATTAAGAAAGACTCAACATATATAGCTAGTACAGGTGTCAAAATGTTCATAGTACTAGTATTAGTTGCTGTATTATCTAAGATAATAGAAAAATCTTATCCGTTATTTTAAATTCCTGAACAACATTCAGGATGATATCAGCTATATTCTCACCTGTGTGATTAACATCTATAAGTCTTAGCGTGATTATTTTTTCACTATTTCCCACTTTTAATTAACATAATGAGCAACGACGCTTAAATAATCTTCCCTAGCCCTAGTAGCCCAAATGTCCGACGTTAACGAAATAGAAAATGTGCAAGTTTTAAACTGTTCTTTTAATTTTGTCTTATTGGTGTTATACAATTATTTTAAATCTCTAGTTGTTGTCTCACGGGAAATACTAGTAAATTTAGGATTATGAGCGGTTTTAATATATTTTTGAAAAGCAGGAGATTCACCAAATCATAACGGTAAATCTTTAGAACTAATTAGACGACACAAAACCTCTCTAGCTATTTTAGGATTGTAGTCCCCATTACGTACTGTACCGTCAGAGTTGTAGTTCAATTGCTGTTGCCTCATTTGAACACCTCTCCTCTTCTTACATGACACAACATGCTTCTTTAGGTGTCCCGTGCCCGAGCCTGTCGTCGCCGATAATTTCTGTCCACAAATTTTACATTTAGCTCCATACATCACTTGCCGCTCATTGACAAGTTGCTTCAACTCGTCGTAATCCTCCCATACCTTCGACCGGTTCACTCGAGGCCGCTTCAATCCGACGGTATCGGAACCGGAAGCACAAGTTGAACCAGAAGATCCATACGACACTTCCCCGGTTGCTTGTGTTCCAGTTTCCTCGTCCGAATCAGGCAAACTATGCTCAATTAGTTCATAGTCCTCTAATCTTAAACCGAACTAGCTAAGATAAGGCCATTTTGAACAGCTGCAACTGCAAAACAATTGAACAAATAAATTAAAGAATGAATAATACACCGAAAAAATATTGCTATCATATAACTATACAAACCTCACACTACCGAATCTGAAAATTGGATTCAAACTTTGTCTAAATTCGCAAGGAACAATTGAATTTTAGCGCGCAATGCAGAGAAGAGAATATGATTACAAGTGTGGCTAGATGGGGAGAGGATACATGCCTATTTATAGAAAAAAAAAATCTACGATTTTTAAGAATTTTTCATATTTTTTTGATTTTCCAAGGTTCCAAACAGTCAAAAATAGGCTATATTCGTCCAACAAAAAAAAAGAGGCTATTTTGATATGAATCGAACTAACTGGCCGGCTCGCCGAAAGACGCACATTTGTCTTGCCGATAGTTTATCGGCGCAAGACGACGCATATGGCACGGTGCAAGCGGCGCACGCAACACGTGGCAAACGCATAGGCGGTGCGCCGGTGTGGCCGTGTTGGCGTGTGGGCAGGTGACACGTGGCGTCCATGTGGCAGCCGCGTGCGCGATAGGTGTGGACCCACGGTGGCCGGACCGCGGTGTGGCGACGCATGGCGTATGCGCGCGGGCGTCGAGCGGGAGTTCGAATTTTGATTTTGCTACAGCAACCAGGCCAAACAAATCATATAGTAACGAACCGGACCGCTACTATGTGAACCAGGCCGGCTCGACGGACCGAGGGTTAGGCCCAAGCATGGTTCGTCGAGCTGAACCGGGCCAGCCTGACGAACATACCAGACCGCCCAGTTCGGCCCGTATGGCCAGCACCGTGGAGGTGCAGCCAGAAGCCGAGCCCCATTTCACACGCGCGGCCGCGACACGGGCGCCTGCGTCGGCGCGTCACGTTGCATTCCCGCTCCGCTTGCCGTGCCGTTCTTCCGCAGTTTGCCGGCGCCATGGCCGACCACCGGGCGCTCAAGAAGCCCAAGCTCGAGAAGGACGACTACGACTCCGCCTACTGGCCGAGCCCCTCCTGCAATGGCTCCGCCCCCAAACCCCCAGCATCCGCCGTCGCCGGGCCGGAGGAGGAGGAGGACATCGCGGAGGATGCGGTGCTCGCGCTCATCGCCCACCGCGAGCGCGAAGTCGAGCGCTGCAAGCTCAAGCTCCTACACTACCAGTCCCTGGTAAGCCTGCGCCTCTTCCCGTGCCGTCTCCCCACTTTGGCCTTTGGCGACGATAAAGTTGCGATCTTGAGGGCCGCCATACGCCGCAGCTGGACACCGCCGAGCAGAAGCTGGCGGAGACGCGATCGCGGCTCGCCCGATACCGAGATCGCGCGCCCAATCGCAAGCCGCCGCCTCCGAGCCAGACGAACCCTAAGCCGCCGCCGCCTGACCAGAAGGTTTCCGTGTCAGCATCGGCGCTGCAGCCGGCGGCCAGGCCGCAGCTTGTCATCCCAGGGGCCAACGCCCGGCCGGCCCCGCGGCCTGCGCTGCGACCAGAGCCCATGCCCGGGCTGAAGAAGGCTGCCGCCCCGTCGTCGTCGCCATCGCCATCCCCCGCGCCACCTGAGCGACCGAGGACAGTGGAGAAGAAACCCAAGAGAAAGATCGGTTCGTCCTGCGGATTTTCCATGTTACGAGAACTAGGACGATCAAATCTGATCTTCGTTGATGTGGTCTTGTTTCACCCCTGATTTACAGAACAGAAGGATCATGAGAATTTGATTCAGAGCGTCAGGAAGTCATCATCTGCAACGGTGCTTAGGTTCCATGGCGGCTCCTTGGTCTCAAGCCAACACAAGAGGAAGCTTAGGTGTCTTGAGCTATGCCCTGTTAATGATCAGCTTGTTGTTACCAGGTATGGCTTTACCAGCTATAATTGATGCTAAATACATATTGTAAATGCACTGATTGTAGAAAAAAGTAGTGCTACATTTGTTTAATTCTAAGGCATTTTAATGATGTAGCATATTTGATCAAAAGCTATCGCTAATTTGAAACGAATGATGAATTGCACATGTACTGGTAAGCCCAAAAAAGCGGAGGATTTTTTATGTTTGCTTTGGCATTGTTCTGATCGTTTTCCATCCTCTAGAATTTATGGCAGACTTGGATGCCTGCATTTATTTAGAAACTTTTGTTTCATCATCGGTAGTCTGCAAGCACAAATATAAAAAGCAAGCTTTGGACTACTTGCTGCCATTTCTGTGTGAAACTAAATGGGATGCTTGAGGTGTGTTATCATGCTCCATTAGTGATTTACAACCTCATTTTTTTGTTTCTTTCTTTTGTAGTTTTGTTTAGAATGGACAAGTGTGGACCATTTTTATTGTCTTCTATTTTTTTTCCCCTAAATAGCCTTGTTCAGTGCATAATTCAGACTGATTTGTAAAGATTAACATATAAGATAAGAAGATGAGAACAACCAAATTTTTGGTTGTTTGCCTGATGTTCCTGTAAAGCAACTTGGCATGCTAAAATATCCTTACAAATAGGTTGGCGAGCTATTAGCTTACTACTGCTTGTTTGTTGCAGGCTGGTAATCCCAAACACCCATCAAATTCTGATCTTCCTGAGGGCTTAACTGTCTGAACTCTAGCCAAGATATAATTGTAAACTGGGACTGAGTGGAGTTCAATTGCTAACCGCCGTTTAGATGGATATTCTTAGGAAATTTATGCTTTTAGTGTTACCTTTTTGTTATCCAATTACAAATGGCAGGGTAAACTATGTAACATAATTCCATAACCATGAATCATGGTCTGTTGAGTTCTCTTAACTTTTGATGGCTACATAATATTAATATTATGTTTTCTTGTGATGCAGTGCATTGGATGGATTGGTTACTCTGTGGGAAGTGCAACCGAAAGGGTAGGTCTCAGATTAGATTACTCTGATTTCTCGTCATGCTATATATCCTTTTTATTGCTGGAAACTTTTAACTGGATTTCAAACACATTTTGGAAGATTGGGCTATGACTTCTAGTCCAAAACAAATTAGGAGAAGTATGTACCACCATTATAGTTGCATAAACTGAATAGAAGTGATTGTGTTTCGTTGCAGAAGAAAAAAAATGTTTCATGTGCTAAAATAAAAATTCATAATTTCTATATACCTCAATGGCAGATTTAGCTGTTGATGACGGTTTTACCATATTGAATATTGAGACTTGCTACTGACAGGAGCCTTTAGCCAATGGTTTTACTCCTTGTATGGGTTGACACTGAAGAGAGAATAAATGCCTGCTAGTGATTGGAACTGTGTATGTGGATATAGTATTCTGTTGAACTGTTTATGAAGCTCACATGCTAATTAATGGAAGCAGTTAAGAATCCCCTTGTCCACTTTAGCACCTCTGTCTGGGTGTTGTGTTCTTTAGTACAAAAGCCAAGTAAACTGGCTAGTGCTCTCGCATTGTTTGTACCTTGCCTCACCTCATGCACTTTTGCAACACTTGGATGTTAAACATTTAAACTCCACATCTTAGGTTCTGATATCATAATCATGTAGCTCTATGGGAAAAACTGAAGATCTACTAATTTGTGGCTACCAAAGATATGCCAAAACTTTTGCCAAGTGGCATTTGGAAACAACAATAAGTCAATAAGGCCAAATCCCCCCAATACTCCTTTAGCATGTATGAATGAAGTGGTGGCCTATTAATTTAAAGAAATTAAATTTAACTTTGACATGGTATGGACATGCCCGTGACTGTTTCATTTACTATTTTTATCATGAATGAAATTTTGAATTTTGATTCTCCAAATCTTGTATGATATTCAACTTAGGTTATTGTTTGTGTGGGAACTGGGAAGATAATACTAGCAAATAGCAATTGATTAAATTTTGGCACGAGTTCATGTCAATGTTGGTGCATGTGACCTAGGTTACTTAGTAGATATATGTTTCTGTTAGATCCACTTGTTGTTGGAGCATATTATAGAACACTTCCAACTCATATGGTTGTCATTTGAAGCATGGTTTGAGTGACATCTATTTTACTTGCAGACTGTCTATCTCCTTGCTTAGCAAAACAAATTGCTTTTCTCCAAAGCATAGGTGGCCTGAAGATGTAGCTTGGCATCCTGATGGTGATGCAATTTTTGCTGTGTATAGTGCTGATGGTGGTGACTCCCAGGTTTCAATGATCAATCTTAACATATCAGGACAAGTAAGAGCTCTGTTAAAAGGGCACAACTCTCTACATCTCATTACAAGGTTTTATTAATTCAGTTAGAGCAGTTCTTATAATACAACTAAATTAATGTTACGGTGAACTAGGTTGATTTCATATACAGTATAGATCCATGTAGCTCTATCATTTTAGCTCTTCTTCAATGTGGCAAACTGTTAACAAACAATGATACTTAAAAGGGTTTTCCCTAGTAAAATGTATCCTTCTGCAAATTTGATTCTAAACATTTTGTCATTTTAAATCAGTTGCCACAGAGATAGGAAATAGAGAAGCGGCCTTTTAAGTTATTCCTGACATTAGGTTCTTATTCGTGTAATACCCTTCAAGGCTGCAAATTATAGGCTGGGACTAAAAATGTACTTTTTTATTGTCAAAAAAAATTGTACTTGTTTATGCTTTATGCAATAATGGTTGCTCGTTGAAATTGTACCTCAAAATAACAACCACGGCTCTCAAGTTAGGTCTTCTTAAATCTTAAATATCACCTAAAACAGTTTAATTATTTTTACTATCTTTTTATTATTCTTCTATTTGACTGTGAGGTGTCAAGGATGCAATATAGTGCGTAGTTGAGTCGTGTAAAATCTTGTAACTATCCATGCGGTTGTTCTTACCCTGTAGTTATGCCTTTTTGTGCCTTCTTTTGATTTTAACAGATGATTTACGTTTTGGAACAATACTAATGGTGTTTCATAATCTTTCTCCTGAAACAGAAGAAAATTACTTTCCTACCGGCGAAGCCTCATACCAAGGGAATCATAAACAACATAAATTTCATGCCCTGGTCTGATGCGTGCTTTGTGACCGGTGGAAGTGACCATGCTGTCATACTCTGGCAAGAGAAAGATGATTCATGGAACCACAAGAAAGTGCACAAGGACTTGCATTCTTCTGCTGTCATGGGAGTTGCTGGTTTGCAACAGAGAAAAACACTATTATCAGTTGGCTGTGACAAGAGGATAATAGCATTTGATCTCTCAGCTGGAAGGACAGAATACAGTAACACAATTGATAACAAATGCATGAGTATATTGCCAAATCCATGCGATTTCAACTTATACATGGTGCAAACAGCGTAAGTAAAATTTAAATATTATTTCTGGATTACTGGGTTCCATTTTGCATCTCAGCTTTATCCTTGCACTTAAGCACAGCAGGCGGCAGAACACCGGCTTTATTATGTTCAAGCATTTTGATGTAGAGCTCGATTTCAGCATTGAAAAAAATCTATGCATCAATTGAGTTCATATAATTATCACTTGGAGTCTTGTGCAATTAATTTCTTTGTGCCTTTCGGATGCCTGAGCTGCATATTAAAACATTGTGTGTGCTCTTTCTTGTTTCTCACAGGTCACCTGGCAGGCAACTTCGCTTGTTTGACATCAGGCTTAGGCAGACCGAGGTTCACGCTCTTGGTTGGAAGCAAGAGAGCAGTGAGTCTCAGTCAGCTCTTATAAATCAGTCATGGTCTTCTGACGGCTGGTACTTGTCATCTGGCTCGGCAGATCCTGTGATCCATATCTTCGACATCAGATACAATGGCCAGAACCCCTGCCAGTCCGTACAAGCACACCAGAAACGGGTCTTTAAGGCTGTTTGGCACCAAACGCTCCCAGTTCTGACCTCCATATCATCGGATCTTCACATTGGAATCCACAAATATTCATGAAAGAAGTGCCTGTTTTTGGGCTGATTTTTGGTGCAGTGCATTGGAAATGTTTTTCTGCAGCGAAGTAGCAAAACTCAGAGTACAATTCCCAGGATTTTTCCTTTCATGCATCAGTTGAATTAGTGGCAGCAACATTTGCACTATTTGAGCTACTGTGCCTGAGCCTGCTAGGCCGCTGGCATTCCAATATGGCAGACACGCAGAGTGATGGATTTGAAGAGCCCCCAGTTGGATTTTTTGCTTCCGTTACTTGTAAAATGTGCACCTTTTGAGTTACTGTGACCGAGCCTGCTAGGCCATATTGGCTTTCCAATCTGTCACTGCCGGATTGATGCATCTGAATAGCCAGTATCTCAATGTTTTGCCCTTGTTACTTGTAGAAGTAGATGAGGAATAGTGGAATGCCACACGAAAACTATTCCAAAATGCTTTTTTTTTCCTTTTCTGTTCTTGCCTTTTTGCAACGTAAGTCTTGGCTCACTTGGCGCATTGCAAGAATCTGGACATCGAACGTAAAGATGACAAATTTCAACTGAAAGGATCCTACCTGGTCAGTACATTTGTGTCTTGGGTATTAACTTGTCCAATACCAATACTCCAGTGGGTACTTGACAATTGCCCTCTTGCTGAATTCCGTCGTTCAACAGAAATATGTGCTGATGATGTGGCGCGTCATCTGTCTTATGTGCTGATAATTTGTTTTCAATCAGTTCACAGAAGGGTCAGAAATTTAAGTTTTGAGATAATCATCAGACATATAATTACGTAAAATCCAGCAGTTAATGGATACATGTAACTCTGGTTGATAAGATTTGTCTCTGAATAAAAGTCAGAATGGCTACAAAAGGGCCAAATATTGCACAGCACTACGGCTCCAGGCTAATGACAGAATATTGTGGCAATAGCAAGCATTTAAAGAGAAGCTATTCCATCCTCACGTTTGTTATCCCCATCTGGCCATCCCTATCCGGGCCCTATCTCCATGGATTCCCATGCTTCCATCTTGCACCTCCTGGCCCCACCAATCTAAAGTTGCTAAAGGTACTATGCAGTATGCACCACACCCAAGCAAGGGAAATTCTTAGAACCTTCTTCATGACCATCAACTAACTTTAGTTTCATGTAATAAAATGACTTTAGTTTAGTTCTCCTTTAAAAAGACATTAGTTTAGTTCAGTTTTGCTCACAAGCAAATGAAATATTCCAAGTAAATATTACTCCATCCGTCCCAAAATATAAGGTACGCACGTATTTTAAGATTCAAACTTCGTTATTTTTGACCAACGATTTGTCTAACAATATATACGTTTTGTGATATAAAAATGGTATCATTAGTTTCGTATTTGAAAGTATTTTTTAATGATCATAATTTTATTTCTATGTGCGACATACTATAAGAGAAATTAAATATCAAAATATAGTTTTGAAGACCGAGTCAAGTCAAACCGCGCCTTATATTTTGGGACGGAGGGAGTACCTCATTGATGTAATACTACGATATTTTTTCCTTTTAGTTCTAGAGTAAAAAATTTTCCAATTAATAATCTCTCAATATGTACAACTTAATCTTAATCATTGCATGCAAGAGTTTTTGATTTTTTTTACCTTCAACGTCAATACATATTCATTCTGCCTAGGCTTGCATGGCAAAACGAAAGTAAATAGATAATAATCTATGAGCTTAAAATTTTTAAGTTGCACACTCCTTCGCATGTGACTACAAAAGTAAAAATCTTTCCATGATGACTAAAAAGCAAGACATTTTTCTTAGATAACTAAAACTATTTTCCTCCGAATAAGATAAAAGAAAATACACAATGTTTCTACTATGGTGAACTTCTAACCATTCACTAGTGCGTTTGCTGTCTCTCCTTTTCACCTTAAAGGAAAGGAGATGCTCCCTGCTGCAGTGATGTGTACAAATTGCGGTCAGCCAAGCGTTTGGTGTGCCCTCTCTATATAAACCACAAGCCCAAAAACACACCGGGAAGCCTCTGGTTGGTCGCACTCGCATTCCCTCCTCTCCACACCAATACCAATCCATCACCGCCTTATCATCGTCGTCGTCGTCGTCGTCTCCGCGAACAACGCCGAAGCCTCCCCACCGCCATCGGCATGGCTTCTTCTCAAGGTCAAGAGCTCGTCTAATTAATCTCTTTCTTGTTTAGTTCTTCTTGGCATTTCGATGCATGGCGCGCATGTTTGGATTGCTCTCTAACAAGACGAGATGAAAACTCTCTCTTTTGCAGAGGAGAAGACGAGCGTGCAGGCCGAGGAGGCAGCTTCCTCCGCGGAAGAGCAGCCACCTCAGGCTGGGGCTGGGCCCCGCAGAGCGGCGGCGGCGGGGGCTCCGGCGAATCCCTTCGACTTCTCGACCATGATGAACTTGCTCAATGTAAGCTGCCTCTCAAGAACTTGCCTTTAGATTGGATTTCTTGGCCCTTGGCTACAGAATCAGCAATTCTCTGTTCAACATGTAGCCCGCTGTTAGTTAAAAAGATTGGATTTTGCTTCGATTCAACGCGAGTACTCAATCTGTGGTGATTAATCTGAGTTGGTTTATGTGGCGGATGGATTGAGACGAGCAGGACCCGAGCATCAAGGAGATGGCGGAGCAGGTCGCCAAGGACCCGGCGTTCAACGAGATGGCGGAGCAGCTGCAGAAGACGGTGCAGTCGCCGCGGCCGCAGGAGAGCGCGCAGGCTCTGGACCCCCAGAAGTACGTGTCCACCATGCAGCAGCTGATGCAGAACCCGCAGTTCGTGGCCATGGCCGAGCGCCTCGGCAGCGCGCTCATGCAGGACCCCGCCATGTCCACCATGCTCGGCGGCCTTACCAACCCCGCGCAGAAGGAGCAGCTCGAGGCGCGCATCGCCCGGATGAAGGAGGACCCCACCCTCAAGCCCATCCTCGACGAGATCGAGACCGGCGGCCCGGCCGCCATGATGAAGTACGCGCGCCAGAGCGAGCACGCTGATCGATATCATCCAGCTTCTTCTTGATTTCTTTTCAGCATCAGCTAATGCCGCCGCCGCTGTCGTCCTCTGGTTTCAGGTACTGGAACGATCCGGAGGCTCTGCAGAAGTTTGGGCGGGCGATGGGTGTCGGCCCGTCGAGCGAGGGCGCTTCCGCGGGCGCCGCCGAGCCGGAGGAAGAAGCCGGCGAGGAAGGCGACTACGAGGACGAGTCCATCATCCATCACACCGCCAGCATTGGCGATGTCGAGGTCCCAATCTCCTCTTGCGGCAACTGGGTCATTTTTCATCGCCATGGCACTTTGCTGAGTACTCACTCCATGGACCCACCGTGTTCTTGCTCGTCTTCAGGGCCTGAAGAAATCTTTGGAGGACGGAGTCGACAAGGACGAAGAGGATTCGGAAGGGAGGCGAGGGCTGCATTTCGCGTGCGGATACGGCGAGGTATCGTTGTGGTTGTGCCGCACATCCTTGTCGATCTCATGCAATTACAGCTCAAAGCTGATGGTGGTTCTTGCTCGCGCCGCCGTGCAGCTGAAATGCGCGCAGGTTCTCCTGGAGGCAGGCGCGGCGGTGGACGCGGTGGACAAGAACAAGAACACGGCGCTGCACTACGCCGCCGGATACGGCCGCAAGGACTGCGTCGCGCTCCTGCTCGAGCACGGCGCCGCTGTGTAAGTCCACCACCCACCCCCACCCCCACCCCCACCCCCTCTGCACTGCAGCCGCGCGCATCAGCCTCACCGACTCATCCATCGACCATGGCAATGGTGTGCAGGACCCTGCAGAACCTGGACGGGAAGACGGCCATCGACGTGGCCAAGCTCAACAACCAGGAGGACGTGCTCAAGCTGCTCGAGAAGCACGCCTTCGTATAGACGCCACCGCATCGTCCTCGATCCGCCGCTGCATCCAGGCTTCGCTTGTTTTCTTTGCTTAATTCCTCTACTTAATTCTCCCCGGCTGAAAGGAAAAGATTATTTTCTTCGTCTGCAATTTGATGTATGGTACTATTCATCGATGATCTGTATGTATTTATTCATGAGTGGGAGTGGTAGGATTTTATTTGGGTAAGGTGGGATATTGGTTCCCGGATGATTGTTGGATCACCCCTATTCTAGTGGTCTCTGCTCCAGAGTTTTGCTTAATGAATAAGGAAGAAATGTTCACTCCAAATGTGAAACCATAAATCCCTGCTCCCTCCGGTCACAGAAATTTATTGTTTTCAGATATGTGTAAAGTCAACATTTTTAAAATCCTATCTACGGATATCTTTTCAAATATTTTAGATTGGAAAAATTCATGCTTTGCTACTTTAAAGATTGGTAATTCAGAATGTTATTCCTTGTGCTAATGACATATACATCCTAATGCCACGTGTTAGTGACACATAAGTGATAAATCCTAAATTGTCGATCTTTCAAAATGGGATATGATGAAAGCCTCTTTTAGACATAAAAATCATATTTGTCTCAAAAAGTATTTTCATATTATTATAATTTTAATGGCCTTTAGAAATAAATTGTGATAAACACATATTTGTAAGTGGAAAGAGTATTTCAGTATCCCTATTGCATTTTAATTTTCATGCCATGCATAGGTTGAGTCAGCCTGTATGGAACCAAACCATTCCTAAATCCTAAACTTTTAACTGCTCAAACGTATTACTTCTATTATTCCACGAACAAAAGAATTCCGCGGTCTCTTCTGCAAAAAGACCCCCTCGATGGAACGGATCTTCCATGTACTCCCGAGTCCCGAGTCCCGAGCCTTTCACATGCTGCTTCGCCGGCGCCGGCGCCTCCTCCGTCCCCTCTTCCAGACCTCTTTCCTCCGCCTCCATGGCACCTCGGCGAATCCTCATACGCCTTCACCACAGCCCGCCCACTCCGACCTCCGTTCCGCCGACAACGCACTCGCGGCTCTCTCGCGGCAGCGCGGCGTCGTGGCCGCTCGCGCCGTGCTCGACGAAATGCCGCACCGGGATGAGGTCTCCTACGCCACCATGGTCGCATCCACATCAGGGACCGCGACCTCCCGCGCGCGGAGGCCCTCTTCCGTGCGGCGCCCGCGGTTGTTCGGGGCACAAAGCTGGGTACCGCTTTGCTCGATGGGTACCTCAAGGCTGCCCGTGTCGACCGTGCCCGCGAGCTGTTCGACGGAATGGCGGTGAAGAACGTGGTCGCGTGCACCTGCATGGTCTCTGGGTATTGCCGTGCCAGCCGTGTCGACGAGGCGCGGCAGCTGTTTGATCTGATGCCGGATAGGAATGTTGTTTCGTGGACGGCGATGGGGCAGGGGTACGCGTGCAACGGGATGCTGCGGGAAGCGAGGAAGATGTTCGATAAGATGCCAGGGAGGAACGTAGTTGCATGGATGGTGATCATTCAGGCCTATGTTGACAATCTTCAGATTCTTGAGGCAAAGGGCTTGTTTGACAGGATGCCCCAGAGGAATTCATACTCCTGGAATGCCATGATCTCTGGTTTTCTCAGTGCTGGGAAAGTGGATGAAGCAATTCAGTTGTTTGAAAGGATGCAACATAGGAGTGTGATTTCTTGGACTATAATGGTCACCGTGCTTGGCACAGAGTGGTTTTGTTTGTAGAGCAGGAGAGTTCTTTGACAGAATGCCAAAGAAGGATACCGCAGCCTGGAATGCGATGATCACTGCATATGCCAATGATGGCCAACTCAATGAGGCACACAGTTTATTCAATTTGATGCCTGTAAAAGACCTGGTGAGCTGGAATATCATCATTGATGGGCATTCCAAGAATGGTCTTAAGGATGAGGCCTTGAGCACATTTCTTCTTATGCGACGATCAGTGGTATTTCCTAACAGCGCTACATTAGCTAACATCTTAGTTATATGTGAGAACACTATGGAAGTTGCACAAATTAATGGGCTGGCTACCACACTAGGACTCCTATCAGAAACTTACATAGGAAATGCCTGTCGCCATGTATTCAAGAAGTGGTGATCTGCACTCAGCATGGCTTGCTTTCAAGAGGTTGAATAAGGATGTCATAACATGGTCACCAGTACTTCAAGCTTTTGTGAACCATGGCCTCGCTCATTATGCATTTCAGGGCTTTGCTCAGATGTTGAGGCATGGGTACAAGCCCAGTTCGACGACCTTCACTGCCATGTTGTCAGCTTGTAGCCATGTTGGGTTGGTCGACAAAGGCCGGAAGATCTTCGATAATCTCAGCAAGAGCTGTCTTGAGCAATGCAAGCAAGCAGCGGCGGCATGGGGATGCACAGGAACCGGGTCAAAAAATAAATTTAGTAGGCTAGCAGTGAACCAGTTTTTGTTGTAGCTCCACCCCTTGCAAGAAGAGCACATTCATTTACTGTTCTACATTTCCCACGCATGAGTTTCAGTCGAGAACATACCTTTTCATGAAGTTGAACCAGTTTTTGTTGTAGCTCCACCCCTTGCAAGAAAAGCACATTCATTTACCAGTTTCATGAAGTTGAACTAAGAAGTCAAGGGTAGAATTAACAACATGGCATTTCGTGTCATCTATGGACATTAATAAAAACGAGTAGTAAATAGATATTCTTTTTTTTATATCGTTATGACCACTCATGATAGATGGCCAAAAATTCTATACATGCTCTCTCTCCTCTATATTATCTTATATCCAACATGCCAAAGTTTATGGACCCCCTATTCCCTTCGGTACCCATCACTGTAGCAACATAGGGCTGAGCGGGCTGGAACGGCACCTAGCAAACTCCCTATGTTGTGCTACAGGGTTGGAGGGAGCGGGAGGGTCGGGAGTCTCCTAACTTTGAGGTTGCACTATAGACTCACTAGTCATCACCTTGCCCAACCGTAGTTTGTTTGCACACCTGCTGGGAAGATGATAGCAACCGCCGCCGCACGCTTGCTCGTTGGCCGCCATTGCCGTTCGGTCCCACCTTTGTAGCCGTCCAACCCACATCGCCTATGCTCACCCTTGCACTTGCCTAGCTGTCGCCACTGCCCAACCACAGAGGAGGACGACGTAGGCCAGAGAGGCGACACGGTCTCTAGATTTAGAGGTGGCGTGTGGCTGGGAGAGGGAGGGAGGAGGAGAAATAGGGAGAGAATAGGGGGATTGAGTGGCCCACATAGAAAAGGGGGAGGAAAAGAAATTAGGATAAGTGTACAAACGAAAAAAATATGTGTACGGATATATGATGGATGGTATGGCAGTTGGGATTAAGGAGTAAAATATAGGAGATATAATATAGGGAGTGAGATTTATGGATTGGTGCTTGAAATGGTTTTGATATAGGCACTGGAATAGTGATAGGGATGTACATAATAGTGGATATAGGGGGCGAAAAATGGGGATGTTGATGGAGTTATATTGGTTGGTTTAGAAAATATCTAGAAAAAAAGAGACGTTCTAAAAAGAAAGGGATGCAAGAATTCCAGTATTCTCTATCTTTAAAACACACTATCTTTATATCACTGATGTGTAGACCCTACCAGCGAGAAGTCTATATGCTAGGGATATAAAAGCAAAGTAACATACCGCAGAGAAAAACTGCTTCCAAAGAACCTATCAAATGTTTTTGAATAGAAAAATTCTTTCTTTTCCCTCCCAATATCTAGCATAGCTCGAGCCTTGGACTCCTGTACCAGTTGAGTTGTAGTTGGTCTCTGCCTCCACTGAAGTCTCCCATTCCGTTCGATTTATCTTCAAAACCTCTTAACACCTCCCAGTACTTACTCTTCCGCATGGCGGCGAAGGAGCTGGAGGTGATCCGGGACAAGGCGGCGATGCGCGCATGGTCGCGCCACCGCCGCGCCGAGGGCAAGACCGTCGCCCTCGTCCCCACCATGGGCTTCCTCCACGAGGGCCACCTCTCTCTCATCTCCGCCGCGGCCGCGGCCGCGGCCTCCGCCGGCCCCGTCGCCGTCGTCGTCTCCATCTACGTCAACCCCAGCCAGTTCGCGCCCACCGAGGACCTCGCCACGTACCCCTCCGACTTGGCGGGCGACCTCCGCAAGCTCGCGGCCACCGGCGCCGTCGCTGCCGTCTTCTGCCCCCCGGATCTCTACATCCGCGGCGGCGCTGCCACCGCCCGACGCGCCGACGCCTCGGGGGGCGCGGTCTCCTGCTTGGAGGAGGCGGGGGATGGCCACGAGACTTGGATTCGGGTGGAGCGGCTGGAGAAGGGGCTGTGCGGGAGTAGCCGGCCCGTGTTCTTCCGTGGCGTGGCCACTGTGGTTGCCAAGCTGTTCAACATCGTCGAGCCAGATGTAGCTGTGTTCGGGAAGAAGGATTACCAGCAATGGCGCGTCATCTGCCGCATGGTAACAAAATCTGACCTTTTCTTCCCCCCTACATATGCAGTTTGTTTTGACGTATTGGTTTGGTCAAGTAGCTGCAGCCCTAACCCAAAAAAAAAAAAAAAAATCCAGGCTGACTGATACATGTAGGAAAATAACACGCTTATGAACCAAACTGGCGGCTATCCGTGATAAATAAGTTGATTGAGACAACATGGAATTTTGTGTTAATCGACAAGTTGCCTTGAAATAATATAGATGCTCTATCATGTTGTTGAAGAGGAAAAATATTCTCAATATGTAGTTTGGGTACCCTCAATGCATGATAATTGGCTGCTGTCAGTACACCTCTTCTATAGTTAAGTGGTTCTTGCCGAGGGCCATCTTCATATGCTTATCTGGCACATAGTTTGGGGAGAAGTAACTATGTAGAGAGCAGCTTTTGTTCCACCTTAAAAAATTCATTTTGAATTGATGTTCTAATTGGTAACTTGCGTGTACTCTGTTTTGACTCTTCAATTTCTGTTTTCAAACAACAGTTCTATTGTCTCAGAGCGTACTCTTCAGTTGCTTCTGTTATTGATATATGCTCATGTTGATTTCAGGTTCGTGATCTTGATTTTGGCATAGAGATAATAGGATTAGAAATAGTGAGGGAAGCTGATGGTCTTGCCATGAGCTCTCGCAATGTGCACCTATCACATGATGAAAGGGAGAAGGTTCTCTGTTTGCCTTGTACTAAAATTGACAAATTGTTTTCACAAACAAATGTTCCGACTATTGTCAGCATGCAATTTATAGAAGACAAAGAAGTCTGTTACAGTGTCTTAGCATTTATGATAATCTTACTGTGTGGTATAGCTTTGTTCTTTATCAATTTATTATGTGGGCCCATTCATTAAACATACTAGTGAGTAGTGAGATAGCTTATTTGCTTGCTTCTTTGTCAAATATCAGAATTCTCCTGGTAACTCTTTTGCATTAGGTCTGGTACAAAATCATCCAACCTTGTTCTGAAGTGTTCAATTGAATCTAACTACTTAATTGTATAGAAGTAAAGTTTCAGGTGGAACTTGCCATTTCTGGTTTTTCATTATTCCTTTCTTTCTGTTTGCAAGGTAAGTAATAAACTGCTTGTTAGTACAAGCTTTAGGTGCTCCATAGAATAACACTAAGCAGTTGATAAATTTCATGGAACAAACAATACCGGTTATATAGAGTTAGTTATGAAGATTTCCAGCCTAACATGATAGTACTCCCCAGCCTGCACAAATCCCAGCTTCTTTGTGTTACAATTTAACTGGGGTCTAACATGTAAACTTCCTTAAAGTAACAGCTATTTTGAAAACTGCCAATCATTATACTGAATATTTGCATTTCTTTCTATAATACAGATAAAAAAAAAAGATGATAGTTTGAAGTACATAGTTATGTTCCAGTGTTTGCCATTGACAGTTTGGAGATGCTATTTCCTTTTTATTTTAGTGAAGGTTTTCTGCACTTCTAAATACCTTGGAGAAGTGCAGTGTGAACCTTTTTTGCTATCCCATACTACTTAAATGAACATCTTTGTTTCTTTAAACCGTAAACCTGACTTTGTTTGTGGTTATTTGTTCTGTAGGCGTTATCCATAAGTAGGTCACTGGAAAATGCTAGAACTGCTGCCTTGAATGGAAACAATGTTAGCAAAGAAATAAAAAATCAAATAGTACAGAAACTGACTGAAGCTGGCGGTCAGGTTGACTATGTTGAGGTAATGTTGGAGGCTTTTCCTTTGCTATTGAAGTGCTCTTCTTGTTTTTCTTCAAAACTCTTGTACTTGAAATCTAGTGATAGAATTCTCTATTATCTCTTACTCTCTAATCTCTATTCTCTAGTGATTGAGTTGTAGCACTAGTACTGGTGATGGTTGTCTCCTTGAGAACCTTTTGAAATCTACATGGCATAGATTAACACGTTGCTGATATGATATAATAAATTCCTATTATGCTATTTTGGAAGAAGAATAAACGCCTTACTGGCCTTCTGTAGGAATATTTTATGGTCAATTGATTAAAAAACTTAAAATTTTTATTATTATTATTGAATGAACGTGTAGTGTGGATGCAGATTGTGGAGCAAGAAAGTTTGGCGCCTGTGGAGATGATCGATCGTCCCGTCGTCATCTGTGTTGCCGCATGGTTCGGGAAGGTTAGGTTGATTGATAATATCGAAATCCATACAATATGAAATTCATACAGATCCTGAGGTTTCAAGTAACTCAGTTGCTGCCTTGTGTGGCCTTCGAAATGCATCTATATCTTGTTCTCCCCGCACGTTCATTTTATCATAAATAAAATTCAGGTCATACACGGTAACAAGAAGATTGTACCCCTATTTCTGAGTAAAGAAAAGATTCGACGTCACTTCCTGAACTGTTAGTTTCTGGTACTGCCAAGGGTACATTAATTGTGTGGACTAACAGAAGGGTTTTTTTTAATTAGATAGATGCCATCGCCGAACTTTAATATTCAAGATCTGCCAATCTTCCTTTCGTATTTCTAATGTCATTATAAAACCGTGTTTATTGGATATTTGCTACTTCACACGCCATGGGTCCTCTGGTCCTCTTTTACTAAATGTGAAGACTGTGTTTGCTGCTCAAGACGATTTTGCCCCTCGTATCTTCTTCCTCCGTCCTTCTTCCTCTCTTTCCTTTCACCTCTTCTCTGTCTGCCTCTATCGAGCTTCATGGCCGCCTCCTCTCTCTTTGCTCAATCTTTGTACGTCGTTGTCCTCTCACTGCCACTGCTGCTAGCCGCGCCGCACTGTTTCCGTAGCGTGTTGGCCACGCCGCCGTCGCTGCTGGTTGGCCGTGTCACTCCCTACTGGTTGTGCGCGTGCCATCGCTGCGTACTAGTCGTGGCGCATACTGGTCGTGTTGCCGCCACTACCGGCTGGTCGTGTCGTCGCTGGCCGTGTGCGCGCCGACGTTGCTTGCTTTCGCCACTTGCGCTGTCGAGAGGATAAAGAGGAAGGAGGAGGGTAGCACAACCTTGGCAGGCTTAGCGGTGAGAGGGAGCTTGGGCCAGTTCCATCCATGGTGGCGATAGCGGCAGTGAAAGAATGAAGTAGAGAGGAAGAAGAGAGGAGGTAGAAGATATAAAAATTGGGACACGTGGCGTGCGGAGTGGCATTTATCCAATTTGCGTGGTTTCATAATAGCATCTTTACAATACTAAAGGAAGAATGGCAGATGTTGAATATCAAAGTTCTACAATGGCATCTATCCAATTAACCTTTTTTTTAGCAAATAGGCATGAGCAGTGCCTTTCTATTAAGAAGGAAGCAAATGTATATAATTACAATAGAAGGAGGGAAATTTCTATTAAGAAGGAAGCAAATGTACATAATTACCAAAGAAGGAGAGAGATGAGCAAGAGATAGGAGGAGGTGGGCTACAAACAGATGTAGCTAAGCGTTTGTGATGGTCAAGGCAACACACTTCTAAGCTTGGATGTCATCCCTAATCAAACGATACGGAAGTGAGAGAGGGTGGTTTGGCATGGAAGATTCAAACGATACGAAAGTGAGAGAGGGTGGTCTGGTGTGGAACATGTGACGATTTCTCTCCTTCCACATATTCCAAACGGTGTAAATGACCAAGCTGTTCAAGTCTTGTTTCGTGGCTTTTGGGATTATGGCTGCCAATTGGGTGCACCAGTCTTGGAAGCGAGGGGTGGATTTATCGCAGCCAGGGACATTGTGCGGTGGGCTTAGGATTTCTGTCCAAATTGTATTGGTGTAGGGGCATAGCACACATAGGTGGTCAATTGTCTTTGGTGAAGCCTTGCAAAAGGGTCATGATGCCTAGTGTGGCTAACCTTATTTTGGCAAGTACGTTGGTTGTGTGAATTTTATCGTGCCCTAGGATCCAAGCAGAAAATTTGCATTTATTTTCTAAATGAGCCTTCCATATGTTAGGTGCGTGACGAAAAGGGGTGTTGTCGAGGAACCGTAAGGAGTAGGTAGACTTGGAGGAATAGTAAAGGTCGTAATGGTCTAAACAATGTTGTTGTTGAAACGTTCTAGACAAAACAATTAGAGGTATCCCTTCTCTGAGGCTCGCGCCTAACGAGGTGGCATCAAGACCCAATGATGGAATAACCTTCTCAGAAGAAACAACACTCAAGACTAATCAACATACTTGGTGTACCTTTATATTCCCTTTTTTTAGGGGCTCAAACACCTTTCCAGTAGTAGGTATTCCTATTTACAAGGGAAACAAGTTACACCCTAAAGGCATGAAATGCCCTTATTGATCTACAATAGTAGGGATATTTCCTGTCTTTCCACCTAAATGTAGCACTCCAGAACTGCTTGATCCACCTTGAGTCTGCTTCTCTTTGGTGAGTTGCAACTCAAACTCCATCCGTCTGGCTTGCTCCACCATAGAGCTGTAGTCACGAGGGGCATTAACTCCCAACACGTGACGGTACTCCGGATTGAGGCCCTTAAGAAATCTTCTTGCCTTCTCTGGTTCATTAGCTGCTAAAGATGGTATAAATCGTACTAGGCTACTGAACTCCAGCTCGTACTCCTGAATTGATCGCTTCCCCTGGACGAGTGTGGACAGATCATGCTCCATCTTATCCAAGAAAGAGGTTGGATAGAATTCCCTTGAACCACTCAACGAACTCCTCCCAGGTGACTGGGCCAACTGCGGGGGCTCTAGCAATGAGAACTCCTTCCCACCAGGTGTCTGCACGTCCCTTCAACTGGAATGCCACCAAACAGGCCTTCATCTCCGTGGATATCTCGAGTACCCCGAATTGCCTCTCCATGTAGAGTAGCCAATCCGTAGCCTAGACAGGGGTACCGGAACCGTCAAATGTATTGAGCCATAGAGACATCCACTCCCTCAGGTTCATCCTCGCTACTAGCTCAGCTACGACAACCACTAGGGCGGCGATAGGGGCTAACAGTGCAAAGGCTGCATGACAGCACGCGCTTGAGGATCGACCGCACTTATTGTCGAAGCTCCGTAACTCTTTGTCAAGCACTGGCCGGGCCATATGTTACCCTGGTGCTATAGCCACAGGAGGGACTGCTCCCGGTACTCCTTGCCCTAGCGCTCCAACTTGGGGCACAACCTGGGCTCCCCTCCCATCGGCTACTGATTCCTCCTAGGACGGTGGTCCTCCCTGACTGGCCCCAAGCCCTGACGCGACACGATGTCCACTAGCTCCCCTCGAGGGTGCCTCATCACTGCTTCCTTGCGACACACTACCACCTCGCGATCCCACGCGAGCACCTCTTCTAGTTCTTAGCATACCTACTAATCAATCGTCGGTTAGCCACTCAATAGCCAATACAAATAGTCAAACATATACTACTCATATGATAATCGAGAACATGAGATAAAATTTAATATGTACCCACCCATTCCTACGGTGCATCAATGTTTCAGGTCTTTTGGTTAATTAATAGGTCTATGCAAGTTTACTTCTTACATTTATTTCTAACTTATTAACTATTCTTTACTATATGTCCCTAAAGGACCTACAGCCTTGCTCTGATATAGACCTGATCATGGGCAGCCCGGCCCGGACTCGGCCCAAAGCCAATCCCGGACCCGGTGTCACATACCCAAAATTTCAGCATAAAATTTTTTCGCAGAAGTCATAAATATATTTCTATAACCATTCTTATTTTTTAATAAATTTTCTAAACAAAGCTCCTATTTATTCTCTAAGGAAAATACCCTATCTCTCTTATTCTAAAAATAAAAATCCCATAAAATAATAAATATTATTTCATATTTGGATTCTACTCATTTTTCTAGATTTTTAGAAATTTATTTTATATTTTCTGAACTATATATTATTTTCTATAAATTTTCAAATCTCTAAATAATTCTAGAAAAACCTTTTTCTTTTAAAAACCAGAACCTTCCTTTTCAGACAGGTCCCGAAGTACGTTTTCCTTAAAAGGAAATACGTCTTCAGCCTCACTGCGGACCAGCCCAAGAACCAAAAGCCTTTAGGCCCAAACCGGCCCATCAAACCACTTAAGTGACCATGAACGCCTCTGATTAACTCCTTCAAATCCGACGATCGGTAGAATAGCCACATCGCTCTTCTTTCATACCTCTACATCGGTTTAATCCGGCGAATCCAACGGCGCCCATGGAATTGAAATTCCATCCAACGACCCTGGTTCATGTTCCTCCTCCCACCGTTTCACTGCTCTCAGCGCCACCCCGTTCACCCGCCGGCGCCGCCGTCACCCACGAGAAGCATCACCGCTGCCATTTCCACCTCTCCCTTATCCTGGTTTCGCCACCACGGACAAGCTCGTGCCACCGCCAGCTTGCCCCACCACCTCATTAGCCTCATTCATCTCCAGTGGCCACCCAATTCACCGCCGCCACGAAATCACGATTTCGTACCCGCCACTTCAATCCCGGCCTATAAAATCTCTTCCCCAGCGCCGCTACACCTCAAACCTCTTCGCCACTCGATCTCTTCCCCTCCATTGCCTGGCATTGCCGTCACTACCGCCTTCTTTCTCACCTCCGGCCAACTCTTCCCTCGCTGTTTCGATGCCCCTCCGGCCTTGATGTCTATAGCTAAAACATCCCACTCCCCGCCGCTAACACGACCCGACCCACACCTAACACTAACTCCTACCGGAGTAACCTCGCCGCCACTATCCCATCACCCCGCCGCCACCACCTCGCTGCCCCACCTACTCCGGCCACCCCAATCTTCACTACTACCACCAAAAGCTACCACATATCCCCAATTTCATAAATCCTCCCCCAATTGCTCACCGCCGGCCCTCTTCTGCCGTCGCCGGTGAAACCTCCGCCGCCTCCCTCTATTTTTTTCCCATTGTTTCCCTCACTGCCACTGCCACTGCCACATCGGACCCACACGTCAGCCACCCCAGCCGAGCCCTCACACTTCCCCTTCCACTGCCAGCTAGGACCCCCTTGTCAGCCCCTTCAACCCCACGCAGCAGTCATATTGGGCCAAGCCCAATAACAGCCCAGTAAGAACCTAATTCCTTTTTTAATTTTTAAAATTTCATCTATACGGTTTGAATTTTACTTAAAATATTAAATCACTTTCATAAATTCCACAAAAATTCATACAAATCTAACATAAGATAAAGAATAATATAAAAATATAAAAATCATATTTTCCTAATAAAATAACCCTAAATAAATCCTTTTAATCTCTTTTCTTTATATATCAAAACATTTTAATTAAAGAATATAGAAATAAAATTAGTAAAAACTTCCAATATAAAAGTTACTCAAAATAATGTTTTACATCTAGAAATAATATTCCTACATTTCTAAATCAAAATAGGAATTTAAACTTAAATTTAAAACTCCTTTCTTTAAATAAATAAAATTTTCCTTAAAAATGAAATTAATATAAGATTTTACTAGTAAATTTCACATAATCCACTCAACTCATATAAACATTTCCATATAAAATTATAATGCCAAAATCAATTCTTTTTAACTATTATCATAATAAGGTCAAATAAGAAATATTAATACTTAACGTTATGCTGTCCAAAATAACTATTTTTACATAAAAACCTACCCTTTTTCTTTTAGAAAATCATACAACCCATCACCTTTTTACCCAGACCCTTTTTATTTTGTCGTTTATTTAAAACTTTTCTTATTTGAATATTTATTGGAGTTTATCTATTTTTACAATGTATAGACAACGAGCTACGCCCTTTCGAAAGAATGTCCACAAGATATTATTAAGTGTGATCCAATCTCCAATCAAGGCAGGTTTTCTTATCCTTGATGCATTTTGATATACCTACATTTCCTTACTTATTATTTATTGCATATATTTTCTAGTTATTTATTTATACATTCCAAGTATAATTTTTATCCAAGCCCCAATACCTTAAAAGCCATCTAAAAATAATCAACCTCTGATAAAACCTAGTATAGGCAAAAATATTAAAATTTGATTATCTCATGAAAAGAATGGAGAATTAGTCTGTACAAATAAGTTAGATTGGATAACTTATTTGATGTGGAAAAGCTGTAGTCTGGAAGGTTGATCGAATTTATATAGAGTAATTCGGAAACAGTGTTATGTTATTTGGGCCCGTCGGTATGTGAAGTACCAGCTCAATAACACCAGGTGTTGAGAGTGTGAACTCCCTGGAATCGTTACTCTATAAACTATAGAAGAAAATTCGAAAACAGTGTTTTGCCGTCTTGGGTTAGAGGAATCAAGAGTATTGATTGACACTCAAGGGCACTAGATATTTGCTCTGTGGTAAGAGAATATCTAGATATCGTTTGCTTCTATAAAAACTTGGGTTTAAAATGAATAAGAATGACACATTGAACATCCATCCATATAACAAAAGCTGTTATATGGGTAAAGCTGGATAGGTTCTGCAGAGCTAATAACAAACTCATCGATGGACCCTACTTCGGGTATATGAAGTTGTGTCAATTGGGTAATGTCTCTCTTATTTACCAAAATCCATGAATTTATCTTATGAAAAATATTGTCTGGATTGCAAATGAATAAGGATGGAGAAAGATGATAGAATTTGTTCTATTATTATTAATTGTTTTAAAATAATGATAGGACTTTAAAAGTTTAAAATTTGTATATTCACCATAAAGCCTTACTATTCCTTGAATCCTGTTATCATATATTAATAGTGATATTCTTTCAAGAAATCTGCAAGTACAATTAGTACTTACCCACGTTATGTGGGCAATATATTTCTTTTTACAGGATTCACTTTATACTCAGAAATGGACATTTATGAAGAAGACAGGAATTCACATAGGATCGATTCTAAGGTTTACCTTATGCTCAGGCTTGCCTGTGGTGTATGGGCATGTAATTTTCTTTTTATTACCAGGTTATATTTCCACTTTCCGCTGTAAAATATTTTGTAACATGTAATAAATTAAGTAGGCTGTACTATTTCTGAATGCAATTGAAATCCTGGACAGTTGGCATTCTGGACATTTTCTGATAATTTTTACCGGAAATTTGGTCCGCCACACCTAGCCCGATTTTTTCAGGCTGAATCGGGTCGGGCTTGTCCGTCGGGCTAGGCTTGGACCAGAAACCAAGCTCGTCGGGCCGGACTCGGGCTCGCAGAAAAGCAAAAACCCCGTGCAAAGTCAGGCTTCGGGCCGGGCTCGGCAAAAAAAATTTCGGGCTAGGCCGGGCTCGAGCTCAGGTCAAAGTGACCGGGCTTTTCCAAGCCCGGCCCGGCCCGGAGCATGATCAGGTCTACTCTGATACCAACTGTAGCACCCCGGTCTAAACTAGGCCAAAGATGCTACTAACTCCCTAATTTCTTAAAAATTTCGATAGCATCTCCTCTAAAATATGGACATCTGCTTAGCAAACAAAATAAGCAGTTTCATAATAGCACGACTATAATATCAAAATATGATACAACAGTCTATCAGATGTTCATCCACAGACCATCATGACCACATATTTTAGACTTCAAACCAAGACGATCACAAGCCTTACCGGCTTACCTTAGTCTTTAGACCTTACCAGGAGACCACCGAAGCAAATGAGAACATTATTACATATTGCTCAACTCAGGTTTTCATCTAGTTAGCATTTAACCCAAAGTTCTTAACTCTTCTATTGTTGCTAAGTTATTGCCTAGGTAGTTAATTAGTTAATAGTTTAGTGAGGTGCTCAGAGGTGTATCTACTCCTGCTCGCGCTCGAAACATCATCGTGGATCTCCTAAAAGCATAAGAGAGCAAGAGTGAGTCCAGGGACTCAGCAAGCACATATTTAAGCAAAATAACATATTGAAAGTAAAGTACTGATTTGCCATACTCAAAATGTAAAGTTGTGCGATCAAGATGCAGTGCAGGATGCATCTCTTCTCTGTCGCATATACCGGTATAGCAAGGGTTCACCCGTCGATAACACCCTTATTATCCCGTCTTGTTTCATACGGGATCCAAGCATAACCTCCACACCCGTGGAGTGTCTACTCCCGTAGGACTTAGGACCCAAGTCCTGGTCATATGGCTTTCTCACCGACCCGGCCCGAGGCACTCCAGACTAGTCATATGACCATCCACCGACTTGGCCTATGCGCATGAATGCAAAATAATGCAACTACTGTACTCACCTCTTTAACAATCCATAATATCGTTTGCAATAGCACCAAACGTTATTTATCACTAATTCAATAGATCACTGTGATAGTAAATAGACAAGTATAAAGCAAGCTTCAATATGTCACTAAGTTCAAATATGCACTTGCCTCTTAACCTTGAAAATAGGCGTGCGATGACGACATCCCTGATCCCGAGGTGGCGGCACCTAAAACCATGAATAGGTCTTTAGCATCGATTACTCACATCGAACCATACCATGTATTACTAATGTATCCTAATCCCCCAATAGGATGCTCGATACGAGATAATTTTCCAAACCGAAAATTCTGGAAATTCCAGGCAGCAGGCTTGCTGAGGCCGTATCTTCCAAACCGCTTAGCCAATTTCACGTTCTAGGACTCTACGGAAAGCTGAGAACGTAAGCTATGATTTCTACAATATGAGTTCGTCCTAAATCTTTACTTAAATGCCCCAAAAACATGTCGCAAGTTGCTGCATCGGTGGTACAATCCTCTTAATCAAAGAATTCTTAACCTAGGGTTCCATATTCCCCCAAATCCCCATCCTAATATCTTAAATCGAACATCAACTGCAGAGGGAAGCTTCAATTTTATTTACCTTAAGAAGGATTCTTGACCAATCCCTAGGTATGCTCTTTCCCCTTCTTCTTCTCCCCTACTTTACCTTCTTCCTTCACTGTTCTTGACTGGCCCTCCTTGCTCCTTGCTTCTCCTTGGCTGGCTCTCCTTCTCAGTTGTGGCAGGTGCAATGGCAAAGAGCAGCGGCGGCTGCAGCAACTAGGGCAGCTCGGCTAGGGGAAGGCTACAGGGGCGGCAGCGCAGTGGCTTGAAAGCGGTGACACGCGGCGAGGTGGAGGCCCGTTGGAGTGAAGGTGGTGGTGTGGGCTGAGGAAAGTGGCTCGGTGGGGAAGAAAAACGGCTGCTGCTGCTGCCAGTTAGAGAAAACAGAGAGAGGAAGATCGAGAGAACGAGAGGGATCGAGAAAATGGGAGAGAGGCAGCGACCTTACTGCCTTTAGAGCCCTCCACAGCTGGCTAATAGAGGTGGTGGCCGGCCAGGCCAAATAGGCCTGGCTGGCCTCTACTCTCTTTTCTTTTTTTAACGGTATTACACTAAATGACCAGGCTGCCCTTGCTCACCTACTAAAGCAAGTCACATATTTGGATTTTAGTCTATGAGGCGGTTACATTGTGTCTCCTTGAGGAAGGATCCAATGATTTGTCCCCTAGAGCTAACTTAGCCGCCAAGCTAAACCCTCTACTTCATCTATTCTTTATGTCGAGCCCCTATGGTGAAGGCCCTGCAGAGCTTAGCCTTGCTTCGCTGGCACCTCGTGGCTTTTGTGGGTTCCTTCACTTCGGCTTCTTGGGTGAAGCTCCCGCAAGGCTCTTACTTTGCTTTGCCTTGGTGCTCCCGGCGAAGTGGATTGCTTTGCTTCAGCTCCCTTAGGCAAAGCTCCCACGAGGCTTCCACTTTGCTTCGCCTAAAATCGCCATATCAGGGTAGGTGTATCACTTTGTTCATCTATTTGACCGCCCATTTGGGTAGTTGGAAGGTAGAAATAAAGTATGTCATCAATGTGGAGAGAACTGAGTTGACCAAGGTAAGGTAAGCCGCCTCAGATAGAAGCTTGCCCTTCCAACTAGGGAGTATTGCGCGTAACTTCTCATTGGGCGGCAAGAAGTGGGTTCTCCTAGGCTTGCGCATGTGGAGGGGGAAACCTACGTAATGACAAGGAAAGATGTCACACGTGCCCAGGAAGGAGCTTAGAATGTCATCGAGGTGTAGACTTTGGCAGTTGATAGGAAGATCGCACATTTGTTGTGGTTGGTTCATAGGCCGGAGGAGTTCTTGAAAGTCTCGAGGATGCACATGACATTGGTGAGATCCTCTTTGTCTAGGTTGAGAAAGAGGGCATCATCGTCTGCATAGAGGGAGGTGCACAGGGTGAGGGTACTGGACTTGATTGGTAAGAGGAGCCCTTCCTCCATAACTAACAAGAAAAGACATTAGGTGGGGTTCATCATGATGATAAACAACATAGGGGAGATGGGGACTCTGTTGAGGAGGACAGAGGAGGAGTTGGATCCTAACAAGATGAAAATCCAGTTCCTCCACCTGAGGCCAAACCAACCCAAGCGAGTAGTTCTAGTAGGTATCCCTAGTGCATTGAGTCGAAGGGCTTAGCGAAGTCGAGCTCGAGGAAAAGCCCTAGCACTTTGTGCTTGTGAAGGTCTCGGAGTGCGTTTTGCACATGGAAGTTGTCTTAGATGCAATGCCCCTTGATGAAAGCACTCTGGCTCTTGGAGATCAGGTTATCTAGAAGAAGAGCAGGCCTATTAGAAAGCAGTTTGACAAAGAGCTTGCTAGAACTCTGAAGCAGGCTGATATGCCTATAATCCGCAAGCTGCATGTAGTACTTTTCCTTTTGGAGAAGAATGATGTTGCTCGAGTTGAGGAAGCCAAAGAAGGACCTACCTTGGTCGTATAGACATTGAAAGATGAGGAGAAGGTTGCCTTTGATGATGTCCTAGCAGCTACGGTAGAAGATGCTAGTGAAACCATCTAGGCATGGGCCTTTGTCCGTAGGTAGAGCTTTAATGACCTGCTTGATTTCTTCCTCCTAGATGGGGACTTTCAGATCAAGAGGTCCTGCAGGATGTAGCTGAGCCTATCCCATACTAGAGAGACAATACTGGTGAAGTAGGACCCTAGGTGCTCCTAATAGAATCAATGGTACTCCATTTTTTTTCTTTTTCTAAGGGGCTGTTTGGCAGGGCTCCAGCTCCAATTTTTCAGCTCTGCTCCACAACTCCACTATAGAGCAGATCCACTGTGGAGCTAGAGCTGTTAGTGAAGTGTTTGGCTAGCAGGTTGGCTCCAGATCCAGGAATAAGCAAGATTTTTAGATGAATGGTCAATACTACCCTTGGTGGTTTTACAGCTAGTTCATGCGCGCCACGGTGCATGGCATACTCGTCATCTGTCCAAGGTGCTTCGCCGATGCGGCCACCGGCGCCGGCGAGTACCCGTTTGCCTCGCCTGACGAGGAGAAGATCATCCTGCTGGTTTCTTGGCTGTTCGCCACTCCTGACACACCACGTATTTGCACGTATTTGCAGCATCTCACAAATAGCTGCAATTAGAGCTCGTGGCAGATTGCATGTTCGAGTTGCGTGGTAGATGCCAACGCGTACACCATCAACTTGGCCATTCACCACGCCTGACGCGAGCGCCATGGTGCAAGCTTCCTTGGCCGGCTTTTCCATGGCATGCACTCTATTATAAAAAAATATACATTATCCTAACCGTCCTTATGAGGTTGATTGGCTTTCTATTATAAAAAAATATACATTATCCTAACCGTCCTTGTGAGGTTGATTGGCTTTCCATGACATGAAGCAACGCGACTAGCTGAGTAGAAATTAATGAAGCACGAGGCATGACAGCGTCATTTGCAAAATAATTTGTAAGAAAATAAACATATTAGTTCCATTACAAACATACTAGTCCCATGAAAGAGCAATAGCGGTCGCCATCTCATCTCGAAATGCATCCATAGTAACAATACTTGATTGAGTAGTTGACCCATCAGACGCTTGTTCAGGAACTGCGTATTTGTTATATCTTTCTGGGATGGTAGGCATGTAGTTAGGATCTCGATCGAATTTTGCGAAGTCCCAGTCCCCACTCCCATGCTCACGTATGAAGTTATGAAGCACCATAGTAGCAGCAACAATCATTTTTTTGTTTGTGCATCGGATAGCATGGCATCTTGAACAGGATTTGCCACTTCATCTTCAATACTCCAAATGATCGTTCGATAATATTATGCACGAATGAGTGTATTCTATTGAACTTTTCCTTAGGAGTATTTGGTTCCATACCTCTATGCCACTTTGGTAAATGATATCTTTCACCCTTATACGGTGCAAGGTACCCAGGACGGTTAGGATAGCCCGCATCGACAACATAATACTTGCCTAAAAAAAGATAAAACAAGTTACTATTTGCACATCACTCATTTATGTAATTTTCATGCATGTATATATGCGCATTACCTCGTGGAGGATGTGGAAAGAACTCCCGATCCACTCTAATTGCATGGTACAACACACTTGTGTCATGCATAGCTCCCGGTTGACTAGTGGACACATAAGTAAATCGCATATCGAAGTCACAGACTGCAAGCACATTTTGAGTGGGAATTCCAGTTTTTCCAACATACCTCACTTGCTCATCAGGTGAAAGAGAGACACGAATATGAGTCCCATCAAGAGCGCCAATGCAACCTTTGAAGTGCGGATAAGCCCTCTTATCATCTCTAATCCTCTTATGAACAGTTGGAAAATTAGGATCTTTAGGTCTTATGTAATCTTTTGCCATAGCAACCAAACTATGTAGAACCTCATCAAACTTCCTACTAATAGTTTCACCCGAGTGCTTGAACCGATTTTGACATCTCCTATTTGACTCACAGCCACCACATATGAATAGGAAAATTGCAAGCATTTCATAAGTGCTCATATGTGTAGATGATTGCAATCCATACCTATCCACCAACATACCATGCAGATCCATGAAGATAGTTTGGTTCATATGCAGCTGGGTGTGACATTCTCCTGGAGTCTTAAACGTCTCAACCAACCATCCCATGCCACTTGTTCGAGATGTCCTTGGTGGCATCTTCTCTAGGTACATATCACAATATATTTGAGCAATTTCAGCACCACTCAAAACCATTTCAAAAAAATTACTTGTCTCCTCACTAGAGTCATCACTGTCGCTTTCAGACATCTGTACAATGAACAATTACATGAGACATCACAAATAGTAAACAAGAATAATAATATGGACAGCCACAACGACAATATGTATTAAAAGTTATAAATAATAAGTGTTCAAACACACATAAGAAGGTACAACAATTCTTCTAACAGGAAAAGCTCACAAATATACAAAAATAGCAGTCTTCCAACACAAAGAGGAAACACCAACTAGTTCTTACACATCTACTGCCCATACTTATGGATGTATTTCCTCCTAAGCTAATCAAATCTAATCTCATTTGTGGGCAAGGTCATAAACATCTCGCGTTGTTCCTTTTTCACAAACAAATCAGTAGCAATGTAGTGTTCATTGGTTCCATAGCCTGCACCACATGCTAAAACGAGCTCCATGACTCCTGAAATGGTAGTACGATCTTCATTTTTAGCAGCCACAGATGAGGCCGAGTCAGCTATCCTTGTAATCTGTTCTTGAATGACAAGTGCTGTACTTGACTTAAGCTTTTTGCCTTTTTCAAGAACTATCCGAGCTCGTCTCTTGCCACTACCAGTGCTGGGAGAATCCTCAGCAACCACATCCTCATCCCCACCATCACCTTCCCTTTCTTCTGTACCTCCATTTTCTGTATCATTATTTGTAGATTGTGGTACTAAGGGGCTAGCCCCCATAGGATTCCAATGGTCTCCGCCATCGTTAGCGATGTCACGAAACATCTGCCGGAGAAGACCTTCATTTTGAAGACCTTTCTTATTAAATTTGCCACATCCTGGAATATCCTGTCCCGTTCAAAATAAACATATATTAGTTCAATTAACATGGTCAACAATGTAAGAATAAAATTTGGACGACAATAACCTTTTTTGCCTTCTCCCACCATTCATCATCCTGCTTGAGAGTACCTTTCTCACTGTCCCAACCCGTGCCTGTCTGCCTCAATAACAACTTATTTCATGTGTTAAAATCAACCTTTAACTTGTCCCACTTATTCTTAATTTGGACCTTTTTAAGTTCTATGCCGGTCCTCTCTTTAAATCTTTTCTCAATCTCTATATATCCTACAGAGTTCAAGTGTGTGTTTGGTCGGTTTCCAATCTCTACTTGTTCAGCAAACAACTCACAAATGATCCTAGTGTTTACTTCATCCCAATCAACAGCCATCAACTCACAAATGCACAGACACCTGACACAAACAAAATGCAAAGCAATAGTATTCATGTAAGGTAGCTTACTAATCAGGCCAATAAACAAAAAAAACCCCTTCACTGTCAGCATTTGTAAGTTCCCAATGACCAACAAACAAACTGGGCTGACAATGACCAACAAACAAAATGACAGTGTCAGCTACAGAGTTCAAGTGTGTAAGCACACCATTTTTAACTCATGTGTTGCATATATGACAATTACACCACTAGATTTCTGTGCGCTGATACAAGATTGTATGTTCAGCACCACTATTTCATATATAACTGGTATCTTTGTCCCCTGGAATTTGAAATTAGTCTTGTTTCTTTTAAGGCATTCAGTCATGTGTGTCTCTGGTTTAATCAAGTACCAAACATCATTGTCAGTTTTAAACCAGAACCCAGAAAACAAAATGCAGCTCAGCTTAGCTTGTTTCCTATAGTTTTATGACATGCACATCAAATATATAGGTTAGAGTGCCGGCAGCTTGATTTCTGAATGCAAACATTCTCCACTCTTCCAATCAAAAAGATAAACTAATTAATTGAACTAATCCACATGTACACCTTGTATATAACACTGATCTAGATTATTTAGCTGGCCATGATTTTTGATTAATCGGTTGCACAATCTTCCAAGCATCTACCGTAATGAGGAACATGCAGATATCAGGGCTTCAACATTTCAGCCACTAGGTGATAATCATCCGTAGTCTTTTCCCAAAACCAGAACATTGAGTTGAGCTTGCCTTTTTCAGGTGAGCAGAGCACATAACATGAGTGTGTATTGGCTACAGTAAACTCATTGGAGCAGATACACATCCAATCCTCGCCATCCTTGCCCATCAGTTCTTTTATGAAACTCAATGTTTTATAGGAGGTAAATGTTCTAATGAATGCATTTCCCATTGATCATAGATATTAGAAGAACAAGAAATCAGAATTACTTGAGAGCCTGAATTGCAAACCAGTGGAAGATGGCGTCGGGAGAGAAGCGAGACGGCGAAGGGGGAGAAGAGATGTGGCGGCGGTGGAGATGGAGAGGAGATAGGCGGCGGCGGCGCTAGGTTTTCTAGATAGGGGCGGCGGCGAAGGGAGAGGAGAGATGCGGCGGCGGCGAATGGAGAGAGGACAGCCGGCGACGGGAGAGAGGAGCGGCGGTGGCGGCGAAGGGAGACAGGAGAGGTGGAGATGGAGAGGAGATTGGTGGCGGCGGCGTTAGGTTTTCTAGATAGGGGCGGCGGCGAAGGGAGAGGAGAGATGCGGTGCCGGCGATGGAGAAGAGAGAGGCGGCGGCGGCGGATGGAGAGAGGAGAGCCGGCGATGGGAGAGAGAAGCAGCGGTGGCGGCGAAGGGAGACAGGAGAGAGGCGGCGAAGGGGTGGGGAGATGCGCTCGGGTTGGGGAGGCGCTCGGGTGGGGGACGTCGGGTGGGAGGGAGATTAGTTCAGTGGCAAAGGTGGGTAATTACCCCTCAACTCCACGTCTACCTTGATAAACATGGTTCGTGGAGCACCCTCCAAGCTGCTCCAAAAAAATGAACTAGGCCTGAGGCTGCTCCACGGAGTTGCCTGCTCCAGAGTTACGTGGAGTTGGGGCGTTTGGCACTGCTCCGCCCAGATCCGGATTGAAGTTTGGAGCTGGAGCCCTGCCAAACAGCCCCTAAGTGGGATATTGTTGTGTCCGTAAGAGTGTTGAGGAAGTCAATGATTTTTTTGTCATCGGATGCTCGCCCTAAGGTGGAAGAATTTAGTGTTGGTTGTCCCCTACCATGATCCATTAGATGCGTGCTCTCTAGCAGATACGTGCCTTCTCGATGACTGATAGGCCTAAGCAGCGGTCTTTGAGGAGCCGTCTCAAGTTTCTCTCTTGGGGGGAGCTTCCTTTGACCACTGCTAGGAGCAATCTGGTGAGAAAGCGCTTGAGCCATTTGAGAGAGCTTGACATGTAATCTATGAAGGTGGTCGGTGCAAGCCACTTCACGATTCCATGCCACCATGGCTGCTTGGTGGAAACTGTGCATGGAGCACATAAAATTTTCGAACTAGAAGCAACAAGGCCGTTGGTGCCCTGGGTCACCTTGGAGTAGGGGCATGGTCTGATATGAGGGTAGGGAGGGCGTGTAGAAAAGTGAAGGGGAAAATGAGGTCCTAGTTCAAGAGTAGAAGGTGTGATCAATCCTCATATGTGTCGCATTGGAACACTTGTTGCTCCAGGTGAACTTCCGACCCGAGCATCGAGCGGAAGATGTTCATGAGTATTGGGTTGAGGCAAGCTTATCCTAGGTGCTAGGCGCTAGGCGGGCGGAGAGGAGCATAGGTAAATCCTTGGCGGCTAAACAGATTTACATGTAAATATATGTTTTGCCTATAATGTGTGACTATTTTGACCTATGTACTAATATTTTATAATGTAGAAATACATTTATATGATATATTTGACATTTCATAGGATAAATTTTATATTTTTTTAGAGAAAATCTTCCATATAATCATGCTATAAATTATTAATCGGTGCCTTGGATCGTCTAATCGCCGTCTAGGTCTACCTAGGCGATCTGACTGTCTAGGGCGAAAATAGGGCGGTTTGCCGCTGCCAAGCGCCTAGGGCCGCTTATGGGAACGCTGGGTTAAGGTTTGCATTACTTTTATGTGCAACTAGGTAGATGTGGTTGAAGTCGTCGGTGACTAGCCAAGGGGAGTCCGCTGCTGGACGAATATTGTTAAGCTCGTTAAGGAAGAGAAGTTTTTTTATCCTAGCTTTGAAGGCCATAGACGACTGTGATCCACCAAGCGAGGTTGTCTAGCTTGAAAGTGATGTGCACGGTGAGGTAGTGAGCGATGAAGCTCAAGGAGCTCGGGGAGAAGTGATCATCATGGACGGCGAGAAGAATACCTCCCATAGTATTCTCCATCGGAACGCAACCGGAGGAGCCAGCGAAACAGGTCCAAGGCACTTCGACATGATCTACTCGTTGGTTCTCCCTCCATTCACTTCTATAAGGTGTATTTTGATTTGAAAAGTCACATCTTGTAAGCTTTGGCCAATAATTAGTCAAATTATATGCATTGTTAGTGTATAAAGTTATATTAATAAGTTCATATTTCAATTTGCTTTTGATAAAATGTTATTTTGTGGCAATTGATAATATGCAATAGAGAAATTTAATGGCCAAAGTCTACCTCGAAAGACTTTCTCCGATCAAAATACGTCCTATAAAAATGGACGAAGGGAGTATCATCTAACCCCGCTTCTTGCAGGCAAATAATCGTCGTGTTGGAAGAGGAGACAAGGCTCGGAGAATGCTGTTACGAGCACCAGAGTTGAGCCTGCGTACATTCTAGTCTAGTAAATGAAGAGAGGCACTAGACATGATGAATATTGGGCAATGTTGGTTCCAGGCCTGGTCACGAGGCCTAGCTGAACAAAGAGATTCCTGTGAGATCGGCGAGTGTAGTGACGATGTCATCCGGCTAGACAAAGAGATTTCAGCGAGACTGGCGAGCACGGTGACAACATTATCAGGAAGCAGCAAGGCTAGGAGGTTGTCAATAGTATCTTCTCTATCCATGGGCCTCACTCAGGCCACAAGCCAAGGATCCACCTTGCGGGCGAGGAGCTAAAGAGCCTTGGCCTTCGCTGGCGTGTTTTCCACGTGCTTGGCCGCTAAGCGAGTACTACGAAGAACTATTGACAAAGGTAGGAGGTTGTTCGCCTTGCCCAAGTGACTTTGGAAAATGTGCAAGGTAGGAGGATTCATAGGAATGACAATGTCGCGAATAAAGGTATGAAGAGATGGGAGGGATCGGGGTGAGTCAGGATGTCGATGAGCTTGACAACGGCCTCTTGTCGAGATGAAGGGTTGACCATGATGAATAGGTTGGGTTTCTTGGAGATCGAGGCTAATTGCATGGAAGCCGGGGTGCCTACTAGTTACACACATGGTGGCGGCGGTGGGACAATCACATCCTACGCCACAAGTAGGTCTTGAATGCCCTCTGGTGATTCAAGCGTGTCACATGTTGGGATGGACTCGGCCACGTCTGACAGGGGAGCAAGGTTAGGGTGTGGGCTAAGGATGTCTTCGTTGATAGAAGGGGTAGCCTAGGCGAGCGAGGCGAGCGACACCATCTTCGGGGGGCTACCCGGTTTGGAACCCTTGTCAAGGCCTTGAATGTGTGGACCCAACATACTCGTCCTTGGGAGTGTGTGCGGCTATCGATAGGAGGAAAGGAAGTTGTCGGCTCTAGGGTGTTAGAGGTAGGGCCAAGCCTTCGCTGTCGTGATGTGCTGTTGGGGACTAGCCTCCGCTCAGGCAAGAGCTCTATTGGTGAAGGAGTGCCAAAGCAATCAGGGGCTTCAAAGCAACCGGCAGTGCCTTAGCAAAGAAAATTGTTGGCAAGGTAGGTGCCAAAGCGTACATAGGCACTATTGTGACCGAGGGGGCCACAACCCTTCAGCTATGGGCGGTGGCCCTCGAGGGTTGTGCTCAGCTCTATCTTGGCATCTCGAGAACTCGGCACACCTTCCAAGTCTAGGGACACCACGAATGTTGATGTGACACACGTGGGAAGGCCTATGCTCTCGACGCGCGATAGTATGCAGGACGCAGGCAGGAGATCTCCCATGGTGACGAGGGGCCCTAGAACCCTTATCAACTTCAACAGGAACGTGATTGTAATGGTGTCGATGTGAGGAAGAGGTGGGTGTGGGGCTCCTACGGCACGGTAGCACACCTCAACATCAACCATGCCAAGATCCAAAGGAAGTTGTGTGAGTCGAGCATTGCCTAGAGGAGTAGTTCTTGACCATGTCAAGGTGGATGGGGACTCCGAAGGGTGTGGCCTCTTTGGAAGCTGGAGCACCTGACAACGTGGGTTGAAATGATGGAAAGGTAGCAGATTCTTGGAACATCCTTAGGCTTGGCAACCTAGCCCACACATTCAAGGTGATCATCTCTCCATGGCAACGAAACCTCTCCTTGAAGCATTGGAGAATGTTAGCACCACCAAGGATGTCCTCTACCACTTTCTCGCTCCAAGCGTACATAGGCATGTTCTCCAAAGAGAGATGGAATGGGAATAGGTCGGCATTATCGGTCGAATGCGGACCTCAAGGTCGATGGAGCCACAGGAGAACCAACCTACAGCAATGGCTCGGTCCCGATGTTCATGTGAAGGAAATTGGATATAGTAGTCTGTCGGGGATTGAATAACGTCTATGAGCTAGGTGTGTCCCTAGCAGCTCAAAATCTTCAAACGTGTTCTTGGATGCCGTTCCCAAGGGGTCTGCCCAGTTGACCTGCTTGATTGGGCAAAATATCTGTCCAATTCGTTCTTCCATGCCGGGCAGGGTCTCAGCCCGGGACCCTCTTGCTTGGGGCTGGCACCACTGTTCTGCTTTGGTCGGGGTGGTTACACTTGGAGTTTGAATGCTCGAAGAGACGCCATGTGGCCATGATCTCCACCTCCATGGAGTCGTTACCCATGATCCGAACGTAGTGGTAACAGAAATGCATGGTTAAGGGCCGCGTTTATTGTAAATAATGGTGATTAATTAGGGTGGTTAATAGGCCTCGTACGTTAGCTTCCCTAGAGTCTATAAATACCCAACGTTTGTAATTCAGAAATACGCGCAATATACACATGCTGGAGTAAGGTTATTATCTCATCTTTGAGAAGCCCGAACCAAAATAAACATCCTGTATTACTTGTTCCCTCATCCTGAGAGTCCACAGCATCTCAAAAACAACACCTTCCCAGAAAGAGGTTGTCTTGATCCCTCAATCAAAAATAGGCTCGGCGGGGAAGCCATTTCCCAATCACAGACAAAGTCTTTCGGTAAATGCTTTGTGATGGAGACCCCTTCCCATAGAGCTCTGGAGTTGATGGCGCAGCCCAGCATCGGGCTATCCGACCCCCTGAGAAAGGCCCACCTAGTGGGACTGTAACACCTCTAGCTTAAGCTTCATGCCAACAATGCTTAGAACAAAGCTCGAGGTTTTGCTCGGTTCATGTCTCGGGCCCCTGGGAATGTAGCTAGGCAAGGTGGCGGTGGGGGTGGGGGTGGGGGAGCGAGGGTGGAGAGGGAGTTGGAGAGTGGCAAGAGCTTGCTCGATGGCCACTACGCAGACTCCTTTGACACTTCACTAGGGTCTCGGCAGGCTGCTACGAAGTGGTCGAGAGTGAAACACTTGTAGCAGTGGCTCCTCTTCCCATGCTCGGCAGGCAGAGAGGGGTCAAGGTGACGTAGAAGAGGCACAGAGTAAGGCTGGTGGTAAAGCCTAAGCAAGGTTGGTGGAGTGCGCACGACATTGGAGTAGCTTCGATCCGTGCGGGTCTGTGCAGCAGAAGGCGTATCCACCTGCGGCTGCTCCCTCTAACCCACTCTGTCAGGATTGGATGGCAGCGGTAAAGTCGTCACAAGGTAGGACGTTGGGTTGGCGGGGAGCAACTACATCAAGTAAGAAAACTACATCAAAAATTGCAAACTAGCAAAGGAAACATCACGCGTTGTGGCCAATTCCCTACATTTGGGCCGTCTTGTGCTCCAAATTGCATACATGGGCCTCAGCGATGGAGGGCAACCGCGAGGGTGGCGATTTTTTTTTATTTAAATCAAAATTAAAAGTTTAATATACGGTTTCGAAAAATTAAATAACCAACCGTCTCGACGGTCGGACAGGAAATAAATCCCATCCGTCCGTCGGCCGGTTTTTGAATGTCTCGCCCGTTGGTTAGACGAAATTTAAGACGAGATGTAAATCCTGCCCGTTGGTTGGGAGAGATTTAAATCCCGCCGTTGGTCTTGTGAGATTTCGTCCATTGCACATATGCTGCGGCCCATTGCACCACATGCGGTATCACAATGATGTCATTTAATGCAGCGGCCTAGTTCACCACATGAGCAATCCTCCTATAATATGGCTAGTATGCTATAGATAACACGGATCTCTCCGTGCTATCGACCGGGTTTACAAATTCTGAGACTAAAATAGACGATCCGAATCGTCCATCTCAATAAAATCTCACTACACACCAAATTTCAAAATTTTTTGAATTTTTTACTATTTGTTTCGTATTTTTAAAAACTGGACTTATTGGAGGGTCCACAACTAATTAGATCAGTGATTTTCAAAAATAAAAATACGAAACAAATAGTAAGAAAATTCAAAAAAATTGAAATTTGGTGTAGTAAAATTTCATCCTGATGAACAAGATGAATGGTTCGAATCGTCTCTTTCGATCTTAGGATTTACAAAACCCGATTGATAGCACGGAGAATCTATAGCACACTAGCCATTATATATATATATATATATATATATATATATATATATATAAATAATACATAAGGATGATGTGTATAATAGATCTTCTATATATGTCTCGTAAGGAGGCTCTCTCTCTTTCCTCACACTCATCCACATTAGTTAAAATCATACGTGGCAAGGCTATAGACAACCGATGGTGGAAAAGGTGCCACATCTATAAAGTAAATGGGAAACAGAGAGTGAAGCCACTCTCTTCTCTTCAGCTTTGCCATGACCGGACTGAGCTTCCAACGGCACGTTCCCTTCACTTGAATCAACATAGTAAGTTCGGTACAGACACCAAGCTTATTGCTCTATACACGTTTTCAAATACAGTACAATTTTCCTGCGAGGGGAAATGAATGCAATCGATTGGATGGAGCAGCCTGACAAACAGTGCTGCTATCTTTTGCAACAAGTGCAGGGCCCTGCTGCCGGACTGAGGAATGGACATGCTGGACGCGCTCCACATACAGTGGGGTCTGCATTTCTATAAGCCGAGATATCTGCGAAACATGATGCATATCACAGTTAACGTAAAGACCAATATTAACAATGACATCTTTTACTCAAGACATGATACTAACGATGTGGGTGAGCAGTTGAAACAGATACATAACATGCCTGGAAGTCGAAGGTAATACCAGCAACTGAAAACAAAATACAGGCCTAGAAAGCGATGCCATTAATGGTAGCCTCAGCTTGCATGTTTTTTTTTTTCTTTCAAGCTACCTGATATGCCTACATGCAGAATGTACAAAATTTTCTAAACGAGTCCAACATTACAGGGAGTTATAACTGAATTTAGCAAATTGAATGGGAAGGTAATCTTTCTGAGCAAAATCCAACTCCAGAGTGCTAATGGAACTTCATTCATACTTTTCAATTATATCAAACAAGGAGAAAAGGTCAGTACACAAAAAATAAGATAAAAGATTAATTGCTTACCGCCCTGCGGAATGCAAACATTTCTTCTTGACCAGACAGCAGTGATACTAGGCCTGTATGAGAAGGCCCTACACCGACATTACCTTCTGCCAGAACATCCCTCCTTAGCTTTGTTCCTTCAGCTTCAGTTTCAAACTGAAAACTGCATAACATGATCTCCCATGTTAAAAAAAACATTCTTAATTCCACAAAATACATGTTCACATTTACATGTGGGTCCACTGCAATTTAAATGCTGTGACACAGCCAGAAACATCATGTATAACAAAGTTCACCAATACATTTTAATTCAACATTGTTGTTCCTTCCTACATTATGTTTAAGATAGTTTGCTACGTAACAAAATCCAGAATATAGTTTGCTAAGTAGTAAGTAACAAATTCAAAGTTTAATCCTAGTAGACATGAAGATTTCAGAAGACATATGTACAGCTCTAATTTTACAGGATCAGGAAAGGATCATGAAGTGGTCATAGGATCACACAAGTAAGAATAAATGCAAATGTTACCTCTCTAAATCAAAAAGAGGTCCTTCATCGGTTCCTTGAAAAAGATCGTCAATGGATGAGGCAGCTAGGCATATTAGGCGGCAATGATGATTGTACAGCTCATCAATAAGGGTGATAAATCTTCTCGCCTGAATGAGATATAGCATTAGCAAAAAAATAAAACATTTCATTTGGCATCAAAGAATTAAGTACATCTTAATAAAGTCAAATAATCAGGAAACATATCAGATGAAGGAATACCTTGTCACGGATCTTCATACTCATAACTGGAATATCTGATATGAAAACTGTATGATAGTTCCTAGCTATTGCTATATAATCTGCAGCTCCAACCTAAGCATTGGCATGAACAATACATTAGATAAAGAGATATAATATTCCACGTAATCAAAGCCCACCATAATTATGAGTATGTCTATACACCAGCATTAGAACTCAGTTCCAACTCCCAAGCTCACAAAGTTTAAAGAAGGACGGATACTATATAATTATTATCAAGCCAACAGTACCACGATCATGGATCACACAGTTTTTCTCCCCTTCTACTTGAATTAGTAGAATTATAGATAAAAATGAATTAAGAGAGTTAGATCTTACAGGGCGGCCACACAGATATTCGAAGTCAAACCTTGCAACACCATTACAGCTTTGAGGAATCTCAAGAGACCTGCACGACATTAAAATTAATCTGGTCCATGTTCATTGGTATAGTGATAATTTATGCTATGGACACACCTCCCAAACATCACAGGAATGGTGACAGCAATAATGTTTCCTCCTGTTTGGTTAGTTACAGCATGCCACATAGCCTCATACATACTCTTAGTGCCAGAATTGAGAGGGCAAAAGTAGTGAATCTGTATACAAGTTAGTAAACAACTAGTTTTACATGAAGATAAACCTAATAATGCATATGCCATTCAAGAATAATGTAATATAAACAAGCAGCATAAGTACATCCAATTCCCAAGGTAAACGAGAGTAAACCTGAAAGGTACCCAGAAAAGAATATATCTTATGCATTCGAATTTTTATCTGTACTACCATACTCAATCATTTCAATTATAGGGTTCACAGAATGAATCTGAGTGGTATACCAGGATTTGACACAAGGTAATAGTTACTTTACAATACATACTTGATAGTTAAGAACTTGTAAGGTTGGTACTAAAAGATGACTATTTTTACAGGCCAGGATCTTTAAAATTATTAAATTAAGGATAGCAAAGAGAGTTCATGTTATCTACTTAAGACTATCCTGAATGGCTAGAGAGCAAAGTCCTACCACATTTCTGCAATGTGATTAAGTTCAGAGACCACCATAGTACACCACAAAAGTTTTCAAGAGAATATCAACTAGAAGATTTTTCACGTGAAATTAACTAGAAGATCCTACAAACTACTTATTTTTCAGGTTACAAAAATCATGTGACCTGACCTTGATCACCTGAACAATTTAACCATATGCATATAAATTATCACAATATCGTAGAAACTACTTATTTTCAACCTGTTACTACTTAGTGAGCAGCATATTTATCTCCAGACACATGTGAAGCAGATATATTATGCAGGTCATGTGATCAAGTGTTATAATTCTCCTACACTACTAGAATGACTAGAACCTGAGTTGAGCCATCAGTTGGAATTAGGCGACGATAATCCGTTTCAGTTCCAACAAGAATCTTATTACAGTTCTCATCCAACTTAGATAATAACTCAAGGAAGATTTCCCGCTGCATCCCATCCTAAAAAACCAACAGAAAAGAATATAAAAGGTCAAAAGGCAGTAAATCATTATGTAAGTATCAAATGATTGGCCCAAGACCTAGTAAAGGGTCTGAGTCCAAATGACCGATAAGGAGGTAGGAACCACTTTACTTAAGGGGATGACAATAGATGGCTTAAAGTTAGCTGTTCATCCATTCAGGGATTAATTCATGCTGTCATGCTTATGGTGCATCAACAGTATAGAACTAAGCTTCAGAAATTATTGTCTTGCCATGTCTTATAGATGGATGCGGTATTTCAAAATAGTTTACTTTACACGAATAAATCCAGGTGCAGATAAGTGGTTCCTAGCTGACAGTGAATTATTATTCCCCTAGTTATCATTACCTACCTGATTCTGTGTCTAGGACTAGGAGAGATAAAGATGCACTATGACTATGGTAATACACCGACCCCTCATAGGTGATGGCAAACTATTTTAGTTTAGCTCCTCTACATTTCCAAAGCTGTTAATCTTTTTTAACATGACAGCAACATGGTGATATTTACCTTTTTGCAATCATATCTAAACAATGTGACGAAAATGTTCTTGTTAATAGGAACAAAGTCCTAAAATGGTAGTGTAGTTTAACAAAACAATTTTATCAGGTCAGAATGTGGCTGTGCCTTTCATTCGCATGCTCTATTCTGGTCAAAACATCAAATGACATGATCTATTCTGGTCAAAACATCAAGTGACATGATATATTACACAAACAAAGAAAAGGAAGAACAATCACAAAAAGAACTAACCTGATTCAGATCTTCAGGTGCTTTATTACTGGTAGCAACAAGTACAGTCCCTGTGCTTAACAGTCTGCTCAGAATACCAGACAGGGCCACAACAGCAAATACATCAATAGTCTGCATAATGCAGTTTCTTAGTACATTTAAGAAAATTCTAGGCTGCGGAGTATATTAAATTAAATTAAAAGTGACAAATGAATACACAGTGGAGTAGCAAGAAGTGTTTGTAAAAGTAGTTTTTTTTCGTTAAGTACATACCCCCAAAAAATCATTGACTAAACGAAAAGCACAAAATTTGTTCAATGATAGTGCACAAAATTGAGATTTGATGTAAAAACATTGTCAGATGTATTTGCCTCACAAAATCTTATTCAGAAGTCATAAGTTAGAATCATGCTAAGTCATGCGGCATCACTGACCAGTATTATTACCACCAGTGATACTAAATGACACTAGTTTCACTCTGTTTTCTGGTCAGTTGTTGAATAGCACACTGTTATGAAACATACATAATGTAGAGTAAAAGAATTATTAAGAGGTGACCTAGACAAGGAAAAATATATTAACAATAATGGACTGCAAGACTATCCTTTATGTAATTACAGCAGATTGCTAAACTCGGAAGTAATATGGTAATGCTGCTAAATGCTATGAAAGAAATGCTATTTTTTTTAATAGTCAGAAAAGGACAACCCCCAAAATATTAAAGTTCAGGTACCTGTATCTCGTCAAAGCATAGAATGCTTGCTCCATTTTTATTTGCTTGTCTATCAACAAGAAATTTGTCAGCAACCGCTAAAAGGATATGCTTTTGCTGTGTCTCTTGTTTGTATTTCTCTTCCCCAATCAGCCACTCCTTAATTTTTGCATCGAAAGGGAGACTTGATATCCAACTGAAAGCACTTGAGTGAATAGACCTGTCATCATCGCGTTTCTTCCATACATCATGCATATGATCATGTATTTCAAGCATAGCCTGCATCAAACTGAGTAATTTAACTTTACGTAGATGCTAGACCACAGGATCACAGCTGGAATATGATAATCACTAAGTTAGTTCACAGAATTATGTTTTTTGTCAGCTTGCCAAGCCACACCAGCGTTCATTGTTCATGGGCATGCTGCCCAATAAATAACAGATCCAGTTCAGATAATGTCAATGAAGAATTGCTAACTCGTGACATGTTATTCTCCAAATAAAATACCTATATCAGGTTAAGATGAACGAATCAACTATCATGGATAGTTCTAAATAATTTACCTCATGAAAGTGAAACCGCCTCCTGTGTTTGATGACACCTTCTGTGGCCCCATAGAACATGTCCATCAACATTGTCTTTCCTATGTCACAAGTTGTCCCTTAAAGTTTAATAAGTGCAGCTAGAAGAACAGTTATTATTATGGTAAGTGGCTCATAACTGTTCTCATAAGAACCTAGCCCAATTCCAATGACCCAGGAGAAACATTTATCATGTATATGTCTGTTTTGAGCAAGAGTTATTATTTATTTGTCAGCCATGTTAGTGTATTAACAAAAATATGGGATCCAACCAGACTAGAATTACTAATTCTAAGTATTCTACAAGATGAAGCTACTGATTATCTTACCACATCCAACATTCCCATAAAGGTACATTCCTTTAGGAGCAATAGGTGCAACTGGTTTCTGGCCAACCATCGCATCTAATTTCTTCTCTCGGTTCAAATATGATACCCATTTTCCAACTCCAGGTTCTATATTACCTCTTATTCTCCTGGATTTCATCATCAAAAGGCAAGTGAAACAACAACATTAAAGTTTCAACAGCAAGCAGCACATGAAGTTTTGTAAAAAAACTTATAGGCTGCTGATATTCTTAGTTACATTATTCTTGGAAAACGTATAAGGATTTCTAGGCAAGAAAAATTTCTAGTTGTTATTCAAATTGTATAGCATCCTTCTTTTATATCCTACTCTCTCTACTGCTGTTATTGAAGTAGTTGGTAGTCAATAACAGAACTCGATTAATAAGGTATGATAAAGTTCATTTCTTTGCGCAAGTGCCTTACTAAAAATATGGCTATGCAGGATTTAAGTTATTTGGAAATAGTCATACATATACAGCAACACTGTAAAGTGGAAAGGCATGTATCTTGATTATTGATCTCAAGAGTTGAATGGACATACAATGAATAAATTTCACGTAGGAGAATTAATACTACCGTGAAGCCAACTTATTAAGAAATCCCCTTTTCTCATCTATCCACACCCCATCACGCTGCTTATCCTCAGCTTCTTCAACGAGAAGCCTTCGCCTTTCTTTCTCCCTGGTATTTTCCCACATCGACAACCTTGTCTGCAGTTTACAAAAAGGCAGAGGCAATGAAATAATCTCACTGAAAAAATTACAAAAGGCACCAACCACTTAACAGCGAGATAATGTCAAAGATGAGTAGCTTACATGGTAATCCTCCATTTCCATCTCATACTGCTCAAGTCTCTTAAGTAAGTTGTCTAGCTCAGATGCTACATTTTCCTGGTACATGTCATGTTGGAGTTTCCCTTGGCTTACTAGGTTCCTGTAGAGCGTAAGAGGACCTTCAGATAGAACACAGCAGTATGAGAGAAACAATTAAGAGCGAGTATTTTCTTGACGTTTGAGCAGTAAGATGAATTACTTGAATAGATAATTCTTAATTTTACAGGAATAAGTCCATTTTATATAGCTGAACTATTGAGAAAGTCCACTTAGCCCCCCAATCTATGAAATGGTCTATTTTACATACCTCAACTATGAAAACCAGAGCAAATAACCCCCTAGAGTGGTTTTAAAAAGTGGTTTTGCCATTTCTAATTTAAATAAGCCCATTTTACACCCTCAAATTATTGAAAAAAATCCAATGAACCTTAAAACTGCAAAAGAATATTTAAAAATATTCAATTCCTTTAAAATTTTGAATGAAAATATGGTTGTTTAAAAATATTGCTATTAATAGAACTATAATGGACTTTTTCACTAAAATATAGCCATTTTAAAAATATCCAATTTCTTTAATAAAATTCACAAAATATAGTCCCTTTTGAATTATTCAAATTCTTGCAAAAAACTGGAAATTTCAAAAATTTACATGAAAGTTTTACTATACAATAAATCCATAAAATATAAAATTTTGAAATAGATATATTTTTGTGTAATGTTTTAAAGAAATTCATTTGTTTTATGATTTGATTGTAGTTTAGGAGGTTCATTTGACTTTTTTAATAATTTGAGGGTGTAAAATGGGCTTATTCAAATTATAAATGGCAAAACCACCTTTAAAATTACACTAGGAGGTTATTTGCTTTGGTAGTTGAGTTATGTAAAATAGACCATTTCATAGATTGGGGGGTTAAGTGGATTTTCTCCATAGTTCATTTAGGTAAAATAGACTTAAATTTTATATTATTTTTTTCAAAGGGTGTTGTACTGGTACTGCTAACTTTGAGAATGTAAATCATCACAGCGTGAAAACTCAGCTGTTCAAGCATATGAAATGCACTGATGCCTCGGACGAAATTTTGAATCAGTGGTCGAAATGATCAGCGGCGTACTAAACTAGGAACATGGTACGGCACAGATACCTAAGGCAGGGAGCGGTCGATCGATCGATCGGATGGCGCGGTACCTGGTTTCCGAGCGTGATCGGAGGCGGCCGCTCCCTGTCCCACCTGATCGTGGAGGCGACGGGCGGAGGGCAGCGAGTGGGGCGGCGCATCCCGGGAGATGGTGGCGAGGAGAGCGGCGGATGGACGAGGGATGCGGGCACGCAGCCGGGGAATCATCGCCGGGGACGCTCGGGGACGCAGAGGAGAGGTGGCTCCGGCTCGACTCCGATCCCCATAACTGTCGAGATCGGAAGGAGAGGTGACGCGGCCTCTCTTCCCACCGGACGCGCGCGGGCCGGGGCCCTAGGCCCGGCCCTAGGCCTACCTACCACGGGCTCGGAGAGGTGAGAAGAAAGCACAGCCTGTGGGGTTTGAACCGGGCCATAAGACAACACGTGGCCCATGCCGCTGGATGGGCCGAGCTTCCATGGCATAATGATACATGGAATTGCCTATCTGGATAAATATTAAAAAGAGGCTTGTAGTAGTCACTAGTAATAGGTCATTTCACAAAAATTACCCACCTAGTGACTCTTTGTTTTGCATTTTACTTGAATAGTATGTTCGATTTATTATTTTAACCTTGAGATTATGTTACAAGACATCTTCTCTAGATGCGATTTAATATTATAATAAATGATTTAGAATTTTATTATTTTTGATGTTCCGTTATAAAATACAGGCATTCAGCTAATCTGGATAAATACTTTTTTCTTTCAAGGTATATCTGGATAAAAATACTTTAGCTGTTGTTTACTGAACCAAGACTAGAGTATTGAGGCGTTGTTATAGTTGATGGTGTTACAAGTAGGAATGTGAAAGAGCCGGTAGGCTTCGGCACACACCACCGTGTCCATCATCTTGTTTTTAAGGGTTATATTAACTCCATATATACCACTATAGAGTTAGTGTTTCACAGAATTGCCACCATAATGGGAAATCGTAAAAATGTCACCACAGAACTTGCAAAATTAGATATAAGCCACTATAACTCAAAAAACCTTAAAACGCCCCAATCCTTTCTACTTCCTCCCTCTTACCTATAGCATCTCCCTCACCTCTAACTGCGGGCTCTGGCCAGCCCTTTCTCTCCCTCCTCCCTCACCCACCGATGCTGGCTCTAGCTATCCCTTCTTTGTCTTGCTCCCTCTCCTACCTCCTTCAACCACCCTCTCCTCTCCCGTCTCCCCTAGCCACCACCGCCGAACTCTGACTACCCTCTTCCTCTCATCTCTCCCTCTTTGTACACCTCCATTGCACTTCTCCAAGGCCGCCAGCCCAATCACCACCATGCTCGAGCCTTTATCTAACCCCCTCTCTCTAGCCTAGGTCAATACTCCTACTTTGCCATCGTTAGATCGAGCAAGGCTTAACTTAAATCCACTTTTCTCCATGCTCTTCACTGAGCTCATCCGATGGTGGCTTCATCTGACATGCCATCGGCAGCCACTACCGTGGTTGGGCTTGGAGCAGCTTTAGTGATAAAGGAAGAAGGTGTTGTTTTTAGAAGGGCAATTAGGGAATTTCCCAATTAGCCATATGGGGCTATGTGTAAATAAGAGAAAGGGAAGGGCACTTGGTCCTAGCTGCCGTTGGACACAGCCACGCTCGTGGCTTCTTCGGCGGCGGTTAAGGCAGCCGTTTAGGGTCGGTTGCTCCCTTCCTCTATTTTTAGCTGGCTCTCCATGGTAGTGTGAGATCTCGATTTTCCACCTTAGATACCTTTTCTTGTTCTTGAACTGTTGAATTAGGGTGTGATCTTTAACTCCAATCTGAAAGCTAGTGCCTGACAAGCACTAGATTTGAGTGGCTTTGTGCAGTGTATAGCTTTTCCTCAACACTACAGCTTTGATCTTCTACTGGTTTCTTTGCTGTGGTGAGGGCATTGTATCTTCGAAGAACACGTCGTTGATTTCTTCGAATCGTCGGGGATAGTTTTTCTAGGACAGCGAATTTATTCGTGCCTTGCTCAATTTGTCTACTTGGTGATTTAGAATATCACTACAGCTGTAAGACTTTTTTAATCTCCTTTCCCTCAGCCTACTATTCTAGTTTATGTATTCTTTACTCTGATAAGAACTGGATTTGGGGCAGTCAGTTTTGGCCGTGGGCTGTTGGTGATTGTAAAGGGACCGGTTGCACTCTTGCTAACCTAGGGACCTTGCATTTTCTGTGTACATGGTATTGCTCGGTGATGAACGGGTTATATGAGATATATGTGACGGTTTTTAGTATATAGATTGTTTCAAATTCTGAAAAATAACCCTCTGCTTACTTGCTAGTTGTTGATCGGATAATGCATTTTTGCAAAAGCTGAATACATATAACATGTTGTTTGTTGTCAGTTTGAGGTGAAAATTTGGCTTCTAATTTTTACTTGACTTATTTCGGTTGGGCTCAATCTTTTGGTTCATTTCTTGTTATATGTATTCAACTTAAGTTCAGATTTTGCAACCTTTGTTGAGCTCGTGAGCAGTCTAAAGACAATACTTATATACTTTAGAAACTGTCGCATATAATCTATGATATTAATTCTATCCATTGGCTTGGAGGCCTACGCATTGAGGTGTGGAACCAACCACTAAATTAGAGGCCACACGTATATGCAGAACTAATTTGTGACGTGGAGAACACACAGTTTGCGTAAGGAACTAGTCAGATTATTTCTAAGAGCAATTTAATTTTTTTCTGAATTCTGTTCTGAACATTTTGCAAAATGGGAACAGTTCAGGATTATCTACTGTTAATTATGATATTTTGCAGTAGCATTGGTCTTATGTTTGGAAACATTGATATATTGCTGCTGCACTCTTTCATTTGTTGGTATCACTATAGGAAACACGCGATTTCTCGCTCGAGAGTACTTTCTCTCGACGGCCGACCGTTGAGAAATGACCGTCGGGATAGCCTGATCGAGAGAGATGGCTTTTCTCAATGTCACGACCGTCGAGAAAACCTCTTTCGACAGCTCGAGAAAGCGTTGTCGAGTGAATTGGGCGAATAGCCGTTTGTCCGTTTCACGGCTCCGGCTCCACCTCTCTCGACGGCCACACATATGTGGTCGAGAAAGGTCTTCCTAGGGCACGGTCACAGCCAACCTCTCTCGACGGCCACACATACGCTGTCGAGAGAGGCCTCCCTAGGACACGGTCACAGCCAACCTCTTTCGATGGCCACACATACGCTGTCGAGAGAGGCCTCCCTTGGGCATGGTCACAGCCAACATCTCTTGACGGCCACACATACGCCGTTGAGAGAGGCCTCCCTAGGGCATGGTCACGGTCACGACCAACCTCTCTCAACGGCCACACTTACGCCATCGATAGAGGCCTCCTTAGGGCACGATGACGGCCTACCTTTCTCGACGGCCATGAGTAAACCATCGAGAGAGGCCCTTTTGTTCTCCCGAGGGCTTCTTTGGCCCTGGCCGTCAAGACATATCTGTCTCGACGGCTGCCATTGACAACAATCGAGTCAAGCCTATTTGTCTCAACGGTTCCGTAGGAAGCCGTCGAGACAGATCTCTGACTTGACGACCCACCTTTCTTAGGCAAACAGTGGTCAACCCCAGCTCTTTTAATTTTTGTAAAAAATTGTACTGATGGTATTGACCGTAATCTTCGATTATATTGCTCCATATGTGACTTAGCATGCTCAACAAAAAGTTTAAAAAAATTTTGACGTTCCGAGCTACGGGTTTCCATGTAATCATCCTAATTGAGTTACCGATACGCTTTAGTGTATAGAGATGATCGGAAATAATCATTGGTAGCTTTGCCGGTTATATCCCATCACTATACTATACATCGAACGGATCAAAATCTATGCGGTGACGTGTTCAATACTTTTATTTTTCTTTAAATTTTGAACAATCCAAATATTTATTGTTAATGTAAAACCATTTCTATCATTATATAATAGATTTAAATTAGTTTTTCATCCTCACGGCTTGAAAAAATTCACAAATTAATTGCAAACTATAAGAACTAATTTTATAAACCTTGCAATGCCAAATTTCATGATTGTAATTCATATTACAATATGTATGCATTTAGCAAAATGTACGAAAAAGAAAAAGAAATAATCTCGACGGCGTAACTAAAGCCGTCGAGAGATTTATATGTACTCAATGGCTCAAGCTGTGTCGTCGAGAGAGATCCCTAGCATGCCACCCAGCTGACCCAAATTTTGTTTTCGCGCTCAAATTGTCTCGACGGCGACGCCGTCGAGAGAGATTAACGTCGTCTCCGTGGGCTGGCACCCTTGAGCGGTCACTAAATCTCTCTTGACGGCTGCCACTCAAGCCGTCGAGAGAGATGGATATAATCGACGGTGAGATTGTGGCTGTCGAAAGTGATTGATGTACTCGACGGTCTTTTCTTGGCCGTCGAGATAGAGTGGCGGGGTCGGTTTTCCGCGTGATTTATATCATGATTTACTTGTGATTATTATTGCTGGAATTAATATAATATTATTGCTGAAACCGCAACTTTTTCAACAGAAGAGGCTCGGGAGGGGGCTTGAGCTGCGGCGGCATTAATGGTGGGCGGTGGAGAGAGAGAGAGGGGTGGAGAGGAGGAAGAATGGAAAGAAGAGAGTATATTGGCTGCAATTTTTGCGAAGGAAGAGGATAAAAATGTTTGGAAGTGGCATTTATACAAGAAGATCATATGCTTCCTTCGGCCTGAGGGGAAAAGGAATACTACTACAGAATTGCTCATCCTTGACCCCTCATCACTGGCGGCTATGAGGGTCACAGGACCCCCGCGCGGCTTGGGACAAAACACCAACCGCCAGTGATGACGTTGTACGGCCAACCGCCAGTGATGGATACATATCACTGGCGCTTCATGTTACAACCGCCACTGACTGTCTCACATCACTGGCGGTTCACTTGAACACCGCCAGAGATAGTTTTGTAGAACAAACTGGCGGGAGTTGGCGGGAAACGGAAACTTTCACTGGCGGTTAGTGATAGAACCGCCGGTGAAAGGAAACTATCACGGACGGTTTTAAAGAGAACCGCCAGTGATAGTTAGCATATCACGGACGGTTTAAGAGATAACCACCAGTGATAGTTTGCACTACATAGTGCCGACCGTACCTCCATTATTGGAGCTCTGCTCACTCTGTCTTCTTCCTGTTCGACTGTAGCGACGGATGCGGCGACGGCTGTAGCTGGATTTGGCTCGATTCCAACTGGTTTTGAAGATCCAAGTGGTTGTTTGAAGATCTAGGTGGTAGAGGTTAGTGATGCTTTTTATTTTTCTTTGCACATCTTGTTTTTGAAGATAAAAGAACCAGCTCTAGATTAAGTGCTTTGAGATCTAGATATATTAATATTTGTAGGTTTGTGATGTACATGGAGAGTAGGATAATTACTATCTTTGGCTTGTGATGTGTTTTGCATTTGTAGAATACGAGAAAAATAATTAATGGGATAAGTAACAATATATTAATATGTTAATGAGTCTGTAGTCACAATTAATGGAATAAGCAACAATTGATTTATATTAATATATAGGAGGAAGTAATTATTTCAGCTACTAATTATTTATAATAATTATTTTAGCAAACTATTTGTCATACTAGCTTTGTCATCCTAAGGTAATAATTATTTTAGCAAACTATTTGTCATACTAGCTTTGTCGTCCTAAGGTAATAATTATTTTAGCAAACTATTTGTCATACTAGCTTTGTCGTCCTAAGCTAATAAACTAGTAAACTTTTATTCATAAAGTTTGTTATTTCAAAATTTTCAGTAATCATGTAATAATTAAGAAAACTGTGGATACATTTTTACAAATAATGGATAGATCATGGATGTACACAGAAAATCGCGCGACGGAAGAGTACGTGAATGGGGTGCAAGGGTTTATGAAAGCTGCACTAGCGAATATGCAGGAGAGAGGGGTTGACTTGATATGTTGTCCTTGTGTTGATTGCGATAATTTGAAATTGTATAGAAACTCATCTCAAATCGAGTTTCATCTCGTTAAGCGGGGTTTCAAAAAAGGTTACTCCATTTGGACATGCCACGGTGAGACACAGAGTACAACTGAGGGTGAAGATGAAGCCTTTGAAGTAGTGGATAGTGATGATGCAGGTGTCGAGTGTGATGATGTCGGTGAAACATTAGATGAGGAAGTTTACGAGTTCGATAGAATGATGCGTGACGTCAAATGCAGGACTATGGCACTACGGAAGAGTTCATTAAATTCAGGAAATGGTCAGAGGAGTCCGAGAGGCCAATCTTTCATGGTTGTAAGGTGAAACACACTTTATTGGCGACTGTACTTGAACTCCTATAATTGAAGGCTAGGAACCGTTGGTCTGATAAGAGTTTCACGGAGCTCTTACAACTACTGAAGGAACTTCTTCCCCAGGAAAATTTGATGCCAGAAACAACATATGGTGCCAAAAAAGTTATTTGTCCCTTAGGATTGGACGTGCAAAAAATCCACGCATGCCCCAATGACTGCATCCTATACCGTCACAAGTATAGCAACCTGCACTCATGCCTAGAGTGTAAAGCATCCCACTATAAGAGAAATGTCAAAGGCCGTAACGGCGATGAGGATCAGGATGCCGACCTTAATCGCGAAATCCTAGCAAAGGTTTTGTGGTATCTGCCAGTCACTCCTCGTTTGACACGATGGTTTGAAAATGAGAAAGAGCCTAGACTTCTTAGGTGGCACTCAGAGCATCGTAAGAAAGATGAAAAGTTTAGGCACCCTGCAGACGCTCCGCAGTGGAGAAACATTGACTACAAGTTCCCGGATTTTGGTGCAGACCCTAGAAATTTAAGGTTTGGATTGAGCACAGACGGCATGAATCCATTTGGAAATTGGAGCAGCAAGCATAGCACATGGCCTGTGAACCTATGCATATATAATCTTCCTCCTTGGCTCTACATGAAAAGAAAGTATATTATGATGTGCCTACTAATCCAAGGACCAAAACAGCCCGGCAATGATATAGATGTGTATCTTGCACCATTGGTAGAGGAACTACAGATGCTGTGGAATGAAGGGGTCAGAGTATGGGATGTGGATCGACGAGAGAACTTCACGCTATGTGCAATGTTGTTTTGCACCATCAATAATTTTCCCGCACTTGGAAACCTTTCGGGCATGAAAACAAAAGGAAGTAAAGCTTGTCCTCACTGCTTAGATGATACAGCAAGTGTATGGCTCAGGAATTGCCAGAAGACTGTGTATATGCGCCATCGACGGTTTCTACGTGTGAATCATCCATATCGCAAGATGACCAGACAGTTCGATGAAACCAGGGAAAATGGATCAGCTCCACGCATACTTAGTGGAAAAGAAGTGCATGACATGTTTACAGGCCTGCATGTTAAGTTTGGAAAATGTGAAATGGAGAGAAAGAGGAAGAAAACAAAAAGCAGTGAAAACGGCATATGGAAGAAAAGGTCAATTTTGTGGGATCTACCTTACTGGGAGGAACTATATGTTCGACACTGCTTGGATGTGATGCACGTGGAGGTTAACTTTTGCAATAGTTTGGTTGGTTCATTGCTTCATATGAAGGACAAAACGAAGGATGGACTAAACGCACGGCTCGACTTAGTCGATATGAACTTAAGAAGCGAGTTAGCACCAATAATTAGTAGTACGGGCAGGACGGAACTCCCTCCAGCTTGCTTTACTCTATCCAAGGCCGAGCGAAAAGAATTTTGTCAGTACTTGCATGGTGTAAAATACCCATCCGGGTACGCTACCAACATGAAGAGGATAGTGTCCATGAGTGACTTGAAATTGTCTGGAATGAAGTCACATGACTGTCATGTTCTAATGACTCAGATGATTCCCATTGCAATAAGGAGTATATTGCCTCCGGACGTCCGACGAACCATCACAAGGCTAAGCTTGTTCTTCAATGCAATCCATCAGAAAGTCATCGATCCTGATACTCTTGATTCGCTACATAACGAAGCAGTAAGAATTATATGTGATCTCGAGATGTATTTTCCCCTATCCTTCTTTGATATTATGGTACATCTCATGGTTCACCTTGTTCGGAAAATTAAGTTATGTGGCCCGGTGTCTCTACGTTCCATGTATCCGTTCGAGAGGTACATGGGGATTCTAAAGTCATACGTCACGCGAATCGATATCGCCCCGAGGCTAGCATTGTCGAAGGGTATGCAATGAGAGGAGGTGATCGAATTCTACATTGATTACATGTATAAGTTGACCCCATAAGTGTGCCGTATCCCATCATGAGGGTAGGTGCATGGTACGGGCACACTTGGCAGAAAACAGATCACACCCAACGGAGACATGTACCGTAAAGCGCACTTCATTGTTCTGAATCACATGACAGAGGTGGCCTCTTACATAGAAGAGCACAAGGATTTCATACGCCGCCAGAACCCAAACAAGACGGAAGCTTGGATAAAAAATGAGCATAACCGTTGTTTCAATGATTGGTTCAAGGCACGATTCACTGGAACACAGTGTTCTAATCTACTCTTATGGCTAGCAAAGGGACCAAGATACACGGTGGTGACGTGGCAAGGATATGACATAAATGGGTACACATTCCACACGATATCGCAAGACAGGAAGAGCACTGTGCAGAACAGCGGCGTTCGTATAGATGCATATGAGGAGGAGCACAACCAAGGCCTAGTAACCCAACGCAAGAGCTCGTTCTATGGTTTCATTGAGGAGATCTGGGAACTAGACTATGTGATTTTCAAAATAACCCTTTTTCGGTGCAAATGGGTCCAAAGTGGAGGGTTAAAAATCGATGAGTTTGGTTTGACTATCGTTGACCTCGCCTCGAGTGGGATATAGAGATGACCCTTTTGTCCTCAAGAACCCAAGTTTCTGTGTCTTCTATGTCATAGATCCTGCTGATAAGAACAAAAATGTCGTTCTTAGTGGGAAAAGAAGAATCGTTGGAGTCGAGAATGTGGTGGATGAGGAGGATTACAACCAATTCGATGAAATACTATCATTACATGATGAAACCGAACCAAAATCAAGTGAAATGTCCAATGCAACCACCTATGTGCGCAACGATCATCAAGAAGGGCTGATTGTTGAGGACTGATTGTACTTTTTATTTGTATCTTATATTTGAGTTATGTAATCCCATTTTGTAATGTAATCCTATTATAGAATGTATAATGTAATCCAATATAATCCTATTATATAGTTCTAATATATAGTTCTATTATAATCCTATTATATAGCCCTAATATAGTCCTGTATAGTTGTATTATATAGCTCTAATATAGCTATCACTAGCGGTTATCTCGTGCACCGCCAGTGATGGTCCACTACCCCTGGCGGTTCTCTCGTGAATCACCGGTGATGGTCCACTACCACTGGCGGGTATAGGTTGAGCCGCCAGTGATGGTCACTGGCAGAATATATAATTCTATGTATATAGTCCTATTATCCTATGATAATCCTATTTTATAGTCCTATTATCCTATTATAATCCTATCATATAGTCCTATTATATATATAGTTTTATTATAATCCTATTTTATAGCCCAAATATATTCCTATTATAATCCTATATAGTCCTGTATAGTTCTATTATATAGCCCTAAAGATATCACTGGTGGGTATCTCTTGAGCCGCCAGTGATGGTCTACTACCACTGGCGGTTATATCGTAAGCCGTCAATGGTGGTCTACTACCACTGACGGTTATATCTTGAGCCGCCAGGGGTGGTCTACTACCACTGGCGGTTATATCATGAGCCGCCAGTGGTAGATACCACTATATATATACTCGCCGCCTAGCCGCGATACCCCCAAATTTTCACAAGTTCAGCACTCTCGTTCCGAGCCCTAGCCGCCGCGCCTCATCGCGTCCTCCTCGTCGCGTCCTCCTCGTCACCGCCCTCATCGCGCGCCTCGTTGCATCCTCGCCGCCGCCGCCGCCGCCGCCCGTCGCCGCGCCGTCATCGCCGCCGTCGTCGCCCGCCGTCGTCGCCGCCGCCGTTGTCCGCCGAGCGGATGGCATCCTCATCGCCGCCCTTGTCGCCGCCGCCATTGTTGTCCGCGGCTCCGGCCCCACGCCCGCCACCGCCGCCCTCAAGGTTGGAAAGTAGCAATTATATTTGTTTCTACTCTATAGTCTATAAATAACTAGCGATCTTTGCGGATTGTTGGCTTGTGGCGCGGCGCGCAGCAAGAACCGGGCGTCGCAGCGTCTTGCGGCGGCGCATTACCTCGTGAGTCTTGGCAGGCTGCGCTGCGACTGCGTCTGCGAGGATGCGATGGGCGATGGGGTGACTGGCGAGTAGGCGACAGGCAACGGCCGACGGCCTCCTCACTTCCTTTCTTCCTCCATGCCGACCATGGTGGCGCCACCTGCTGCCAAGATCCAATGACGCCAACCTCCTTCACCTCTAGCCTCTTCTCTCCCCAAGATGACCTCTTCTCCTCCCAAAGCTCCCCTCCTCTATTTCCCTATTGTCAACTCGTTGCCTAAATCTAGGTGGTGTTGCCCTCATCCACCCCCGGCCTTCTTTCAATTCAAAATCACCGATGAAGGACACCGTCACGGGGCGGGCCGCCTCATCATGGCCAACCCATTAGAGCTCAAAGAGGAGCCACTGTGTTGTTGAGGAGCAAATGGAGTTGGAGGTGGATGCCACTCGAGGAGGTCATGGAGCTCATTGTTGGAGGAGGAGCTTGCCTAGAGAGGACAAGGTCGAGAGGCGCCGCCAGAGTTGGGGCCATGCAGAAGGAGTAACGGGAGAAGGCCTTTGGATTTTGGGGAGGTGGGAGGAGAGAAAGAGGAAAAAGGGTGGAAAAGTTTTATGATGATGAATATAACTTTGCAATGGCACTGGTTTCGGATTTTATAATTACATGTTTTGAAAGCAACACTTACTTTGGTTCCTTTTGACAGTTGAGCAACATCCCAACTACCCTTAAAAGCACCATATGCATTACAGTTTACAAAAAGGGACTTAAAAGCACTTCAAACTCTAGCTTAAGTAGGCTATAGTGCCGAGCACATAAACACATGGATAGCTCAAGTAGTTCACCAATAAAATGTCACTATAGCCATTCACTTAATAACTCCATGTGCTTGGTTCTTTCATCCATTTTTCCCCTAAGAAGTAAAAACTGGTGTGAAGATTGATCGAAATTACCTGGTGTTCTCTTGTATGTAGAATGGACCCTGAGGCCACCCCTCAAGCAGGGGCCGAGCCCGAGGCCACCCCAGCTGTGAAGAGAAGGGTTAGCAGAGGGCCAAACAAGCTCAAGACCGATGTCGTTCATACCATCACAGAGGTCCGGACAGGAGGTATACCGGTCCTTCCCACGAAAGCTGCATCAGCGTATCGAACAATGTGCGGGGTGGTGGCTAGGGCACGAGTCCCATGCACCACCAACACCTGGAAGGACCTCACCGCTCAAGAAAGGGACCAACTATGGGAGGAGCTCAAACGGTCATTTCAATTTTCTGAAGACTCTCTTCCTGAGGTGCGGAAGAACACCTTGAAGCGCTGTAAGTATCAAGCTCCCATGGTCTTCAAAGATTTGTTTTGGTGATTAATGCGCTTTACTTTCAAATGGGGAAATCTCGGTTTTCATGGACCCCTCAAGCATTGTTTTTCTGATGGCGATGACTCTCAAGAATAAGGATCTTTCATTCATAGTTCTTTCAATTTCTTGGATGAGTTGTTGACTCATTTTAGATGCTTTGGTGATTCATTCTCTTTGGCTGCAGGGTTCCCCAGAGCACAACCGTCGCGTTCCTCTCTATCTCTTCTCTGTGCGGTGGTCCCTAGGGCTAGCAGGTGTGTCATTTCTTGTCTAGGGGCTTGTAGGTCGCTGTCATTAACGTGGAGTGTTTCGAGTGGTTGCTCAGTTGGTTCTCACCCTCTCTGTGTGTTTCTATAGGTTTTCCCCTTGTCTTCTAGTTTGGGCTGCATAGAAGGTGTGTAGGGTTGTTTAGGCTTTAGGCCGTGTGGGCATAGGAGGGGCCGGACAGTCCGGCCTAAGTGGCTTGCTTGCTTTTCGGCCAGGGAGGTAGTGCTGTTGGCCGGACAATCCGGCCTTGGTGCCCGGACAGTCCGGCCTAGGGGCTTGCCCGTGTGTTGGCGTTGGTTCGTCAGGGAGGTAGTGCCGTTGGCCAGACAGTCCGGCCTTGGTGCCCAGACAGTCCGGCCTGGGGGGCCTCGCCAAGGTGTTGGCAATGGTTCGACAGGGATACTTTGCGGTTCTCCGGACTGTCCGAGGTGGTCTGTCCGGCCCAGGTGAGAGTCTCCCTGTCTCGTTGAGTGTCTGTCCGTGGTTTGTACAGGAAAGTTTTGCCTTGGCCCGGACCGTCAGGTCGGACTGTCCGGACTGAGTATCCGGGGTGAGTCTGACCGTGAGCTCTTGGTGGAGATCGAGATCTGGTTGCGGATTGTCCGGCCTGGGAGGCCGACTGTCCATGTGGAGTGTATCCTGTCGGTTCGGTCCGTTCTCGAGTGCTCCGGTGAGTGGAGTATTTAAGCAACTGTTCTCCACAGAGGACAGTTGAGAGACCCGGGATCAAATCTTCCCTTTGCTCAAGGTCCAAGAGCTCTCCCATGGTGGCTAGGGTTTAGGTCCCCATGTGTGTGTGAGTGGTGTTGGTGAAGGGTGTGCTTCTCCGGTTGTGCTCCTCGGAATCCCGTCGCCGACGTGAAGAACTTCACCGATTCATCTTCGTCAAGCCATCGTGTGTCGGTGGTAGGGTTTGCCCACCGTGTGTTGGTGGAGAGGCCTCCCACCTTGTGTTGGTGCCGGAGGTGAGCCACCGTGTGTCGGTGGAGGCGTTGGCTTGAGGAGCTCGCCAAGGTGCTTGTGGGAGCTCTCAAGCGCCAGAAAGGTTTGGAGCCCACCTTGCCGCTTGGTGAAGGGTTACCGTGAGTGGAAGCGAGGCGGAAGGCTCGAGAGGAGCCGGTCTTTGTTTGTCAAAGACTTGCCTCAACGGGAGTAGGAGTTCGTCTCGAACCTCGGGAAAAAATATCTGTCCATATTTACTTTTCCGCAATTTACTTTCTGCAAGAATTTATCTTCGTGTGATGTGCACGCATTAGTGGTAGATTGATTTTAGGATGGTCAGCTAGGTGGTTCCTTTAACTTTGCCTAAGTAGTCACTCGAAATAAAAATAAAATTTGGTCCAATTCACCCCCCTCTCTTGGCCTTCGATCCGCTACAAGTGGTATCAGAGCGTCAGGGTCTCCGTGTGAGCTTCATTGCTCGGAGATGGCCACTGACGGGGCTAATAGTGTTTCCGCCAATAGAATCCCTTTGTTCAATGGTACAAACTTCCCATACTGGAAGATTCGCATGAGGTGCTATCTCCAGTCTCTAGGTTATGAGGTGTGGAAAGCGACAGAAAACCCACTAGGTGTTGTGATAGACAAGGAGAAGGATCCTAGTGTCGAGGATATTAAATTGCTTCACAATGATGCTAAGGCGATCAACGCTCTATTCTCAGGCTTGAGTATGGAGGTGTTTGATCGTGTTAGTAATCTCACTTCTGCGAACTCTGTGTGGACCACTCTAGCTGAGATTCATGAGGGCACTACTGCTGTTAAGGAAGAAAAGTTAGTGGTTGTTAAGGAGAGATTTGATCAATTTAAAATGCTTCCCAATGAATCAAGCAAATGATATGTTCACTGCGTTTGAACCCTATTGTCAATGAGCTCAAGGGCTCGACTCTCCTCTCGCCAGATATTGATGTCTGCAGGAAAATGATACTGGTCAGCCAAGAAGGAGTATCGAGATCTCGTCACATATCTCTCAAACAGTGGAGATCTGAAGAAGCTGACTCCTACCGAGCTGCTTGGGAGGTTAGCAGCTCATGAGATGTTGATCAGTGGGGGAGAGGATCCCAATGCTAAGAAGAAGGACAAGGTGGTGTCCTCAAGGCAAAGGTCGGTGGAGCCGACATCGCAGACATGAGGATGAGTCCAGTGAAGATGAAGTGGAGGTGATGCCAAGGAGTGGCATTACTCATGAGACAGTGGCAAACTAATGGGTAAGTTCAGGCCAGAGATCAAAGAGAAGGAACCCAAGTGGCTCTAGCTCCAACAAGAACCCCTTTGCATCCATCAAGTGCTATGAGTGCAATGAGAGAGGTCACATAGCCTCTATGTGTGACAAGAAGAGAGGCAAGGACAAGTCAAAGGCAAAAGAGGACAATGATAGTGAGAAGCCAAAACACAAGGAGAAGGAAAAGAAGAAATTCATTCGCAAGTCTGGGTTCAAGAGGTTTAACAAGCGGGGCAAGAGGCAAGCTTTTGTTGGTGAGTGGGTGACAGATGAAGAGAGCTCAAGCGACTCCTCTTCATCCAGCTCAAGTGAAGATCATGATTCAAGGGCCAAGGGACTTGTTGGACTAGCGATTGCTGAGTCTACACCGCCTCCACCAGTCTTCACACCAGAGTGTCTTATGGCTCTTTCTAATGATCAGGTGTGTGATTCAGATTCCACTCATCTTGAATTTGCTGAGTTGATAAATGACATGTCACTTGCTTTACAAAAGGAGAATTCTAAAAATAAATCTCTGAAAAAGGCCCTAGATAACATGACTGCCAAACTTGATTCTGTCACTGCTAAATTTGAATGCCTAAAGGGTGATCATAGTGTGCTTTTGGAGTCTCATTAGGATTTTGTTGAGAAATGTAAGAATTTGGAAATTGAACGTGATGCTTTGCAAGAATCAGTAGATGATATTGTCTCAATGCATGAATCTCTTAAGCATGACCATGAACTGTTGCTTGCTAAGTCAGTTTCCTCTGAAAAATCTCATGTTGCCACTTCTTGTGATGACTTAATTGACGCCACTTTGATTTCCTCTAGCTCTAGCGGTACTTCCAAAGATTGCTCTGTGTGTGATCGATAAGCTGTAGGAATGCCTTAGCTGCTAGAGAACTAGCTATTGAAAATGCTTGATCTTAAGGTTAGTGCAAAAATTTGATAAAGGTCTTGGGAAGTGTTTTGAGAGGAGTCTTGCTCGATAAGATGCTCAAGGACGGAGGAACCTCACCGACAAGGGAGGTTTGGGTTTCATTTCAAAAGAAATCCAAGAAGAAGAAAAGAAGAGAGGTCCTCGAGCATCGTAGTGCGGCAGGGCACCCATCATGCCTATCACAGAAAAGATAACAACATGGGTAACCATCAGAGAAACTATCCCCATCACAACTTGCACACTAAGGATTATGTCTATGAGAATCACAATGAGCGTTTCATCTGGCAGGGTCCTCCTCAAGGACACATCACTCATGGTAGACAATATCCTCCTAGAAGGCAAATTTGGAACACTCACCATCACAGAGCGTCTCTACCCAAGTTCAGGACAGTGTATGTCAGGAAGTCTGACATTGTAGTGGGTGACTATCTACTGAAGAAAAATGCATATGGTCGGGTGATTGCTAGGTTCATAGGACCACCTGAGAATTTTCAGAACAAGAGACAAATCTGGGTGCTTAAGTCCTTGCTCACTGACTCTTTTGCTATTGATCGCCTGAGTGCTAACCCTCGGGGACCCAATGTGGTTTGGGTTCCTGAGTCACAGAAATAATTCCTCTCTTGTGGGTGAACTCATCGAGCGGAGGACGCCATTGGGTCAACGGCGGTGGTACGACGCAAAGATATGATAGGCAATCCCCGGTTGTTCACCTTCCTGGAGGATGAAGGTGCCCTCCAGAACAAGATCACCTTCGGCGACAATAGGAAGAGCAAAGTGTTTGGCAAGGGACGGGTAGCTATCACTTCTGACCATTCCATTGATAACGTTCTTCTAGTTGAATCATTGAATTTCAATTTACTCTCTGTAGCCCAGATATGTGATTTGGGGTTCCATTGTCAGTTCTCATCTCAAGGGGTCTCAGTCTTTGATGAAAATGAGAATTTGATTTTCAAAGGGTTTCGATTTCAGAATCTCTATCTTGTGGATTTCAATTCTAATACCTCATGCATCTCGACTTGTCTCGTCGCCAAAGTTTCACACGGTTGGCTTTGGCATAGACGTCTCGGGCATGTGGGTATGTCCAATTTGAAAAAGCTTTTCAAAAAGGAGCTGGTGCTTGGTTTGCGGGATGTGAAGTTTGAGAAGGACAAGCTTTGCAGTGCTTGTCAGGCAGGTAAACAAGTGCAAATTCACACCCCGTAAAAACTTTCATGTCCACCACTCGCCCCCTGGAGCTCTTGCATATGGATCTTTTCGGTCCAACCTCATATGTGAGCATAGAGGGAAATCTGTTTTGCTTGGTGATAGTGGATGATTTCTCCCTCTTCACCTGGGTTTTCTTTTTCCCTGACAAAACTCCTGTTGGAGATGTTTTCAAAAGGTTTGCAAAAAGGGCCCAAAACGAATTTGAGTCCCCCATCAAAAGAGTGAGGAGTGACAATGGAACGGAGTTCTTGAATACTAATGTGGAAAGCTACTGTGATGAGTTTGGAATAGGTCACCAGTTCTCAGCTACTTACACTCCACAGCAGAACGGTGTGGTTGAGAGGAAGAACCGCACTTTGATTGAAATGGCCAGGACAATGCTGGATGAGTACAAGACCTCAGATGTGTTCTAGGCTGAAGCCATCAACACTGCCTGTCACTGTGTCAACCGCCTGTACTTGCACAGGTTACTGAAGAAGACCCCATATGAGCTGCTTGTTGGGAGACGTCCCAATATCTCATACTTTAGGGTATTTGGGTGCAAGGTGAACATTTACAAGAAGAGACAACATCTGGGAAAATTTCAGAGTCGAGTTGACACTGGTATTCTGCTAGGATACTCTGCTAAGTCAAAGGCTTATCGAGTGTTCAATCACTCCTCTGGTTTGGTGGAAGAGACACGTGGACGTGAAGTTTGATGAGTCAAATGGGTCTCGGGGACAAAGATGACAACTGGAGGATGTGGGTGATGAGCCGCTAGCTAGGGCGATTGAGGAAATGAACATTGGTGATGTAAGGCCGGTTGTTGTATCTAAGGAGAACGAGCCAAAGTCACTTTCTCCTTCGCTTGTTCCAATGGCGACTCGGGGAGCACAGTCTCCAAAGGCTGGTTACGGGGAGTTTTACTTGAGAGGCGATTCTTTGAGAAGTGGAAGCAACTCCTGGTGATCAAAACCCATCACATAATCGCCAGAGATCATCCAAATCAATCGGTCATTGGTGACTTAACCCAGGGTGTTCAGACAAGGTCAAGAGCTGCCAACTTTTGTGAGCATCATGCTTTTGTTTCAGAGATGGAGCCTAAGAAAGTAGAAGAGGCACTGACTGATCCTGACTGGGTCAATGCCATGCATGATGAAATTAACAACTTTGAGAGGAATAAGGTCCGACTTGGTTAAGAGGCCAAGCAATCAAAATGTTATTGGCACCAAATGGGTTTTCAAAAACAAGCAGGATGAGAATGGAGTGGTGGTGCGCAACAAGGCTCGCTTGGTGGCTCAGGGGTTCACTCAAGTTGAGGGTTTGGACTATGGTGAGACCTACGCTCCTGTGGCACGCCTGGAGGCAATCAGGCTGCTCTTGGCGTTTGCATCATGTCACAACATCAAGCTCTATCAAATGGACGTGAAGAGTGCTTTTTTAAATGGTCTTATTGGAGAGTTGGTGTACGTCGAACAGCCCCCAGGTTTTGAGGACCCTAAGTATCTAGACCATGTGTACAAGCTTTCAAAGGCACTGTATGGGCTCAAGCAGGCTCCCAGGGCTTGGTATGAAAGGCTGCGGGACTTCCTGTTTCAGAAGGACTTCAAAATTGGGAGGATCAACTCAACCTTGTTCACAAAGATGGTTGATGGAGATCTCTTCTTATGCCAAGTGTACGTGGATGACATCATCTTTGGGTGTTCAAATGAAGCATCCTGCAGGGAGTTCAGTGATATGATGGCCAGAGAATTTGAAATGTCAATGATGGGCGAGCTCAGCTTCTTTCTAGGGTTTCAGATCAAGCAGCTCAAGACTGGTACATTCATCTCTCAGGAGAAGTATATTCAAGATTTGCTCAAGCGGTTTGATCTGCACAATTGTAAGCCTATCAAGACTCCCATGGCAACGAATGGTCATTTGGACCTCGACAAAAGAGGTACTCCGGTCGATCTCAAGCTTTATCGTTCTATGATTGGTGCATTGCTCTATCTCACTGCTTCTAGGCCTGATATCATGTTTAGCGTATGTATGTGTGCTAGGTTTCGTGCTTCCCTAGAGAAATGCATTTATCTGTTTGTGAAAAGAATTTTCAGATATCTCATAAACTCACCTAGTGTAGGGATTTGGTACCGAAGGTGCGCGGTTTGAGCTTCGGGTATTCAGACTCGATTCGCCGGATGCAAGATTGACCGCAAGAGCACTTCCGGCTCTGTCACTTTCGGGACGGTGTCTAGTGTCGTGGTCTTGAAGAAGCAAAACTCCGTGGCGCTATCAACCGCAGAAGCGGAATATATAGCGGCAGGAGTTGTTGCGCCAGATTCTTTACTTGACACGATCCTTGCTTGATTATGGGATAAAATTTGACCACGTGCCTCTTCTGTGTGATAATGAGAGTGCAGTGAAGATTGCCAACAATCCGGTCCAACATTCGCGCACCAAGCATATTGACATCCGCCATCACTTCCTTCGGGATCATGTGGCGAAGGGTGACATTGTGCTTGAGCACGTGCGGACGGAGGACCAGCTTGCTAACATCTTCACTAAACCTTTGGATGAGGCACGCTTTTGCAAATTAAGAAATGAACTCAACATACTAGACAGGTCAAATGTTCTTTGAGTGATTGCCTGTGTTTCTTGTATATTTCTTTGCTTCTGGTACTGGTTTTTAGGTTGGGAGTATTTGGTGGAGCTTTGCCTGTTATACCTGTTTCAAATAGTGCTTTAGTGTCCCCATTTGTTTCTGAGAGCCTTCTATCATGATATGTGTCACTTGCTCAATAACTGCTTAATTTAAAATCTGTGTGCTCAATGGAATCTTGGTGCATGTTCTAGGTGCCCTATTGCTTTTAGTTTCACCTGTGTCGCTCTACTTCTTAGGTTGACCTTGTGCTCCTAGCCTGGATTAAGCCATCTATTTACATGTGCCTTCTGTCTCTCTAAAATGAGCAATTTCATGGAAAATATGCAAAATCTACTAAATAAGATCAAATTTGACCATTCCTGTCTCACAAATATTCCCCAATGAGATGGCTTGTCATTGCACTGGACATGAACTTAGGGGGAATTTGGATGACCAAGATACTCATCTTTAGTGTAATGCTAGATGGTATCGCCAATGGCTTGAGACAGGATGTTAATTGTGTAATTTGGTAATTCTTGTTCTTAAAAGGACATTTAGGAAACTTGCGAACAAACCCAGGAAGAAGAGTGACCTAGGAGGCCATTTCCAGTGACCCTTGGGATGTGCTTCTCTAGCAATTGCTCTTTAAAATCTAAATATTGTCGTCATGGTCTCATAAATAGCTTGGCTTTGACATCATGTGAAGAGATTTGCTTTTTCTAGCCCTAAATGGCGTTTTGTGTCTCCTTTGAAGCGTTTGAGCACCCTGTGAAACTACTGTGCCATGGACCACCTAAGCATGCTCTAGGTCTAACTCTACTTGAATTTCATCGCTCTAAAAGAAGCTCTTATTGGTCCATGTGACATGTTTCCTGAAATGGCTCAACTTTGATTTGTGGTGGCTCACTAAGTTTATTTGTTTGGATATAACCTTCAAAGCTCCATTTGTACTGTCTCGTGGAAATTCTTCCTATCTCTTGTTGTGGATGTTTTTCATTTCAATCTTGTGTACCTTTTGTCCCAAATATTCTCCTAGTGCTCCCTTAGTCATCTTCTTTTCCTCTCATCCTGCAAAAATCACTTCTGTAAGTCAGTAGTTTCTTTGGTTTCTTGGCATACTGGTTGGGCGGACCGTCCCGTCACCGTCGCCGGACCGTCTGACCGACCTTTTGCGCCATCCGCTTGTCGCGAAGACAAACCTGATCGGGCCGGACCGTCCGGGTAACATTTCCGGACAGTCCGGCCAGCCAAATTTCAAATTGTCCATCGTTATCATTTCTTCCAAAGAAACCCTTTCGGGCGGACCGTCGGTCTCGTGGATCGGACGATCCGGCCACCATTTTTTTCTCCATTGTCTCTGCCAATCAATGAGCTATTACCTTGGCCGGACCGTCCGGCCTACTCTCCGACGATCCGGCCGGTAGCGTTCGACTCTGTCTCCTCAGCCGGTTTGTTCTCCAGTGCGTAGCTGCCCCTTTTATTCCTAGTCTCTTGCCTGTGCTATGTCTTTCTTCCTCAGCCCGTGCTCTTCCTTGCTCCTTTCTTTTCTTGTCCAGTCACTTCTCTCCTCTCAATCTCTCTAATCCCTCCACTTCCATCAAATCCCTCCTACCATTTGCTAGCCCCTGAACTCCTCCGCCACCTCTGTGTGTCCGTTCGTCGTGGGAGGGGTTCGATTGGCCAGATTTTTCGCAAGAAGCCGTCACCTCTCATGAGTTGGGTTTAGTGTTTCAGCTGATTTTCTTCGGCTAAATTTGTGGGGACTTGTTTTACCAGGTGTGGTAAGTCGCTTTGTGGTTTATTTCCATCTATTTCAATTGATTATCTCCGCGAACCATGCCCGATTGTTTGCACGTCTATGCTGTCTAGTTGCTCCAAGATGGTATTCCTCCGGTGTTTTCGATGCTTGTGCCTAGGTGCGTGGTGTTGTTGAGTCTTGTGGGCAAGTCTTCTACAAAGCAGTGTGATTGTGTGGCTTTATGGGTGCATCGGTGCAATTCTTCAAATGGCGTGGTTTTCATGCATTGTCAAGATTATCGTCACAAATTCTTGTCGATGCTTGTGTGCAGGTTGTCAGATTCGTGGAATTATGCCTCGCATAAAGACAGCTTGATCGCTCGAAGGAGGATGTGGTTGGTGCTAGTTCTGGCCCTTCTCGTGCTACATGCAGACGCAAGAAAATGCCTGCCAGAAAAAATGCCACTCCACGTGTGGAATGGTCATCTGAAGAGTCTGATCATGAGATGGACATTGAATATCAGAAAGAATCTGACGATGGTGAATCGAGAGGTCGAGATGAGTGAATTTGAGGAGGAGGAAGAAGAAGTGATCCCCATCGGTCCTCGGGTCGAGGCCGAGCATTTGCTAGTTATGGTATACTGAGGAGAAGGACTTGACTCAATGGGAGGATAAATTTATTCGACAGCCTTCACGAGTCCAGTTCAAACAATGGTTTCCTAGGACACCTCATTTGCCCAGGATATCTTCGCATACGAGTTCACAAGGACATTTATAATGGCTATCTTCAGCGATATCAAGCCACCAAGAAATCTGTTTTTTCTCCTCAAGATGTAAAATGGGAGCGAGTTGCTCAAGCTACAGATCATCGAGATCATTGATGGTCGCTCTGCAACAATGGGTTTGGTTGAGCTTTATCCGCACAACTCCCATTTGATCCTAGGTCAATCATGGAAGTATATGCCACAATGTGGGTCGCCAGGATCGCTCCAGGTTTCTTTCACTTATGGTGGCTCACACTATTCTTTTCATCAAGGCAACCTGGAGCAAGTCTTCAACCTCAGTGCCCTTTGGTGTAAAAGTTCATCAATTTCTTTTCGATGGAAAATGGGCTACTAAAGGTATAGCTCTGATCTGACACAACACCCGCTATTTGTACAAGAATGCAAATGATCCCGCCTTCAACCCTAGCAAGATCAGATTTCTGCGCAACACCCTAAGAAGACTCGAGGGCATTCTCGGAGATCGATTATCAACAGGAGTGGCTACAGAGAGAGGTTCCTTCCTATTATGCAATGGACTTGTCATTATGTTACATCTCGCACTCCTATAAACTTGCTCGATCTTCTTATTGGTGAGATGGAGGAAGGAATCATACGTGGTTTTCACAAGGAGCTACCTCGGGACATGTTCTATGCTACTATCCGCATGTATGCAGATTGTTTGTGAATCTGTGTTCACATATCAAATGAATGAGTACCAAATGGTCATTCCAAAACCTGGAAGGCAGCAAAAGCTCAGAGACTAGCAGGAGATGATCAATATGCTGGTCTGCTGCTGCTTGGTGTTGCTCTGGTGTCGGTCTTTGGTGTTGATCGGCCAGCGGATCCTCAGGCACCTCTGCTGTACCTCCACCGCCTCAGTGGCTTGAGTTTAATAATTTCTTTCAGCGCTTTGATGACTTTGTTGGGACTCAGACAACCAGACATGATCAATATGTGGACTGGCATAACGAGGCTAATGATAGGTTCAATCAATATGATAGATGGCACAATGAAGCTGTTGGGTGGCATAATCAGGCCATGTCTTGGAAGGGACAAATGAATAGTCAGATGGATGCTCTACGTGCTCAGAATGTGGATCACACAAGTCGGTTGAATGATCTTTATTCTTCATTCGCTCAAGACTTGGGTGATCAATTCTTCAATATGGGCGTTGAAGACCGGTCCCAAGATCCTTCACAGTGTAAGTATATGCTTCTCCGCTCCAACAGATTTTACTTCTTCATTTGGTGCTTCATCTTCACAGTCGAGCAGACACTGATCCATCGCACCCACCTCTTCTCGCACCGCACCTGTCACCTCCCAGAAAGTCCATCTCCAAGAATCTCACCACCTACTTCCATCGTCGTTTCTCCAAGAAGTGACTCTTCTCCGGCGTTAGTAGTGTTGGCTCCTTTTGGTCTTTGATGCCAAAGGGGGAGTGTTTCCGGCTATCTATCTCTTGGTGTTCTTGCTGTTTTGTTGGACTGCTATCTATCTCTTGGTGTTCTTGCTATTTTGTTGGACTTTTCTGTTGTGGATTTTTCTGTTGGTTTTTTTTTCTGCTTTGTTGTTGAACTGCTGTTGTGCTTTATCTGTGTATGCACCGATCTAGGGGGAGCTATGTCTTAGCATGCATTGTATTTATTCGCACTGCTATTGGCCTATTTTGTTACATGCACCTTTTTGGAACTAACCCCTGCGCCAGAGGATTTCCCTGAGATAGATTTACAGGTGTTGGCATCAATCACCAAAAAGGGGGAGATTGTAAGTATCAAGCTCCCATGTTCTTCAAAGATTTGTTTTGGTGATTAATGCGCTTTACTCTCAAATGGGGAAATCTTGGTTTTCATGGACCCCTCAAGCATTGTTTTTCTGATGGCGATGACTCTCAAGAATAAGGATCTTTCATTCATAGTTCTTTCAATTTCTTGGGTGAGTTGTTGACTCATTTTAGATGCTTTGGTGATTCATTCTCTTTGGCTGCAGGGTTCCCCAGAGCACAACCGTCGCGTTCCTCTCTATCTCTTCTCTGTGCGGTGGTCCCTAGGGCTAGCAGGTGTGTCTGTTTCTTGTCTAGGGGGCTTGTAGGTCGCCGTTCGTCGACGTGGAGTGTTTTGAGTGGTTGCTCAGTTGGTTCTCACCCTCTCTGTGTGTTTCTATAGGTTTTCCCCCTTGTCTTCTAGTTTGGGCTGCATAGAAGGTGTGTAGGGTTGTTTAGGCTTTAGGCCGTGTGGGCATAGGAGGGCCAGACAGTCAAACTGGGGCCGGACAGTCCGGCCTAAGTGGCCTGCTTGCTTTTCGGCCAGGGAGGTAGTGCTGTTGGCCGGACAGTCCGGCCTTGGTGCCCGGACAGTCCGGCCTAGGGGCTTGCCCGTGTGTTGGCGTTGGTTCGTCAGGGAGGTAGTGCCGTTGGCCAGACAGTCCGGCCTTGGTGCCCAGACAGTCCGGCCTGGGGGGCCTCGCCAAGGTGTTGGCAATGGTTCGACAGGGATACTTTGCGGTTCTCCGGACTGTCCGGGGTGGTCTGTCCGGCCCAGGTGAGAGTCTCCCTGTCTCGTTGAGTGTCTGTCCGTGGTTTGTACAGGGAAGTTTTGCCTTGGCCGGACCGTCAGGTCGGACTGTCCGGACTGAGTATCCGGGGTGAGTCTGACCGTGAGCTCTTAGTGGAGATCGAGATCTGGTTGCCGGACTGTCCGGTCTGGGAGGCCAGACTGTCCGGGCTGTGAGTGTATCCTGTCGGTTCAGTCCGTTCTCGAGTGCTCCGGTGAGTGGAGTATTTAAGCAACTGTTCTCCACAGGGGACAGTTGAGAGACCCGGGATCAAATCTTCTCTTTGCTCAAGGTCCAAGAGCTCTCCCATGGTGTCTAGGGTTTAGGTCCCCATGTGTGTGTGAGTGGTGTTGGTGAAGGGTGTGCTTCTCCGGTTGTGCTCCTCGGAATCCTGTCGCCGACGTGAAGAACTTCACCGATTCATCTTCGTCAAGCCATCGTGTGTCGGTGGTAGGGTTTGCCCACCGTGTGTTGGTGGAGAGGCCTCCCACCTTGTGTTGGTGCCGGAGGTGAGCCACCGTGTGTCGGTGGAGGCGTTGGCTTGAGGAGCTCGCCAAGGTGCTTGTGGGAGCTCTCAAGCGCTTGTGAAAGGTTTGGAGCCCACCTTGCCGCTTGGTGAAGGGTTACCGCGAGTGGAAGCGAGGCGGAAGGCTCGAGAGGGAGCCGGTCTTTGTTTGTCAAAGACTTGCCTCAACGGGGAGTAGGAGTTCGTCTCCGAACCTCGGGAAAAAATATCCTGTCCATATTTACTTTTCCCGCAATTTACTTTCTGCAAGAATTTATCTTCTGTGTGATGTGCACGTACTAGTGGTAGATAGATTTTAGGATGGTCAGCTAGGTGGTTCCTTTAACTTTGCCTAAGTAGTCACTTGAAATAAAAATAAAATTTGGTCCAATTCACCCCCCCTCTTGGCCTTCGATCCGCTACAAGCGCATGGGGATCGCCTGGAAGAACCGGAAGGTGGATCTTGTCAAGGATTTCGTCAATGAGGAAAAGACCCCGTTTCAGAAGTACCCTTTCATTACGAATGAGGTGTGGGAGGTGTTCAAGAGGATGAAGACAACGAAGGAGTTCAAGGAGTCCTTCATTAAACACAAGGCCATTCAGGCCAAGAACACCCACCCCCACAGACTCGGCACCGCTGGATATGCGGCAAAAGAACGCGAGTGGGAGCTGGCCGACTGCGCCAGTGAGCAATCTAAAGCCGCCACAAGACTCAGTAACACGCGTGCTGACCGCTGGATCAGGGCTAGGGTCAAAGTCACACCGACAGGGCCAGTTTTCTCCACTCCCGAGACTGCTGAGGTGGTTCAAAAGCTGGTAAGTGCACAATGACCCTTACAATGTTTCCTTTTGTAACACACCAATTTCAATTTCTCCACGTATTGCAGATTGAGTATGACACATAAGCATCGCAAGGCTCCTTTGTCAAAAACAGGAGCAAGACATCCTAACCGAGGCCCTAGGAAACAAGGAGCACCCAGGCAGACGCAAGGCATCGGGGTCACGTTACTGGAAGGATGGGTTCCCCAATGACTATCTCTACTACAAGAAAAAGAAATGTGTACATAACTTAGAGAATGAAATTCAAAATAGGGTTCGCAATAAAAGTCGAGAAGATACGAAAGCGTAATGAGAGCCTCGGGTACAACAGTTGGAGGAACTCATAAGGAATGCAACCAAGCCAACCCTAATACACAAGCCGTTGGTTGCACCCTCCATTTAAAGCAGTGAAGCTTCCGCACCTTCGCTCGATAAGGTGGCCCAACGAAATACCGGTGGATCTACATAAAGGAGATTACCCATTGCTTGCTCCAAGTTTCATATAGCGCCGGTGTTTCACTCGAGGTGGCCCACGGTGTGGTGTACCCCTGCATTTCGGGGATGAAGGTTCATGGTGCAGACTTGGCGGCGGGCTACGCGAAGGTCCAGGTAGACGCTGTTATGGACAACACCGCAGCGAAGATCCCACTTGTGAATCCCCCCAATGATGAAATCATAACAGTTGGGGATGCTGTCCATAGTTTTGTCCAGTGGCCCAAGAAGGATATTACTCTTCTACCAAATCTTAAAGAAATCGAGGCCGGCGCCGTTAGACCCTTAGATCCGATCCGTAACGATGAAGAGGAGAGTGCGAAGAAAGCCTTGTCTGCGGCAGCCCCTCAATCTTTGAAGACAAGCTCATAGAGCAATAAGCGTGCTGCGTCCTCACCACCAGTGCGCTACTGCCCCCCAGAGAAGGGGAAACGAATCATCCGTCAATCTTTAGCGCCTAAGAGGAGATTCACTGGGCGCAGAAAGGGAAAAAATTTCAGATGGGAGAACCACTGCATAGCCTTGCCGCATTAAATGACATGGGTACGGCCTGCCAAATCCTACATGATTATTACCTCAGGAACTCACGTCTTCCTGTGAAGGAACGATCATCCAGCATCGTGGGTAAGGTGAAGGGCAAGTATTTCCTGGACGATAACGATAGTTATCTTACCATAATCTTCGAGGACCTTTGGTATATGTTTCAATTGCAGGAGTTGGATGCCTCTCTCATCCGCTGCTTTGCAGTGTAAGTGTATACAAGTCTTGCGCATTGTCAGCGTATATTTCTTATCCACTTATACACTGATCACATATATCTTACTTTTCAGCCAAATGTACCTAGTTGCCAAACGATGTCAAGTCCAGACCGGTTTTCTTGACCCTGCCATTGTCACCCAGGACAACATAAAGGCGGATAGAAAGAATATCGGGCAATACCTGAAGAGGGCCCTGACTAGAGGACAGGACAAAGCATACTTCTTGTTGCCCTTCAATAAAAATTTTCATTGGATCTTGCTGCTCATAGAACCTAGCGAAAACAAGGTTGTTTACCTCGACTCGTTGAGGATGAGCCCCACACACGAGTGGGAAGATTTAAAAGGCCTACTCAATGCGGTGTTCGAGAGTTATGTCAAGGGTGGGGGCAAGCACAATGATGCGATGGGCATGGAACTTAGGCATATAAAAAAATTTCCAGTAAGTGTCTATTCACACTTTTCCTCATAATAAAATGGAAATTTTTTTATTGCCTGCCCCCACTTATTATTGTGCCTTGTCATCTTTATACTTCCTTCTGTAGTGCCACCAGCAGCCTGGAGGCCATGCTTGCGGCTTCTACGTTGCGCGACATATGCAATGCATTCTAGGGTTACGACAAAATGAAGATCTGAACATTGGAGATACAAACATCGATTTCAATACTCTTACAGACATTAGAGATAGTTTGGCTACGTTTATTAATACCCAAGTTATTGACCCAAATGGTCGTGTAAACAGTGGACGCCTATAGTTAACTATAACAGACATATTGTATGAAGTACATATTGTTATATTAATATATGATATGTACTTTGAATTTGATGTTGTTCTTATTTACATGAAATCTAGATGTATATAGATGTATATGTATATGGATGAATCTGGATGAGATCTGTTTATTTGATGTATATGTATATGGATGAAACTAGCCACCATTAGAAAAATCTGTTTTGTATATGTATATGGATGAAAAACCAAAACCTGGATGTATATGTATAGGGATGAAATCTGTTTATTCTGGATGTGTATGTATATGGATGAATTCTGGATGTGTATGTATATGGATGAATTCTGGATGTGTATGAATATGGATGAATTCTGGATATGTATGGATGAAATATAGGGCAACCTAATAATTTTTTTGACCCTGAAAATATATCACTGGCGGTTCAAACAACAACCGCCAGTGATATGCACCATCACTGGCGGTTCTGATGGAAAACCATCGGTGAATGTCTATATACCTCCAGCGGTTTTATTTAAAACCGCAAGTGGAAATCTATTATCACTGGCGGTTCTAAAGAAAACCGCCGGTGATATTTTTAATATCACGGGCGGTTCTTTTAAGAACCGCCAGTGGTAATGCATATCACTGGCGGTTCAACAACCGTCAGTGAAAATCCCTGATTATCACTGTCACATAATCACTGTCGGTTTGAAAACCGTCAGTGATGTGAGTTCAGAACCGCCAGTAATGACGTATTCTGTACCAGTGGAATGTGGATCGCTAGTGCTCCTACGCATACGTCGTACGTACTGTCTGCCATGCATGGAGTATTGGGTCGAGTAGGTAGGTTAGGCATGAAGTTTCGTACGAGGCTAGCAACATACCGCTGCATGCAGTGTCGCGGTCGCATGACGAATGCATGATGCATCACACGAAAGAAGCAGGACGGACCATGCAGGCCTGCTCTCTAGTACGTGAAAGTGATGATGTTTGAATGCTTTTATCTACAGGGTCAACGGTTAATTGCATCAGACTGAGCTGATGCAACAAATATGAGATACGCCCTTCCTATCGTAAAATCTTGATGTTTTGTGTATCAACACAGTATTCTGTAAATTTGACCACTAATTACTATTATAATTTATTTGTAAAATCAATTAAAATAATGATATTGTGAAGGAGCTTCTTGAGACGAATATATATGTGTGGTTTTAAAGTGCTCACAATCTAAATAGTTCAAATAATTCATAGACAAAGTTTTAAAACATTGGTTTACGTGTATTTCAAACACAAGTTTTTATGATACGAAGGAAGTAGCTAAGATGCATTGAAGTCAGGTCTACAGATGCAACCAAAATCCACATTTTTCCGGAATAGATAGATTTAGGGGGTGTTTGGCAGAGCTCTAACTCTCAACTCCGCCGTGAAGCAGTGCCAAACGTCCTAACACCACGTAACTCTGGAGCAGGCAACTCCATGGAGCAGCCTCCCTCGCAGTTCACTTTTGTGGAGCAGCTTGAAGGATGCTCTGCGGAGTTATGGATTTGCTTTATATTTGATCTGCTTCACAGTGGAGTTATGAAGTAGAGCTAAAAAATTGGAGATGGAGCCCTGCAAAACACCCCCTTACATTCCTTGAGCCAGACACATCTATAGCAACCAAACATGAGCTCATTGGCGACAATGAAAGCATAAATGGAGTACAACAGCAGTTGCATGCCTTGGAGCATTTTTAGCAGATGCTCTAAAATCGGGTCTCTATACACCCACTATAAATCACTATTCGCTCTCTATATTACGATCCTTTCCAGCAGAACCTCTATCTAGATAAACCGTAGAGGTTGATACAGAGAGCCTCCAAATTTAGAGCCTAGAAGAGAGAGAGATTCTAAATTCAGAGGCTGAAATAGAGACTATGCTGAAGGACGAGAGTCTTTAAATATAGAAAAGATTCTATTTTAGAGACTAGGTGAAGATGCTCTTACCCTTTTAAATTGCACTACCAGTGAATCGGCTATTACAACCGGTTCGAAACAGATTTTAGAACCGGTTGTAGGCAACCGCGACTGATGCTCACGGGAGCACCAGAAGCGGTTCATTGGGGTATGTGGGATTTGAACCCAGGATCTCACTCCTCCTAGTGACCCACGTCTCACCCAACTAGCCAACCCATCCACGCGTGCTCTCTAATGAGATAAGACTAGCTTTCCTTTTAACAATTCGAAAAATGGGCCTCTAACAATGGTCAGAATATCTGAACCCTTCTAAAGCCCCCTCTAGAAGCGGTTCGTAATACGAACCCCTTCTGTTGCTTGGGCTTTAGAAGGGGTTCGTGTTCCCAACCGCTGTTAGAGGTGCAAGGAGCTTTAGAAAGAATTCGTGACACGAACCCCTTTTGTTGCTTGAGCTTTAGAAGGGGTTCGTATTACGAACCGCTTCTAGAGAGGGTTTCCTAGCTTCAACTATTGAACCGCTTATGTTGCAACTATTAGAAGCGGTGCGCATCGAACCGCTTGTGATGTCATGTTTTCTAGTAGCGTTGCATGCTCTATGGTAATAATAAGGTCGTCCCCCCAAAGCGAGGAGAGAAAGAAAAGAGACATCTACGGCAGGTCGAGAGGATACGCGTCCCCTGATATACGTGTGAGTCAGGACGGCCAGGCATGCTAGTTTGGCCGTGCCAGGCGTACGTACGGACGGACGGGACGTACGTAGTGGTACTGGTACGTAGACCCTAGCTCCTCCGTCTGCTTGCTTTCTTGATTTCTTCGCCTCATGTTTCCAGCTACGGTACGTTTGTTTGGTCGCTGTCCCCTCCACCTCCGTCGTGCTCTGCCTCTGCATGCTTCTTTATTTCACCGCCTCTCCTTATTTTTATTTTTATTCGATCTTATTCTTTACTACGTAGTATAGCCAGTGCTAGGCCGCTAGCTTGGGGCCAATCTCATTCAACCCAGCGGCCGCAATGGCTTCAAGAAGATCCTATGTAGATCTAGTATATTTTCTTAGTATATTAGCATATAAATCTTGTTATAATCTATAACACAGTGTAATGACCAAGCAACCTACTTTTGTAGGTATGAACAAGAGATCCCAATAGAGCTCCTACTTGAACAGGCAGCATATATACATGACTACACTTTTTTTTAATACTTTTTTAAGGTTTATATGCTAATATTGGATCATACCCCCGCATAGCAATTTGATTGCAAGATGCTGTGTGATCCCAATCTTATATATCTGCAGGCAGATATATACACACTTTAAACATATCGAGCCAAGACGCATGTTTGGCAACAGTCAACTAGGAGTAGCAGGAGAGATTTCAAGCAAATTCAGCATGCGTCACAACGCAAACAAAGTTGAGTTGGCGCCAGCGGCAACAAGCACCTCTACTACATAATGCTTCACACGTCACTCAGGCTCAAGATACAGTACCAGCTCCTCACGCAGCTGCTATCCTAAGCAGCACCAGTTTATAAAGAAAATCGTATAGGAAAAATTCATCCTTTTGAGTTCCCAAGATGCAAAAAAACCCAATAGAAAAATACTTACCAATATCGATCGCCAAGGATTTTTGGTTGAATCTAGCTATTAACATGCGTATATACACTGAAATATGTTGTCAGTAATAAATCACTAACAGCTAAGTGTGTGATTTCATTTACAGATATACAGATACTACCAACGGTCTTCAAGAAGCCGAACACTTGACCTGCACCTCAACGTCACTCTTCTCCGCTTCAGGGAAGTACATCTCATGGGGGCAGGGCCTCGCAAAGAATCTGGGGATCTCATCCCCAGGCATAATAACGGGCAAACCACACTCTTTCCCCGCTTTATCGCTCTGCAAAGAAAATAAGACATGACAAGAAACAATCTTTGATGGATGGAGAGTAACATAAGATGTGCAAAGAGATGGATTGCTGGTACTACCTTGAGATCAGGAGTTGCTTTTCCCGGCGGTGGTGATCCCATGGAGATGACGGTATGCTGGCCCTCTTGGAGGACGGCAGGATGACGAGACCGGAGGAGGGAGCGAAGCCTGTCCCAGTGGTAGCAGCATGAGAAGATGCCACTGAGCGAGAAGATGACGACGAGCAGGAGCGCTGTCCCGAGGGGGAACCCCAGCATCGGCCTTGAGGAATGTGCCATGGATGGAGCAGGCGTCAGATCTTCAAGCCTATTCATATGCATCAGCTCAGCTGCCTTCTGCTACTTGCAAGGTGAGAAGACAGACACAGTCTTCTGAACACTGGGTCTATTTATATTCATATGTAAAGGCAGCTTGCAGGTACAAAGGATGATGAGAAGAGGACTGACTTGCACGGCCGGGAAGACGGAACCGTCCGTGGTACTGGCTAGTGCTGTGCCCCACACGCACCTTCAGGCTGGCTGGTGGTAGTGCTTGATTGATGCTGGACTCACGCTGCATTTTCCAAGAAAAAATAAATTGTTTAAACTACATGAACATATCTATAGCTTTTGGAGGGTGGCAGTATAGGTGATGAATTCGTTCTCAATCAGGATGTCCTCAAGCAAATATTTAAAAAGCTAAAAGGATGCTTCCGCTTCAAAATGAAAAAGATAGCAGATTGGCATTGGCAATGCAACACCTCGTGCTCATTTTCTGATGAAAGACACAGACCTATTGAGATTCAAGAGTTAATAACAAATTTAACCGAGTAAAACAGTACCAGAGTGGAGTCATGGGCCCAAAAAGATATATATATCTATCTAGATCATATTAGCACAAGCCGACATACAACATACAATCTACTAGGGCAAAGGGCCCAAACGAGACGAACATCTAGCACTTTTATTATCTCAGTGTGCACCATCATAAGCCTTTTGAAAAGTTTCAATAGATAAGTGCACATAGTTTGAGTATCCTTGACGAAATCCGCACATGCGTACGGATGGCACATTTGCAAAGTTATCATGAAAATGTGGCTGCTCATCTTAAAAAAAAGGTGCCAGCTAGTTATAACATTACTAAGCCTGGCAGCGAGGCCTAAATAGAGAAAACAATTGAGAAGCTGAAAAACTGTGGTATACCATAGTTTTAGTACTAGTCACTGGGGAGCCATTTACAACCTTTTTCTATCTACATTCAAAGGGTTCAACAACTTTCAAACGTAATACGTAACAAACAGATCAGTTCCAAACAATTTGTTCTTAGCTGACCATTCCCCAACCGAAATAGCATATGAAGAATGTTTTTCGTTTTTCAGAAGCAGCTAATAGGTGGTAATATGTTTTCTAGCTAGGTTCAACGGATGACAAAGATGAGCTGCATGAGCTATCTGATTCACCTGTTTCCCACTTGGAGGTTCCCACCTGAATAAATAAAGATGGGAGATGAACCCATTTTATGGCCGCACTACCTCCTGTCGGCTAAATTTTCTTGCATGTCAGTGTGCTCCTTTCCTTGAACGGATGCTCCTTCTTCAATGGTTCATGACCTGGTATATGGAATCAGCAAATATACATTCTCCACATATCTGCAAAAGCAAATCAAGGGATTTGGTACAGAAAAAAGTACTGATGGCAACGAGCAAATTTAGTGATCAAAACAAGCACGCTGCATCAAGAGGGCTACAATATAATATGCATAGCAGCAAAAAGAATTGTGTAGACAGTTTCAACAGGGCACGTGTATGATTTGGCATATTTCAGTCCAATTTATGGAGCAAAATATAGGAAATTCATGTGTCTAAGCTAACTATCCTTAGCAGTATTACAGTTTCAGGTTTTCCAGTGCAGAACGCAAACAAGATGTGTTGGAGAAGTTAGGTTCATAGAATTACTTACACAGCAGCCAATAAGAAATCTGTAATGGGGCCTAGCACCACTAACAATAGCGATGCATGCTAGCCTGCCTACAACAGAGCTATTTGAGAGGGACCTCCCAGGTAGCATGTTAGGTAAGCATCCTTCCAGGTTATTATAGAATACGTAGGAAAGGTGTCGGGATCCGGTTTTATTAAACCAAACCCTTCTATGGTAACAGTATGAGTCCTAACGACCAGCGCTCATACTCACATTAAAACAGAAATGAAGTACCAATACCAATGTTGAATTAACTATTAAGTAAATCAGAGTGCGACGAATCCACTTATTACAATAATTCATAATAACAAGTCCTAACTAATGCAAATAGAAAGCAAATAAAGATAGTGTCCCATCACGGCCACAGGCACATACTGAACGGGAAGCGACTAGTAGTCTGGGACACCCTCCAGAAAATCAGCAATGTACTTCTGCTCATAATCATATTCCTGACCTGCTCTTGGAATAAACAGCCCTAAATGAAAGCCAAGGCTAGCACGTGAATGCTAGTAAGTCTTTCCTGGGAAGGGCTAGGTTAAGGCTCATCCTAGGAAAGGCAATGGTTCATTTGCATAAAAACATTTTACTAACATTATAAAAGCATTTAAGAAATAATAAATAAATAATTAACTGTTCATATGATTAACACGAACGGTAACATTAACATGGCAAAATTCTCAATCTCAATGTCTCATATCTCAAGTTCTCATTGTCTCATCTCATTCTCATTATAGTTCTCATCTCGTTCTTATTCATCATAGATCATCTAGCAGCGGCACGTGGCTGAAAAACCTTACCCAAGTCAAATTAATTTTAATTAAGAGATATAGCTACGATGTGAAAAACCACCAAGATGCTTATAACTGGGAGCACGACCATTCGAATAGGTTTCTGCAAAGGTTGTACATTTTACCCGCAAGATATGAAACCTTCCCGTCGAAAAGCATCGTAACAAAATCTATTAGAAGACCAACCCCAAGCTTGCCACAGTCATACCTGATATTCACACAAGTACCCCAGAACTCCTTCTGGGCAATACACCGGTGATGATGCATCCCTCGAGACCTCACCTACGGTGCAAGTACGGTGACAGTTCCAACATTATTCTCCCTCTAGATTAGACCATGTTCCATACCAGGCTTGCGGTCGCACTAAAGTTTTCTCAGTTAAATCCATCACGATCATCGGTCCTTAACGATCGAAGCGTTGACTCGAGTCACCCGCTCTGAGTCAAATATTAGTTGGTCAAAATTTAATTAAAGAGTGAACAAGCCTACCATAAACCCTAAGTTCTCCATTCTCATACTCAGTTATCTCATAACTAAGTTACAAAGGAGTGGATCACTCCTCGAAACTATCTAAGCAATGCTAAGCTATCTAATTCATGAAAAACAGTAGGAAATTATATAATAATATTATCCTAAGGTGTTTCATGACAATGGATGCATATCGTATAAATAGATATGCACTAGAAATTTCTATGGCAACATACGCATAATTTAGCAAATAGCAGTTTTGGCCAAAATCTAGAAATCAAGATTCTATGGGAAAGACATGCCTTCCGGAACTCCTTCCACTTGCTGGATGTTGATGGCGTCGAGGTACTCTCCTCCGTCACCCACACGATCTAGCGGACACAAAACGAGAAAACAATAAATAATAGAATCCACAAATAAATCAAAGAAAAATTACATTAAGTAGATATCAATTTTCTGGTTTTTATAAATTGGTTTCGCCGGATTTGGAGCTAGGATGAATTCATATCGAAAAAGTTAAGGAGCACTATTCACTTGAAATCCAAAAATTGGAAAAGTTACTGTAGCTCATGGGCTGCTACTGTGGCTCAGGCTGGCTGTCCCCTAGATAAGAGAGAGAGGGAGAGAAGGAGAGAGAGAGAAGAGGAGTGGCCGGCGGTGTCCGGCTAAGGATGGCGGCAGTGACCGCGGCGACAGCGGCAGCGGCGGTGGAGGAGGAAAGGTGGCACATGGAGGAGCGGCGTGCGCTGGCGGGAGAGGAGAGGCGGACAATGCGGGCTCAGCTTCCCCGGCAACTACAGCGGTCGGCGGCGTGCACTGGGGCGGAGGCGTGCGCAGCCGTAGCAGTGACTAGGAGTGGCTCGACCGACAGTGGCGCTAGAGGCAGAGCAGAGATACGGTAGCGGCAGCGGCGAACTTCGGCGGCAGTGACCCACGGCAGTGCGGTGGTGCTGGCATGCATCAGCAGGGAATGGGGAGGCCGGCGGCGACGTCGTGCTGAGGAGCGCACGTGCAGCAGCACAGCGAGATGGCTACCTCGGCCTTTGCACTTCAGATGGCGACAAACAGCAGCGATGGCGTCCTCGGCTCCGACGACACTAATGGTGACTCCGACGAGATGATGACCACTATGGGTTGCAACAGATCGGTTTAGGGATGAAACTGGCGATTGGGGCTTACTGTAGGTTGATAAGAGGCGGTTTGTTGAGATTGAGGAGGTCGGCTTGGCCTGGACCAAGGCTACGGCCTAGGAGGTGGATGGAAGAGCCATCTCGGCCTAAGCGGGTGCTTGGCTCGGCCGCAAAGGATCAGCCAAAGGGGGGTTGTGGCTCGGCCATGCACAAACAAGAGGAAAAAGAATTGAATGAAATTAATTTTGGATGCAAAATATTTTTAGTGAATTTTAGGAATGTCACAAAAGGCATCATGCAGTACAAAACATGGTTCAGGAAAACGGGTATTGGATATGCACCGGTTAGCTTATTGCACTGGATCACAATTCTCAAATGCCACATGACATGTAGTACACTACCCGTATTAGACATTTAAGTTATATATTTTGTTTCATATTCAGAATCAAAATATAATAATTAAGAGTTATCACTCTATCTTATGTCTTAACTGAAGCAGCCCAAACGGTTCCAACAATTGGGTTTCACAATGGATATGATGTTCCTTATTTACTGCTTTAATAGCTTGCTTAATTTGAATATGTAAGTACTCATATATTTTTAGTTTGGTGTGGGTTTTTCTCAGCTATAGGCCTATAGGCTATAGTCAATATATTACAGTGAATGCAACAAAGAACAAACTGATTATTCCTAGAGACACTAAGACGATGGTAAAACGATTTACAGCAATGAGTACTGCAGATGAATATTTCAAATTTCATAATTATGTGTGGGCACACCAAAGTAAACTGAAGTTAAATATTACCACAGTCCACAGCACAAATTCGAAGAGCTAAACATACTGGTACAAATAATGACTAGGTATTTTCAAATCCTAGATATTGAACTGACTGGTCTGATCAAAATGCAACACGAATGTATTCTACATTTCTACAGTAATTTATTTTGAACACTAGATGAGGTGGATTAAAGGTTACAGGAAGGATATTGAGGATCTTGCTTAATCCACTTATTTTGACTAGCCCTCTTTGCATCAATTCTGTAACAGGACATGCTTTTGGTAAAGTTGCACAAAAGTTAGCAACATATGCACTAACAGCAAAAGGCTAGTAGAAGTGCCATAGAAAGGTAAAGGTAGTTCATAGGTCCATAGAAACTGACATAAAATAATATTAATGATACTTCATAAGAAAGAATCACAATGAATTTACTGGATGAATGTAAATATCAATCTTAGACTAACAATGGGCTGAACAAGGCAGTAAATTGAAAAATAATAGGTCTGCATAGCAATTTAGAAATAAGTGGTTTTAGAGAAGTGGAAATGCATCTAATGTTTTGGGAAAAAGACTTATAGAAATAAGAAACAGTATTAAAGAATCTCTATTTCCTCTACAATTCTTTGAGATGGAATTCCATGTATGCTGATAGCGAATTCTAATGGCAGAAAGGAAATGGTATTGTTTACCATCAGGAAACGAAACTTTTCACTGATAGCATAATGTTTATAATTCTGTTTCAAGGGTACAAATTTATGCAGTCATACTGAAAAATGGCATTTAAACTGAAGAAGGGGATGTGTGAATACGATGGCAAGAAGTTCACCGTTAGGACTGGACTTTGACAATTGACACTGAGCATCGGTCTCGATTCGATATATAATTTTAACTATCTAGCACAGTCATGGCTGCTGGCACACAGACACCTCTCCAGCATCCCCAGAAACAAATTGAATGTTTCTGCAGGATTTACAATTAAGCATTCAGTCGCAGAAATGTTTCTGCTGCAATTACAGTTGATTCAGAATTACAAAGTCATGTCAAATGCAACATATGACATAATTTTTTTTATAGATACAGAGCTAGGAGTTAGGACCCCTAGTCCAATTAAATGTTCTCCAGATATTATTAATTAAAATGTTGTGTTTCCACTGAAGATCCCAACAAAAGAAGTGATCGCATCTCTCATTTACCTTTTACATGGACATATATCAAATGCATATCTGAACAAACTGTTGCAAATCTTTCATGACACTTCTCAAATGTATGCGCCCTTTTTCAGAAACATTCACTGCAGTAAACCAATCAGTCAGTCCATTCATGCCAGGTAATAGTTTGTAAAAATTATAGCTTCAAACTTGCCTAGTATAGACAACGAAGCAGTGAAGAAAAGAATTTATTGGATATGGCATTAATACCTTGACTTGCGGTGTATCATCCAACTGCTTCCAGGCAATCTTCGCACACCTCGCTGCTCCATCTCTCCTCTCACCTGCTCCGCCTCTTCATGCATACCCGCACCTGAATATATGCTTGCGAGTGAAACAAAATTTCCTGCATTCTCCGGTTCAATTTCAAACAATGCCCTGCCTGCAACCTCTGCCAACTCCACCTCCCCATATTTCCTGCAAGCAGCGAGAAGAGCACCCCAGGCTTTCGCGGTAACCCTAACCGGCATTGTCCGTATAACCTCATAAGCTTGATGCAACCTTCCTGCCCGGCCCAAGACATCAACCAGGCAGGAATATTGATCTTCGCGAGCCTCCACTCCATATCTCTTGGTTAGCACATGAAAATACTTCAATGCATCATCTGCGTGGCCAGCATGGCCACAGGCCTTTAACACAGCCAGGAACATGATGCCATCAGGCTGGACGTTTTGCAGCTCCATATGCCTGAAAAGTGACATGGCAACATGTGCATGGCCATGGAATGCATAGGCTGATATAATGGAGCTCCAAACAACCACATCGCGCTCCTCCACTTGGTCAAAAACCCTCCTTGCGCCAACCAAAGAACCACAACGCCCGTATGCTTCGATGAGGGAGCTGCCAAGGTGGCGGCTGGCAAGCATGGCATGCCGTACCGCGAAGCCGTGCACCTCCCTGGCTGAGTTCAACGTGCCAAGTGCCGTGCACGAGGGCACGAGCGCAAGCAGAGTGATGAGGCTGGGCCTAATGCCCATCCCCTGCATCCGTCGGTACAGCTCAATGGCTCGGGCAGGATGGTCCCCGGACTCTGCGACTGCGGCGATCACAGAGTTGAAGCAGGAGGCGGTCGGGGCAACGTCCATGAGATCGAGCGCCTGCACCGCCGCGGCGATGTCGCCCGACCTGATGTGGACGGAGATCATGGCGCTCCAGACGACGGCGTTGCAGCAGGGCAATTCGTCGAACAGGCGGCGGGCGGCCTCGGGGGAGAAGCAGGCGCCGTAGGAGGCGACGAGGGCGGATGCGACGAATGGGCTGGAGAGGAGGCCGGCGCACTTGACAGCGTGGGCGTGGATAGAGGCGGCGGCGGAGGGAATGCGGAGGGCGGTGGAGGACTTGAGGGCGAGCGGGAAGGCATAGGCGAAGGAGGGGTCGGTGAGCGGCGGGAGGTCGGCATCGATGACCATGCAGGTGAAGAAGTCGAGCGCCTCTCGGTGACGGCCGACGCTGACGTGGGCGGCGAGCAGCTTGGTGACCGACGCGAGGCGTCGATGGCGGGAGGGAAAGGGCATGGCTTCGTTCTAGTAAGCTTGCCGACCACGAGGCGAGGACGGCTGCTCCCTCACAGCAGACATGATAGGGGGAATTTGACACTCTTTAGAGCATTTCCGAAAAAAATTTTATTCCCTATAAACTCTATTTATCTTTTAAAATTTATTCACACTTTACACTATACTCTAAGACTTTGTTTAGGAGGACAGAAATTGAAACCCAAGAATAAAAATCTCAAGAGAGAATTTTCATGTTATTTCAAAACCTAGGGCAAATTTCCATCCCGGGAATTAAATCCTGGTCCTATTTGGAGAGGGCAGAGATAAAAATCCTGATCATATAAAAAAAATTCAGAAATTTCAGGAAAATTTTTTTTTTGTAAGTCTCGTCAAGACACTATGTTATATACCTTGAAATGAACCCATCTCTATATTAAACACAGATCTTACTGTATCCATAACAAGCATTTTCCAGGTTGTAGCTAGGATAGCAAAAGATCATTGTACTCATGTAATAAGATCCCGTTGGTTTCTCATTCCTCCAACTGCTAGAATAAAACATTGCAATATATTGATAATACATGCATAATGACATAGGTCAATGCAGTACTCCTAGTTGTTACTCGCCAAATCTCCAACATCCCTAGGCTTCCCACCAAGAAACTCAAAAGAAAGCCCACACTCCTATGATCACAGATCAGAAATTTCTTGCACCAAATATACACATCAACAGCTCATCCTCAGCTCCTAGCACAAAATTCAACACCCAAAATCGAACCATTCCATGACTGAACCTGGCAGTACACCAAATCCGAATCTTTACATGACTAACCATCATATAACCTAATAAAGTATATGATAGTCGATCTTCAGAAATCAAATTTCCATGTAAACATTACGATGCATAACAACATTAGCCTCAATGACGAAGAGGAATTAGAACATATAAACACATGAATCCCCTTCACTGAAATCATTTCTATCAACTAATAAGTAGCAAATTTGTTTTTTTAAAAAAAGACTACGAAACTCGGATAGGCGCCAATGGTGAGATCATCATATCAGAGATGAAGCATTGCATTTACACTGATCAGAGAAGGATCATCATATCAGAGATGGATCATCATATCAGAGATCAGAGAGATCAGAGGTAGCAGCATTTACACAACAGCTTCACCACCTTTCTTTTCCTGCCTGAAATGAACGCAAGGCCACGAGATGAACTAGGCTGAAAAAACACAGCACTGAGCATTGAGTAGATGATATATAAAAATGAGATTATGACTAAAAAATTAGGAGAGGAATTATGAAGCTACTTATCATAGAAACGTTAAAAATTGTGAGTTTAAACAATTTATTCTACAGGCAATTTCAATGCAATTTAGTAAGGCTCGAGCTTTGTACAATAGAGCATTTGTGTGATAGATGTCATCGTCATTTGGATGAATCATGATGGCTAATGCTAGTGATGATTAGTGAGGAGAACAAATTAATATTGTGTTAACAAGTAGCATAACTAACACTTGACAAAAAAAATCTTAATTTTATTTATGTGTTAGAAAAAAAAAGATGGATTAGTGATTGTGTAGCATGTCTATTTAAGCTACGCAATCCTAACTGATTATTACAAAAATCATAAATATTAAGTCAACATGCAGACATACCTAGAGAATAATTTCGCCCTTGATCCAAAGGAGACGAACATTCAGGTTTTTGGTGTTCAAAAAATTTCTCTATTCAACTCACATTTGAAGAGTCGTAGTGCCTTAGCCTTCTCCTCATCTGTTAACTCTTCCATTAACTCGAGAACAGCGACACACTTTCCAATAGAAAACTGAGCACTATTTCTTTTTATTTCATTTAATTCTTCTATAAATTTCCTTGTTTGGTCCCTTTTGAAATCAAGATAGCTCTGAAGAACACTATCAACTTGATTTTGTTTGCGCCTTTTTCCATGACTATCTTCTTTACGTCCACAAGAAGCAGAAGGAACATGTTCTACTTCATCAATTTCTATGTGAGTGTTTGATATCTCTTGACCTTCCAAATTTGCAAACAAAGGGTTCAAGCTAACAATGTGGGGTATCTATGTTGTTGGGGATAACCTGGTCACTTGGAGGATCCAATAAATCAGTTGATGTGAAATTCAAATCCCGTGTTGCTATACTTCCTTTTTTCACAAATAAAACAAAGTTAACAAAAAAACAGTGTCAGTGAATTTATATAGAGGGTTCAACACATATATATGACATATGCAAAAAAGAGTGTCACCTTCATATAGTGCTGCCAAGTAGTTGAAGAGAGGGAATGGCTTATTACAAAACTTTCTCACCTTTGGATAAGCCTATTGAATGAGAAAAAAAATATAGTTAGTACCAACATATAGCAAATTGAATCAATGATTGATTCAGCATTAATCATGCAAAATAAAAAATCATACAAAAATTATTTTCTCCCAAATGATTGGTTCAGCAGTAATCATGCAAATTGAATCCAACCAGTACCACTTTGTTTGCATGCATCTCGTATGAGCTTGTAGTTCGCTTTCAGTTCCTTCTCCTTTTCTTGAATTTTTTGCTTTGTGAATTGAGCAGTTGGGAATCTTCCATTATTTATTGATAACGCTTTTCCACCTTTCAGTTGTCTATCCATTTTGTCCTCTAAATTTTGAGTTGTTATGATCAAGTAGTATATCAACAAGAGCTTTCTCATATGTATAGTTACATGAAGCCCTTGATCCTTCTTTACCCATAGCTACACTTACCATAACATATTTAAATTAGTAATTTACGTCAATTATGATAGCATGCTATTAATTATTATTAAAATATGAATATTAAATTCCTAAATAAAAAAATGCAAGTATAGCCAAACGTACTAAATATTAATTATTATAGTCAGCCCACATTTGCATTGTGATTTGATCTCTAAGATTACTTCCAGCATTTGACTCGACGTCATTTTGGTAGTTTATGTCGTCACCCTCTGGTATAGCAACAAATTCAGATGGATCTATGTAATCAGGTTGGTGATCCAGCCATCCTTCTTCACCATTTTGACCTCTAATAATGTTATGAAACGCAACAGTTGCAGTAGCGATCTTAATCTGAGATTCAATGGAATAAAATGTGCCAATCTTGAATATTGGGAATCGCTTCTTTAGAACACCAATGGCCCTTTCAATATGGTTGCGAAGGATAGTGTGGCAATGGTTGAAAAGTTCTTTATAATCTGCATAATCATTTCTTCGAGATGACCGACGCCTCCTAAATTCAGGTGGTAGCGAACTCCTCAATATGGTGCAAGAAAAGATGGTGTGTTTGCATATCCACCATCCACAAGATAGAATTTTCCCTCTGGAACCTGAAACCCTTTGTTAATAGCAGATCAAAGGACTCTTGCATCTGATGCTGACCCTTCCCACCCACATGAGATAAATGTGAAGTTTAGGTCAAAATCACATGCTAGCATCATATTTTGGGACAAGGTTCCTTTTCTATTCCTATAAGGAGCGGCTCTCTCTTCAGCAATAGTGATAGGGATATGTGTTTCATCAATAGCACCGATGCAGTTCTGAAAGTACAGCCAAAATCGGGTATCAGACACAATCTTCGCATGCGGTTGGGTTGAACTTGGGAGCTTGATAAATCTATGAGTTACAACAGGAATAATATCAAACACTTCATTAATTTTCCTAAGAATTGTTTCACTGCTATATTGAAATGTCTTTTGAAGCTTTCGGTTGCTAGCATTATGAGATATCATGTACATGAACATCCCTAGCTGCTCCTCAATGCTAACACCCCTTGTGTCTCTCAACAAACCCTCTCTCCTAAAATAATATGCAGTGAACTTGAACATCTCTGGTTCCATTCGAAACTCGGTCAAACACCAACTCTCATGTCCTTCTAAGATTTCCTTAATTTTTGTAGCGTTGGTAAAAGAAGATGTGTGGATTGGCCTTTTTGCATCATAAAAGCAGGAAAATAGAATGGGAACCAGTACAAGAAACAAATCATCATCCTCTTCTTCTTCCTCAAGCATAAAATTTGTAACATCCTCATTTTCAAAAACCAAAAATTCATTTGCATCATGCATTGCATTACACTCAAAAATTCCTTTTGAAGAAAATAATTTCCAATAAAATGAGTATGTTACTTGTTTAACAAAAACTTTAAAATTATTTGAGTTGTCTGCAAATATTTTGTGCAGTAATTAAAGTTTAAGTATTTAATTTTGAAAAGAGAAGATAAAATTATAATTGAGTTTTGTTTTCAAGAGAAAATCAAAAAATTTCATTTAAAAATCTTTCCTATTTTCCTTGGTCCCACCTGTCATCTTCTCTCCTTGCTCTTCCCTCTTCCCTCTAACTCTTTGTCTCTCCCTCCCCCTGATTCCATCTGTGCCATCTGTGTCGACACACACACAAAAACCCCTCCAAATCTCCCTAACTCCCTCCACTCCACCTTTGATCATCAAAACCCTCCTAATTGCTTCAGTTACGATCATTAGTGGTGTAATGCGTCACTAATTTCCCCCTTATCTCCCTTCCTGTTACAAAACCCCTAGCCCGAGCCCCTTCTTTCCCCTTTGCATTCTTCTTCGATTCGGCCTGAGTAAGCATCCTTCGCTCGATTACCTCGAAGACCCCCTTCATCTCCACCCCCTTGATCCATTTTTGCTGTCGCTTTTGAAGGATCGTCGCCAGAGGCAAAGAATCGGGCCGCCACCGCTGCAGAGGTCTTCGTGCCGCCGCTACAGCCTCGGCTCCAATTCTCCGTTGATCCTTGATAAATCACCTTCCTTCCTCCTCCTAGAGCACCCATAGGGGTAGCTTAGTATTTCCCCTCGGTCAATTTGACTGCTTCATCGCCGTAGATGGCCTCCACCGCGAGCCCTCTTCTCCCCCGCGGTAGGCCACGCCTCCGGGCCGTGCTGCCCGTTCTCGTGCCGGGAAACCACCCCCCTCAGGCACCTCGAGCCATCGCCATGCTCATCCATCCCGCCACCGACCCTCTATCGCCACCGTTCGGCCGGGCCGCCGTGCGCCGCCGCAGGACATCGCCCGGAGCGCCGTCATCCTCGTCGCCGTTTCCCCATCCCGCGCCGACCCCTCACCGGGGACAACAAGACCCCTTTCTTCCTTCTCGGCGGCGTCGCTGCTGGCCCACCGCCGTCATGGCCACGCCGAGCCGTAGCCGCCTCGCTTCTCTGGGCGTGCCATGATGGGCGGGTCCCTGTCACCGGGGCTGGCCGCCTCAAGATGGGCAGCGTCGTGCTAGGTCAAGCGCTAGCCACAGCTTCTGTTGGGCTGCCATTGGGTGGGTTGCTGCAGCGTGTGAGCACTAGCGCCGCTTATGCCGCGCGTCGTGGGCCAAGCCCAGCGGCCGAGTTTCTATTTTCTTTTCCAATTTTCATAAACACTAAACTTGTTAATTTTATATCTTTAATTCTATAAGTCCAAAAATTTGAAAATAAATTTCATAATGTTCATAAAAATGTGTTCTACCATTATGTAATTTTTCATGGATATTTAAGAATACTTTAGTTTCTGCTTAATTGGTAAATTGATAAGATGTCTTAAAGTGGTATTTAGATAATCCTGGCTTCATCAAAATTGCAAATAAATTTTGTTTTGACCAAAGAATATAATTTACCATTTTATGTTTTTTTGCATAAGCATGAGCATACATGTCATCCCATGTTTTATTTGAGCATTTGTGTTTATCTTTGTTTCTTCGCTTGTTAGGATCTAGCGACGTTAGCCCTGTGATCAACCCCGCGGAAGATCTTCAGGAAGGTGCTGATCAAGGCAAGTGCTGAACATTGATACCCATGTGTATAAAATGTTTTCCTAGATTATATAACTTGCATGCTATGTTAAAACCCAAAAATGCTAATTGATTAGTTGTTAGTTAAAAATCACAAGTAAAGATATCGTTATAAAATGATTCCTTGCTTCCCTAGGTTAATATAATATTGCTAAATAATGCCAACATGCTTGAATTAGGTTTTTGATCATATTAGCTATGCTCAGTTGCAATCATATTGAACTTGGATACATAATGTTCTATCAAATGCTTGTTTAACTATAGATCTTAAAAGGACAGTTGATGCTGTCATGTTTCAAAATGGGCATAATTGGGATAGTGGGTGCTATCAGGTAAAAATATTTTTATAAAGCCTGATCGGGGTGGATGGTTGCAAGGTAGGTACAGTAAGCACGAGATTTGGGTCCAGTGTGGGAACCACCCTGATCCCTAAGGACCGATTCCTTGAGGTGGACGAGCTAAGCACAACAGTGCGACAATGTGTGCTTGTATGGGCAGGCCCTGGTTTAATACCCTTTGGACTCCTAGTTTTGGTATTCTAGTTGGTGGAGTAGGTAGTTGGTGCTGTTCTGTAGGCGCAAGAGGGGCATTATAGTGGAAACCTTAGCGAAAATGTCCAAACTAGGAGAATGTCGGAGAAATGCCTTGTGGTGATCATTTTTCCTCTAAGTGCACCCTAGGGAAAAACCACCTCATATAGGTAAAGCGTGCATCCTCTGCAGAGTGTAAAACTATCATGATAGCCGTGCCCACGGTCAAGAGCGGACGACGGAGAGCTGCCTCATGGTACTTCTTACCTAATTATTTTCAAATGGTGTTTTAAAAGAAAACTACGATTGCAGTCATGTGTTTTGGTTTTTCTCCTCACAGTTGGTGCTGTGAGCCATGAGGGTGTTTGCACGGTGGGTGCCGTGAGCAGCCAGGTTAGGTAAAAACCGGTTGAGGCCAGCATTTCAAAGAAAACGATTCAAATAATTGTTTTCCCTCAACACTTTTCAAGCCGTTTTATGAAATTTTAGGCAAAACTTGCAAAATTAGCTTTATACAAAAGAACCCTATCCTTCCCTTGTAAACCTTAATTGTATTTAGTCAGCCTTACTTGTTGAGTATAAAGTATACCCACCCTCGCCTTTTATGCGGGGCTGCTCATTCCAACGAGTAGGATTGGATCAGCACTGCCCCTGCATCGACGAAGAAATGTACCAGGACAAAGACTTCGCTGAAGCAATTCAAGATGAAGACTACCTCGAAACCTAAGAGCGTGTCTCTACAGTTCTGCCTGTGGTGTTGGGTTTCATTTTATTGGAGTTTAAACAATATTCTTATGAGTTTCCACCATTGTTTGTAAGGCCTTGGTGCCAAACTATTGTAATAATGGCCTTGTGGGCTGTACTATGATGTTTTTGGTTTAAGCGTGAGATGGTTATGATCCAAACTGTTTTACTGTGTGTACTAGCTACTTAATCCAGGGACTAGTATAGGTAAAAGCACAGCGGGGATTTGACTCCGTTATTCGAGTCCCGACAGAGGGCGAGCCTTAGTTTTCGGGAGTAGCTTAAGGATTGATATATTCTATGTTAAGTAATTTTTAAAATTGTCATTGATATATTCTCTTCTTAATTATCTATTTCAATTCATTCCATTTCTGTTCCCTGGCTCATTTATTAAAAAATTGGTTTACTGATCTTATTTTTTTCAAAAATTGTAGATGTCGGACATGTACTTCTCGTTTGTCAAGGCATGGGAGGCTTTGTGGGCGAGCTAGTCCATATGACGGAGGAGCTGGGTTTCCACAAGAGGCCCCAGTACACCTGCTTCAAGGTCATTGACAAGGTTGGACAGAAGGTGTGGCGGGTCAACCTGCTGGCCCACACTAAGGGGGACTGAGGAGCACCGTCCCCTGAGGAGCTGGTCGGAGAGGCTAGAATGGGAGGCGGAGATGCAGGAGGCTGCCTACGCTGCCATGGCATACCTTGCTACTCGCTACATCGGTCTAGTGGCCAACACTCCCTATCGTTAGTTCCCGCTCAACCTTGATGGGAAGCTGCCCAACCAGTACCACGACAACACCGGCCACGACCCCTTGGAGCTTCACGCGAGTAAGGTGATCAAGGCTCTGAACAAGGATCGCTGCAGTCTCAAGGGAGAGGTGATGTACTACAAGAGCAAGCTAGCCAAGGCGTTGAAGAAGATCCACCAGCTACAGTCTGCACCACCACCACCACCTCCTCCTCCGCCTGCGGCTCCGACCAGCTTCACCGTACCCAGAGGTCCCTCCTGGCTTCGAGCAGCTGCCACCCCGTGGACTCACTCTGGACACCTCTAGGGCTTGAGGGGATGCTTTTGGGTGGTAGTTCCTGCCCACCGTGTTCTTCCCTGCCGTGAGTCTACTAGACCATCTTCTTCCGTAGCTTGGAGGGTCCAGGCTCCTGATGAGAGCGAGGAGGAGGAGCCGATGGAGCGTGTGGCAGCTGAGGATTGCCTGTCTGACTCGGAGTAGTCTAGTGATCTCAATATCTTTTGTAATAAATAAGGCGAGTCGAACGCTTTTGGCTTGAGTGCCCTATTTTGCGATAGCTTACACCGGCTGGTTGTGGTGTAGCTATCGGTTGCTATGTTGGTGAACCTAGCATTTTGTTGGTTTATGTGAACTTGATGTTTTCTCTACCAGTGTTTTTCATTCTTGGATGTTTCTCCCTCCCTTAGAGTTCTTTCCTTCCTGTCAGATGGTGAACAGCAGGAGTGGTTTGTCTCAGCAAGCTCAGCAGAACCCACCGCCAGTTGGTCAGCAGCCCGTCCAGCAAGCTCAACCCCCTGCCAACTTGCCTCCAGTTGCACCAGAAAACCAGAATTTGCCACCACCACCATCTTTTCCACCTTAGTTTGAGTAGATGATGGCCATAAACCTGCAAGCTTTCCAAGTGATTGCCAACAATCTGAACAACCTTGCTGCCCCAGTCCCCGGTCAGCAGTAGCAGCCTCAGTCCAGGTTTGGGGAATTCATGAGGACTAGGCCATCAATTTTCGCTGGATCCCATGAGCCTTTGGTAGCTTTAGATTGGTTGAAAGAAATGGAAAGGAAGTTAGGCATTGCTCAGTGCACGGATGCAGAGCGAGTCAGCTTTGCAGGTCACCAGCTGCAGGGTGACGCTGCCATTTGGTGGAAGAACTTCTGTGCCTCCCATCCAAATGCTGGAGCTATAACTTGGGCAAAATTTTATCAGGCTTTCAAGGACACCCATGTCCCAAAAGGTATCATGGAGATGAAGAGGCAGGAGTTCCATCGTCTTCAGCAAGGCAACATGTCCATCATAGATTACTTGCACAAGTTTAATCATCTTGCTCGCTATGCAAACACGGAAGTGGCTGAAGAAGCCGATAAGATTTGAAAGTTCATAGAGGGCATGGACCCGAATATCAAGGCACTCCTTACTTCTAATTATTATGCCTTATTTCAGCAAATGGGCAATAAAGCCTTAGTGCAAGAGGATATACAGAAGCAGCATAATGAGAAGCGCAAGAGGAAGATGGCACATCTTCAGCAAGGGTCCTGCAGTTCAAGGCCTCGTTTCTCGCAGTACCAGCCAAGCAGGCCGCCACCGCATAATGTTTCAAGAACCCCACCACCCCAGCAACGTCAAGTGCCCTAGACACCTCATCAGGCACCGGCCAGTCAGATGCTGTAGAACAACAGCAGCAACCTTGGAGTTCAATGCTTTACCTGTCACCAGTGGGGGCACTATGCCAGCAGATGCCCGCAGAAGAAGCCAGTAGCGCCAGTTCTCCATTTAACTTAGGATTTGCCGCCCGTACTCCTACTTCGGGTTGAGGTCGCGGAGTGCCCCGAACTCCAAAAACCCCAACTACTGGAAAAGGCTAGGTTAATCATGTCACTGCTGAGGAGGCACATTAGGCTCCGGACATTGTACTAGATGAGTTTCTCGTAAACTCAATACCATCAACAGTCTTATTTGATTCCGGTGCATCGCATTTATTTATTTTAAAAAGTTTTGTGGAATCAAATAATTGGAATATAACCAATCTTAAGACTCCCATGATTATTCAATCACTGGGACGATCTATGAGGACCGATAAAGTATGTCCTCGTTTGGAAATAGAAGTAAACGGAGTAAAGTTCCTAGCGAACCTCATTGTTTTGAAATCCCAAGGGATAGAAGTGATTTTAGGCATGGATTGGCTAACCAAGTATTATGGTCAGATTGATTGTGCCAGCCGCACCGTTTCCTTGGTTAATGGTGAAGGAGTATCAGTCAAGTTCAAATCTGATCTTGCATCTAGAGCTTCGAGCTCTTTCAACAAGTTAACCGGAATAGTGTTGGATTCGGTCCTATTGCAAAAAAGTTTCCAGATGTGTTCCCAGATGATTTGCCAGGCATGCCACCGGACAGGGACATCGAATTCATCATCAAATTAGTTCCTGAAACAGCACCGATAGCCCAGCGACCCTATCGGTTTTCTGCTAATCTCCTAACAGAAATGAAGAACCAATTGGAAGAGCTGGAAGCTACAGGATTTATTCGTCCCAGTTTGTCACCGTGGGGAGCCCTAGTGATTTTTGTTAAAAAGAAGGACAAGACTTTGAGGATGTGTGTGGATTACAGGTCCTTAAATGAAGTGACCATCAAGAACAAGTATCCATTGTCTCGGATTGATGACTTGTTTGATCAACTTAAGGGAGCTTGTGTATTTTCCAAAATTGACTTGAGATCAGGGTACCATCATATTAAGATAAGAAAAAAGAGATATACTCAAGACGGCCTTCACAACTCGTTATGGCTTATACGAGTTTAAAGTAATGTATTTTGGACTGACCAATGCCCCTGCCTACTTTATGAACTTGATGAATAAAGTATTCATAGAGTATCTGGATAAGTTTATGGTTGTTTTTATAGATGACATCCTGATTTATTCCCGGAGTGAAGAAGAGCATGAAGAACACTTGAAGTTAGTGTTGGAGAAGCTTCGAGAACATCAGCTCTATGCCAAGTTTAGCAAGTGCGGATTTTTGTTGAAGGAAGTTGTATTTCTAGGTCATGTTGTTTCAGCTAGTAGAGTTGCTGTGGACCCCAGAAAAGTTCAAGATGTTTTGGATTGGCCAACTCCCAAGACAGTGACAAAGGTTCGAGGTTTTCTTGGTATGGCAAGATACTATCGGAGGTTCATTGAAGATTTTTCTCGAATAGCCAAGCCGCTTATCCAATTGTTGAAGAAGGACCACAAGTTTGTTTGGACGCCAGCTTGTGAGAACAGCTTTTAAGAACTTAAGAAGCAGCTGACGACAGCACCAGTGTTGACATTGCCAGATGTCCATAAAGATTTTGAAGTCTATTGTGATGCTTCCAAGCTAGGACTTGGATGTGTATTGATGTAAGAAGGAAAAGTGTTAGCCTATGCATCATGTCAATTATCCAACACATGACTTGAAATTGGCTGCTGTGGTTCATGCCTTGAAAATTTGGAGGCATTATTTGATCGGAAATAGAACGGAGATTTACACCGATCATAAGAGTCTGAAGTACATATTCACTCAGCCAAATTTAAATATGAGACAAAGAAGATGGTTGGAACTGATAAAGGACTATGATGTTGGAATACATTATCACCTACGCAAGGCAAATGTTGTAGCCGATGCTTTAAGTCGGAAGAGTTATTACAGCAATCAGTTATTGTTGGAGAATCAGCCAGCTCTGCATGAAGAGTTTGGGAAATTAAATTTGGAGTTGGTAGAACAAGGTTGTGTCAATATGTTAGAGTTGCAGCCTACCTTGCCAAGTCAGATTCAAGCAGCTCAGCAAGAAGACAAAGAGGTATCAAAGATAAAGGAAAGGTTAAGCAAGGGAAAAACTCCCGGATTTTTAGTGGATCCTGAAGGAGTTCTCTGGTTTGGAAAGAGGATCTTTGTCCAAAACAAGAAAGAATTGAAAGAAATCATTTTGAAGGAAGCCCACGACACCAAGTTGTCCATACACCCAGGATGTACCAAGATGTATTCGGATCTCAAAGGATCTTATTGGTGGATTGGCATGAAGCGTGATATTGCAGAGTTCGTAACCCTGTACGACACTAGCTAGCGAGACAAGGCAGAACATCAAAGACCCATAGGACTGCTGCAACCACTGAAATGTAAGAAATGTGCCCTAGAGGACAATCATGAGGATGATTGTAATATGTAACGCTTATATGGTTCTATTAATGATCTTATGTTACAGGTCATCAAGTACGACTTGGTTGTAAAACTCTGTAATACATAATGACATCATTATAAAAGTTGTCCCTTGATTTTGTTTATTGGCTGGAACACCAATAATAGACATGGATATAATCAAGCACATAGGTTGTTGTGATAGTCATGTTTTGCAGGCTATGGATATGTGATATCAATACAATCATGTGGATACACATGTAGGAGTACATGGTATCAGACCGACTCGCTTTGTGAAACACCTTTGAGGATATAATGCGTCAAAGGTGATTTCATACAATGATAATGTTTGATCCTCGGACCTGAGATCAACACAGTTTCCTACATGAGGATGGCATGCTTTGATATTGTCTAAAGTTATTCCCTAACTGGATAACGATAAGGGCTTTACTCAGGTATGTTTTGAATCATGCAGAGGGAAATGATTGATCAAGATGGGAGTTGTCCTCCTCGTTTAGAGGAAAACGATATCTTGGGCCGCTCGATGGAATAGACCGAAGGATGTGCATGCCCATGCCCGAGCGATCAAGGTTGATCGATCGATCAGGTTTAGTCTATTTCGGAAAATCGAGTAAAAGGGCTTAACAGCACAAGGATGACACATCTCGACTTTGGATTAAGTCAATATATCAATAGAGACGAAAGGATCAACATTTAATCATTGAGAGGTTCGTCGGATCACCGATCTTCATGCAATTTGAGCAGTCGCAATGTTTTGCTAGAAGCCACTTGCGACTTGTAGATCGAAAAGAGATTTTGATTTACTGTCAATATTGCATGAACCTACAGGCTACAGGGTCACACACATAGAACAAGGTTAAGGCATGTTTATGAAACATTCTCTCGTGACATATGTTCAATGCGATTGAACGTGGTATCTAGTTGTTCTCGGAAAACCGCAAAACACACGTACAGCGAAAATAAGATTTTTGCTGAAAACACTGTAGCAGTCACCATAGCATGTCGGCAGCTACTGGTTAAGCGAGGTGGTTACTGTAGCAAGACGGTTGCTACAGTACCTGCCCTTCTCTCCCCTATATAAAGGGGAGGGGTGCTTCAGAGAGAAAAAAAAGAGAGAAAAGAAAGAAGATAAAGAAAGAGACGAAAAAAAAAGAGGCGAAAAGGGAAGGAGTGAAAGGGTTTCACCCGATCCAGATTTTGTCATGAGAGTCGTGCTGTCCCAATAGTAGCATATCGGTGCACGATGTCTACGCCTGTTCGTATGGATGGATACCTAAAGGACATAGTTACTTTGCTGTGAAAGGTCTGATGGGTATCCCTCCGCTGCGACAACCGGGCGTTGAAGGCTACAAGTAAATCCATCTGCGAAGCTTCATCCTGATACTCCAGGGCCACGGTATGTGTTTATAAGCTTTTGGTTGACAGCCAATCTTGGTTCTAATGCATGCGATGATCTTGGGGAGGGGATGAATTTTTGAAATGCATGGGTCTTACCCTAGCCATTCCCCAGCATGAAAGTCCCTGAATGGAAATATGAGGAAATTGGAATGGACTTTGTTGTTGGTTTACCGAGAACGCAATCGGGCCACGATGCTATTTGGGTAATTCTGGACTGATTGACTAAGTTAGCACACTTTATCTCAGTGAAGACAACTTATTCCGGAGATAAGTTGGCAGAGCTATACCTAGCAAGAATAGTTTGTCTCCATGGGGTTCCAAAGAATATTGTGTCTAATTGAGGAAACTAGTTTACCTCTAAGTTTTAGAAAAAGCTGCATAGTTTGATGGGAACCAATTTGAATTTCAGTTCAGCATATCATCCGCAAACAGACGGCCAGACCGAAAGAGTTAACCAAGTACTGGAAGACATGCTTCCGGCTTGTGCTCCATTTAATGCCAAAAATTGGGACAAGAACTTGTCGTTTGCAGAATTTTCGTACAACAACAGCTATCAGGCCAGCCTATAGATGTCACCGTTTGAAGCTTTGTATGGTCAAAAGTGCAGAACACCCCTCTACTGGAATGAGACCGGTGAAAGTATGGTTTTTAGACCGGACCTCACACAGGAAGCTGATGAACAAGTTCAGATAATTCGGTAGAGGCTAAAGATAGCCCAATCACGGCAAAAGAGTTACGCTGACCATCGCCGCAGAGACCTAACTTTCACAGAAGGAGATTTTGTGTACTTGAAGGTATCACCGATGAAGGGCGTGTGATGTTTCCGAGTCAGTGGAAAGTTGGCACCTCGTTACATCGGACCTTTCAAGGTTTTGGCCAGAAGAGGAGAAGTAGCCTACCTGCTGGAACTGCCTACATAGTTGTCAGATGTCCAGGATGTCTTCCACGTCTCTCAGCTGAGAAAGTGTTTAAGGGTTCTAGAGGAACAGATGCCATTGGAGCAGCTAGAGTTGTAGCAAGATCTGTCTTACAAAGAATACCCGGTTAAGATATTGGATGAAGCTGCTCGTCAAACCCGGAACCGAGTAATCAAATTGTGCAAAGTTCAATGGAGCAATCATTCTGAGAAAGTGGCAACTTGGGAGTGTGAGGAGGATCTAAGGGCAGAGTTTCCAGACCCTTCTCCAGGGTCTTACGAATCTCGGGGACGAGATTCCTCTTAGGAGGGAGGTTTGTAACATCCTCATTTTCAAAAACCAAAAATTCATTTGCATCATGCATTGCATTGCACTTAAAAATTCCTTTTGAAGAAAACAATTTCCAATAAAATGAGTATGTTACTTGTTTAATAAAAACTTTAAAATTAATTGAGTTGTCATCCTCGCCGTCGTCCTCCTCGCCGCCGTCGTTCTCCCCGCGTCGACCCTCCCGGGACCGTCGCAAGACCGCTCTCTCTTTCTCACCCCTCGGCCGGCGTCATTGCGCCACCGTCGCCATCGCCGTCGTGCCGAGCCGCCGCTGCCTCTCGCTCTCTGCTGGCAGTGTCGTTGACGGGCGGGTCCCGCCTGTCACCAGGCTAGTCGTCGCTCCGAGTTGGGCCGCGTCACGCCGACGGCCACGCTAGCCGCCCGCAAGCTAGCTTAGGTCAAGGGTGGGTCGCTGCTTGCAGCGTCTTGCGTGAGCCCTAGCGCCGCTCGGGGCGCACGTCGTTGGCCATGCTCAGTGGCCGAGTTTCCATTTTCTTTTCCAATTTTCATAAACAGTAAACTTGTTAATTTCATATCTTTAATTCTATAAGTCCAAAAATTTCAAAATAAATTTCATAATGTTCATAAAAATGTGTTCCACCATTCTGTAATTTTTCATGAATATTTAAGAATATTTAAGTTTCTACTTAATTGGTAAATTGATGTCTTAATGTGGTATTTAGATAATCCTAGCTTCAGCAAAATTGCAAATAAATTTTGTTTTGTCCAAAGAATATAATTTAATTTTGTGTTATTTTGCATAAGCATGAGCATACATGTCATCCCATGTTTTATTTGAGCATTTGTGTTTATCTTTGTTTCTTCGCTTGTTAGGATCTAGCGACGTTAGCCCCGTGATCAACCCCGCGGAAGATCTTCGGGAAGGTGCTGATCAAGGCAAGTGCTGAACATTGATACCCATGTGTATAAAATGCTTTCCTAGATTATATAACTTGCATGCTATGTTAAAACCCAAAAATGCTAATTGATTAGTTGTTAGTTAAAAATCACAAGTAAAGATATCGTTATAAAATGATTCCTTGCTTCCCTAGGTTAATATAATATTGCTAAATAATGCCAACACCTTGAATTAGGTTTTTGATCATATTAGCTATGCTCAGTTACAATTATATTGAACTTGGATACATAATGTTCTATCAAATGCTTGTTTAACTATAGATCTTAAAAGGACGGTTGATGCTGTCATGTTTCAAAATAGGCATAGTTGGGATAGTGGGTGCTATCGGGTAAAAATGTTTTAGAAAACTTGATCGGGGTGGATGGTTGCTAGGTGGGTGAAGTAAGCACGAGATTCAGGTCAGTGTGGGAACCACCCTGATCCCTAAGGACCGATTCCTTGAGGTAGACGTGCTAAATATAACAGTGTGACCATGTGTGCTTGAATGGGCAGGCCCTGGTTTAGTACCCTTCGGACTTCTAGTTTTGGCATTCTAGTCGGTGTAGTAGGCAGTTGGTACTGTTCAGCAAATGCAAGAGGGGCATTGTAATGGAAACCTTAGCTGGAATATCCTAACTAGAAGAATGTCGGAGAAAGGCCTTGTGATGATCATTTTTCTTCTAGGTGCACCCTAGGAAAAAACCATCTCGAATGGGTAAAGCATGCATCCTCTGCAGAGTGTAAAACTATCATGATAGCCATGCCCATAGTCAAGGGTGGACGATAGGGAGCTGCCTCATGGTATTTCTTATCTATTTGTTTTTAAAATGGTGTTTTAAAGGAAAACACGATTGTAGTCGTGTGTTTTGGTTTTTCTCCTCACAGTTGGTGCTGTGAGCGATGAGGGTGTTTGTGCGGTGGGTGTCGTGAGTAGCCAGGTTGGGCAAAACCGGTTGAGTCTAGAATTTCAAAGAAAACGATTCAAATAATTGTTTTCTCTCAACACTTTTCAAACCGTTTTATGAAATTTTAGGCAAAATTTGTAAAACTGGCTTTATGTAAAAGAACCCTATTCTTCCCTTGTAAACCTTAGTTGCATTTAGTCAGCCTTGCTTGTTGAGTATAAAGTCTAATTACCCTCGCCTTTTATGCGGGGTTGCTCATTCCAACGAGTAGGTCTGGATCAGCATTATCCCTGCACCGACGAAGAAATGTACTAGGATGAAGACTTCGCTGAAGGAATTCAAGATAAAGACTACCCCGAAGCCTAGGAGTGCGTCTCTACAGTTCTGCTTGTGGAGTTGGATTTCATTTTGTTGGAGTTTAAACAATGTTCTTATGAGTTTCCACCACTATTTTCAAGGCCTTGGTGCCAAACTATTATAATAATGGCCTTGTGGGCTGTGCTATGATGTTTTTGGTTTAAGCGTGAGATGGTTATGATCCAAACTGTTCTACTGTGTGTACTACCTATTTGATCCAGGAATTAGTATAGGTAAAAGCACCGCAGGGATTCGACTCCATTATTCGAGTCCCGACAAAATTCCTAATTAACTCCTTTCCGGTGCCCATTTGCTAATAAAGAAAAAAATGATTCAGAATTCAACCATATTGGAACTAGGAGATAATGCATAATTATAATTCAAACTGTCATCTTCTTGAGAGATTCTTCTTATTTGCCAATCATCTCTACAATGTTTTCTTTTTCAAATTCATCTATAGTTTTCAAAGACAAGTGATGAGAGTGAAGACTATTTAAAAGACAGTAAGTCATAGCAAAGATATCTCACACAAGAGCAACAGAGCAAGCCATCTACTTCCTTTGCAATTCCTACTGCACAAGTAATTTTCTCCTTTCTTATCTTCTAAATTTGAGAAAAAAGATACGTAGACAATACTTACTTGGAAACAAGTTGCTACTAGAGTAAAAAAAACACCAAACATATAGTGCCTACTTGCAGAATGGTTAGTTATAAAAAGGTGTTTCACAGGTTGTACATGCAGTGAACAACTTTTAGTTGCTAGAGCACACTGATCCATACACCAACATATAGTGACCAGTGATTAAAATAGCCCGCTATAGCATCACTATAGCGCCGCTATAGCATTTTTGGACACCTATACGCTAAGCTAAGCAGGGGAAATCAGCTAACACAGCTACGACCGCTATAGCTCATTTAGCGGACTGCTATAGCCCTTAGCCTTTAGCGCTAATAGTGGCCGCTAAGACTCAAGACCATTAATTTACACATGTATGGCTAGAATTTGTTGATCCTATATCTATGTATGGCAAGATCTTGTTACTCATGTATATATCTATGTCATATAATCTTAATGATAATTAGAGCATTATGAGTTATTAAATATATTTATAAATTGATGCTATTGAAATTTCTCAAATTATGTAATACTATATATGATTTTTATATGTTTAACCTAAACATTTAAAAAAATATATAGATGTCTCGAGTTTTAAAAGTTCAATTGCACGTATCCCAAAATGACATATTTTTGTAATAAGATATAGTAGTTACTAATTAGAATGTTATGTTTCATAACTTCATGTCATATGACTAATTTGTAATATTTACACCAAATATTAGTTGTTGACATATATTTATGTATATTGGGACTTCTTCTAAATGATAGAGTTTTATGCAACTTTTGTAGTAGTTTTCCCACTATATAAAATTATAAAAGCAATATTTTATATGTAACCGCAATGTAGGATAGCTGCCACGATAGCTTCCGCTATTAGCGATAGCTCTATTGCCCGTGATTCTGCGACGCCGCGATAATCGTGATTTAAATCATTGATAGTGACTATTGAAAACACACTGATCCGAACCAGAGCTAGCACCTTGGGGCTAGGCTACAAAATTGATTACATTTATACTACAAAGAATCGCAATGCCCCACAACAAGATCCTCTAGAAAGCAAGCAAGCGACTAAAGCGTCAATGCTGCGGCTAGGGGAGAATTTCCTGCAAGAGGCCGTCGGCAAGGTGGGACATTGAGTGGTGGGAAGACAAAAGAGAAGAAGAGTGGCTATTCAACCATCGGACTAGAGCAATATGCAGTGGCAGTACACATCGAGCTAGAGCACTAAGCAGCAGTAGTAATACACATCAAGCCACTCTACAGCTAAAGAAAAAATAGATAAGGAAGATGGCCAGATTCATACCTGGGAATTTGGATCTGTGACTTCTGGCGGTAGCCGGGAAAGAAGGCAGCTGCGGGGACTGAAGGAGGAGGCGGCAGGTGGACCAGAGGTGGTGCAGCACGATACTGGAGGAGTCAGGGAAGGGAGCGGTGCACGAGAGGGGGAAAGAAGCCACGCCACCACCGGAAGGAGCTGTACTACGCTGTCCTCATCCAAGCGAGCAGCTGCCAGACCACCATCTCCCCATCTCTCCCTCCTCTATCCCCTTGTGCTGCGACGCGGTGGCGGCCTAGGGCAACGATGCTATGGCAGCTCGAGGCGGTGATGTGGGAGATTGGAGGCATCGGCGGGACTGGAGGTAGCGGTGGGGACCGGAGGCAGTGGTGGGTTGCCGTGACGGTGAGGACTGCTGGCGGTAGCCAGGAACGGAGGCGGCTATGAGTGGACCGGAGGCGGCGCAGGACAGAAGCGGCAACAGGTGGAGCTAGGGTTACAGTAGGCGGTGATAGGTCGCGCGAGAGAGAGATCGAGTAGTGGATAGGGAGGGGAGGAAAATCATGAGCCTGAAGAAGGGAGGAGATTTCCTCGGGGTCGCGAGGGGAAAGGACCGAAAATCTCTCAATTCATGGGCTTCCAAACGTGCCCACGAATGGCCTAGGGAAAACTCCCACACGGGTCATGACCCCTGGAAACAGGCCAGGATCCCGATGGGGTTATGGGCTTCCAAACAAGCCCTAAAAAATTTCTTCTCTCAAGTAAAGACTGTCTTCAAAAAAAAATAAATGAACAATATTTTGCATCTTCTGCTGCTGAAGATGCTCTTATAGTTTACATTTTAGAATTTACCACATGGTCTATTATGATCCTACATAATTCTAAAATTTCTTGAGATATCCAGCTTTCCACAGCAATTGTTGAAGTACTAGGCTTTAATTTGGTTTGGGGTTTGATTAGTTTCTAGGGCTAGTTCGGAGTAAATTAACTCGATTAGCTTCCCTTAACCAAGCTCGATTAAATTACCGTAGTTTAACCTAGATTTTGTGATGTTTGGCAGCATATCCCCACTTTTGTAGTGTTTGACAACTATTTGGCTAGGTTAGTTGGGTGAATTAGCTAATCCTAGGTTGGTGGAATAAATAGCATTAATCAGATTAACTTAATCCCATGTAACTAGAAGTATCTCATAGATTAAACCATTAATCTACCCTTTAACCCCAAACCAAACACAATATTAAACGGGACAATTAGTTATCCCCACACCACTAGCCTAGCGAAACACACCGGATTAAATGGATTGATTGCCGAACAAAACCTAGTTTAAGTAGATTAATTGTCAAACGAATAAACTATGTTAAACTAATCTAGCTAGGTTAAACCTCACACCAAACGCATAAGTGTCAAAAGCTCGGAGAAGAAAGAGCCACGTAATTCAGGTATCTTCGAGTGTGTTAAAAACACAGCTTCAAAAGCTTGGCGAAGCCAAAGCAGCTCAATTTAAGGGTAGGTTCTTTTCAGCTTTTCTTATCTACTTATTTGTCTTATCCTCTTTACTTCGAGAATTTTTCGAGATCGTCTCGAGAGCCAGTTGCCCTCCAATTTTGGGATTTACAGAGCTTATAGACACGCCTATGAGATAAAAAAAAACCGACTCAAAAGTGATAAAAAAAGTTAGATAAGTCAAATAAGACACGAGATAAATAGGATAAGTCAGATAAGCTGACTTATCCTACTTATCTCGTGTCTTTATCTGACTCATCCTACTTATCTCGTGTCTTATTTGACTTATCTCACTTTTTTTATTATTTTTTGAGTCGATTTTTTTTATCTCGTAGACGTGTCTATAAACTCTCTAAACCCCAAAATTGGAAGCCAACCGGCTCTCGAGGCGATCTCGAAAAATTCTCGAAGTGACTTAAAAAATTCTCGAAGTGACGAGGATAAGACAAATAAGTAGATAAGAAAAGCTAAAAAGAACCCACCCTAGAGCTTTTTCCGGCTCAAGCGGCTAAAATTAAGTAGCACTAAACTGGCCAACATCACGCTCACAAAGCCGCTGCCAATAGAATTAGATGTTAATCATAGCAAAAACAAGTTTCAGAAACCAACCAACCAACCATTTCCTTTGCCCTTGTCACTTGCGGCCTCAGATACTAGTGTCTACTAGCAACCTTTTGTTATGCACAGCAACTACTCTTGATCTAGCCTCCCTATAGAATTATAGAGTATACACGGGTTTGTAATCCATGACCTCGCAATCTCAGCACACTGCCCATCATTGCACCAAGGGGTCAGGACCCATAGCACCAACACCAAACCTTGCAGCTGCACCATTGGGTGGCCGTGCCACCACAACATTGTCATCAGCGAAAAGTGCCTTGATGAACGAAGGCGTCTTCAGGGGCCGTCGCCCAGTCATCCGTGGGTATACATCTTCCAGAAAGTAATACACATGACCAGCAATCATACCCTGAAACAAACGCCAGGTGTCGGTTAGAGATTAATCCAGTTAGCCTAATTAAGCTAGAGCGGGAATAATGCCTTTAGTTTGTATAATCCTGAACCATGCTTACAACAATCAAAAGTAACCAGTATCATCCAGTTATTGATTGAAACCCACATCAGGTTTTGGATGGCCATCGGTTGAACAAAGAGGGTAGGCCGTAGGTAGGTAAGCCAGGTTTGGGTGCATCTAATGGACTAACCCATGAGAGAAATTGGAGATTGGGTGGTTTCCACGTAAATTTAACAGATTCTCAGAAAGCAGCCAATGAACCGGCGGAATAAACAAGAGTTTCCAATAAGTTGGACTAACTCAAGGCTAAGCTTTACAAAAGTTTGGTCACTATGAAGATTGTAGCCCACTAGCCAAGAAACATTTACTGGCAACAGATGATAACTCAGAAAATGCAGATGAGCCCAGGTCAGGGCATCCATCAACAATACAACATACGTTTGGCAATGCTTCTTGCACATTTTGTGCGTAGGCAATGCCAAAGGAAAGTCAGATATTCAAGGTAACCAATAACACCTCAGACTAAACAATAGTCTCTGGCTCGCAGCTCACAAAAAAGGGCACATAAACAATATTCCTACAAATCCATACTGGAAAATAAGTGTTAATAATGCCCAATCAGTATGCAATTTCATGCCATATATGACTAGGCACTAGCACTCTAGCAGTAATATTAAACATCAGGGACACTCAAAATTTCACCACTGCAGTCATCATTCTAAAATTCATCTGAACAGGAGAAACATACCAAAAGATCCACCCACGTGCTGCTTCCAACCAGAATAGAGAACCCCAGAAGGACCTGCAATTGAACAGAAAGCAATTTGCACAGCTGTTTTCTTTATCTCTGGTATGAAATTGTGTGATTAATATTTTTTCATAATTACATTAATTTGGCCTGCCAGGATACAAGATGACCAAGTAAAACTAGGTAAGGATCATTGGAAAACACAATCAGAGCTGCTAAGTGTGGCAGTTTCTCTACTTTGCAGTGTTTTCTGACAATGAAATATACCATCCTGTACTATGCAAGGGATGCCCAGACATCTTTCTAGTGTTAAGGTTGATAATACGACCACAGAATGTGATGGCCACCAATTCTCACCTTCAGTGATGACCGGATTTTGCCAGGTTGGTACAGGAGCCTACCAACTTGAACCAATCATTGTCAATTCTCTCTAGCTGAAGCTATTTGCTACTGTCTGAGAAGTCATTATAACCTTCTTTCATCTCAAAACATAAATCATTATTCTACATTTTCTAGTCAAATGCATCACACATTTTTTACCATATACACCCTTCCAGTATTTATGCATTAATCATTATCCTACAATGCTCCATCCAGGATCCATTTCATGCCAACTAAATGAATCAGTGGTTACAATATCTATTTTATGCCACACCTTGACCCGTCTAGAACAAAGGAATTTCACAGCAAAGGAAGGATCACAGCCATTTTTCCATGAAATTCCTGTGAACTCTCAATGCACTAAATAGGCACACTTCTTTCTTGTGCCATTATCTAGAGTTACTTATACTGTGAAATAGAGGGTATATTTCATCATGAAAGAAACTAAGGGGAAAAGATTTGAAACCAATTTTGCATAAATCACAGAATAGTTTGGTACACATACACACATATTCCACTACAGTGTTTTCAAGTCGTCGGCTAATCGTTGATTAGTCGGCGATTAGCCGTCCGGTAAGTTCTTGGGCTCCGACTTGGTGTCTCGACGCGACTAGGAGGTGTAGTCGGGCGACTGGACGGTAAAATCGCTGTCTAATCGCGATTAGCCATCCATTATTAGTCATCTTAATCGGTTGGAGGGGAAGAGAAGAGGATGAAGGAGAAGAAGGGAGGGAAGCACCTCTCCTAGCAGCTGCGAGGTTCCTCTCTCCGGTAGAGCTCCTCTTATCTCCTGGCAGCTAGGACTAGGACGAGAAGGGGAAGAGAGGTAGAAGAGAGAACCCTACTTTATATGGGCCATCAGCCAAGCACAGCCCATCAGCCCGGCCCACCCAACATAACACTCTGTGATGTCTAGAATGCAGCCTCGCCGTACTGTAACCCTAGCCGCCGGCACCTTGTAGCAAGTAGCAAACACGAGTGAAGCAGCAGCAGGCAGCGGCGGTGGCTACGCGGCAGGCGGAGGCAGCCGCTGTGCCGCAGCCAACTGCAGGGGCAAGTAGGTGGGGGAAGGCACGAGGCTTACCTCATCAGTAACCCTAGTTTCTTCCTCTCCTTGTTCCTCTTTTCCTCCTCTTCCTCTCATTTTCCCTCCTTCCCTCCCCATCTTCCTGTCTTTTTTCCCTCCTTCCCTCCCATGTTGCTTGGCCGTACACTGACCGAGTAGTCATGGCTAATCAGCTGTCTAGCCGTTCTAGTCGGCTAGTTGGTCCCTAGGCGACTCGACTCGACTATACGACTTGAAAACCTTGTTCCACTAAGTATTGGCTGCATTTGCCATATATAAAAATATATGTAACATACTATTACATATCTCATATTTTGTGAATCAGCATTCGGACATGAAAAAAATATTAACTGCATATGAATAAGGTCACTAAAGAAGTCATTTAAGATGGGCATGAAGTGAACAGAGGCAATAATTGCAGTATTCAGAAAATGAAACAAAAGAAAACCTACCCAAGGTAAGTAGGCAGCAGTAAAGGTGAACAAGCCCAAGAAGCTCATGTGAATGAAGGGATTGTGCTTGCTCCAGACATAAACCTGCCATGCCACATCAAATGTATGATATGTATCACTGATGTTCTAACTCAGGCACACAAGAAAGATTATTTTCAAAGCCAACTATGGCATTAGCAACTTTTATTGAAAGTAGTGAACGCTTGAACTTAAACCGTACCATCATAAACGTCAATGAATTGCTCAGGAACAGAATTCTGGCAAATGTCTCAGAAATGTAGGGTATCATCCCACCAATCAGAACGATGCCAGTTAGGACAGTAGCGCCAAACAAGAGCATGTAGAAAAAGTCAGCAGTTCTTCCTCTGAATGAGTTTTCCTCAAGAAGTTTGCAGTATCGTGCAAGAAAAAACATGTGGAACAGAAAATCCAAATCTGGAATCAAGAATAACAGGATTCAATAAGAAGAGTAAAGGGTTTGAACTATGCATAAAACTTAATTCCATAATGAGTAATTACAGTAATAAAAAATCCAAAGTTTAAATATAAGTGCAGCATACATATACGTGCAACAAGCCAGGAATATGTAAGCATTTTCATGGTGTTGCATATACATAAATTAGCAACATATGCAAAGATACTGACTGTTAGGTTCTTTCCACATTCATCTGTGAGTTATGAACTCTTACTGTAACCATTGTTGTCTACTGTTTTCTCAATACAACTGCATATGGCAGGGATACACATTCAGTCACAAAGTGTGGTATAGTTAATTCAATGAAGATCTATGAGGATCATAAGTTGGTACAAAAGAGCTTTCAAACATTGAGTTTGAAATTCATCCTTATCCTAACTAAAAAATTGCACTGTGCACACTACTTCACAAGTTTTGATAAGGCGTGCCACCTAAAGCAGTCCAAACGTAATTTTTCTTCACCCAAATCATATGTTTAGGCTGTGATAAAGCCATAAAGGAGCCTGAACAAAGCTTATGGTTAGGCAATTTTATTTTGTTATGTTTGACGCTCTCACTCATTTACATAATTAAGACCAACAGCATTAATTATCATAGAAAAACATTGGACCAGAGGAAAGACCCTTCCAACCTTTCAAGAAATCTGACTGATGAGGTTCACAACATTGGGAAATCTAACATTTGTTTTACTGCTAAGTTTGATACACCAGCATACCAGCTAATTATTACGTCTAGGGTGTGACAAGAGGAGAAAGAGAAAGAATAAGATGATTAACTCTTCTCTGCTTTATTCAACTCGACCTAGGGCTTTAAATAGGCCTTACAACTCTATGTCCTAAAGGGATATGTGACCTGTATCCTGAAGGGATACGCCTAACTGGATTAAGATTACAACTCAAATAACTAACTACATATCTATAACTAATTTAGGATAAAGGACTCGAGTCCTGCACGTGCCAGCAGGACTATCCTCTGTTCAGCACGTTTGATGCAACAGCTGTGGTGGGTTCAGAAGGCCCAATCCAGCGATGATGGCAGCTGTAAACCATCCTAGCCGTGACACTAACACAATAGGAAAAGATAAGCTAGGCTGCAGTCCTTTCATTCCAAATTGTCAATAGTGCAAACATGGACAAGATAAACTAGGCTGCTTCTATTTTCATTCCAAATTGTCATTAATGCATACACGGGCAAGATAAACTAGGACACGTCCATTTTCATACCAAATTGTCACTATGCATACATGGACAGGATAAACTAGGTCGCGTCCAATTTCATTCCAAACTGTCATTATGCATACATAAACAGGATAAACTAGGTCGTGTCCGTTTTCATTCCAAATTGTCATTATGCACACATAGCTCCCAAAAAATAAGGTGCCAGCAACCGAGCAGCATGTAAGGTGCACGAGCCTTCCTCAACGGGTGTCATGTGCACAACAGTTGCATTCTAACATCTCCGTATGCTGCAGCTAACACCTTACCACAAACGATGCTCTCATGATAAATCAAATGAACTCCCCTTGTGTAACTTTTTGTGTATGATGTGTGGCAAATGGAGTGACATTGACCCAACGAATCTACACGCCATGTTAACTGGTTGGATACTGTAACCTGATGACCCTCGTTGATAACAGTTTGCACTTGCGGACTACGATTACAAGCACATACCCATCTTGCGGAAGTAGAGGAAGTTGGTGACGAGGCGCCAGATCTCGTACTGCTGCACCACCAGCTTCGGGTTCAGGTAGAGGTGGTACGGCGAAATGACCTGCGCAGGCGAGGCATTCGGTCGTCAGCACACGAGCCATAAACACTCGAAGCAGGCGCCCAGATCACGCGATTGGGGATCCTGGCAACATAACGCGAGGGCAATCGCATGAGGAAGAAAGGCGGCAGCCAGGAGAGGGAGACCTCGAGCGTGCAGCCGACGGTGGTGACGACGGCGGCGGTGAGGTAGGAGCGCGTGATGATGGGCATCTGCCGGTACCACTCCTCCACCGCCTGCGCCATCTCCGGCGAAACCCTCCCTCTTCTCGTACACCCTAATCGGCCCGAATCGCTTATCAAATCGAAGCGCGACGAAGCGGATGAGAGAGGATGGGGAAGAGAGAGAGTGTGGGGGGGGGGGGGGAGGGGGGGGTGTTGCGTGTGCGTTGTCTTGATCTTTGGCAGTGCTCGTGCTACTGCCACTGACACGTGGCCCCGTGGAGGAATCTGTGGGCCGGGCCGACGTGACGTGGTGTCTCCCAATGGGATGGCGACACGTCGGATCGCGGTACGGCGGTAGCCGGCGGTCCGCCCTCCGTCCTCAGTCGCCGCCACTCGCCGGTTTTCGTTTAGCGTCCATGCTTTCATTAATCAGCGGGACCGCCGGGACGGCCATCGTATTCTGATTTTTTTTTTTTAAGGCGAGCACCCGAAATCAGATTGGCATAGGACGCCCAGGTGGACTGTTTGATTGCGATGGATGGTCTCACTCGTTCCACTCAATTTTGTACGAGGAAACATGGCGCCCTAGCGACGAAACATGGGAAATTATACATGAAACATCGATTTTGTCTAATAAAATATTGGTAAAATAATAAAATTTGGTCAAGTACTGATGAAACATGGTCAAAACAATATTCCCATAGTTATTCAAAGATATTTCGCATCATACATACAACTGTTTCACAAGAGTAAACACAATATTTCACAAAAGTAAAATCAGATATGCTTTATATTTTTTACGTGTGTTTCATCAAAGCAAATGTATGTTTCGCTAGAGAAAAAAAATCATATTTCATATTTCATATATACTAGGGTGATGTTTAAACCCATTTATTATGTACATCTTCCCCATCTAGCTCTTTGCTACTTCTAATAGATTACCAATTCCCTTCGTGCGGCGACCTCCAAGAGGGGCTAGCCAGAGGCGCGGCCAACAAGCTTCTAAGCAACACAACAGCGTTGCTCGCCACCTCTTACCCAATAAAGAGGTAGAGAGAGGGGGAGACGGTACAAAGAGTGGGAGGAGGAAACGGAAGAGAGAGGGCACGGGAGAGAGCCCAGCGAGCGGCGGGGCCAAAGTGGTTGAGAATGCCGTCCCCTCCCTCTGTCTTATAGAAGGAAGAAAGGGAAATGGAGGGAGGAGAGAAATAGTAGAGGACATGAGCATGTGCAAAGGATAAGGAAGAAGTGGCCAGTGGCATCAGACGTAAGGATAGAAATGCTTCCATTTTTATGGAAAGCTTAAAAACACAAGCTTATGTTCAAAACTAGTCAGAAAGTTTTCAATTTATGAAGCTCTTTCAAATAAATTGTATAAATTAAACATATCTAAAAAACCTTCTTTGGATTGAATTCTCTATTTTCCTCTCCTCTTTAGTTTATCTTCTTATCTCCAAATCAAAAAGTCAAACGCTCTGTCTTTTGCAGTGCTTTTTTTCTATCTCAAAATCATAGCTTAGTACTTTTAGAAATGAGTCAAATGAGGTGCACTAGATTTTTCAAACTATCTTAGAAAGTTTTCGAAGTTCAGTTTATAAGTAAATAAGAAAATAAGATAAGTTGAATAGAACACCCTATATTCCTTTCAAAAACATAAGGTGCCTATACTCCATGGACTGATTACACCTGAGATAGGGGCGTTAGGAGTTTTTACAACAAAAAAAAAGATGTCAATAAAATCATAAAAAATTGCCAGAATCATAGTGTTACTGTTATTTGTGTATTCAACGAAGTAGAAACCGCATTTGAATTTATACTCTTTGAAAGCACGTACATTAGGGCCCCTTAAATTCAAAGGATTCCAAATATGGTGTTAAAGCTTGTGACATCCTAATAATATTATGTCACATATTATTAATAAAGAAAATAAAAAGGTAAAAATATAAACTAATGTTAGGAAAAGGCTCTAATCAGGCTTAGGGAGCCTTATTGGGCCCAAACTAGGCCCAAAACCCCCTCACCTAACCCTAAACCCATTAGGATTCTTAATATTCCAAATATAACCCAATTCTAGTCCAAATCAAGTTCTACCCTTAATAGAACTCCTCTAGCACGCCCCAACCCCTATAAATACCGCTACCAGGAAACAGGCCTTCCATACCGGCCCATCAATCTCGGTTAGCCACCAACCGGGACTCAAGCGGTCAATGATCCGGTTGAAGCTACTGGTCGTCCGCGAGGGACCATTTAGTCTGGTTGGTGTTACCAACCGACAGTATCTCCTCAAAAAGGCGGTGGCAGCGTGGGATATCCGTCGGTTGGTAATACCAAGGACTAAATTAAATTCGGTCATTTGGTAACACCAAATGACGAATGGATATCAATCCGGTTGGTAACACCAACCGGGATTGGTTAGCGATTTAACCTTTCTTCCTCCTCGAGCTACCGTAACCTTCCCCGACCATGTAACTTGACGGGAGGAGCTCGGCCGCCATTACGGATTTGAGGAGAGTCTTTGCTCAAATTTTTGTAATTTGATCATTTCACTTCAATCCAAGTTAACCAAGGTTAGTAACTTCATTTCTCACTACTTGTATATGAAATATAGTTTCTATATTTGCTTTAAATTTAATATGAAAAAATTTGGTCTCTATTCCCCATCTTTGATGAAATGTTATAAATTGGTAGATATAGCTTGATCTTTTGAAAGGGTTGGCGAAAACTTGTTGTGTAATCTTAGATTTTGCTTGGATTAAGACGTAGTTCGTTTTGAATTTGTAGTTGTAGCTAATTAAATTTAGATGATGGTTTCATGGATCTATGATTTTGAATCTTAACTTTCGTGGACCAAATTTTGAAGTGGATTGTAAAATCTTGTTGCATTAGCTTAGAATTTACTTGGATTGTGATGTAGCACACATTGAATGCATGGGGTGACTCAAATTTAGAATTTTGGTTTCATCGATTCATGGAGAAATTTTGGGAGTAGAGTTTAAAGTAGATTTTGCATAGATTTTGATTGTTTAAAAATTAACATTATATATTAATTAATATGTGATAAAATATTATAACTTCATTGATCTGTACTCACTTCATTGATGTAAAATTATAAGTTGGTAGATCTAGATATATCATTTTAAGTAGGTTGCCAAATACTTTGTTGCATTACCTTAGAATTTGATTCGATTGTGATAAAATATGTGATAAAATATTATCAGCTTAAAAATAATTCTTTTAAAAAGGTATTTAACCTAAAATTGAAGTATTGACCTAAAAAATTAAATAAATGTATAATAAATTAAGCAGTACTTTAATTTTGGTTTTAGAAATTAATTCATTATTGGAAAATCAACTAACAACTACCTTGATGTAACTTAATGTAGATGAATCGGCGATGGATGTACATGGACCGCCGCTCCTCACAGTTTGTGGAGGGTTTGGAAACTTTATCGTCGAGGCAAGTGCTCGCACAAGATCAAAGCTATATATGTTGTCCATGCATAGACCGCAAGAATCACAAGGAGTGGTCAAACTCTGAGCAAATTCACTTCCATTTGATCTCAAGAGGTTTCGTGGAAAACTATACCTGTTGGACCAAACACGGTGAAGAAGAGATTATACGAGAAGACGGTGAAGAAGAAGATGGTGACGAAGAAGATGTGGCAGATTATATGGCGATGTTGGCCAACACGGTTCTATTGAACATATACTAGGGGAGTTTGACGACGATGATCTAGAACAGATGTTGCATGATGGAGAGGAGAATACACCGATGAAAGACATTACGAAAAGTTTCAAATATGATGGAGGACCAAGGAACATTGTTGTATCCAAAGCGTAGGCGGGGCCACAAAAGTTGCGTACCATTAATGGAATTGATGCAATGGAAGGCTACTAATGGAGTATCGATAAGGGATTTGATGAGTTGTTAGGTCTCATGAAGAAGTTGCTTCGAGAGGGTAACACGCTGAAACTACGTATGAAGCCAAGCAAGTTCTCGCCCTTTGGGGTTGGAGATCTGAAGATACATGCATGTCCAAACGATTGTATCCTCTATCGTAATGAGTACAAGGATTTGGAAGAATGTCGGTGTGCAAAACATCACGGTATAAGACCAAGCGTGATGGCCCATGTGAGGTAGAGGCGTAAGAAGAAGAGCCCGCTAAGGTGGTGTGGTACTTCCTATAATCCCTCGGTTGAAGCGTTTGTTTGCGAACAAAAAGCATGCGAAGATGATGCGTTGGCATAAAGATGATCGTAAAGTCGACGGAAAGCTAAGGCACCCGGCAGATGGCTCGCGATGGAGGAAACTCGATAGAAAATATCGACTTTGCGAACGATGCGAGGAACATAAGGTTTGCATTGAGTACGGATGGGATGAACCCGTTCGGTGACATGAGCGATGAGTCACAAGACTTGGCCCGTTACTCTATGTATCTACAACCTTCCTCCTTGGCTATGTCGAAGCGGAAATACATTACGATGCCATTGCTTATCCAAGGCCCTAAGCAACCCGGTAACGACATCGACGTGTATCTCAAACCGTTGGTTGAAGATTCGCTAACGCTATGGAATGATGGTGTACGTGTATGGGATGAGTACAAAGAGAGTATTTCACTTCGTGCATTGCTATTTGTAACCATCAACGATCGGTGCGCACTTGGTAACTTGTCGGGTCTATCTATAAAGAGGTATAAAGCCCGCATCCGATTGCTTGGATGATACGGAAGACAAGTACCTAACAAACTCTCGGAAGGTTGTTTACATGGGCCATCGAGGTTCCTCAATTTGAAGCACCGTACTGAGTAACCATGTTAATTTTGATGGGACCAAGAGAAAGCGAAGAAGCCCAAGCATCGCGATGGGCGGAAGTATTTTCTATGATAAAGGATCTAGACGTAGTATTTGGAAAGGGTCTGGTAGCAAACCCGCCCCGCCACTCTGGTGAAGAATCTAGGAAGAAGCCTAGCTGGAAGAAGAAGTCAATATTTTGGGACTTGCCTTCTTGGAAAGACTTAGAGGTCCGTCACTCCTGGACTTCATGCATATCACAAAGAATGTATGCGTGAGCTCGCTAGGCTTCATAGATATGTATGGCAAATCAAAAGATACATTTCAAGCACGAAAGGACCTACAATTGTTAGGTCTCGGGGAAGAACTACATCCACAAGAGAGAGACAAAGGGCATTACTCTCCCCATGAGCTACACACCAAGCAAAGAAGAGAAAAAAGCATGATTCGGTTGTTGAGCAGTGTTAAGATCCTTACGGGTACTCGTCGAACATAAGAAGACTCATAAACACAAAAGAGAATAAAATCGTAAACTTGAAATCCCATGATTGTTATGTGTTGATGACCCAGTTGCTCCAGTGATGGTGTGAGGTATTCTACGGACATGGTGCGAGGTACAATCATAAAGGTGTGTTCGTTCTTCAACGCGATATCACAAAAGGTCATAGATCCGGATAAGTTATTTAATCTGCAGGATAACATTGTTGCTAGTATGGTCAACCTTGAGATGATCTTCCTCCATCCTTCTTTGATATGATGGTTCATCTCATGGTTCACATGGTCAAACAGATAGAAATTCTCGGACCGATCTTCTTGCACAATATGTTCGCCGAGAGGTACATGGGTGTTCTAAAGAAGTATGTTCGTAACCGTTCTCGTCCAGAAGGTTGCATTGCCCAGGGTGTTGGCACAGAGGAGGTGATTGAGTTTTGTGTCGACTACATTAATGATCTGAATCCGATTGGCGTCCCTGTATCACGCTATGAGGGGAGGCTACGAGGAAAAGGGACCCTAGGGAGAAAAGAATCCTCCTGTGACGATGTACTCTCATTTAATCAAGCACATTTCACGGTACTGAAACAAGCATCTTCAGTGGCTCCGTATGTACTTGATCACGAGAGGATATTACGAGACCAATACCCAGATAAGTCAGATAAGTGGATCGCGAACAAGCAAGTGGAGAGCTTTGGTGGTTGGCTACAAAAGCATCTGTTAGACAAGGAGGAGTCCATGAGCGATGCAGCTCTTAGCTCGGGGACCATCCATAACAATCGTATCATGGCAAGGGTATGAGATAAATGGGTACACATTTTATCTGACATTTCGGGATAGGAAGAGCACCAACCAAAACAGCGCCATCCGTATAGATGCCTTGGACAAAAATGGAAAGATGGACACCTACTATGGTTTCATAGAGGAGATCCGGGAGCTCGAGTATGGACCTTTGAAAGTCCCTCTGTTTAGGTGCCAATGGGTGCCGGCGACACCGTGCAGATCGATGACTATGGTATGACAATCGTGGACCTCAAGCAAGTGGCCTCTGAGGATGAACCGTTCGTGCTCGCCAACGATGTGACACAGATATTCTATGTGATGGACATGGACAACAAACCAAAAGTTCATAAGGGTAAAACTATAAAAAGACAGAAGAACAAGACTACTAGCAGTGATCAAGCAAGGCACCACGTGGTTCTTTACGGCAAAAGAAGGATTGTTGGAGTTGAGGCGTCACAGCACGAAGAAGAGTATAATCGGTTCGACGAGCCGCGCCTTTCTCGTGGACGACGAGACATTAGTGTCCTTAGCGATGATGAGGAAGCTCGACGACGCCACGATCATAACGAAGGATCACTTGTAAAAATAAAGTAGTCATGTAATATTTTAGATATTTGTCCCTAAATTCATATTGATCCGGAAAGAACCGTTCGTGTTTCGCCAATTATGAGAAATTCCCATCGTTTATGTATAAGTAGATTATTCCCATCTCATTTATAAACTAATGAGAAATTTCAAGGTTCCCAACTCATTTTTATATATGTCAATTTTGCACATTTGTTATGAATTTTGTGAAATTTTTATTTAATTTTAATAAGCTCCCAACAATTTTCTATAATTTTGAAGAAATTTATGGCAAATTACTACCATCGACATATGGGACCCACCATATATGGGCCCACATGTCAAGGAAAACATGGCTTTCTCCACAATAAATGAATTAAAATACATTTAAAAAAGGAAATATAATGGGAAAATGGATTTAAAATACAAATAAGGAATTAAAATACAATTAAAAAATTTCCTTTCCTCCACTAAAGACCAAGGAAGGTACAAAATAATTCGCTCCTACGACTAGAGAACATCTCTCCCTCTCTCGGGCTAGCAGGCGCTTGGCGCGGTCTCCCGGCCTTGCGGTCACGGGTTGAGTCGCGCTCGCGCCCTTGCATTCTTTTATTTTCGGTATCGGTCCGGTTTGTATAATAAACCGGATCGATAGTCCCTAGCACTCAGGCGTTGGTCCTGTTCGCATCGGCGTGTGGGGCGGCTCACCAATCAATCCGGTTGGGAAAACCCACCCGATGAAGATCGCCTATGGATCCCGGTTGGAGATACCAACCGGGATTGAAGGTCCACGACCTCCCACGATCTGGGTGGGGCCAAGACCACTTTCAATCCGGTTGGAGAAACGGCCGGGATGAAGGTTCCTTCAATCTCGGTTGTTGTTTTGAACAAGGATTGAAGGTCAACCACCCTCCGCCAGATTCGACTTGTGGGGCTAGCACCACTTCCAATCCGGTTGGAGACACGGACCGGGATCGAAGGTCGATCAATCTCGGTTGTTGTCTTCAACCGGATTGAAGGTCAAATACAAATTCCTTAGTCCTCCAATCTTCCCACCGGTTGCCACACCGCGCCTCCTCTCGCTGCTCCAACCCTAGATCGTCACCGCCGTGACGCCGCCACTCTCCCTCGCCGTGCACCTCCTCGCCGTGAGACCGCGCTCGCCGCCGCTCCTCCGCCGCCGCACCTCCTCGCCGCCGCCAGTGACGCCGCCCTCCTCGCCGCGTGCACCTCCTCCTCGCCGTCGCCGCCCGTGACGACGCCAATCCTCCTCCCCGCCTCAACGCCGCCGCCTCCGTGAGCCTTGGCTCCATCATCATCCACGTTGGAGAAACATTTTTTTTTGCTAACATGGGTTAGCCTAGCAATGGCCTGAAATTTCTTGTCTTAGATGGGTTAGCCTCCTCGTCCCTAACATTTTTTTTCTTGTCCTATATGGTTGGTGGTGAGGAACTAGAGGCGACTAGGAACGTTACCTAGCGAGAATCGACGGCGAAGGGATAGTGACTACGGTGACGAGGAGGTTGAAGAAGCTTAGAACAGGGGCATCGGCGGGCCAACACCAAATGAAGATCTTCTGAAATTGATTGAGGGAAATGTTAGGGATGCTTGACGATGCCACAGGAGCAAAGAATTAGAGAGAACTCACAGAGGAAAGAGAAATCGGAAGGGGATTGAAGACAAGTGAGCAATTTCCAATTTCGAGGGCTACGGTCACTATTGGGCCGATTACTTGGGGCACGGTGGAGGTTGTGGGCATGGTGTGCTCTGTGCGCAAGTGCAAAGCACGAGGTGATGAGTGTGGGTGAATTTGGGAGTCGGCCTTGTGGCGTGTGATGGCGAAGTGGTAAAAAGGAAGCAAGGCTTCAATGGCCTATAAAGCTTAATAGTGTTAGTTTATAACTTTATATTATGCGCAAGTGTCTAACCAATATATTTATCTTGCAGAGATTGTAATGGGACTTCTTTGGTGGTCCTTTCTATGCGATTGGCCTCTATTTAGATATTTGTCAAGCTTTTTCTCATTTCTTTCGATATTAAATATTGGCATCGGTGTTGAACAATGACTTGAGTGAAAATTGAGTGTTTTATGTGTCAAATTTGCTTTTGTTATGAATGCATAATGTCTTAGCGCTCTTTAGTAGTCTATGCATTAGTTTACATTGCCTGAGCTCCTCAAAAGTTACGCTCCGCCATCGATCCAAGGTATATATATATCTTGGGAATGACTATATATGTTCTTTTAATTCATCATGGCTATATATGGCAGTAGCATATATTTCACCTGTAACTTTTACCCTTGCAAAATCCTCAACTATAGCTATGAGTTTCTTGTCTCTACACAACGATTTTGCATTGTTTTGCCCCGTGATTGACAATGAAAATCCTTGCTCCTCTTGTTTAACTTAGCCCTGATATGTAATAGCTATATCATGGTTTTCATATATCATGGACCTAGTATACCTGATTATGGCCTGCAGGTGCATAAAGGAAGATGAAGTAATATGCATTGATAGATCGAAGTCCAAAGGAAGATGAAGTAATGCCTGCTTGTGTATTTAGATGGTGAAACGTGAGACTAGCTAGGGAAAAACGTTGAAAACATCGTTGTGTAGGAGATGACTGCAAGTCTACGTGCTCTAATTATCAACACCTGTGAAATGATTTTTTTCCTAAGTGGTCTTGTAATCAAATTCTATTGTGCATATGTATGCTATTCTTATCTGCACATTATGTGAAATGTTTGTGTAATCATATCTTATTTAGAGAAAAAGTTCCATGTTACTATTCAATTCTTCATAGAAAATAACTTATACAAGAATAACGTTACATGATACTATTCAATTCTACTTGAAATCCCAATTGAATGTTTCTATTCAATTCTATGCAGTCGAATGGATTTTCTTGGTGACGAGTTTTTGAGCGAGTTGTTCGGACAAGAGGCGGCCCACGCTACCCAAGCACCGAGACTAGTAGTAGCCACCCAAACCGGTGAGGCCGTCGAAGCCACCCAAGCCAGTGAGGCCGTTGAAGCCACTGAGACCGGTCAAACGAGTAGCCAGTCACGTCAGCGAGGTCAAAGCAAGAAGCCGAGGGCAAGACACATATTCACTGAAGTCAGTGAGGAAGGCGAGCCTCTAAAGCCAGAAAATGCGATTGGGCCGTTCAGATCGACGTTCGGCGTGATCGTCAGGGACCACGTGCCTATTAGCTTTGCGAAATGGGACGAGGTACTGCAGAATCAAGAACACCCTATGGTGATATGAAGGAAATGTTCACCTTCCCGAAGGACCGAAGATAAGGTGAAAAGGTACACATTAAAGAAGATGGCAATGGCTTTTCGGACGTACAAAAAGAAGTGAACAATGAGTACGTCAAGAAGAATTTAGTCCCCGACTTCAACAAGTACCCAAAGCTACAAGATCACCGGGATGAATTTGTGGGGTACAAAAATTCACACTAGGTCGAACTTGGTGAAAGGAACAAGCGAGACGCGTGAAGAAGCAATACCACCATCGCCCGGACTGGTGGTTACCGCAAGGCCCTACCAAAATGGGAGAAGAGGAACGTGACTTCTTTGGTTAAGGGTGTCCACCCCGCCACATTGGATTGGTCCAACAGATCGAGAAATTGGTTCTTCGATCATAACGGCATTTTGACGATGACGGCAGGCCGTGTTTGGTGATCTGATCGAGAAGTCGTCCAAGAAGCCAGACGCGCACACCGGTCGGCCCAAGGCTCCTTCGTGCCAAACAGGAGGACGACGAGCTAAAAAGGGCTCTCTGAACCCGGAGCACCTGGGCGACACAGGCGTTGGCGTCGTCCGTGGAAGGTCGGTTTCGCCCATGATGCGGAGACCTACAGAGTCGGTCGAGATCCAAGGGTCGACACGCACAACATATCAAGGACCTTCAAGACAAAGCGAGAGCAACAAAGGCCAAGCATACCCGATTTGGTCGAAAAGAGCTGCAACTAGCCTTGAGCCAACATCGGAGACAAGTCGGCAGAACCTCCGAAATCCGGACATCATCGGTCCCTCAAAGCGGCGGAGCACTGCGCTTCGATGGCCGGGTGGTGACTTGGGCCCCTATGCGATGGGCGACATCACGCAACCGACACCATGTGAGTTGCGTGCAAGCACGGAAGCTCTCATTAAAGGCGGTGAAGGCATGGCTTTCCGGTGGAGCAGGCAGCTCATCCATGGTCTCGCCATACCGCTGGCTCTGTGAAGGTCTCGATGGGACGAGGTATGCCCGAGTGCGAGGATCTTGACCTCGACATTGAAGGAGGTGACGGAGCACGAAACTATTAGATGTTGTACACAGTTTCATCGTGTGGCACAAGCGGTTCATAATTTTTAAAGACAACGTGCCCATTTCCTCTCCACGGTCTCCAGCGTCACCTCCACAACCTTCTGCATTGAATACGACGCCCCCCAGAAGAAGCCCGTCTCCTCAGCTAAGCCCTGCACCAGAAACTCCAACTCCCACATCGCCAAGGCAGCCCCCAATCGACAAGCGGCTCCAAGTAATGTACCAACCAGGTCGGATAGGGGCCAAGACTTCTCAAAAGACACGGTCCACGCCCACGTCAACAAAATCCAAAAAAATCACCTCCGAAGTTGGCGTACGATATGACTGATGAGGAGACCTCGCAGTTTGTAAGAGCCGAGGTCACCTCATTCTTCGCGAAAAAGCCATCTCCACCGAGGGTCCAGCCCGGTACGGACGAATGGCACAAAGCTAGGAGGGCTATCCTATTGTTGAAGGACATCATAGATAAACCAGAAAGGCCGCCCGTGTCAGACTACGAGCGCGTCTTGAGTAAAACAGCCGACAAGGAGACGCCACCGGAGCGGACGGCGGAAGATGTTGCACAGGGGATGAACAGTTTCTCGATGATCTTGGCCTTGATGCAGATCGGTATTGGGCCTCAAGGACATCCGGTTGCGGAGATAGCATGGAAATTTGTACATGGTGCGTCATTTGTGAGACGTGAGGAGCTCCCCCAGCTAACAACGAAGATGCGGCAACTCCATGAATGGTATTTGGCCGCGGCCAACCATGGTTTAGATGCGATATGCGTCAGGTTCAAGGAAACTCATTACTTCCGTGGAGACAACGAGTTCTTCATCGAATGGGAACCTCTATTTGATCTATACCAGGGTAGGGCCCTGGACGTGAGCATGTTGAGTTGCTGGACTCTGTAAGTGTCTTATTCATAAATTTTGTCGTGCACGCCCATATCTTTGTAACAATCCCCAAACCTAACGATTTCTTGTTGTGTAGAATGGAGCTAAAACGATGCCAAACCGAGAAAATTAATTATGAGTTTGGCTTTCTCGACCCAAGAGTGATCAATGAGAAAGCGGTTAGAGATAAACCGAAGAGACAGAGCAAACACATATACAACGGGCTCATGGGACAAAGATACAAGTCAAAGATACTTCTAGCTTATGATTTTGAGTATGTGTTTTCTTACCGCCTCGATATAATTTTTTCTTACCATGATGTTAAAAGTACTAACTACTACTGTTGACATATATATGTGCGACTTTCACTTTGCCCTTTTATTATCGAGGTAGATCGTATACGACCACGGTTATGGACTCAAAAAAAAACCCCCTGCAAAATACAAAGACTTCTTGGCCATGCTCAACCGGTACATTGTCGTTTGTTTCATTATCACACTTGTTTTCTTTCTCTCAGTTTGAAGCCAACTCTAATCTGTATAACTCATAATCACTTGTGTAGTGCCTTCGCAAGATTCCAAAAGGAAAATGTTGGAGAATTTAAGAAAAAATTTGAGTTGCACCTCGCTAAATATGTAAGTATCTCGTAATGCTAGCTTTGTAGTTAGTTCACTAAATTTATATGCAGTTATTTCACGTTCTACAACTTTTTCACCACAGGTCTTGCATCAAGCACCGGGAAATAATTTGTGCGGCTACTATGTATGCGAGATGATGCATCACTTCATCGGAGGCTCTGCTACCTCTACGAGAAAAGGAGAACCTTTTGGGGTGAGTACTTATAATTTCGACCTTAGTAATGCCTAACTATTCCGGACACCTCTATAGATCCAAGGATTGATTAGTTAATTCCGTAATTAATGACAGATCCCTCTAAAATTGGCGAAGAAAGGTTTGGAACAAGGTCCGGAACTCTCGGCGGTGCGGGTGAAAGCAATACAAGAGCAACTTGCCGGCTTTATATTAGCTGAGGTCGTGACTCCAATGGGCGAGCATCATCACCCTTTTTTCAATAAGATTAGGAGCAGACCATTCGAGAGGAACCGATCAACCGTCGGGGTCAACATCTAGGTCTACCAAGAGCAATCACGTAGATGATCCCGATGAACAAAAACATGTGTACTTGTAATTATGTGTACAACAATGTGTACTTGTGATACTTGTATATATAGCCCAGTTAGTTAGCAATTGTAATACTTATTAATTACTTATAATTAAATCATTTGTAGTTAAATTTTAATGAATGTTCTTTCATTTAATAACGAGTTAGCGTGTATGAATAATTATATGAGTTTCAATTAATTGTGATTTAACACAAATATATACATATACTTAAGTTTCAATTAATTATATGAGTTTCAATTAAATGTCATCCGGCGGGCAAAAATAAAAATGACAACATTTTCTAGTCGGTTGGTTCTACCAACCGGACCGCTAAGTCATCCATGGGCAACTAAAAAATATTAAAACACCTTGTAGTCGGTTGGTAAAACCAACCGGATCGAGAAATCGACCTCGAGTCGGTTGGTAGTTCCAACCGACGGGATCCGCCTCAGGCGCCTCAGCTCGAGCTTTTGAGGCCTTCGGTCGGTTGGTGGCTAACCGACTGCAGCCCCCGCCATCGGCCCCTAGGATTATCCGGTTTGGAAACCGACCAGAGTCCGTTCCCAACCGGGATAAAATCCCTGTTCCCTGGTAGTACCCTCCAAGACCTCCTCCCTCAGACCCCAAGGTCAGAGCCTCGGAATTGGAGCCCTAGCCACCCAAAACCCTAGCTCCGAAGCAATAACTGAGATCCGACGTGTACCTGCTGTACGGGAGTCGCCCCGGAGCCTTTCGAAGGAGGAGATACAGATCCAAACTTCTTCGAAGGCAACCTAGATTCATATTGAATTCCTAGTTTGCTATTTCATCTTAATTTGGTTTGCATGCTTTAATTATCATCATATGTGCTTTATTGCCCTGTTTCATGTTAGTCCTCTACTAATATGATTTAGCTTACCATTGTTAGACCGTTGGTACTGTTTTTCCTAGCCTATCCTTTCTGTAGTTGCTTAGCCTTGCTTCTGGGATTGGTAGTTGATAGGTTTCACTCATTATTTAATCTGTATCCGTGAAGATTATGGCTTCGTAGTACTGATTTTGTAGACCTAATCAACTAAAATCAACGTGGTGTGTGTTGATCTGAGGAGACCCAGAAGAGACGGATTTTGGGCTTGTGGTTGAGATGTAAAGGTCTCCTCTATCATATAAGGACTGTATACTTGTGACTACCATAATGAACCTGAACCGTACAGCCACTTGTGCCCTCTGGCCCTAACTTATTAGCTGTGGAAATCTAGTTTCCGCTGTACTCGTAGTGGACAGACGTGATTCACGATCACCGGTTCCGAATGGCTTAAATGGGGGCTAACCTCATACGGTACGCTATCAGGTCCGACTGAAGGAGATGCGCATGACTATCAGCCTGGTCGAAGTGTAGCGTGTGGGGCGCGAAACCAAAAGAAAGGGTACAGTATGGAGCAGGTGAAAGCAGTGAACGGTTTTGTACTGTTTCTCTCTTTGGGATGAGACAGGGCTTGTGGGGAACGTGTACACACTCTGCAGAGTTAAAACTATCATGGTAGCCGTGCCCGCGGTTATGGGCGGGGGAAAGGAGTTTGACACGAGGTAGTCCAACGTGTTTTAATTAATTAACTTGATGGTAGTGTAGGCAGGGAGTGCCTCTCTTTTGAGCTGGTTAGCCGTTTCTATGGCTACGCTCATCGTGTTGAGCCGGTTAGCCTTCATTTGGCTACGCTCACTCGTTTCAATGTGTTCAATGAATCAAGAATAAACAAACAAGTAGATAGGTGATATTTTAGCAAAATAACCAAACCCGTCCTTTGACCTTGCATTCATTTATTAAGGACTGCTTGCTGGGTAGCCGTGTACTCATTATATGGATCACGGATTATTTGTTCAGAAGAAGATCTCAACATCGGTGCCAGTTGTGACCAGGAGGGTCAAGGTGATTAGCTACGCGTTCCGGGTCAACCTCAGAGTATCGTCGCAGTTGAAGTCTTCCGCTGTTTTTATGCTATTGAATTATGTCCTGTGCAAGACTATGTGGATGTCTATGTCTACCGGATGTTATTTACAATATGTAAACTATTAATTTCTAGTTATTACAATGCCTGCGATGATATTCCAAACTGTCCTTGAGTACAATACTAGCTATGATCTTCTGGGACTAGTATTCGGCTACTCAAGCCGGTAGAAATACTGGGGTGCACGACAAAGCTCAAGCCAGATGTCCTCCAAAACTTATGCTAATATCATTTTAATCTTTTATGCATCTAAAAACTTATTTTGACTGTTGGTATGTGGACCTCCTTTATAGTGACTAGTTGAATGCCCGTGCATTGCGACAGAATTTGAAAAGATAAACACAGACATACATATTGTTGCAAATTTAGCAGTGGGATTAAATCTGAAAAAGCAGTACGCTTTTAAGCAGGTGACTAAAACAATTGTTAAAAATTGGTTTTGAAAGCTTTAAGTTGCTTTGACGTCTCAAAAAGCATTTTGCTCGCAAGAAATAACAAATAAGCGACAGTAGGATTTGTAATCACACAACAAAGCACATAGGTAGTTTAGATTTGAGAATTTTATATTGTACAAATGAATCCAAATACTCATATATCTAGATGGATAAGGAAAGCGGATGGCCGTGCTAATATGATTAAAGAGTTAATCATGATATTTATATCCATCATATTAACGAGTGAATGGTCGAGCTATCACAAGGGTGGCATGTATCTCGTTTTGAGTTTGATTAGTATCATGTGGTAAAAGGATCAGTATGTTGAGTGTATCAGGGTTCAGCCGATGAGATTATTCTATGCATTTGAGGGTCAATATGTACTGCTAGGTGCCGCTATTGATATGTGGATTGAAAGGGACTTTACGGATTCACGGCCGACTTGCACATGAACCTAACGGGTCACACACTTAACGGATTGGAACATATCTAGTAGGATCTATTAGAACAAGGGTTTGCACACGAATACAATCCTCGTAGGAATTGGAGTCCTAGTAGGACTAGACTAGAGCCCGCTAGCACGTCCATAAAAGAGGAGGCCTAGGGCGGCGCGGTAGAGACAGACGAGCTCTCACCAAGCCCTAACCGTCGTGCCCCTCCCGCTCACCCGAAACCCTAGCCACATGGTGAGGTGCTAGCACACCCCACACGGCGTTGCTTCCCCGAGCGTGTGGATACCATTAGAGGTGCTGCCGTACTCGGACGCGCTGATCAGTGGAACCTTCGATGACGACAACCACGGTGACCACGCGGTGCTCGGCTACGACCACGTGCTGCTCGGTGCTGCTCGGGGACGCTTGACGACCAGCGAGGAGGAGGTGTTCGGTGTGTACAACTACTTCCTTGACGCGCGTGACTGCTTCCGTTCCCTCTGCGCGTCAAGGGTAACGATCCGTGATCCCCTACTTGCCTGTGATCTTGGGTGTTTACGGTAGAAATTTTTAATTTGTGCTAGCGTAGCCTACCCGTTCCTCGACAGTGGTATTATAGCAGGTTATGTGTAATTTCAGATCTAGATCAGGCGCATATGGTGAAATGTTGATGTTCGTTCACGAGTTGATTGGATCAATCGGTATTGGGATGTTTAGATATATGAGTTGATAGCACCATACGATCAAAAAGATTAGTTCTCTTCCGTTCAGATTCGAGTTGCGCATTGCCCTTACTAGCTGGTAACACCATCGAGGCTACGCACACGCCGAACAGATCGGAACAACAGATCGAGATCATATGGGGCCGCCATCATCTCAAGGGGACCTCGTGCAATAGATCAATATGATCAGTATAGTGAAAATTGAGTCGTTTTGAATGGCTCGGATGGTTTGATATGATCAATCCGACGGGATTTTCACAGCATTTTCATAGATGTGATCTCTGTTTCCCCGAAAACGCCACGGGCGCTGCCCGCACTCGTGAAGGGCTCTCGCCCCTTCGAACCCTAGTTCGCTCCGCTGTGAATGCAAACTGAGTATAAATTAAAACTGGTTCACTTCGTGCGCTAGAATACGATTCTACGCCTATCTTGTTTTTGTAGGGAATGATGTGAATGGTATGGACCTTTTGTGCATGAGATACATGGTTGTTATTTTCATGACCTGCGTGTCATGGTCAATTGCAGCTGAAGGCTGTCCTGTTATTGTATAATGGCCTGCGTGCCGGCATGTGATGCATTGAATTCTCATATATATTTGTTACTAGCTTTTAAGTGTAATAGCTTTATACATAGTCATGAGGTTTCAATCTTGATGCCCTGGTGGATAAGGAAGGGGCATGGAGAGGGTGATCTTCGTTTCATGGGCCATACTAGTTCACAGCTTAAATTGTTCTTTGTGATTTTTTTCCTTGCCCTGCTATTCTTTCTCATCATATGTGGTGAATATGATAATCTGATAAGAATAGTTTCTCTCGAAAAATTAAGAGTTAGATGCCCTTCCAATAGCTGCATCTATGAAAGTCTTGTACGTTGATTGGTAGTTTTTGCTTACGTAGGATGCCGTCAATTTCCTTGATCAGTAGGGTGAAGTCGGACTTCACACACATAGTATTGGTTTACTTATCAGGGCTATCAAAATGGTTTTAGGCCTCGGGGCATCAGGAGTTGGGAGCCGGAGCACACGATGCCACCCAAACAAGAGTCACATATGATGTGATTGGCAAGGAGTTGCCTACTTATGTCACTGGATTCATAGGAGATGCTCAGCACACTAGGGCTTTAGTGAATATGGATCTTGTCCTACTGAAGATCACCAGAGGAAAAGTAATTTCAGTGGGAGCATCTTTTGTTAAAATTGTTTAATAGAAGATTAACATGAACATAGTGCTAAAACTTTGCTTATTTTTTTCTATTATAGATGGCCAGTAATGTTGTCCCCGCAAATCCTGATTTTAACTTGCGATCTATTTTGGAGAAAGAAAAACTCTCTGAATCAAATTTCATAGATTTGTATCGAAACTTGAGAATCGTTCTCAAGTAAGAGAAAAAGGAATATGTGCTAGAGGAGCCGTATCCTAATGAACTGCCTGACAATGCTTTTGCTGCTGATAGGCGTGCTTATGAGATGCATACCAATGACTCACTTGATGTTAGCTGTCTCATGCTTGCCACGATGAACTCTGAGCTTTAGAAGCAATATGAGTTAGCGGATGCCTATACTATGATTGAGGGGCTTCATGGCATGTTTGAGAACCAAGCTAGGGCTAAAAGATATATGATATCCAAAGCCCTGTTTGCGTGCAAGCTAGCTGAAGGTGGTGCGGTCAGCCCTCATGTGATGAAGATGATTGGTTACATCGAGAGGTTGAAAAATTTTCCTAAATCAACAGTTGGCCACGGATGTGATTCTCCAGTCGCTTCCTGCGACCTTTGAGCCGTTCATTTTGAATTTTCATATGAATAGCCTGGAGAAAACCTTGACCGAACTACATGGGATGTTGAAGCAAGCAGAGGAGAGCATTAAGAAAGGCTCTAATCATGTAATGATGGTTCAGCGGGATAAGAAAAAGAAGCGCAAGCCTAAAGGCAATGGTGAGGATAGGATCCAAGATCCGAAGCCAAAGCCTAAAGAAAAGCCAAAGGCTGGCCCTGCTGCTTCGGACAAATGTTACTACTTCCATAGCGAAGGGCATTGGAAGAGGAACTACAGAATCTACCAAGAAGATAAGAAGAATGGGATTGTTCCAGCTTCTACTTTAGGTATTAATGTTATAGAAATTAATCTTGCAACTTGTCCTACCGAATCTTGGGTATTTGATACTGGCTCAATGATCCGTACTTGCAAATCATTGCAGAGACTAAGGAGGACTAGAAGTTGTGCAAGTGGCGAGTTATAGTTCACGTCGGCAATAGAGCAAAGGTTGCTGCATTGGCCGTTGGCATCTACCCCTTGTCATTACTATTTGGTTTAGTCATGGAATTGAATAATTGTTATTACATTCCTGCCTTGAGTACGAACATTATATCTTCTTCATGTTTGGAAAATGATGGATTTGAATTTGTAATAAAGAACAAACACTGTTCTGTTGACATGAATGGCTTGCTCTATGGTAACTGTCCACTGGTGAATGGATTGTATGTGCTAGATCTTGATGATGTTCCTGTTTATAACGTTAATGCTAAGAGACTCAAAACAAGTGATTTAACTCCGCTTATCTGTGACATTGTCGCTTAGGCCACATATATAATAAGTGCATGGAGAAGCTCCATAGGGATGGCCTTCTTGATTCATTTGATTACGAATCATTTGACACATGCGAGTCTTGTTTACTTGGCAAGATGACAAAGATGCCTTTCACCGGTTCGGGTGAGACAGCGAGTGACTTATTGGCCCTCGTACACACTGACGTGTGTGGGCCTATGAGCACTACGACCAGAGGTGGTTTTTAGTATTTTATAACTTTTACTCATGACTTTAGTAGATATGGCTATATCTATTTAATAAGGCACAAGTCTGAATCTTTTGAAAGGTTCAAAGAGTTCCATAATGAAGTAGCAGATCACTTGGGCAAGTCAATTAAATTTCTGCGATCGGATCGAGGAGGTGAATATTTGAGCTAAGAGTTTAATGATCATCTAAAGAATTGTGAAATTGTTCTGCAATTGACTCCGCTCGGAACATCTCAGTGGAACGGTGTGTCTGAAAGGAGGAATCGGACTTTATTAGATATGGTTCGATCTATGATGAGTCAAACTGATCTTCCTTTGACAATTTGGAGACTCGCACTAGAAACAGCTGCGTTCACTTTAAACAGGGTTCCATCGAAGTCTGTAGACAAGACGCCATACGAGATATGGAGCTGGAAGCGTCCTATGTTGTCTTATCTAAAGATTTGGGGCTGTGAGGCTTATGTAAAACGTGTGACGTCTGATAAGCTCTACGCTAAGTTTGATAAATGTTTCTTTGTGGGGTACGTGAAGGAAACTAGAGGGTATTACTTTTATAACCGGGAGGAAGGCAAAGTGTTTGTCGCGCCGAAATGGTGTCTTTCTAGAAAAACAGTTTTTCGAAAGAGCCAGTGGGAGCAGGGTGCAACTCGAAGAAATTCGGGAAATATCTGAAAATGTTTCGACTCCTACTGACCCTTAGCAGGATGTGCAAGCTGTTGCAGAACCTGTGGAAGAGGCCAACCCCACGTAGGTCGATGAGGGCAAGCCACGCTCCTGAGAGGTTTATGTTCCTCACGACGGAGCAGCTGGACGTATTATTATTGGATAATGATGAGCCCAAGGACTATGAGGAAACAATGGTGGGACCGAACTCTCAGAAATGGCAAGAGACCATGAGATCTGAGATAAAATCCATGTATGATAACCAAGTATGGGACTTGGTTGATCTGCCTAATGGTGTAAAAACTATCGAATGCAAATAGGTTTTTAAGAAAAAGATAGACATGGATGAAAATGTTCACATCTATAAGGCAAGGTTGGTGGCAAAAGGGTTTAAGCAAATTCATGGGGTTCACTATGATGAAACTTATTCGTCTGTTGCCATGCTAAAGTCTATCCGGATCATGCTAGCTATTACCGCATTTTATGATTATGAGATACGGCAAATAGATGTTACAACGGCTTTCCTGAATGGAAACCTAAGTAAGGATGTGTATATGACACAACCTGAATGTTTTGTCAATCCTAAGAATGCTAGCAAAGTATGCAAGCTTCGAAGGTTTATCTATGAACTAAAGCAAGCATCTCGGAATTGAAATCTTCGTTTTGATGAAGTGGTCAAGGAGTTTGGCTTCATCAAGAATGAAGAGGAGCCTTTGTATTACAAGAAGGAAAGTGGGAGCGCAATTGTGTTTCTGATTTTATATGTGGATGACATTTTGTTGATGGAAAATGATATTCCAATATTAGAAGTTATTCAATCTTATTTGAGAAAATATTTCTCAATGAAAGATTTGGGAGAAGCAGCTTATATTTTGGGTATAAAGATATATAGGGATAGATCGAGGAGGCTAATTGGATTAAGCCAAAGTACGTATATTGACAAGGTATTGAAATGGTTCGATATGCAGAATTCCAAGAAGGGTTTTCTGCCAATGTCACGTGGTGTTAATCTTAGCAAGACTCAGTGTGCTTTGACACCTAATGAGCAAGAGAGAATGAGTCGGATTCCATACGCCTTGACTATTGGATCAATCATGTATGACATGCTATGTACGCGCTCAGATGTGTCTCGGCTATGTACATCCTTAAATACTTGCAAAGGACTAAGTACGCGCCCAATGGGGGTCGGCCGACCTACCTCCGATTAATCCAGGCCATCTGCTTCGCATGGGATGCTCTATGGACGGTGTAGATTGCCCCCTTGCGTCAGTTTTGACAATGGGAACCGGTAAGACCCCCTTCCAAGTGGGCCTATGGTTCCATTTGTGAAGCAAGTGCTGTCCTTTGATTAAACCGACATGGATGGACAGTTGAGATGGCCTCTATTTGTGCTTCTTGGATCACTGGAGAAAACATAGCTCAATCGGCCGAAGGAGCTGGGTCGGTCGGCCCAGCTTTTTGGCCGGTTCAGCTCCGGTTTTTTCCCATTTGTATATGAGGACAGAAACTCACCAAAACTTGTGGAAATTTATTAGTTTAAATAATTTTAGAGCATTAGACCTTGAATTTTCCTAAATTACCGGAATGTTGGTGTAAAGATTCGGAATTTAACGATCGCCAACACGGAGTAACCTCTAGAAAGTGCTGAATTCACCGAAAATACATATTCTAGCATAAAAGGGTCTCAGGATTATGAATTTATGAAAATCTTGAAACCACTTTCTAAAGGATTAGAAGTAGTAATCTAATGAAGAAATCTTGTAAATATGCAGATGACAGGCATCATCAATCACGAGTTTGAGCTGGCCCCGCATGGCCAGAACTACCTCACTTGGGCATCTAACGTCCAGATCGTACTCGGGAGCAAGAAGCTCCCAGTTGTCATCAGGCTAGGTTCCTCAAAGGATGGCAAGCCTACTGATGAGCAAAATGATCAGGCGTTGCACTTCCTCAGGCACCATCTCTCGCCTACCCTAAATAATGAGTATATGGCAGAGAAAAGTGCAATGGCTCTTTGGACTGCACTCTAGAAGCGGTTCGAAAGCTTAAGTACACCATCTTGCCCCAAGCTCAGCAAGATTGGGTACGCCTGAGGTTTGCGAACTACAAATCCATGGCCAAGTACAATTTTGCCTTACACAGAATTTGTACCAATCTTTCTCTTTGTAGCAAGCAGATCAAAGATGATGAGAAGATTGAGAAAAAGCTCTCCACTTTTCACCCAAGTGCTATCCAAAGTGCTCGCAACTATCGTCCGGACACATACATGGAGTATAGCGAACTGATTGATGCGATGCACGTTGTAGAGTCACAAGATGAGGTTCTTCGTAAGAACTTCATCTCATAGCCATCTAGTAGAGGTGTTGGCATAGAAGTCAATGCCAGTAGCTACAAGGTGAGAAAGCCCATTCATAAGAAGAGGGGCAAGATGGGTGGAGATAGGAAGAAACCGGCCGAGAAAGATAAGTCAGCCACCCGAGAAAAGCAGAGCAACAAGGAGAAGACACCTGCCAAACCGTATGGACAACAGGACCAGACGTGCTACAGTTGTGGTACTTGGGGACACTGGTCAAAGATCTGTTGTGAACCTAAGCATGCCATCGATGCCTACTAGGCCAAGAGAAATAGCAAGGGCAAGGTACTAACAAAGGCACACTTTGCCATGGTAGGCAATGATGATGCCATGGATGAGGATACTCCAACGGCAACATCCCCTCCCACTCCTTCCCTTGATCTCACAAAAGCAGCAAAGATAATGGCCGAAGAAGAAAAGACCTCTGCAGATGACATAGAGGCAGAAGTGAATGCTTATTTTGCAAACTGTATTTAGTGGATGAAACGCACTATCTGCATTTTTTTAGATTGAGACATTAGCAAGCTTTGAATAAAGTATTGTAAGCTCTAAAAGAGCAAACGTTAATTCTTATGATTGGCTATGCAATTTTTTTCTAGTATTCTATTATTGCAAGCAATGTTTGAATTATTTACCACTATCTGATTAAAATTGTATTGTATTTCTCTAGAATTTGTGTAGTGCCCAATAGAGGAGATATGCATTATTGACGGTGGCACAACAAATAGCATCTTAAGAGAGACTAAATACTTCCAATCAATCACGAAGAACGCTGGCCGTATTACTGCAATCACAGATAGTGATTCATGTATAATAGGCTTAGAAAAAGCCACAATTATACTACCAATGGGTACTATACTAGTAATCAAAGAATCTTTTCTGTACCCTGAATCTACTCAAACTCTGTTAAGTTTTAAAGACATTCGTGGAAATGGTTTTCATGCCGAAACTAGCGAAGAAAATGGTAAAGAATACCTTTGCATTGTGAAGCCTGCGGAACGTGAGAAAATGGTATTAGAGAAATTTCCCTCATATGAATCTGGGTTATACCATACAAAAATCAATGCACCAACAGTGTATACTTCTCTAAAGACTGTTTCCAGAAGCTCTGAATTATTTTCTCTCTAGCATTGTAGATTCGGCTATCCTGGTCTTAAAATGATGAGGAATATAGTCAACAACTCACAAGGCCATAACATTAATGCTAAAAATTTTCCGAATCACGAGGATTTTGAGTGCCTTGCATGTGCCACCGGGAAATTGATAACTAGGCCCTCTATTATGAAAGTAAAAGACGAAATCCCTGCATTCCTGGAACACACGCATCCAGGGGGATATTTGCGGTCCGATTCAGCCCCTGTCACGGCCATTTTGGTACTTCATGGTGCTCATTGATGCTTCCTCGAAATGGTTGCACGTATGCTTACTATCTACAAGAAACCATGCTTTTGCAAAATTGATCTCGCAGGTCATTAGAATTAAGAACACTTTCCCTGATTATCGTGTGGAGTCTATTCGAATGGACAATGTTGGCGAATTTACTTCAAAGACATTTGATGATTATTGCACAGCCGTGGGAATTACAGTTGAGCACTCAGTACCGCATGTCCATACGCAAAATGGATTAGCAGAGGCATTGATTAAAAGAATCAAATTCATTGCCCAACCACTTTTGTAGAGTTGGAACTTACCCAACACATGCTGGGACACACAGTCTTGCATTCAGCAACGCTCATCAATTTTGGACCGTCGACCTATAACATCTAATCACCAATGCAACTTGTGTAGGGGTCATACCGAAAATTTTCAATCTTAGAAAATTTGGATGCATGATATATGTACCTATACCACCTCCACAACGGAATGCTATGGGCCTTCTCCAAAAATCTAGGATATACGTTGGTTTTGAGAGTGCATCCATAATCAGGTATTTGGAATCCATGACTGGAAATTTGTATACAGCCCGATTCGCTGATTGCATTTCTGACAAGGACCATTTCTCATCATTAGGGGGAGGAAATCAACCTTTGGATAAAAAATACTGAGAAATTATATCACATTCCACTGGGATCCCCGCTCATGACCCTCGCACTATTGAAGCAAATCAAGAAGTCCAGAAGATAATTGATTTGCAAAACTTAGCAAATTAACTGACTGATCATTTTTGTGATATGAAGAGTGCGGTTAAGTCTCATATACCTTCTCGAAATGCACCAAAGAGGGTTAAAATACCAAAGAAACTAGAAAATATCCCTAATCCCGCTCAGAGGACTCAGAACAAAAGAACAGGAACTCTGGCTTCTCAAAACCGAAGTACCCGGAGACGTCTAGGAAAAAGAGGGCAAGATGATTTACCACAACCAACCACAAAAATGCCCTAAAAGAAGAAGGGGAGCCAGCTGAGACCTGACGCTAGAAAGGAACCTAAGTAGAAAGGCATTCTAGACCCGAATCTTCCATTAAGGAAAGTCACCAACGAAAATGTGTGTGCACACATAAGTGATGAAAAACTAAAGGAACTTGCTCCTGTGATGGGAAATAGCGGCAAAGAACAAGTAGAAGTGCATGAAACACCCTATGATGAAATGGCCATAAATTATATATTAATGCGAGAATCCCTGAATAGAACAGTAGCCAATATTGATACATATTTCATAAAGAAAATTGCCATGATCATTGACCATGACCCCAAACCTGCATCATCAACAGAATGCAAGGAAAGGCTAGATTGGGAAGAATGGAGAAAGGCAATTTCCGCAGAATTAATCTCTCTGAACAAAAGAATTGATGTTTGGGACTATGTGCCGCCGCCTACCCATATTCACCCCGTAGGTCACAAATCGGTTTTTGTTCGGAAGAGAAATGAGAATAATGAAGTCGTACGGTACATGCGTGGAATAATGAAGTTGCAAAAGGTTTCACTAAGCATCCAAGAGTTGATTATAAAGAAAATTATTCCCCGATCATGGGTGGAATTTCCTTTAGGTACCTAATCTCAATGGCAGTCAACTTAAGGTTGAAAATAAAATTGATGGATGTTGTTACGGCATATCTTTTTGGAAACTTGGATTTGGACATTTACATGAAAGTACCGGAAGGTATTCCAATCCCGAACCAAGACAGAGCAAATAGAAACCTATACAGTGTGAAGTTGGAAAAATCACCGTATGCACTTAAGCAGTCAAGAAGAATGTGGTATAATTGCTTGAGTGAATTTCTAAGCAAGAAAGGCTACACAAACAATGAAAACTGTCCCTGTGTTTTCATCTAGCAATCCTAGAATGTATTTTGTATAATCTTTGTCTACGTAGATGATTTGAACATCATCGGGACAAGTGAAGAGAGAGTTGAAGCCAATTCATATTTGAAATCTGAATTTGAAATGAAGGACTTGGGTAAAACAAAGTATTGTTTAGGCTTGCCGCTTAAACATGTCCAAGGAGGAATTTTAGTGCACCGATCATCCTACACTCAAAAAGTGCTTGAGAGATTTGGATTTGAGAAAGCGTACCCCGCTAAAACCCCAATGGTCAGGAGGTCATTACAAGCAGACCAAGACCCATACAGGCCTCAAGAAGAGGGGGAGGAAGTCCTGGGACTTGAGTTCCCGCATCTGAGTGTGATTGGAGCACTCATGTATCTCGTGAATAGCACTAGGCCAAACATTGTGTTTGTTGTGAAGTTACTAGCCAGATAGAGTGCAGAACCCGCCAAAAGGCATTAGAGAGGGGTCAATGACATCTTCCGTTATCTCCAAGGAAGTAAAGATCTTGGCTTGTTCTCCAAAAAGAATCAAGACTTGAATTTGGTTGGCTATGCTGATGCTGGGTACCTGTCTGACGCACATACTGCCAAGTCACAGAATGGATATGTTTTTCTTTGTGGTGGAACAGCAATTTCTTGGAAGTTGTCTACGTAGACACTCGTCGTAACATCGACAAACCACTCGGAAATCATCGCATTATATGAAGCCTCCCATGAATGTGTATGACTTCGAGGAATGGTTCGCCGCATCCAGAAGTCATGTGGTTTGAATAATAAGCAAACTCCCACTATCATTTATGAAAACAATGCAGCTTGTGTTGCTCAAATGTAGATGGGTTATGTGAAAAACAATCCCATGAAGCATATTAACCCCAAATTCTTTTAAACTCATGAAATGCATAAGATGAACAAGACTAAGATTTTGCACACTAAGTCATGCAAGAATTTTGCAAATTTATTCACTAAGTCACTCTCAGCATCTACTTTCAAAAGGTGCCTTAAAGGAATCGGGTGAAGAGAATTTGAGAAGTGCAGATTTCTAGGGGATAATCTTTACATACTCCTAAATAAATCTTCAACATGAAGTATGAGTACCCAATGTTAAATCTTGAAGATTAACATTCAAATTTGGATGAATTGTACTCTTTTTCCCTTGGTGAGTTTTCATAAAAGTTTCTCACATAAGGTTTTTAATAAGAAAATTCATGCAACACAGCAAGCATATGCTATATGCTCTTCCTCCAAGGTTTTTTCTCTCTGGGGTTTTATAGAGTTTTTAGGCATATGCATCTCGCGGCAAAGCCCCAAGGAGGAATGTTGAGAAACGAAGTTGGGCTAAGAAAGCCGGTGTGCCCTATTTGCCAAAACCCTATACTAGCTATAAAAGGAGGAGAATCCCCAGTTGTACAAAAGAAGAAACTAAATAGAAGTATGATACTTTCCCCTACCTTTTGTGTCTCTCTGTGATTGTTCCTCTATAGATCTATTAAGGGACCATTAGTCTACGTCTGGTAGTACTGGTTCCTTAATAAAAAACAATGCATTGGGATGGTACTGATTAGGCCTTCTCCAACCATTGCTCGTCCCGACTCCCGCTCCCGTCGCAATGGGAAAGGGGAGTGAAGGGAGCGAGCATGCTGCTCCAACGATGTATCCTCCCCGCCAAGCCACTGTAACATCCTTATTTTCAAAAACTAAAAATCATCATGCATCATGTAATTGCATTTTAATGAATTTCTCTAGAATTTAAAACTTTTTGAAAATAAGTATGTTACATTAACACTTGAACTTATAAATCAAATAATTTGGTTTCTCTAAAAAAGCAGAGTTTTAAATGAGATTTTGTCAAGGGTTTAACCCTAGTTTTTAAAAAAAATAGATTTATTTGAAAAGAAGTTTGTTTTTAAATGTGATTCTAAAATCTTGCAAAAGCAAAACCTTTAATAAATGATTTCTCAAGATAAATAATTTATTTGAGTCCTAAAAATACTTTATTTCCCATAAAGAAAATAGTTTTGAGTTTCTCATTTCAAATAAAAGCCCAAGCTTGCAAAAGCCTGTTTTAAAATCCTAGCCCTAAAACAAAAGGTTTTGGTAATTTCCTTTCTCATATCAAATAGGTGTTTGGTAAAATAAAATGTTTTCGTAAACAAATTTATTTTGATTTATATTTGAACGTAAATGGGAACTTAGATTTCCCCAAGGCTGGCCACTTTGGTAAATCAAGTTTTCAAGAATTTAAAAATGAAATGTCTTTGTTTGAAAATCCTTTGGAAAGTAAAATCATGGCATCCTTGCATGTGATTTAACCATTTTAAAAATCTTTTTGAAAATATGCATGTTACTCTATTTAATTTTCTAAAATCCTAATTAAAAAGATTTGCTTTTAAAATATTAATTTTGAAACATTTAGTAAAACCTATTATATTAGTTTGTAAAATTTGTGATTTCAAATTAAATTTCTGAAACGACAATTTAAACTTAACCGAAATAAAATTTAATTGCAAATTAAAGCGGTTAACTAAATAAATTATTAATTTTTCTATTTAACCCCTACCTATTTTCTCTCTCTTCCTTTTCTCTCTCTCTATGACAAGTAGGCCTTACTTGTCACTCTCTCCCTCTCTCTCTCCTCAACCATCTCTCACTGACACCCCCTCCTTTCTATCTCTCCCTCACGTGCTCTCTTTCTCTCTCACTTCTCTCTCTCTCTCATGCTCACCCCCGCGTGGCACCTCTTCCCTGGGCAGCTCGGCACATGCTTCCCACTCTCTACTCCACCCTCCCAAGGGCCCTCTTTCCTCTATTCACACGCTAGCTCCCCGGCCATTTCCTCCTCCTCAGTCCTTCCTCTCTTCTCACTCTTCTTCCTAGATCCACCGCGCCACTCCCTCAATCCCTCCTCGACCAATTCTCTCCGACACCTCCCTCCTCCTACTCCCTTCTCTCCATTTTGGCCAGCCCTCGCCGGAGTCGTCGCCGGAGCGCGCGGAGCGCCGTCGCCGAGGCCGCCATTCCCCTACACACCGTCGGAGCTACACGCCCGGTAATCCCTCGCTCTCTCTTCTCCCCTAGCATCCCTAGGCCTCTAGGAGCCCATCCCCGTCGCCGACACCACCCCTCCTTCGCCAGAGACAGCCGGCACCATGCTACCTCCTCTGCCTGACCCCGGCCTCGCCGCCGCGCCGCCTCGGCCGTGCTCGCCCCGAGCCCGAGCCGTCTCCTCACTCCCCTGACGTCCCCCTTGCTCGCCGACCCTACTGCCTCCCTCCCCTCGCCGCAGGCAAGCGGATTTGACGGAGCGTCGCCGTCCCTTCCAAGTTCCACCTCAGCTGACGCCGACCTCGCCACCATCCTTTCCCCGGCCGGTTGTCACCCCCCCGAGCACCCCTCTTGCCTCCCTCTCTCTTTCCTCCTCCCTCCCGTCGCCGGTGACCCGCCGCTTCATGGTATTGGCCCTACGTTGTCTTGCGCGCGTTGCAGTCGGGCCACGCGATCTGGGCGCTTCCCAGTCAGGCTGCGTGCAGGCGCCTCGGCGGTTTGGTGCCTGATGGCGGCTGTCCTTTGTGTAGTTGAAACAACCTATACATCTAATTCGTGCTTAGCTATAGATTAGCAATGCTGTAAACCGTTGAAAGTGCAGTGGTATTAAGACAAGGTATTATTTTGTAAATTAAACATAGATGCTATTATTCAGTACCAAGGATAACTGGATTCAACTGCTAAAAGTTCACCAAAAATTCATTTCTTTATTGATCAACAATCAAATCTAATACATGATTGTATTACAAATCTTTGTTACAAAACTGATGTATATATATATGCAATTGAGTTTACATGATACTACTACTAGTATAGTACAACAATTTAGTTTGTCTTTCGCTTTTCTCTGTTCTTTTTCCTCTCTTCGGTCAGAGAGATTGTTGCTCCGCCTTCGCCCAAGAAGTCGCCAAATAAATTTGGGTCACCAAAGACTGTAAGAAAATAACAAGCATATTAGACATTTAGAATTGAGGCACGCTATTAACAAAATTGTTAAGTAGAATCTATTCAGAAGGAATGCCAAGATTTAATAGGATAATGTAAACAAAAGTGGAGTGAACCAATATAAAGGGAGGAAAATAGAATTAGCCGTCAGTATCTATGCGATTAAGTCATAGGAACGCCAGGCCGTCCGGGGCCAGCCGGCCTTCCTCATCGCTAATTTTCATCATCCGGCTATAAAAATACAAACCTGTCAATCCAAAAACTTAATAGTTATTGGACGATGTTAGACGACGTTTCAAGTCCAGACTCAATTAGTATCTTAACACTGCCACCATGTTGAGCCAACCATTGGCTCTGATTTAGTCAGGGCACACAATTCAAATCAGCTCAGGCTTTAGATGGCCAAAGCCCTGCACAACCTTGGCCAGAAATGGCAAGGCTGAACCAACCGCCAATTTGCACCATTCGATCCCCCTTAAAATCGGTGATGCATGCCCCAAGGTGGCATGGAAATGTAACCACCCCGCCAAGAGATTCAGAAGAAGAAAACCACCCCACCCATAGATTCCAAAGAGAAAACCACCCACCCACGGCTTCCATCGAAACCACTGCGATAAGAATACTGGGAGTGCGGTATCAAACAGAGAACCACCGCGAAAGAATGGTGGGAGGCGGTATCTAGTTACCCAGCCCTCCCCAGTACATATAGCCATGCACAGTGCACTCTTTTCAGTCTTGCCAAATGAGGTAACCAGCCCAAACAGGTAAATCCCTCTAGCAAACCATTTCCCCTTTTGCTACTGATAGTAACAGAGCTAAGCAATAGGTAGAGACCAGGGTAGTGGAGGCAAGGAGGCTGCGGCTGAGGCAAGGAGGTGGGAGAGCAGCAGCCCACACCTTCAGCTGCAGGAGTGCATCTAGGGAGGGATATCACATCACTGCTACCAGTACTTGAATCCCAGTAGGGTCTTATGAACCCAGTAGCCTTTCCCCATTTTTAAGACTATACTTCATGCAGGATCATCACCACTAGTGTAGGCACTTAGGCAAGATTTAATCTAGCTTCTATAAGCATTTCATGCATATAATCATCTAGCAAGAAATCAACTAGTAGTAGAGAAACTAGTGTAATAATCAAAATGACTATAAGCTTGGCGTCTAGGTAAACCAAACTCAGTAGGGTTGTTCAGCTCGAACATTAGAGAGAAGGGCAGCGGCTGTCTAGCAAGGAGCCTAGCTAGGAATTGGGGTTGCCGCCGGCGCCTGAGCCGAGCGATTGCTCCCCGGCGCAACCATTCCCAACCCACGCGAGCACGGCGGCCATCCAACCAACACCCAATCCAGGACTTCTACACAAATCCAAACATAGAGGCATCCTCTCAACCACTGTATAATCTCCACAGATTACTTCCCAAATCCTACCCCTAAACTCTCTTAGGAAATCAAGCATATAGGACATACACAAATGGTACTTTCAGAGCAGCTAACAGTAGGGTTAACTGAGAAAAATTTGAAGAAAATACGCATAGATCGAAGAAGAAGCACTTAGCCATTTCACATCATCGGGTCATTGTTGCGCCGGCGCCGAGGTACTGGTCGAGCCACGGCTAGGGCGTAGCCGGGCCTCAACCGCACCATCCATGGCGGCCGGAGCACGGAGGCGGGCGCAAGCAGCGCGCGACCGCCTACAACGCGAGGAGAAGGAGTAGGCAAGAGAGAGCCCGGCGGCACCTCGCCGGAGGAGCGGCGCGTGGTGGCCTGCCAGAATCGGGCAGATCCCGGGCGGCAAGGGGCCCCAGAAGAGCGGTGGATGCCCACGGCGTGGCCACCCAGATCCCCAACGCCGGAGCCGCGAGGACATGGACGCACGCGAGCAACCGCGCCTCTGAACCCCTTGGTCGGCACCGCGCCGCCGCCGGCCCGACGCAGAGGACGGCGCACGGGAGAAGGAAGGAAGGGGGCAAGAGCAGGAGCACGGGATGGAGAAATGGGGAAATTAGGGATTGAGCCACCTAGTAGAGGACTGAGTAGGCAAGTCATCTAGCCGGCCGGAGCCAAGCCACGCCGAGCTCGGCTTGAAGCCGATCCTAGCCGGCTCAGGTTAGGGTAGATGCTAATGATTTCTATATAAAAGGAACTTAATCAAAAGCAAATTGATAAGTAACTATTATATCAGCAAACCGCCACTAATAACAGTAGTATTAGTACCTTTAGATTTTTCGGTAGATAGCATTATTAAGCTTCTATTTTTGTAATAAGCTAAAAATCGATATATTAGCGGGTACGTTGTAGTTGCGCAATATGACATTTTCCGTAAACCTAGTGAACCGAAATCCGGGAAATTATTTCAGGCATTCATCTAGACGACAAGGAGTGTGAACCTTTGGATTGCCCGGACCATCCGATTGAGTATCCGAAATCAGGCAAGCTTCCCTTGACTTCTGGAGGTTTATATTTTGGGATACAAGCTATGTTGAAACTGCAGCATTTAAAATTATAATTATTATTCTTCAAATGATTAAATGGATTCGTAAGGACAGAAGGGGCAGTTTTGGTCGATGGAGCGACCGAGCTGTTGAAGTATTTGGTGGGTGAAGAGTGCTCTGTAAAGGATAAAAGGGAAGGTGGGACTCTTCATATAGGTATTATATAAGGATAATATACCTATCACTCGGCATTGATCCGTAAAAATCTAGTATCAACCGGAGTTTCATGGTTGATCAGAGAAGGTGATCTAAGAAGGTTATTACAATCTCCACATTGGGTATGTAGATAACTAGGAGGGGTGGGTGAGCGTGCCCAGGGTATAACTACTGTTAGCTATACCCATGGTTCCCCGACCAAGCGATTATAGTTACGCCAGAGGATACTCATGGCGTCGAGGAATGAGTATAACGGTTGCGAGAGCAAATTGGTGGGGACAAGGTAGTGAGAGAGAGGTCCGTGCCTAGAGCACCACAATTTTCTCATCAACCGGGTTGGAGATGTAATTCACCTATTAGATGCACGCTCTGAGTTTCAGAATACGTTCCGGACGATTTCGGTAAAGTGGTACACACCTGCGCAGGGTTAAATCATGAATTCATGCCAATCTCTTGGAATGGGGATTACGGAGGCTAAGTCCGTATCATATACGAGTGTTAGTAGAATTTTTATATTAAAAATCGACTCACTCTTGAAAAATTACATCCTTTTTGGGTGCCGGTGAAAAGAGGTATGAGATGGGAAGATATGATGAAAAAGGAGGAAGAGAAACTGTCTCTTTTTATTGTCTTATTATATGGAGGCTTGCTGAGTACTTTGTACTCACCCTTACTATCATCATTCTTTTTAGACACAGGGACGGAAAATGAGACAGTTGAGTATATTCTGGTGGAGGAGCACGTGGAGTGCCTCGATGTGACGGAGGCCCCAGAAGAATATGGTACAATAGAGGATTATCTCTAAAGAGTTCTCAGGCGACGGAATAAGAATAAATAAGGAACTCTAGTTAGCATCTTCTAGATATGAAGCTGCATTTTATATGTATCGAACTAAGTGGGCTTGTAATAATTTGGCCGGCGTGGTAAAACATGATGGCATGTATATATTAAAGTCATGAATGTTTCTTGTAATAATGTTCTGCTGCAATCTCTGATTTGGGCATTGCATTTAGCATGTGCATCCAGAGGAGGATGAGTTGCTAAGTGTATAGGCCTACACCCCCATAATTACTTCATGTTTTAGTAAGGCAGTGCTATTAGCATATGGTAATTAGGAGGGTCGTGTCAACTGTTCTGGCCCGATTATTATTTTGTTAAATATAAAATGTGTTAAAAATTGTAAAATTAATATCTGTAATTTTGTAACTCCAAATCCGGTGAAATAAATTTCTAAAAATTCATAAAAATGTGAACTTTATTTTAAAAATATCATTTGCAAAATTGCATGCATATTATTATATGGTTTTCAATGATTTTCTAAATATAAGATAATGCATTTAATACCATGCTAATTATTTATGTCTATTTAAAATGAAATTTAGAGTTTTAAAATATGTTAATAAAATAAAAACAATGTTAATTCATTTACCTTATATTTAGTTTATTTCCTACATTGTTTATTTAATAGAACATTATTTATCTAATTACTTTTAATGGTTTGTGCCATTTTAAAAAGTAAAATCGATTTCCAAAAATCATAATCAAATGCAAGCATTACTCTATCATATTCATGCATGCTCATTCATGTATTATTTTTGCATGCATGTTTTCATGCAATGTGTTGAATGTGTGTTATTTGATATCGCTAGATCCGATCGATTTCGCATCGGGAACTGAAGACCAAGCCGGGAGTCAGCTACACTTCAATCACGACAAGTTATTGTTGACAATCCCTCCCTAATTGCCTTCGATCATATTGATGCCTAGTTTTACAAATGCTTTCTTAGATGTTTATTAAATGTGCATAGCTATGTTAATCACACAATATTAGTTTGGTAGGAGTTTAGTTAAGAACCTAATACACTTTAATTATGTCATTAATCCTGATTCTTGATAACCTTAGGCTAATTAATTCTTAATTACCTGATAATCCTTGATTAGCTTAAATAATCTTGCTTAGTCGTGCTATTGGTCCTTATTGGCAGTTTTTCCACATGATTAATAAACCACCCTTGATTTAATATTTGTTTTGATTCAAAGTATCTCTCTGTTTGCAAATGCTCATTTGATTAGCAGTAGCAGGGTGCTACCGTGGGAAAACTGTTAGTGCCAGGTGGCAGGTATGTCACCTGGGGGTTTATGAAAATGTTTGCAAAACTTGATTAGGGTGGATGGATTGTTTGGCGGGTGCGGTGGGCACGAGACTTGGGTCTAGTGTGGAAACCACCCCAGTCCCTAAGGACCGCGACCTTGTGGTTGTCAAGACTAAGTACAATAGTACGACCATGAGTGCTTGTAAGGGCGGGCCCTGGCTGAGTACCTTTTAAACTCTTAGTTTGGACATCCCGTGTGGTGGAGTAGGAGCGAGGTTATCATCGACCTACTAGGCTCAAGAGGGGGCTTCAGCCAACTGGGGTTACCAGTGCTGCGGTGGAAACCTTAGAAGGAGATGCCAAGCTAGGAGCTAGACTGTTAAAGACCTTGTTGTGATGACCTCCAATGGGAGGAAATCATGTCTCATGGGTAAATCATACGACCTCTGCAGGGTGTAAAACTAGATAGCCGTGCCCACTGTTAAGGGCGGACGACGGTGGTGCTGCCACAATGGTAGTTTTCTTCCCTCTGTTTCTAAATGCTTTCAAAGAGAAAAATGACCGGTGCCGTGTTCGTTTTGGGAGCCTACGGTGGTTACCCGTGAGGAGATGACCTTTGGTGGTTTACTCGACGTTTGGGATTTGTTCGTACGGTGGTTTAACTGTTAATAGCGAATGGTCCTTTGGTGGATTAACCGTGAGAAAAAATGTTTTGGATGAAAACCACGATTTGCATCATGTGAGCCAACTTTCGGGTATGAGCCGGCTTGGACCGGATGATTTAAATATTTTATCAATTGACATGACTACTTCACTTCTTTCCTAAATTGCTTTTCAAACCTTTGGTGAACTATTTCAAAATTTGCTTGCCGCAACTAAGCCCTACCCTCCCTTTGTTTTTGCCATGCATGTCAATATGTCAATTGACTTCCGAGTATTTGCACCAATACTCACCCTCGCCTTTTACCGCGGGGCTCCACATTCCAACGTGCAGGTTCGGAGTACCAGGGTGACCCAGAAGATGGTGATCCCGAAGCCTACATCTTCGCCGACGGAGTCCAGGATGAGGAATATCCCAACGGCTAGGATTGCGCTCCTCTAGCTCTGCCTATGGGGTTGTTTGGTTTATCTCTTTTGGGAGTTGTAGTTTGTAAAATCAAGACTTCTGCTTTTGTAAGGCCGTCGAGCCAAACTATTGTAACCACGCCATGTGGCGCACTCTGATATATTATGTAAATTAATCATTATAGTTGTGATCCAAGTTCTAGAAATCTGTGTGTACTAGCTACTTGATCCAGGACTAGTACAGGTAAAAGCACAGAAGGGACCTTCCTCGCCAAGGGGGTTCTCGACAGCCACCCGTGAGATATGAGAGAGAATCCCTCCTCCCCCGGATCCTCTTTCCAGTCCCGTCCATGCTCAGGATTGAGGCTGCACACAACGACTAGCGAAGCGTGCGCCGTTACAGACTCCGGGTCCAAGGTGGGAGAGGGCAGCATAGTTTTCTGGCAGCCTCAGCTGGAGGCATTGCAGGCGCCCGGTAGAGGCATCGCCAGCTGAGACTGTCTTCGAATCGGTCAACGGCGAGGTGAGCGAATCGAGCAGCATCGGTGGCGCCAAGAGAAGTGCGCCTGCGGTGACCGCTCCTGCTGATCTAGGCTCCACGGCTAGCGGTGAAAGGTACATGCCCGAAGGCTATTTTTGGTAGTTGGATTGGCTGGATTAGGGTCAATTGGGGCTGGATTCGGGGTTGATTTAGTGCCGGATTGGGGTCGATTAGGGTTCTTGAGAAGAGGGGCAATGGATTTTGGTCGATTAGTGCCAGATTGGGGTCGATTATCACTGGAGTGGGAGTACATCATGCTGTTGCCAGCGGCAGCAGCAGCAACGGAGCTGCATCAACAGCTGGGGCAACGGAGCTGTGGATGCGGCTCTGGAAGCGGCAGAGTAGGCTGCGGTGGCTGAGTATGATGCTGAGGAGGATTGGGCTCCATTAAAGTAGGATTGGGGTCGATTGGAGTTAGGGTTGGCGTTGATTAGCGCTGTTATTAGTAATTGAACTAAATCCTGTCAATCCATACATTCAATTATGTCATCTTCTGCATGATTGGAAGCAAGATTTGTCAGTGTTAACACCTCTCCCATATATTAAACTAGATCCCATGGCTTCATATGATGATTGTATGACATCTTTGTTCATAGACTTGTGATAATATTGCTTATCGGTTTCATGAATTAATGTCATGACATTGTTCATCAAATATGATTTGGTTGTGAGACACATTGTTATTATGATAATGTTCTAAACGATCCCTGGTCCATATCATTACGAGGAGCGTTAATGATTTGATCAGCACATATATTGATTGATGGTATTGTTTCACATACTATAGATATGGAGATATCAAATCAATAATGTGGACACATGTTAGAGAACATGGGTGGTTGGATAAACTTACTCCGAGACATTGCTGAGATTGTTATCTACAAAGTGCCATCAACGTGTAGTCTCAAGTAGTACATCTATATGATCCTTAGACCTGAGATCATCATGGAGACCCAGCTTGTGGAGTCGTATGCTTTGGTGTTATCAAACGCTACACTGTAACAGGATAGTTATAAAGATAACTGCTGGGTATGCGGTGAAGCATGGCATAAGGATGTGATTGATCAAGATGAAATTTGCCCCTTCTCGATAACGGGAGAGATATCTCTGGGCTCCTCGGTGTGGATGGATAAGAAAAGCGTACGGCCGTACTGATATGATTAAAGAGTTAATCATAATATTTATATCCATCACATTGACGAGTGAATGGTCGAGCTATCACAAGGGTGGCACGTATATCGCCTTGAGCTTGACTGATATCGTGTGGCAAAAGGATCGGTATGTTGAGTGTATCAGGGTTCAGCCGATAAGATCATTCTGTGCATTTGGCGGTCAGTATGTACTGGTAGGCACCACTATTGATCTGTGGATTAGAAAGGGACTTTTTGGATTCACGGGCGACTTGCACATGAATCTAACGGGTCACACACTTAATGGGTTAGAACTTATCTAGTGGATTTGATCTATTAAAAGAAGAGTTTGTGCACGGATATAATCCGCGTAGGAATTGGAGTCCTACTGGGCCTCGACTAGAGCCCACTAGCGCATCCATAAAAGGGGAGGCTTGGGATGGCGCCCGTGATAGATAGACGAGCTCTCACCAAGCCCTAGCCGTCGCGCCCCTCCCGCTCGTCTTAAACCCTAGCCGCGTGGTGAGGTGCTAGAACATCCCGCATGGCTTTCCTTCCCCGGACGTGTGGATACCATTAGAGGTGCTACCGCACGTGGACACGCTGATCGGTGGAACCTCCAATGACGACGACCACGACGACCTTGCGGTGCTCAGCTATGGCCACGTGCTGCACGATGCTGCTCGAGGATGTTTAACGACCAGCGAGGAGGAGGTGTTTGGTGTGTACAACTACTTCCTCGACACGTGTGACTCTGCTTCCGTTGCCTCTGCGCGACAAGGATAACGATCCGTGATCCCCTATTGCATGTGATCTTGGGTGGTTGCGGTAGAAAATTTTTGATTTATGCTAGCGTAGCCTACCTGTTCCCCAACAGTTGTGCAGCGTAGCCTAGTCCCAGCATCACCCGAGACCTCAGATTGGTTCAAATCTGGCCTGAAGGACTCCGAAAGCTCATTCGACATCCTTCCGTGCTGCGGCATGCATCCCTGAGAAGTGGATCCTCCTGTTGCCTCGAGGTAGCAGGATTGGCTTCACAACGTTAGCTCATTCAGGATATATACCATCTGCTAGGTAATAACCCATGTTGTAGTTGTTCCCGTTGATTGAGAAGTTCACCTTCGGAGCGGTGCCGTCAGTGTTACTGGAAAAAACATTAAATTGGTGCATAACATTTATGTCATTAAAACTCCTTGGCATGCCGAAGAAAGCATGCCAAATCCATAAATTGTACGAGGCAACCGCTTTCAACAATATTGATGACTTGCGGGTATGGCCCGTGTATGCACCGTGCCATGCCTCTGACAATTCTTCCAAACCCATTACATGCAATAGATGTTCCCCAGGATCCCTGGGAAGCCTCTCTGCTTGCCGACGGCCAGGAGGCGTGCCGTGTCCTGCAGGGTTGGAGCTCAAAGATGTTCGGCTTGAAATATTGCAATGACGGCGTGGACGAACTTCTTCATTGGTAGAAGGGCCGTGCTTTTCCCCTGTACACACGTACTCATCAATCACATTTGCGGGCACGCCATATGCCAACTAACGAATGGCTGCAGTCATCTTTTGCAGCAACGACAACCCAAACTTCCCTGTGGCGTCCCACTTTTGTTTGAACCAGTCGTCATGTGCTTCGACAGCGACCGCAGTGTGCAAGAATAGCCGGCGACTCCTTCTGAACCTGCCAAGATACAAGGAAGCAAATCATTTTTCAGGGTGCATACTTTGTATGTGAAAGTCAATTACACGACCCTTCTGCCAGTACCTGCGCCTGAAAAATATATGCCTATATACAGTTGAACTTGTGAAGTAATCCCTGTACATCCTTGTAGCACCATCGGGATGCCCTCTATCGATGATGGTGTGTCTAGGAACTGAGCGCCGCCAGCGGTTGCCACTCTGCGCAACAAGTCCTCCTCAATAACGGCGAGAAGAATAAGTTGTTCGTCATTGTCGCTGGACGAAGAGAAATATGCGGCGGATGACCCTTCGATCAAAACTCATATCTCTCTATGTGATTGACGGTTCTGATGGAAATCAGCTCAAGCTTGTCCCTTCCATTTATAGGCCTACAAGGGATCCTTCTCCTACAAGGTATCCTGTATGCCACAATTTCTTACCTTGCACGCAATCTTCCTAATAGGTGTTCCTTCACTAGCAAGTTACGTTATTATTCACGGTTCCTTATATGAGAAGCTATGAAATTTCGAGTTCACGCTGTCAATGTCGTCATCCCATTTGCACTTTTCTCCGATGTAGTAATGCAATTCGTACAATTCAAAATTTTAAATTCTAATATTTGCAATAACTTTATCATCATTTTTCTGTGGTAACGTACCATATATGTTGTATGCATGTACGTGTACTTCATGTCATACAAATACGGTATCACGAGCCGCTGTTATGAGAAATTGGTAAAAAATTGAGTTCTGAAAGGAAAGTGAATTGAGAAGAAAATGCTGTTGGAACGTATTTCTAGGAAGAAAATCAATCCAGGAAGGGAATCTCCTCAAGGATGGGAAGGAGAATGGAAAGAAGGGAATATGGACGGAGAAGGTCTTAGAGTATTCGCAGCAGAAAACCTATAGCACTGTAGTACTGACTTTTTCATAATAGAGTTTCTGGTGGAGTGAAAGAATCTTTTAGAATATAGTATAAAATGTGAAAAAATTTTAGAGGGATGAATAGAGTAATAGTGAATAATATTTTAGAGTAGTGGCGATAGCGTTTTCGGTGGAGATGCTCTCTTAGAGCATCTGGAGCAGATACTCTATAATACTGTAACTCGGGATAGAGTAGTTGGTGCAGGGAAGGAATCTTTTAGAGTGTAGTGTAAAGTGTGAAGAAAATTTAGAGTGTTAGATAGAGGAAGTAGTGAATAGTGTTATAGAGTGAGAGGATAGAGTAGCATTAGAAATGCTCTTACACGAGACACCATGGGACTGCAAAGCCATTCATTCATCGGTAATACATCCACGCATAGGTATAGAACTCCCCGTCCTATCCTTGCCGTCCGTTGTGCATCGAGACGCTGGCTAAATCATCGACCTCGCCATCGAGCCCGCCGCTACCCGCCGCCGCCGCCACCGGCGATCATCCCCGCCGCGCGGCCGTGACGACCACGCCGGCTTGGCCTCGGGCTGAGGGGATGGCTCACGCCGCCTTGCTCGGCGCGCAGCGGCGGCACGGCGACGGCGGGGTAAGACGGGGAACTCCATTCGGGGGCACAAAAGCGGCGTTCTTCATTCATGTGTTTCCGGAAAAGTCCGCTTGGTCCCGAAAATTTTTGAACTCGTTGTCTCCTCTCCTCTAGCTCAAGCTTTGCCGACCACACCACCGCACTTTTTTTCCAGCTTGCGGCGGCGGGCCGGAGGAGACATGGCCGGAAAGAAGCACACCGTCATAAACTCCCCTGCCTCTCCCTCCGCGCACCGCAACGGCAGTGCCGCCGCCTCCAACTCCAAGCGCCAACCTAAGATGGCCTCCGCCTCACCCTCGGGTGCTCCCAAACCCCGCAAAAGCTCCAAGCCGGCGCCGGCAACCACGAAGAGCAAGCGTGACGAGACGGACCCGCAAGGGGGAGGCAAGCGCAAGAAGCTGCAGGCATTGGGCCAAGCGGCGACGCCCACCAAGAAGACGAAGCGCGACGACCCGGGACCCAAACCCCAGAAGCACAAGGTAGCCAAGCTCGAGAAGAAGAAAGCGTCCGGCGGAGCGGAGAAGCCCGCGCTGTCGGCGTCCACACCCAATAAGAACCACAAGGGAGCCAAGCGAGAGAAGCAGGCAGCGTCCGGCGGATCGGAGAAGCTCTCGGCCACGCCCACGAAGAAGCAGCAAGCGTCCCGCGGAGCGGAGAAGCCCACGCCCAGTAAGAGGAAGCGCGGCGACGTGGAGACCCAAAAGGAAGCGAAAAGCGCCAGTAGAGCGTCCGGCCAAGCGGGGATCGACGCACCCGCGCCCGCGGCGAAGCGGAAGGACAAGGCGTCGGCGGCGGCGGGTGCCGGCCAGGGCTCGTGCAGCTTCCCGATGGGGCGGGTGCGGCTTCTAATGCGGGCCGAGGACGCCGGCATCCGCCCTTCCAGTGAGGCTGTCTTCCTCATCAGCAAGGCCTCGGTATGATCCCCTCCCGATATTTCCTCACTTTTACTCTTATGAGATGATTTACGTTAGCAAATAGAAGAAGTTAGAGAATTGAGGCTTCGTGTCATTCTATCACGATTTAGGATGGAATTTAGTGTAGCTACTGATATTTAGTTTGGGATGCCATCAGCATCCACAAGGCGTTCAATGAATTGTCTGAGGTTCCCAAGGCTTGCTTTGGGTTGAGCTAACCAAAATTCAGCAAAGAAGCTTTGTCTACTTCTGCTGCTATCAAACTGATTGTGTGAGGGGATCTGTGACTGAGGGCAATTTAAAGTTGTGTTTGCAGTGAATTCCTAGTTAGCCTAGTAATTCATGTCTAAGTGGTTTATTTAAGGAGCAATGGTAATATCCAGATTCCAGAGAGAATACTGTTAGGTTGTCCTTCGTTTTAGGGTTGAGGGTTGGGTTAGTTCATTTCTATTTCTTTAATTTGTCAAAGGGAAACTTAGTTTAAAATTTCAGCTAGATGTATCCGGAATTCAAATAATTCATCGTCTCATGTAAACTTTGTTTACTAGTGGAAGAAAACGAGGCTGTTCATAATTTACAGAATAACGTGTAGGCTGCCTATTCTTCTTCTTCTGTATTGGTACGACACCTAGTTCCTCGCGGTTATTATCATTTTCATAGTGTGTATGTTGACAATATTTATTTGCTTGACTAGCTTATCTGATCATGTGATCGAGAATTTACATAACATCATTTGATGCAAATTTTCGTGTCTGGTATTTTGGATAAACAAAAAGTGAGCTTTCCCATGAAGTGATGCCCCAGTCAGGAAAGTTCATGGGATGGAGATTTTTGGTGATTTGTTTTCATGGAGGTAGGTAGGGAGTCAATGAGATGAGGCATGAATGTGACAAGAAAACCGACTCAAAGGAAGAATAAAATTATTGGAGAGGACCTTCTTCCAACATAGAACATGAAAAAGAAATTGCTTTCTTTGCTATTTTTTAATACTTCAAATTTCTTGTGGGAAAAATTGGTCTATTAGCTGTGTTCCAACCTGCCATTCATTTGCGAATGCCTATTGGTACGTCATGCTTGAACGGTTGCACCGCCTTTCGAAAATTTGAACTTGATAGTGTCCTATTACCGATGTTACTTATAGCTGTAATTTCAGGAGTTATTCTTGGAGATATTTGCAGAGGATGCTTATCACAATGCCCTGAAGGAACGGAAGAAGTCAATCATTTATGAAAACCTTTGTAAGTGTTCCATCCTTCCTTGTCATTTTCAATTTCTTTATTGACTATGCTGTAAATTCAATTTGTGTTGAAATGCAAAAAATGAGTGTATTTATATATAAGAGTGGAGTAGAAATGCAAAGGCATAAGAATACACACACACAGATCAGGAAAACAGACATGGCCTACTAAGGCTTGTTTGCTTGTTCTGCAAGGTTGCATCAATAACAGAAGTTCTGAAAAATGACTTTTTTCTCAAAAAAAGAGAAAAAAAATGTCTTTGTTCCTCACCTCTCAAATACTGAAGGCTTCCTGTATCTTTCGCTGTTTGAAACTTCACATATCTGAAGGGCCTCCCTAGAGCATATAATTGTTATATTTCACACCTGTAAATTTTAAAAAAGTTATTACAATTTCTATATCCTCTTGCTCCTTTTTTTTCTGATCTTGAATAGGCTATGTTACATTCCTAATGCATCTGTATGTGAGTGTGTGTTAACTTTGCCTTAGTATAAAATTTTCAATGCCTGCCTGGTTCTTAACGACTATTACTGTGTTCAGTTGTTAGTATATTATATTATTGTGTCTGAAATTTGGCTTCAGGTTGGTTTTCCATAAACAAGAAATTTTGACATCGACCTTTGCTCTGTGATCACTGTTATTTTTCAGCGAATTAGATGTCCTTTCTTGAATTCTTGTTCATCACATACAGTACCTAAATTTATCCTCATGACTGCATGTGCATTATTTCCCTTCTTAGTGTTCATAAGATTGAACTGTCGTTGGATTAATTCGTAATGAACTCAATCCCCCAAGATAAGCTGTGGCGGAAAAACATAATCCCATAAACACATGTTTTTTTGCATCTCACAGGATCTGCGAGCTGTAAATGGTTATTTGAGAAATGCATATATCTGTAGTCTTCAGTGTCGGTCATCCTAAGTCGTAGACATGCTTATGTTCTTTGTCCAGTTGTCCCCATTTGCAGTGACTTTGGGCCATAAGGTGCCTTTTTTGCTGTGTGTGTTGTTCTTACCGTATCCCATCATTTTTTTTTTCAGCAACCACAGTGTGCAACCAGAAAAGATACAAGTTTCTATCAGGTCAAAGTTTATCCCCCTTCCTCTTCGTTTAAATATGAGAAATCTTTGTTTATCGGCAAACACTGGTCACACTTTGATACTACTTGTTGTAAGATAAGTACTGACGATACATTTCTGCATATTTTTCCCCAGATTTTGTTCCACAGAAAGTTGCAGCCGGAGATGCTTTGAAGGCAAGCCTGAAGCAATCGTGACCAGCTACTAGTATTTTTCTTTCGCCTGTGTAGGAAGGAGATATGTAGATTGGCATGACAGATTGACAGCGCTCAGGTTTGGAGATTTTTCAGTCATTATCTCCTGGGATCTGTACTATGTTCTGTAATTGCTAGCCGTATGTGTGGTACAAAGAATTCACCGGGGCGCCTTGTTGCAACTTGCAAGCAAGTGAAGCGACTAGCGAGGCGCTTATTTTTTTCAGAAAAAAAAAATGGACAAGCAGGATCCTGTGTTCTGAATTACTACGTCAAACTTGTTTGTAGATTGTGCAAGATGTGTCGGCTCTTGTCTTGAGAAAAAGGGGGCAAATCTTTTTATAAAGTTTTAAATTTCATGGCTGCTATCACTCGAGTATTGATCTCTATGTGCTATCTTATTTGGCGGGTTGTTTTCTTCTTTACTATTGATGAAAATTTTTATTTCTTTAAATTATATAAACATTTTTAAAATAGAAAAAATCATAGTGCTGCTAAATATTTAATATTGTCAGTCTAGATTATTTTTGGTATTTTTACAACAAATATGTTACTAAAAAATGTATAAATGGTTAATATTTTTAACGTCAAAATTTAATCATAAAAATACTAAAAAAATTTAGATTAAAAGTACTGCGATTTTTTCTATTATTTTCTACAATTCGTAAATGCGACTGCATAAATGGATGAGATCCCGATGATAGCTGTTTTAGATTTGAGGATTTCTGCAGTGACATAGAGGTAAATTTCTCAAAAAAGAAGGCATAAAAAGGGGCTTGAAGGCTGAAAGCTGTACGTTGGTTAAACTGGGTGGGCAGCTGATAGTGCCAGTGCGAGGTATCCTTTTGGAGCTGAGAAGCAAAGCACGGGTAGAATGAGAGCAAATGAATTTAAGCCTTGTTCACATGCATGGCGTTTCTGATTCTAAAAAGAAGTGTTGCTTTTATAACCCGATGAGCCTTGCAGCTTAGGGTAGATGCTGCTTAAGACAGACTCAAATGCTGTGCTCTTTAACACTTGCTGGCGCACATGCAACGCATTTGCGCTCCTAAGTCCTAACTACGCTTTGATTACAGATTTGCATTGCAATCTGCGAGGCGACTAGGGCATGGCGCTTTTCTCGTCGCCCAAGTCTCTTGTGTGAAAAGCGTCAACGCCTCGATTCCTTGACATTGTGTTTCGGCTTGGTACGCCGTACACGTGTCGGGCTTCCATTCGCCGCCGCAGGCACGCATGGGTCCAAGCTTGGTAATAACGCAGCATGGTGTTGGATGAAAAATCGTACAGCTTCCACAGAAACCAGGGGGAAAAAATTGCGTTCAAAATTCAAAGACCACGAATCAATTCATATTTGATTTTCTGAAGACGACGGGTGGGTAGCGTACGTTGTGCAGTCAACAACCGGCCTACCCGTTGGCAGTTTGGTAAGTTTTCCCATCACGAACTCCACTCCTCTCTCAACTTAAATAAACCAAAATACTATTATTTATTAATCGTTTATAAAAAAAAGAGTATTTGGAAGTATTTATTAATAGTATTTGGAAGAATTTTTTTTAAAAAAAAGAGAAGCCTTTTGCTGGGCGAAGGGATAGCTTCGGGCGCGTGATCCAAGAACAAACCGACAGAAAAGAGAACGAAAATAGACAACGAGATGCAGCCCTAGATCTCGGGCAGGCCCCAACAACCATGAAGAGGAGCTCTTGGCTCTAGAGAGAGGTGCTGCTGCTGCTATTCTGGATCTGAGATGACATTGCTCTTCGTACCAACATAGTTTGAATCCAGTCAAATTTAATTTAGGAGCAACAATGATACGATTTATCGTGTATATATATCTCTAGAAAATTAAATGAATGTATACAGGAAGAAAAACAAGAAACAAAACTATATGGTCGGTCATCGCCATATCAAGATGGTGGTTATCCCTCTCCACACCTCCGAAGAATTGATGAACAAATAATCTAGTATCATGGCCGGCCATGGATGCGTCCTTCCCCGGTGATCTCAATGAGGTGATGTCTCTCAGACGAGCTCGAGGCGCGCGGAGTAGTCGGCGTACCTCGAGCGCCGGATGTTGGCCTGCCGCTTCCTCCACACCACGGCGGCCAGCCCCACCACCGCCGCGGCTGTGAAGGCGCCGACCACCACGCCGGCCTTCTTCCCGCCGTTCAACTGGCCCTCGCGCCTCTCCGGCTGCTCCACGTGCTCGCCGCCGGTGCCGGCCTTTATCTCCTCCGCGGCTGGGGCGGGCGCCGGGGACTGGTGATCCTTCTCCTTCTCCTTGCTATAGTATTCGTCATCGTCGTCCTCGTCGGCAGCAGCAGGGGCCGGCGCGGGCGACTGGGAGGGAGCGGTTTCGGGTGCGGGAGGGGAGAGCGAGGTGTCTGCAGCGGCGGAGGGTGCTTGGGAGGGAGCGGCGGAGTGTGGGTGGAGGCGAGGGGAGGCGGTGGGGGCGGAGGAAGGCGGCATGGAGATGGGCATCTGCGCCTGCGAGGAGAGGAGCGGCGAGAGGAGGAGGAGGAGGAGGAGAAGGGCAGCGCGGGGCAATGCCATTGCCAACGATGAAGAGGCGGGCGAGGAAGCGGGAGCAGATCTGCCACGAGGTGCGTTTGTGCTCTGCTCTGGTTTGGTTTGGTTGGTGGAGTGGCGACGCCGACGCGGGGGTATATAACTAGCTAGAAGACTCTGCTATGCATGATTGGTGACTAAGTGCGTCTTCCGCAAAGACTTGGAATTTCTCTTTTATAATATTATTCTCTACCAACTTTGTTCATCTTTAAATTTTTCTTTACGCTTTACACTATATTCTAAAAGATTCGTTCATCCAGTAAACACTCTATATTTTAAAAATCAAATAAACAATATTTTACAACTACTGCTCTACTGCTGGACATGCTCTGACTAACCTATGATATCAGGTCCAAATAGACTCGGTAGAGATTTTTTTAAAAAAAATCATTATATATTCCGGTACTTTTGGAGCATGTCAAAATTCATTATATGTTTCGGTACTTTTGGAGCATGCCAAAATTCATTCTTATATGTTAATACTTTGACCAAACCAAAATTTTCTTTTGACCCAACCAAACTTGGGTAGACACTGTAATATTTGCCACTCTTATATTTTATGCCTCTATTTTTATCGGATGATAAATTAAATGCCACTTTTTAAATTTTCTTTTGGTAAAGCCGTGGAAATGCTCCGATCTGCCAGCAACTCCAACCAAATATGCCTCCGATTTTATCTCCCCTTACTCTATCATCATCATCATCACTAGCATCCTTCTCAAACTCTGCGAGGGCTAAGTGGAGGGGTACTAGAGAGCAGAGGTGCCCCGTTGGCCTAGTTTACTATATGAACCGGGCCTAACAAACTGGGATCTCGGACCAAACCTAGTTCATACAGGAACCAAGCCAAACAAAGCCGACCTATTATAGCCCAGAAAATATTATAAAAATAATAAAATGATTATATTTAATAAATATACATTATAAATTGAAGAAATAAATTATATATAATAATAAAATAGAAATACATATATATTATATATAATTAAATACGTGGGCTACGGTTGCGGCTCGAACTGGGCCGTTCCACCACTATACGAACCGAACGGGGCAGGCTGGGGTCTCGGCCCAAATTTGGTTCGATGAATTGAACTATGTTGGCTCGGTCCTTGAACAGTGCAGGTTGCCCCCGTTCCTCCCCTTGGGCCCGGCCCATTTGGCCGCCTCTAAAGGAGAAGAGAAGAGAAAGATAGAGTGCAGCGGGGTAAAAAGATTATTTTCAGTCCAAAGTTGCTAAAATTTTTTGAAAAACGGTATGTAATTGATGATCCGATTGAGACGGGAGCATAAAATGCATTGCACTAAAAAGAGTGGCAAATGTTGGAGGGCTCCCAACTTTTGGGATTTTAATTAAATAGCCGAGTGCCGATGCTTTGTTATGAATTAAAACATCATCAAATGGCGTCCTATGCATTCAGTTAAGCTTACATACTCTACTGTGTCTTATCTACATACTCTTAGGTTCGACTATTTTCATTGCATAAGAATTTAGCTACACTTCTATTCTTAACTGCGTCGTGCCTATATACCATCGACTCCTATTTTTCATGAGCCCCACTAAAACCATCCTATCATACAAAGACATAGGGAACTATGGCAAGATCAAAAGATGAAGGGGTCTGGGCTTCCGTGACATGGCTGCCTTGTGTCTTTAATCAATCTCTGATGGCTAAGCAAGGGTGGCATATGGTGACATATCCTCTATGTTTGTGTTCGAGGGTGTTAACGGCTCCTTATTTAGCACAGACCTCTTTTATGCATGAGAAGAAGGTGCTCCACTTTCTTACCTAGCGCAGTATGGCCTTGTTTGATATAGATCTAAAAAGTTATTGTAGATTATAATTTGAAAAGTTGAGGATCCTCCAAAAGAGACATAGAGAGACTAAAAATATATTTAAAAATAGTTTGTTTTGTGTGTGCGAAAGACAACTACTTCACCTTTGGAAGCTGGAAATAGAAGCGTTGGGACTTGCGGGTAGGGTTTGTTTGATAGGCTTGATCCCGGCTGGGATTCCGGCCCATTCCCAGGGTTCAGTGTTCCCATGGAAAGTTTTGTCACGTAAGATTGTGTGGGTGTTTGGAAGATCACAACCGGGGTTTTCTTGGCCCTTTCCCCCCCAGTATCCCCAGGGAAACACTCCCGAGCTCCCGACTCATGGAAAATCACCCCGTCTGCTTCCCTGCTCATCGCTCAATCTCACCTCTTCCCTCGACTCTCTCCTCGCGGCGAACCCTAGCCACTCGCCTGCTCCCCCGCTGCTATTACAAGCCGTCGTGTCCTCAGGACGGCATGCTCGTCTTCGTCTCCGGCTGCATCGACTGCTCTCTCGCCTCCATTGCCAGCCATCAAGGCTCTATGGTGGCATGCTCGTCTTCGTCTCTGGCTCCATCCACTGCTCTCCCACCTCCACTGCTAGCTGTTGGGAGGCTTTCTCGCTGCTCCCACCGCTGCCGTGCCATCTCCCGGTGTTGGCTTCGACCCCATGGCAGCTCCTCCTCATACTATGGCGTTGCCTCTGGCTTCCTCTTCACACAGTGACATGGCGGCAGTTTGCCTGCCCGTCAAATCTGGGCACCATGGGCGGCAGCTTGACCGCCTGTCGCCATTCTCCTTGACATGCCTGGGCGCTGCTGCCATCCGTTGGGTGTGATGGACGCCGCTTCTTCCTCTTTGCTCTTTGCCTTCTTTCTTTTCGGATCTTGCACTGTGTGTGTGATGGTGGTAGCACCGAATGAATTTGCATTGCGTCTGCACGGTTGCAAGCTGCATAAATTGCAAGCTGCATAGGAGCGTGGAAACTTGGGATGCAGGGGAAAGAGCTCAGCTGGTGATGGGGATTACAATCTAGGGAAATGAAGGGTCTGTTTGGTTGTCTTCCTATCTGAGCCTGGCTATTACGAGTGAGCCAGACTGAGTTGAGCTAGGCTGAGTACATACATGTCCTAGTGTTTGGTTGTCTAGATGAGCTGAGCCAGGTTAGAGAGAGATCATTTTGGTTGCCTGTGTTTGGACTTACACCAACATGTTGGTATTTAATCGAACAGGTCTTGAGCACACTTCGCAAAGTTCTAGCCGCGAACCGAATGCCATTACATATCATCGAACACCACTCGTGCGTCCCATCCCGAGCAGCCGTGCCGTCATGGCGCGAGCAACCGGGCACCGCTGAGCTTGTTCGTGGTGCCGTTGAGCTCCTCCGGGTCCATCGCCGTGCTCGCCCGTGGACGTCGCCGTGCTCGCAGCCGCCATCGTTGAGCTCGTCCGTGTCATCGTCGTCGAGCTCATCTGCGCCGCCGTCGTCGATCTTGTCCGCGCCGCTGCCTTCTTGCTCGTTCGCGCCGCCACCACCGAGCTCTTCTGCGTCGTCACCGTCGTCGAGCTCGTTTGTGCCGCCGCATTCTTGCTTGTTCATGCCACCACCACCGAGCTCATAGGCGTCGTCGTCGTTGAGCTCGTCCGCGTCGCCGTCGTCGAGCTCGTCCGCGCCGCCACCTTCTTGCTCGTTCACGCTGCCACCGCCTTCTTGCTCATTCACGCCGCCGCCATCGTGCTCCAGTGCGACTGCTCCATGCTTTCCCGCCATGCCGCGCTTGCACCGAGCGAGTTTGGCTCACGGAAACGCCATCATAGCGTTTCGGGAGGCGAGCAACCCTGATGATTTTGCATCACCGAGCTGGCTCGGCGTCGGTGCAGGCAACCAAACACACGTCGCCTGCACCGCGCGAGCCTAGCCGGCTTTCGTGCGGGCAACCAAACACAAAAACCCCATGGATTATTTCCATTGGGATTTTATCCCTGTGAAACGAAACGAGCCTGGAGGCCCGACCCAGGATCCAGCCCATTTCCGAGGTTGAGCATCCCTATGGAAAGTAACCTGCATGGAAAGTTTCCTTGGTAAGACTGTGAGAGAGTTTGGAAGACCACAACCCGACTTGGGAGGTGGAGGGGCAAGGGGTTGACAATATTATTATGGGCTAGTTGGATAGCTACCACCGTAGGACTTCGATATTTGATATCTGCCATTGTTGCTTTCGTATTTGTATATATGACATTATGAAACCAGAAAAAATTAGATATATGCCACTCCGTGCACCATGTGGCACCTTTTTCATATATCTAACTCGTATTTGCGTATTATAACAATTTTGCCCTTACCTTCTACCTCCCCTCTTTTTTCTCCCATTGTCTCGCCTGTCATCGCCGTCACCATGGATGTGCTGCCCTCCTCACCCCTCTGGTTACGCCCACATAGAGCTTGTCACGCTGCCCCCATGCTTAGGAGCTTAATGTCGATAGGCCCGCATGCTCGTCATCGGCCTGTGAGGTCGTCGACGGGCCCGCCAACTCGACGCCGCAGCACTCAAAGGAGGAAGGAAGATGACAGTGAGGAGGAAAGAGAGGCAGTGCAGTGAGAAGGGAGGGTGGAGCAACTGAGCAACCGGAGGGAGAAGGGCAGTGCAATCATTAGGAGGCAGGTGCGCGTGATCATCGAGAGGCAAGGTAGTGCGGTGAGAAGGAAGGAGGCCGAGCGATGCAGTCAAAGAGAGGAGGACAATGCAGTGAGGAGAGTAGGCAGGGCGACGGGCTTAGAGGGAGGAGGACGTGCTCATGATTTGAGAGGAAGGAGAAGGTGAATAATGTCATTTTTGTGTAAATTGATGATGAAGACAAGGATAAAGATTGCCTGGTTTTTAAAAATACGGTGCTAAAAGGTGCCACGTGGTGCATGAAGTGGCATATATCTAATTTTCTCGATTTCATAATAGCATATATACAAATACGAAAGGAACGATGACAAATCTCGAATATTGAAGTTCTACGGTGGCATCTATCCAATTAACCCTGTTATTATTGAATCCGACAGTTCTATAGCTATTGAGCTAGCACAATCCAAGGTGGAGTGCCGACGATCTGAAACAGGTTAAAAGGGAAGCTCTCGGTGGTTCGGGCAACAATGGAGCGACAACGCAACTGGAGTATGAACCATGTTCGGAGGGAAGGAAATGAAGTAGCTGATTTTTTAGCGACCTTTGCTTTCAATAAAAAATGTTCTTAGAGGTGGAATTCTTTACCACCTGCTGTTGCTTTAAGTTTTCTTGCCAAAGACTGTAAGAACGATTTGATCTTAAGTTGACTATAAACCTTTGGTTGGAGTAAAAATAAAATACATACACAATAAAATAGGAAAGCGAATAAATCAAAACAAAGCATTCTTGTTAGTCGAAAGCTTATAAAAATACAGTGTGCTAAAATACGAAAAGCAATGCAAATAAATGGAAAGCACACTTATAATGTATGGACTGTTAGATGAATGAGTAAATGACACTCGTCCTGGCCAAATGCCCGAAGCAGGATTAACACCAGCGAAACCAATCTTAGCATAACCAACGCATTGCAATCAAATAACAATGTAGGAGTGTTGATCCATTACTCTTGAGCATGATTATTGGTTGTTCTTCTAGCTCATAAATCATTTGGTACTTTGGTAGCGTGCAAGCAACGCGCTATTATCTCTACCCGCACAATCATGTAGCTCAAGACAAATGGTGCTACCGCTACCACAACACACCGCTACCCTGCTAGCATAACTGCGTCCATGGAATATGGTTAATCACAACTCAACGCCCTGCGCTAAAACAAACAAGCAGCAAAATCCCAAAAGCTCATGTCATTACCGAGCCTGGCGAATTGGCCGTCAGCGTGAAGCTGCAGTCTGCCTCTTGGGCTGCCCTCCTCTAGATGTATGTTTCCCGCCTTGGGTGGAAGGTTCCTTCGGCCGCTCTGGCAATGCTTCTTTGGCTGTCTCCGGACTGTCAGTGAATGGGGAATAGAGAAACTTCTTTGCCTTGCCGTCATGCACACAGCACAGCTTCACAACCCTTCTTCCCGTCATCCATTTCAGCAGGATCTTCATGTGAGTCTTGCTGTTCAGGCCGTTAATACCAGCATCCTGTTGTACAATATGACACATAAGTGAGAGCTCCTAAGCAGGGTTTTAAAACCCGAAACGGGACCCGAAACCGCTAACCTGGCGGACCAGTTTTTCGGAAAAAACCAGTAAAAACCGCTAGAAACCACCGGAAACCGCTCAAATTCAAATTCAAACGGGCAGACAGGCAGCGGAAGAGCCACCGGTTTTTGCGGCAATGTTTGCCGAGAAACCGTTGGTTTTAGCGGCTAACCGGCGGTTTTTTGCAAAAAACCGCTACAAAAAACATGAGAAACGTGGAAAATGGAAAAAATGAAAACAGGTCTAAAAAAATTTAAAAAAATTGGGAAAATCATAGATGGGTGAGATATATGTGTTTGTAATTTGTTTAATTATGGGAAAATCTAGAAGAACCTTTGATAAATATATGATATGTTGAATATATGAATATGAAGTTAATAATTTGAACAAGATAGTTTCCAACAAAAATATCAATATAAAGTAAATTTCAACATATCAATATGAAGTAAATAATGTGATATACATGGTAGTTTCCAACAAAAACATATATTCGAACTAGGAAAAAATTTTGGCATGACCTTTGCTAAATATTGGAGAATTGGAACATATCAACAGTAAGTGAAATGCATACAGACATATATTGCATTGCATAAGGTAATAGACATACATGTATTGCATTACAGTACAAACACTCCCTCAATATATAACCAAATTAATTCATATCAAAATTTGGAGATGATCCCAATCACGGTGAATACTTTTTGGGAGGCTTACCACGCATTCCATCCAATATCTTGCCTATATTTTGTGAAGTGAGAATGGTTAGTATAGTAAAAAAATTGTGAGACAACAGAAATTTGAATACATCACCTGTTGTAATCCTCAGTGAAGAACAGAATTATTCCCTGTTGTGCCGCCAACTGGACTTTATATTCATGCTAGGTCAAGCCCGTCCATCGGTTCGTTTGACTCCACTCATTGAAAAAGGAGGTATATACTTCCCCTTCTAGCCACTCATACACATATCGAGCACGGGGCTGTGGTGGTGCAACTGGCATCTTTGCATAAGAGGAGTAGCCATAGGACTCAGATGTCGACGTGCTTGAGCTATCGTGACGGGGATCCACTAAAATGGAATGCCTTCTATGAGTACCTTGACCTATCCAGGTCTCTCTCTGCGACGTAGGCATCCCATGATCTTGGCCCTGTGTGGCCCATCGGAACTGGCTCTCCCTGAAAAGCGTAGAGGAGACGGAGGCTGCTCAGTGTGTGTCCCAGTCTATCCTCCCTATCCTCCACCATCATCATCTCCGCCGCTCTCTGCGGAAGAGCTATCATTGGACTCTTGGTACGGTGGACTCCTGCCAGAATCATCTGCGCTATCCACCACGAAGCTATCAACCTTTCCCTTCCCCTTGACCTTGGGCTTTTTTGGGACCTTTGTAGCTAGTTGCTTTTTTTGCTTTCTTTTTCCAATATGTGTGTCTCCTACTGTTTTCTCAGCCCAATCTGCAATTTCTGTAGCCTTGCCCTTTCCTTTCAATTGTGCAGTATCCAAAAAATGTGTGACAAGCGTGGAGGGGATTGGAGAGTCCGTGTCATCTTCGTCAAGCTCCGGTGGAGCGTTAGACCTACCATGCTCTATCTACTTTCTGATGGGGTTGTCATGGTCAGTGAAAGTAAGATGGATAAACCGGTCAATTGGATCCTCTTCAGGTTGTGTCCACCCTGTTTGTTGTTGTGCTAGTCTAAGCCTAAGATTATAGTTCACATAGACTAGCTTATAAAGTTTCTTATATGACAGCCTATTCCTTACTTTTGTATGGACGAAGGCAAAGGCGCCTCAGTTCCTTTCACACCCACTTGATGAGCACACTTGAGAGGTCAGACGTCTAGCAATCTTGGTGAGTGTAGGTGTCTCGGTGCCGAACATTCCCCACCAGTGAGCTATAAGGCATGTGAAGCACGGTACTAAATGGTTGACGTATCAAAATGAAAATGTGACCATTAGTAGATTGCACTTACATGCATTTGTCCTCTCATCTCGTGTCATGCGCACAGCCAACACGGAGGAGAAAGGACCAGATTTATTGGAGAAGCTCTCGGCTTCGCCTGAGCCGTGGTTCAGTGTCGCACATCTTCTCGAGTGCATCGTGTAGGTCGCCCATCAAGTTCGGGGCAGTACCAAACGTGTACGACACCAAAGGGCTGAAGTAGGCAGCTACACGAAGAAAAGAAGAGTTAGTTTACATGAAACACCAGTACGGAGTATTCAATTCAAAAGATGACAAATTTACCGGCAGACACGTAGGGGCTGTTTGGTACCCTTGCCCAACCTTGCTCAGCTTTGCCTGGCAAGGTTTGGTGTTTGGTAGCAACTTAAAAACTTGCTTTGCCAGGCAAGCTTGCTTCGCCTAGCAAGGAAATCCTTGCCTACCCAGGCTAGCCAAATTGGCTCTCCTGTGTGAGCAAGATTCTGCATGAGCAAGAGAGAGTTGAGGCAAGCCAAATAAAAGGAGAACCAAACACCTTTACATCCCTTACTTTGCCTCACCTTGCCTGGCTAGGCTAGCTAGACAAGGCAAAGCAAGGTGAGCAAGAGAACCAAACATGCCCGTAGGTGTCATTTACTATGTCTGCCATCCTAGTGTCTATCACTCCCATCATCTTGACGAACCGACCATTTGTAAGCAAGCTTGCATACTCCTGGCGCATATTTTGATACCTCATTAAGACCTCACAAAGAGTAGGGACCTTGTCCTGGTCGGCGAACTGTAAGAAGCTGTATAGTGGCTCCACTTCCTTGCAAACATAAACCATGTCATTCCACCAATCGAGAGCCGCCATGCATTGGTGAGCATACTCACCCTCTTCTGTCCTAACGAAGGAACTCCATGAAACCACAGAAGATGCCATCCATCATATGAGTGTCCACATGTTATAATCATGTACGGATTGAAATAATGAAAAACAATCGAACCTACAAACTCAGGAGATGCCATCCACTGCATGAACTTCTCCTATCTCCTCAAAAAGCTGTCTAGGACCATGTAGTTCGTTCCAAATCGTGTAGCATTCCACTTCACTAACTCCCCACCGATGGCATTTTTCATCAATGCATGCAACTTGTTTGAGTTGTAAAGCCATCTCGATATCTTTCGAGCACTCCAGATGACCTCCACATGATCCGGCCATGATCCAACCTCTTTCAGCATAAGATTGATCGTGTGCGCCACGCAATGTGTTTATGCTCCCTCACAGCAGCTGACAAGCCTTCTTGCAGTTGCTTCCATTGTCCGTGACAACCTACACCACGTTATCTGAACCAACAAAGTTGACTACTTCTTTAATCTCCTGAAATTCAATACATGTGTTGATAATATTACAAAGTGTGTACGCCAATTATTGGGAAACCGTCATATGCAGATATGTTACCTTCAACAAGTAGTTGGCACTCTGCGTGTTCCCTATGGCATCGACGGACTTGTGAAAAAATATCCTACCATGACAACTGAGCATAAAATTAATTATGCTCATCTCTGTTAGACCCGTCCATGAATCACACATAATGGTGACCCCATAGTCCAACCACTCCCGCCGCCATTTCTCCAAGTCTTTCTTTATATTCCTCTCATTCTCGTCTAGGTACTTGCCATCAATTCCCCTCCCAGTGGGAGGGGTTATACCTTCACTTGCACAAATTTGATGTATAAGTATCCATAGTTCACACATAATTACAAATTAAATTAATGCAACAACCATACATAACTTCTGTGTTTCCTTGATGGCAGCCACAAAGTAAGGGGTTATCAGCCCTTCTCCCAGGGATCCCGGACACGTGGTAAAACTTGGACCACACACTTCCTAACATCTCCCTGGCCACTTTGCCTGCTTTAGACCAAGGCCCCCTATCAATCCTCGTCTGGACCGGAGCAGACAGATGGTAATCAGGAGCTCGGCTGCTGAACCTACCCCCCAACCTCGAGGACCGCTGCTATGTCTGCGTGGCTCCACTGCCACCCCCGTGCTCGTACCTCTGCCCAACCTGCGTCCTGAAATCCACCTTCATGGTTGATTGCGCAGTTGCACGGCGGATATGTTCCTCCTCATCTACCCCTGCTGTGTATGCGTCACGCTAGTCCCCATGCCCTGCCGCCATGTCCTCTCGTCTGAGCTGCTCTTGGACCCTCTCTCTCTTTCGGTCTTTAATCCTGTCCAATTCCCGCTGGTAATACTGCTTCACATTGGGGGAAACAGAGTTGTAGCTAGCAACATCCTTCCCCTGCCCTGCCGGATGGTGCTTCAACCTTGATGCTCTCCCGCCTTTCTTTGTTTTTCGATAGTAATTACATGTGAATCCTTTCCTTTCCGAAGTCCCGTAGTTCCAGACCTCGTCAACTGCCCTGTCTGACATCGCGTACCAATTTCTTAAAACAACCACAACCACATTTATAAGTGTATTAGCAGTGTACTTAGCCATGTACTACCAAATTACAGATCATTGCATGTACTTAGCCATGTACTACCAAATTATAGATCATTACATGTACAGCTAGCAACATTCTATACATGTACTTAGCCATGTACTACCAAATTAGAGATCATTACATGCCATGTACTACCAGATAATTAACCAAAGTACCAATACATGTGCATGCTGAAATTTTTTTCTTCAAGCACTTCATGTTAAAATTATTCTACAATCTACACAGATAATTACATGTGCATGCTAAAATCAAACTCAATTCCAAAATTTAGGATTCTAATGTTCTACCAAAACCACTAAAAACATAAATATAAATTTTTGCAAACACAGAGAGGGAGAGGGACTGGGGCGGCGGTTTCTCGCCGATTTGGAGCGGCTAGCCGCTGGATCCGGCGACTTCTATCTTCACCGGCGATGGGCTGGCGGCACGGCGGTGGGATCCGACAGGGCAACGGCGGGTCGGGGCGGGCGTGCTGACAGGAAGCAAATGATATGGGTGACGGGCAGGGTTAGCACCGGCTGCAGCACGCACTAAAGGATATGGGTCACGGGAGCACAGTGCATGCAATAATACACATCACTCATTCTCACTCCCCTAAACATAATTACTGGTCTCAATTTAAAATTTTGCTTCATACAAATTGTTCTACAAACCTTCTAGTTTTTTGTAAGATTTTTTTTTCAATTTTTTAAAAAATCAAATTCAAAATCAAATTTTTGAATCCGTCCGGGTAAAAACCGGCGGTTTCTCAAACCGATGCTAACCCTGCCCGTGACCCATATCATTTGCTTCTTGTCAGCACGCACACCCCGACCCGCCGGATCCGCATTGTCTCTGTGACCGCCGCCAATGAAGATAAAGTTGCCGGATCCAATGACTAGCAGCTTCAATCGAGAAACCGCGTTGCCGCCCCCTCTGTGTGTGTGTGTTTGCAAAAATTTATATTCAAGTTTTTAGTGGTTTTGGTAGAACGTTAGAATCCTAAATTTTGGAATTGAGTTTGATTTCAGCATGCACATGTAATTATCTATGTAGATTGTAGAATAATTTTAACATGAAGTGCTTGAAGAAAAAATTTCAGCATGCACATGTATTGGTACTTTGGTTAATTATCTGGTAGTACATGGCATGTAATGATCTCTAATTTGGTAGTACATGGCTAAGTACATGTATAGAATAATTATAGAATGTTGCTAGCTGTACATGTAATGATCTGTAATTTGGTAGTACATGGCTAAGTACACTGCTAATACACTTGTAAATGTGGTTATGGTTGTTTTACGAAATTGGTAGGTAATGTCGGACAGGGCAGTTGACGAGGTCTAGAACTACGGGACTCCGGAAGGGAAAGGATTCACATATAATTACTATTGAAAAACAAAGAAAGGCAGGAGAGCATCAAGGTTGAAGCACCATCTGGCAGGGGGGAAAGATGTTGCTAGCTGCAACTCTGTTTCCCCAATGTGAAGCAATATTTTCAGCGGAAATTGGACAGGATCAAGGACCGAAAGTGAGAGAGGGTCCAAAAGCAGTTCAGACGAGAGGACATGGCGGCAGGGCATGGGACTGGCGTGACGCATACACAACAGGGCTAGATGAGGAGGAACAGATCAGCCATGCAATCGCAATAATCAACCATGGAGGCGATTTCGGGGCGGTCGGGCAGGAGGTACGAGCACGAGGTAGCAATGAGCCACGCAGACAGAGCAGCGGTTCGCGAGGTTGGGGAATAGGTCCAGTTCGCAGATGTTCATCGGCCGAGCTCATGATTACCATCTATCTCAAGCGTCTGCTCCGGTCCAGACGAGGATTGATAGGGGGCCTTGATCTAAAGCAGGCAAAGCGGCCAGGGAGATGTTAGGAAATGTGTGGTCTAAGTTTACCACGTGTCCGAGATCCCTGGGAGGAGGGCTGATGACTCTTACTTTGTGACTGCCATCAAGAAAACACAGAAGCTATGTATGGTTGTTGCATTAATTTAATTTGTAATTGTGTGTGAACTATGGATACTTATACATCAAATTTGTGCAGGTGAAGGTGTGACCCCTCCCACTGAGAGGGGAATTGATGACAAGTACCTAGACGAGAATGAGAGGGATATAAAGGAAGACTTGAAGAAATAGCGGCGGGAGTGGTTGGACTATGGGGTTACCATTATGTGTGATTCATGGACGGGTCCAACAGAGATGAATATAATTAATTTTATGCTCTGTTGTCATGGTAGGATATTTTTTCACAAGTCCGTCGATGCCACAGGGAACACGCAGAGCCAACTACTTGTTAAAGGTAACATATCTGCATATGACTGTTTCCCAATAATTGGCATACACACTTTGTAATATTATCTACACATGAATTGAATTTCAGGAGATTAAAGAAGCAGTCAACTTTGTTGGTTTCGATAACGTGGTACAGGTTGTCACGGACAATGGGAGCAACTACAAGAAGGTTTGTCAGCTGCTGTGAGGGAGCATAAACACATTGCTTGGCAGCCTTGCGTGGCGCACGATCAATCTTATGCTGAAAGAGGTTGGATCATGGCCGGATCATGTCGAGGTCATCTAGAGTGCTCGAAAGATATCGAGATGGCTTTACAACTCAAATAAGTTGCATGCATCGATGAAAAATGCCATCGGTTGAGAGTTAGTGAAGTGGAATGCTACACGATTTGGAACGAACTACATGTTCCTAGACAGTTTCTTGAGGAGAAAGGAGAAGTTCATGCAGTGGATGGCATCTCCTGAATTTGTAGGTTCGAGTGTTTTTCATTGTTTCAATCCGTACATGATTATAACATGTGGACACTCATATGATGGATGACATCTTCTGTGGTTTTAATGGAGTTCCTTCGTTAGGACAGAAGAGGGTGAGTATGCTCACCAATGCATGGCGGCTCTCGATTGGTGGAATGACATGGTTTATGTTTGCAAGGAAGTGGAGCCACTGTACAGCTTCTTACGGTTCGCCGACCAGGACAAGGTCCCTACTCTTTGCGAGGTCTTAATAAGGTACCAAAATATGCGCCAGGAGTATGCAAGCTTGCTTACAAATGACACCGGTCGGTTCGACAAGATGATGGGAGTGATAGACACTAGGATGACAGACATAGTAAATGACACCTACGTCTCTGCCGGTAAATTTGTCATCTTTTGAATTGAATACTCCGTACTGGTGTTTCATGTTAACTAATTCTTCTTTTCTTCGTGTCGCTGCCTACTTCAGCCCTTTGGTGTCGTATACATTTGGTACTGCCCCGAACTTGATGGACGACCTACGCGATGCACTCGAGAAGATGTGCGACACTAAAACCACGGCTCAGGCGAAGCAGAGAGCTTCTCCAATAAATCTGATCCTTTCACCTCCGCGTTGGTTGTGCGCATGGCACAAGATGAGAGGACAAATGCATGTAAGTGCAATCTACTAATGGTCACATTTTCATTTTGATACGTCAACCATTTAGTACCGTGCTTCACATGCCTTGTAGCTCATTGGTGGAGAATGTTCGGCACCGACACCTACACTCACCAAGATTGCTATACGTCTGACCTCTCAAGTGTGCTCATCAAGTGGGTGTGAAAGGAACTGGAGCACCTTTGCCTTCGTCCATACAAAAGTAAGGAATAGGCTGTCATATAAGAAGCTTTATAAGCTAGTCTATGTGAATTACAATCTTAGGCTTAGACTGGCACAACAACAATTGGGGTGGACACAACCTGAAGAGGATCCAATTGACCGGTTTGTCCATCTTACTTTGACTGACCATGACAATCCCATCAGAAAGTGGATGAAGCATGGTAGGTCTAACGCCCCACCGGAGCTTGACGAAGATGACAGCGACACGGACTCTCCAATCCCCTCCACGCTTGTCACACATTCCTTGGATACTGCACAATTGAAAGGAAAGGGCAAGGCTGCAGAAATTGCAGATTGGGCTGAGAAAAAAGTAGGAGACACACATATTGGAAAAAGAAAGCAAAAAAAACAACTACCTACAAAGGTCCCAAAAAAGCCTAAGGTCAAGAGGAAGGGAAAGGTTGATAGCTTCGTGGTGGATAGCGATGATAGCACAGATGATTCTAGCAGGAGTCCACCGTACCAAGAGTCCAACGACAGCTCTTCCGTAGAGAGCGGCGGAGATGATGATGGTGGAGAATAGGGAGGATAGACTGGGACACACACCGAGCAGCCTCCGTCTCCCCTACGCTTTTCAGGGGAGAGCCAGTTCCGATGGGTCACACAGGACCAAGATCATGGGATACCTACGTCGCAGAGAGAGACCTGGATAGGTCAAGGTACTCATAGAAGGCATTCCATTTCAGTGGATCCCCGTCACGATAGCTCAAGCACGTCGACATCTGAGTCCTACGGCTACCCCTCTTATGCAAACATGCCAGTTACACCACCACAGCCCCGTGCTCGATATATGTATGAGTGGCTAGAAGGGGAAGTATACACCTCCTTTTTCAATGAGTGGAGTCAAACGAGCCTGTGGACCGGCTTGACCTGACATGAATATAAAGTCCAGTTGGTGGCACAACAGGGAATAATTCTGTTCTTCACTAAAGATTACAACAGGTGATGTATTCAAATTTCTTTTGTCTCACAATTTTTTTTACTATATTAACCATTCTCACTTCACAAAATATAGGCAAGATATGGGATGGAATGCGTGGTAAGCCTCCCAAAAAGTATTCATCGTGATTGGGATCATCTCTAAATTTTGATATGAATTAATTTGGTTCTATATATATTGAGGGAGTGCTTGCACTGTAATACAATACATGTATGTCTATTACCTTATGCAATGCAATATATGTCTATATGCATTTCACTTACTGTTGATATGTTCCAACTCTCTAATATTTAGCAAAGGTCATGCCAAAATTTTTTCCTAGTTGAAATATATGTTTTTGTTGGAAACTACCATGCATATCATATTATTGACTTCATATTGATATGTTGAAATTGATATGTTCAAATTTACTTCATATTGGTATTTTTGTTGGAAACTACCTTGTTCAAATTATTAACTTCATATTCATATGTTCAACATATCATATATTTATCAAAGGTTCTTCCAAATTTTTCCCATAATTAAACAAATTACAAACACATATATCTCACCCATCTATGATTTTTCCCAATTTTTTTAAATTTTTTCAAACCTGATTTCATTTTTTTCATTTTCCACGTTTCTCCTGTTTTTTGTAGCGGTTTTTCGCCTAAAACCAGCGGTTTCTTGGCAAAAACCACCGCAAAAACCGGTGGCTCGCCCGCTGACTGTTTGCATTTGAATTTAAGCGGTTTCCGGCGGTTTCTAGCGATTTTTACCTTTTTTCCGAAAAACCGGCCCGCCGGGTTAGCGGTTTGGGGTCCCGTTTCGGGTTTTAAAACCCTGGAAGCAATAGATAGTCAGGTGTTACTTTCTGCATAACCTGACCTAAATTCACAGGAGGGTAAATATAAATGCAGAGCCCTAAACTGCCATTCGGAGTAAAAACTAGCATAGACAGGACTTGGAAATTTATTGCTCTTTTAGGTGATCGATGAAACGGTGCAATCGAGATGGTTCTAGCGCAGCTCCACTGCACAAATAAATAATGATTTTGTTGTAATGTTTGGTCTACTTCAAATGGATAGCTGGCTGATTCAGTGCTACTTCATGCCTACTAGTAGGTGAGCGCAAGATGGGTGGAAGAAATGGAATGAGTAAATGGGTTGAAACCCATATTAAGGAAGTGGATTAGGTTGGGTTGGGTGGAAAAATAATGTGGGTTGGGTTGGACTAGGTTAAGGGATATTTTTGGTGGGTTGGGTTGGCTTGCAAATTAGGTACATGACTATGGGTTAAGGTTGGCTTTCTCTCCATTACCAGGCCTACCTGCACGATATGTCGATATCTAGAGGGGTGAGGAAGATTTCACAAACATTTGCAGATGCTTAGATTCAGAAAAAATGCACAAATTGTCAAGGCCCCTTAATCAATGGTTTGTCTCACAATGACCAAAATAACATGAGTTAATACTATTTGCAAGAATTCACTGTTCTGATGCAAATACAATTTTGCGATTATTGAGCTAAAATACATGACATAGTATGGCAATCAACTAAAAGCTTAGTTAATACATCGAAACAATCTTGAGCTATCATTATGATATTGGCAGGCCAAAATGTGAGTCTGAATAGTGGAAAGCAGTAAGGCAGGCATAATGCACAATTGTACATGACCTGCCACTTCAACCCAGAGTGAACGAGATAAGAAACCGTAGAATAAAACAAGAAAAATTACATAATGTCCTGACAGGGTTCACAGATTATCATAAGGAATCACCAAACTCAGGCTGATACCGGCCGAAATGGAGTAACTCAGGCTGCTACTGGCCGGAATGGAGTACAGTGTGATCCATAGGTGAATGGCTCAGGCCTCGGTGCCAAGAAACAAGAGTACCACCAACCTACGCTAGAGTTCCAGCCCCCTTTCCTTCCCCCAAATGCAAGAATATAAGAAATGAAACATTCATTTCACAGCTCTAGTGCTCTAAGGCAGCTCTAGTGCTATAAGGATCAAAGAAAGAAGTAGAAGAAGATCCCAGCCTTTTCAATTTAATTTCAGGGTGTGTAATTGTTATGAATAGCACTTGACACCAAGATCTATCTAGCTGCTCTTACCACTGCTACTTCCTATGGGCTACAACAGCACATATTGATTTGATGAGTAGCGTCGGTATCTTACCTTGGCTTGGTTCCATGTGTTGCCGACGGTGAGTGGCCCGTGGTCGGTGAGGATCTGGAGCAGGCGACTGGAGATGGCGACGGACTCTTCCTTGGGCACCTTGGGGTTGATCCGTCGCACGTCCACCGCGCGCTTCCGCGAGAAGTGCCTCCGCAACATCTCCCACGCCGTCCCTCCCACCCCGCCGCCGACGCCACCACCACCTCGGAGGAACTGCATATCGCCGCCGCCTCGCTCGCTGCTCGCTGGTTCAGTTTCTGTTAAGCCCTCCACCTTCCGCTGGGAAGAAAGGGAAGGGCCCAAATGGGCCGCGCGGGGAGGCCCAAGATGATTTTGACACGGCGGTCACGGCCTAATACGTGTAAACACGGCCCATGGACAATGGCCCACGGCCTGGATTCCCTTCCGCCTTCTCCGTCTCGTGCCGTCTCGGCGGCTCCCGTCCATCCAACCCAGCCAGCCATCTCATCTCTCTCCGCCGCGATGGCGACTGCGGCCGCCGGAGCAGCCGGTGGCCAACGCTGAGGCCGCCACCTATCGAAGACTAGTCTCATTCGAGGTCAGCAATCTGTAACGCCACTCTTCTTTCATTTTTATGCTTCTCCTGGCTTTGACTGCTGAATCTGCCCAGATGGGCTCGAGCTCGGTGGGCGGCCATGAGAGGCCGAAACCACCGGGTAACGCGATAAAATGATTTCAATTCGTCACGATTTGATTTGGCTGCGGTGGATGCGTATGAGATGATTCGAATTTTTGCCGATTGCTATGTTCGCAGTGCAGATGCTGCTGGAGCTCGGCCAGTAGCCGCCGGCCGCTTATGTCAGCTCCCCTCCGTTTGGGCGAGGGAACCATCAAGTCGCCGCGCTGGTCACGATGCTCGAAGCTTGCTGCTGCTGCTGCATCCTGCGCTCCGAGGGCTACCGTGGCGTGCCGCCAAGACAAGACAGGGGCCTTTCGCTTGCTCTGCACATCTCCTAACTTCCGCAGAAACACTAGTAGGTAGTATTACTACTATCACACCACAACTATTCCATCACAATTCACAATGCTGAGACAAGTAGGCACAAGATGTCAAGTATGCCGATTTCGCCAATGAAGATTGGCCACCAGGCAGCGTATAGTCACTCAATTATTTGTGAAAAGGAACATTTCGCGTAGCGATTCTGGAGAACACAGATTGTTAACATGCTTGGTTTGCTCTAATCAGGATGCGAGTTCCTTTCTTTCTAAATCATTGATGGAAAAGCTATCAAAATTCAGATACACTGTACCACTGAAATCAATTACAATGGCAGGTCAAATAGAACTGTTCTGTAAATGATGTAAAACATGGTGTTGTTTGAGTTATAGGAAATTTTGCCAAACATAGCATCAAATAATGAAATTTGATTCCATACATAATGCTATATTTGCATATTGTATATATCTTCCCCTAGGTTTTCCATTAGGTTCTCGATGCAGCAAAGTTGTACCTGTAGAACCTTCTGTTTCGCTAAGAAGGAAAAACCTGCACTCCTAGTTTTATCTAACCTGACCATTCCAGGTTTAACCTGTTCACTGAAGGTTGATGTGTCAAATATTAACTTTGAAGAAATTATGTTGTTTATTTATTATTGGGTAGCACAGTTGCCCCTATTGCAGAGATGCATATTTTAGGAATTTTGTTAGTAGTGAGTCCTAAATGTGTCCTAGTTTAGTCGGTACATTGTAACCATGTAAAGGTTTTGTTTCACTCTTTTCTAGTGCTTTTAATTAATTATTTATTTATTTGGTGACCTCAGATGTTGAAAATTGATACCTCCATGCTCCATTGCAGCAGCAAATCGTCTATTGAATTTGTTCTCTTTATGTGCTCTGCATGTTTTGTTGCTTTCCTTCCAGATACCAATTCGTGTATCAGAAGTCAGCTTTCTTTTTTTTCCCAACAATGCTCAAGTACTTGGGCACATTTTGATAGGAATTATTTCGTTCTTTATGTAGGAAGTTGCAATGGGCTATCAAAACTATGGTGGACGACAGTACTGATCAATCAGGCAATAGCACTCGGCTGTTTAGTGCAATTCAATCTTTTTGGAGCAAGTTTTCTGGCAAGCTGAGGAAATTAAGGAAAGGATTGCCAGTGAAGGTCCTGTTCTTCCTGATCGGATTTTATTGTGCTACAGCATTTGCCACCGTCATTGGCCAAACAGGTGACTGGGACATATTGTCTGCTGGTCTTGCTGTTGCCATTGTGGAGGGCATTGGTGCTCTGATGTACAGGGCTTCGTTTGCATTTCTTGGTAGGATCAAGAATATGATTACCATATTCAATTACTGGAAAGCTGGGCTCACACTTGGATTGTTCTTGGATTCATTCAAATACGAAGTGGATGAATTTCTGGAATCATGTAATCCATTCAACTTTGAGATCAATATATTTACTGGGCTTTGGTAAATTTTTGCTCCAGCTTTTAATACTTGGTTTTTGCATGCCAATGACATTTATTTCCACATCATCATTTTTTAATTCCCCCTTTCATTATACTTTATCATTTCAACTACTTAGTTTCTGGGTATGAACATTGCACTCTGAGAAGCAAACACAGAATTTTGTATGCAACAAAAGATAATCAGTTCCCAAAGGAACCAGGCTGCAGCTAGCAATTGATCAACGCATTTGATTAGCTGGATTGTATTGTATGCTACAAATAAAAATGTACTATACACTATTGTGTGCACCATGGAACATGATTTGTGATTGTGCCTGATACTGGACTGTACAAACATTTAAATCTGAATCGGGGTTAATACAATACTATGCTCAGAGCCAAATTGGTGGAAATTCACCACCACTCAGCAGCAGAGTAGATGCTGAAACTTGGTTCAAATGATCATTCTGGATCCATCAACTGAACATTACAAAATGATCATTCAGGATCCATCAACTCAACATTACAGTCCTTTATCCCTCACCATCTTCTCCACCTTCTCCACCTCCTCCAGCCTTCCCGTCTTTTGATAGATCTCCATTAATGTAATGAAATTATGCACATTGTCAGGCTCCAGGTCGAACAACCTCTTCGCAACTATCTCCCCTATCCTGATGTTGCCATGCACTGAACAAGCGTGCAGTAGAGCCCTCAAGACCATTAGCTCACTGTTGAGAGGCGCCCTCTTCGACACGAAATCGTAGGCCTCATTGATCATCCCTGCCTTGCCAAGCATGTTCACCATGCAAGTATAGTGCTCAATACTAGGCTGAATTTTGTACACATTCTCCATCTCGGAGAAGAGCCTCATGCCACCCTCCACCAACCCTAAATCATCACATGCAGAGAGCACAATCGAAAAGGTGAGCTCATCTGGTTGCACTCCGGACTCCACCATGCGACGGAACACCATGAGAACCTCATAGTCCTTGCGGTGTGCGGAGATTTTACCATTCCAAGATACAAGATCCCTCGTCGTCATTGACTCGAACACCGTCAGGGCATGGTTGACCTCATTCTTCACCGAGTACATCCCGATGAGAGCATTTGCTACTAGTAGCTCTGTCTCGAGCCCGTGACGAATCACCCAGGCATGAATCTCTGATCCCCATTTATCATTATCACGATGCAATGACAACCGCGACAGCATTGTCGATAGCGCAGCTGAGTCAGGCTTGTGCCCTTCTCCGAGCATTCTTCTCAAGATCTCCATAGCTTGTGGCCAGGGCCCATTCTGCAGGCACCCGGCAAGCATGATGTTCCACGAGATGTCGTCCTTCACTGGCATAGCATCGAACACCTGGCGAGCCCTCTGTATGTGGCCGCAATTGGCGTACATGTCGACAAGCGCGTCGCACACTGACACGTCCAAGGCCATACCGGCGCGCACGACCTCACGGTGCACGGCCTGACCGAGCGCAACGGACCTGACGCCGGCGCAGGCCTGGAGCGCATAGATGAAGGTGAGGCGGTCACCCGGGACGCCTTCCTCGTCCATCTGGAGGTAGCGCGCGAGGGCATCCTGGTGGCGGCCGAGATGAGCGTACCCCGCGATGAGGCAGTTCCACGGGTAGGCGTCCTCCCGGGCGCGCGGGGAGAGCAGGTGGTCGAACAGGTGGTGGGCGTAGGAGAGGAGGCCGAGGGAGGCGTGGAGGTGGAGGAGGCGAAGGGCGAGGGGCGGGTGGCGGCGGAGGAGGGAGACGGGGAGGAGGCGGCGGAGGCGGGCGAGGTGGCGGCGCGGGGAGGGGTGACGCGGGAGCGCGGAGAGGAGGGAGGCGAGGAGGGAGGGGGTGAGGAGGCGCGGACGGGACTCGAGGTCGGAGAGGACGCGGTCGAGGGTCGCGGGAGGCGGTGGCGCGGCGGGTAAGGAGAGAGCGGTGCGGAGATGGCGGCAAGGGTCTCGGCGGCTAGAGGAAGTGGAAGTGGTGCGAATGGAGTGGCGCCGCCGCGGGAGCGCGCAGATGGCGTGGGCGTGGCTAACCGCTGCGCTGTGTGCCATCGCCTTTTGCCACCCAATCCATTATCCAATGTATAGATTTCTCACATTAAAAAAAAAATCTCTGGGTTTACATTTTAGATGTGTAGATAGTGTATACCTAAAAGCATCCGTAGCAGAAACCCTATATGGGTATAGAAATAGAGTTTTAGAGATAGAGTTTCTGGTGGAGGGAAGGAATCTTTTAAGGTGTAGTGTAAAGTGTGAAGGAATTTTAGAGTAATAGAGAGAGAAAATAGAGTAGAAGAGAGAGAAAATAGGGATAGAGTTTCTGGTGTGGATGCTCTAAGAACGCTTCTCGAGTAACTGTTTTCACATGATGACCGAGATTTTTCTTTCTTTTAAAAAATCAATCAGATACATACCGCTACTCAATTGCGAAATTCAAAAATTACCATTATTGAATACAAAATTATAAAACCGCCACTCCTTTCGTTCGAAAATTAGATCCATATTGTTACGCTGATGTTAAGAAATCATTACATGTCAGACATGAACATGACATATTTTCCAGATTGTTTTACCCTGCTCCTTTCTTCTTCCTCTCCCCCATCTCTCTCCCGAGTTCCCCACCACACACCAGAATGCTGCATGCATCAAAGCTCCTCCTCCCGACCCTCTAGTTCCTGTTAGCGCCGCTACTCCTCCTGAGCTCCAGCGCCACCTCCCCTTCTCTCGCATGGGCAACGCCTCGGAGATAAGCAGATCTAGAGCAAAGGAGCCATGGCTCTGGAAGAGGAGAGAATGGAGGGCAGAGCAGGGTCGTTGGGCGCTGTCCTCCCGAGCTGTGGCATCGAGGGGAGGAAGGGGCAACAGGATCATTAGAGGCTCCTTCTCTGCTCGTCATCCTTCTTTGCTCATCGTTCTAGTTGGTCGCTCCTCTGCTCATCATCCTGGTCAGCCGTATTGCCATGCGGTCATGGCTGCCGCCGTTGCTGGCCTCGGCGCCGCCACCTCGGCGCATGTTGACAGCTTTGGCGACTCCGATACCTCCAACCCCATTCATCCAACCTCCCATCTATGGCTGTGCAGGGAGCAGGCTAACAAGGGCTACATAGAGGGAGGTGAGGAGGGAGTCGCACAGGAGAGAGGCTGCTACGACGAGATGGGTAGATTGATGAAAATTCGATAAAGAGATAGGGGTTAAATGGTCTAAGAAATGTGTCACATCCGCTCCTGATCTGTAAAGGTGCTTTGAGATCCGCATAATAGTATGGATCTAATTTTTGAATGAGTTGTGTCAGTTTTACAATTTCACATTGAGCAGTGACAATTCTCAAATTTCGTAATTAAGCAGTGGCATCTATCTCATTAAACCTTAACAAAACCCTAGGTTTACAATACGGCGGTGTCTAGTGTCTAGGCAAGAACATTAAGCCATAATCGCAAGAACATTAAGCCATCGGATTATGCACGCTTAGAGCATGTACAACAGTCCAACTCAGCAGTCTCTAAGCCATCTCTAACCAGTGCCATATCATAGGTTTGCTTAGGTGGATGAGAGAGAGAAGAGAGAGACGATGCAGCCGTCGCTTGGATAAGCGACGTCGCTTCACCAGAAACAACGGCGAGCGACGAGCTAGCGTCGGCTCTCCAGCCCGTTGCATGGAGCTGGCACGAGATGGTAATTAATTCCGCGATTAGAGAGAGTTTCGATTCTCTAAACATTAAATGATTATGTAGACAGCTCTATAGACAACCTGTTGTATCAATAGTCTCTAATGTTATCTATAGGTGACATGGCAATAGTTAGAGACAGCTGCGGTCTCAACCATTGTGCATGCCCTTATACTACATATCACTCTAAGCTTAACTACCTCTTCTTTCCAGCTGGAACGACTGCACACGCTTATACTATGTATGACCATAAGGTTAACTACCACGTCTTTGTACTAGTTTCTTTCACAAGTCTATGACTGTGGATTGTTCTTGCCATCCCTCTTGTTGTTTGTACCTTCTCCTCGGTCTATGTTCTTAGGACCCGATTCTTGTGCAGTCTCTGTTATAACAGTAACTTAAGCAAACATGTTTGCCTTCTTGGATCCGAAACAAAGTTTTAAAGTAGCATAGTCGAGTCAAGAAGTTTAGAGCATGTTCAGAATGGTTTAGGCTTATTTGGCTAGAAAACCAATTTAACTGTTTATTCAGTTTTTTTTTATCATGAAGGCACCTTTAAAAGTTCTTCAAAATAACAAAAAAGCTCTAAAAATAACATAAAGTTCTTTTTATTCATTTAGCTCAGCTACTCCGAATATGTTCTTAGAGACCAACTAGCCATGTCCAATCGGCTAGTGTACGACGAGGCAACCAAGGAAGGAAAGGAAAGAAAAAGAGGAAGAAGAAGAAAAAGTAAGGAGTCTAGCATGTTTGGATAGACGGTGGCTATAGGAACCTAATTTAGCATGTGAGACCGTGAGTTACTTGCTTATTTGGGCCAACAACTTCTTGTGCAGACATGACCAACTCACTTGGCATCTCACATTCTCACTCCCATGACTTCTGTCTCGGCATTTCACTCCCTGTATCTGCCACCATTCCTCCTCTCCCTTACCCAGCTTCCTCTAGCTACCTCTGGTGTCACTGCTCCTCTCTCCCTTCCCCCTCTCGTTGCCTTCAATGCCTCTCCTTCCTCTTCCTCTAGTTGCCTCCAGCGTCGTTGCTCCTTTCTCCCTTCCTCTAGTGTCGTTGCTCCTCTCTTCCTTCCTCTCCTCTCACCTTGCCTCTTCTTGCTGCCTCCGACGCTTAGCCATGATAAAGAAATGGGGGTGGGAGCTGCTTGCTGTGATCAGGACAGCTAATACTGCACGATTAATCATGATTAGACGGTGGTTAGCCATCCATTCACTGGCATAGATACCATATAAATATGGACTATATCATTTAATTTGAATTGCTGTATTTGAAAATAGATAGATTAAGGGCCTGTTTGGATGCATAGTTTAGGAAAACTATGGCTTTGTAATACGTAGAGTATCTAGGGTATGTATAAGAAAACCATGGTTAAAACAAACTCCATTTAACTCTAGAATTCATTGTAACTATAAGGGCTTGTTTGCCAACATAGTATTTTTATAGTTTCGAGATAAAATTATGGTTTTTGAAACTATCATGGTTTAGAAAACTATGGGGTGTTCGGATACAAAACTTAGGCTTAGTTTCATAACTAAGTTTTGGTTGAAACCATGATTTTTTCGGAGTATTTGCAACTCCACTCCACACCAAAATTTTTTTCTAACTTTGATTGTTGGCTAGCTAGTGATTTTACTTCTCATTTGTCTTTGTTCAAAATTTTGCTTTCACAAACCATGCAAATGAACAAGTTGGTTCCAAGAAAACCGAGTTCAAGATGGAGTTAATCAAAACCATAGTTTTATGTGTGTACACATTACCAAATCTATGTATGATAAAGCAGAGTTTTCTCTAAACTTTACATAGTTCTTAGGATGCCAAACTTGATCAAAGTCGGCAAGGAGCTAGCCAAAATAGTGAAGTGACTTAGGGTTTGGGTTAGGGTTTGAGGTTCACCATACCCTCCGGCTTAGAGGGATGTTGAGAAGGTGAAGGCCTAGCGGTGGGACGGCGAGTCAGTGATGTGCCTTGGCCGTGGGATCGGTGGTGGGCGGTGTCAGCTGGAGGATCAACACCGAGGCCGAGGGTCATTAGGAGGCGGTGGGTGGTAGCCGGCGGATCCAGCGGTGAGAGTAGCAAGAGATAGAGAAGGAGGGCGGGGTGGTGACACCATAACTGAGGACGAATGGAATTGAAGCAAGGAAGCACAACACTAAAGAGGAGGAAGAAGGGAGAGGAAGGAAGAAACGATGGGCGCAAGCGGTGGGATCCCGCGAAGCATGACGGTTGTGGTGTGAGCTGAGAAGGCAGAGGCAGAGGCATGATTTGGGGTGTGGCGGGCTGGCTGTGTCGGGCTAGGAAGCAGGAAGGGATGAGGAATGCCTTAGGGTTATAGTTAGGGTGGAAATCCAGGATGTTAATTATGATCCAGTGGCCGAAAATGTTGACTAAAATGATGTAAAATTCTAAAAATTTGGTGAGTTCAAAATACTTTGATTTCTATCAAATAATTGAAATAAATTAATTTTATAATTTTTATGCAATTTAAAATAATTAAAAGGGTATTTTCTAATTAACCTAGAGCTTTAAAACAATTAAATAAGGAAAATATAAATGAAAATTTCTTGATAAATTTTCCTTAAGTCCTAAATGCATTAGAGGATTTTTGTTATTTTTTCAGAATTTTTTGAAGTGTTTTGGTATGTTTAAACGTAAGAAAATATTAATTAGCTTTTTAGAAAAGAGAAAAAGAGTTTTCTTTTCTTTTTCCGGAGCAGAGCGAGGTGATACAATCTGGGCCACTGTTTTGCACGCGTGCACGTTAGCAGCCGTCTGATGCCACTTATCCGAGTGAATGGATATCCGTGGATCTCGAGCACCCATTCGTGTGACGTGGCCGTACGGGAGCTGTTGGATCTCGCTGCCGCCTTAGTCGTGGCCTTCGCGGCCGAGTCGGAGCTACCTGTGCTAGGGAATGGTTAGGGTAAGACCCATGCGTTTCAAAAATTCGTCCCCTCCCTAGGATCATCGCATGCATTAGAACCAAGATTAGTTGTCAACCAAAAGCTTATAAACACGTACCCTGCCCCTGGAGTATCAGGATAAAGATTCGAAGATGGATTTACTTGCAGCCTTCAATGCCCGGTCGTCGGAGTGGAGAGATACCTGTCAAAACTTTCACAGCAAAGTAGCTGTGTCCTTCAGGTATCCATACGAACTGGCCTTCAGCTTTGTGCGTCGATGTGCTAGCATCGGATTACACGACCCTCGTGACTTTCTCTGGAACAGGCGTAACTCCTACACCCTTTTTTCTTTTCCTTTTTAGCTACAGTAACTGACATCTGGTACTGTAGCAAAGTTGGTTGCTACAGTACTGCCGGCGTGTGCACTGTTCATAGGTCGGTTGCTGCAGTGCTTTTAGCACAAGATAGTACTTTCAGCACTGCTACAGTGTTTTCATCACAAAATCATATTTTGTATGCCAGGTTTGCAATCTTGTTGAAAGGATAACCAGAAACTGCGTTCAATCGTATTGAACATTCGTCACGAGTAGAGATTTTACAAATCTGCCTAAACCTTGCTTTATGTGTGTGACTTTATAGGTTCATGCAATGTTGACAGTAAATCGAAATCTCTTTTCAATCTAGAAGTCATAAGCGGCTTCTACCAAAACATTGCGACTACTCAAATTGCATGAAGGTCGACGATCCGATGAACCTCTCAATGATCAAATGTTGATTCTTTCGTCTCTATTGATATATTGACTTAACCCAAAGTCGAGATGTGTCATCCTTGTGCTGTTAAGCCCTTTTACTCGATTTTTTGAAATAGACTAAATCTGATCGATCAATCCACTCCTTGATCGCTCGGGCATGGCCATGCATATTCTTTAGTCTATTTCATCGAGTGGCCCAAGATATCATTTTCCTCTAAACAAGGAGGACAACTCCCATCTTAATCAATCATTTCCCTCTGCATGATTCAAAACGTACTCGAGTATTGCCCTTATGATTATCCAATTATGGTATAACGTTAGACAACATCAAAGCATGCTATCCTCATGTAGGAAACTGTGTTTGATCTTAGGTCTGAGGATCAAGACATTTGTCGCTGTATGAAATCACCTATGACACATCATATCCTCAAAGGTGTTTCACAAAGCGGGTCAGTCCGATACCATGTACTCCTACATGTGTATCCACATGATTGTATTGATATCACATATCCATAGCCTGCAAAACATGACTATCACAACAATTCATGTGTTTGATTATATCCATGTCTATTATTGGTGTTCCAGCCAATATACAAAATCAAGGGACAACTTTTATAATGATATCATTATGTATTACAGCGTTTTACAACCAAGTCATACTTGATGACATATAACATGAGATCACTAATGGAACCATACAAGCATAGCATATTACATCAGCCTCATGATTGTCCTCTAGGGCATATTTCTTACAAGCTGTTGCACCACCATGGGCCAGGCCTTGGCTTCAATGCCAACCTATGGTTCTCGGGGTAATTTAAACCTCTGAGTTGCTACGCTAGGGTTTATAAATGTTGTAGCCGCTATTGCCTTTGACCCGAGGAGGACAGAGCCTCTGAGAAGAGGGGAATGTTTCGATGCTGAGAACTCCGATGAGCAATTTTGCTGTCGCCGATGAGTCTTAGCCTTCGATTCTTGGTCTAGAGCCGTGTTTCATCGTCTCGATCCCCATGGTGATTTGCTTTTGCCGAAGGGAAGGCTGGAGCGTCGCCGCCATTGAGCTTTAGGGCCACCGCCGCTGTTGGAGGTCACCAAAGCTAACTGGATGTCCCCGGAGTCACGCGTTGCTGTGGTAAGGTTCCTGATAGTTTCTAGATTCTGAATCTGGGCTTAGTTTAGGCTAGGGAGGTTCGTAGCGTTCAGTAACATGTAGACTATAGAGCTCCGCCGCTTCTTGTCGCCGTGGCTCACCGCTGTTGGTCACCGGCGATGGCCGTGTGTCCTGGTGAATTGGTGAGGTCGAGAGCAACCCTTAGAGCTCAGGATCGTGGAATTTGGTGGTCCGTAGCGCGAGATCGAGCTCGTCGGAGTTGTAGCGTCGTGCTGGAGAAGAGTGCCGCCATGAGATTTGGTTGCTAAGGCGGTGCTGTGATGTGAAAAGTTTGTGGTCGTCAGATCTGGATCGGGCAGATCAGATTTGAGCAGGATCAGTTCAAATCGGATCGGTCTGGTTCAGATCATATCGGCCCACTGGACCGGGTTCACAGTGAACCATGTCACTACCATGTGGGTCCCACATGTTAGACCAACGCAGGGTGCATCGTGAGCACGCGCGCATGGGTTGCATCCGCCGTGGGCCATGAGGCTGAAAGTCGGGGCCTAGTTGCTAGTCCGGCGTAGGGGATTTTCTAAAAATAGAAAATTAATTCTTGAAATTATTTTAATTGTTTAAAAATGTGATAAAACTTGTACATTTCATATCTTTTAATCTAGAAGTCCAAAAATGCCCATTCAAGTCTGTAAAAATTCAGAAAAATGAGATCTACCTATTTATGTTTTTATTTAATTTTTTAAAATATATTTGTTTGCTGTTTGGGTTTTATTTGCTATTTGCTATATATTACGTGCAAGGAGATGATTTTGTTGCAGGTCAAGAGTAGGCGTGGCAAGGCAATTTACACCTAGTACTTGATCATGTTGCTCCTATCTACAAATAAAATTATTTTGTTTAAATAATACATTGCTATATTTTTATACTTTAATGGGAATTTAGTTATTCCAAATTGCTTATTACCCTCACTTGAAATATTGTATTACTAGATATTTCTTTATAACATAGCTTACCATCATTTTAGTTGGACAATGATGATATCATTGCGAATGGTAGTCGTTATTAGCTTGCTGAGCATGCACACAACTAGGATGATTAATTAATATTGACTAATGAGATATATTCAATTGAGAGTAAGTGCATATGTTTCTTTTATGTGAAGGAGATATGTGTTGCTCCATTTGCATAAGCATGTGTTGCTCTTATGTAGAAGTTGTCATGTGTTACAGCTTGTTAATAACCTAGGTGGTGTTTTTGACTGAGGCAAGTGAATCTGCTGTGGGGTGGAACTTGTGAACCTAGGCTACGAGGCAAATTTAGATGAAAGTCTTGTCTTGGTCCCCCTAAGGACTTAATCTTGTAAAAACATTGCTAGGCTAAATCTGTACAAACCATGAGCTTGACTTCGGTTAAGTCTGGCAGTTAAGCTACTAAGTGTTAGCTTGTGGCATCTTAAGGCAAGTTAGAAAATGTGGTCATGTGTTGGGACATTTGGGGGAGATGTGCTACTTATGAGGGCCATCGTCCAAGCGATGATGTTGTGCTACTACGTGATCCTAGTGATCCAGATGTTTGACTTTGGATGGCACAATAGATATCGAGAGGGCCATATGATAATGTTTAGTCCCATAACTGTTAGGTTATGAGTGTCTTCTTCTTGGACAGAGGTTGAGATATGAGTATCTTATGGGTAAAGATGTGTAACCTCTGCAGAGTGTAAATATACTATTTGAATAGCCGTGTCTGTTGTTTTGGACAATGTTTAGTTATACTTGAACAAGGTATAATATTTTAAATGTTAGTGAGTGGTTATCATATTGGGCTACTAGGTGCAGGTTGATAGACTATGTGCCAATGCTTATGAGCAAATGCAGGTTTATCAAATGTTTTACTCAATTGTTTTGGAATTTGTTATTCTATTACGTCCTTGTTAAATGCTGATTATGTAAAATAACTATTAGCCAATCTGTTGTACAAAGCTTACATATAAAGGTTAGAATTGCATCATTTCACTATGTGTGATTTGCTGAGTATTTGTCTATATTCATTCTTGTAAACTTTGTTTGTGGACTGCCTATTCTATCCGACACGACAAGAAGCTGAAGAATCCTCACCGTTGTTTGAGAAAGAGTTCATTTAAGAGGGCGAGTAGCTGGACGTGCTTCCTAGTCAGAAGCCTATGGCTCATGATGAGACATCTATTTGAGTTTATTTTCATTATTTTCGCTATGCTGTAAGTACTCTCATGGATTTTTTTAGCCTTGCATGACTTTGCTTCTTATTTATAAGGATTTATAATAATTACTGTTACTTTTACGAAGTATTGTAATTATATACACTAGTGATGTCACTTATGCACACTAGAATTGATTCTAGGCTAGTTTAGCATGAGGGTCACCAAGTTACTTAATTTAGGGTCCCAACAGAGGTGGTGTCAGAGCCATGCTGACTATAGGAAGAATCTAGCTAGAATAGTCGTCTAAGGAGGACATATATATATATATATATATATATATATATATATATATATATATATATATATATATATATTAGTTTATTGTGAAACTTCTTATCTTTTTTCCTACTGATCTCTATTATATCCTTTATATAACTTGACCATGCTAAAAGAAATATTTCTTTGTTTTCTTTTTTTTTTAAGATGCCTCTTTTGCACACGTACGGTGAGAGTACAGACTGTTTTGCTGCTAAACTTTAAAGGGTTCTGTAGGAAGTGGAAGAATACAAGAGACTAATGTACAAGGGTGATCCATGGATGGTTGGAGGTGTCAAGCATGGCTACGGATGCAAGATGACGATCTATGAAAGGAAGAACCAGAAGGCCAGCCGACCTATGAGGGTGACTGGTAGGAGATCTACATTTAAAGGAGCAATGCAAGAGTATGCTCAACTTGCTTTGCGTAGAATGTGCAGCACTCACACAGTTGAGCCAGAGAACACTGTGTATTGCTACAACCCAAGAGCTTTTAACAACGGCAAAGGATGCTACCCAACCACTAGAGAGGAGAAGGATGCCAAGACGGTGGTTTTTGCTCGTATGCTGTCTTATCAAGATAAGGGCTTGGATGACAACGCTTCAGAATTGACAAGGGCTAACGTGATGCTGACTACACTTGAAGACGAGGCCGATGCACTCAAGGCCAAGGTTCAAGAGCTTGAGCAAATGTGAAGGAATCGAAAGTGAAGGACATCCTAGTTCAAGATGAATAGGAACCTGAGCAGGACAAGGATGTGCCAGATCCTGGAGAAGAACCAGCTAGTACCAGGAATGAAGAGTTGGGACCCAACGAAGGTGGACATTGGGATCAATTTGCCCCGATGCCTGCTCATCCCCTAGTTTATCCAACAGGAGGACCTCAACCCAGGTGGCTTGGCGAGTAGAGAGTTTTCGTAGTAGTTGTGTGAGACTCAGTGTGCCGAGTCACGTGAATAGGATATATCTTTGCCTTTAGAACTAGTTGTTAGTTAATTTGTGTTTAGGATAGATCTTTTGTTATCAAGGGTGTGATGTAAAAGTCTTTGTTACTATTTATGTCATGCAACTTGATTTATAATAGGTATTATTGAATGTTATGATCTCCCCAACTAGAACCTATCTTGTTTAGAATCTTGTCTCATTACGGTGTTCCCTCGTCTTATTGCTTTTCTCTCGCATCTAATCCTAAAGATTAAACCACAGATGATTCAGACTCACGTAGACAATGGTGGTGATTAGAGTAGCAACAACCAGAATGATGAGCAGAATGATGTGCTAGCTAGAGGTGTACCGCCTACACCTCAGATTGATGCAGCTAACCTTGGAGCTTTTCTTGTATCTCAGAGTCAATAGATGAGGACTGTGATGACACAAATGTAGCAGAATCAGGCAGGACAGGGCCAAAACAACTGTTGCTAACTCCATCCGTCAGGACAAGAAGCTGAAGAATCCTCAACGCTGTTTGAGGAGTTTATTCAAGATGATGAGTAGCTGGATATGCTTTCTAGTCAGAAGCCTATGCCTCATGATGGGACATCTATTTAAGTTTATTTTATTGTTTCCACTATGCTGTAATAAATACTCTGATGGATTTATTTAGCTTTGCATAATTTTACTTCTTATTTGTAAGGATTTATAATAATTACTGTTACTTTTACGACGTATCGTAATGATATACACGGATGATGTTACCTATATGCATTGGAATTGATCTTGAACCAGTATAGCATAAGCGTCACCAAGTTACTTAATTTGGGTCCTGACGAATGCCCCCCCAAAAATCAGTCGATTTATGGTTATAGCCCCTCGAAACGATCACTGTCATGCATTTACAGTAACAACTGTAGGTGATCCCTTTCCGCCTCTAGATACTTTATGTCCCTCTCGGACAACCATTTATGTCCGATGTATGGTAATCTTGGATTTGTATGAATGTGAGGGGTTAGTACGTGTGATCTCTCCATGAAATGAAGTTCATAAAAATTGAAATGAATAAAGACGGCAGCCGAAAAAATTGAGGCCATACATGTCAGCCTCACCTCACTTTGCTCCGGCCAGCATGGCCCCAGAGCCTTGCATCGCATTCCTGGCATCTAGCCATGTACAATCATGGATGGATGTGCTGTGTTTTTGTGGGGACGACAGCCGTACCCGATCCATGGCTGTCATCTAATTAATCCCAATAAGAAAGGGAGGAGATACATGCACACATATCCCTAGCTAGTTTGGCGATCCATGGAGGAATACTTGTACCAACCAGAACTACAAACTAGTGATCACTTGCTGCGCATTGGCGACGATGTACAAATGTTTCTGAAGCTTACGAGATTGGAATTTGGAATAATATATAATCAGAAACAGATCAGGCTAGCTAGCTGCCTAACACCCTTTCCCCTGACGCATAAGCAAAGACTACTAGCGAGTGCTGCACGAAACCAAAAGAAATTAAAGGAAGAGCTATTAGTTGGTGGCGATCCAGTCCAGGCATGATCCACAATATGGCGTCTGTTTTTAGTTTGGGAGGGATGAGCATGAGAGCAAGCTAGGTGTGACTGCGAAGCCATGCCAACCCAAAGGGGAATTTCCAGGTTCCACAAGCTAAAGATAATGATGCTTGCGTGTGTAAAAGATGCCAGGTCAGGTTTGTTCGTGCTGTCGTCGTAGCTTGCGTCTCTTGGACAAAGTTGCAAACCCAAATCCCTACATGAGCTGGAGCATGCATGGTTGCGTAAGGATAGGTATACTACCCTCATAGTAGAGTAAGGGTGGAATACCTGCTATTGCAGTATTTTCTATTTTTTAATATAAATATAAGGTGTGTATCCCATGTGAATAACGAGAGTCCAATAGGCAAACTTAGAAAGAGGGGGAAAAGAGTACGGATTTTGTGCTTAAGGATTTCCCTATACAATCCTTCCCCTCTATTGTGCTCCAATATTTGTGCTGCCATTTTTGCAAAGCAAAAATACTTCCACACTTATACATGAAAATGCCTGCACTATCTTTGGTTGTGCGTTGTGCACCAAGGTTCATGCTCCACCCTCCCACGTTGTTTTTTCGCAACCCCCCCCCCCCATTTATTCTTGTTTTTGACCGTTGAGTAATGGTCCCTCTCTAACTCTCTCCACACACTATTCTTCCTCCCTTCTTGTCTCCTTGAGCATCTACGTAAACTAAAGTTAAGACTTTGGTCTTAATCTGTTCAAAACTTAAATGTGACCAACTTACCACGCGGTGCCGCTCCAACATCTGGGCTCAGAACTGGTCTAAGCCATTCCCCTTCCTGGAGTTCATTGAACCTATCTAGGAGGTGCTGCACACACCCGACGCTCGATAGGGTGCCTGCCTAGGCAAGAGGTGTCTTGGGGGCTGGCCCTGCTCACTGTGTGGCACGGCGACATCTTGGGTGACCATGCCGCCTGGGCCGGGCAGCACAACCGGCGAACCATAGGGAGCCGCTTCCTCTATGTCTACGTCATCATGGGGAGTATCTTTCCCCAAAGACTTGTCCTCATCCATCCGGGCTCCGCTGAGCCCGGGGACTGCTTGGTCTCCCCCAAACTCGGGGGCTTCATACCCATCCTTGCTTTAATCTCCTACGACAATGGCTCCGAGCTTGGAGGGTCATTTTCTTGGGGGGCAATCTCATCCCCAAGGCATTAGGCACCTTTTATGCAACGCTCTCATCAAGGAAGGGCTCGGGTGAGACCAGCTTGGCCATGAACTTGTCGGTAATCTTGTCGAGTGTATGGTCCACTACAGAAGACAAAATTTCATCAGCCATTCTGCGATAGTCTTAAGACCCTAAGGTCGCAACACGAACATCTTGTGCCTCGTGGGATATCCACGCGTCATAGCGGTCAAAACTGGTGTTGTCTATTTCTACTCAAGGTCGGGATGAAAGCTAACTCGGAAGGATGAATTTTGACCAAAAACGAGCAGGGGGAAGAGCATTACATTCACTAATTGCTTTCTCACTGCCCTCCTCCTTGTCGTCCTCACTGGCTGATGGTATTCCCGCGTGAGGCGGCGTTGCGGCTATTGAGCTCATAGGAGCGGGAAAGGTGAGGGGGCGTCTGAGCTTTTACCAAGTGCCCTTAGCTCGTCGCTCACTAAAGGTACCAAGCTTATTGCCATAACTCAGGACCTTTATTCTGCCTTTTCACAGGCTAGCGCTGCTCATCGACCATGGCGGGGTCGATATCTTCCATGTCGACCGACCTCAGACTCACAGGGGACTTGGAACACGAGGGGCGCTGCTTGTCGACTTGCGGCATCGTCGGCAGATCAAGACAAGGAATTCTCCTTATCTTCCTTCTTCCCATCCACAAGCATGGAAGAGCTTTAGCCCATAGTAAGCCAGGCAAGCCTAGCCTCCTACTTGGCATTTTCTTCTGCTATGGCCACCTCTCTCTTCAACTGGGTGTTATCCTCCTCAAGCTTAAGGTGCTTCACCCTCTCGGCTAGCTGATATAGGTGTCGCATCAAGTCCGGGTTTTTAGAAGGAAAACTTCTAAGCTAGTCACACAACTGAGTTACCTCATTCTAGACGGCGCATTCCAAGTGTTGCCCCGGAGAGTGCTGCCTCGACGGCGTAGGCTGAGCCGACATAGACGCGGTTTGCCTTGTGGACTGCTAGGCTGGTGTGGAGTCAAGATGATGAGCATGTGAGGAGTTGGTCAAAACTTTCAGTTTCCGACAAAATTCTTCCAAACTTGATCACTTTGACGTGTCATGTTGTTCCTTGATTCTTGTGAAGTTTTGTGATCTCCTTAGCATGAAAAGACCCTAGATGATTTAGGTGTAGCCGGCGAAGTCGCCAAAGTGCCACAGGACGCACTTGCCCCCAAACGATTGTTTCGTGTCGGGCTAGTCACTATTTCGATTATCATTTTTGCATACTAACCCCGATCGAGGATCGGTTTGTTGTGTTGGGTTCGTGGTGATGCCGCGGACATTCTAGATGTGTTTTGGTTGTTTGTTGTTGGTGTTGTGGATGCAGGTGAGAACAGGGGGCGAGGTGGAGTGGATGAGTCCGTTCGCCAGGTGGGCTGCCGGTTCGGTTGGAGGCTGGGCGCGGAGTTTCACGGTGGGAACGGTTATCACTTTGGAGCACGAGTTCTTACTGGATGTTGGTACGTGTGGATGCTTGGACGCGAAGGGGTCGTTGGAGGCGGTTCGCGATGCTCTAAGATTCGTGCGTGTGAGTTAAAACCCGTGTATGTGTTGGGTTTCGGGTTAGCCCATGTATGGTCCATGTTGGGCCATGAGTGAGTAGGCTAAGACCCATGTAAATGGCTGGTTGGAGAGGGTTAATCTCAGCCATTCATGGGTGGTTCAAGGGAGATCTCAATATATCGCGATATATCGAAATACCCTAGAACCGGTTGGCCTATAAAAGAAGGGGTGGAAGGGTGTCTCCACTCAAGTTTTTTTGTAGCCAATAGTTTTCTGAAGTTTAGCCACTTGTGAGTATTTTCCACCCTAGGGTGGCTGTGTAAAACTTTCCCAAATCAAACAAAACTAGTTCCTCCATGTTCATGTCTTGTTCTTACTAGTTCTTTTGTTTCAATCTTCTTTTCTTGATGTTTTTTGTTGCAACTTGTTTGTATGCCTCCCTTCCTTCTACATGCTTCTGATCCATGATGTCTTGAGGGTGCTTATATGGTATTTACACCTCTCTTGCACCCTAGGATAGACTAGAAATCAAGTTGCAAATCTCTGCAGATTTTGTTCTTCGCGCAGCACCCAGTGTTTGATTTTTAGAAACATCTAGAAAAATCATTTTTGTGTGCTTCTTATTGGAGAAGGTGCGTGACTCATATGTGCATCTGAAGAAAAATTTGGGAGTCATTCCATTGCACCGTTTGGACGCCATGAGGTGAATACCGAGCTCCAAACTTTCTGCTCGATGTTCCAGACAGTCTGTAGTGTTTGATTTTTCATATTTTTCTTACAGAGATTTTTGAGGAGATTTTTGGTGAAGTGCTTCAACATTCATGTAGGCTTATGCACAAAAACTCCCAAAAATATTAGAGCAACAGAAGTCCACCAACCTTCTGCTCCAAGTGGGGGCAAATTCTAAAAATCTGTTTTTACTTTTCTTAAAGTATCTTTGATGGTTTGGCTTTCTCTCTTTTCCTTTTGCTTTTGTTTTCCGGAGCTGATCTGGTCCATCCAGATCTGGACTGGTCCTTTGCTTCTTGTTTCTTCCAGATCTGAACAGGTCCTTCCTGGTCTGATCTGGTCCAAGTTGCAAGCTTCCAGATCTGAACAGGTCCTTCCTGGTTTGAACTGGTCCATGTTGCATATTTCTCTCGATGTTGTACGTTGGAGGGGTCTTTCAATAGTCCAGATGCCCTTGGGTATCTAAAGGACATCTCTGTACCTCCAACAGCTGGCTTAAGTCTTTTCTCTTCTGTCCGCTGTTTTATCTGGTGTTTAGGTTGGAGTTCTGAATGGAGCACAAAATATTAAAAATTTGAAAAAGGCTCCATTCACTCCCCCTCTCTGTCGCCTTGGTGAGTTCACAGCTGGCTTAGACGCAAGCACTGATGTAGGCAGTGCCGCCAAAGCCTAGCTCTTATGTGAGCCCTTCTTGCTCGACTTAGCGTCGGGCCAGATTTCATCTCTGTCATCACGACACTCTAGCGGCAGGATCTGAGCAAGCGCCAAGGCCAAAGCTTCCTTCTCCTGAAATGGGATAATGCAATGATCGTATGTTTGTTAGAGGTCCATGAGTTAAGTCAGATAAACCCGTGAGGCAATTTCCTTAGAAGGATCAGAACACTTTCCGGCTTGCGATGCTCAAGGACGTTGCGCGGGCACTGCATCGAGGTCTCCAGCTCCTTGCTCCAGAGAGGGGCGAACAGCTTGTTTACATGATGGTTAAGCCAATCCTTGTTCGGGTCTGCATGTCGAAGGATGGGAAATTAGTGCCAAAAGGGCAAAAGCTAGCACAAGCAAGAGAAAGTTCAAGAGCAAACTTACTGGAATTGCCCTCGCAGGTGAGATCATTCCACCCCGTGATATCATAGAAAGGGTGTTCACGCCTACGCAACGGGTTCACCATGTTGCGTAGGTAATCCTGGGCAATTGCAATCCTGTTAAGCTCCATGTTCACCAACTCGTTGATGGTGTTCAAGGCCGTCTCCTCCTCTAACTGCACGAGGGACCAGGGGATTCCTTCTTCGCAGGGAAAGCTCCATTGTAGTGGAGTGCACTCCCTTCTAATAAAACTAATACTCCAGCCATTTGGAGATTGAATCCTTGGGCGGGAGGCTCGTGAATCCATAAGGGCGGTTGGAGTGGAGACGCGGGTAGACGCAATCGATGGGAAGGAGCCCTCACTGGTGTGGAACAGGAAGTAGAAGTGAAGAAGAAGACTGGGCATGGGCATGATGCCCAGGTATCGCCCGTACAGGTGCAAGAAAATGGCCAAGATGAGAAAGAAATTAGGACTGAGGTTAGCGATTTTGCACTCACAGTGTGCAAGCACGACCTCTAGGAACTCGCTTTCGGGCATGTGGAGGTTGTGGACAGAGAAAAGCTCGAAGGAGATAATCTCATCCTTTGCTGGGACAGGAATCACCTCGTCGCCGCGAACGCGCCACGAGTTGGGGTCGAGAAGCCCCAACTTCTCGAACGCCTCTAGGTGCGCCGCGTTGATCGTATTCACCCCAAGTTCCGCCATGGGATCCGGCGTGACGGCAGAGGGGGTAGGGAAGCAGGAAGCAAATTGGAGATTAAGTAGATTGGGTGCTAACTGTCTTCAGACATAGGCACAAATGCAAGTGTGGAGTTCACCTCATGGCGAAGATCCCTATATGTGGGGGGTAAAAAGAAAATGAAGAGACGTGGTTGGACAAGACTCGAAACCACCCCCGCTCGTTCATGAAACGACGCATATTGCACGATTTCTAAAACCATCCAATCAAAGCGCGCTACCGCAAAGCGCCTAGTAATGGGTGAATTTTTTTTCTTCCAATGTAATCATTGGAAACTGACCTTACCGAGTTACCCCATAACTGCAACACCAAGGAGATGCTCGCGTGGCCGAAAACAAGCTCGTTTCCCAGGCATACGAATACGAGCATGTATGATCAGATGCTGTGACAGTGATACGTTGCAAGTCACCAATCCCTCCATTGATTCAAAAGGCTCAAGGGGAAGGCTGGGCCAAGTAGTTTTCGACTTGAGCCTCAGGGCTAGCTGTCGGAGATTGGCTAGAATATTAAATTAGATAATTGCCCTTGGACAAGTAGCTCAGACATCCTGAAATTGCCCTCGGAAGTCATGCCCGAGAAGAACCCGGTGGGCCTACAAGGTGAACCAGGATAAGCTAATCTTCCCCTCTGTCCCATGTCCTAAGTATCTTTTCACATCTCCAAAACTAAATCTCAGTGGAAAGGGGCCTAATTGATCCCTCATTTAAGAAGTAAGCTTGGTGGGAAACTAATCTCTCAATCACCGATAGATCCCCTCTCTCTCTTTCTTCTCCCCTCTTTCTCATCTCAATCCCTCTCCTCTCTTCCTCTCTCTCCACCTCTCCCCTCCGATGGCTAGGTTCGGCGTTGCTACCCTCGCCCATGGACAACCATGACACTAGTTACCCTAACCATCAAAACCCACGCATTGTTCCAACCTGCCTCATGCCATTGCACCGTGTGCTAATTCACCCCATATCTTTGCGCTCTGCGCCGTCCCAGCATGTGACCATGACAATGGTGCTTGTGACCACTAGGTTTCTTGGACGACGTGATGGTCGTAGCTCGGCATCGCCGTGGTCATAGGTGGGGGTGGTGCAAGGCATAGCAGTATGAGGTGGGTCGACGCAGGGCATGGGTGTTATGTGGTCAGGAGAGGAAGAGAGTAGAGGGGATGGAAGAGGAGAAAGAAGGAGTGGAGGGGAGAAGAGAAAGAGTATGGAATTTTTGAAAAAACACACACATCAAGATTGGTGCATTTCGAATGGTGTAAATAATGCACGAAGTTCATAGTACAAGAGTTTAAGAGCAGAGTATTTCCCTCCAAAAATATTACTATCCTTACATTACTGGAAAACTAGCCTTTAATACCGGCCCATCAGTACCGGTTGGATTGGAACCAGTACTGATAGTGGCATTAGTACCAGTTCATTGGCTACAAGGCCAGTTCTCAGTAGCGTTATAACCTCACCTCAAATACAAAACTTATGCAATAACATTGCATTTGAAACAACACAATGATAAAAGAGAAAATACTAGAATAGCCATGTATATATGGACTCTACTGCGAGGGTGTGCTACTCTTAACTAGAGGGGGATAAGACCTTGAGCAAGGGTTTCCCTTCCCCTTATTTTTCTCATCGTAAAAGGAATCTCGTTTTTTCCAACGCTTCAATAGATTTTCTTTACTATTCTTTTTTTGAAGGAGTTCTTTTTTCCATTCTCTTTAGAGAGATTCTCTCCCTTTCTCTATGTTATTCCTTTAGAAGGGGTGTTGTTGGAGATGTTAAAAAAAAAGAAAAATAATATGGTGTAGAGAATAAGGAAAGCAACAAACCAAAGAAAACTGGTTGGGGGTAGTCTAATGTGCCCAGGAATATACGTTCAGACAACAGTACAGCGTCCAGCTTGTCACTCTCTCAACAGTCGCTTTCTCTATTTCTTGTTCTTCATCGGTTGATTCGGTTCGTCGAGGAGTATCCCACTCAAACAAGATATATAACAGTCTCTCCTTTCACAAAGATTAATTCATCCATCCGGACACTCCAAGCACCGATCCGCTAGCTTCTCTTCTTATCCTTCTCTCTAGCTATCTCTCCCCAATTAGCTCCCAGAAATCAACCAAGAGCTAGCAGCAGCAGTAGAAATGGCGGCGGCCGGCAAGATTAAGACGGTGGTGGTGCTGGTGCAGGAGAATCGCTCCTTCGACCACATGCTGGGCTGGATGAAGTCGCTCAACCCGGACATCGATGGCGTCACCGGCGACGAGACCAACCGCGTCGTCGTCGACGACCCCTCCTCCAAGGCCCTCAGCTTCGGTGACCGGTCGCAGTACGTGGACCCCGACCCGGGCCACTCCATGCAGGCCATCTACGAGCAGGTGTACGGCACGCCGTTCGTGGACGCGCAGGCCACGCCCATCACCCCGCCCGGCGTGCCGTCGCCGCCGATGAGCGGCTTCGCGCAGCAGGCGGAGAAGGAGAAGGCCGGGATGGCGGAGACGGTGATGAACGGGTTCCGGCCGGAGGCGGTGCCGGTGTACCGGGAGCTGGCGCAGGAGTTTGCCGTGTGCGACCGGTGGTTCGCGTCCAACCCGGCGTCGACGCAGCCCAACCGGCTGTTCGTGCACTCGGCGACGTCGCACGGGCTGGTCAGCAACGACACCAAGCAGCTCGTCGCCGGCCTCCCCCAGAAGACCATCTTCGACTCCCTCCATGACGAGGGCTACTCCTTCGGCATCTACTACCAGTACCCGCCGTCGACGCTCTTCTACCGCAACCTCCGCCAGCTCAAGTACGTCGGCAGCTTCCACCCCTTCGACCTCGACTTCAAGCGCCACTGCCGGGAGGGCAAGCTCCCCAACTACGTCGTCGTCGAGCAGCGCTACTTCGACCTCAAGCTCCTCCCCGGCAACGACGACCACCCGTCGCACGACGTCGCCGAGGGCCAGCGGTTCGTCAAGGAGGTCTACGAGGCGCTGCGCTCCAGCCCCCAGTGGGACCAGATGCTCCTCGTGCTCACCTACGACGAGCACGGCGGCTTCTACGACCACGTCCCTACTCCGGTTGGCATCCCCAGCCCCGACGACATCGTCAGCCCCGCGCCCTTCTTCTTCAAGTTCGACCGCCTCGGCGTCCGTGTCCCGGCCCTCTTCGTCTCCCCCTGGATCGAGCCGGGGACGGTGGTGCACCGGCCGTCGGGGCCGTACCCGTCGTCGGAGTTCGAGCACTCCTCCATCCCGGCCACCGTGAAGAAGATCTTCAACCTCCACGACTTCTTGACCAAGCGTGACGCATGGGCCGGCACCTTCGACACGGTGCTCACCCGCGACACGCCACGCACCGACTGCCCTGGTCTCTGCCCCCCCCTCTCTCTCTAGCGTCCATTAATTGTCTGCCTTGGCAAGCGTGCATCGTCTTACGAGTCACGACGTGGACGTGTGCTGGTGTTGCAGCCACCCTGCCGGAGCCGATGCAGCTGCGGCCGACGGAGGCGGCGGAGCACGCGCCGCTGTCGGAGTTCCAGGCGGAGCTGGTGCAGCTCGGCGCGGTGCTCAACGGCGACCACGCAAAGGACGTGTACCCGCACAAGCTGGTGCAGGGCATGACGGTGGCGGACGCGGCCAGGTACTGCAACGACGCCTTCAGGGCCTTCCTCGACGAGTGCGACCGCTGCAACAAGCGCGGCGAGGACGGCTCTCACATCCCCACGGTGAAGCCGTCGTCGGCGGCGCAGTCTTCAGGGCAGGAGGAGGAGGAGAAGAAGAAGAAGAGGAGGAGGAGAAGCTTTGCTTCCAAGATGCTGGGCTGCATCACGCATGGTTGTGCTTAGGCGTCACACTTCTGATTGATGACGTGCACACCATGGACTCAAGGGTTGGTTGGCGAAGAAGATTGGTTGCTTGCTTGCTTCGTCGTGTAAAAGGGAAGAGTAATTAATGTACTGAGTGAGTGAGGCCTTGTACCTGTGGATTTTACAGCTATTGCATGGGACAACAATGGAATGCTGTAGATTATCATGAGATGCCCCCCCTCCCCCGAAGAGTTGATCGAGGCAAATGACCTAACGATTTGACCGGTGCAAGTTCACGTTGCATAGGACATTACCAAAAGCAGAAGCTGACGAAGAACCGACAACAAATATCTGAATGGCAAAACTCCATCAACAGATATACAAGTTTCCCTTTCTCTGCAACTTCAACATAGCCAAAAAATACACACTATAAGAGAATACACTTACTTCCTGCACCAACCTTTTCGTTTCTTCAAGGTTATTCACTGCTAGCACTACTTCAAGGGAATACTTGTACCAACTGCAACTGTGAATTCGTCGGTATCAGCTGATAACGATTCCATGCATGGACGAAGTCTCAAGATCTCTTTTTTACCTGTGAAATAGCACCATATATACTGTAAGATTGATGCGATGATCATGAGATCCATGTGGATCCTCCTGATTGAACGAATGAAGCTCTTCTCCACCCAAGAAGAGCGTTCTGCGACTTCAGCCGGTTAATTCTGTACACGTGAAAGAATGGCCAAACAATCATCCAGGTGTAATTAAGTTCACTTAAGAAAGATAGAATAGGAAATCACCAAAAACAGAAACAGATGAAAAATAGGCGTTGAAAATCAGCTTGGAAACGAAAACGAAAGGAGCTCACTTCAATTTTAATGGAAGGAAGCGAGTGCATTGACATAAGTGATACAAATGTCTACAATGTTTTTGAAAGCAAAATGGCAGGAGCTCTCCCTATGTACTATAGGAGAAAGAGGTTTAACAAATTACAAAGGTTGTATATTAGTCGTTTCTGAAGATCCTACCATTACTTTCCTTCCACAAGCTCCAACAGCAAAATATGATCGAACTATCAAATTTCCTCCTTGCCGGTTTATCTAGAGTCACTCTATGCCGATACCACCACTGGAGACTGTATTCTGTCGTCGATTTGCCGAGTCTGTAACTAGGCGATGACTTTCCTCCACACTTGCCTAGCAAAGGAACAAGTACATAGTATATGGAGGGAGCACTCTTGTTGCGAGCCGCACAAGGGACACATAAAACTGTTTGGCCATCCTCTCGCCTGGAGTTTGTCCGCCGTAAGCAGTTGATCTTGCCGGAACGTCCAAAAGAAAAACTTGCATCGATGTTTTGTGGCTGTGTACCTAGGGGTGAAAACAGATACGGTAGTGCCCGACCCGTATCCGTATCTAGTACATGGCGGGTATAAAACGGTTACTGGTTTTTAATACCCGTTGGATACAGGTTCGGATTTGGGTACTACCTGGTTTTTGTCCTTCCGGATACAGGTCTGATATAGCGTGCGAAGTACCCGACAAATACGAGTCGGTTTTGGGTACCCGGTCGGTAAATTAATTCGGGTACTTGGCCCACTCCCAGGCCTAGCCTACCTCCCACCAGGCCACCAGTTGACCAATGGCGGTTTCTAGGCACAACTTGTAGTCCCCGTCAGAGAGGTCCTTGGTGCACTACGCCATCTCGTGCAGCCTCTGCTCCCCGCTGGCCGCCTTCCGTCTCCCCGGTGGTGAACAGCAGCGGCGATAGGTAGGCCTCCCTCGTGAGGCACTTCATCATCCTGGCCACCTCCCTGTGGAACTCGGCTGACCTCGTTGCGCTCTGGACGGTGCTGCCCGGCAAGACGACACGGTGGTCGCGGTCGACCTCGCCAAAGAACGGTTCGCGTGAGTACCAAAACATGCAGCCGTCGAGCCAGATGACGGCGTCCTTCTTGGACGGGCATAGGTGGCAGGCGTGCGCCACCGCGGAGCGGATGCACCGGGCGCTGGTGGACGTAGCGACGTCACCGCGCGGCAGAGTTGAGGCCGTGCACGTGGTCTTCCTCGCCGCGGGCTTGGACCGAAAATGCCTGGCTGGCTGGCCTCACCACTGCGGCACCGAGCCGTCACACCACCACGCCGCCACCTCCTTCGCCCACTGCCTTGCTCCTACCGTGCCAACATGTCCCAAGCCCCACTGCCCGTGCTGCCACCGCCCTGAGCCACCTCGCTTTAGCCGCTGACTCTATTAAGTTGTTTGCACCGATTAGTTCACTCAAAAGTCTAAGCTGATTGGGAAAGGTGGGCAATTCACTTATACTTCCAACACTTTCCCTCACGTGGAGGCTTCCTCAGGCCTCAGACGTGAAATAGAAGTGGACGACAATTTTTTATTTAAATTGTGTTTACCAGGACTCAAACTCGAGACCTCTAGCTCTGATACCATATTAAGTTGCATGCACCGACCAGTTCATCCAAAAGACTAAGCTGATGAAAAAAGGTGGACAATTCACTCGTACTTCCAACAGACTCCAACCACCCTGCCCTGGCCCCCTTCGCTTTGCCTCTATCTCGCAGCCCCCCATGTCGTTGACTCCAGCTGGAGCCATGGCACCGTGACGGTGAACACCCCGGCTGCCCATTTCCTGCTATGTGTGATTTCCTTTGCTTGGATTCCCATCTCTCTCTTGATCCCCTCTTGTTTCTCTCTCTTCACCAGCGACGGCGGGACCCGAGGGTTGGCATTTGGGAAAAATAGAAGGGGAGGGAGCAATCTAGGTTACCACCTGTGGATAACATGGTCCCCGGGTATCTCACGGAGACGAATTAGGCGGACCACCTTACGGAGCAGGGTCACGCCTACCATCTAGAAGACGGGCCTGCCCCGCATGAAGACCCGACTTATATCACAAGGAAGGCACAGTTGTAATCCGGTACATTACGTACCCGGAAAGAAAGGATAGAGATAGACTTTCTATCTCTATCCACAGTTTCCATAACCAACTAGGATACGTACTTATCTGTAACCCTACCTCCTTCCACTATATAAATGGAGGCAGGGGCCCCTAGTTCGAGATGGTAGATCATCCGGGATCACATCGGTAGGAGGGATCATATCAATCCATAGCCATCCTGAACATTGATCCATCGAGATCAACCCCAATACAATCCACGAGCATAGGAGTAGGGTATTACCTCACCTCGAGGGCCCGAACCTGTATAAATCTGTCTCCTGTGTTACCATCGGGTTTCGGTTTTACGCATAGCTCCATAAAGTATATTGCCGACATAATTCGTCGACAGTTGGCGCGCCAGGTAGGGACCAGCGCTAAGATCATCTTCATCAAGCTCGATGGCATTTCTCGGCGGCAGCGCCGTCGAATTCACCTTCGGCCAAGCTTCCTGTTTTGGAGGCTTGGATTTCGTCATCAACAACCTTGGCAACCTTTCCCTTGAAGAATCGGATCAGATCCGATCGGAAGACAACTTCAACCGCGAAGCGAACGCGGGAAGAAGATGCGATCTATTCGTGTCTAGAATCTAGACAGAACTTGCATCACGATTTCCTGTTGACTCGGAAAGAATTTCAGGCTGGTTTTGGATGCGTTGGAAATCTTATCTCGTTATCTTTCCAACGAGTCCAAGATCATCAAAAACCAAGTTCGGATATGACCGTGACGACCATTTGAAGACAGACTGCGCGGGGTAACGTGAATCCCGCGCGAAGATGGAGCTCGACGTGAATTTCGCTCAGCACCTCGGCGATCCTTAGTGCGTCTCAGCAAGGGCATGGCGGACTTCGACGGCAAAGCAGATCTCATCTCGGAGATCACGGCGAGGCTCCTACGCCGTCTCGGCTTATGGCTCCAACGCCCCCAACTTGCAGCGACGACGACAACGACTACCGCCGTATCCACTCGTTGCTCCGGCAACAATGACAAACCGTGACCTTCGCCACGACACTGAAGCTCGGCGATAGGAGCGAGAAGAAGATGGGAGACGTCACCATGGTGACGATAGAAGAGGTTTCGGTCGAAACCGTGACCGCCGACTTTCTAGGCCGGCTTCTCGCGCAGGACGTCGAGGACAGCCGCGCCGACTTTCTAGGCCGGCCTCTCGCGCACGACGTCGAGGACAGCCGCGCCGACATCCTTGGGCTGGCTTCTCGCGCACTGCGCTGAGGATAACCACGCCGACTTACTAGGCCGACTTCTCGCGCACGACGTCGAGGACAGCCGCGCCGACTTCCTAGGCCGGTTTCTCGTGCGCACGACGCCGAGAACAGCCGCGCCGACTTCCTAGGCCGGCTTCTCACTCATGACGTCGAGGACAGCCGCGCCGACTTCCTTAGGCCGGCTCCTCGCGCACACGACGCTGAGGACTGCCGCGCCGACTTCCTAGGCCGGCTTCTCGCGCACAACGTCGAGGACAACCGCGCCGACATCCTTAGCGGCTTCTCGCGCCTTCTTGGCCGAGGATAATCGCGCCGACTTATCATGCGGCTTGTCATAGCGACGACGCCGAGGACAGCCGGGCCGACTTCCTAGGCAGGCTTCTCGCGTGCCCGACGCCGAGGACAGCCGCGCTGACTTCCTTAGGCCGGTTTCTCGCGCACGACGTCGGGGATAGCCGCGCCGACTTCCTTACGCCGGCCTCTCGCGCACGACACCGAGGACAGCCGCGTTGTCGAGGTGACATGCCTAGGGGCTCGTTCACTCGGGCGTGAGGATGACACGATCAACAGCTAAGTTGCCTATTTTTATACTCAATTACATCATTATAATTCACATTATCTTTACGCTTGTGCAATTCAGTTTCTGACTTGCTACTTATTGGTGTTTCAATTAAGTAGTAAGTCGGGGGCTACACCTAATTAGGTGCGCAATCGCGCACCCTTTCTCTTTTATTGAGATTAATTTGATTTGCTCCCTAGTCGCATTCCGACTAGCCAGTAGGCCAGGGACTACACCTAATTAGGTGCATTATCTGCACCCATCTCTTTTCGAGTTTCTTTTATTCTTTTCCATGTTGACTTTTACCGATTCCGAGTGTTACACATTCTGAGTAGTGAAACTCTGATTCCTATGCAAAATTTGGGTTTCCTGACGCGTGTTCGGAGACAGAGCTCCGCGCCAACTCCTAACACTAAGGGACTTGATGAGCTAGGTAGAGTGCTTAACAAAAGGAATTAAACATACTCGGAGAATCGTAAATCAATACGGGAAAGATAAAAGGACGATAATTTGACATAATAAAAATACATAATTGGACATCATGCATGTTGCTTTATAATCCAGTTATTTCTCTACTACTCGTATTTTTCATTGCCTCCACAGGGCACAATGCAGGATAATACGAGATGGTTTTTATGGGGCGGCCAAGACGCCCACGCCAAAGACCCGTGTGCATTATCTGGCTCATTGCATGCCTACGTCAACTCGGCACGGCTATATGCCAACGCCATCCGTCGAGAGCGGTCAGGGGTCGGCGCGAGGCCATGAGATCTCACGTCGGCGCACCCGTTGTGCGCTCACGCCGCCATCCGCAAAAACAATACGATTAGTAAGCATGCCTCATGTTAGGCCACTAGCTGGTGACCACCAAGTGGAATCAGATGCTGAAAGCTATTAAGGGTTCGGGTTCCGAGGATACGCTCATTGAGCTGTTTGCCCTACACCATTGGTTATGGGTGCCTTCGGTTAAACCTAATCCTGTGATATGCCTCATGCTAGGTCAATTGTTGCCTCATATCAGGTCAATTGCTGATTATTGCACGGGTCAGAATCGGATATCACGAACGGGTTTCGAGATGACCACTTGGCTAAGCCCTTGGTACGCTCTCCGTGAGCCACAAGCCGGATCCGACACACTAGGCCGGGTACCGCCATATACCGGTATACCCTCCGGGTCAATTGCCAGATTTAATATAATTGGTCTGGGTACCGCAAGAAAAAAGATATTCGAATGGGTCTTCCAACTCGGACGGCCAAGACGCCACGCCATTACCCAGTGCTTACGGCTGTTGCATGCCTATGTCAACTTCGCGCGGTTTTATGCTAACGCCCGGCTTCTGGCGCAACCTTGAGACGTTGCAAGACACCTACACCAAAGACCTCGAGTGCATCATACGGCTCGGTTGCACGCCTCGTCAACTAAGACGGCTTCACGCCAACGCCCAATACTCGAAGCGCAACCTTTGGCACGGTTGCATGTCTACACCAGCACCCCGTGTGCATCATACGGCTCGACTGCATGCCTACGTCAACTCGACACGGCTTTACGCCAACGCCCGGTATACTGAACGCAACCTTCAAGACGGCAGACGCTTACGCCCGGCACCGAGTGCATCATACGGCTCGTTGCATGCCTACGTCAACTTCGACGGCTTCACGCCAACACCGCGCATACGAGCACAACCTTCGCAGACGGGCAGACGCTTACGCCAAAGACTCGAGTGCATCATACCGCTTCATTGCAGACGTCTACACCAAACCGTGTGCATCATACCGCTTCATTGATGCCTCGTCAACTTGGCACGGCTTCACGCCGGCGCCAGTATCGAAGCGCAACCTTCAAAGACGGCTTCACGCCAATGCCAGCGCCTCGAGCGCAAACTTCGGCCCGGCTACAAACCCACGTCTGCGCTTCAAGCCTACAAGGTGATACGCCCGGTGGCTAAAAGCTCAAAAGCAAGGACGACATCATCGTCAGCAAAGCAACTAAGTTTTTATTATCATAATCTTTTCACATATAAACTCATGTTGTTTCTTGACTTGCTACTTAGTTGAATTCCATCTAAGCAGTAAGTCGGGGGCTACACATAATTGTGTGCACTTGCGTGCACCCATCTTTTTCATAGTTATTTTTTGCTTTTGTTACTTAGTGATTTAAAGTGAAATCCGAGTGCGCTATAATTCTGAGTAGTGAAGCTCTGAACCCATAACACGGCGAACTCTACGTCACCCAAACGCGTGCCTGGGATAAAAAGCCATGTGCCAACTCCCAACGCTCGGGGGCTAGACTAGTCGAGCAGAGTGCATAACAAAAGGAAGAAAAACCACTCGGACTAACAAAAATCATCAAGTAAGAAAAATAAAAAAATGGCTATTTCAAGACATAAACATAGTCGGATTTTATATCCCACCAAATATTTTCATATTCAGATATCGCCTAAATCCTACATGTACATGTTCTGAGGGGTTCAAGGAAGTGTTTACGCTACAAGCACCGACCATGGCGCGATACGTGTCAACACCAAGACCGAAGCGCAATCTACTAAGATGGCTCCATGCCCACGCCTAACTTCGACGGCCGCACGCCTCGCCAAAGACCGAGTGAATTATATGGATCGGTCAGCATGCCTCACGCCGGCGCTTCGCGCAAACTACGGCTTCGGCTCACAAGATCCTGCGCCAGGACGCCACGCCGACTTTACACCAACTCATCGCCGGCAACGACGAGGACAGCCACCCTAACTTAGGGCTTCAAGATCTGCCGAGGACAACCGCACCGACTTACTACGCCGGCTTCTCGCAAGATTGCGCCGAGGATAGCCGCTACCGATTTATTACGCCCGACTTCTCACACTTCGCTAAGGGCGGTTGTGTCGACATTCTACTCACGCCGCGACGTCAACTGTCGGCCGACTTCCAGACTCCAAGAAATTGGCCGAGTCACTCGGAGATTTCAACGCAAAGCTCTCTTGAGCCCTTCACTGCCTCCTTACATGCCAATGGAGCACTCAAAGATAAAGAAGCTTCCAATCGGAGCACTTTCGGCATCAACTCGGTACAGAAGCACTTTGGGCTCTTGTGGATAACATGGTCCCCGGGTATCTCACAGAGACGAATTAGGCGGACCACCTCACGGAGCAGGGTCACGCCTACCATCTAGAAGACGGGCCTGCGCCGCATGAAGACCCGACTTGTATCACAAGGAAGGCACAGTTGTAATCCGGTATATTACGTACCCGGAAAGAAAGGATAGAGATAGACTTCCTATCTCTATCCACAGTTTTCATAACCAACTAGGATACGTACTTATCTGTAACCCTACCTCCTTCCACTATATAAAGGGAGGCAGGGGCCCCTAGTTCGAGATGGTAGATCATCCGGGATCACATCGGTAGGAGGGATTATATCGATCCATAGCCATCCTCAACATTGATCCATCGAGATCAACCCCAATACAATCCACGAGCACAGGAGTAGGGTATTACCTCACCTCGAGGGCCCGAATCTGTATAAATCTGTCTCCTGTGTTACCATCGGGTTTCGGTCTTACGCATAGCCCCATAAAGTATATTGCCGACATAATTCGTCGACACCACTGAAATCCTTAAATATGGCCGCCGTCGCCTTCGTTTCTTCACCGCCGCCGGCTAGTCAGGGGTTTAAATTTCGGTGGAATTTCAGTGAAATTTCACGAATTTCGCTAATTTTGCTGGTGAATGAAATTTCTTGGGCACTCGAAATATGAATCTACTTATAGTTTTTGGACGTCTTGAGGATGTTGTTGGAGTGGTGCGGTGATGAGACAACCATGTCATTGCTAGAGCAGCTTGAGAAATGGCAAAACATTGTAAAAGGATTTAAATTCCAACGAAATTTCGGTGAAATTTCACGAATTTCGTTGATTTCGCTAATGAACGAAATTTTTGCTTGGCCGAAATTTGAATCCCACTCTCACTCTCCCTCGGCCCTCCCCTTGTCCTCTTGTTGCTCTAACCTTTAGCTGCAAAGCCATCGGAAGATTCATCACTGCTTGTTGGAGAGCTGTCACCGCCTGCTGCTCCCACACCCACCACCTACTGCTTCTTCTTCCACCGCCTGATGCTGATAGCCGGACCGCTACGCTTAGCGCGTCCGGACCCGAGGTCGTTAGGCTGCAGTGTACTCACAGGCCCAACCAGAGCAGCGGGCCAAGGTTTCTTGAGCTATCTCCTCCTAAAAAGCTAGCTCAATGAGGGGGTGCTCCCTCACCCCTATAAACCATTCTTAAGCCCTCTCCACAACCAATGTGGGACTACTCCCAACAATCTCCCCTCACACATTGGGACAAGACTTGTCCGGGAACCACCTGGGTCTGATACCACTTGTCAACTGAACCGCGTCCGGACCCCAGACGTTGGGCTGCAATACCGTCGTAGGCCCAACTGAAAGGATCAATATGTCGCCTAGAGGGGGTGAATAGGCAGTAAAAAAAATAATCAGAGTTAATTTTGCGGAAGTAACACCGGATTATCCGGTGTTGTATCTTAGGACAATCCAAGCACACCGAGACCCCAGTATCCTCTAGGATAGTCCGTGCTCGCCGAGAAAATCTGAGGCAGCAACACAAGCAAGTCTCCACAAGCTGAAAAAACACCTCAAGAAGTAGATTAGCTAGCACAATAAGCTTAGAGACAGTTATCAAGTTTCTTGGAGCAGCTCTTCAAGAAAAATGTAAGATTTAGGAGATTAGGGTTAGAGAGAGAGCAAACCGAAGACGAGAAGAAATTTATCCCGAAGTTCAGATCCTTGAGAGGATCCTATGTCTCCGTTGAGGCAGCTTAGTCACACTTAAGCTGGGGTCTTTTTCAACCCTTTCCTCACCGGCGTTGCACAAAGTATTCACCGGGTTTACTCCTTGATTCCTTTCCAAGAGGAGGTGGAATCCAACCTTCACAAACTCCGAGGGTTCACCACACGAAGATTTGGGAGCTCCTCGATGACCCCCAGCCGTCTAGGAGTCCTCAACCTCCAAGAGTAACAAATCCGGTGAGAAATTGAACTTGAAGGTGGCTCTAGTGCTCACTAGATGAGACCAACACAGATCTAGCACCAGATCCTAGCTCCTCGACCCTCTAACCACAGGAATCATTCAGATCTAGAGAGGGGAGGTGCTTGGAAGCAAGAACAAGTGTGAGAGAGTGTGTGAGTGAATGAGCAGGTGTTCCAACGGGCAAATGGAGCTAGGGAGGTAGTGAATGGGTATAAATAGGTCCTCACAACCCTAGCTACAATTTTTAGAACGAAGGTACCGGACAGTCCGGTAGGGAAGACCGGATAATCCGGGTGACTTAGAATTCTGAGGTTCATTGTTGAGTAAGTCCGGACAATCCGGTATAGAACACCGGATAGTCCGGTTAATTGATTTTCAGACAGGAAGCTTGAGAGGCTGACATGTTCGGACATTCTGGTTCACACCGGATAGTCAGGACTGCGCTATCGGAAAGTCCGGTTAAATAATTTCTAAGCAGAAGCTGCGAGTGGACGATAGGATCGGACATTCCGAAGGCGACCGGATAATCCGGACTGAACTACCGGATAATCCGGTTAAATATGAACTGGTTCCAGAATATATGAGTAGAGAGATAGAGCGGACATTCCGGTATACACCGGATAGTCCGGTGTACAAGATTAGTAAAACACTTGGAAATTTTGTGAGATGGACCTGGTGTCTATGAACTATTGTGGACCTTATCTAAAGAGCACTTTAGGCACCTAGAGTCAATTTCTCGTCGAATCCCTCTTAATAGTACGGCAAAATTTCCTTACGACTCAAATTTAAAATTACATAGTATTATCAACCTTAGGTCGTAGAGTCGAGATAGAAAACGTCCACCAATGATCAATGTATCCTGTAATCTGTAATTTTCTCTCAAGCATTCGTTAGATCTTTAATTGACCGTCATAAATCACCAAAATCATTTTAACGGCCTAGATGCACTTACACCAACGCTGAGCAGCGGGTCGAAGGTCTCTTGTGCCATCTCCCCCCAAAAAGCTAGCTCAATGTGAGGGTGCTCCCTCACCCTTATAAATCATGCTCAAACCCTCCCAACAACCAATGTGAGACTATTCCCAACAATCTTCCCCTCACACATTGGGCTCTAACACCAATTGTTGGCCCAGGGTGAAACAAAATCTCTCTTTTGTTTCACAGTGGACACATGCACACATCATAAACTGACTTCTTTGGTGCTCGGCTGCAACACCGCCAGAGCCTTTTTCATTTCTTACTTATGGATGCAAACTAACAATTGATTACACCACGATCCACTCGACTCGGCCATCAGGTGCGCACACTGCACACTGAAGACTCGGATGCCAAACGGTAGTTGGCTCTACACCGCCTAAATACTCAGATCAACGTGCATGAAGTAACGAAATGCTGCATGCAAGTTTTGATTTAGCTAGCTACGTGCAAGGCTCTGAACACATCTACTTCTAGACCTACATGTACATGCATGCAAATACATTAAGACTAGAAGAAGTCAAGATTACAAGCTAACAATTCCTCCTTAATCTTGACTTAATTATTGTTGAAATCTTTCATGCCCAATCACAGAAGTGCAGGTTGTTCATCGGAGTGTTGAATATAAAAAATCAAATAAAAAATCAATCAATAATGATAGGATAATTATTAATCTCGTTTTTAATTAAAAATGAAATTAATTTTTTATCTGCAAAAATTTAGAAGGGATAGGAGATAAAAGTTGTTACAAAGTCCTATCTCTAATCATCCCTATCTCTTATCTCCCTCCAATCTCGTATCCCTCTCTAAGAGCATTTCTAGCAGAGCCTCTAAAACAAAATCTTCTCTATATTTAGAGTCTCTCATCCTCCAGCAGAACCTCTATCTCAGCCTCTAAATTTAGAGTTTCTCTCTCCCTGCCTCTAAATTTAGAGGCTCTCTATGTCAACCTCTATAGTTTTTCTGGATAGAGGCTCTGCAGGAGAGGATGGAAATATAGAAAGCGAATAGTGATTTAGAGGGGTGTATAGAGACCTGATTTTAGAGCTTCTACTGGAGATGCCCTAACTACCCCTAAACACCCCTATAAAAACCAGCGAGGCCCTCTCCTCGCGCACAGACCGAGACGGGAAAAGAGAGGCACGCAAAACGCATCTAATCGGAGACACATACGAAGACGGAGGAGGCACGCAGAAACGCACACGGATTTCATCACGCGGTAAGGTGGAGAATTACCAACCGGAGACGACGCACGCAACCGGAGGGAGCAGAGGAAGCCACGCACGGATCAAGAAAGAAAGGTAAAGAAAAGGAGCAGAGAGGAATCTCTGGGGGAGGATTTTCCTGGTCCTCACGTCCTCTCTCCCTTTCTATCTCTCTTCTTCCCCCTCATCTCTCTCCATCTTCCCTGCAGTGATCTGTTTTGATTGCTTGCTTCTTTTCTTGCTTCCCATGTACATCTTCCTGGCTGTCTTTCTTCTCTACTCTAGGCCTCCTCCCCTTTTCTTCTTCTGCTCTGTTGCTTCTTTGACCCACACCCAACTTGAACCCGGCTCGCCGTTCCCCGGTCGCCGCCCTGGCTGCCTTGGTGGTCTGCTGTGTGCCGCCCTCCGCCGCCTCGGACCACAGCGCCGCCCGCCGCCACCCGCCGGACCGCCGCGCCGTCCGTCTCGCCATCGGCCAGAACTCACAGCGTGCCAACCCGGCCGCCGCCGATCGCCTCGCGCCGTCCCTCCGCGAAGCCGCCCATCCGCCGCCGTCTCGCCGCCACGCCGCCCGGACCACCACGCGCCACCCGGCCGCCGTGCCCTGAATCGCCGTCGCCGCCCGCTGCTGCCGCCGGACGGCGGGACCGCCACGCGCCGCGCCGCCGCCCCCGGACCGGCCGCGCTGCTGCTGCCGTCTGACCGCCGACGCCGTGTGTCGTCCCGCCGCCGCCGCCGACCGCCACGCGCCGCCCGCCGCCGCCACTCGATCGATCATCTCGCGCCATCCGCTTTCGCTACCGCCGCCACGCCCAGGCTTCACGTGCGTGTTTTCTCGGCTGCCGCCTCGCGCCCTAGTATCCGTGGCGCCGCCGGGCTGCGCTGCAGCGCCCCAGGGCCTCACGTGCCACGCCGTCCTCGCTCCGCCACCTCCTCTCCATCGTCTCTGCCGCGCCCCGACCTCCGTGCGCCGCCGGCCGCCTGCTCCACTCGTCGCGCTGCACCGGCCTCACCACAACCATGCCCAGGACGTGGCTTCGTCAGCGTCTCTATGCCGCGCCTCGCGCGCGTGACGCGCCTCAGCCCTCAGGCCGTAGGCAGTTCTCCACCATCCTCGTGCTATGCCGCCCCTGGCCACGCCCGCCTGATGCCTCAACTGATCCAACGTCGAGCCCGCTACGGACTTACGGTCGTGCATGTTGGCAAGGAGGAGCCATAGAGCTTCCAACGCAGTGGAGTCGTCACGCCATAAGTGGAGCTGCTGCCGCGCGCATGCCGACAAAGTCACCTTAAATTCTCCTCAATCGGTCACCATTCAACCAATGATTAGCCCCCATAGGTGCACCATTTCATAGATTTACAACCTAGAAGGTCTTAAATAAGGTGTACTGGTGGTTCGAAGAGCTCGCGGATGCCAGCGACAATGCCGAATGCGGCGGCGCCACTAGGTGGCCGACCTCCTCGCTTGGTTGCACAAACGGGACGCCGGTCAACCTTTGCCTCCTCAGATCTAACCAGCGTGGAGGCGAAGCCGCCGCGGGACGCCGCCCACGGAGACGACGCCGCTTGGGCTGCGCCTGGCCGTGGGGTCGCCGACTCGCAGTTTCCGCAAGGACGTGGGATGAACCGCTGCTACCTCCCGGCCCCAGACTCGCCACCGATGCGGACCGCGCGGCTGGATGGCAATTTTGGAGACCAAGGGGGCGATCCCTATCTGGCAATAGCCGGATGAAGACGCTGCTAGATCGGCGCATCACGGCTAATGCCATCCTTATAACTGTGCTTCGTGCGGATACACTATTTGAGGGGCACTGCTGGCCTTGCTCTTAGGCTAAAAGTTGGAGATGAGCTGCAGTTATCAGGGGCTATCAACGGCGACGATGGCATAAGCAACTCCTCAGTGTTACCGTATACAACTGTAGAAGGTTGTCATGCGCCTCTCTGCGATGGCCGCCAGAGCCTTTAGCCGCGTGTTGGCCAGTGAGGGCTGCACGTCCTAGCCCGAAGGACTGTCGCGACCTCTATTACCTGGAGGCCGCAAGGTGCCAATCGAAAACCATGCGTCTCCAAATGACGTTGTAGCTTAGTACCTTAGGTGGTTCTCTGCCTACCTGAGGCTCGAGAATGGCGAGCTTAGGCCATCTCCAATCATTTTTTCTTTTATTTTATTTTTTTCTCCATTTCCTTCTCAATCTACATTCCCTTTATTTCACACCATCTCCAACAGTACCCCTTCAACGTCACCATTATCACAGACCACAGAGCAAAGGCACGTCGTCTCCTTCGCCTTGAGAGGCTGTCAAGCTCAGCCAGGATGAAACCTACGTCAGCCAGAAGGGTCGTCACCGTTGCCACAGACCACGCGTGCCGAGGAACGCCTTGGAGGCAAAGCCGAGCCTTGAACCTGGCAGTGGTGGCTCCAGCGAGGACGAAGCGATTTCACTTGACAGCCTTGACGTCCATGCCATCCGCATGGAATTCACCAAACTGTACGGAGTTCCTAGGAGCTGCAGACGACGAAGAAACTGTCTGCGGTGGCAGTAGAGACGCCGAAATCCTGGAGGCTTGCCTTGAAATGATCCACCAAAACGCGCTTGATCTGTGACGTTGACGCTCGGTAGCCGCCGGAACCGACACAGTGCGCAAGCGCAAGGTGAGCTCCCTGTCCCGTCTGTCAAGATCGGCCGAGAACGGAAGAAGCTGTAGCCTGTCCCCTGCTTGAGCTGCAACAGAGGGATGTGGCGTTGGGGATGGATATACGGTCTGCTGCTACGACACCCGCGGGCCTTATGCCCAACGGACATGCAGAGGAGGCAATACAGTGGGTTCCTGCAATCTGCCACTAAGTGCCATGTCGTAGTAGCACATTTAACCAACCTGTGAATGTGGCTTGGTAGATCGAAGCCTTGAATCCTCACGTCGCCACCAGTACTTCGGTTTAACCTGCTGCCATCCTTCTTCACTGGCTAGGTACGGTGGTTGTTGAACAATAGCTGATGCATGCTTTGAAGGCGGCCATGGAGTCTTATTGTCCGTCCTGGAGGAGCATGCTCAATATCTAGGGATGCGCACATCATTTGCTTAGAGCAACGCCAGCAGGGTTTCTATATTCGGATCTCTATATCCTCTAATACTACCTTCTCTAACAAGATTATGTCTTTATATTTCTCTCATCTCCATCAGCATCTCTACAACGAGTCTTTATCTTCTCCCTCCTATAATTTATTCATATCTCATAACTACCTCTAATCGCCATATTCGTATACGGTTCACGTATTTATACACGATGTAACTACAAGCGCGGTCATCATATGGGAATGAAAGGAAAAAATAATTAATACAATAAAAGACCGTCCTGGATATAATTTTTTGTCATTGCAGAAAAAGAAGCAAACAAAAATTATTTTCAATTTGAACACATTGGATTATGAAGGAGTGACTTGCCCCGGAAAGTTTGACCATGTGCGGTGACTTCTCTTGGAAGCTACTACTGTTGCCTTCCCTTCGAAGCTACTACTGGTTCCTTCCCATGGAAGCTAGATTTGCTGAAGCTCAATGCAAGCTTCCACTGGCCCTATAAATAGACCCCCTGCCACCTAGCTTCATTTGGATCCCATCCCTGATCTACTGTGATTCCAATCAGCCCCAGGGGAACATGGCGAAGAGGCACGGCATTACAGACCTCCTATTCGGGAGGCGGAGGGCCACCGAGGCGGCGTATGTCGCATTGATTGCGAGCGGGATGGAGGAGGAAGAACAGTCTAGCTCGACTCGTCGGGGCGGTTTTGTGCCTAGCTGGAGGTTCATCGATCGGAAAAGGGCGGAAGGTCATTTGCACCGCTACAACGACTACTTCGCCGACAACCCAGTTTACAACAAAACATATTTCGCAGGCGGTGAGAGTTTAGTGCGTGAAGTTCTCAGGAACATTATTGAATGTTTCTTTCTAGTGTAATCAACAAATGTTTTCCGTGCGTAGGTTTCGCATGCGTCGTTCTCTTTTCCTTGGCATTCTCCATGCGGTGGAAGAACATGAGGAATATTTCAAGCAGAAGAGAAACAGCGTTGGAACCCTCTCGGTGCGTCCGCACCGCAGAAGATGACGACAGCTTTCTATATGATTGCATACGGGGTTGCTACGGATGCTCTGGATGAGTACGTGCACATTGCCGAGCCTACAATCCTAGAGAGCACAAAGCTTTTTGCAAAAGCTATGGTCGCTGTATTCAGCGATGAGTACCTTCACGAGCCAAATGAGGAAGACACTACCTGCCTCCTTGCCATTGGACAGCAAAGAGGGTTCCTAGGCATGCTTGGTAGCATAGACTGCACGCACTGGGAGTAGAAGAACTGCCCGACTGCTTGGCATGGGTCCCACACTGGTCATGCAAAAGGGCCAACCTTGATTCTAGAGGCTGTAGCCACCCATGACCTATGGACATGGCACTTTTTCTTTGGAATGGGCGGATCTAACAACGACATAAATGTTTTGCAATGGTTTCCTATTTTTGGCAGGTTGGCGGAAGGTCGTGCACCGAAGTTCACGTATGTCGTTAATGGACATACCTACAATATGGGATGTTACTTAGCGGACGACATTTACCCGGAGTGGGCTCCCTTCGTTAAGGCCATTCCAGGTCCACAAGGAAACAAGAGGAAGTTTTTCTATAGAGCTCAAATGGCTGCGTGGAAGGACGTGGAATGCACTTTCGGGGTATTGCAAGCGCGCTTCCACATCGTGCAGGGACCAACTAGATTCTAGGACCCGAAAACTCTTCTTGACATCATGACTGTGTGTATCATAGTGCGCAATATGATCATCCAAGACGAGAGAGACATTTTGTCGGGACCCAGTCGAAAAGGCCGAACCCCTCTATGCATCCTATACTAGTTCACAAGGATCAACAGCTAGTACGTACAGTCTAAACAGAGTGATACATTACCAGCAAAAATAAAATATTACATATCAGGGGTTTAACCCCCAATACAGTACATACATGGTGAAACGCAAGCCGCGAATCAAAGTACAGCGGAACACAATGCATGAGCCCACACAGCAGGGCACAACAGTACCAATACTAAACTCCACAGACATTAAGACAGTAGGAACCCACCCTAGTCTTCCGGGAAGTCTACGTAGTCCTCCGCCTCGTAGTCAGCATCAGCATCATTGTACTGCGGTCTTCCGCAAACTGTCCCTCAACTGGAGTTCTAAAAAAGAAGGGAAAACAGCAAGGGTGAGTACAACTACACTCCGCAAGTCAAGGAAAGATGCAATATGGGGCTTAGTACAAGAGGAGGCTTAGGACATTTTACAGAAAGCCAATTGTTCCAATTTTATTCCTAAGTGACGAAAGGCCAGTTTGAAAGGAAAATTTTTTCTGGAGATGAAATATAATTTCCTTAGCCATGAACTGTCCTTTGTCTAGGCCGGTTTGCATTTTCCTTTGCAAAGCTATTTCCCAAAAATTAAAACTCTTATCTTTTGAAAAGATCTACCTCTTTTGAAAAGATCTACCATATAAACACTCCCTTCGCATGCTCTTAACCATGAGCATGGCTATCATGATAGTTTTAACTCTGTAGAGTGGGTACACTTTACTCTCAGAAGGTATCGCACCATTAGTGTGAACCATAAAGCCGTTTGGGCTAAAAGCCCTAATAGCACTTGCTTCGTGAGTCATTCCTGAGCACCCTATGGGGGATCGGCCCAACGGCCCTAGTCCTCACGTTGTACAAGAAGGCCGAGAAAATGTGGTCCAAGGCGCCGACGAACAGAATACATCCTTCCCGCCCGTACCACCCAGATGTCTACGAAGGACATCACTACCAACAAGCAGCTACTATAAATCAAAGCTTAATAGGCCAGGTCCATCCCATAACGAAGCCTGAGGCTATACTGTAAGGCTCAGTTCGTAGGTTCATAGGAAGGACAGTCCTTAGATTAGGGAAGGAGTACAAACACCAACCTGAAACCATGCGTACTTTGCACCACACCGTCAACTGGGTCCTCCCTAGTCAAAGCATTTAAGAGGAGAGATAGAAAAGTAACCCAATTCTGGCATTTTTTTTCCAATACCTCATTTTACTAAAAATTTCCTTTATAAACATTGCAATGACATACCAATAGTATTTAGTTCGCATGAAGCACTTTTATCCTACTCTAAGGGTAAGGAAGGTATCGAGGTATTTTATATTCGACTCTACGATGTAAAAGTAATAAGGGTGTGAAGTCATTTTATATTTTCCGAGTGTAGCTAAATCTAGCAACTACTCATTTTAAAGATAGCATGAAAGTTGTAAATTTTATAATTCCTTTAAATCAGACAATGGCTCATTCAACATGTATCAAGGGGACTTGTCTTGGTCGAACTCCAGGTGCAGGTAGTCTTCTTCAGCAGCGGGTTCTACCAACTCTCTAGGTCCTATCCTCGCACACGGGAACACACAACAAGCATAATGCCGAAACTCTTTTTATAAAACCTTTTTATAAAACTTTTTACAGCACTGAAAATATGTTCTTAGCTATTTTTGAAAATTCCTTTTTAAACCCTATAAAGCTTACTAGACTTCTAAATATATTCATTCCTTCCACAATGTAAGATTTTATATTTTTCCTAAGTTCAGTGATATGTCTAGTATTTTACATAATTTTTCTAGAATTTTTGGGAGTCTTTCCCTATTTTTAGAAATCCTATTTTTATTTACTAGTTTTCTAGATTAGGAAATGCGGGGAAAAATCCAGGCGCAGCGCTAGGCTTGGCCCATTCGCTGAGGAAGCCCCGCTGCGTGGTGGGCGGACGCTATTGCTGGCGTCTTGGCGCCAACACATGGAGAAGGCGTCCTCCTAGTGGTATGTCTCCATTTAAACTAACGGGTGGGTCCTTCAGGCCTACCTGTCAGCGACGGGCGAATGATACGCGGTTAAATCCCGCAATTGAACATTGCGGGTCCCACGCGTCAGCAACCCGTCAATGGGCAACTGCTGATTAACGGCTAATGGCTCAGGCCTACTGGTCAGTGGCACTAACCGGTGACCTGACGCGTGTCGTCTTCCTCCGGCTAGGCGCGGTCGGAGAGGAAAGGTCAACGGCGCACCGACGGCTCGGCCCATTCTGATCGGCAAGCTTGGGGGAATGGGCACTAGGGCTCATGGCGATCCTAAAGGAGGTCCTAGCGTCGCTGGAGATGGACAGGAACGGCGTCGCGACGGAGGAGAGCAGCGACGGTCATGGCTTACCTTGGCGTTAGTGATCTCTAGGTCCTAGCTACGCGCGAAGGGCGTCTAAGCTACTGGGTGGGGCCAGGAGGTTACCTGAGGCGACGACGAGGATGGAGGAGGCTTGGTTCGGTCTGGCGTCACGGGGTCGGCGGTGGTCGGAGCAGGGGCCTCACCAGCAGCTCCCTCCGGCGAACCTTGAGCCATATTAGGGTATTGGGGTGAGGGCGATGCTCCTGGGATGCTTCCGAAGCAACAGATTGGAACGGGGCTTACCGGCTGTGACAAAATCGAAAAGGGGACAATTCCGGTCGGCGGCGCTTCTCGAGCCCTCCGGCTAGCTGCAAGGGGACAGAGGTCGATCAGGGTGAGGACGGGGAAGTAGGAGGGAGGAGCTTCCTAAGGAACTTGGTTCCAAGCCCAATGGCTTACAACAATACGCAAGAGGCAAGGCTGGAGCGCAGCGGCGGAACTGGCTGAAAAGGAGGAAACGAGAGAAGGGGTGATGTGGGCTTTAATGGCTCGCGAAGAGGCAGGAGAGGTTGGAGGTGACCAGATGGGCGAGTAGAGCGGGTCCGGAGCCTCAGTGGGCGCTCAGGCCAAGCGGTCGCCGCATGGGGCTCGGCCTTCAATTCTCGTCGCCGAGCAGGTGAGCTGCTGCTCCCATGGCAACGGGAATGGAGGGGGTACGACGGCGCATGGTGCAATGTCGTGCGGCATCGTGCCGCCTCGGGAAAGCGGGGACGAGGTGACGGTGCGGCAGGCCGACGCGCGCGGCATGCCATGCGTGGTCACGATGAGTAGGGCGAGGACAGGGGCGCCATGTCGTGTTGTACGAGCAGCGTCTGCGGCGTCTAAGCGCGAACGCACGATGCTGTGCTGCAGCGTGTCTACGCGACACCGGCAAGTCGGCCGAGGCGGGCTCGCTCACCGAGCTAAGCGGGAAGGTAGGCCGCGCAGAGAGGTCAAGGCCGAGGCGCGGAGTAGCCCGAGAGTAGCCCGAGGGAGAGGCGGCGAGCCAAGAAGAGGAGGTAGGCCAAGGCGGTTTTTCCTTTTTCTTTTCATTTTTTGGTTTTTCTCTTTTGTCTTTTCTTGTTCCTTTTATTTATCGTATTAGAGTAGGTTTTGGGGTAATAATATTTATAAATTCTAGAGTTATATCCAAGGGTAAAGTTTAGATTTTACCAAAAAATTTCTTGTTGCTTTTCATTTTTGAAAAGTTAAATTCCCCAGCCTTAGACTTTACTTGCCTATTAATAATCCATTTCTTTTATAATTTAAACAGTCCAATTTTTATTCTTTTAATAAAAATTAGAGTGTTACACATTCTTCCCCCGATTAGAACTACGAAGGGCTAGAAGCATTGGTAGCTCCGTCCAGAGATCATAATACGTCTATCAAAACATACATTACAGACTCCATTAACTACGTGAAGACCTTGTCAAGCACATGTGGCAGTACCATGGATCACAATAGTAACTACGTGAAGACCTTGTCAAGCACATGTGACAGCACCATAGATCTCAATAGTATGAGAACATACTTGCATTTTGGCAGGACCGTTCGATATGTAATAATCGTTTCCTACGTTTATGTTTTGTCTCTGCATTTCAATTCAATAAAATAGTTGCTTGCAACAATCCATGACATTGAGAGAAAAGTCTGTCAACAACATATGGAATGATAAAAGTAATGTCTCAACAGATGGAACGATATAGATAGGGAACACACGGTATGTAAAGTTCACTAGACACACAAATGGAAACAGCAACCAACAAAGCAACACTAATCTCACAAGCCCTGCGATGGTCTTGTTTGGTTCAGAAGGTTTGCTAGTATTTCACCCTGAAGCAGGGTGTAATACTGTCGCTGGGGCTCGGACAAGGAGCTCAAATCCAGCGCCATAATTCTCTCTTCCTCCTTTCTCTGCTGCCTCTCCTCCTTACGCAGACGAATCGCGAGCTCCTCTCGCTTCAGCACCATGTTTTGCTCCTCATTTTGCAAAAATAAGTTGAACAAAGAGGCACGTTGTGCCATATCGTTCTGCACGTCACCACGCAACTCAGAGATAAGATCAATGTACCTACTACTGGCGGCACGGGATTCAGCCGCGCTGCGGGTGTGAGCCTTTGCCCTCTTCCTCCCCACTGGCAGCTCCTGCACTGAGTCCTCCACATCAACATCGTTTGAGCCAATGGGCGCACTTGAAGACCCTGGAGTAGATGTTGCACTGCTCTTCTGCTTCTTCCCTTGACTCGATGCATAATTAACCCATTTGGACTGACTATGAAGAAGCTCCCAAACTGGAATCATTTGGAAGTCCCTCTTCTCCTCTGCTTTGTAAAGGGCAAATGCATCAATGAACTGCAAAAAATAAAAGGTGAAATCAGTTCACAGTACATCATAAGGTTTGCATAACTAGGATGTGGAGCGATGTTTTTACCATGTCTTTGTCTGGTTTGCCGCTTTCATTCCGGTTTTTTATTCGATCATAGCACCTAGACATCTTGCTAACTTCACAGTTTATTACTCCCCACCTCTGTAGAAGTGACTTCTTAGTCCTCTCGGACCTGAATGTCTTGTGTGTATTGTAGAACTGGAGAATACGCTTCCAATAACTGTCCTTGCTTTGATCAATTCCTATTATTGGGTCTTGGCTCACATTAAGCCATGCCGAAGCCAATAGATAGTCCTCTGATGCATTGAAGTTGGTAGTCCTGTCCTTGCTGGTCGTCCACTGGCTTGGTTCAATCTCCTCAGATTCGACTGCATGGGTCGATGTACCCTCCACCGAGCCTTGCACACATTGCCATGGCAAAGAGTCGGAGCGACCAGTGATGTAGTCAGCATAGTGAGACTCCATTGCAACCCAAATGTTAGCACCTCAATGACAACATCATTTTGACTAACTAACATCACCATTGGTGCTGTCCAGAAATATTCATACAGAAATGTCGTTGATGTGGAAGTACAGGAATAATATGAATGGAACACATGATGAAACAAAAGCTTGCCATGGTATGACATTACGTACACAGGTCATGAAATGTCCATTGCTCACATCTACTATTATCACACCACAACTTAATTGGACTGCAAACAGTATAGTCATTCGTAGTGAGCGTCAAGCTCACAACACATGAACACATTACATAGCAGTACCACAGCTAAATAACGACAGGTTTAAGATGGAAGTACGTAGTTATTCATTGCAATTTCTACATTGCTCCCCTGCCCATCCTAGGCGAAGTATTCTCCCAATTGTAACTGAAGTTGTCATCATCGGTGTTATACCTGTAGGACTCCTGCTGATCACGATCCAGGTCGTGATCCATTGGAATACATTCGTCTAGGCTGACATCACGCTCCGGGCTCATCATATCCTACTGTCCGTTGACTTGTGGTGCAGCACTTACCATCTCCGACAATCCTACCAGGCCATGCAGGGCAATCTCTTCGAGCCTTGCGGCAATGGCATCTATTTGAAGCAGAGTGCAATTGAAGGAGCAGCTCCTTAGGGAGATGCCAGGCTCCAGGTTAGCTTGCACAACATCCCTCAAAGCGACAGCAGCGTCTTCCATCTGTGCTATTGTCGCCTCCAAAACATGTCCAATCTTCTTGTGTTCCATGTCCATCTACAAGCAAGCACTTTAGCACTTAAATTCAAATCCTAATCGAAGAGCATGCTTGGTCCACACTCCCTAACAATAGAGCATAATTCATTATAATTCAGTTTGATTCCTACAAGCTACGGTGGCACTACTTGCAGAGAACAGGGCATGTGACCATTGTCGCAATATGGCAAGAGCTCAAATCTAGCACCGACAACATCTTCACAAGCCGCCATTCCAGGTCTTGACGCACACATCACCCCCCGGCGATGGCGCTTCTTCCCTTGCCGTAACGCGCCATCGGCGGCACCCCAACAGGCGGACCTACCTACTAGTCGGCCACCCGAGCACTCGCCGCTCCGCCTACGAGGCACCCGCCACTCCGTGGAACATCGCAACCACCGACAGGCCGCCGCTCCGCCCCCTTGCGGGCACCCGCATAAAAATCCCCAAATCCCCCCTATTTCCCCCACTGCATCGATGCCACACCTTCATCGCGCTGCAAATCAACAGATCCACGAGGGGAAACTCACCGATGGGTCGACGAGCTCGCTGACGCAGGCGACTCCGCCGATTTCGCACACGGGGAGACGCCGAAGTCGCACACCGGACTTGCATCGCTGCCGCAGCTGGCCCGTCTCCTCCCGGATCTGAGGACCAACGCCATGTCTCCTCCGCGAGTCGCCGCGCCTGCCCGCGGCGCCGTCGAGTCGCCGTTTCCTCTTCGGTGCGGGAGGAATCGCCCCCGACTCGCGCCTTGGTTTCTGCTTCGATGCGGACCGCCCTAGTCGCGCCATGGAGACGCTGCTGGGAGGGATTTGCTCCCATGCCACCTTCAAGAAGCGGTTTCACAAAAATGCCATTATGAAGATAGGCTTCACGGAAAAACCACTCTCAACGCACCTCGCGGGGATGCCATCTTCTCCATTTTTTGGCCCAAAGTAGACCATATTGCTCCCATCTTCTTCCTCTCTTCTCCTCACCGGAGCTCCCCGCAGCCGTGCCGCCCGAGCTCGGGGCGCTGAGCTCGCCATCGCCGCTTCGCCGAGCTCGTCAGATCCACGCCGCCTTGCTCACGGCGCCGCTTCGCTTCTTGCCGCCGCCGCCGCCCTTCTAGCTCGTCGCCTCCACGCCTCCTCCGCCGCCTAAGCTCGCCGCCTCCACGCCGCCTCGCTTCGCTTCGAGCTCATCGCTCCAGCCGCCATGCGCCGAAGCTCGCCGCCGCTCATTCTAGCTCGTCGCTTCCGCCGCCTCCGCCGTGAATGGAGAAGATGGGGGCAATACGGTCCACTTTGGGCCAAAAATGGAGAAGATGGCATCCCCGTGAGGTGCACACGTTGAGAGAGTTTTTTCGTGAAGCCCATCTTCATAATGGCATTTTTGAAGCCGCTTAAAGGTGGCGCGAGCAAATCCTCACTTCTTCTTTGGGCCACCCCATCACAAACTAATCGCCCGCCACAAAGATCTGGTCACCAGACACCATCCTATATTTGTTTTGCAACTCAACTCAAGCCAAGATCGCATATATTTAACCAGGTTGATGGAAGCCAGCCTGAGTGGATGCAAAGGAACGTTGTTTGATTGGTTGTATAAGATTGGACAGGCTACGTAAAGATATTATTTAGTTAGCTACACTAGAATGAAAGTGGGATACATAAATTCAAGAGAGAGATGAAACAAAATTTGAAAATTATTAGAAAATCAATAAATGTCAAAATAAAAAGAAAAATTTTTAAAAAATAATGGGAAATCAATAAATTCAAAAACTAAAATAAAAAGTTTTAAAATAATTTTTGGAAAATCAATAAATTGAAAAATAAAAAATTTAATCTTTTAAAATTTATATGGCAAGTGTGGTCTAGTTTTGTTCGAAAAAATGTCAGAAACACATGGGTGAAATCGATTCGGTGATCGGAAATACTAATCAAAAAATATTTGCAAGAAGAAAAAAAAAGATGGCATTTGCATGCCTCATGAGATGCTAATCAATGCTGCATGCGTGAGTGTGGGCGACTGGCGCGTGGCCGTTGGCGTGTGGGCATTGGCGCTCTCAACAAGACAACGCGAGGCGTCTCGCGCTCAAGACTTGAGGCGAGCCAGGCTACGGAGAGAATCTTGCAACTGCAGAGCCAGGCTCAAACCAGATGCAGACAACCAAACACGAGAAAAAGGCAAGATTATGTATCTATGGATGCAAGTCTTTGTATATGCAGGCAACCAAACAGTCCCATAGAGACCGTTGCTGGGGTTGCTCTTATGCAGCGGCAGCCGGGTGCAGGGTTCAACTAACCGAAACGGGTCTCGAAACTGCTACTCCATCGGACCGGCTAACGGGTAAAAACCGCCAGAAACCGGCGAAAACCAGATAAATTTTAATTTGAATTCACTAGGCAAGCCGGGTGGTTTCCTATCGGTTTTTACCAGGAAGCAGAGCGGTTTCACCGAGAAGCCGGCGGTTTTTGCGAGAAACCAGTAGGAAAATCTAAAAATTAAAAAATTGAAAACATGCGCGAAATAATCTTCAAAAAATATAGAAAAATCATATATGCCTAGGATATATGGAAAAACCTGCAAAGCATCTGGCCCACTTCACCTATTTTGACCCATCCTTATTTTTAAAACACAAGAAAAGTTTTACCATATCTTTGATTTCAAATTTAAGTATGAAAACGATGTAAATTTGAAATTTTGCTTTGTACAAGATTTTCTAAAAAACTCTTAGTGAGGCATCTTCCGTAGTTCACCCATAACCATTGGGCAAGGCTTTCATGAAAGTTTACACTCTGCAGAGGTCGTACGCTTTACCCACGAGAGGTGGTTTTTCCTAGGAATCACCCAAAGAAAAAATGCTCACCACAAGGTCTTTCACCAAAACCTTCTCTTAGCCCATACATTCACTAAAACGGCAGTGATGTGGTTGACTTGGCCTCTTCCAGTAACTTGAGGTGCCCTAGGAGGTGGGGGTACTCCACGGCCTCTACCAGCAACTAGTGCACGAGCAGCCGACCCAGAGTTGGAGGGGGCAGAAGGCACTTGATTCTTCTGAGGACACTTGGTAGCATAATGACCCCACTGGTGGCAGTTGAAACATTGAACTCCTGCAGTGGTGTTGTTCTGGGGAGCCTGGGGAGCTGGAGCTTGGCGAAGGCTCTGTGTCATCTGACGAGGCTGATTTCCTGACATCCTTTGACCTTGCTGGAACTGGGACATTGGAGGTCGGTTAGGTGGCAACTGGGAGAAGCGAGGCCTCGAGCTGCTAGAACCTTGATGTTGCTATTGCGCCATCTTTCTCTTGCGCTTCTCCATGCGCTGCCGCTCAATATCTTCTATAATCAAAGCCTTATTAACCATCTCCTGGAATGTGGCATAATCATTGGAAGCAATAAGAGCCTTGATATCGGGATCCATTCCCTCCATAAATTTCCACATCTTGTCGGATTCTAAGGCTACTTCTGTGGTGGCATAGTGGGCAAGGTGATTGAACTTATTCAAGTACTCAGTGACTGACATGTTGCCCTGCTGGAGACGGTGAAATTCCCGCCTCTTCATCTCCATAATGCCCTTGGGAACAAATGAAGCAGTGAAGGCTTTGGAGAAGTCTTCCCAAGTAAGAGCTTCAATATCCGGGTGAGAAGCTCGAAAGTTTTCTCACCATATAGCAGCATCGTCCTGGAGTTGATGACCAGCAAAATTGACACTCTCCTGGTCAGTGCACTGGGTCATATCTAGCTTTCGCCTCATTTCTCGGAGCCAATCCTTAGCAACCAGGGGTTCCACGGCTCTGGTGAACACTGATGGTCTTGTTCTCATAAAATCACTAAATCTAGACTGGTGTTGGTTCTGAGGGGGCTGAGCTTGAACTGGAGCAGCAAGGTTGTTGAGATTATTGGCAATGGCTTGGAAAGCTTGGAGATGCATTGCCAAGATTTGGTCCAACTGTGGAGGGTGAGGTGGTGGGGGTGGCAGATTAACATTGTCCTGGTTATCAGCAGCCGGTAGATTCTGGGGCTGACCGACAGGTGGAGGCTGACCCTGAGGTTCATTCACTACCAACTCTCTTCCTCTTCCACGACTAGCAGCAGCTCCATTCCGGGTGTCCACCATCTGATAGAAATTTTGAAAATGAGACGAGAATAGAAACTAGGGAGAAAGCTAATAGGGGAGATCAGAACATCCAACAACACACCAACACAAATAAAATGCAGAAAAACTCCAAAAGACACACAAGCGACAGTTGCATGACCAAGTTGATGCACACTATCTCAAAATCCAGCCAGGAAATCCAATATCGTCTAATACGACTATAGGTCATAGGGTTCCTACAAACTTAAACGCTATCTTTCTTTCTTGAAGCCATCTAATTCTTCTATGCTTGTTGCACTTTAATGCTTCTCACGGGCTTGTTCCAATGGTTGACGACTTATGGCTCTAGGTATACTATTAAGAGCAGTGGTGTCACTAAAATTTTGAATCAGGGGAGAATCTAGAAGCGACCCTTTTGCTTTGAAAAACAAACCACTCAGAAGGTGATAAGAGAGGAAAAGCTAAGACCAGATAGAAGCGAAAATTTCAGGTAAGCACAAACAGAATAGAGTAAGTTCCGAAAACTGTTGAAAGTAGATTTATTAATTAAATAAGTCCTTAGGGCTATACCATTCTACCTAGGTTGCGGCCTACAGCCTAGGCTCTGATACCAAGCCTGTCGGGACCCGGGAAAAGGGGGCCGAGTCCCTACTGTGTCTTACCTGTACTAGTCCCTGGATCAAGTAGCTAGTACACACAGATTCCCGAACTTGGATCATAACCATCCGATAAATTTATTTATTACATCAGAGTGCGAATTACAAGTCTGGCGCGAAGGCCTTAAAGCAGCGAAAGTCTTACATAGGCAACAGAGGCCTCAAAATAAAACCATGAAATCCAGATGGAAACCACAACGATTCCCCATAGGCAGAGCCGGAGGAGCACAATCCTAGGCGTCGAAGTATTCTTCGTCCTGAACTCCATCGGCGAACCCGTCGTCTTGGTACATCTCCTCCTCGGGGTACCACTGCTGATCACCACCTGCTCATTGGGATGAGCAGCCCGATTATAAACTCGAGGTAAGTATTCTTTAAATACTTGCAAACCAATGCCTAGTTGCTATGCAGGTTCCAAGAAGGGGGTTTTGGTTAACTTTGCGTAAAGCTGAGTTTCAAACTTTTAAACCTAGTTTGGGAAAGCGGTTTTGAAATTGAAGTTTGATCTTTATAATTCTTTCTTTGGAAAAGACAGCACCTACTGGCTTTTCCGAAACCACCATGGCACCCACCATGATAACCATCACGCCCATGTAACACCAATTGCAGAGCAATATCCCAAAACACAGAGAGGAAGAAGAGAATTTTACAAAGCTATAGTGAGGCATCTTCCGTAGTTCACCCATAACCATTGGGCAAGGCTTTCATGAAAGTTTACACTCTGCAGAGGTCGTACGCTTTACCCACGAGAGGTGGTTTTTCCTAGGAATCACCCAAAGGAAAAATGCTCACCACAAGGTCTTTCACCACAACCTTCTCTTAGCCCGGCATTCCCACTAAGGTTTCCATACCAATGCCCCTCTTGTGCCGGTAGGTTCTGTTCTATGGACACACCTGAATACCCACTCCCAACCACACAGGAAGGTTCTGTTCTATGGACATATCCAAGTGCCCACTCCCTACTTCCACCAGGAATGCCTGACTAAGAGTCTGAAGGATACTCAACCAGGACCTGCCCATACAGGCACTCCATGGTCGCACTGTTGAACTAGTCTAAGTACCACAAAGAAACGGTCCTTAAGCCAAACGGGTATGGTCTACCACCAACCCAATCTCGAGCATACTGCCACCGAGCAGATGCAAACCACCTCGCAACCATCCATCCCGATTGGAAAACCATTTAAAAAGCCCGGGATAGCACCCACTATCCCTACACACAATTCTTGACACGGTAGCACCCACTACCGGCCATTCAATTTGTAATCAAGTTTTTGTCGGGGTTGAACACAAAAGTAAGTCTCTAGATTGCAATTGCTAAGCATGTAATGTAAAAATTACTAAACAAGGATGGCAGCAAGATTAAATAATATTAATTGGCTAGGGTTGATGATGTTGGCGGTGTATATTATTCATATGGGACATTATCTACATCTTAGCTTAAATATTGTTTTTAACTTTTAATTAGCATCTAGGTTTTGCAAAATCTAATAAAAATAGTTATGAAAACTGGGTAATAGCAACATGGCACAATGACTTGCCTTGATTCGAGTAGTTGGACTGATCGCCGGCAATTCCTTCGGCGGACGGATCTAACGTTTAAAAGAAACGGCAATAAGAACCACATACACAACAAGCGATGCATGCACGACATGATGTGAGAGTGAATGAAAACAGTTCAAAATAGTACCACATAATTTTGTAAAACTCCTTCAATTAATTTCATCATTTTTGGAAATCCCTATAATTAGTTATGGTTTTCATAAGTTCAATATTAAAGGTGCAAAAGAGACTTAATTATAAATAATTTTCAAAAATTTACTAAAATATTACAGAAATTAGATCACAATATATCTAACTTCAAAAAACAAGTTTTGATATTTTTGGATCTATATTTTATTCTATAAAATTCCAACAAGTTTAAACACTAAGATAATTATTAAAAATTAAAATTAATAGAAATATGTAAATAAACAGCACCTAAAAATAATATAGGATTTTATGAACCTAATAAAATTTATTTCACATTTGTCTGAATTTTCTATGAATTTATATGCAATTAACAACATGAAGCAAAATATGGAAATGATAAGAAATGAGGGGAAGGAGGAGGTGGGCCGGCGGTGCAGCGTGGGCCGGCCCATCCGGCCATCATCTTGTGCTGGGAGGGACAGGGGCTGACTAACGGGCCCCTCTTTAGCGGGTGGAAGTGGGAGAGGCGACGGGGGTCGTGGCGGCGATCGGTCGGGCAGCGAGCTCCCAGAGAGGAAAGGGAGGGACCAAGGGTGGCTTTTGGCGAGTTTTCTTGATCTGAAACCGAGTGGGGCGGCGGCGCGGCTCAACCCTAGCAGTGACGGTGGCGGGTCACATGGCGAGTGGCGGCAAGAACGACGCAGCAATGTCGGGGTCGGTGAGCACCTAGGCGGCATGTGGAGGCTAATGGCGGCGGTGGGGATCCAGGGGCGGCGCGGTGGTCGGCGAGCATCAGTGAGGCGCAAGGGTGCTAATGGTGGCGGCGGTTGGGCCGGAGACGCACCGAGGTGGTCTGGCGACGTGAGGGTGGCGGGCGGCTTGGGGAGCACGGCCGCGGGCTCACCGGAGGGAAAATAGGGGCGGCGCGGTGGTCGGCGAGCGTCCATGAGGGGAGAGGGCGCGGAGGGGCTCACCACGGTGTCGGTTTCGCGGCGAATTGCTTCGGCGGCTGAGCGATGCAGTGGCGGCTCCGGCGGGCTTCCTCGCGGCTTCGGCGGCGTGCTTCAACGTCGACTCGGGCGGCGGCTGACCAAAACGAGCAAAGGGCAGTGAGAGGAGGAACGTGAGGGGAGGACACGGCGGGGGAGGGGGCTCACCTGGCCGAATGGGCTGCAGACAGTGAGTGAGGGAGTGAGGAGAGTGAGAGGTAGAGCTAGAGCCGTGGCGTGCTGGTAGAGGGTGGAGGGCGCGTGGGAGGAGTGGAGCAAAGGCAGGGCGCCACGCTTGCAGGTGTCAGAGGGTGGCTGCCACCGAGGGAGTGAGATAGGAGACATGCAAAGAGTGGCCAGGGAAAGAGAGCCACGGGGTGGGTGGGAAGAGAGAGGAGAGAAGAGAGAGAGAGAAACGTGAGAGAGAGAGAGGCAGAGAAGGTCTGTGAGGAGAGCACGTGAGAGAGTGTGAGAGATGAGTGGGAAGGAAGAGAGTGATGGGGGGGCACTTGTCATAGTGAGAAAAGGGAGAGAGAGATAATGGGTAGGGTTCAAAATAGGAAAAATTGATAATTCTTTTAATTAATCACTCAATTTGCAATTTAAATGTTTATTCAAACTAAAATTTTAAATTGCTGTTTTCAAAATCTAATTCGAAGTTTAAATTTTTCACAAACTATTATAATAGGTTTTTAGTAAACAGTTTGCAATTAACATTTTAAAGGCAAATCTTTTTAATTATGGTTTTAGGAAATTTAAACGTAATAACATACACATTTTCAAAAGGTTTTTAAATCAGTTAAACCACATGCAAGATGCCCTGAATTTTATTTCATTTCATTTATTTAATTATTTTGAAAATGGGGATGTTACAACAAATTTAAATTTGAATTTCCAAGTGCGGCTGGGCAAAAACCGGCGGTTTCAGAAGCCGCACCCTAGCGGTTTGGCAAGAAACCACCGGTTTTCGCTGGTTTCTGGCGGTTTTGTGAACCCTGGTCACCAGTGTAAAGAATAAGAACACCATGAACATGGCAGCACTCAGTACATGGCCAGTGTCATAGCCCAAAAGGGTATCTGTTGTGGCCAGTGAGATCTCGCCAGCAGCGAGCTAGGGCCGCCCGTGGCATGGTGGTGAACCAAATTCTTCTTTATTGCTTGATTAATCTAATGAATGACTAGTCCTTTATATAGGACCGCCTTTTGACAACTTAAAAAAATAGATTAAACTAACAACTTGATAATTGCTTAACCAAATCAATCTAGATTAACTAATCCAGTTAGGGTTACTGTTCATGCGTAAGAACAGTGAGCATAAACAGTAAACACACCTAGCCCTTTTGGGCCCATATACACATAACAACTTGCCCACCCTTTACGAGACAGCTTGTCCTCGAGCTGTCACATGGTGGCCAAATTAGATCTCCCCTAGGTGGTCGTCCTTGTCAACAAAGTCGCCGAAGTCCAGTCCATCCTGCCTCCCTTGGTCGATCAAGTCGTGGAATCGCGTGCCACCCCATCCTTGGCCGGATTGCACTGATATGGAGAACAGCACAGTGAAGGAAGAGCCTAGCGGGTCGCTTGAGGCTGAGACAGTGGCAGCCTAGAGAACTAGAGATCTGAAGCCGAGGAAGCAACATGCGAAGAAGATGGCCCGAAACAGCCGACAACGGTGAGCGGCCCAAACAGATCAAGGTACACTAGAAGAAGCAAAGCACGATGAAGTCTCGCCCAATAGGGCAACGATGATCAAGGCAGCAACATCCTTGAGTGTTGTCAAGCACAATGGATGCAGCGTCATGTGGAGAAGAGAGAACTAAGCATCCGATGGCCCAAGAAACTCTCCAACAAGGCAACAACAGCCTCGAGAGCCGAGAAGACCTAGGGTGAGTTGGTGGCGTGCGATGTGGATCCAAGTGCGTCCGAGGTAAGATTGCAAACCTAGGCTCTGATACCGGATATAATGGTCTAATCTAGGGGATGGAGAGGGAACGCCGGTGGCAGCGCCGTGCTTGGCACGAAAGGGACAAATAAGAAGCTGATTCTTTATTTGCATTATTAATATGACGACTAGCTAGTCCATTGTATTGGACAACCTCCTAACAAACATATGAGAAAAATAGCAGATTGAAACTAACAAACCATATCCCCTAACATGCCTAACAAACATCTAAGCTATGGTACTGTTCACACATGTCGTGTGAATAGTACTTTCAGCACTTAATCTAATCCTATCCTATGCCTGTTGGGGGCTATATGCACATGACAACTTCACCGCCCTTCACGAGACAGCTCGTCCTCGAGCTGTCGCCCAGGAGAGATGTGGTGCACTGATGCCCGAGTGCCACCTCGGCACCCATTTTGCACTGTTGCTGGCTACACCGAGCACAATGTTTGGTCGCTGCACATCAATGTTTTGCCTAAAACGGTGCAGCCATGGGGCGGCACATATTGGGTTCAGTTGGAGTGCGACACCGCCGATGACGTCGACATCGCTGGCGACATCATTTTTCTTCTTGTGTCACGCATTCCACATCACACACCTCCTTAATCTCTGACGCTTGTGGATCTATCAAAATGTTGATGTTGGTGGAGGTGGTGGTTGCAACAGTGATAGCCTCCGCTTCGACTTGTTCAATGCCCCTTGCTTTCTCCAATTTCATGAGTCGATCGTCGTCACTGGCCATAGTGGCAGCTCACATGCACGTAATAGTATCTTATTAACTTCCAATGTCTCTGGTGGAAATCTATAACCTGTCAGTCAGTTTGTTGTAAACAAAATGCTCATTCCCTGTGGAACATACAAAGTTTCAATTATCACAGGCACAATCCTGCATTTGCTGTAAAGAAGAAAATTGCTGGTGTTTAGAAAGCAACAACCAGATATTATAGGGCACATAGTTTGATTATAAGCAATAGTCTAGTACCATTTAAAAGATTTGTGACCAATCAGAGTTGCACCTGAAAGATAGAACCATCAACCAAAAAATGAATATTTCGTATCAAATGAAATAGATTTAATTACTCGCATTCATTCTGTTTGGATCTGCAGAAATGAAACAGATGAGCAATAAAGAGATAATGAGATACCTCTATTTTGTCCATGGAACGGAGAATATCGTGCTCGTCATACAACATATCCTCAACTGAAACTTTGCATTTGATTAGCTGGATTTGCTGTACACAGTTATGTGCACCACGAAATATGAAGAGTGTCTGACACTGGCTGTACAGACATTTGAATCAGAATTGGGGTTAACACTTAATACCATGCACAGAGCCAAATTGATGCAAAATAATCACCACTTAGCAGCAAAGCAGATGCTTAAAACTTTGTTCAAATGATCATTGAGGATCCATCAACTCGACGTTACAGTCCTTTATCCCTCAGCATCTTCTTCACATTCACCACCTCCTCCAACCTTCCAGTGTTTTGATAGATCTCCATCAATGTTATGAAATTATGCACATTGAAACGATACCTTAAGCACTATATTGTGCTTGGAACATGAAAGACCGAGCTAGATGGTTAGAAGAGGTTGAATAAACGTCAAATGAATTTTGACGATTTCTTTAACAACTTGTCATAGAATCCAAACCAAAAGATGAACCTTTTTCTCAAATAGCTATAGAAGCTATCAAGAACCAAGCCTAATAGACAAAATTTGACAGCAGAACAAAAGATTGGTAAAACGGTTATAACTCTCAAACTATAGATCATATGGCCATGAGGTTTTTAGAGCTACATATGGAAGTTAGAAAACCAAAAAAATCAAGAATCACCTTCATAGTATCATCGATTAAAAAGATACAAAAATCGCAATATTTGCTGCTCAAAGACTTCAAACTGCACAATACGGGCTCGATAAAACTTTCACAGATCTCAAACCGTGGCTCTAGGCCCTATGAAAATTTTACTAAAAGAAGATCTAGAAGCCACGAAGCTAACCTAGCAAGAATTGCTCTCATCCAATATCTAAGAAAAAAACAAAAATCACAAGCTCTATTACACAACAATTTTAGACCGCAAATAAAGAGTTGAGAAAACTTTCATAGATCTTAAACTATGGCTCTATGCTCTATGAAATTTTTATCACAAGTAGCTCTAGAAGTTAGAAATTTGGATAGTTCTTCCTTATGATGGTGGGACTGCAAAAGCACTTGTTGAAGTATCATTCAACCCAACAAGAATTGTCTTCGTATCGTGTTGGAACAAAAAGAAATAAAAATAATAAGCATTACTGCATAGAAAGAACGAACTGACAAACTTGAGTAAGAAAAAGAAAGAACTTGATCTCGGTTTTCTTCATGAGTTGTAAGATGATATGAGCGATATTAGCAATCTATACACATCCTAGATCAACAAGAAATTAGCACGTAGAAGGAGAGGAGGCAAAGAAACTAGTTGTAAAAGAAATAAAGAAACAAACTAGATGAAACATATAGAACACAAGAGTGGGCAAAACTTCCAAAGAGCACATAATTCTAAAATAAAAAACCTAACCAAGGCTTCAGTAAAGACATCCCTTCACCCCTTCTTATATAGACTATTTGAGTGTATCTCCACCCTTTAAAAGTTGCTTAGCTTCTACATTAACCTATCAAAGGCTAGGATTTACTCACCCCACCACCAACAACTAGCCACACATATGGGCTTTATATGGGCCACATAAGACCTACATGAGCTTTACACAAAGTCTAAACAACTCGATGCAACACCTTCATTCCTAAACTTGACCGCTCATTTTCCATGAATTCGAGCCTCCAACCCGAATCAGAAACCTTGAACCACCTCAAATCCATCTCCATGACATACACGTGAGCCCGGTTTGAGCCCAATCGTCTCGCCGGCATCCTCGACCGTTTTGGATCTCAGTTCTCCTAACCTAGTCACGGTACCCGTCAATAACCACAGTTGCCTCCAAATCTGCACTCAAATGGATCAACACAATCTCCACAAATATCTTACTTACCTCCATACAAGTTAACACATTATCATACATACCTCCGTACAAGTTAGCACATTATCATACATAATCATACAATGACCCTAATTAACCCTAAATCAACACTAATCACAGTTAAGTCAAAACTGCACCTTAAGTGCACATCAACTTGCGAAAATTATATCAATTAATCCGTGCATCAAATGACTTTCTTCCCAAAACGAAAAACTTTCGTCTTGAAATTCTCTATAAGAGCTATGAAGACCAAAAATCATCCAAGCAAAAGAGCACTATGAAATACTCCGAACCGTGAAAACTGTTCGTGTTGAAATCAAATCAACTAAGTGACCAGTTACCATCAACCAGATCTTTGTAATAAACCTATGGCTATTTTGTAACTAGAAAATATTGAAAAGTCAGAATATCTCACAGAAATTTCACCCCTGCTTTCTAAATGATGCCCTGACAACCTGATATCAGAATAATCTGAGTCGTCAGGAATCAAAGATCTTTGGCTTCTCCACAGCACAACCCCAACCAAACCCCACCACCACCACCCCCCCCCCCTCCCCAACGTAGACCCATATTGTTTTGTCTGAATTTCTCCTTGTTGGGTGTAACACTCTCATACCTGTAAACAAAAACTAATGTAATTTCAACTCTCTCTCTAATAGAATCGGCTGCGCTCCTGCCCAAAGTTTCCAAAAAAAGAGTAACTGAAACATTCTTGTCCTGCTTTGCAATATGGACGTAGTAATAATATTATGATAACCTAGACATTGAAAAACATAATTCAAGGATAAACACCCACTATCATATCATCCATGGAACTTTGTCAATAAGCCCGTGAGACTGTAAATAACAAACCAACTTTGTGACAGACTGAAGGTTAGTGGAAGTGGAAAGAGAAGCCATGAGCTCATTCATTATATTCTGAAAAGCGGAGCTGCAGGAGCTCCTAATATATTTTATGTGCTCAATCGCCATTTCTACTTCCCCAACATCTGTTAGGCTCTTCAACAAAATGACTTGTGAATTTGAGCTCTCTATATTGGATGGAACACAAGATATAACACCCAGTGCTTCTTTTAATCTACCTGAAAATATTCCATGGATGACTATTTACAAGGAGATAATAGAACAACTAAAACAGCATTCAGAAGTAATTATGAGGACAGAAATCTTTTATTAGAGGTGTACCTTGTGTACAGAGTGCAAGGATAAACACAGGTAACACAGAACTAGCCAATTCAGCATCCTGCATTACAGATTTGTTAAATATGTCCATGGCCTGTTCATATTTCTTTTCTTGGCACAACATAGTGATGACTGATGTGTATGTTTCACTATCTGGGGCCACTCCTTTCAGGAGCATGTGATCAAACAGCTGTCTGACTTCTTCCCTTTCACCATTTTCTGCAAATTTTGTTATGAGTATCTTGTAAGTCTGCAAATTTGGACTACACCCACTGCTGAACATCTCATCCCACAACTTTTTTGCCGGCCTAAGAAGGTCATTTCCACAGAGTGCTTCCATAAGAGAATTGTACGATGAAATGTCAGGCCCTAGCCTCCTCCTTTTCACCTCCTTTAGCACATTATATGCCTCTCTCACCTTACCTGCCTTCCCCAAGAATGACACTACTAAATGGTAGTCCTTTGCATGCCTGCAATACCCCCTATCCAAAAGCACCCTAAAAATTTCCCACATCTCATCGCCCTTCCTGTTCTTGCAAAGGCTCTCACAAAGGTGTACAAGCATCTCAGTACTTGGGAATCTCTCCTTCCCTATCATGAACTTGCAGAAAGTAACGGCAACATCAGCATCAATCTCAGACACTGAACTGATCAACACATTCAACATATCGTCATCAATTGGGAAATCCCCTGATACGATCGCCTCTGCTAACTCCTTTGCCTCAACAATCCGCCTGTTGGACACCAATGCATGCATAAACTCTCTGTAGTCATCCTTCCTTGGCGCGACCCCAAGCTTCCTTTTCTGCTTCAATATCCTCCCTTCTTCCTCTGCCCTTCCTGCTATCCTAAACCCCTCGGACACAATCCTATATGCTACAAAATCTGGCTTCCACCCTCGTAATCTCATATCCTCCAAAGCTCGCAGCGAATCCTCAATCATCCCCTCTCGGCACAAACCATCGACAACCATTGCTACAACGACTGACTTGTTAATCCAGCCCCCTCGATGGTGCACTGCCTCCACCAACCGCAGGACCTCGCCCAACCCGTCCCTCCTTCCCACATTCTTGATGAACACACCGAACCCGACAGTGTCCAGCTCAACGGCTCTAGCTAGCATTCTATCGAACACCTTGTGCGCGGGACCGAGTGACCTGGACGACGCAAGGGCGGCGAGAAGGGAGTTGCAGAGCGGAGCGGGGAGTGCAGCAGAATCCGGAATGAGGCCGAAGTGCGCGAGGGCGTCGGGGAGGCGGCCGTGGCGGAGGAGCGCGGAGACGGCGAGGACACGGGTGGCCGGGAGGAGCGGGATCCTGGCGGCGCGGGCACGGGAGAGCGCGGCGAGGAGGGAGGGGAGGGTGTCGGGTTGGTGGGCGCGGGAGGGCGCGGAGAGCGACGCGAGGTGCGCGTGGAAGGCCTGCGCGTCGGCCGGGGGAGAGGGGGGCGGGTAGGGCCGGCCGGAGATGGCGCGCGCGGCGCAGAGGCGTGGGCGGAGGAAGCGGGCTGCAGATGACGGTGGGGCCATGGTGTCAGCGAGAGGGGAAGTCGCGGGTTTCGCCTCGCCGATCACTCCAATGACCAATCTCTCCTCTGCGGCTCCGCGCGCCAACGATGAGGTGTTTGGATCATGGAACAAAGGTGGGGTTGGAGGACGAGGCACCGGCTAGGCACGGTTCGTGGGACCAAACCGGGACGTCCCAACCCGTTTGGTTACCTCTAGCCGGCATGATGTAACTAATCATTCTTCTATTAATCTTTAAACAATAAATACCAAGATACATTCTTCTATTAATCTTTAAACAATAAATACCAAGATACACATAGGTATCTAAAAGAAATATAAATTACAAACCACAACCTAACAGACCAAATTGAAAACATCTTCAAACTCCATCTTCTCCGCCGCACTGGTCTTCATCACGACATGAGGAAGAGAGGCAGGCTAGTAGCTCCAGATCCCAATTCTTTCGCCAAATCCGCATAAGGATTGTAAGGCTTTGACTGTCGTAGTATCCAACACTCTCATAATAGGATCAAACACTTGTAGAAGTTGTTTTCAAGCATTGTCGAGCTCTGCTATGGAACCACCAGAAGAATAAACAACACAACCTAGCATGACCATCCATGAAGACCTTCAGGATGACAACCTAGACATCCTTTTCGTCGCTGCCTGGCATTGGAGCCAAAGGCCTAGACTTCACACCTGCACCCAAGGATGACCAGAAGCTTCCTCCTTCTCCAAAAAGACGAGTAAAACTAGCCTCAGCTATGGAAATCCGACGAGCGTGTCGAAGATGTCACCGAAGTGCAAAAGAGCGGGTAGTCACCACAATAGCGCCATATCTAAACCCTAGCTAGCTACGAGGAACTAAGCAATCCAAAACTATAACAAGATGTCGGATCTACCCTGGTCGGCTGAGCTCCCACACCTCACCTCTGGTGAGAACATCAGAGAGGGAGGGGAAGAGGCTCGACCATGAGTGAGAAGGAGGAAGGGGAGGGGGAGAGGGAGAGGGAAGGGGAAGAGGAGGGAGCATGGGTCCCTTCCCTCTCACCGCTGACGAGGTCACTGGAGTGGGAGAGGAATGGGGCCAAGGATGTGGCGGTGTCGTGGCGCTAGGGTTTTGTGGAAGAGGTGAGTCATCGGAGCAATGGGTCTTTCCACCCTTAGCTCTATTCTTTGCGTGAACTAATCACTAATTTAGTGCAAGAACAGAGCAAAACCATAGAAATTTCAGAGGGGGAGGGGGAGAAAAGAGGAACTTTGGGTGAGATAATAGAGGAATCGAGGTCTTATAGTGTTTCTTTCAGCGTTTGTGTTTGCTTAAAAGCTGAAATTATGTTATTATTGTACAAATCAAACGCTTTGATATTTGGTAGCCAATTTTTATAGGTCTTACTATTTTTTCTCAAAGCTCTCAAAACCATTTTTTTCTATAATTTTTTGATCTCTCGGATGTCCTTATTGAGGAGTTACAAATTTTCAGCTTATAAGCAAATGTAAAAACACAAACGCTGAAAGAAACACTACCTAGAGGCTTATTTTACTTTTAAGCATAACCATTACGATTTATATATATACCCACATTATTTCCAGCATACTAAATACTTGGGTCGACGTAGGCTGTCCAATCGTCATAATCGAACAGATGAATTTATCTGAGACATTGAACATGCTTCTTTTCTCCCTCGTCTTTTTTCTTCACGTTGCATTTGGTTGGAGGCAATTGGAAGAAGGGGAAGAAAATTGATGGAGAGCGCAAATAGACTACCTTGTTTGTTTGGAATAGGGATTAAAAAACCGTTTGGTTAGCCATGGTTCTTGAGCGGGTACCATTTGACCTAAACCGGTCAAATAGTTAGCTGCTTGGTTTCCCTGATTAGCTGAGCGGTTTTCTCTGTTAGTCATGTGTAAGGAATCGGATGCCCAAGAGGGAGAATAAATTAGGCTTTTCAAATTTTAAACTTGATCACCAAATTATGAACTTGTGTTCAAAATCTAAAAGTTGCGCGGAACCTAAGTACAAAAGTTTAGAACACAAGAGCTCTAAATTAACTAGGTTGTTTTATTAAACCAACAACCTAAGTCTAAATAAAGATTTGCAATCCAGCAATTCATTTATAAGAATGTAATTGCAACAAAGTAAATTACTCAAAGTAAATAGGCACAATGAAGCAAACCACAAATGACATAAACACTTTTTACCATGGTGCTTGGAGACTTGTCAGTCTCCCTAATCCACGTTGAGGCTAAATTCGACCAACTCAAACCAGCTCCTTCTCGAGCCAACCACCTCAATTCTACTAGCGGTCGCTACTTCTTCCATCAAAGAGGTGGCAAGCACCAAAACTACACACAAGTTCGCCCGGGCCTTCTCATAGCCTCCTTTGAGAAGATCACCAGCGCACGACGCCTTCCACGACGTCTAGGTGCCGACAAGCACCAAAAGTAATAAGACCGAGATGGATCACTAACTCCGGATTAATCCAAACCTTGAAGCACACTCTCAAGGAGAAAATAGATATTTAGGATTAGGGGCTAAAAGAACACTCCACTTAGCTCAAAGCACCCTCTCACACCCAACTAGATTCAAATCTAAGCAAATGGGTGAGTCACCCCAAAAAGAACTTGCCCAACGACTTACAAAGCGCTCCACTGAAAAACTAGCTGTTGTGGCTAGCCGGACCAGTCCGGGTGGCCTAGGCCACGCCAATCCGACGGCACAAATTCCTCATGGCCAGACCAAGCGGCTAGACCGCGGCACCACAGCCACAGCGGCCCAGTTGAGCGGCATACATGCTGCCCTAATGCGGCCGAACTGCCACTATGCGGTTGAACCACGCCGGTCTGGCAGCATAGGGGTCGGTCCGACGGTATACATGCTACCCTATGCGGCCGGACCACGTCGGTCCGGCGGCATAAGGGCTAGTCTAGCATCATACCTACTCCCGCACCCTTTCTGGACCTTGGTCCGGCCCACCTGGACCACCAAGGTCCAGCAGCAAGGGGCCAGTCCTGTGGCGTAGGGGCTCCGTGAAACCCCTTCTGAACCGAGGTTCGGCCCACCCAGACCACCGATCTCCGACGGCATAAGCACGGTTCAGCTGCACACTGCCACCACAACGCTCACAGGGTGACCAACGAGAAAGATTTTAAGAGTATGCAACTTGGTGGAGAAAAATCCGAGTTGATCTAAACACCTAGATCTTCTCTTAATAGTACGGCAGTCTATCTATGTGAGACCATGTGGAGGTCTTCATGTTATGATGAATATATGTGACTTGAATTGACTTGGTTGAGGAGTTTGTTTTGGAGACTAATTTGAGCCGGTTCGACCATTTGTATTAAGACAGAGTATTTTGTGCTTGTGAGGGTCTTAACCAAGGTCGGATGGAAAAATGTTAAATATGGATTTTGTAGAAAATTTTGAGATGCATCTTTTCGTATTATGACTTTTTTCATTTGAGTAAGGGAAATATTTTTAAAATTTTTATCTTTGTTCTATTGTGCTGAGGGAAGCACCGAATTGAAAGATTTCGGTTTCAGTTCGAGTAGGAACTTGGGCATGTAGTCATATATGTTTGAATTCATGATGAAATTGGACTACCATGCAGAAATCAAAGGTAAAAAAAAATTTTGCTTGTGGGAAATGGTTTGGTCCTTGTGGGCACACGCTTGGCGGAAACTGTGGTCGGCAATGGCACCGGGACTAGATCGAGTGGATCGAGATCCAAAATGGTGATGATCTCGCGGGACGGATAGGCTCAAGCTTGGAGCTCATGAGGACGCCATGGAGAAGGACTTGAGGTGTCTCAAAGGTTCCGGTTCGGATTGGAGGCCCGAAGACACGGAAACGGAGCGTTCAAGTCCGGCAGATGAAGGCCCGTTGCACTGGGTTGATCAGGTTTTGTGTAAAACCCATGTATGACATGTTTGACCCATGTTGGATTGTGTGTGTGTGGTTTAGGCCCATATAAATGGTTAGGTAAGTGGGTGAATCCTAACCCTTGATGCGGCTACTTGGAAGGCTAGAAAGGTATCAAGGGTGGAGGTTCACCCGGTTGCCCTATATAAGAAGGGGTAGAGAGAGCTGCCTCCACCAAGTCTTGGGCTGAGATTTTGTGGCTTTTATTCTGCTCTTTCGAGCTTTTGCCCACCTAGGTGTGGCTGTGAACAAACACTCTCAAGAAATTGAAACTAGTTTTTCATATAATGGTATCGTTCTTGTCTAGTTCTTATGTTTAATCTCTTTTCTTTGGTGCCTTTTGTTGCAACCAGTTTATTTGCCTCCTCTTCTTCCACATGCTACCGATCTATGATGTTTTGAGGTTGTACACATGATTTGAGACATTTGGCAACCTATGATAAACAAGAGATCATGAAATACCGAACCTGGTGATAAGAGGGGGTGAATAGGAGCCAAATAAATTTTCTCACAAGAAGATGAATGATGCTCTTCACCCAACGCGCCTCAAAGATGACAACTTGCAAGAAAAGCCAAGAGAGGCTCTTTCTTTGTTCAAAATCTTGGGAGAAGAGATCAATCTATGATTATGCTCATGGGTGTCTTTGTGATCAAAAAGATCTTATGACGATATCCCATGAAGAGGCATGAAGATTGACCCCAAAATTTTTAAGAATAAGAACACTCAACAGCTATACATACCCCTAGTTGCATAGGTGAGAAACTGTGCTGAAATGAGGGGAATTTCAAACCATATTCCTGGTTGTTGAGTGCTCAAACAAAATAAATCTCAGTCTAAAGTGGTTGCACTTAAGACAAAATACCCCACCTAATAAAGGTGCTTTAAGAAAAACGGGCAGGAATATTCACAAGTTGTCAAGGGTGTCAAATCATATAAGCAACCTCAAAACATCATGGATCAGCAATATGTAGAAGAAGGTGAGGCAAATAAACTTGTTGCAAACAAAATCACCGAAGAAACTAGATCAAACACATGAACAACACAAGAACAAAGCCATGATTTGATGAACTAGTTTCTATTGCTTGAGAGGGTTTGTTCACAGCCACACCTAGGTGGGCAAAGCTCACAAAAGAGCAAAATACAAGCCACAAAACCTCAGCCCAAGACTTGGTCGAGGCACCCCCTCCACCCCTTCTTACATAGGGCAACCGGGTGAACCACAACCATTTATTCTTGCCTCAACCCTAAACAATTAAATCAAGGGCTAGGATTCACCCACTCAGCCAGCCACTTATATGGGCCTAAACCACACACACACAGCCCAATATGGGCCAAATATGCCATACATGGGTTTTACACAAAACCCGATCAACCCGATGCAACGGACCTTCATCTGTCGGACTTGACCGCTCTGTTTCCATGCCTTCGGGCCTCCAACCTGAACCGAAACCTTTGAGCAACCTCAAGTCCTTCTCCAAGGTGTCCTCATGAGCCCCCAAGGTTGAGCCCATCCGTCCCGTGACATCATCACCATTCTGGACCTCGATCCACCCGATTTAGTCCCGGTACCGTCGCCGACCACGGTTGCCTCCAAGCCTGCGCCCACAAGGACCAAACCATTTTCCACAAACAAAAATATTTTTTTACCTTTGATTCCTGCATGTTAGTATAATTTCATCATGAATTTAAACATATATGACTACATGCCCACGTTCCCACTCGAACTAAAACCGAAACCTTTAAAACCAGTGCTTCCCTCAGCACAGCAGAACAAAGATGGAAATTTTAAAAATACTTCCCTTACTCAAATGAAACATGTCATAATACGAAAAAGATGTATCTCGCAATTCTCTACAAAATCTGTATATAACATTTTTCCATCTGAGCTCGGGAAGACTCTCAAAAGTGCAAAACATCTATCCTATCATAAATGGCCGAACCGGCTCAAATTAGTCTCCAAAACAAACTCCTCGACCAAATCAATTCAGTCACATATACTCATCACAACATGAAGACCTCCACATGGTCTCACAATCTCCCCTTGATGAGTATATTGACAAACATCAAAAGGCATGAAGAAGTTTGTTTTGAGATGGTAAAACAAATCAAATTTGCAAAATCATACTTGGACCAAAGGAAAGAGCAATTGGTCAACATGTCCAAGTAGGTTCAAAAATACTCTCCCCCTTTTGGCAATATAGGTATCAAGACAATGTCAAATGCATGAAATACAACCTAAGGGCTTTGTAAATTAGGCAAATGAACATTAGGCATGAAATGCACCTAGCTTGCCAAATAGGAACTTAAGCCTACTAGCTCATATTGAAATGATTAAATGATATTCATGCTAGGTAGCAAAAGCTAAAGAAATTTGATTTTGCATGACTTAACTAGAAACCTTGCATTTGAAAATCTAGAAACAAGAATAAGTGCAAATGCAAAGATTCAAATGGTCATGCAAGAATTCAACTTGTGCACACATAGGAAGATCTAAAGACACATGTAAAGACCTTCATGCTTACCTATTTCTACTATTTTCATCATTTTTTTGTTTTTCATAGCAAACTCAGATTTTGGAGAGTGATCCCTAGCAAAGTACATCCTCGACTAGGAGCCATCAACAAAGGCCTCCTAGGTCACTCTCCTCCTCATGTTTGTTTGTATTTTTTATTTTTTTAATTTCTTTCCACAAACTTTTTTAATTTTTTTGTATTTCCATGTATAAGAGCACTCTGAAGGTCAAAACATGAGTGACAAGTTCGATCCCAAGTTGCAACAAGAATTCAAGCTAGACCAAAGGAATTCAAAGCATGCACAATAATCTAGTTAAAAGATTTAATAAGACAAAGTTCTAGAGTCATCAAGTTTTCAAGAAAATCCCAAAATATAATTAATTTTCAGCTAGTCTAGCATGTACAAGGTACCATTTTCGAAATGAACCAGCTAGCTAGAAGTGTCATTCAGAAGCTAAAGTGTATTTCAGCACAGAACTTCAAAAGCCTAATAGACAAAGCCCTGAAAATGTAAATAAAAACTAAATGCAATGCAAAAATGTAATAAAATCTCCAAACTCCCCCTCAAACAAAGAATCACTCATCCAAGAGAAAACAGAAGAGATAAGGAGCTAGAGAAACTCACAGGACAATTTAATAGCAAAGATGAGAGACAGAAAAATTCTAAGGCTCAGAAACACACTCATCTACCCCAAGCCACAGACTAGGAAAGCAAGTCTACAACTCGACTACTAGGGAGCCTAGACACAGACCCTGTCTACCCAGGGGGCCCAACACCTGCTAGACCCAAAAGACTGTGTGAAACTCAACTAGCTAGAGCAGAGGACATTGCTAATCACGCATGATAGCAACCTATGGGTAAGAAACAGTAGCTAGAGAAGTGAAACTGACTCTCTAATCCTGCCCAAGATTAAGCCCAGAATGCAAATATGCAAATGCTGAAATTTAAAAGCATATATACATATAGACATATATTACAAAGACTAGCTCCCCTCAACTAATGCCTAAAGGGCTCACTACCCCAAGCTCTCCCCTGGGAACCACAAACCTAGAGCTGTCCAAGGGCTTGGTGAAGATATCAGCAAGGAAGACTCTCCCAACACGAGAAATCCCGCAAACAAACTCCCCAAAAGATCCAAGAATCTGAGAGCAATTTCTCTTGAAACGAACCTCAAAGCCATCATCGGTAAGCTGAGGTACAGAAAGCAAATTGTACCTTAGCCTACTAACTAAGGCAACATCCTTAAGCACTAAGCGGTCACTAACTTGAACGACCCTTTGGCAAGCACCCTACTTGAAGAAGCATCCCAAAGGTGATGGATTCACCATTTGGGACACGGACGAGGGAAGAGAACTAACAAGAATCTCCAGTCATGCGTCGGCAAACCTGGAGTCAACAATCCAAACCTCTTCCTTCCCCGCCCGACGCACCTACTCAACGGAACAGAAAGGTGGGTGACTCAGTATTGGGACAAATCAAAGTAGATTTAGGAATCCAATACCGAGTCACACCACAAACAGTAGAAACTCCCCCTGAGCTAGCACCCTGACACCTCTCAACTCTCACAAACCTTGAAGGAACCCCCACAGGACGTCTAGGCGTCACATTTGGGTTGGGCTGCCATGGTGCAAAGGCCGGTCCTCCCCAAATGTGCTGCTCAAGTCTCCTACCACCCAAAGTAGGAGCAAAACCACGTCGTGGGTGTCTACCTCCACGAGGCAAAGAAGGCACACCCTGAGGACGACGGGAACAAAAACCACGGAAAGCACTAGGTCCAGTAACAGGACAAACAACTTGTACACCTAGACCTGGCCTACGCACAACTATAGGAGCCAACTGTCTAGCTATCTGTCTAGGGGCTGTAAGTGTCTTAGAAACTCTCAAGTCTGAGTATGACCCTGAAAACCCCTAAGAGCAGAAGCACGCTCACGCCTAGCGACTCTAGCTCTCCTGAAGCAAAACTCAACCAAGTGTCCATCCTTCTAACAGAAGATGCACGTAAACTTCGCTCTACCAGGAGCAGATTCACAGGGGGAACAACCTTCTGAGCAGAAGTCACTTGGACAAAGGCAGCAGATCGAAACACAGTCCTCTCAGGGACTCCTGAAAAAACCTCAACCATCTGGCCATCCTCACCAGCAGTGACAATCCTGGCGGGGTGGTGCTTGATGTGCTCAAGCCAGTCAAAACCTAGACCTTTATCCTTAGAAATTTTTGACTTATCCAAGATCAAATTTGAGCTTCTCCTTGCCACCAACAAACTTCTCAAGAATGCTCATAAGGTACTCACACTCCTGATGAAGCTGGGGGCATAAGTCACAAGCAGCAGGAGGTAAGACACCAGAAAAATCTTGATCATTTAATTTGTCCTTACCCAGAGCCCTACGACACCTCTCACTCAACATATCTACCGCTTTCCTAACAGCGACACAGGAAAGACACTCATCATTCTTGACTTGAGCTAACTGACCCTCAAACCTCTTGCTAAGATCCTCATAGATTCTACCCATTTCTCCCTTTAATTCATCACAATGAACACAGATAGAGTTAGCAAGTAAGGTGTTATTCATCTCAGCAATTTTTTTTCATGTTTAAATTTTTTAATTTAAAAGTGAGACAGTCCTCACAGGAAGAAGCTAAGTGAAAGCTACAGTCCTCATCTGGACTGACAGGGGTCCTTAGGTGCTCCAAGATCTCTATAGCTCCCATCTGAGCTAACTGGGTCCTTAAGTGTGTCATGTGAAAGGTGTGCAGCAGGATCAGGACAAGCAAATGACAGTATAGAGGGATCAATCATACTAGCTGCCATGAGGCTAAGAGCAGAAGTAGCAATAACAAGAGCATCTCTAGCCTGATCTAGTTCAAGCATCACACTAGCATGTCTCCCCCTAAGTGACTCAAGCTCAGTAAACACACTATCATGCAAGGTTCTTAGTTCATTCAATTTTTGCACAAGCTTATCACATTCTTTCCAACCATCAAAATCTACCGGCTAGGAAGGCACAAAGCACTTCAAATTCTCTAACTTCAGGGTCAAACAAGCTACTTTCTCCTCCAGTTCCCTACATCTTGCTCTAGACTTGGCATGAAATCTACCTAGCTTTAAAAAAAGCATCATTGAGTTCCTCATAGGTTGGTACCTCAGTGTTAGAGTCGGTGTAGAGGTCAGAGTTGCTCGCACCATCCTTGTCGGCCATGAAGCACATGCCGGCGTAGCTGTCATCGTCGTCGTTCTTAGGCTTCTGGTTTTCACCTCCATCATTGCTCCAAGTCTCCTCCGAGTCTGAGATGTTGGCCTCATCCAAGGCAGCCAACACCTTCTGGAAGAGTCTCTGTCCCTTGGAGAATTTGGGCTTCTTGTCACCTCCAGGCACCGGCTTCTTGTTGCGGTTCTTGTTGATGTAGTGGTTCTTGTCCGGCGCCATGTAGTCGTTCTTGCCTTTCTCTAGCCTGGGGCAGTTGGCCCGAATGTGGTTGGGGCTACCACACTCGAAGCACTTGATCGGCCATCTTCTCCTCTCACTCACTATCTTGTAGGCTTGGCTGAATTTTCTAGCAAGTAGGGCTAACTGATCCTTAGGCACTCCATCTAACCTCTCATCAGGCATCTCACACAAAGCAGAAGGAGAGAAATCAGTGCCAAACTCCAAAGAACTCGAGGAACACCGCAAAGAAGGATCGGTGACCAAAGCTGTAGAAACTGGACTGGGCTCACATTTGAGATGCTCAAGCTCATACGTCTTGAGGTTCAAATATAGCCCATTCAAGGTCAATGCAGTAAGATCCGCAGCCTGCCGGATCGTGGTCACCTTCACACCCTAAATCTTTAAATCCAAGGCGGACAAGAAGTGACGAGCATTCTCAGAATCAGTGTAAGTGGTGCCAACCGACCTGAGATTGCTAAGGATCTTGGTGAACCGACTGAAACAAGCGTCCAGTGATTCATCAGCCTTCTGCACAAAGCGATTGTATTCCCTCTTGTATTGGTCCTGTCTCACATTTTTTATTTGGGTTGTCCCCTTATGGTAAGCAACGAGGGTAGTCCAAATCTCGTGAGCGAACTTGATATGAGCAATCCTCTCATATTCATTTCGATTAAGCCCCTGGATGATCATATTGCAGGCTTTAGCATTGAACTCCACCGAAGCCTGATTGGTCACGTTAATCTCACTATCATGAGGCACAACAAAGGGGTCTTTGACCTTGAGCCATATAGAGTATCTCTGTGCCATGATGTAAGATTCCATACGCGCCTTCCAAAATGGAAAATTCAAATCCGAGAAAACAGGAGGCTTTGTAGAGTACTTGTCATCCGCCATGGTTCAAGACGAAAACAAGGAAATGCTCAAAGATCGGTGAAGATCAAGAAAAGAGCGCAACCTTGCTATGATACTAGTTGAAATACCGAACCTGGCGACTAGAGGGGGTGAATCGGAGCCAAATAAATTTTCTCGCAAGGAGATGAATGATGCTCTTCACCTAACGTGTCTAAAAGATGACAACCCACAAGAAAAGCCAAGAGAGGCTCTTTCTTTGTTCAAGATCTTGGGAGAAGAGATCAATCTACGATCATGCTCATGGGTGTCTTTGTGATAAAAAGATCCTATGATGATATTCCATGAAGAGGCATGAAGATTGACCCCAAAATTTTCAAGAATAAGAACACTCAACAGCTATACGTACCCTAGTTGCATAGGTGAGAAACCGTGCTGGAATGAGGGGAATTTCAAACCATATTCCTGGGTGTTGAGTGCTTAAACAAAATAAATCTCAGTCTAAAGTGGTTGCACTTAAGACAAAACATCCCACCTAATAAAGGTGCTTTAAGAAAAACGGGCAGGAATATTCCAACAGAAATCAAATCTGATCACAGGAGTGGTTGCTGGCTTTCTTGGGCTCCAAAAATTATGGGAATTTTTCTCCCTATTTCATAATGAGTCATGAAGCCTCCAGCCATGTTTCAGATCAAAAATCCTTAGAGAAAAATCAGAAAAAGTCTTGAGATAGGAACTGTCTGGAACTCACGCGCAGAAAGTTTGGGGCTCGGTATTTACCTCATAGCTCTCAAACGAAGAATCCAGATGACTCCTAAATGTTTTCACAGGTAGATATGGAAGTCACGGACCTTCTCCAACAAGAATAACTAAAAACTCTTCTTGGATGATTTTTCTAAAAATCTTACACTGACAGCTGCGCAGAAAGAACAAATCTGCCAACTTGAACAAAAGTGGGAAGAACGTGACCTCTTGTTTCTCACAAGTTGCCAAGGGTGTCAAATCATATAAGCAATCTCAAAACATCATGGATCAGCAATATGTACAAGAAGGTGAGGCAAATAAACTTGTTGCAAACAAAATCACCAAAAAAAAACTAGATCAAACACATGAACAACACAAGAACAAAGCCATGATTTGAGGAAGTAGTTTCTATTGCTTGAGAGGGTTTGTTCACAGTCACACCTAGGTGGGCAAAGCTCACAAAAGAGCAAAATACAAGTCAAAAAATCTCAGCCCAAGACTTGGTGGAGGCACCCCCTCCACCCCTCCTTATATAGGGCAACCGGGTGAACCACAACCATTGATTTCTTACCTCAACCCTAAACAACTAAATCAAGGGCTAGGATTCACCCACTCAACTAGCCACTTATATGGGCCTAAACCACTCACACACAGCCCAACATGGGCCAAATATGCCATACATGGGTTTTACACAAAATCCGATCAACTCGATGCAACGGGCCTTCATTTGCCAGACTTGACCGCTCCGTTTTCGTGCCTTCGGGCCTCCAACCTGAACTGGAACCTTTGAGCCACCTCAAGTGCTTCTCCATGCGTCCGCATGAGCCCCCAAGGTTGAGCCTATCCATCCTGCGACATCATCACCATTCTGGACCTCGATCCACCCGATCTAGTCCTGGTACCGTCGCCGACCACGGTTGCCTCCAAGCCTGCGCCCACAAGGACCAAACGATTTTCCACAAACAAAAATATTTTCTTACCATTGATTTCTGCATGTTAGTCTAATTTTATCATGAATTTAAACATATATGACAACATGCCCACGTTCCCACTCGAACTAAAACCGAAACCTTTCAAACCGGTGCTTCCCTCAGCACCATAGAACAAAGATAAAAATTTTAAAAATACTTCCCTTGCTCAATGAAACATGTCATAATATGAAAAAGATGCATCTTGAAATTCTCTACAAAATCCGTATATAACATTTTTCCATCTGAGCTCGGGAAGACTCTCAAAAGTGCAAAACACTCTGTCCTAGCACAAATGGCTGAATCGTCTCAAATTAGTCACCAAAACAAACTCCTCAACCAAATCAAATCAAGTCACATATACTCATCACAACATGAAGACCTCCACATGGTCTCACAGATCATGTTCTTGTTTTTGAAGGCAGGAATGTTTTACTCACGCAACAGTTGGTCTAGGAATTTTAGAAAAATCAACAAAAACCGTTTTTGAGTGATTCTAGTGGGAGAAGGTCCGTGACTTCCATATCTACTTGTGAAAACATTTTGGAGTCATCTGGAACCTTCGTTTAGGAGCTATGTGGTGAATACTGAGTCCCAAACTTTCTGTGCGCGAGTTCTAGACTGTTCTGAATTATGTGTGAGGTGTTTTAGTCCGAAACACGGCTAGAGGCTGCATGACTCGTCAAGGCATAGGGAAAAAAAATTTCATAATTTTTAGAGCTCAAGAAAGCTAGCAACCACTCCTGTGATCAGAATTGATTTCTGCTAAAACATTCCTGCGTGCTTTTCCTAAAGCACCTTTTTACCTGAGTGTTTTGTTCTTGAGTGCAACCACTTTAGACTAAGATTACTTTTGTTTGAACACTTAACACCAGAAATATGGCTCTTCTTGTGGGAAGTCCTCTTTGCGGCGCGTTGGGTGAAGAGCATTATTCATCTCCTTGCAAGAAAATTTATTTGGCTCTTATTCACCCCCTCTAGTCGCCAGGTTCGGTATTTCAACTGGTATTAGAGCAAGGTTGCGCTCTTTTCTTGATCTTCACCTATCTTTCAGCCTTTCCTTATTTTCGTCTTGAACCATGGCGGATGACAAGTACTCTACTAAGCCTCCCGTGTTCTCGGGTTTGGATTTTCCATTTTTGAATGCGCGTATTGAATCTTATATTATGGCACAGGAATACTCTATATGACTCAAGGTCAAAGACCCCTTTGTTGTGCCTCATGATAGTGAGATTAACGCGACCAACCAGGCTTCGGCGGAGTTGAATGCTAAAGCTCGCAACATGATCATCCAAGGGCTTAGTCGGAATGAATATGAGAGGATTGCTCATATCAAGTCCGCTCACGAGATTCGGAGTACCCTCGTTGCTTGCCATGAGGGGACGTCCCAGATCAAGACTATGTGGCAGGACCAATACAAGAGGGAATACAATCACTTTGTGCAGAAGGCTGGTGAATCACTGGACACCTGTTTCAGTCGGTTCACCAAGATCCTCAGCAACCTCAGGTCGTTTGGCACCACCTACATCGACTCTGAGAATGCTCGCCACTTCTTGTCCGCCTTGGATTTGAAGATTTAGGGTGTGAAGGTGACCATGATCCGGCAGGCTGTGGATCTTACTACTTTGACCTTGGATGTGCTATATTCAAACCTCAAGACGTACGAGTTTGAGCATCTCTCTGTGAGCCTAGTCCAGTTTCTACAGCTTTGGTCACTGATCCTTCTTTGCAGTATTCCTCGAGTTCTTTGGAGTTTGGCACTGGCTTCTCTCTTTCTGTTTTGTGTGCAATGTCTGATGAGAGGTTAGATGGAGTGCCTGAGGATTAGTTAGCCCTATTTGCCAGAAAATTCAGCCAAGCCTACAAAAGAGTGAGTGAGAGGAGAAGAGGGCCGATCAAGTGCTTTGAGTGTGGAGGCCCCAACCACAATCGGGCCAATTACCTCAAGCTGGAGAAAGGCAAAAATGACTACACGGCGCCGGACAAGAACCACCACATCAACAAAAACCGTAATAACAAGCCAGTACTTGGAGGTGACAAGAAGCCCAAGTTCTCTAAGGGACGGAGACTCTTCCAGAAGGTGTTGGCTGCCTTGGATGAGGCCAACATCTCGGACTCAGAGGAGACTTGGAGCGATGATGGAGGTGACGACCAGAAGCCCAAGAACGACGACGACGACGGCTACGCTGGCATGTGCTTCATGGCTGACGAGGATGGTGTGAGCAACGCTGACCTCTACACCGACTCTGACACTGAGGTACCAACCTATGAGGAACTCAATGATGCTTTTTTAAAGCTAGGTAGATTCCATGCTAAGTCTAGAGCTAGGTGTAGGGAGTTGGAGGAGGAGGTAGCTTGTTTGACCCAGAAGTTGGAGAACTTGAAGTGCTTTGTGCCTCCTCAGCCGGTAGATTCTGATAGCTAGAGAGAATGTGATAAGCTTGTGCATGAGTTCAGTGAACTAAGGCCCTTACATGATAGTGTGTTTACTGAGCTTGAGTCACTTAGGGGGATACATGCTAGTGTGATGCTTGAACTAGATCAGGCTAGAGATGCTCTTGTTGTTGCTACTTCTGCTCCTAGTCTCATGACAGCTAGTATGATTGATCCCTCTGCACTGTCATTTGCTTGTCCTGATCCTGCTGCACATCTTTCACATGACACACCTAAGGACCCAGTTAGCTTAGATGAGAGCTATAGATATCTTGGAGCACCTAAGGACCCTATCAGTCCAGATGAGGACTGTAGTTTTGACTCAGCTTCTACCTGTGAAGAATGTCTTACTTTTAAATTGGAAAATTTAAACGTGAAAATAAAATTGCTGAGATGAATAACACCCTGCTTGCTAGCTCTACCTATGTTCGTTGTGATGAATTGAAGGGAGAAATGGGTAGAGTCTATGAGGAGCTTAGCAAGAGGTTTGAGGGTCAGCTAGCTCAAGTCAAGAATGCTGAGTGCCTTTCCTGTGTTGCTCTTAGGAAAGAGGTGGATATGTTGAGTAAGAGATGTCGTAGGGCTCTGGGTAAGGACAAGTTAGATGATTAGGATTCTTTTGGTGTCTTACCTCCTGCTGCTTGTGACTTGTGCCCCCAGCTTCATCAAAAAGTGTGAGTACCTTGTAAGCACTCTTGAGAAGTTTGTTGGTGGCAAGAAGATGCTCAATTTGATCTTGGATACATCAAAAAATTTCAAGGGTAGAGGTCTAGGCTTTGAATGGCTTGAGCACATCAAGCGCCACCCTGCCAGGATTGTCACTGCCGGTGAGGATGGCCAGATGGTTGAGGTTTCTTCAGGAGTCCCTGAGAGGACTTTGTTTCGATCTGCTGGCTTTATCCAAGAGACTTCTGCTTAGAAGGTTGTTCCCCTGTGACTTCTGCTCCTGGTAGAGCGATGTTTACATGCACCTTCTGTTAGAAGGATGGACACCTATTTGAGTTTTGCTTCAGGAGAGCTAGAGTTGCTAGGCGTGAGCGTGCTTCTACTCCTAGGGGTTTTAGGGTCATGCTCAGACCTTGAGAGCTTCTAAGGCACCCACAGCTCCTAGACAGACAGCTAGGCAGTTGGCTCCTGTAGTTGTGCGTAGGCTAGGTCTAGGTGCACAGATTGTTGGTTCTATTGCTGGACCTAGTGCTTTCCGTGGTTTTGCTTCCTGTTGTCCTCAAGGTGTGCCTTCTTTGCCTTACGGAGGTAAACACCCGCGATGTGGTTTTCCTTCAATTTTTGGTGGTAGGAGACCTGAGCAGCACACTTGGGAAGGACCGGCCTTTGCACCACGGTGGCCCAACCCAAATGTGGCGCCTAGACGTCCTGCTAGGGTTCCTTCAGGGTTTGTGAGAGTTGAGAGGCATCAGGGTGCTAGCTTAGGGGGAGTTTCTACTGTTTGTGGTGTGACTCAGTATTGGATTTCTAAATCTTCTTTGATTTGTCCCAATACTGAGTCACTCACCTCTCTGTTTCGTTGAGCAGGTGCGTCGGGCGGGGAAGGGAGAGGTTTGAATTGTTGACTTCGGGTGTTGCCGACACATGACCGGAGATTTTTGTTGGTTCTCTTTCCTTGTCCGTGTCCCAAATGGTGAATCCATCACCTTTGGGGATGCTTCTTTAGGTAGGGTGCTTGCCAAAGGGTCAATTCAGGTTAGTGACCGCTTTGTGCTTAAGGATGTTGCCTTAGTTAGTAAGCTGAGATACAATTTGTTCTCTGTGTCTCAGCTTACCGATGATGGCTTTGAAGTTCGTTTCAAGAGAAATTGCTCTTAGATTCTTGGATCTTCTAGGGAGTTTGTTTGTGGGATTTCCTATGTTGGGAGAGTCTTCCGTGCTGATTTTGATGCCTCTTCTGTTGGCTCTCCACATTGCTTAATTGCTTTAGAATCCCATGATCTCTCCTTTTGGCATAGGAGACTTGGTTACATTGGTTTTAATCACTTCACTAGAGTTAGCAGCCGTGACCTTATTAGCGGTTTGCCCAAACTCAAAATGGTCAATGATTTGATTTGTGCTCTTTGTTGCCATGGGAAGATGGTTGCTACAGTTCACCCACCTGTCACCCTTGTGATGACAGATGCACCAGGATAGCTTTTGCACATGTACACTGTTGGTTCTGCTCGAGTGCAATCTGTGGGTAGAAAATGGTACGTGCTTGTTGTGGTTGATGACTTCTCCAGGTACTCTTGAGTTTTCTTCATGGTTATAAAGGAAGAAACTTTTGGTCATTTTCGAAGTCTTCAAAGCAAGCTTTTTGTGGAGTTTCCATGTGCCCTTAGAGCTATTTGCACGGATAATGGAACTGAATTCAAAAATTCTCAGTTTGTGGATTTTTGTGAGATGACAGGTATTGAGCACCAGTTCTCTTCTTCGCACGTCGCTCAGCAAAATGGCGCTATGGAGAGGAAGAACAGGACCCTTGTTGAGATGGCTAGGATTATGCTTGATGAATATTCTACTCCAAGGCATTTCTGGGCTGAGGCGATTTCGACTGCTTGCCATGTGGCAAATAGGGTGTTTTTGAGGTCCAAGTTGCACCGCACCTCTTTTGAGTTGAGATATGGCAGGAAACCTAGTATTTCCCATTTCAGAATGTTTGGGTGCAAATGCTTTATCTTGAAATCTTTAAACTTGGACAAGTTTGAATCTCGCTCCTTAGATGACATTTTTCTTGGTTATTCCACTTCTGCCAGAAATCACAGGGTTTGGGGCTTAGAAGGTAGGAGAGTGATAGGGACTTGTGAAGTGACTTTTGATTAAGCTAGTCTAGGAGCTAGGCCAGATATCTCAGTCTCTCATCTTAACTTTGAGACTATCTTTGTTGATGAGTCATTTGGAGATGACAGCTTTTCAGAGCCTGACCTCCAGGTGGTTCATCCAGAGGAGTGTCTTGCTTCCTTACTCCTTTAGGATGCACCCTTACCTACAGCCTCTTCCTAGCTCTCACCTGAATCTTGTGCTGCTCAGGGCTTACCTATAGAATCTTCTGTTTCTGGTGGATCTGTTCCTACCTCTTCTGTTTTTGAGGTAAAGGTCACTTCTTCGCTAGGTGCACCTAGGCACATTCAGAGAAGGCACCCACCTAGTCAGATCATAGGTGACCTAGGAGAGCGAGTCACTTGCTCAAAGTCTGGACTGTTCGACTTCTGTCACTCTGCTGCCTTTGTTGCCTCCTTTGAGCCTACAAACATTACCCATGCTCTTTCCAATGAGTTTTAGGTTAATGCCATGCATAAGGAGTTAGAAAATTTTGAGAGGAACAAGGTTTAGGAACTGGTAGAGAGACCCCCAGGACACAATGTCATAGGCACTAAATGAGTCTTCAAGAATAAGTATAGTGAGGATGGGGTAGTAATGAGAAATAAAGCCAAGTTGGCAGCACAGGGTTTCACTCAAGTCGAGGGGTTTGACCCTGAGGAAACTTTTGCTCCCGTTGCTAGACTTAAGGCGATCAGGATTCTTCTTACTTTTGCTGCATACAAGGGTTTCAAGCTTTTTCAAATAGATGTCAAAAATGCCTTCTTGAATGGATTTATTGAAGAAGAGGTCTATGTCAAACAGCCTCCTGGATTTGAAAAATCAAAGTTTCCTGATCATGTGTTCAAATTGTCAAAAGCTTGGTATGAGCGACTGAAGTCCTATTTGCTTGGAAATAGTTTTGCCATGGGTAGTGTAGATAAGACTCTTTTCTCCAAGAGAGTTGGCTCAGATTCCCTTCTTGTGCAAATCTATGTCGATGACATAATTTTTGGAGGCTCTTCCCATCAGTTTTTCTCTGATTTCTCTAGTGTGATGAGTTTAGAGTTTGAGATGAGCATGATGGGGGAGTTGACCTTCTTCCTTGGCTTCCAGATCAAGCAGACCCCTTGAGAGGATCTTTCTTCACCAGAGAAAGTACACTAAAGATCTTCTCAAGCGGTTTGCTATGTCTGATGGCAAACCTGTTCAGACTCCTATGTCAACCACCACAGCTCTTGAGCCTAATAAGAATGGTGAACCGGTTGACCAGAAGGAGTATAGAAGCATGATAGGCCCCTCCTGTACCTTACCTCTTTTAGGCCAGACATACACTTCGTTGTGTGTCTTTGTGCTCGCTTTTAGGCTTCTCCTCGCGTTTCCCACCTTCAAGCGGTGAAACGCATCTTCCGCTACCTTTGAGCTACCCTGGACTTTGGGATTTAGTACTCTTCCTCTCCTTACCTATCCCTTAGAGCCTTTTCAGATGCAGACTTTGCTGGCTGTAGGATAGATAGGAACAACACTTCTAGCACTTGCCAATTTCTTGGCACTTCCCTTGTCTCTTGGTCTTCTAGGAAGCGATCGGTGTTGCCTGATCCCTTCCGAGGCCGAGCACGTGGGTCATGCTAGTTTCTATAGTCAAGTGCTTTGGATGTGTTCTACCTTGAGGAATTTCGGGTTGACCTTAGAGAGTGTTCCATTTTCCTGTCACAACACCTCTACCATAAACATTGCCAAAACCCAGTGCAACACTCTAGGACCAAGCATATAGATATCAGGTACCACTTCCTTACAGACCATGTAGAGAAGGGAGACATAGTGCTTTAATTTGTGGAAAGTGACCACCAGCTTGCTGATATAGTTTGTGGAAAGTGACCACCAGCTTGCTGATATTTTCACCAAGCTCTTGGACAGCTCTAGATTTGTAGCTCTCAGGGAAGAGCTTGGGGTAGTGAGCCCTTTAGGCATTAGTTGAGGGAAGCTAGTCTTCGTAATATATGTCTCTATGTATATATGCTTTTAAATTTCTGCATTTGCATATTTGCATTCTGGGTTTAATCTTGGGCAGGATTAGAGAGTCAGTTTCACTTCTCTAGCCACTGCTTCTTACCCCATAGGTTGCTATCATGCGTGATTAGCAATGTCCTCTGCTATAGCTAGTTGAGTTTCACACATGCTTTTGGGTCTAGCAGGTGTTGGGCCCCTGGGTAGACAGGGTCTGTGTCTAATCTCTCTAGTAGTCAAGTTGTAGACTTGCTTTCCGAGTCTGTGGCTTGGGGTAGATGAGTGTGTTTTTGAGCCTTTAGAGTTATTTGTCTCTCATCTTTGCTCTTAGACTGCCTTGTGAGTTTCTTTAGCTCCTTATATCTTCTGTTTTTTCTCGGATGAGTGATTCTTTGTTTAAGGGGAAGTTTGGAGATTTTATAGCATTTTTGCTTTGCATTTAGTTTTTATTTACATTTTTAGGGCTTTGTCTATTAGGTTTTTGAAGTTCTGTGGTGAAACGCACTTTAGTTTCTGAATGACACTTCTAGCTAGCTGGTTCATTTTGAAAATGGTACCTTGTACATGCTAGGCTAGCTGAAAATTAAATACATTTTGAGCTTTTCTTGAAAACTTGATGAATTTAGAACTTTGTCTTGTTAAATCTTTTAACTAGACTCTTGTGCATGCTTTAAATTTTTTTGGTCTAGCTCGAATCCTTGTTACAACTTGGGATCGATCTTGTTGCAAATGTTTTGACCTTCAGAGTGCTCTTGTACATGGAAATACAAAAACATTGAAAAGAACAGGGAAATGTTTCAGATGTAATGGGAGGTGGTACCCAAGGTACAAACAACACTATAAAATGGATAAGTAGTTAAGAAGCATGGTGGTATGGGAAGAAAACCTTGAAAAAAATTTAGGTGATGATGACCCAATAACTTTAGAAGAAAGTCAAATGGAGGAAGAAGTGGATGATCCATGCGAGGCTACATTGTTATCTTCTTGTTGGGCAAGGCTATTTATCAGTTAATGAAAATTTTACATTAACATTCACAATGGGTAAGAACAGGGAAACAACCTTGGTGGAAAGTGGAAGTACTTCATTCCTAGACTCTGGGTTTGCAGTGAAGGTTAAAGGACAAATTAAAGAAGCACCTCCATTAAGAGTAGTAGTTGTTAATGGAGAGAAGTTATGCAGCAGAACATCCTTTGAGGATTGTAATTGTGAGATTCAAGGGAAAAAATTTTGTGATGCTATCAGGGTTCTTAGTTTGACTGGATATGACTATCTTAGGAGTGGAGCAAATGAGCAATGGTTGTTAGCTATTTTTCTGCTTTTTCTCAAGTCTGCACGGTGCTCAGCTCACTGCCACCGCAGCGCGCGCCCACACACCCAGTGACTGTCTCGCTCTGGCTCTCTAGCTCCACGAGTCAAAATTGTTTGTTAGAGAGTTCGAAAGAACATCCCCCCTGAGCGCTCCCTAGGGCGACTCAGGGGGCGATCCGACGCGCCGCCAGAAGACCCCTCGCCGGCGTCCTTCCATTCTCCGCCGTCGTCGCCGGAGCGGTGACGGCGGCGGCGAGCCTCCCCTCTTCCCCCTTCCCTCCTTCCCCCTTCCTTCTTCCCCCTTCCCCTTTCCCTTCCCCCTCGATTTTTCCCATTCTCCTCCCGTGTGGTGGCGCGATGGCAGTCGCGCGCGATGAGTCGCTGCTCCGGCGGCGCCACGCCCGGATCCTGCTGCCGAGGCCTCGGCGGTGGCCGCGATGGGCAGGTAGCGACCTCCTCTGCCCAGATGAGCATTTCTCCGAGCCACTCCACTCTTGTGGGAAACTCGGAGGGCATCCGCACCCCCGCCTAGGTCCCCTCCTCTGCCACCCTCCTCCTCGCCGGTAGCTCCTCCTCAGTGGCCGCCGGTCGCTGGCCTCGGGCGACCTTCTAGACGATGAGGACCTTCTGGACAACGAGGACGGCCGGCGCAGACCTTCTGGATGACAAGGATGGGCCTCCTTGCCGGAGGCTTATCATCGGTGGCCTCTTCTTCGCTGGTAGCTCCTCGTCGGTGGCCGCCGGTCGCTGGCCTCGGGCGCTGCGGCCATGGATAGCCTCGGTCGGCTTGGCGCCCAACATTGCAGGCCCTCGAGACGCCGCTGCCACGGTCTTCTTCGCTCGGCGGGGGCTAGGCCGATCCAGCCTTGGAAGGCGTTCCAAGTAGTAGGCCGAGGACGGAGGTCCTCAGCTTTGTCGCCGGTGGGTTGCTCGCTCGCTACTGAGGTGCTTGTGCTTGCGGGACGGTCGAGGATGGCGATTTCGGCTAGATCTACAGTTTGACAGCTGCAGAACGCCTGGTGAAGCGTCATCATCGTCCCTCTCCTTTGTGGCAGTGACGTCCGTTCTTCTCTTGGTGGCCTGGGCTGAGGCGTCACCATCGCTCCCTTCTCCTGTGGCGGCGGCATCTGTTCCTCTCCTTGGCAGTCTGCACTAATGACTTCGGATTCGTCCTGATTCTACTGGTGGCGGTGGTTTGCTCGCTTGTGGAGCGCCGAGGGAAGCGTCATCGCCATCTCCCCTCTTCGATGGCAATGTCCGTTCTTATCCTTGGTGGCCGCGTCGAAGCGTCACAGTTGCCCCCTCTCCCTGTGGCGGCGATGTTTGTTCTTCAGCTTGGCAGTCCTTAGCGTTGGGATCTCCTACCCCCTTGGCTTCTTGTAACGTTGGCATTCGGCAAGTGGTCTCCAATCATAGCCCTGTTCGGCCTCCTCCATGCACAGCTCGCGAGGGTGTAGGCGCTTCGGGTGAAAGCCCTACCCAGCTTGTTGTTTGGGTCGACAATGGTGGCGCCCTTGGGTGTCGCTTCCCTCGTTGGAGGCTTTGTTATGGTGTCCCCTACCCTCCGGTGTATCTTTGGGTGAAAACCTAGGTCTGGACAGGCGACGACGGCGACTTTGTTGTCGCAACCTTGCTGAAGGCGTTGTCCTGAAAATCTTTTCACGTTGTTGGTTGGCTGGCGGCTATAGCGGTGGCTACAGGGCGATCTCCCAGACCGAGCTTCCCACCTGGTGGCAGTTTCAACTCATCGTGTCCTGCTTCATGCCCTGCTCGGCCTCGTTGTTTCTTCCCGCTCGGTGGTGACGGCTAGAATCTCTCTTGTTTATCGTCCTTTGTGGAGCTCGCTTAGGGACAGGTCGAGCCTTGTCGAGCATCCCGTGGGGTGGTGATGGTTGACGCCCTCCTTCTTGCATCTTGGCCGAGCATCCCCAGCGGCGGTGATGACTGGTGGCAAGACCGGCCTTCCCTTGCCCCACAATATGGCTACAGTGGCTGCGGATGGTCTGGTCGAGCATCCCTTGCGACGGTAGCGATGGAGGCTTCCTCCTACAGCTTGGCATCATCTCTTGTGGCGGTGGCGTCTGGAGTCTCCGCTCTTCATCTCGTCTTTGTGGTGCGGTTGGCACTGGGGGTTGGTCACGTCTCAATCGAGCATCTTGCATGGTGGTGATGGCTAACGCCCTCCCTCTTGCGTCTCAACAGAGCACCTCGTGCGGCGGTGACAATTGGTGGCTCGACTAACCTTCCCTTGCCCCACAGTGCATTCGACTTCTTTGGCAGTGGATGCTTCGAGTGTGCATCCCCAACTGTGGTGGTGCTGATGGGCTAGACCCTCGTGTGGCGGTCTAGATGTAGTCTTCGCCGGGCAGGAGCGGTGTTCTTGGTGGTGTTGTGTGCCGACTCTGTCGGGCAACGACCGCTCGGGTCGTGTTCTTTCCTCTCCCCTCTTCTCTATCTCCGCCCCCTGTTTCTCTTGTATTTGTACAATTCTCTCCTTCTTGAATAAAATGGCAGAGCGCCTGCCCTTTGCGTTAAAAAAAAGGAGTGGACTAGATTAGAAAGCATAGTCCAGTGGGTTTAATTTCAAAAATAATACCTTGGCCATTACAAAATATGGATTGAAAGAAACTATTTTCTAGGATGAGACAACCCCAAAGAAAAACAGTTTGATATCTATAGAAAAGTTGCAAAAAATACTTAACAAAGGGGTTGTTGGGACAGTCATATGCAGTTGCCAAGCTCAAATGAATTCTATTGAGAGTGATAAACCACCAAAGTACTTGCACCAGACCTTTAAAACATTTGTAGAAGTGTTCAAGGTGCCCAAAGAATTATGACCCAAAAGAGATTGTGATCATAACATTCCCCTCATTGATGTTAATAAAGCAGTGAATCTAAGACCTTACAAGTCAGCATATAAGCAAAAGGATACTATGGAAAACATAGTGGAACATTTGTTACAATTTGACATCATCAGACATAGCATGAGCCCTTACTCCTCTCCTGCTATATTGGTTCAAAAGAAAGATGGGTCATGGAGGTTATCTGTGGACTATAGGCAAGTAGATCAAAACACCACAAAAAAACAAATACCCGACCTATTGGATGAATTGAGTGGACCAAGATTATTCTCTAAAATTGATTTGAGGGCAGGTTATCACCATATTAGGATGAAGGGGGAAGATATCTACAAGACAACTTTTACAACACACACTAGACATTTTAAAATACTTGGTGATTCCCTTTGGATTGTCTAATGTACCGGCTACTTTTCAAGCACTTATGAACAACATATTAAAAAAAATATCTAAGAAAATTTGTGTTGGTTTTCTTTGATGACATCCTTATATGCATCAAAACTGAAGAAGATCACATGAACACCTCAATATTATACTAAGGGTGTTGAAGGAGAATCACTTATATGCAAAGAAAAGCAAATGCTCTTTTGATCAAGAGGATAGAATACTTGGAGTATGTTATCAGCAAGGAGGGAGTATCCACTGAGCCATCAAAGATTGTTGATGTTCTCCACTGAGCCATCAAAGATTGTTGATGTTCTCAAATGGCCAATTCCATATAATGTGACAAAATTGAGGGGCTCTGGGCCTTAGAGCGACATTATTTGTCAATATCTACTATGATTATAAGGACAGATCAACAAAGATTGAAGTACTTACATAGTTACATGAGCAAAAGGTTTCAAAAGGAATACAACATAAGCTTTTATTAAGATAACGGGGTTCAATTACAAAATAGAATATAAAAAGGGAAGAGAGAACAAAGTAGCAGATGCTTTGTCAAGACAACATCATCAAGGGCAAATTAATGCTATTACTTATACTGTTCCTATGTGAATGATTGAGGTCCTGACTAACTATGTCAATGATGATTGGTGCAAAGATTTGATATCCAAGCTACAATTGGATCCAGGGCAGAACCAAACTACACCCTGAATGGAGGAATATTAAGGTACACGAACTGAATAGTATTGGGCAATGTACCTGCACTTTGAGTGAAGGTTATTCAAGCCTGTCATGATTCCGCCTTGGGAGGGCATTCAGGGGAAGATGGTACTTATCAAAGGACGAAGTTGACATTTCACTGGGCTAGACTTAAGCAAGCAGTGAAGGAGTTTGTTAAGGAATGGCATGTTTTCTGAAAGAATAAAGGTGAGCATATACCATACCTAGGTCTGTTAGAACCCCTTCCTATTCTTGAGAAGGCTTAGGAGGATATTTCCAAGAAGTTTATTGGGGGATTATCTAACTCCGACAAAAAGGATGTCATATTGGTCATAGTAGATAGGTATACCAAGTATTCATATTTTATAGCCATGAGCCATCCTTATATAAGTCAATCAAGTTGTTGTGGAAGTCATTGAGAATATTTATAAGTTGCATGGCCTCCCTAAAAGCATAGTGACAGATAGGGACAAGATATTTACTAGTCAACTTTGGAGAGCATTATAGAGTCCTAGGGGTAAAACTCAGAATGAGCACTTCCTATCACCCACAGATAGATGGCCAAATGGAGATAGTCAACCAATGCCTAGAGAATTAAGGTGCATGACTTTTGCAAATCCTGGAAGGTGGAAAAAATGGTTAGCTTTGGTAGAATAGTGGTATAATACAAGCTTCCATATCTCACTCAAGATGACACCATTTGAAGCTATATATGGCTTTCCTCCTCCCATGTTCACTGAGACTGTGATACCTGAAATTGACCGTCAAGAAGCAGGAAGTATAATTCAAAGAAGACAGAATGCAAATCAAATAATTAAAGAGAATTTGAAAAAGGCTCAAGATTGAATGAAAAAGTATGCTGACAAGAGGAGTGAGAGGGAGCATTAAATTGGTGATATGATATATTTGAAGGTACAACCTTACAAACATTCCTCACTAAGTATTCATAGACACCTAAAGTTACATTCCCAATTCTATGGTTCCTTTAGGGTTTTGGCTAAATTGGGCAAGGTGGCTTACAGATTACTATTACCTGAAAATTGCAACTTACATCCAGCCTTCCATGTAAGCCAATTGAAAAGACATATTGGTTTAAGAGAAATTCCTAGTCCTGGACTCCCACTAATTGATGCAGAGGGTTATATCAGAGTCAACCCAGAAATTGTTAAGGCCAGGAGAGTCATACCTTGGCAAAATGAATCAGTGGTGCAGTGGCTAATCAAGTGGGTTAACTTGCCAGAAGATGCAATCAGTTGGGAAGATGCAGATTTTGTAAAGAAAATATTTGCTCAATTCAATCCTTGAGGACAAGGATGCACTCAAGGCGATGACAAATGTCACAGCAGCTAATACAAAGAAGAGGAGTCGTCGATCGAAACCAGGCTTGAGCGTTGTATCCAATTAAAACGAAAGGGTACATTGCTAGGGTGAAGATAAACACAGCTAAAGGAGTCTGAGGGCTGCTATACATCCACGTCGCCACTGTTACTTTTGTCGGATCACAATGTTGCCGTCAATTGCCAGCTGCTGCAAACGCTATAGCTTTTACTTTCGTTTGCTTTTAGCTATATTGTACTGTATTGAGGTTATATGTGCCCAGCCCCAGATGTAATCGAATTATGAAATCAATGAAGTAAAACTAAGAACTATATTCCCCACCTCTACTCCTCTCTTTATTGTCCTGATTTCTTTTATCTCTACTCTGAATATTCAGATATATCTGCATATTCAGACAAAAGACTATCGGGTTGTGACACATTTGTTCTTCTCTTTCTCGTCCCGGTTTCTTCTCTCTACTCTGAATATTCAGATATCTCTGCATATTCAGACTTAAGACTAACGGGTTGTGACAGGCGCGTAGCAATCATGCGCGTCCATTAGGAGATAGAGCACGATGGCATCCTCGTGGGCCAATAGTCCCACGATCGAGGCATTATATATCACTTGGATTGTGACACCTTCAGACATTTGTACATATTTAGACTTAAGACTATCGGGTTGTGACAGACGCGTAGCAATCATGCTCGTCCATTGGGAGATAGAACGCGATGGCATCCTGGTGGGCCAGCGGCCCCGCGGTCGAGGCAATGTATATCACTTGATAACGATCTCTTCCATGTATGGGCGATGTCTCTAACATCTGTGAGTATTTTACAGCGTCACATGTAGCGCCCCTGTGCTTTGTTTTCTCTTTGACAAGGGTAACAGTAAACGGAAACAACAATGTCAACACCTCCCAGTCCCAGTGCATCAGAAGCATGACCAGGAACAACAAACGAAACGACCAATCTGAAACCCAACCGACACAAGACTGACTCCTAAACCGATATAAGTAGGCAAACAACTTCTATTACAGCTGAGCTAGAACCACTACAATGAGCAGCAGCATCCTTCAACCATCCTTTTTTGTCTGCGACCGTCGTCAATCTTGCTTGATTTTCCAGATCATTCTCTTCTGTAAGATTGATGTGATGATCATGCGATCCATGTGTATCCTCCTGAGTCCTGATTGAATGAATGAAGCTCATCTCAATCCAAGAAGAACGTTCCAACTTCAACCAGTTAATTCATACACATAAATGGCCAAACAATCATCCAGGTGTAAGTTCACTTAAGAAAAAGAGAATAGGCAATCACCAAAAGCACAAATAGATGAAAAAACAGGAGTTGAAAACAGCATGGAAACGAAAAACGAAAGGGGCAAGTGCATTAACATAACTACAAAAAATGACTAGAATGTTACAACTGATGTTTCCTTAGGGAGTAAACAGGCACACCAGAGCAGTAACCATTTAAAATTATGCGGTATTAAACATTTTACACAAAAAAGCTGCGCAGAGCTCACCGGTTACAGGCAGCTAATGCAACAATGTTTACCTAGGAAATCTAACACATGTTTAAGCATAATCCTTGACCTTCTGCTCAAGAGGCTGGAAGTGGGACTGGTCTCACGGCACCCTGTATGCGGCGGAATGCGGTTTTAATCCTTTCTTTCAACATAGCGTTTTCACATTCAACATCACCACTCCTCCCATCCAAGTGTGCCACATCTCCATCAACAGATATAACAAGTTTGCCTTCCTCTACCACTTTAGCATCGCCAAAAATCGACACCATGAGAGAATGTATTACCTTTTGCGCCACCCTTTCTGTTTCCTGTGCGTTCACTGCTTCATCCGGGACAACCTTTGGACCTTCACGGCCTATGTTCAAAATCACAGCCACCACAGAATCAGACACCATATCACTAATGGGATCTGACGACCACTGCAGTGTAACATAGCTTTCTGATTCCAGGCAAACAGTCACTCTGTCATGTACGATCAATGTTGGAAAATCAGGTTCTTCAGCCGGTGACTCCACACTGTCATATATCTGCTTTAATCTGTACCTAATGACTTCAAAAGAACCAGAATAAGGGACAGCGATCCGTTGGGTAATATTAGCTGTAGATAACTGTGTGTATACACGGAGATCCTCTGGAGCCATAATCTGATACGTGAATCCCTTCTTTACAAGTAAACCGCTAACCGATTCTCCAACTTCTGGTACCTTTTCTGCCAATCTTCCAATTGTCTTAGCCATTTTCTCAGAACTGAAATACATCTCCACCGATTGGCAGTTCTTGGGATTAACAACTTTTATATTTGTACCATCAAACTGAGAAATGAGTTTCTGCTTAAGCCTTGACATCTCATTTGCTTCTCCATGTACAAGAACAATGTTGGGGGGGCGGAGCTCATCCAAGAAGGTGCTTGTCTGAAGGAAATCAGCATGGGCTGAAAAGGAGATATAGAACACCTGCATATGAAGAGGTGCAGTGAGCCCATTTGCTAGTGTCACTTCTCTTGGCTCGTTGATTATGGTCTTTGCAAGGGTGCCTTCCACGACATACCCTGGAATAACACAGGCATTCTTCTTATCTGTGCACCACTTGTCAAAAAGCTGCCTTGACAGACCACTCTGGAGACCACCTGGACTTGCCATCACCACCGATGGACCAACATCATGAAAGTTATCTATGCTATTCAAAGGCTCAATATGTTTGAAATGGAAGGGATTGGATTGTGCAAACTGATTCCTGATTCTTTCATTCATGGAGTTTATGTATGTCTGGTAGACAGCCATACACTTCTTGGCAAGAGGGGAAGCATAATAGATTGGAATCTTGTGGAGCTCTGGGTGATTGGACCAATACTCATCGAGGATAAGTAATAGTTCTTGAGCTCTGCCAAGAGCAAATGCTGGGATAAGAACACGACCCCCTTGTGAAACGGTTGAGTGAATGACATCAGTGAAGCGCTTCTCTCGTACATGGCGGGGCTGGTGTTGCTGCACACCATAAGTTGACTCGATAATGCAAATATCAGGGGAGAACTGGGGGAGTTCAGCAGCTCGCAGGTGGCGATCTTCTTCACGGGAGTAGTCACCAGTGTAAAGAATGCGAACACCAGCAATATCCACCATGAACATGGCAGCACCAAGTACATGGCCAGCGGTATAGCACCAAAAGCGTATCCCATTAACTTCCAGTGTCTGGTGGAAATCTATGACCTGCAAGTCAGTTTATTGTAAATAAAATGCTCATTCCTAGTGGACCATACAAAGTTCCAATTATCACAGGTAGAATCCTGCATTTGCTGTAAAGAAGAAAATTGCTGGCGTTTGGAAAACAACAACTAGATATTACAAGGTACATCATTGATTATAACCAATAGTCTACTCTAATACCATTTAAAAGATTTGTGACCAATCAGAAATTAGGAATTGCACTTGAAAGGTAGCAGCATCAACCAAAAATAAATATTTGCATCAAATGAAAAGGATTTAATTACTGGCATTCATTCAGTTTGGATCTGCAGAAAAGAAAGAAGTGAACAACCAATAGACAGTGAGATACCTCTATTTTGTCCATGGAACGCAGAATGTCATGCTCGTCATACAACATATCCTCGACTGAAACTTTGCTCACTTTGACATAATCTGAAAGCATCAGCCTGTAAATGGCCTTTGTTGCGTGGGTCATGAATACCCTGCCTTTGAACGTTGTCTGCAAAGCATAGCAGAGCACCGCAGAGCAAATTCAGATATTACATAGCACGATAGCCATGGCATCGCACCATCGATTAAAGCAAGAGCAGTAGGCATTACCTTCTCCAAGAAGTAGGGCAGCGAGGCGGCGTGGTCCAAGTGGAAGCTGCAATTTCAAGCCGAGGAATTTAGCAGGAGAGACGCAGAGAGGAAGGGGTCCAAAGTGGGGGGGAACATTACTGGGTGACGAGGAGGACGTCGATAGTGGAGGGATCGATCTCGTCGAAGTAGGGCAGCGCCGCCATGCCAGAGTAGGCCGGGTGGATGCCGCAATCGAACTATCCGCGCAACCAAAGCAACAATCAAATTCCCAATGAGCAAGAGCTAAGCGGTTAGGGTTTGGAGAGGGAGGAGTGGGGGTGCGTACGAGGACGGTGCGGCCCTTGAAGGACATGTAGACGCAGGAGCGACCGACCTCGTTGCCGGCGCCGAGTGGCGTGATCACCAGCTGGTCGCCCTCCCGGCCGCCGGAAGCAGGCCGCTTCCCCGCCGCCGCGACGGACGCCATTCCCCCCTTGCTTCCGACGGCTGAGGTGGGGTTAGTGTTTTCGAAAGGCTAGACGGTTCGTGGTGCGGCGGGAAACCAGGCTCGTAGTCGTAGATTAGCTGGTCCGACCGGACCAGGCGACCCGACCTGTCGAACATGCAAGTCTTCACGGCATCTCTGGCATATTTTCCCTCCATTGCCTCCTTAATCCTCCTCTTCTATATTCGCTCTCCATTAATTATATATCATCTCTCTCATGCAGCCACTATATATTTTCAGCACTATCTTCTATCCTATTTTTCTTATCTCATACTCCAACTACCATACCAACCGCCGTATTTTTGTGTAAGCGGATTTTTGTCCATATTTCGACGGGCAAGGGAAATTGCGGGGCATTTCACACATGTAATATAACATAATTTGTAATGGTCATAAACAGTACGTTGAGCCCATTCTTTATTGGGTTAATAGAATAGATACCACTACAGAGCTTCGAAATTCGAGATCTGCCACCATTTCTTTCGTATTTATATATTTGCCATTATGAAACAGTGTAAATTAGATATATATCATTTCACACTACAACATGTCCTATTTTTCATATATCTGACTCATATTTACCTATTAAGATAATTTTTCCCTCGTCTTCTGCCTCCCCCTATTCTTCCTCCCTATTCCTCCTCTCATTGTCTCCATGGATCTCCTCTCACTGTCTCACCGGAACTCCTTGTGACGAGCGCACAGACAGCGGCGACCACACGAGTGGGGCGACGATGAGGCGCAGTGACCGTGTAGGTGGCGGCGGGTGGAGCAGGACACGCGACATCGTTGGCTACGGTGACGGGGCAGGGTGAGGCGGCATCACGGGTAGCGGCGAAGCGCGGAGCGTGGTGGTGTCCTCGCCAGCGTTGAGTATGGCAGGGAGCTAGATCAAAAAGAGGAAGGAGGGGGTGAGAAGAGTTGAGAACAATGGCATTTTAGTGTAAATAGGCGATGAAGGCAAGGGTAAATTTGTCTGATTTTAAAAATACGGTGTTAAAATTAGACACATGTCATGCGGAGTGGCATATATCTAATTTACACGGTTTCATAATAGCAAATATACATATATGAAAGGAACAGTGGCAAATCTTGAATTTTGAAGTTCTGTAGTGGCATCTATCCATTAACCCTTCTTTATTTGTCAGCTTCCGAGAGAAGGAACCGCAAAGCTTCATAGAGAAGCAAATAAGGGGGCGGCCAGACTTGCTTCCTAGAGAAGCTTGTGCCTCCCTTTTGCTTATCTAAGAAGGATAGCCTATATATGGCCACCTTCCCCCCATGGTATGAGTGCACCCTAGAAATCATATAAATAATTGTACTCATTTCTTCCGCCAAGCGAGATGTTTGATTCATCGATGCATGGGTTCGATAGGGTAGCACTAGAGTCCTATTCGTCCGACGAGGACAATCTTGTCTTCCTCACGGTCGTTGCACATGTCCAGGAGGAGGAGTCAAGTCGCTGTCGACAAGGTTGCTCGGTCCCTAGACGCCACACCATCGACCGTCGCCTGCACGAAGGCTATTAGCAGCTCTTCAGAAACTACTTTGTCGACCATCCCGTGCTTAATAACACACTGTTCAGGCGTCGATACTTACATTTAGTCTTCCTGTATGTATTTGAATTAATGTAAATAATATTTCACTAAGGCAGAACTCCACTCCTTTCGTAGTTTCTGGATGAGCCGATGGCTCTTCCTCCACATTGTTGATGACATACTGAGGCACCATGACTACTTTCAGCAAAAGCGTAACAATGCGAAGACCCTCGGCTTGCACCTACTCATAAAGATCACGATGGCCCTATGGATGATAGCATACGGACCGGCCGTGTTCTCCATCGACGAGTACCTTCACATCTCTGAGACGACGACCCTGCAGAGCACACAAAAGTTTGCGAAGACTATCATAGCTGTCTTTGAGGACAAGTACCTCAAAGCTCCCAATGAGCAGGACATGACACGGCTCCTGGCTGAGGACGAGCAATGAGGCTTTCTCCGGATGCTAGGGAGTCTCGATTGCATTCATTGGGTATGGAAGAACTGCCCCGCCGCTTGGCACACTTCATTCACAAGTCATGCAAATGGGCCAACCATCATTATCGAAGTGGTGGCTTTGTATGACGGATGGATCTAGCATTCCTTCTTCGGAGTTCTAGGTTCAAACAATGACATCAACGTCCTGCAGGGATTTCCAATTTTTGATAGGCTCGCGAGGGGGAGGCACCCCTGGCTAACTACACAATCAATGGACATCAATACTCCATCATAGGGTACTACCCTTGCTGACGGGATTTATCCTGAGTGGGCAACTCTTATGAAGAACATCCCCTACCCGTAGACACAGAAGGCAGAGCTATTCTCGAACGCTCATGCTGCTTACCGCAAGGATGTCGAGCGTGCTTTCAGCCAGCTACAAACATGGTTTCACATGGTACAAGGCCTAGCATGCCAATGGGACCTCAAATCCATCCGTTGCATGATGTCGGCTTGTATTATCATGTATATCACGATAATTGAGGATGAGGGTGGAATGACGTGCGGCCCACCGAACTACGAGTCGATGGAAGAGATGGTTCAACCCTCTCATGATCAGGAGGAGAATCTGTAGGACTTATTGACGATGTATAGGGTAATCAGGGAACGAGCAACGCACAGGCAACTGAAGGAAGACCTCGTGGAGCATCAATAGGCTTTGCACGATGCCCATTAGATGCGTAGGGTAAATGTGATACCTTGTATTGCTATCTAGCTATTTCACATCACAGTGGTACTATGTAAGTCGATATGTAATTCTATCGACTGATTTTACATCGGCTCAGTCATACATTTTCATCTATGTCATCTAATAAGTCATCATCTTTTATACTGAATAAATGTGCTCTTCAATCCATGAAGCAAATTGGTACAATAGTAACACAAGCACAATTCAGATCATTACAATTCATGAAGCAAATTGGTAGAATACGACATAACACACGCACAGTTTACATTATTACATCCCAATGATCCTAAATGAAAGAGACAACAGGAACAGGAATTAAAAGATCGCGCACTAATCATGGCTCATTGGACTCTTCTTCCTACCTCCTGATTATAGTTTCTTGCTCCCTCTTGTAGAACGTCCTGAGAGGACCAAAAATTTCATCCAAATTCATTAACAGCATGCTTCTTGTATTCCTTTTGCTTTAGCCATACTTTACGCTCCTTTATCGAGGCTATCTTCTCCAAGTATTTCTCCTTGGCACCATCAGTGCCATTCTTAATGTTAACAAACTTTCCTAGTAACTTTGTCACAGGGCTTTGCACGGACACATATTTTGCCTTTGCCTTTTTCCTACCCATAAGCCTCTTATCTCGTTTGTCTGCATGGGAGTCCACCAAAGGGCTATTTGATCCTCCCGATGTTGTTCCCGAAGCCGACTTCTGTTTCTTGTTGCCAACATCTAGGGTAGCCTGTATCATCCACTTTTGCTGATCATGAAGCATCTTCCAACAATGCTCCAACTTCGAACTACTTCATCCTATGTTCCTTGTACATCCTTTTAGCATCTATCACCTGCATAACAGAATGGACCATTAGGCCTAGCCACATATGACAACAAGTAATAAGTCAGAAATAACCCGATCTTCTTTAGTCTTCATGCTTTGATTGAGCGCTTCTATGTGGCGATAGAAACCAACAAACCTTGCCACTTCAGTATTGAGGGTTTTTTACTTGCACTCAACTGACCTTTCATTCCTAGTTACCCCTCTTGGGCTAATCTGGTTGAAGTTTTCTGTGATAGTCTACCAAAAACTTGTAGCGAGTTGACTGCTATCAACTATTGGGTTGTAAAAGCAATTTAGCCACATTGTGATGAGGATCTCGTCCTCCTTTCGCGTATAGCTCGGTCCCCGACCTTCCATATTGATGTCCTTCTCCTTCACCTTACTCTTGCCCTTCTATCCTTACATCATATCCTCCTCTTGTGTCTCGAGAACGTCATCCTCCCATTCAAACCGTTCTCAAACCATGCCTCCTCATGTTTGCTGGCTCCACGATAGATCGTACGAAGGCTGGATCCACGCATTGCAGTGAACCCAACTCCTATCGACCCTCCAGAAAACCCCCCTACATGCGCACCAAGTATCATACCACCGTGGTACCCTCAAGGCATGCTACCAGGCACTCGTCCATGACCATATTGCCCTTGAGCTCCATGCAATTGTGAAATGCCTCCATCGTAATGCTGGAATGGAGGTTGCCATCGTAGGGCCCAGGCTGTTGCCCTAGCCGATAACCCGCTTGTTCCATCAGCCTTTGGAACTCTGGGTCCATTATCTTCCTGCAGTTGTCACAACACAAGCACATTAGACCCATCAGTTATAGTTCTCATGCCATATATGTACAAAGCAAGCACCTCATAACAATTGATATGACGAACATGTAGCAACAATGATAAAAGCAACACTTAGTCTTAATACACCACACATTCACTTTTGATCCAATATATAGAGTAGTAATATGGATCTACACAAGCTTGCATTCCTAGCCAAGTCGGTACCCTAGCAACCCCTAGACTGTTCGCTGTCATAGTCCACCCTGTTCTCCTCCTATACGTCCTGAATGGATCGATACACGTAGCTATCGTCCGAAACCATATCCTTAGGGTCAACATCTGCCCAAGGGCCGATGTCCTCGTCGATAGGGGCTGGTTGTGCTACTACGGCCAAGGAGCGTGCGACGTCACCCGTGGTCCTCTGCATCTCATCCTTCCCTTCTAGTGCAAGGTGATCGAGCCGTTCAACAACTCCTTCAATGTCCAGTAGCACCGCATTAATCACGACGACCAATAGTGAGTTCCCTAGGTCAAAACTGTCGTTTGCTATTTTTCGGAGCTCCGAAGAGATCTCCTCCACGCAATCTAGCATGGTCCGCAACATCGTCGCATCTTGTCACTAGAGGTAGACATCTACAGTGAACAGAGTATGATCAAATTGCATAGAGCACCACCATATTATCAGTTCCATTTCTTTCCGTATCAATACTCAATAACAAAACGTGGCATTATTTTGATGTAATAGACAAAGTGGTACCCACGAGCATGCATAATGGGAAGTATGAATTAGCTAGATTAATTCGCAATGGATTGCACTGACCAAAAATTTTTGCAAAATACGAACAGCAGCAACGCACCACATAAGCAGAGGACATAAACGTAACGCATGGGCAAGGAGATTATATGGAAAGAAGGCATTTCCTACATTGGACTGCCAAATTTATCACTACAAGCAAAAGGGATCCTGATGCTATCAATTGGAAGAACCTAAAGCGCTACCTCCGTTTCCCAATCGAATGTATGTTTCTTCCAAATGTCCATGATTTTTGAATGGATTGAAACCTATGGCGTCGATTTGTGGCACAACAAACCCTCGACGGAGTAATCTGAATCTGAATCGGGCGGAATGACCAAATCCCTAATAAATTCCCAACTTTCATGAACCCTACATCACGAACATGGCAGATCTAGGCCACAGATGAGGGGAATGGGACATCTTGTCGTTACCTTTTCCTCCGTAACCTTGCCAGGGTTGCTGCCGAAGAAGATTGCGCCAATGGCACCGAAGAAGGCGACTCCTGTGTTGTCGTCGTCGTCACCATTGCCAAATCCCTCGATGCGGTCATCGCCTCGAATTGCTTCGATACCCCGCCACCGCCCACCACGATCGCCTCTATCCACCAATGCTGATGCCTTCACAACTTACGGACCTCCGAGGCTTCGCGCGAGCGCAAGCCGATGCTGCCAAAGTGGACCTGGCTGGGGATAGTGCGGCCTCACTAGGTCACCAAATATGGCACTGTGACAGGTCGTTGCTTTCCACTAACCCCTGTATGGCGTGCCTGCTGGAGGAGTCCATCACGCGGTATCGCACACACACTCTCTCTCTCTCGTCATCGCACCTATTACAGTACTTCAACATGCTTGCTAGAGATGCTCTTAGAGCATTTCCAGAAGGGCAATGTATCTGGTTCACACATGGACACAGGCCTAAAGTTTGGGGTGAAAACAGATCGGGTCAGATCGGATAATGGCTAAACCATATCCGTATTCATATTATTTTTTGGATCCGGATACAGATACAGATATATCGGCTATGAATACGGGTCAAATATGGATCAGATCGAATGCGGTTGGATCAGAACATTTAACCTCACAAATTGTACGCCTCAAAATCAATTACAGCGCATAAATGACTCAATTGATTAAAACATTATTACAATTTGCACTTGCTAGTGGGCTATGGCCCTAAATAACTATGCCAATGGGCTATTTGCTAATTGGCTATGGGCCTAAACACCTAAATCTTCTCTTTACAATTTATATTTGCCTCTTAGGCCTAGATATTGGGCTGATGAGCTGAGATATGAATAAGGATCCAAATTTGTACAATTTTAGATATTTGGATCCGAAACCGTCAGATATTGCTTGAACCGGATCGGAATCCGAATCTGAAGAAAAACTATCCGGATGCAACAGGTTTCAGATTCCGAAATTATCCGATCCGATGGTTTCTAAAATCATATCCGACTGATCCGAACTAGGAATCCGAATCCGTTTTCATTCCTACTCACAATGTATTTTTGTAGATGTTGGAGACGCAAGAGCAGTATTTTTGCATAAAAACGCCCATCTCTAATATGGAAATATGCAGAAAACCCCTTGGTTCCTCTCCCCTTTGCCACCCGGCAACTCCCACATGACCTAGCTTTCTTTCTGGCTTTCCCTTTCCATGCACTCCCATCCTGAAGCCCGTGGCCGCCACCCCGCTACCGCAACCTGCTCCGTTGCTGTCGTTCCCACATCAGGCCATTGCCACTGTGCCCTTGGCCCCATCCCGGCGCTCTAGTTCGCAGTCGTCCCTAAACCCTAAACAGCTGTTGCCGCCGCCTCTACAACTTCCTCGCTCCTGTCCACATCAAGGTTGCTGCAGCTTATCGCCGTCCCCTAAAAGCCACTATCGTCGCACCCTCTGCCCCCTCCCCCTCCAAGGCCATATTTGAAACAACCCAACTCAATTAATTGTCCATCATGAGTAATTGGCACATCAGTTAAGCCTAAGGGTATGTACAAAGCCATTTAATAGGGCGTCTCTTAGTGATGAGGTGGACATATTTCGCTGATGTGGCAGGTGGCAAAGTGAAAAAAATGCTAGAGTCGACTCTTGGTAAAGAGACGACTCTTCACAAGCTCTTAGACAGAATTAGAGAGGAGCAGCATTAAATAGCATATTGGCTCTTGTGCATGTCCTTTTTAGGGCATGTACAAAGCCATTTAATAGAGCATCTCTTAGCGATGAGGTGGATATGTTTCGCTGATGTGGCAAGAGGGAAAGTGAAAAAAGTGTTAGAGTCGACTCTTGGTGAAGAGACGACTCTTCACAAGCTCCTAGGTAGAATTAGAGAGAAGCAGCATTAATCGCTAAGAGACGCCCTATTAAATGGCTTTGTAATGTCCTTACATAATTGTCTTTTTTACTTAGAAGAATGTGCTAAGAGACACTCTTGACTCTCCATTGTACATGCCCTTATATACTTGTCTTTAAGAGACACTTTTGATTCTCCATTGTACATGCCCTAATGTCCACTTAGGTGAGACAACTAGAATAAATTAATCAGAGTCTCAACTGCACGGTTAAGAATTCAATAAATATATTTATTCTTATTTTGTCTCCGTACATAGGAGCCATTTTAGACGGAACCCACATATATATATACACTCGTATGCTGCATCTTCAAGTGGATGCATACACCTGTACCCTTAGCCAGTACCACTGCACATGCTTGGTTTTTGGCAAGCATCAGACACTGTACATGCACCATAATTACAGTTCCAGACTAAACTTAATTCCAAAATTATCCTATGTACTCCTCGGTTATGCCATTTCTGCATGGAGTTATGTGTGGTTCTTTTCAGCTTATCTTGCTTATCTCGTTTGCTTATTTGACTTATCGGTTTTTTTATTTTTGGATTTTTTTTTTCTATCTCGAAAGCGTGTATAAAAACTCTCTAACACAAGTTGAACAAATGGGACCCAGCTCTCGAGGCCACATCAGAAAGCAAATAAGTAAACAAGATAAGCAAATGAGATAAGTTGAAAAGAACCACACCTTAGGCTTTTAGACTTGTAATCATGTCATTGCATATTCCAAGACCTGCAAGTATAGCAGTCAATTTACCATTGTGGGCAGCAGTGCACATTCGAAATTATGATCAAACTAGGTTATAAAGCCGTGAGATATTGGCCTAATTAAAATTAGTAGTAGAAGCAGGATTAGACAACTAATGTCTAGGAGGAATGGACTAAGGGGGTGTTCTTTTGGGTTTATTTAAAAGTCTAATATGACTTATCTCGTAACTTCGATAATTCCCGAGGTGGCCTTGAGAGTTGGATGACCTTGATTTTTAGGATTTAGGGAGCTTTTAGACACGTCTACAAGATAAAAAAAAACGGATTCAAAAGTAATTAAAAAAGTCAGATAAGTCAATATTAGTCAGATAAGTCACTAAATAAGTCATATTAAAAGACGTGGCTAATATTGACTTATCTGACTTTTTTAATTACTTTTTGAATCCGTTTTTTTTTATCTCGTAGACGTGTCTAAAAGCTCCATAAATCCTAAAAATCAAGGTCAACCGACTCTCAAGGCCACCTTACGAAATTCTCGAAGTTACGAGATAAGTTAGGTTAGAATTTTAGATAAGCCTAAAAGAACACCCCCTAAAGCTGATTTGATTAGAATAACGTGCAGTATGCATGCATGCCACCCATTTAACCAATGTAATTACACATAGCACTGCTGAATCCCTCGGTTCCTAAGACCTTCTGTAAGGGCTTCCCCTTCCTTTTCCGTTCCTGCTGCAAAGGAAATTCCGTTCCTTTCGTAGCTCCAATAGATTTTCTTCACGTTTCTTTTTCTTTTTAGAAGAGATTCTCTCTCCTTTCCCTATATCATTTCTGTGAAGGGATTCTATTAAAGATGATGGAAAATGATAGGAACGAATATAGGGAATGGAACAAGAAAGGGAATGAAATAAAGAAAAAATGGCTGCAGATGGTTTAAAATTGACTACCATTCAAGTTACACTTAGCTTATTTACCAGACCCACCCCCACCTGTACGGCCACCTCGCTCCCCCCTCCTCCTCGCTTGCCATGGTCGCCGTCTTCGTCTTCCTCAACTCCACTCGGGATGCATCTCCGGCTGGTGGTGGTGGAGTTGGGAATTTGGGAAGAGTGGGGGTTTTGGCTGGGCTCCTCTGCTCGAAAGAAAATTCTATGCAGCACCGCTGCAAACCCAGCCCCGTGAGGCCCTATTCTAGATGCCAGCCACGTGTGCACACCAATCTCAAAGCACCCCCTCCACCACTTAACGCTACGCGCCCACCTTCTTCTCTTCGTCTAGGTCTTCCCGCATCCTCCATCCCCTCCGTCTCAACCCCAGGCCGTTGCCGCCGTCACCACGGTCAGCCCCAGGCTGCCTCTAGTCGCCGCCTCCACGATTGCCTTCCTCGTTCAAACCTCCGACGTCGACTGTGGTGAGGGATTCGGTTGGGTTTCGCGGTTCCCCGTGAGTGCAGGCGCAGCAGCAAGCGATGGCCACGCCGCAGCAGCCAGTGATGGCCGCGCCTATGGGGAAGGCGGCAATGTAGCTGCACCAGTTGATCGACGCGCAGCTGCGGCTCGTTGCCCCTGGCAGGGTCTCAGCCGAGGACGACAAGCTCGTCGAGTATGACGCTCTCCTCATCGACCTGTTCCTCAACATTCTCCAGGACCTCTTCGAGGACGACGGCCCCCCAGCTTTTATTCACATAACTGGTATGCTTGAACTCAACTCTTCCAATTTCTGAAGTTTTCACCTGATAGAACTTGGGTTTGATTCATTTCAAACTCTGATGTTTCAAGGGGCCACTTCCAGTGAGGAACATTCTTGGGACTTGATCTGAAATGAGCCTGGCACTGGAATGTTGAAATGTTTGTATTGTATTGTGCACTTGATCTAAAAGTTGAAATGTTTGTATTGGGGAAATTGTCTATGTATATTGGTCAGTTTTGGGAAGAGGAAAGATAATATGTACCATGTATATTGTGTATGTATATCTGAAAGTTAGGGAAATTGTCTGTGTATTGTTCATATTTACACTGGAATGTTCAGATTGCCAAATATTGAAAGTTCAAAGTTGAAAGCTGAAATGTACTTTTTTTATCTGAAAATTGGAATGAAATTGTTTATATAGCTATGATCTTGTAATTGTTCTGCCATGTATAGCTATCAATGTCTTTTTGCTTTTTTCTCAACTGTATGCCGTCCGGTTGTGCCTTGACAGTACCAGGAGACCGCACTGAAGCAACAACTGTTGGAGATGCATGTCTGGAATTGCGGCTACGTTGTTGATCACCAACTATAGCTACTTGTGCGCCATGTATAGCTGTGATCTTGTAACTGAAAATTGGAATGAAATTGTGTAGATTTTCTGAACTTGTACCCAGATTTTCTTAACTTGTTCTAAGTGGAATGTTCAGATTACAAAAGACATGCTGCCTCATCCATTGCAACAGATTCATAATGTTGCTATAAATCTATTTTGGCTATGTGGAAGCTCCCTCATCCATTTTGAGTGTGAACCATCAATTTGAGTAATCCATGGCAGAACAGGTAGCTTCATTCAAACTGGACAATGAGAACAGGCCCAAAAAAACCAGGCAAAGAGAATATGGACAATGAGAGCTTTAGACCATAGTCCAATTGTTGACCCAATTGTAAATGGCTTAGAAGCAGACAAATAAGGTGCAACTGGGCCATAAAGAACAATGCAGACCCTAAACAAGAAACTGACAATCATAATGCTGCTGTAGTAACAAATGGCAATTCCAGTAATACAGGTTAGCTGCTATAATAGTTTCATGGCAACAGTATTTTCCTCAGGGAATATTTTGTCATTTGTATCTTGTTCAGCTTACTAAATGGCATGAGAGTTTTATTGCCTCGTCTTCATTGAGCTGTGAAGGTAAGCATTCCTCACTACTAATTTTGACAATTTTTCAACTTTATTCTGTAGTAATGGAGGCAAACCAGGATACAAGAAGTAAAGAAAATCCAGAGAACTCAGCTAAGAGACATTTCATCAAGTTCTGTACATAGACAATTTCCAGAATACAAATTACAGAGTTTCACAATACAAATTTCTAGAATTTCAACTTTCAGATCAAACATTCACAATACAAATTACAGAATTTTCCAGAATACAAAGCGCTTTCGTGTTGGCTGGCGGCCCAAGCCACGGTGGCGGTGGCGCTGAACGCGGACGGATTGGCGCTTCTTGCGCAAGCCGCGGCGGCGGTGTCCGACGACCCCTACACCTGTGCCCTGCAGCTGGTCCAGCCTGCGTCGATGATGGGAGAGGCCGGGTCGTCGGCGTTGAGCTCACTTCTTCCCGGACTAGGGTTTAGCGAGAGTGGGAGAGAGCCTCGGTGGGGAGGGAGTGAGCCGCCTGGCGAGGGAGAGAGGCGCTAAGGGTTGGCAGCCGCCAGTGACAGCACCGCCGTCGATGCCATGGGATTGGGCAAGAGAGAGGGGGCAGGACCGCATGAGTTGGGGGGCTGAAGAGGAGCGAGCCGGGCTGGTGGTGGAGTCCAGTGTAGTGCTTTGAGATTGGGAAACACGTGGCGTCAATCCAAGTTCGGGCCTCACGAGCCGCAGCGTGCGTACGTGCTGCAGAGAATTTTCTTCCCCTCCGCTCCCCTGTCCTACGATTGTTAGATTGTGTATCCTCTCAAGTACGTCAGCATCCTTAGTCGACAGCATCCTTAGTCGACGTACTTCACAGGATATGCGTCCCTCTCCTATTTACTGAGATAGGAAATCTGCGGCGGCGCCAGAAGTTGGAGGCCCTGTCACTGCAACCTGAAGGACAAGAAGCGAAGAAATCCAAGCGAAAGCCGACCACCCATACTGTCCCAGATCGAGCCAAATCAAGCAAGAAGGTTTGCATTGAAAGTCCACATGCACACCAACACCAAGCCACACGCAGTAGGCAACATATTGCCATTGTCTCTACCTTCATTCTGCATATGCACGTCATCCTAGTAGCATCAGCATCAGAAATGCACATGCATGCCACTTCGGCCGCACAAGCACCTCACCATAGGCCTGCATTCACACATGCATTGCATGTTGTCAGCATTGGAACAGCAGAGGGAGGATTAGGGAAGAATGCGTGTCAAAATTCATCAATCCACATCTGGTAGAGCTGCACAAGTATAAGAGCAACTAGAGAGGATTGCGCGCCCGCGCGCGCGTTCCGGTTGTGTCGCTGGACGTGAAGTGTGTGGTGAGAGCTAAGATAATGTGTTTGAATACATTTGTTAATAATTTGCAAAAAGTTTTTACATGGTTACGACGTATAAACCCCACTAAACAAATGGCGATGCAGATATGTTGGTCAACAAATCTATAACTAAAGTAAAAAAAAATAGAGACCAAGGAGAGGCCTCTTGGTCCTAAGAATTTCTTTGATAATAGCAGTCTACAACAAATGGCCTTACAATGTAAAAAAGGGTTGCACCAAAACATGAGGAGCATTCATTTTCTTAATTGAAATGAGGCGCCATTCGTGTAGCAACAGGTGAAAAGAGAGATTTAATTACAGCCTAACAGGCAGAGGTACGCCCGAATTTCAGGTGATAGCATTGTAGAAACAAAACTAATCAAGATGTATTGTTTAATACTAAACCGTAAAAAATTACAATGAACAGATGTAATAGTGATGCTCCTTAAATAAATTTTCAGCAGCAACGGTGTAATTGAGCATGAAAATACCACAAAAATTTGAGGTGCATGACATACATAATGTGTAAATTATTAAACTAATTAGATGCTAATCTGAATTTGTTTTGCACATATTCACCTCACTCCTCACTGAAGGGAAATCGACATCTAACCTTTTTCCTATCATGTGAAACAACTAACAAATCATTAAAAAAGTCCCAGTGAAGCATACAAACTACAAAGCATTCCTAGTGTTTAGATGAGGTGAACATGGGCATGGCAGGATAACACATTCAGTACGATGACAATGTTTCTAAAATGATAAGTCTTTAGCATGAGGCCTTGAGCTCATACATTTAACTGATGAAAGGTATGCTTTCCATAGGCAAATATGCTATATATATGGAGGTCAGTGCACCAATAGTGTGCCATGTTGCGCAGCATGAACAAAGGTAATTAGGTAGTATCGATTAATATTAGTATTAAATAGCATTAATGGTAGGCCTGTTCCTTGCTATCATTTGTAAAATTCATCCCATAAAGTTCGATCTATCCAAATGTGAGTCTGCTCCTTCGAAGTGATGGAAATCTTCTACTCCATGTGAAGTTTTGAGGCGATGCACCCTGCATTTTCAATTGTACAATTAGCTCATGAAGAAAACATGATCGGTGCACAATTGAGGAAAACAATGAAACGATCTTGTTGATGTAATTATCTATTTAACAAATATAAGCAACGACAACATTGAAGTAGAGTACATGCTAAATTGATTTTAAAGTGCCAATTAATCGGCAAAGTTAGTGGTCTGGTATATGAGGTAAAACAGAAATCTATGAAATAAACAATTTGCATGTACCATTGTAGTGTATAATATGATATGTTGGATCATCATCTGAAAACAATTGTGTGCAATGACAGACTGGCAATTCTGAAAGCACATATGGTGGTCTGAACTCACCTAAATGATGTTAAAGGAAATGGCGGCCAGTGCAGTTAATTGTAGTGCCCCTAGTATGTGAAAGCAACCGCACGCAAAGGGTGACAGAGTGGGTGTCATAACAGATTGAAGGACATCATCCACCTTCAACGCTGCAAATATCAAAAGTAATGAGAAAACATTTTCTGTAGATCAATAACACATTTTTAAAAAGCGTATGAATCACAAAAAAGAGCAAGCTGCAGCACCAAAGTGGCCATTTTCACTACGCAGAAAGGGAAATAGCCAATCGCTTTATGACTTAACTGGACGATATACTTGACACCGAAATCCACGGCATGAATTACACAGTAACCTCGAAGGGGCCAGAAGCCTTCAGGTAGCAAACATGTAAGAAGATATACTAACCTGCATTTTAGACCCAAGAAGTCTAAGAGTAGATTACACAATACGAAATATAAGCCTCAAGGTGATTTGGACGACAAAATATAAGTGCGAAATAAACGGTGGTCCAATACAATGAAGGATCAACTAAGGTAGCACATAAATCCATGAAGGCTTAACAACATTAGGACATAAACGATGAAGCTACAGGCTGTGTTGAATCGAAGAAAAAATCTATGTAAATGATAGGGCGGAATCCTTACATAACTTGATGGTTGGTATGAGACATTCACATAACACTCCGAAAAAATATAAGCACAAAGCCGAAGAACGGTTTCAGCCCAAAAAAAAGGGTACAATCTGAAGGCACAATCACACTTAACACAGGACCCATGTGAGCAATCTAAAATATTGAGGCAGGAAGCACCGCTGTGCATACGATCAGGAAAACTAAAAACATCAGTTGGAAGGGCCTCTTTTACTCTGAACTATAATCCCAAATTCAAAGATCTATGTAAAACAGGCTGAAATGCCCTTACTAATTTAGATTGTCTTAATCAGTTAGCAACTTTCTCCTGGATTACTATTGTCAGATAAACAAAATTCTGTAAGCACGCGTACGAAACAATTTGTCGTAACCTATAAGGGCATGAGCAACGATAAAAGGTGCAGAATGGATTATTAAGCAGAAGATCAAACCACCGGAAGAAAAAAGGTGGCTCGAACGAAGACCCAATTAAATTTGAAAGAAGCGTGTACATTATGTCACAAGGGCATGCCCCACATAAGCACCTAAGACTAATGTAAGAAAGAAATGACTGGAAATAGCCTTGGAATTATCGAAGGCAATACCAATACTGCAAATCAGAAAAGGAACTGTGTAAGCATATGCGTCAAGATATAACTCTATTATGTAAAAGTGTTCTGTAAGCATTCACTATATATGGTTCTATAGGATTAGCAAAACATGGCGTAGCCAACTGTCAGGAAAAAAACCAACCTTTCAGATCAAGAAAACATAGAAAAGAAGAACACGGTTTTTTTAGCACTACCTGTAGAAACTGACTGCAAAATAATCAACTGCTGCTACAGCAGCTGAAATTGTCTTCAGTCTTAAATCCTTGGTTTTATTTCTGAACCAAATAGTCCTATCCTGACACCTGATGCAAGGTTTTTGACATGTGTTACTAATATATTTGTAATTCATAAAGTAAATACTGTCATTGTGATTCTGATTCTGAGAATTTTGGCTTGGACAGTCAAACATAAAGGTGAGAATATTACTATTCAGGTAACCCAAGAGAGCAGCAGGAATAATAGTCATGCTTTTTTGTTATAAGCTATTTCTAACCTTCCTATCAATGCAGGTAGAGGCAAATTTGCTGCATGCAGGACCATATAGAACCAATGGAACCAATATAAGCGCATCACTGTATATCGAACGATATATTGTAGAAGCCAAATCTGCAAAGCCATATAAAGAACTCCCATGTCATGGCAATGTTTGCACAACACAGGACAATATATAAAGGGAGCGGCAATGCTTTGCAATAGTAAAAAAACATATTGAGTCATATTTGACCTAGAGAATTCAAGGATATATAACAGCTGTAAAATTATTAGATGATGGGTTGATATTTAGTGTTTGATGGCAATTTTTCTATGGCTGTTGTGCTACAGCCACCATATGCATATATAAATTGGCCTTAATATAGCTAGGTCGAAGGAGAGATTATAGTGATTGCTGGTCCTATCTACCTAAGTCTCACTTTGCAACCAGGGCATCAGAATCTAGATAAGGCAGTATAAAAATGGCATGCTCTAGAGTAGGCCATAAGCAAGAAAGTCAATTGCATGTACCTCTATAATTAATGCTTTTTTAATATCTTAATAGAAATGTAGTCAACGATGTGTGAATTTTCAACACAAAATTCCCTGTACCATCTGCCGATAGTACAATTCCAAATAAATCGAAAGATGTAACCTGGCACTTTGACCCACAAAATGCATCAATGATTAGAGATAGAAAGAAACTGATCTAATCCAGTAAAGACTCGTAAGTTGTTGCAATCTAATCGAAAGCTGTGACAATTAACTCAAAACTCACAATTATCCGTTAATCACCCACAATCCCAGATGATAAAAACAGAAACTTCTCAGCTTCACAGCCTCAGAAAAGACTGCAACCAGTACAAACCCTTGGCAGATAGAAGTAAAAAGAGCAAACTTTGTGGAGAACTGAACAATACTATTGGAATTGAGAGCAAGAACTCAAACATTGCTGGAAATGCACCAATAATTTCACCTGAGAAATTCCAAAGTAATGGGGTAATACGCACAGCCTCTTCCGTAAAGACTGTATCAGTTAAGGATCATCATATAAAAGGTACTACCAAACAATCAGATTGTTCAGAAATGATAAACTTTGGAAAGCTTCAAGCATGCACCGCACCTAATGTTTTCTTCAAGAAATGTGAGTCTACTGCTTCTAAGGTATTTTGTGCCTTTTGTCAGTCTGATGATATTACAGAGGTATGTTCAGATAACTTGATTTGCAAATGCCTTTTTGTGGAGGTTGTAAATCTACTCACCATCGCACTGGCCGCTGTGCATGGGCGTGCTGGTCACTGGCGAAGAGAAGAAGGAGAGGGAGGCGTCAGGACGGAGGAAGGGTGGCGCGCTGACCTGAGAGGAAGGGCGGCGCCGTCGTGGGAGAGCGGAATGAGGAAGGAAGCAGACGACGGATTCGGCGGTATGCGACGTCGTCACGGTCGGAACCGGCCGCCGGCGACCTCGTCACGGCCGGCTCCGGCCTCCGCCGACCTCGTCACGGTCGGCTCCGGTCGCCGCCGACCTCTTCACTCCAGGACCAACCGCCGCAGACCCCATTTCCCATGGATCTGGCCGCCGTCGACCCAGTCACCCTCGGACCGGGCCACCGTCGATGTCGACTGGCCTCGTGACGCTCGGGTCCGGTCGCCGCCGACCTCGTCACTCCGGGTCTGACCGCCGCCAACCCCATTTCCCTTGGATCTGGCCACCGTGGACCCAGTCGCCCTCGGACCCGGCCGCCGTCGACGTGGACGTGGCTCGAGAACGGCAGATCCGGTGGCGGCGGTGGCCGGGGACGCCGGATCCGGTAGTAGTGCGGGTCGAGGACGGCGGATCCAGTGGCGGCGGTGGCCGAGGATGACGGATCCGGCGGCGGCGCGGCTCACGCACGATGGAGCTCACGGTGGGCCGGCTCCGGTGAGGATGAAAGAGGGGCGCGGCGACGTAGGCGGCTAATGCTGAACCGTAGCCCTCGGGCGGGATGAAGGAGAGGAAGGGAAGGTACGGCTAGGCTCCGGGGGCGACGCCGCCGAGGAAGATGGAGGGGCGACAGCGCGGGCGGGAGGAGCGTGAGGCGACGGCGGCGAGAGGAGCGCGGGGTGGCAGTGGCGGGAGGAGCGTGGAGCTGGCATGAGGAGGGACGGGGAAGCGCGGCGGTGGCGTGAGGAGGGATGGGGACTGGGCGGCGGCGAACCCTAGCAAAGGGAGCAACAAAGCGGGGCATCAAGACGGAGAGGGAGGAAGCGAGGAGCGGTCATGGGCCGAGGAGGAGGGATGGGGACTGGTGCGGTGCCGAGCCCAGGCGAAGAATTGCGCGAGCGAGGGGAGGCCGAGGACTCGGGATGGCACGCTAGGGTTTGGGCCGAGCGGGAGGACGGCGGGTTGAGGACGAAAAAAACCAAAGGGGCTAAACGCGAAGACGGCGCAGCGATGGCCGTTTGGCCGGCTGATCGGACGATCGTGAAGGTCCGAGGACGTGGTTGTCAAATGAAATCATTGGAGGGGTTTTTTGCATTGGCAATCCGGTTGGCACGGTGGGCAGCAATCGGATGGACGGATCGGTCCGGACAGGCAGATCGGACGGCCGAGGTTTTCTCGATGACGTGGACACACGGCTATCCGGGATGAGATCCCACTTTATAGTATAGATAATTCAATCAAAATCAAAGAAATCACAGTATTCAATTGAAACCTTAGAAATCCTCAAATCAAGATTTGGAAAAGGGGATTAACCTAGCAGTAGAGTACTGCAGCGCAAGAGCTAGCCATGGGACTGCCGTGGTGCTTGTAACACCCCGACTCCTACTGAGCCCAAGATGCTACCAAGTCTCTAAATTCTACGAAATTTCGGCAGCACTTCCCCTAAAAATCTGTACATCCACTCAGCAGACAAAAGAGACATAATCAAATATATCACAATAACATAACCATTCACGCCCAAAGGCCAACAAATGGCTCCATCTTAGCGGAGACCCCATCACAACCACTACTTACCGTGCTTACCTTTAATGCCGATGAAATTCCTTACAACTTTAAGTAAACTGCCTCACGCGAACATAATAAGGATAGAACCTAACAAATCTTCTAATCCAATCCATTAACAAACCAAGTCCTATAACAAAGTATTTAAATTAACCATATTAGATCTACTTAAGGGACAATTATCTAGTGCTCTAGTGCCCAAGTGATGTGCTACTCCCATCCATGCATGTCGGCCTCAGAATGTACCTAAAAACATAAAGGGAGCAAGAGTGAGTTCAACAACTCAGCAAGTACATAATGAAATGGTAAACACGAAATAATACCATATCTTTGTTGTTAAGCGTATTAATCCCATTCTGCTTCTTTATTACTTACTCAGGTAACCCTCTCACTCATACTAGCATTATATGCACTCCATTTGCCCCTAAAGTTAGAATCACCAAGAAAAGGTATACTTAAACAATTAGGTTCATGAATTTCTCCTAGTTCTAATCCTCTATCACCACCTTAGATTCCTTCCCAACATCTCAAAACTATACTCTAACCAACGCCTGACATACCCAGAACGAAGGACATGTCAAAAAAAAAGTACGACCACCTACGCTTGACCAAAAGAGCTTTCTGTAGCTAAACAATTAAATAAATCACCCACTCACCAAGACTCAGCAAATCCATAAATAACAAAAGGGTAAAACCATCCAAATGACCATGTGTCCTACATCATGACAATTCTAAACCGTCATCAATCTCAATAAATACACAATTAAACAAAGGATAAATATGAAAGAACATATAATCATGAAAGTGACATGTCAGCACCAACTCTGTACCATAGTCCATATTCTCATAATCACTCCGTAGCCACACTCACATAGTGCAATGCAATGCAATGTCGTGCAGGATGCATCTTTTCTCTGAGCTCATACCGGTATAGCAAGGGTTCACCCGTCGATGACACCCTTATTGCCCCGTCCTTTTTCATATGGGGTCCAAACATAACCTCCACTCCCATGGAGTGCTCCACTCCCGTGGAGTGCCTACTCCCGTAGGACTTAGGGCCCAAGTCATGGTCATATGGCTTTCTCACCAACCTGGCCGAGGCACTCCGGACTAGTCATATGACCATCCACCGACTTGGCCTATGCACATGAATGCAAAATGATGCAAGCCCACAAACAATCACATACCATGTTATCAGCGAGCTTTAGCAAGCCCAATTCACCCATTCGACAGAAAGAACGAAGCAGGATAGATCACTTTGAATAAATATGCACTTGCGATTACTATGCAATTAGAAGTATTAGTATCTAACAACTCGACATGCCTTTGAAATCATCTAGAAGTCGGATCTTGGTCTAGCCTATTCCCATGAGTTTAGATACAGCTCTCATACATTTGATGTCACACCCACGTCAAGCAAGTATAATAAATATCCAAACCCATGCAAGTTCTCAACCACACGATCCCATTCTCATGTTAAGTATTTATATCAAATAACTAAAGCAGTCATTAATAAGGACAAAGGATTGATTGGGGATGGGGTGTCACACCGTGATCACCATCCCACCATGTACTTGCCTTTTTACCACATGAAGACACATAGGCGTCATCCACATGGCGCTTCCACCTATATTAAGTACACCACTTAGACACATAACCAGAGTAGAGCAAAACTAATGAATAGCCACATATCAACCCTATGTGTTTCGGTAAACAATAGCCTAATCTTTTATTTACACTATGAGTTTGGACCCTGTGTACCAGTTTCTTGTCTAACCAAACAGCAAACTGGTTAATTTTTGTATCTATTAGTATACCACATGAAAACTATCAAACCATACCATACCATTTTTCAGAATTATGAAGAATTAGCTAGCTTTACTGAGTTATAAGAATAATTCAACTCTACCACCCCTTCTAGGTCTAAATATCATAACAACACAACTAGGATGAGCTGCCGAAGTCCAAACTTTTAATCCGCTTATCCAAAATTAGTGTTCTTGGAATCTACGAAAAGCTAAGACAGAGGCCTACAATTTTCATAATAGGACCGAGTCCTAATTTATGGCCTAGTTAAGTCAATTTCGATGTTGAATCTACTGCATATGCAATTCCTCTTTCTATACTCAAAATTCAACTCTAGAGTTTCTAATTATCACTAATTCTCCTCTAATCACAATATGAGAGGAATCAATTGCAAGAATAACTATTAATTTTAATACCTTCAAGCCAAGGAACAAACCCTAGTTCCTTCCCGTTTTCTTCTTCCTAACAGGAGGCTTCCCCATCCTTCCTTGCACTCCCTTCTCCTCCTCCTCCTCCTCTCCTCTTCTTTCCCTTCTCCTAGGTGGTACCCGACGCAGCAGCAGGGCGCGCGCATGGTGCAGGCGTGGGCGCCTGGCTGTGCAGAGAGGGCCGAGAGGAGCGGCAAGCAAGACTATTGGACGGTCTTGAGGCGAGGAGCAGGGCAGACACACTGCCGTCATGGCGAATCCGGCCCCGCTGTCTGGCGCTTGGCGGACGGCGGAGACGCATGGCCGGCAGCGTCGAGCCTCCCGACGCTATGCCATGGCGGCAAAGGCGACGGCGACGAGACGACGGAGGCGGCGAGACCGCGTGGGAGGATGGCGGTGGCGGCTAGGGTTGGGCGCGGCGCGGCTAAGGCGGCGAGGCTGCTGCTGAAAGCAGAACAAGAGCGGCGGGCGGCGTGGTGAGTCGACGACGAGGCCGCTGGTCGGCTAGCAGCGTCTGACGTCGGCGGCGAGACAGCGAGCTTCTTGGCGGAGGACGGCGGCGCGACAAGGCGAAAGCACAAGGCGGCGCCAAGGGCAAGCAAAAGCAGAGCACGGGAAGCTTCGAGAGGCAACTATGGCTCGGGCCAAAGCCCCTAGCAACTTATAACCCGATTTTGGGCCGGGCTGGACCGAGCCAAGTTCGTGGTGTCACAGTGCTTGAGCTCGGCTATGGACCGGCGGCAGCATGCCCCGGCCTGGCTCGAGCTCGGGCCACTGGCCGGACCTAGCCATGGCAGCGGCACCGTAGGCGCCCTCCTGGGCGCGCGCGAGCGAAGGAATGAGGGGAGGCGAGAAGAGCAGGGAGAACAGGGGAAGGGAGGTGGAGTTGGGGTTAGGAAGCAGAGGAGGAGATGGAGTGGGAGCCAGTGAAGAAGGAAAGAAAGGGGCAGAAGAAAAAGGGGATTTGATCAATAGAGATGCACTTGGGCTACCTGACCTGACATCTATCTCCTATACACTTAAATCATCCATCTCAAATGCATTTAAAACACCCAATGTAAATCTAAATCCTCTGAAATACTTTATACCAGTATGTATATTTTTGCATAGGCTTAACTAATTGTTAGTATCCTAATTCAATTTCAGGACACGTTCTAAATCAAGCGGAGGCTTACCCTCAAGAGAGTGAACCGGCTGAGTTCTTTTATCAAGCTGAAGGCAAGCATTTTTCTTGATCATTCTAGACCCGAGTATTTTTAATTACAAAGCTATGTTGCAAATATCATGCTTAGTAGTAAATGCATTCAGAAATATTTTTATATGTCTAAATTTGAGTTGGGAAGCAAGGAGCAGCAGAGCAGTTGAGTTGCTTTGATAAATATGGTGGGTGAAGGGTGCCCTGATTAGAGCATCAGTGGACAGGCGGGACCCTTTGCATAAGTTATAATATAAGTTAATCATCTACCACTCGGGCGTTGGCCGTAAATTTTCGTATCAACCATGGTCTCGCGTAGCGATTAGAGAAGGTTGCTTTGAAAGGTATTTACATCTCCACATGGGTATGTGTAGATAACTAGGTGAGGGGACGCGGGTGAATGTCTCTCATGTCCTCAAGGAACCAGGCGTCGCGCTGGAATGGGCGGCCAACCTAGGGCGCTATATTTGAACGCCATGGGATGGTTGGAAACCGCCATGCCTAACTAGCTGGGTTGGAGAGTAGTTGGCCTTTGAATGTCCAGCTCTAAAATATCGGACATGTTGGACATTTAATAGCTATATCCATGTATTTAGTTGTGATTATGTACTACGTGGGACTTGGTATCAGATCAGCTAGAAGAACTCTTAATGTGAATTATGGTCTGTACCATACGAATCACTTCAGCACTGTATGGAGTTCTTCTAGCCCGCGTGGCTGTGTTGTAATAAATAAATTCAGTCTCTAATTATTGTTCTGCTGTAACATTCTGTTTTGACATATTTTCCAACAATCTGTCCTCTAGGGTGAATTATTGGATTATAGGTCCAGATTTGCATGATTATCGCTTGTTAATGGCATTGGATGACTATTAGCAAGAGATAATAATGCGGGTCGCTACAGCATCTCGCCGTCTATTTGAAATTACTTCCTATACTACAAAGAAATAGTATTTTGCTTGTTGAGCTTTAAGTTTTGTGACAGATGAATCTTACTGAGTTTTTTCTCAAGAATGACGACAAGGATGATATGCATTTGAGTAAAAAGATTCTTCATACCCTTCCTTAGTCCGTAAATTCAAAGTCAAATGTTTTCCATTTATGTGCAGGACATGTTGGAATCATTTTTTGAGGGATTGTTGGAAACTTGGAATCATATTGGCTACATCTTTGCATTAGAATGATCAAGCCTCTTCATCGTTCATCTCTAGCGCAACATTGTAATCCAATTTCTTGTGTGTGCGGGTTTTAGCTAGCATGATAGCCTTCAGAATATATGGAAAGCTCTTAGGACTGAAGTTGCTTCCAAAGCAAACTGAATCTGTATTTTTTGAATTGAAATTCATGGATTGGATCACTAATGCCACTGAAGTCCCTTCCTTTCTATGCAGCTGATGTACGGTGCCTCGCCATTGCCGGAGAGGAATCCTGCTTTAGTCGTGTAAATTTACTATGGCAGCAGTATATAAGCATAGATAACAAAGAAAAAAAAAGTGTCATGCTTGTAACAAAGAAGATGTAAATTCATCCGAAGGGGAGAAGCAAGTGCCATGCTTGTACCGAAAAAGCTCATGCGTGGATTTTTTTTAACGGTGATTAGTAGAGGGATGTATTTTTTATATATATAGTTTCAGACCTAGTAATTGATGTATATGAAACCACCTAGTATTATTGATGTGGCCATGTGCTTTCTATATAATTACCAAATTGATATGCTCTTCTTTTTTTGTGAGTACCAGATATAGCAATGCTGTACATCACTGGATAAGAACATTGTACTGTTGGTTTATACTCTCTCCGGTCACAAATATTTGACCTTTTTGACTTTGCACAGTCTCCAAGATACAACTTTGAGCACTAATTACTATTATAATTTATTTTAAAATCCACTAAAATTGTAATATTATTGAAGTACTTTTCAGACGACTCTACGTATATAATTTTTATGTGCACAATCTAATTATTTAAAAGGATATTTGTGACTCAAGTTTCAAAACTTTAACTGGCATGTATCTCAAACATCAATTATTTGTGGCTGGAGGGAGTATTTATCAAAGACAGCAGTATTGCCGTGATCCTCTTCTTCCTGATCGAAGTGAAGAGCAATGAACGAGTCCACACTTCGTGCATGCCTGAGACAAATAACATGAAACAAACTGCACTTATGTTGCCAAAATATTCTTCGTTAAGCACAGTAGAGGAATAACCTCTCTTCAATTGGTAAAAACTAAATATAAGATTTTGTCTCGGGAGCTAAAGGAGTGTTACACATACATGTGGCAGATAACAGAGGATAGGAAATATGAAAAGTTTACAACATAAACTACACCATTTTAATCATTTCAGTTGTTCTTCGCATCCACGGCTCTTTCCAGCCATGCCTTCCAGCCGTTTTCTTGCTCTTTCCTCCATTCTGTTATCTTCAAGATGGGATTCAAGCTGATTCAAGAACCACATCACTGGGAGAACGGTTGAACCACAAAGTAATCGTTGAAACCAAAAGGCGTTGCCGCGTTGCATCTATCCATATGTTCTACAGTGAGATTAATCAACTTTCAGAATTGGAAGCAATTATGAAATATTGAAATGTGGTAGCAATTGTGAAACATGTAAATAATAACCTCGCTACCATTGTTGACTAGGAGGGGATGAATGGCACGGGGATGAATGCTTCTGTGTGTGTGTGTGTCAGACTTTCATATGTAGATTCAATTAATTAGATTGTGTTCAACTTTATAAGTTGAATAAAATAGTAGTAGTTTTTTTTCAAATTCTATAACTAGAGTGGTATAATTGATTATTTTAAGATTTTCTGGTTATACAACATTGCAGGATACACATTATAGTAGTCACAGAAAACTAATGCAGCATAAAAATGAAGTTCTTTACCTGTAATTAACGGAAAAATACAGCCGTGATATGTAAAAAAGCCTTCATGTGACTATGCACTTGGCATTTTATGTATTTATGACTGTTCCAAAAAAGGGAAGAATTTTAAAGCAGCTATAAACGATTAATTGTGGGTCATGGTTGCATCAATTTGATTAGGTTCTTGCTCTGATCACTTAATAAGATTTTTGATGCTTGTGAAATAATAGTCGCTTTCGAAGAAGAGATCCTTGCAAAGAAATACCGAATAAGAATGAGGTATATGTTGCTCTTAATGGAACACTGATATTCAATAGTAATTTTCAATACCATTGTGAAGTGCACACTCTTTCATGAATTAAAGGGGAATTGATGCACCGGAGCTTAAGATGCCATATGGGAAGGAATCAAGGAATGCTTTGGTGAAGCTCATTGGTGGGAAAAGTGTCACAATATATGTGTACGAGCAGGATCAGTTTGGGTGCTATGTTGGTGACGTCTACTGCAATAATGTGTTCATCCAGGTGAAATAGAAAATATTCGGTAGCACACATGCCTTTGATTTTAGTTATCTCTTCAGTTTTGACGAGTGCACGCAGCTACTTGTGTCTCGAATCCTTCAAGAGCAAATCTTTGAAGAATGGACATGCATGGCATTTCAAGACCTACGACAAACGCCCGAGTTTGCAAAAGAAAGAATTCTATGATACCTACTTATACTAGCAGATTTCTTATAAATCTGGAATATTCTTTTTAACACTCTTCCTCAAGTCATGGTTACCTAATGCCATAGATCATGGAGCTAATGGTTTTGGTTGCACTCGTTATATATGCGATGGGAGAGAGAGGCAAGACCTGCACATCAAGGGCTTTGGGCTTCAGGAACCCCGAGAAGCCATGGGATTGGAGAAAGAGACCAAGAACGGAAGACACGACGCCATTCATACCTACTAATGAAGCATGAAGCTAATTACGTCGATCACGCTCTGTTTAGGGTTACACAAAAAACAGCAGGTTCAGATAATATGGTCACAATTAAGTAGCCAATACAGCAATTTGGTAGAGTTGCTGGAACAAACTCAAGACCTATGTTCGTATGATACCTGCTGTCCAAGTGACCGTCACTTGCAGCACATGCTTTCCATCGGATTGTCCTAGCTTCATGATTAGAGCATCTTCAGCAGCCATTTCAAATTTCTACTCTATAACACAATTCTTTACACACTCTATCCATTCTCTAAAATTTATTCACACTTCACACGACGCTCTAAACGAATCCTTTTCTCCAGCATCTACTCTATCCTAAAAAGTTAGATAAATAGTGTTATAGAGTGACTGCCAGAGATGCTCTTACCATCAACAGCATGTATATCAAGCACCAAGTCTTCATCCACCAAACTACGACATAATGCCATGGACGTACCCATGGACGTACCATCTCCTGCTCCTTCACTATCATATAAAATTATATGGTTTTTGTCATCATCATTAGTCCAAGCAATTAATTAACCCCTAAAATGAAACGGCTCATCCAAAATATTAACAGCGTGCCATGAACAACACAACACAAATTAGGAATAGGTAATGAAGATAAAATGATTCAAGGGAAAATTGCATCTATGCCACTATAAAGTCACAATATTACCACAAAGTCGATAATACCATGGATGCCATTGTTGGAATAAAAAAAGATAAAAAAGAAATTAAATCTTCATTTACTAGAGTCTGAACCGGGTAATAACAGAGTTTGTTACAAAATCGCGAGTTCAACTAAATTTAGTCTGTATCTCTACCTATCTTTATCCCCTAAATCCCCTATAAAAAGGATCTTGGGCTCGCGAAAAGGAGTGTTACACATACATGTGGCAGATAACAGAGGATTAGAAATATGAAAAGTTTACAACATAAACTACACCATTTTAATCATTTCAGTTGTTCTTCGCATCCACTGCTCTTTCCAGCCATGCCTTCCAGCCGTTTTCTTGCTCTTTCCTCCATTCTGTTATCTTCAAGATGGGATTCAAGCCGATTCAAGAACCACATCACTGGGAGAATGGTTGAACCACAAAGTAATCGTTGAAACCAAAAGGCGTTGCCGCGTTGCATCTATCCATATGTTCTGCAGTGATATTAATCAACATTCAGAATTGGAAGCAATTATGAAATATTGAAATGTGGTAGCAATTGTGAAATATGTAAATAATAACCACGCTACCATTGTTGACTAGGAGGGGACGAATGCTTCTGTGTGTGTGTGTGTCAGACTTTCATATGTAGATTCAATTAATTAGATTGTGTTCAACTTTAAAAGTTGAATAATATAGTAGTAGTTTTTTTTTCAAATTCTATAACTGGAGTGGTATAATTGATTATTTTAAGATTTTATGGTTATACAACATTGCAGGATACACATTATAGTAGTCACAGAAAACTAATGCAGCATAAAAATGAAGTTCTTTACCTGTAATTAACGGAAAAATACAGCCGTGATATGTAAAAAAGCCTTCATGTGACTATGCACTTGGCATTTTATGTATTTATGACTGTTCCAAAAAATGGAAGAATTTTAAAGCAGCTATAAATGATTAATTGTGGGTCATGGTTGCATCAATTTGATTAGGTTCTTGCTCTGATCACTTAATAAGATTTTTGATGCTTGTGAAATAATAGTCCGCTTTCGAAGAAGAGATCCTTGCAAAGAAATACCGAATAAGAATGAGGTATATGTTGCTCTTAATTGAACACTGATATTCAATAGTAATTTTCAATACCGTTGTGAAGTGCACAGTCTTGCATGAATTAAAGGGGAATTGATGCACCGGAGCTTAAGATGCCATATGGGAAGGAATCAAGGAATGCTTTGGTGAAGCTCATTGGTGGGAAAAGTGTCACAATATATGTGTACGAGTAGGATTAGTTAGGGCGCTATGTTGGTGACATCTACTGCAATAATGTGTTCATCCAGGTGAAATAGAAAATATTCGGTAGCACACATGCCTTTGATTTTAGTTATCTCTTCAGTTTTGACGAGTGCACGCAGTTAATTGTGTCTGAATCCTTCAAGAGCAAATGCTGAAGAATGGACATGCATGGCATTTCAAGACCTACGACAAACGCCCAGAGTATGCAAAAGAAAGAATTCTATTATACCTACTTATACTAGCAGATTTCTTATAAATCTGGAATATTCTTTTTAACACTCTTCCTCAAGTCATGGTTACCTAATGCCATAGATCATGGAGCTAATGGTTTTTGGTTGCACTCTGGTTATATATGCAGTGGGAGAGAGAGGCAAGACCGCACATCAAGGGCTTTGGGCTTCAGGAACCCCGAGAAGCCATGGGATTGGAGAAGAGACCGGTATAACGGAAGACACGACGCCACTCATACCTACTAATGAAGCATGAAGCTAATTACGTCGATCACGCTCTGCTTAGGGTTACACAAAAACAGCGAGTTCGAGATAATATGGTCACAATTAAGTAGCCAATACAGCAATTTGGTAGAGTTGCTGGAACAAACTCAAGACCTATGTTCGTATGATACCTGCTATCCAAGTGACCGTCACTTGCAGCACATGCTTTCCATCGGATTGTCCTAGCTTCATGATTAGAGCATCTTCAGCAGCCACTTCAAATTTCTACTCTATAATACTATTCTCTACACACTCTATCCATTCTTTAAAATTTATTCACACTTCACACGACGCTCTAAAATAATCCTTTTCTCCAGCATCTACTCTATCCCTAAAAAGTTAGATGAACAGTGTTATAGAGTGACCGCCAGAGATGCTCTTACCATCGACAGCATGTATATCAAGCACCAAGTCTTCATCCACCAAACTACGACATAATGCCATATACGTACCATCCCCGGCTGCTTCACTATCATATAAAATTATATGGTTTTTGTCATCATCATTAGTCCAAGCAATTAATTAACCCCTAAAATGAAACGGCTCATCCAAAATATTAACAGCGTGCCATGAACAACACAACACAAATTAGGAATAGATAATGAAGATAAAATGATTCAACGGAAAATTGCATCCATGCCACTATAAAGTCATAATATTACCACAAAGTCGATAATACCATGGATGCCATTGTTGGAATAAAAAAAGATAAAAAAGAAATTACATCTTCATTTACTAGAGTCTGAACCGGGTAATAACAGAGTTTGTTACAAAATTGCGAGTTCAACTAAATTTAGTCTGTATCTCTACCTATCTTTATCCCCTAAATCCCCTATATAAAGGATCTTGGGCTCGCGAAAAGGAGTGTTACACATACATGTGGCAGATAACAGAGGATTAGAAATATGAAAAGTTTACAACATAAACTACACCATTTTAATCATTTCAGTTGTTTTTCCCATCCAATGCTCTTTCCAGCCATGCCTTCCAGCCGTTTTCTTGCTCTTTCCTCCATTCTGTTATCTTCAAGATGGGATTCAAGCCGATTCAAGAACCACATCACTAGGAGAACGGTTGAACCAAAAAGTAATCGTTGAAACAAAAGGCGTTGCCGCGTTGCATCTATCCATATGTTCTGCAGTGAGATTAATCAACTTTCAGAATTGGATGCAATTATGAAATATTGAAATGTGGTAGCAATTGTGAAACATGTAAATAATAACCTCGCTACCATTGTTGACTAGGAGGGGATGAATGGCACGGGGATGGGTCTTGGTGCCGCCCTGGACCGATGGCATCCCGGGACAGGATCAGGCGGCCGGCGACAACGAGGAAACGGTAGCGGCTCGGTCTAGGGTTTCGGGTGAAGCGATGGGAGAGGATGGGGATGGGGCAGAGCGGCTGCAGCTCTGCTCGTGGTCGTGGAAGCGGAAGGGAGGCGGCGATCCATGTTTTTTTTCCATATTTCCCCGACGAGAGGTAGGCATTTTTTGAAAAAAAAAATTACCGCTCTCGCGCCTCCAGAGTTTGATTTAGATATACGGACACCGTGGGTTCTGTGCACCGAGATACCTATGTGCACTAGATAGGGTGCCTTCTATCCCTGTCAGAGCATCTGTAGTAGGCACTTTATAATACTGTTTATCTAGATAGAGTAACGGTTGGATGGAAGGAATCTTTTAGAGTGTAGTGTAAAGTGTGAAGAAATTTTATAGGGATGAATAGTGTGTATAGAGAATAGTGTTATAAAGTAGAAATTTAAAATAGCCGACGTGGATGCTCTTAGCTAACAGCAAAGAGTCCCAAGGAATCCCTACTTAAAAATTTATTTAGGAGGCTACCTAAATTACACCCACACAAAAGATTAAAAGCTAATGGGCCACTGCGAGCAGTGCACGCTACAACAGTGCTCATCTAATCTCTTTCTTTGAATCCTTTTTACCTCTCTGCTCTCTGCCTTCTCTTTCTTCTTCCACTACTAGAGAAATAACCTTTCATACCAGTACATCAGTCCCGATTGGCCACAAACCGGGACTGATGTAGCAATAGTCCCGGTTCGTGGCTACAGGGCTAAAAGCACGATTAGTACCGGTTCATGGCTGACATTAGTCCTGATTCATAACACGAACCGGTACTAAAGGTGGCTTTGGCAAGCGGGTGCATACTAGCTGGCACAGGCACAAATTAGTCCCGGTTCGTGTTACGAACCGGTACTAAAGGTAGTCCTTTAGTCCCCGTTCGTGTTATGAACCGGTATTAAAGGCTCATTCTAGCATACTTCAAAAGGAATGCATATCCTAATCTATTAAATACATGTGGATGGGTGGGTCGGTTAGAAGAGTGAGTGGGGAGTCATGTGGTGGTATGAGGTCCTAGGTTTGAGTCTTAGGTTCGTCTTATTTTTTAGATATTTTCTACGCTTTAGTACCGGTTAGGGGAACCGAGACTAAAGGTATGGGACCTTTAGTCCCGGATGGCCTGTCCCGGTTCGGGAACCGGGACTAAAGCCCGCTCCCAACCAGGACTAAAGGCTGTTTTTCTAGTAGTGTTCTCCGATGTGATCCAGGGAACCAGGGAGGGGACGCCCGCTACACGAATTCGACTTACTTACCTCGGCCAGATGCCAATGTAAATAAGGCAAAAGCCGATGTAAACACCTATTTTTGTCGGCATGCCAATGTAAATAGGTTGACATAAACCCAACGACGTAAATAGCCATATTTACGTTGGTGCCAACGTAAATACCATATATTTTCGTCGGCTTGGAGGCTAACGTAAACATCGGTTGTCGCCCTCAGCCGGCGGGGGCAGCTGACGTGGCAGTTATTTACGTTGGCCAAAAGCCAACGTAAATATGTGAAACGTCAGCTAGCCGGTGTGGCAAATGCCATGTGGCGCATTATTTACGTCGGCTTTTGGCTAACGTAAATAGCTGCCACGTCATGTCAGCCACCGTGGCCGACGTATTTACGTCGGCTTTTGGCCAACATAAATATTGGGAATTTTGCCCCAGTATTTACGTTGGCTTAAGCCAACAAATAAAAAAAAATTTATTGGAAAACCAATGCAATTATTCACTAATATTTAGAAACAACATATTTTAGGTGTATAATCAACAAATATGACATTATATTCATAATAGAGGATATCCATAACACCATAATTATAATCACAACACAAAACATTCATATAGCATCATAATTGTCAACGCACACATCTATCTTCTCGTAAGGCATCTCTAGACTAGCCAACATCTTCTTTGAATTGTACATATCTTTCGGCAACTTATGGTTTTCTAGGAGGACATTACAAATCAAGTTGACCAACTTGTTGTAACAGTCTTGGGAGAAACCATACTTTGCTTTTATAGTCATAAGTCGTGTCAGAAAGGCAAGAAGTAAAACATTAGTACACTCATGCAAAGGCTTATCCGAAGCATCTATGAGCCTATAGAATACCTCAACTCCTAGGGTTGGTTGATCCTCTCGACCGGTAGCTCGATCCTCCGAAGCATTCTCAAAGTCCTCAACCATCTCATCCATCCTATCCTCCACTATATCGATAGTTTCAGCTTGATCAGACGTCTCTCTCCTCCATGACTCACCATATTCGTACGACATAAGGTAATTCAGCATGAAGCTAAATTTACACATGTGGCTAGCCATCATTGTCTTCGTCTCTCGAGATAAAAGACGACACTTATCACAAGGCACTTCGCTACCCCACCAGGAGGAGTTGGGGAGCAAATCCAATCTAGAAAAGACTGTGTGTTTACTTTCCAATCTTACGTATGATTCATAGCCTTATCCCAGCCATCGTACATCTACCCATCGTCCTTGCCATCTTTTGCTCAATTGAATATAAAAAAATATGTGAAAGTTGGTTACTAGTCCTATCAGGAGTTCTAGGTAAGGATATGTCCTAAACCCACCCAGGGATGGACAGCTAAGCATAGTTTGTCGTGGCATGTCGTAGGATCCAAATAAAATTTCAGCAGCATAACCCCGCTGTTCTCTAAATGCACGCCTGTTACTTGTGCATCGGAGAATAACTGGGTTATGTAGCTGAAATTTTGTTCATATCGTACGACATGTCACGACAAACTACGCTAAACCATCCATACGGTAGCCAAGGGGAGCGCGAGCACGACAGCCAACGGTAGCAGCGGCGGGCCAAGGGTAGCGACTGCAGAAGCATGAACGCGGCGGCGTGGGCGCGGGCGCGTGGGCGGTGGCGACACGGCGTGGGCGGCGCGTGGGCGGCGATTGGCGGCACGAGGGCGGTTAGGCGGTGGCGCGCAGGCGCTGGCGATGGACGGCAAGTCAGCGGCGAGCGGCGCGTGGGCAAGGGTGACGGGCATGTGTGTTAGGCGCGTTGTCCACGTCGTTGTCCGGGCTACAGGGGATAAGGCCACACGTAAAGAGCAGACACGTGGCATTGTTTACGTAAATGGTTCCGGTACTATGTGTCCTGTTTACGTCAGCCTCCCACCAAATTTCAAATTTTGTCCGTGTCCTTTTACGTTGGCTAGGCCAAAGTAAACAACCTTCTGCTCGCGTTTACGTAGGCTTCTTTCCGCAGCTAACGAAATACTTTCATTTACGTCGGTTTTTCCATGGCCGACACAAAAGTTCTTAATATACGTCGGCTTTTTCTAAGCGGACGTAAATACTTTTGGCCGATGAAAATACATCGGATTCCTATAGTGGCCATGCGTGGAGGCGCCACAGAATTGTCGTGGCTAGGTGTTGGCACTAGCGCCAGCAACCCACCTTGGCGGCCAACCACCTCCTCTTCCTACTTCCCTTCTCTCTCTACTTCCTATGTTTTTTTCTTCCCTAGCACAACCACCTGCCTCGCCGGACCTGACCACTACCTTGGTCGTTGCCTTCATCTCCAACACCGACAACCACGACGAGTGTGTCGTCTTCACCATCTCCAACCTACATCGATGTCTGGCTCCACCACTGTGTCGCCTTCTTTACCTCCAAGTGACCGGTGCTCCACTCGCTGCACCGCCCGACACTGTTGTCGCTGACTGCAACCACCTCGTCGACCCTAGGAGCTCCGTCTACACCTGCTCGAGCTGGTTTTGGGGCTGAGATAGGGATCCCTCATAATAGGAAACCACTAAGGGACGGTATACCGCTCTCTGGCATAACTACGGTATAGAATATGACAAAGTAAATGTGAATCATAAATGAATCAGTGTGAACCATGAGTGAATTAGTGTGGGTGAATTATAGGTAAACCATGTATGAATCATGGGTAAACCACGGGTGAACCATGGGTAAATCAGGATGAACCAAGGGTAAACTATGAGTGAATCACAAATGAATTTGACAAGAGTATTGTTCAATATTTATCTCATCACTCATGACAGACATGAAAATCACCCATCTTAAATTCAAAAGCAAACGTTTCTGCAAAGAAAGCAGGTATTGCAAGATCTAACTGAAGTTCATCCGTCAACAAAAACTCTCATAGTAGCCAACCACTCAACAATATAGCAATTGATTAGTAAAACCTTAAAAATTCAGATGGACCGAAAGGGATGAACAGAACAGGGACTTGTTGATGAGGTGCTCGTGTGCTTCAAGATGCCAAGCGCCAAGCGAGCACTTAGGGAGACAGAAGCATCAAGGCACCAACGAATCCCTCAATATTGGCAGGGCACAACAACTCCACTGCCTTCCACGCCATGGTGAACTTTTATGCAGCGTAGGAGCTGCTCAGTCGTCGACACCTAGTTGATCCAGTTCAGGACCAGGCAGTGCCTCGCGTGCTTCGCCACCGCCCCACACCCTCGTCCTCCGGCCTCCCAAGCTTCCTTCCTGAGCTCATCACGCTCGGTAGGGTGATGCGATCGCGCGTGCGGGTGAATATGGCCGAGCTCGTAGCACGTGCAATGAGGTAAAGCTGCTCGAGCTCACCGCTAGCGCAGGGGAGGAGGGATGGTGCGGTGGAAGAAGACGGTGATAGCGGCGAGGAAATCATGTCAGATACGGTGAGACCATGAGAATGGGGAATTGAGAAACTGGCGGATTGTGGATTGGCCTATGGCTGAGTGGAAAGAGATTGTTACAACGCGCTTTGAGATTTGCATGGATCAAACGACTATTCCCTATCTCGTCGGATAGCTTCGGGACGGTATACTGTTTCACAGCATTTCTGCTCAAAATAGGGGGTGAGGGTGAGGTTTAGGGGAGGAGAGAGAGAAGATAGGCAAGTTTTAAGGGTTCTCCTAGAGTGGGTTTTTTTTCAAGAATCTCTAAATAATAGCTATAGAGAAGGTTTAAGAGCTCTCCTAGAGATGCTCTTACTCTCAATAGTTGAGTATAGAGGTCCTATATCGTATACACCGTTCATATAAACTGCAGTATTAGCTAGACTGCCTATACGGACATTACATAGAACAAATGAATGTGAAGTATAGTGTTTAACGTAAGAGCTCTTTTACAGTGTATTAAACGTACCTCGAATGCTTTTGCTATAACTCTTTCATGAACAAAAGTGAGTCAATTTCAATATGTTTAGTTCTTGCATGAAACATTGGATTAACACTCATGTATATGTGGCTCCCAAGTTATCACTCCATAGACAAGGTGTCCAATCCTAGAACACTCCAAGCTCCTTCAACAAGGACCGTAACCACACTATCTCAGTTGTGGCATTTGCTAGAGCTTTGTACTCAGCTTCAATACTTGAATGTGATATCGTTGGTTGCTTCCTAGAACTCCATGATGTGAGTTTTGGCCCACAAAAGAGTTCAAAGCCCCCTGTAGATTGCCTATCTTCAGGGAAACCTCCCCAGTCAGCGTCAGAGGAGGCACTAAGCATCATGAACTGAGAACAGAGAATGTGAAGCTCTATTGTCCAAGTATGCTTGAGATACTTTAAGATATGCTTGACTACTTTCTAGTGAATTATCAGTTGGACTGTAAAGAATTTGACAAACCTTGCTCACTGAATGATATTCAGGTCTTGTGAGAGACATACTTCAAAGCTCCAATAACACTTATGTAAAGATGAATTACGTCTCTTATGTAAAGATGAATTGCGTCTCTTGTTAACAACTTGCCCACGTGACGTGATAATTTCTTAAATTTGCCATTGGTGTATCAATCGCTTTCCTGTTCACCATGTCTGTCCGCTTCAACAAATCTGATATATGCTTCTGTTGAGTGAGAACAATACCATCCTCCCGAGTAGTAGCTTCAGCAACTAGAAAGAAGCTCAACATACCAAGGTCCTTCAAACCAAATGAACTAGAAGTTGTTGAATGACCCAATCTGTAGCTGTTGTGGTGTATGAGACTATGACAATATCATCAACATACATAAGCACAAATATTATTGCTGCTCCGTGACAACGCATGAACAAAGATGTATCACCTAGCGACACGGCAAAGCCTAACTCTTTAAGTTTTGCACTCAACCAAGCATTGTATGCTCGTGGTGCCTGCTTTAATCCATATAGAGACTTGTGAAGCTTACACACAAACTTTGAATGCTCCTCATCAACATAGGCTTCAAGTTGTTCCATATATACCTACTCCTTTAGAACACCATGAAGGAATGCATTTTGTATATCTATTTGGCGAAGTTGCTATCCCTAAGAGACTGCCAATAACAAGATGAGCCTTATAGCCGTTGGTTTAACAACTAGGCTAAAGGTAGCGACATAGTCTATCCCATATCTTTGATTGAAACCCTTGGCCACCAACCATGCTTTAAACCGATCCACTGACCCATCGGATTTCAGTTCAACTTTCTAAACCCACTTACAACCAACAATGTTATGATCATCTGACGTGGGAACCAATGACCATGTACTGTTCTTCTGTAAGACTTCACATTCGGTGTACATTGCTTCTCTCCATTTCTTATCCTGATATGCTTCATGAAAATTATTTGGTTCAGTAACAGAAGTTGTTTACACTAGGAAGGTTCTTCTGTTCAAAGGTATCTGACAGTGCCATATTTAAAATTTTTTGACTAAGTAATGTTGTGTTGTGACCATGTCAAAACACGATGCTCTGCGGCAGGATTCACCAATGTTGTTGCCTCTGGCTGAATGCTATAACTCGATTGTTCTCCTAAGAGATCACCTCTTGAGTCTTGACTCCCCTGTTGAACCAAGAATCTGAAATAAAGTTATTAGTAGACCATCCATATGATAATCTACTACAGTTAGTTCAGTGGGAGTATTAGTAGCCAAAGACAGCAGGATAGTGAAGGTGGACTCGGCTGGAGATGGAGTCCTGATAGCAAAAGGGAACACGATTTCATCAAATATGACATCCCTAGAGATGTAAAACCTTCCTGTTTTTCTCTGTGTAAGCACTTATATCCTTTGTGTTGACTATTATAACCAAGGAACACACGTTTTTTTGACCGAAAATTGAGTTTTCTTGTGTTGTAAGCTCGGAGGTTGGGCCAATACGCACAACCAAACACCCTTAGGAACTTATAATTGGCAGGAGTCTGAAAAATACGTTGAACGGGAGAGACAGGGGCGGATCCAGGACTCAGACTGGGTGGGCTTCAGCTCGGGGCCTGGCAATCCTACCAGTAGTACCAGTCCATAGCATATATAGGTTCAAGTGAAGTCTCAAGAGGTCTAGCCCATGGTTTGATGGTAACTGCACCGTTCCAGCAAGGCAACTAGACATTGGCAACGTGTACTAGCCTTACGGCCCACTGTGGCCTAGTTACGGGCTGGCCACCAGCAATCGTGCATGTTGTATACTTGTATGCGATGACTCGAAGCATTGACGCGAGTACGCAACACGACGATGCTTGCTCTCTGCGATCTACCCTATGCGGCTCGTGGCTTCATCCCAGCGCCCGCACGCCATGCCTGCACATTCTGACCGCGTAGCCGCGCTGCGCCCCTTATCAGTGATCAGCGATTGCACACGGCGTCCTGCCGTCGCTGTCGGCCGCATGCGGCATCATCGTATCAAACGACAACCAAGCCATCACCCAAACAGGTTTACTTACTTCGTCCTTATATAATTTTTATATTTTATATGATGTAATCATTGCTCAGATGATCATTTCTATAAATATCTGCACTAAATTAGGGACAGAGATTAGAGAATGATGAGGAATTTGCACTAAGTTTTAGTGCACTAAATTTTGAGAAATTTTATAGTACACTAAAATGAACGTTGCCCATTCACTCTTCTCGATCTGACAACTCAAATTAATTTTATTTTTTAAAACTACCATAGACAATAATAGTATATTTTTACGAAGAATACGCTCTAAACAAATTGTTAGATCTTTTTTGAGCAAAAAACGGTTACATCTAAATTATACTACTATGCTAATATATTTGCCGTCGTATGCTTCATCCCAGCCACACGCCGCCATGCCCGCACATTTCGATCACAGAGCGTAGCTGCTCCCTAATCGCTGATCAGCGATTGCACACGGCGTCCCGCCGTCACTGTCGGCCGCATGCGGCATCATCGTATCAAACGACAACCAAGCCATCACCCAAACAGGTTTACTTACTTCGTTCTTATATAATTTTTATATTTTATATGATGTAATCATTGCTCAGATGATCATTTCTATAAATATCTGCACTAAATTAGGGATAGAGATTAGAGAATGATGAGGAATTTGCACTAAGTTTTAGTGCACTAAATTTTGAGAAATTTTATAGTACACTAAAATGAACGTTGCCCATTCACTCTTCTCGATCTGACAACTCAAATTAATTTTATTTTTTAAAACTATCATAGACAATGATAGTATATTTTTACGAAGAATACGCTCTAAACGAATGGTTAGATCTTTTTTGAGCAAAAAACGGTTACATCTAAATTATACTACTATGCTAATATATTTGCCGTCGTATACCATAAAAGAGCTCTAAACTTTAGCCCGAGGCTTGGTGAGATTCTAGGTCCGCCACTGGGGAGAGAGATCATTGATAGCCTTGGATGGCATTCGGTTAATCAAATAACTGGTAGTGAGGAATGCCTCATCCTAGAACTTTATGGGTGTGCGGGCAAGAAACCTGTGTTTTCACAAATGTCCGAGCAAGCAAGGAGAGCTAGCCCAGTTTTTACAATATGCTCGTGTTTTCATTCTACTCTTCTATTCTGCTGATGGGTGTGTGGGCAAGAAAGCCGACGAGAAATTCCTATAGAATCAAAGAATTGATTTAATTTCTGATGTTCTCCTTCCTAGTATCATTGAACAACAAGAATCTTGCGGTTCAATAGACTTTCAACATGTCTATGAAATTGAAGGAACACAATTGTGACATGGTCTTTTGGCCAAGCTACTTTGTAATCGTTTATTTATCATGGTTGTGATATCATTCTGTTACAAATATGTGGGTACTAGCATTGATCTTAGGACTAGTGCCATTATGACACATAAGTTTTCGGGAAATTGGCCTAGGTCTCGACAACTGCCAGGTTAGGTCTTCAAGATTATCTCCCACGTTTAGACTTACTCGTCAGGTCAGGTCTTCATATTCAAGATTAAGTTTGTATCATTATGGCTTCAAAAAATCTAATGTTGCAAAGCATACCTTTGCCATATGGATTCACAAACTTGACATCAAGTCCGTTTGAGGGGAAAAGGGCATGCAAATATCATGTTTAAAAAACACTGGAGAAGGGCTGATGAGGATAAAGCAAGCAAGGACATGAACATGGTTCCTACTTCCTCTACGTCCACTACATCCACTACATTGCCGGAAGGAAGAGAAGAACGCCAAGTGGCCCTTTGGACGAGCCATTCATGCCATCAATGCGAGAGGTTCAACACATCATGAACAAGATCCAACAACCTCTTTCATGGCCAAGTAAGCCCAAGTCCAAACTCAAGTCTCCAAGAGTCCTGGTTTCGCCATCAGCGGCCAGTTTGCATTCAAACGAACCCACAGGCCACATACGCAGTTCGTTTTCAACATTCTACCATTCCACAGAAGGCTTAGGAGATAAATTTCCAATGGATCTGGTCTCAATTCCAAATTCATCCCAAATCGCTCGAAATCGACAAAACAATCATGCAATCAGAATCTGCTGCCCCCTCTGGCCGTCATACATCCTCTATTTATGGCCGCCACCACTTTCTTCTTCCTCGGGTTTTGTTTAGTCTAGTATTCCACGTGTGTGTTGAAACAATCTCGATTCCTCTTATGCCGACTAAACCAACAGGGACGAGTTCGAATCCCCAATTTTGAGTGCTTTATTTATATTTGCAATTCAGATTGTTTTTACCTTTGTTCCTGCTTGTTCTCCGGTTGCATCAAAGGAACATATTTTCATAATCAGGTCGATCGTGTTTCTAGCATAGTTGATAACGCTTCATCGTGGTGGTTTAGCGATTGTTAGGTTCCAATCCTTACATGGTTAGTAGCCGGGTCATCAAGGTCGCGTGACACCTAGCCAAAATTATCCATCTCACTGGAAGATCGGGCATCGTGCGTATCAAGAGCGCTCAAACATAATAAGTATATAAAGGTAAAGCACCTGATTGAGGTTGTTCATTCATCTACAATTCAGGGTTTTTTTTTTGTAGTTTATATGGAAATCTTGCCTCTTAGCTACAAGCATGGGAAATTTGATATTAGCCACTCATCAGTCTTTATGTTGAAGCAGATGCACTATTTGTGCCATCTCAAGAACATAACCTTGCAAGGGAACAACAAAAATACACATGATATATTGAAAAAAATACTTAGTAAACAATTTTAATTAGCACGTTTGGTGTAGGTACGTAGATCAATACAAATGTAGCCACAACCTTAATATAAGAAGGTCATCTCCAAATGCCCGAGAAAAAACAGACAGTTACTGACACAACAAAACGGATATTCCAAATTTCAAACTAACAAAAAAAATACAACAGATTGGCAGCTAACATTTTTTAGGCACGTGGTCAATCTTAGCAAATAGGTCAGATTATTGAGAGACCAGACTTGTGTTTCTACCACCATCCTTTTGGTGTGTGTCTATAGAAAGATTACCGTGCTTGAATATACATTTACAAATATCGGTACTTCGTAATGTAATGAAAAACTATCAAAATTGGGTATAAGTCACATGCGATAACATTACGTCTTTAAGCTATGAGCTCTTCATAGAAATTCTTGAAGAATAGGCTTGATGTCCAAAATATGAAATGGCACCTACCTTGATTTGTTGAGTTCCTGGTGTGGATAAATTTAAAGCTAAGAGAATATTGTTCTAGTTCCTTCATCAAATTAAAATTACTGTATGCATGATAATTTGATGAAGGGCAAGTAATTACTCCATACATGGTATCTTGAAGAAGGCCAAATCCACATTATGATTCTTAGCAGTGGTATCGTTTCAATCCATTGTTTAGTGGATATATAAACAACATGGACATATTTCTAGAGGGCTGAAACAATACCTTCAATTGCCTTAGTTTTGCATCCGAAAATTTTGTATTAAGCAAAAAGGAAGATTGAATTGGATTTACCTTAAATTATCAAGTGTAAACATAAAGGATATACGAAACGTTTTGGAAGGAATAATCTTCAAGCCAACAAAAGATAAGACTATCAAGGCTTCATTAACCAACCAGTTTCTAACTGGAAAGTGATATTTGTTCCAAACATGTAAATTTCAAAAGGCGATGTTGAAGTGGACTAAAAGTATGGACCAATTACCATGAAGTATTAGTATGTTATAGAAAAATAGCAAAGTTAATGGAACACATATACTTCATTATGATTAAGAGAGATGTTGTATACATTGTACAATAATTCACTACTAGAAAATCGGCCTTTACAAACGATATATCATAAGCGGTTCGATGCACACCGCTTCTAATAGTTGCAGTACAAGCGGTTCAATAGGTTAAGCCAAGAAGCCTCCTTTAGAAGCGGTTCATAATACGAACCCCTTCTAAAGCCCAAGCACCTCTAGCAGCGGTTGAGGACACGAACCCTTTCTAAAGTCCAAGTAACAGAAGGAGTTTCGTATTACGAACCGCTTCTAAAAGGGGCTTTAGAAGGGGTTCGTATTACGAACCGCTACTAGAGGCTCATTTTTTGAAATTGTTAAAAGGAAAACTTGTCTTATCTCATCAAAGAGCACGCGTGGGTGGGTTAGCTAGCTGGGTGAGGCGTGGGTCACAAGGAGGGGTGAGATCCTGGATTCGAATCCCGCATACCGCAATATTCTTTATCTTTTTAGACACCACTAGAAGCGGTTCATAGAACCGCTTCTGATACTCCCACGAGCATCAGTCACGGTTGCTTAGAAGAGGCTTTACGACTGGCTTGTGAAGTTCAAATCTGTGGTAGTGATTTAAATTTTCAGGTATTAGAAGAAATCATATACTCCATGGAGCATTAGAAGAAATCATATACCTTTCCACTTTGCAAATTCATCAACTAAATTGAAAACGTCTTTACCAAATCGTGAAAGAAATTAGCGCCCATTTCTCATTGTCAAGTTCAGAACTAAACGAGCAGAACTGAAACTTAAACTTTATATTCTACCGCAACAACAAATCAATTCACAAAAGGAAATTCCACTTGTAACATCCTCAAACTTCTATAATACTCTCTCCGATCACAAATAGTTATCGATTTGGACACAGACACGATCTCCAAAATACATATTTGACCACTAATTATTGTTATAATTTAATTATAAAACTGACTAAAATTATATTATTATAGAAGTACTCTTCATGACGAATCTACACATGTAACTTTCATGTACTCAATATAAATAGTTCAAAAGATATTCATAGCTAAAGTTTTAAAACTTTGATTTGCACATACTTCAAACAACACGTATATTTGACCGGAGGGAGTATGTATTACAGGGTGACTACTTCTATCAATACAATATCAACAACGTTTCTCTTTTATCTGATTAGTACCTTCTTTTTTATAAATCTGATTAGTACCTTCGGTGGTTCATTTGCTTGTCTTCCTCTGCTCCTGGCAGATTTGACGTAAGCTTACCGCTCACTTACATACGGAGTATCCATTTACTTATCTCTGGTTTTGAAAGCACACAAGCTTTGGTATTTTCAATCCATTCTTTTTTTTTGGTCTTGAACTACGTTCCAAAGCTCTAAAAAAAGTCAAACAAAGTGTGCCGGACTCTCAAGCCCCTTTGAGAAATTCTCGAAGTTCACCTTATCGGCAGATAAGATAAGACAAAAAGAACCGTCTCTGAACAACGAATCATACGTTGGGATTTCACTGGGCCTATTTGCATTGAGCCTCAGGCCTTCTTTGAATTACAAGAAAACGCGCGCAAGAGGTGAGGGAAAGCGCAGGTGGTTTGCACAAATTGCCTGAAAATCTGATGCGCTTAACAAATCGCCTGCGTTCAGCGACTTTTCTTGAGTCCAAAAACACAAGGCAACTGTGGAGAAATCAATCCCAAGGTTGGTTCGTAACCTTTTGGCTAGCGGCTAAATGATGTCAATTTTATATATGAGGCCGAGAATTGGTTTTAGCATGAGCTTAGCATTTCGCTATCTTGCTTCGATAGCTGGATGGGTAACGTACCTCAGCGGCACTAGTCAGCAAGAAAATAAAGAAATTTAATATTTTAAATTTTTTAAATGGTTATTTGTGCATTTTTTAAAAAATAATTTTTTATAAAAAATTTGTACTTTACATGATAAATTGGACTTTTCCAATAATTTGAGTGGCTAAAATGGACTTATTACAATTCAAAATGCAAAACCACCATTAATACTACCTTAGGGGTTATTTCCTCAAGATTCCATAGTTGAGGGGGGAGGGGGTTAAATGGACCATTTTATAGAATAAGGGCTTGTTTGGCTACCGTGGAGAAAAAAATCAGGGATGAAAATCCTTAGAGGGGATTTTTTCGTCATTTGTGATACCAGGGAATGCAAGTTAGAAAAATCCCTATCCGCCCCATCTTCTCACCCCATCCACCATGTGCTTCTCTCTCTCTCTCCCTACCTCACAAGTCACAACTCCAATCCTGCATCCCCCTCCCCAAGCACATCCTCCTGCTCCTCCTAGTGGCCTACGGTGTCGACGGCTCGACGTAGTAGGGGCGACGCGATAGGGCCTGCAACGGTGACGGCGAGGCGACGCCATCCACCTCCATCACCCGTGACGCCGATGGCCAAGGTGGCGCCGTCTTCCTCCCTTGCCAGTGGATGGCTGCCAGGTGGCGACGTGGAAGGGCGAGGCGGCCTTGTCCTCCTCCCTCGCTGGCGAATGGCTGAGGCGGCTCGTCCTCCTCCCTTACGGGCGATAGCTATGATGGACAGTAGCATCGACACAGCAGAGTCAAGACAGTGCAAGCCTCCGATATGTCGAGGTAGGCCACGAGGCCCTCCAAGTCTTCCGCCACCGCAGCACCCATGTCGGCCATGCCGAACCCCCGCGGGTCCTGCTCGAGGTTTCGCATGACATGGGCAAGGGCTTTCAGGTGTTCACGGCTCTGAAGCACTGGGTCAGGCGAGTATGCGGTGCGCGAGGGGCCAGGCGAAGACAACCGAGCGGTTTGGCGGCAGCTGCTGGCCGCCCGTTGTGTCAGCGCCGTGGGAGCCCCCTGGGCCTGGCGGTGGAGGCTCGCCAAGGTCCGGTTGATGGAATCAGTGAGGTGGCCGTGTGTGGCCTCGAGCCAGTGGCACTCCTTATCCTGCTGCCCTATCGGGTCTGGGGTGCGGACGGAGTTGGCCGTGAGGATGTCACGCGGAGCCGCAGAGCAAGAAGGCGACGTCATGGTGTCACCATGCGATGTTGTCCCTTCGTTGGAATCGTACTCCCGGGCCTAAGCCCTAGCCTGGTTGCACGAGCCACTCTCGCCGTCGGAATGCATGACGGCGTCCTATTCCGGAATCTCTCAGAATAGGTCCGCGATGGACGTAGGAACGTACTCTGCGTCCACACCGCTGTCTTCAGAGCGAGGAGTAGAGGGCCACTCCGCGCGCTCGAGCTCGTCAAAGTAGGTGTCGTAGTCGTCAAAGCCGTTGTTGGCGAGGTCGCGGGTATCCTGAGAATTAAGCATCCCCAAGGACTTCCGACACGGAGGACTCAGTCGATCCCCATGAATGGCGCCAGCTATTAGCGGTTGGAAGTTTGGGCTCCTAGGTGACGAGCTTATTTGTTGAACTGGGGATCAATGGGCCTCTTTCCGCGCCGGGCGAGGACGTCGGGGACGCACTAGGCTTCTCAGGATACGGCTTCCGGAGAGACAAAGCCCACCTAAGCAAGACTTCGGGCTGGCCGGGTACGAAAGAGGGTGACGCAGTGGTTTTTTAACCCTGGTTCGGGCCTCCCACTGCCGGGATAACAACCTTGCTTACAAGGGACGAGCGTCTGATCCACAGGCGGGTTGGGCGCTTCTGAACTGAGTACAAGTTGTGTATACGAATGCCTCCGAATGTCTACTGATGTTTCCGAATGTCTATGAATGTTCACGACTAATGATCCCAATCGTGGCCGCCTTCGAATGGTGGCTGCGAGCCGCTATTTATGCCCGCACCAGGAGACGGCTGCTTCCGATTACACGCCGGGCGTATGTGACGGACCGCGGGACGTAGCGCCACTGTAGCGTGTCGGGGCTGACGGTAGACCATGCCTCCCTCCACGCCGTGACGCTAGAACAGTATAGACGGGACAGATGCGACAGTCGCTTTTGACTTATGTGCCTTGGGACCAGTCCGCTACACAGGCAGACGGGTGCACGTGACCTCCTGCCATGTGTTTGCCCGAGCAGAGGAATGCTCGAGGAGGCGTCCGAGCAACGAGGCTGCTCGGGACGGGCCCATTGAGCCTGGACCATGGCTCTTGCTCGCGGCCGAGCAACTGCGGGTGGTCGGCCCCTGCTAAGCGCGTGCTTAGGATCGCTCGAGGGTATTTAATACTAGAGGCATAATCTGAAACCCCGACAATTATAAAATGGACTTATACCTAAAGAAAACAATAGACATACCAACTGGTGATCAACTGATCATCCTCATTTTTCTTTCTGCCTTCATTCTCCCTAGTTTTTTTTTATAAACTAAATTACACGGTTGCCTCCTGAACTTGTAGCGAAATTTCACTTAGCCTTCTGAACTTGAAATTACTTTTTAGGCTCTTAAACTTAAATTTATTTGCACCCTAACCCCAAAGGGTGGCTGCTCACATGTTCAAATGATGATGACATGTCTTCCATGTGTGCACCACATCATCTTCTCCCACTGTGCACAGCGTAATTTGCTTTTCCTTTTATTCTCTGCCCCCCACAGTGCACAGCCGATTGAGTCGGACCAGTGTTGGGCTCGGCGGCCAACGAGCTGTGCTGGAGCTCCCGCCGCTCCTTGCCTGGCGGGTCGAAGAGGTTTGCCGGCGATCGAACAGAGACTGCAGTGGCCGGCTGGATCTCCCGGCCATCCTACGCGGGATGCCAAAAAGCAGTGCCTAGCCAGCTTGAGGCTTGAGCTTGGTACAGTGAATCGCTTTGGCGCAGAGATGGATCAGCGGCCGGCCGGCGTCGTGGAAGACAGCCAGGCCGCCTGCCCACGAACCAACAAAGCAACGTGCATGTGCCGCGAGTACATAACATAAACAAGAGAGTGGCGCACGCACGCGCGGATGCGCTAGCTGCTGGCTGCTGCTTGCTTTCCTCCCCCTCGATCTCCCCCTCGATCTCCGATGAGATCCTGCAGCCATGGAACCGTGGCGAGGTGACGCATGCCGGATCGATTCGATCGCCGCGCCGCGCCGCGCAGCTCGCTTGGTAGCTAGGGTTTGTCTTACGTGCAGGTGCAGTGCGGATCAGCCATGCTTGGGTTGAGCGCTGGATCAGGTTGGATAGTCGACTCCAGCCCCAGGTCGAGGATCCCTAATCCTATGATGTCCACTCAATGGATGCATGCGAGCATCATGCCCTCCCTCGGCATCCGTGCGCGCGCGCATGCAGCAGCGCCACTGCCATTATTACACCTGTGCCGGCCAGCCGGCCGGAGAGGAGAGAGACGACCAGCCCCCGCGCGAGAGATTCCCGAGCATTATTATGTCGGACTCGGACCTCCATCCATCGTTCCATTGTCTGTCGTTCTGCTCCATCCATCGTCGGGCCTCGCGCCGCCCAATCTTCTGCTACTGCTGCTCTGTCTGCTCCTCCTCCGTGTACTAGTATCTACTACCACTACGCCGCCGGAGATGACAGATTGGCCGCCCGCCCGTCCGTATCTTTACCACCCTGCCCCTCTCTCTCTCTCTCAACCCCTAAACCACTGCTCTATTTATGGCCACGTGTTACTCTATTCCGACACATGTCCTTTTCTACTAGACTGGCTTGAATTGATGTAATAGTTGAACTGCTAAAAATATAAACTTTGTTGAGTCCAACCGTTTGGTTCCATTTGCTTTATTATAGAGCTTTACAAGCGACCTTAAGAAGTCGGAATACTTGCTTAGATAAACGATTATCACGATAAGCTATAGCTTAAAGCATGTAGTGTAAAGTACTCCAGCAGATCAATCAAAGGTGCTCTAGTTCAAACCTCTCTGACCTAAAGGAATTTTTTTTAAAAAAAAAGAGGAATCCAAATCTAAAGGAAAATTTTCTTATGTGAGACGTTTAATCTATGACTACTTCAAAGGAATTTCATATGGTATAGCCTCTTTGTTTCAATGGAATTCCATAGAAAAAGTGGAGGATTTTAATCCAAACGAATATTTCATATTTAAGGTGTTTGATTTGTAGATTGTTCCAAAGGAATTTCATAGGATAGGAATGTTTCCTCCATTTATGGAGACTTTTAAGCTGGTCTAACCTCTTTTTTAATCATTTGATAATTTCAGTGCAAATTGTCTCTTCCTTTCTCCATCCTCTATCTACTCAATTAGTATTTAGGGCCTTTTTAATTAATATAATTCTAAAAACACAATAATAAGAAAATGGAGGATTGAGATGTCTCGACATGTTGCATCCCAAAAGAACGAAATCCATTGAAACTATTGATGCATGTCATTTGATTGTGCCGTAGGAAAAAATACAGGAATTTTAAGGTCAAATACTAATTGAGTAGTTAGAGAATGCAAAAGGTTGTGCCAAAATTCTTCAAGGAATTCATAAATAGGTTAACCTCATGCTTAAATCCTTCCAAATTTGGAGGAAATTTTTCTCTATTATGAAATTACTTTGATGCGATCCTTTGAATCAGACACCTATATAGGAAAAAAATTTCCAATCTAAAGGGGAAAAATTCTATGAAGGTGTTTGGTTTAAAGGATTGCATCAAAGAATTTTTGTAGCATAGTTAATCTTGCTCAATGTTTTGGAGGAATTTAAGAATGAGGCCTAACCAATTTTTTAATGAAAAAAGAACCTATTTGATCCTTTAACTATTCATGCTATACTGTTTTAGTCTCTAGACAGCAAAACCGGGTGAACTTGGTCCTCCAATTAGCAAAATCGTGCTAATTTGGTCTCTTGACTAGTTAAATCCATCGCACCTGACGTGGATGCAAACCATATGGATGATGAAGTAATTTTCTGAAGTGGACGCGGACATGGTGGAATCTCTCTTTTCTCTCCATCTCTATTCTATCTTTCTGATGAGAAGACCCTCTCCTCTCTCCTTCCTTCTATGTCGCGTGTTGCTGCTTCCCACCAACCTCCTCCTCCTCGCCGGACACCTGCCCCCCTCCATCTACCCTAACACGGCCTTGTGTAGCTGCCCCTGTCAGCCTCCTCCTCACTGGTCACTTCTCCTTCTATCCACCCCGATGTGTCAATGGGCCTTAGAGAGGCGCCACCTACATCGTCATTCACTGCTTCCTCCCCCACCTCATTGTTGGCCTTCAAAGCCACCTGTGGCGGTGGCGGCGAGGTCGTCCACTCCGCCTGGGAGGAGGAGCTGAGCACTACTACTGGAGAGAAAGGGACCACAAGGGAAGATAAGGAGGCTATAGGGGAGGGGTGTTGAAGAGGAGTAGTTTTATGGGGGAGGGGCACTAGATTTGGGAGGGCGACAGAGAGGAGGGAGCCATCGGAGAAGAGGGATATAGGAGAAGATGACGAGGTTGCAAGGAAGGGGTACCGACGAGGAGTTTCATAGGCGAGGGGTCTCGGATTTAGGAGGGAGCCATCGGAGAGGAGGGTATCATGGTGACCACTGATCTCTAACCTCGACTCCACCACTATCACCACCAAAGATGCCATCACTGTCTTAGGCCCAATATGCTCTTCATCGACCTCATCTCATTGGCTCTGCTCTATCTTCTTCCTTCCCGCGCCGATGCCTCCAATGACCTCCCTCAGCCTCAACTTCAGCCTTCAACAAGGGCTAGCGACAGTGCTGGGGAGGTGGGTGCTAGAGAGGAGGGTGCCATGAAGAGGAGGGGTGTCAAAGAGGAGCTGTAGGGAAGGCGTCTGCAAAGAGAGGGAGATTGTACTGAGGAGGGAAGAGAGAGTTAGAGAGGAAGAGGTGCAGAGGAAAGGATATGGGTGGCAAGTGGGCCCTGCCGAATAAATTTGTACAAAAAATGAGAATGCCATTTTTGCAACCCACGTGTTCGTCATGTCACACAAACCTGCCCACGTGCTCAAATTCACACAAAACCACTAAAAAACAATTGTTTTGGCTGATCAAAGATCATTTTAGCCTGATTTTCACATTTCATGGACCGAGTAAATCTAGTATTTGTGTTCAGGGACCAAATCGGTACCTTTTCTTTTTGTATTCTTCGAGAATTCCAATGCAATTTTCTCTCTCTTTCTATTCTCTCTCTTCTCTGTTAATATGTAACCTTACAATCCCAATACGAAGAAATTAATGGTTGGTGCGGATTTCAATTCTATAGGATTCAAAATGACCAGGCATCTCAATCATGCATTTTTTTTTTCTATTTCTATGTTTTCAGAACCATGCGAATCAAAGAACCCTTAGTATTTAATCTCAAAATTAAGCCCTTTGATTTTCCTGCGTTACAATATTCAAATGACAAGCTCTGGCCATTCAAGTGCAACAATGCATTTTAATTAATTCAACATATCTAGACTTTTCGATTCTGCATTTTTCTATTTATAGGTTTAGAATTCTACATATCAAGGAGACCCTTGATTGCAAATACTGCATCTTCACGCGCCGTCAAGTGCAGTAAAGAAGCACGGCATGAGGGCCACTTAGGCATAATCAGGCTGGTGGAGTAGTAAAAATTAGCAAGGCTAGCTAGCGCACACACACGAATAATAAGTAGTGTACTACTAGCAATTAGTACCAGCCAACCCTTTCGTGCATGCAAATTAAACTAGTAATGATGCAATTGGAATACGGATCATCCATCATAAGCCATAACAAGGTCCACCTGCTAATGATAAGACCCACCTATTAATGACGATCAATGTACCTTTCTGCAGCAGGAAGAAATTAAATTTTACCGTCATCTTTTTCAGACCTTATCTATGCAATATGATATGTGTGGCAGAATAAATCCGCCATCTCTCTCTGCATAACCCACTACTAGAAAACTGACCTTTCATATCGGCACATCAGTACCGATTGGATTGGAACCGGTACTAACAGTGGCATCAGTCCCATTTCATTGGGTACAGGGCAGTAGTCCCGGTTGGAGCCACGAACCGGTACTGATGCCCTCGCATTAGTCCCGGTTCGTGATACGAACCAGTACCGAAGGCACGGGGTAAATTAGTCCAGGTTCGTAACATGAACCGGTACTGATGCCCTTTCATTAGTCCTGGTTTGTGTTACGAACCGGTACTGATGCCTCGTTTCAGGAAAGTTCAAAAGGAATACATATTCTATCTATATCAGTACGCGATGGTGGGTGGGTTGGTTAGAAGAGTGAGGCTAGAGTCACGAGGTTGTGGGTTCAAGTCCCGCTTCTTCCATACATCCTTAACATTAGTACCGGGTGAGCATCAGTCCCGGATGGCTTGTACCGGTACTAAAGCCAGTTACGAACCGGTACTAAAGGTGAGTTCTCTAGCAGTGACCATAAGTCATGATTTTTAGGATAGATCCAAGCAAAGGTACCTTACAATATGCTATGCATTGAAAATATATACTATATATATATACGTTGAAAATTAAAGTTGATGTAGCTTATTCTAAGTAAAGTTCCCTCTAGCCTCTCAACAAAATCTTACTTTGCAACACAATGTTGAAATTACATTTCACCCTTTAACTCATGTTCGCTTGCAACCGAACCTCGGTGCTGTTAAAAACTCAACATGTGTTGACATGGATCTCGATTAATTTAAAAATTGATTTTTTAGATAGAAAAAAACAAAATAAATGCTAGGAATTTGTAGAAAAAATAAAAATTCAAAAGAAATTTATATGAGTTCGGGATCCCAAATATGCAACCTAATTTAGATTCCATGAAACATTGTTGTGGAAACACATCTAACATTATAAGAAGATTATGCAGCAAAACACAAATTTATATATCATATTTGACATCCTCATATTTTTCTGAGCTCATATAATCTATTTTGCATTTTTTAAATTATCTAGCACTCATTTAATTTTTTTAACCTAGAAAATTGATTTTTCCGATTAATCATGGCCCACATCATAGTTCACAAGAGCAATTAACAACTGTTTAACGGTATGGTCGTTCGGATGTAAATTGGCACAGTTAAATAGTCCAAGAAAAAAAAAGTAATTTTTAACTTGGGGTGTGCAAAGTGAGATTAGCTACACCTTTTAACAGCCCATGGTGCAATTAACTCGTTATTCTATCCGTGCATTTACTGCTATATTGTATATGTATAAATTTTTTAACATAAATGTTGGAATATTTGTATAGAATATGTTGTAATCTTTGCATTCCTTATATGCTAACAAGGATTGCAAGGATTACACCATATATCAAAGGATCCGATCCTTATTTTCTCTTCCACAGTTTCACTCTTTCATGGTATCAGCTTAATTGCTGATCCTCCTTTCCCACGACTACCATGGCTGACGACACTGTCATCGCTGTCGCAGCTGACGTCACCAACACCGTCATGTTGGCCCTGTTCCCGCTTCTGCTCTCTCCACCATCAATGTGTGCAAGCACATCCCCATCTCTCTGGAGCTCCATCCTCCCAACTACATGCTGTGACGCAAACCCTTTCTCATCCTTGTCGACAAATTTAGTGCATCCTAGCATCTTGTCGCTGATGCCCCTACCCAACGAGACACCACCTAGGCTGCCTCTGACTACACCATCCTCTCCCTCCTCAATGCCTCTATCTTGGAGGAGTAACACTACAGGAAACCAGAGGTTTTTCGTTGGCTAAAACCGACGAAAATAAAAGAAAAACCGATGACAAAGGCTTTTTTTGTCGGCCTATCGATGAAACCGCGCCGACGTTGCAAAAGGGTCGAAAAAAATACAACTTTCGTCGGTATATATTTTCGTCGGCTTGACCAGGTCGACGAACCTATTACGGGCATCGGCCAAAAGCGGCGCCATGTCGCCCCTATTTTCGTCGGCCTCGGACACCGACGAAAATACACGTGTCTGCCACGTGTGCAGCGTCTCTCACGTCTACTGACACGGGCAGGTTTTTCGTCGATGTCCGAGGCCGACGAAAAACTTTCCGCAATGGCAGGTTTGGCCACGTGTCAATCATTTAAATCGGCCTCACCAATCGAAAATACTTTATGGAACGACCCTTAGCCCGAGATTTTCGCTCGGTCTATTGGCCGACGAAAATTGTGCAGAGTACCTGTAATATCAAAAAAAATCATCAAAAAATAGCTACAAATTCATTGAAAAATCCTGGTCCTCCATACGTATGACCATTCATTGTACAATAGCCTCAACACAATTCATCCAACAATAGGTACAAATTAAACACAATTAATCCACCACACATTTGTGACCATTTCATACAACATGTTCGCAGATCACAACAACATCAAAAGTGTTTATCATCACATGACAAAAGTTTCACAAGTGTTTTTCATCTCATCACAAAACATTCACAAGTACTCAACCTCACATAGGTTCATATCACAGCCACAGGTCAAACTAGCTAGGGGGGAGAGATTGTTGGAATTTTGTGCACTACCTCCTGACGCAAAGTACTGATCGACCTCCGGAGTCCCGCCCGCCGGATGGCCTCCCGACCCCACGGCGTGCGTTGTTGATCCCTGTAGAAAAGAGTACAAATAGCGTTTGTTTACGTTTGGTGCAGTGCAAAATCATTTCGACGGGGTGGGTTAAGTAATCGAAATACCTAAGGTGGAGTGCGGTACACATGTGGAGGAAGTACATTTGAAGGTCTCGCGGCCTGCCATGTCGATCCCTTCAAAGAAGACAACAATTAGCATCATATTTGGTGAAGTGCAAATCGCTTAGAGTGTGTGTTAAGCGATCCAAATTACCTGAGCAGGAGGCGGATACACATATGGAGGAGGTGGATTTGAAGGACCCGTGGCCTGCGAGGTCGATCTCTACAAAAAAGAGAAGAAATTGTGTTGTAATTAGTGAAATGCAAATCATTTTAATAGATTGTGTAAACTACTTGAAAATACCTGAGCTGGAGGAGCCTGAAACGCAGGAAGGGTAACTTGTGTTCCAAATTGATGTGACAAGAAATCTTACAAATGCAACAGGTTAGATTATAATATATGGCCTTTTCGATACTTAGAAGCAAAAATCCACAAAACCAGAGCCTAAATGATTGTTTTGACAATATAAAGATAAAGTTGTCCAAATTACCTTTATAAGGCATATTTTGACAATTAGAAGGAAAAATCACCACAACCTAGAGCTAAATGGTCGTTTTCAGTGGTACGAAGCTAGACTAGTCCAAATTAGCTCTACATGGCCTTTTTTGACACTTAGAAGCAAAAATCCACGATTAAATGTGCATTAACCAATTTATGCCAAGCTATAAAAGTGTCATCCAAATTACTTCCAATAGTTAACTAGGAATATAGTTAACCTAGTCAAATGAACCAATTGGCAGTTTACTAATGAACTAAATTGCTATTTTAAATCTAACACTAACTAAATCAAGTACCAAATATTTTATAAGCTAATCCACCATTAAATGTAACATTAACTAAAGTATTTTATAAATCTAACATTAACTAAATCAAGTACCAAATTAGGACTAACAGTTCATTAGTGTAAATACGTTGATAACTTATGTTTTTCAATGTTTTCGTCGGTTCTAATCTAGGCTGACGAAAATACATTAGCAACCTATATATATGCGAGTCGTGCCTATATATATATATGCGAGCCGCGCATACTTACTTGGATGGACACCGAGGGTCGTCGGACTCGGTCCACGACCGGCGGCGGCGGCGTCATGGCAATGGTGCGGCAGCGATGGCGGCGATGGTTAGACGCGGCGGCGGCGGCGGCGGCGCGGGCGTGCCGACAGCGACGGCGGGGAGGATGTGGCGGCCTAGAGGGGACGCGAGGTCGCCAAAGAACGGCGGGGACGGTAATGTGGCGGCGGTGGGGACGCGATCTTTGGCGATGACGGCGGGAGCGAAGGTGATGGTGCGGTTGGGACGCGGCGCGGCGACGGGGCCTAGGTCGGCGCGTGGGGGCGGCGGCGGCGGGCGTGTGGACGCGCAGCGGCGGCGGCGAGCGCGTGAGAACGGGAATGTGGCGGCGCGGTGGGGACGCGCAGTTTCACTAGGGTTTTTTTGGGCGGAGCGGTAAGAAGTAAAACCAACACTGTCTTCGTCGGCCCAAAAAACCGACGAAATCCCAAGCCGTCCATTAGCTGCACGCCACGTGTGCATCTGGGGCAGAGGAAGCATTTTCGTCGGCCCATACGGCCGACGAAATAAGGCGCCGTCCACTAGTCCCCTGACACATGTCAAGCCTATTTTCATCGGCCTTATAGGCCGACGAAATGCTGCCACGTTTCGTTTTACCCGTCCACCCGCCGATGGATTGCCATTAGTTTCGTCGGCTTTTCAAAACCGGCCGATGAAAATATAAAAAAAAACAACCTTAGGCGCTATTTGTGGCCTTGGTTTCGTCGGCTATCTTGTGAAAATGCTTTAATTTTCGTCGGTTTATCCTATGCCGACGAAAATGTGGGTACTAATTCATTGGCTGACTTTTGGCCGACGAAAAAAATTTCAGCCAACGAAAAACAAATGGTTTCCTGTAGTGTAACTCGGCATCATCCTCTCCTCTAGTGCTCAAGCTCGCACCATATGACGGAGCCTCAAGAGTCTATTCCGCAACAACAAGACATCTTGTGCTTTGTCGCTCAAAGCCAAGTTCCGAAACTTGGCTCAAGGCGACCTCTCCATCCTCGTCTACTCCCAGATGCTGAAGCGCAATGCCAACGTCCTCGCCAAGATTGATCAACCGACCAATAAGGACATTCTTCTTCTCACCCTTCTCCTTGGCCTCAACGACACCTTCTGCAACATCACCACCATCATCAAGATGACTTGAAGTCATTGTTTCCATCCTTTCTTGAGGTGCGCTCCATGCTTCTTGGAGGACGTTGATCTCAAGATAGCCAAACCTAGAGTCGCCTCCACCAACTCCAACCCCGAGCCACCCAGCTCATCTTCTTCATCCTCGTCTAGCTGAGGCAACTCCAACAACGGCCGCAACAAGTCCAAGAATAGGCCCCACAACAACTACAATGGCCAAGGCAACTCCCCCGCTATCACGTCATTCTTCAATCACTAGACAAGGACCTTCTAGATGTGGGCGGCCGGCCATGGCTCCATGCCGCGCCCCAGGCAATTCTCCATCACACCTGGCATCCTCAGCGCGGGAATGCCAAGCATCCTTGGTACGCGTTTGAGTGCACCACAAGCTCACTTCACCGCAGTGTTGCCGGCCCCCTGCACCAACTCATTGTCTTGGGACTAGGCGTCCCTCATCCAAGCGATGAACGCTTTGTCCATATAGCCACCCTCTAGCTCCAATTAGTACATGGACTCGAGCGCCTTGTCGCACCTCACCGACTCTATCTCTTTCTATCCCAATCCCACTCTTTCCACCCAAGTCGTTGTTGGTAACGGCTCTCTCCCCCTATCAATGCCATTGGTCAGACTTCTTTTTCCTTCACCACTCAACCTCTCTCTCTTCAATGTCTTGGTCTCACCAAATATCATTAAAAATCTCAATTCCAATAAAAAATTTACCAAGGATAATCTCTGTTCTATTGAGTTTGACCTTTTTGGTATTTCTGTGAAGGATCTCTAGACCAGGACCATGATTCATAGGTGTAATAGCTCGGGTAATCTCTACCGGTTCCTTTTGGCGTCCACACCCCTACCCTCATGCACTTGTTGCTTCATCCTACTCCGAGACAAGTTGGCACTAACGCCTAGGCCACATCGGCGACCAAGCTTTTTCTCGCTTATGCTGTTCCGCTGTTATTTCCTTTGACAAAAATAAAATTAACACGCCCCTCTGTTATGCGTGCCAATTAGGATGACATGGCCATCTACCTTTTTCAAACCCTTCATCAAGAACAAGCAAACATTTTGGGTTAATCCATTGTGATTTGTGGACATCCCTTGTGATGAGTATCTTAGGTTTTAAGTATTATCTTGTGTGTCTTGATAATTTTATTCATTACATGTGGACTTTTCTGCTCAAACTCAAGTATGACACCTTCCCGAGTTTCAAACACTTTCATGCCTATGTCTAAACTCAGTTTGGTGGTCTCATTCGACATATTCGATGTGATAATGGTCGTGAATTTGACAATTCTGTAGCTCGCTCTTTCTTGCTCACACGTGGTATTTAGCTAGGTCTCTCCTGCCCTTACCCTTCACCACAAAACGGTAAAGTTGAACGTGTCATTCGCACGTACCACCAATAATATCATGTGTTCCCTCATGTTTCAAGCTTCCATTCCTCTTTCATACTAGGTTGAAGTCATTCATACAACTATATATCTTCTCAATCGACATCCTACCAAAACTCTACAACACTCTACGCCCTTTCAAATGCTGTTTGGCTCTCCACCTTCTTACAACCATCTTCGCGTGTTTGGTTGCCAATGTACCCCAAAACCTCATTTACCATGCCACAAACTCATACCATGTTCTGCCGAATGTGTCTTTCTCGGTTATACGGCTAATCACAAAGGCTATCGGTGATTGGTCTTGGCCACAAACCGCATTATCATCTCTCAGTATGTTGTGTTCAATGAACTAATATTTCCCTTTATGACAAGGTCTCCACCTTCCGCATCCGCATACTCTTTTTTTATGCAGAAGATCCAACACTGCCTCCCATGCCAGCGCCCCATCATTGGTACGCCCTATGACCCCGGGGACTACGCCGCACGTACGGATAGTGGGCCCTACACCTCACACGTGATTGAAGACCACATGCCCAACGTCTCTGTCTCTCATGAAATGCACGTTTCGAAGGACACCACGTTCGCTGATCACGGAGGCTAGGCCCCTCAAGTGGGAGACTGCATCTGCACCACCTTGCCAACAGTGAACCCCACTCTCCTACCCTGTGATTGATGACGAGAGTGGTTTCCATGTCCCTCGTGCGATGCACTTCCATGGGGAAACCGTGTCCGCTAACCACAAGCCCTACTCCCGTGTGACGTGCATTCCTTAGGATGTCGTGTTCATTGGGAATCATGTGTCCCATGATTGTGGCACCACAAATCCCGCAGTCGGCGCCCGTATCCCTAGAGAATACGTGGAAACTTCATATAGAATGTTTCCCGCGCCTCACGCGTCATGCATGCCACCCGAGCCTAAGCTATGTACACAAATAACAAACTCTCATCCAATGATCATTGTGGCCAAGAGGGTATTCATGTACCCAAGAGAGTTTTTGACCTCAACACCACCGTCGTCAGAGTCTTCCCTCAACCGAAGACCTACCGCAGTTCTCCCAATGATGTCATTTGGTGTGCTGCGATGACCGAGGAGTTCACCACCCTTAACATCATCTAGACTCCGTCAAGTGGATCTACCACCACAGCACGACTCAAATGGCACCCTCTCCCAACAAGGTTCGTTAGGTCTTATGCGGGTTTTCTCGACAACTCGGCCTCGACTACGACAAAACCTTTCGTCCTGTTATCGAGCCTACCACTATTCAGGTGGTTCTCTTCTTTGCAGTCTGCAACAGTTGGCCTACTTATCAGTTAGAAAGGGTGTAATCTAATCGGATTCGGATCGGATATCACTTAAATCATATCCGGATTTGTTGAACCTTTTTAGATACAAAGTTGGAGTCAAATTGAATATTCATTTAGTGGGAGAGGATACAAATAATAATCAAATTCTCTCTCCTCTACCACATATTACAATGGTTTTTACCTAATTCAAAGCTACACATTGAAACACCACATATTCTTGAAAGTACACATGTTCAATATAAATACAACGCAAGTTAAACATGAATACAACAGCCTAACAACCATCAACCTCTCAAAATGAATATGGTGCACAATATTTTTTTTTTGGATATTTCAGATTTTCCAAATCCAAGATATCGTCTAAATCTCAAACTATATCTTAATCCGAATCCAAAATTCCAATTTTGGATAATTCCAAATTTGAATCCAAAAATTTGAGCAGTTGCCAAAAACAATATCAAATGTGCTAGTTATCAAATTCAGTGAGTAGATATTTGAAAATATCCGAAATCCGATTACACCCTATCAATTAGACATCAAGAACACCTTCCGAAACGGCATCCTCATCGAGACAGTCTACTGTCAGTAGCCATCCAACTTCAAGGACTCTGACAAGCCACATCACGTCTGCTATCTCACCAAGTCATTGTATGGGCTCAACAGGCTCCTTGATCTTGGTACAGTCAATTCAAGTCCTTCATCCTTTCAACTAGCTTCAGTGTTTGCAAGTTGGACTCATCCTATTTTCATCTACCACAATGGTCACGAGGTCGCCTACATGCTATTATATGTTGTTGGCATCCTGCTTAATTACTACACCAACTCCTTCCTTGCTCCAGAAGGTCATTGCTTCTCTCCAAAGTGAGTTCACAATGTCTGACTTGGACCCATTCTTGCAATCTATATATGTCGCAATCCAAGCGGTCTCTTTCTCTCTCAAGAAAAGTATGCAGCTAAGATACTGCAGCGTACCAACATGACTCAATGTAACCCCTGTGCTACTCCCATAGAAGCCTTGTCCAAGCAATCTACGACTGTCGGCAACCTAGTCCCCAATCGAACTCTATACCTCAGTCTCGCTAGTGCTCTTCAGTATCTCGCCTTCACCTGTCTACCTATGCCGTTCAAGAAGTGTGTCTCCATTTGCATGATCTACGTGAGCAACACTTCTAGCTGATCAAGCATATCTTGTGGTATGTCAAGGGCACCATGAGCTATGGTCTACAGCTTACACGAGGACCTTCTCACGACCTTGTCGGCTACTCTGACGTCGACTGGATTGGCTGACCTGACACCTCCCGCTACTATGTGTTTCTTTAGTGACAGTCTCGTTTCCTGGTCCTCCATGCGGCAACACATTGTGTCCCGCTCAAGTGCCGAAGCTGAGTACCGAGGCGTTGCCAATGCAATCGCCAAGGCTTGTTGGCTGCGCCAGCTTCTTTTTGAACTCCACCAACCTCTTCGGAAGGCCATTGTCGTCTACCACGACAAGAGCAGGGCAGTCTACCTCTCCATCAATCCGGTTCAGCACTAGCATATCAAACATGTGGAGATTGACTTGTACTTTTCTGTGAGCGCGTTGTTCTCGGTGATGTCCGTGTTCTTCATGTGCCAACATCTCTCATACGCTGACATCTGCACAAAAGAAGTGTTGACTGCAGTCTTCACTGATTTGTGCTACAATCTCAAAGTTCCGTGCTAACCCCGACTAACACTTTGGGGAGTTGTTGGAATATTTGTATAGAATATAGTGTAATCTTTGTATTCCTTATTTGCATAATAGGCTAGGATAGGATAGGATCTCTTGATATACGGTGTACTCCTCGTATTTCTTATTTGCAGGATATGATAAGATCCATTGATTGGCTCGGCCTCCACCCTGTGCTATGTAAGGCATGTCAATAAACAGTGTGATCTAGCGTCAATGACATTACCGGCTTCGTTGAGAGTAATCCCGATGCATGGGTTTGCACGGCCGGAGCAGTACTAGTCCATAGAAGAAAAGCAGGGTAGTAATCCCAAAAGAAGTAAACTTAAAGAGAGTACGGTGCGGATGGAGTCGTGGTGTGGAGAGACAAAAGAAGAGACCGGTCAGCATGCAACGGCACACAGACACAGCTAGCGGCCGACCAGCACAAGCTAAAGCAGCAGCTGCTGCAGAGAGAGAGAGAGAGAAGCACATTGCAGAGGGAGGAGAGAGAGAGATGCCATGGATGGATGCTAGTGCTACATAAGCTGCTGCGTAGCCTGGGGTGTAGCGCGCGCTTGGTGAGGAGGTACTAGCCAATAGTAGGGTAGTGCACGCCGCATGCAGAGGCAGAGGCAGAGGCAGCTGCTGCGTTTCTCCGACGCAGGAACACGAAAGCAGAGAGGCAGCAGGTAGACAAACCAAACCCCCCCTCCTCGTCGTCTCGTCTCCTTCCTCGGCCCACTGGACGCTCCGGGTCTCCAACCCCGCCGTCAGATCCATATAAATACGCTGCGATTGCAGCACTCCTCGCTCCCTGATCTCAAGAGAAGCAGCAGCAGCAGCAGCAGGTAGAAGAGGAAGATGCTGGCCTGCATCGCCTGCGTCAAAGAAGGCGGCGGCGGCCGGGAGGAGGACGCCGCGCGCTCGGGCTCAGCCGCCGGCGCCGGCGATACCCCGACCTGCAGGGACCCCGTCAAGTCTCTCACCTCCCAGGTTGGTTCCCCGCTCCCCCTACCCGTTTCTTGTCCCGGTGCTCTGTTTTCTTTCCATCTCTGCACCATTCCATCGATGCAGAGAAATGCAGCTTATTACTAGTTGAACAGAGGAGATCATGCAGATAGTAAGAACAGGTTTAGATGGATCTTCAACTTGCAAGAAACAGAGTAGCTAGACAATAGAGTGTAGTATAGAAATACTGTCAGCATGAGTAAAAATTAGATTTTTCTTTTTTGTTTTGGGGTTTTGTTAGGCAAAATTAAACTAGAGCGGAGCCATGATGATGGATGATGGCAGTGGCAAGCAGTAGTAGTAATCAGTGGGGCGTGGGCGTGGCGTCGCTTTCCATCCTATCGCATCGCATTGGCATGCGTTCTTCTACTGCTGCTCTCCTTCACTGAACCCTTGTTCCAAGCAGCAGCAAGCTAGTACCCAGACGACGACGGAGTGTGAGACCGACCGACCATCGCAGGGAGGGAGGCAGAGCGCGCTCTCTCTCTCTCGTCACGGCTACCGAGGCGGGGAGCAAGGTGGGGGCCAACGGCCATGGATGCACGGTGGGCCACGTGTCGGCACCCGGACCGAATCATGGCAGCCTGATGCTGCTGCTGCTTCTCTTCTTTTCTTCCCTGCTCCACTGCACTGCATGAGACTGTAGGCGCCAATCCCGAGCAATCCTGCGCTACAGTGCACACGCAGCAGCACCAAGCAGAGGACAGCTTGGGAGCATCAATGGCGCATTCCTTTCTCTCTTCCTCGTCTTCTTTAATCTAATCCGATCAGGATCAGGCAGCGAGGAGATCGATGCCGCTAGGCTATGCTCTGCCAAAAAGAAGACATCTATCTTCTCTTTCGGCAAAGCGATCAAGCACGAGCAGGCAGACTGCACATTGCTTCTTTTCTTTTCTTTTCTTTTCTCTTTTTGTTAATATATGCTTGTGGAAATAGAATACTACAACCTGAACACAAGCATGCATTCAAGTTCAAAGGCCATAGCGCGCCTTTCCCTGTTTCGTTTCGCTGGGATTTAAATACATGTTCAGGTTTCTCAGTTCAGCTGACAATGCTGATACTAATCCATGGCTGCCAACAATACAAAATGAAGTATGGAAATCTAATGGCCAAAGTGAAAAGCATTTCCAGTGTTGAAGTCTCTAATTATAATCCACATAAAAGTGTTACATTTTCATCAGCAGTATCCAGTGAACTGCTTGTCATATCATCCCTTCCATTCATCAAAGTCCTCAAAGACTAGCTGTAAGAAGAACACTGCTTATCACTCTGAAAATTCTGATAGAAGTAGATGGCCGCTTTTACTGCTTCCCCTGGGGTAATAGGGTAGAGAGAAGCAGATGAAGAAACAGGCTGTGCTCCATATTTATGCTAGCCCAACAATTATTGAAGCGTGTGCACTAGTGCACTAGTGGATTCCCTACAGTAAGATCTTCAAATTGGACTAGGCAAAGATGGTCAAAATGAGGAGACAGAGTGTGTAGGCTGTGGCTGCCCTGGTGGATATCACCTTTCACTTTGTGTCATTTCCTTTCTTCCCTCCTTGGGGAGAGATCCTGGAACAAAGCAGAGCACAGGTGCACCATGAATGAAGTATCTATATCTATATGCTGTTCCTGGGCGGTGTTCCAGCTTCCTTACAAAGAGTGGCCATGGGCTGTTACCTTGTTCTTTTGTGATAAAGAAGCTTTGAGCTTCAGCTTCCTAAGGCTCCATGTCTTTGTTTTTCTTATTTCCCTCTCTTTTTTGGACAGTAAAGTGTGTAGATGTGTTCAAATGGGATTGATATAAGGATGGGTTCCTAGCAGCTTTCTCAAAAGGAGAGATTGGTGGCGCAATGCAGATTGGAAAGAGACCCCATGGATGGATGGCAACGTTGCATTGCTGCTTGCAGTTGCAACCAGCAGCACGGCAAGAATCCGAGTGTGGGGATCTTCAATTTATTTTAGCTTCACAAAAGAGGCCAGGCCTGAAAAGATGAGTTGTATCATCAAAGGGGGGAAATTTAAAATAAACTGTAGATGAAACATACAGGTGGCTGAGTAAACAACATGGTACAGAATAATAGAAGTATGTGGTCAAAGAAGAAATGGCAGTGAATCCATCCTTGTTTCAAGTGGCCCTTGTTACTGCAGAGCAAAACAACAAATGGCTGCTCCATCCAGGAGCTGATTCTGTTTGTTTCCTTACCTCATGGTAGAACAAGAATCTACCACATAGTAGTAGCACCTAGTGTGAAAACGGCTATTCAAGTCTGTGTGAGCAACATGACATATGGTGCAGTCTGAACCGAATAAAGATTGCTAAATGATCTTTGAAAATGTCATTGTCTGACCCCTAAAGGGGCAGCAGCTGCATTATCTTAGCATTCATGTTTGACTGGAGTCGTCAGTACATACACTAGCTCCACTGGTACTACTAGTCTGAGTTGAATGTTGAGACAGATTTGCCTATGCATAATGGCTAATGCAGATAGGTGCAAGATGATAGGTTGCAAGAAACCAGCTAGATCACAAATTTCCTGAAATTCTTCTAGAACTAGTGAAAAACTGTGTGGTAGGCAGCACTAAAATCAGCCCAGAAATGCTGAGCCCAAACCAACAAGTGCAATGCAAAGCTTAAATGTAGCAGTTATCTGTGTGTTAACCCTGTTACATTTTCTGCATGTATGTATATATGTGTGTGTCTATCTATCTATCTATCTATCTATCTATATATATATATATATATATATATATATATATATGAAAGTCTGCATGAATATATATAGTTTCGGAGGAGACAAAATTCTGCATGATGTACATGTAGTCATGTACTGGTCTTGGTGGTGAGATTGATTAGTTGGTACTAATCCATCCAGTTGGCATGTAGCTTGAGCTTGACCAACAACTGTAGCTAGTTGATTCCATGATGGTAATGTGTCGATCGCTGCAGCTCAAGGACATGGTGCTGAAGCTGTCGGGGTCGGGGACCCACCGGCAGGGCCACAAGCGCGGCGGCTCGCCTCCGCCGAAGGGCCGGACGACCTCGCTCTACCGCAGCGGCTACTACCGGCCGGGCGTGGTGCAGGACGACATGGCGGTGCCCCCGGCGACATACCTGGGCGGCGGCACGGGCACGTCGAGCTCGAGCTCGACTCCGGCGTGGGAGGCGGCGCGGCCGGAGGGCGAGGCGAGAGAGTGGATGGCGCAGGTGGAGCCGGGCGTGCAGATCACGTTCGTGTCCCTCCCCGGCGGCGCCGGCAACGATCTGAAGCGCATCCGCTTCAGCCGGGAGATGTACGACAAATGGCAGGCGCAGAAGTGGTGGGGCGAGAATAACGAGCGCATCATGGAGCTCTACAACGTCCGCCGCTTCAGCCGCCAAGTGCTCCCCACGCCGCCGCGCTCCGACGACGGCGAGGTCAGTCCGGTCGCTGCTTACTACCCTACTCACAAATGGCCATGGCATTCTCCTCACAAGCGTCGATCTCTGTCTGCTGTGATCAGCAGAGGGAATCGTTCTACTCCCAAGCGGGGTCTGCGAGCGCGAGGGGGAGCCCCGCCGCAACCCCGGACAGCGGCATCACCTGGGGCGCGAGCGCCCGCCCGCCGCCGCCCGCAGCCGCGCGCCAGCACAGCTTCCGCCCGCTGTCACCGCCGCCGCCGTCCTCGTCGAACGGCGCCGGCAAGAGCCCCGTCTCCGACGCCGTCGACGCGGCCAGGATGACCACGGCCTCGTCCATTAGCAACGCCAGCGAGCTGGAGGTCACCGAGTGGGTCATCCAGGACGAGCCCGGCGTCTACATCACCGTCAGGGAGCTCCCCGACGGCACCAGGGAGCTCCGCCGCGTCCGCTTCAGGTCATGGCGCGGTAACTACATTCCATTGTTGATCTCCTACCGCATCCATCCACTGACACTTCTTGATTTCGCAGCCGCGAGAGGTTCGCAGAGCTGAATGCGAAGCTGTGGTGGGAGGAGAACAAGGAGAGGATACAGACACAGTACCTCTAGAGTTTGCTGCATCTGCATGACTTTTGGTAAATCTCAGGCTTCTTGGGCTCAATCATCTTTGGTGTACTCTGTGCAAGGAGGGGAAAAAAGTATATTTATTTTACATGGGTATATAGAGTCAATCTGTGTTTCAAGCTGGGAAAGAAATGTTTAGGGCACTGGCTGTACGATGTTAAAGCTCCACACATCACATCCTTGAGCATGTTTAATCCTCATTTTGCAAGTAATGCCTAATATCTTATATCAGTTTCTGCTCTTGCAGCTGCTAGTCTTGTTAAATTTTCGCTACAGGGAACAATCATACAGCAACAACAGAAACCAGTCTACTGGCATTGCCATGTGGCATGTTGGTCCAACAATTACCAATGTACATAGATCAGTAATTATAGACAAACAAGATTGGTGCAGTTCAGTCCATCCAAGAATTGTGCTAGCAAGATACATTATTTAGAATCCATCGAAATGATAAGCACACACCTGTACACAATTGCTAACCAAATGAACTACGGGCAGTCATGTAGCCACTGGCCACTGCAAGATGATCAACTTCTATTTGCATAGTAATGTAGGGCCACTGCTAATATGACAACAGATATGTTAATCCAATGTGCAGTATACGACTGGATGCCTCTGTTTCATGCAATCTCCTGCACCCCTGTCCTCATAATTTTTAACAGAAATCCAGGTAAATGTGAAGAGAAGTGATCCAGACCATGATCAAATTCCATGTCAAAACTGGATACCGAGAGGAATCAGAGATAAATTAGTTGAAACTGTCATTTGACAGTAAATCCTCTCTGTTTCTCCTTTGATCAAAAACCAAACACAGTCAGTCTTATATCACTTCTCTTCATATTTGTTAACGCTTCCAAGAATACCAACTCAGACCAAGGGGCATCATCACTTCACATGCCAAACTTGCACACGGTAATTTACCTGATGAAGGTGTGCCAATGAGTTGCACACAGCGATGCTGCAGTCACTATAATAATCATGAGAGCAACGAAGACCTCCACTCCACAGCAGCAGTACTCATCGAACAGAAGAAGCATAGGGAGACAGAAAGAACTCCCTTATGCGGGATGCACCATCCCTTGCCAACATGCCCTCAAGGTCTCCCAGAATTCTTGCTAACCAAATCTCTAGGCTTCGCTGGATTTCCTTGAAGTTGTTCCTAATTGAACTTAGTGCTCTTCTTGTGCTCATTTTGGCTTCGGCTGTCAGCTCATCACCAAAGCTGCCTTTTGCAGTTTCTGCTTGCAGTGTACTGAGCTTCTGCCTTGTTTCAGTTGCTCGGTGCTGAAGGTGGAATGCTTCCAGCAAGTACTCTGTTTGCCGCTGAGTTCTGAACTCTGAGCTGAGGGTTGAATCACAAGGGTCACTTGTTTGCTGCCCAAATAGATATAGGTTAGTTCCTGAGTGGGATAAAGATGCGAGCAGTACCAAATAGCAACCCTAAGCGGGGAAAAAAAGTAGATTTAAGAAATAAGACCATGGTTGCATTAGGATACCACCAAACTGAGCCAGGAAAAAGGCACTTCAGTGAAGCACGGTTTTCACTAACCAAAAACGAATTAATTTATTATAGTCAGAAAGGCAGAAGCCTTGCTCTTTTAGGAGTATGAACTACTGTAATACCCAGATGATTCCAGGCATGCCTTTATCAATGCAACTCAGATGTCACATGAATGTTTACATCATATCAATGTTGGATGGTGTATTACAAATAAGGTATGCAGTACTGTCAGCATAGCCAGGTTATAGGCTAGAAATGACAGAGCTAATTAAGCAGATGTCATGTTAGATGAGAAGACCTACCATTCGTTTGCACAGATCATCAATCTTTGCAGCAAGAGTTTGGTATCTTTTCACTTGCTTTCTCATCACCAATGGGATCTTGGATAAATCTCCATTTCCAACCTTTTCCAGATTAATTAACTCCTGCTCGAGCAGCCGAAGCTTTGCAGGAACTCCTGATGATTCCACATCCACCTTCCAAGGTGATTCTCTCCTGTTAAACAAAGATGGCTTAGAGAAGGCAAACGATGAGTAGCATTTATTCCATTAATAGTTCACAAAGCCATGTGCTTCAGTTAAATAGTTACCGTGGTACAACATGCTTTGTGCTGTACGTTGACTCAACTGATTCGTACTTCAGGTCCTACAAGATGCAAGTTATAAAAAATATGAGTAATACACATAAAAATGAACCAAATAGTTCATTATTTAAATTATCAATATCAACAGTCCATCAGATCTTCAAATTCGATGTCACCTTTTGTTTCTCTTTTATTTTCATCAAAGTTATTTATATGCACAAAGTCCCACAGTAACACATGGGGGCATCGGTTTTTAGTACATAGTATAGGAAACTGCAGAATAAAACATCATTCAGTGCTTGTTGACAGTTTCCAGCACAGGTTGACCACAATTAGATCATATGGAATCACCCCAGAGCTTTAAATTATGTGGAAATCATCAAATTTTAATCATCTAAATCTAAACTCCTTACAAAAATGTAAACAAGGAAAATTTTAAGATAAAATATTGTTGATACAATAAACTTTATATATGAAGGGCAGTAATTCGTGTACTTTTAAATGACACCACAATCAGCAACATGTAGGTGGTTGCCCACCTAACCCCAACTTGTCATACGTAAAAGGAAGAAATAAAACTCACATCAACTAAACAGTCACCTGAATGAAATAGCATCACCTAGATAAGTCATCCTTTTAACTGAGTTGACTGGTTGTATCCAAGTAGGGATGAAAGTGGTCCAGATAATATCTGTCCCGACCTAGATACGTATCCGGTTTTTTGTTAATATGGGAGCCATTTTTCTATCCGGGTAATTGTCCGGGTTACATAACCGGATATGGATTCAGATCCAGGGCAAAGGTTATCCGACGGATCCGTATACCCACAGGAAATATCCGGATACAACTATTCGGATACCTAGATTAGCCCCTCAGCCGGTCGGCATGTGGTCCCAACTGCCCCCTGTGCCACCCCGCTTCAATTTCTAGTGTTCTAATGCATGTGCTTCTCTGTTGATACCCAAGGTGGGATTATTCCCAGCCAAACTAAGCAGGCAGTGGCCGCTAGCACCATGCATTGCCAGAGAACTAAGCAGGCAATGGCAGCTAGCGCCATGCATTGCCAACCCACGGCCCATGAGCATAGCTAATGCCATCGCTCGCTCATTCCTTGGAATCCTTGGCTCGGCCTGGCGCAGGTGCACAGCGCCCTAGCCACAAATTCATTCATGCATGCTGCAAGCCTGCATGCATGGGACGAACAGGCAGTAGTCAGTAGGCGGTGCATGCCGCGTAGTGTTGTATTATGTGTGTATGAGTACTAGCACATACTCATATATATATATATATATATATATATATATATATATATATATATATATATATTTGTTGTAATATGTGTGTGAAAGTACAAAGTGTTGCATTATGCACAAATATAATGGATGTCTTATATTTAGGGTACATCATACCAATTTTGCCAAGAAACTAGTAAAATATGGTAAAATCAAGTTTTGGGTCCGTATCCGATCTGGATCCATATCCGGATCGAATCTGTATCCGACACTATCTAGATCCAGACCCGGATCCGGTAAAAAATATGGGACAGATATGGGATGACCCCTATCCAATCCAGATCCGGTATGTTTCCACCCCTATATCCAAGTGAGAACAAAGGTTAACGTCGAATAGTTGACTCCAGTTGTAATGTTGCGACTGGGACCAGTAAAACAAAGCATAAGTATGGCAAGCAGACCACATTGTAGAAAATTATGTACCCTCCCTCCTTCCCTCACTCAGGAAATATTTAAATCAAAATAGTATGTAGCAACTCACTTAAACGTGGATACTCAGTTGAAATTGTAGGAGTAAATCAGAAGCTAATGTTTTTAGTTCAGGTGGATTTATTTGATCCACCTATTTATGCTAGTTAGTAGCGTAACTACATATTTAGTCATAAAAGGAAGGTAAGAATAGGCACTTTGGTAGTGGTTTATGTACCCTTTAAGTCTTAACCATGTGCCGAACCTTTTGCATAAGAAAGAAGCATAAGGCCAAAAGACTATGACATTATTACAAGAAAAGCAGAGGGCAAAAAAACTCGATGGGTTTTCTTATCTTTTTTATCACACGGTAACTAAGGCCAGCCTGTGACAACTTTTGTGCAGCATTCATCTTTCAGGGCCACTCGCATGAGCAACAACAGGAAGCCTGTGGCTGTGATGATATATCTTGGACTGGACCAGATGAGATTCAGGTACCTTTGTTGCATGCAGGGTTACCCCACAATACAAGTATTGGGATTCCAATTGATCCATGGGTCTATCAAAGTGGTTGTTTGTCCGTTCTATTCTGCAACAAGCATGGCATTGTCCATGGAGGTTCAGGGTATCACTCATGGAAAAATGTGTATGCAGAGCTACCACAAGATGGTGCATCTAGCTAGCATCAACCAAAGCAAACCGATGGGGTAATAATAAGTGGAGACAGTATGGAGTATTGGCAAAATCCCACTGCTACTAAACTCTACTCAAGGGGCAAAGAACAGAAATGGGACTAGAGTGTAACAAATTGAACTGCCGTGAAGATTTGTATGGCAAAAACTTTTAGTAAGGCTTAGTAAGATTTCTATGGCAAAAACTTTTAGTAAGGCTTAGTGGCTTACTATTACATTTGTAGGAGTATTATTCAAAACGGTCCATGATATCTAACAGTAACATTAATTTTGCCAAATGTGTTAAAACTATGCAGATATCAAGCTAAAAGGCAATCCATTATGTTTGTGTCCTTCAAAGTAAAAAATGCAAGCTTTAACCACACAGAGGTAGCATAGCAACACAACAAAGAAGAGGTCAGTGAGAGAAAGTGGTGGTGTTGCAACTTTTTGTCGTCTCACCTGCCACCCTTTTGATCGCTCCACCCAAGGCGGCATTCCCGACGCCACGGAAGCCGCCGCCGCCGCCGTGTAGAAGTCATCGCCAAAACCCTCCTCCTGCTGCCGCTGCTGAGCGTAGAGAGCCGCGGCTGCAGCCAGGGCCTCCGTGTCGGTCTCGCCACCGCACGTGTCGGCTGGATCCAACGGCGAGGCCACCGGCTGCTGCTCCGCATCCCGCCCGTCGGGTTCCTCCTCGCTGCCGCGGAGGTCGGCGTCAGCGGGGCGCGTTGCTCCCAGGAGCGCGGAGAGGAGGTCGTCGCGCTCTGCGGCCTCGCACTCGAGCCGCTCGACGCGGGCCCGTAGCACCGCGGCCTCGGCCTCGGCCTCGGCGAGCCGCGTGCGGAAGGAGGTCGCCTCGTCTGCGGCGGCCGCGGCTCGCGCGAGTAGTCGGCGCTCGGCTTCCATCCAGGCGGCGCGGTGGCCGGCGAAGATCTCGGCAGCGCGGGCGTTGGCCCGGGCGTCCTCGCGGCGTCGCGCGCGCAGCTGGCGGAGCTGGTCCTCGGCGGCCAGGAGGCGCGCCGCAAGGATGCGGCCGCGCGACTGCAGCGAGGCGAGGTGGCGCGCCCCGGGGCCGCCGGCAGGGAGGGAGGCGAGGAAGAGCGCGAAGCTGAGGCCGAGGTAGGTGGCAAGGGCCTCTCCGCCAGCAGCGGCCTCCTGCGGCGGCGGCGGCGGCGAGGACTTGGACGTGAGCGTAGTGGCCGGGTCGGCCGCCATTTGGGAGAAGGCTAGAGAGAGAAGGAGAGGGCGTAGTGGAGGAGGGGGGAGAGAGAGAGAGACGAAGGGAGTGGGTGTGCCTGGGGCTGGGGCTGGGAAGGTGTGAATCTAGGGCCATGTGCAAGGGTTTTAAATGGGTCGGGAAGGAGAAGGGAGGCGCTCTGACGGAAATGCCCCCCGCGCGATCGAGTCGCTGTCGTGTGGGCCCTCCCGTCCCGCGATGCCATTGTCTGACTCTGATGACTCATGATAAGGATAGTTATTAGCTTCGCCTTGTCGGGTAGGGATCATCCGCTACGCAAATTTGTTAATTATGAAAAGAAGATTTTTAAAAGAAAGTGAACGATGTATATTTTTTATAAACTTAGACTCACGCTAACTTAGATCGGGAGCTTGTTCGTGAGAGCATCTCCAGCTATAGCTATAAAATACTGGTTATTTGACTTTTTAGAATAGAGCTACTGTTGGGGAAACTTTTTTTTTGGAGGATGCAATGTAAAGCGTAAAGTAATTTTAGATGATGAAAAGAATAATTTAGAGAGTATGGTTAATAATGTTATAGAAGAGAGATTATAGAGTAGTTATTGGAGAAGCACTAACACGTTATCTCACTTACCACTAGGGATGGCAACGGGGTATTCCCCACCGGGGAGTGCCTCCCTATCCCTGTCCCTGCGATCTGAAATTTTCCCTTTCCTCGTCCCCGTTCCCCAACTCGGAGAAGAAAATCCCCCGTTGCCATCCCCGTTCGGGTATCGGGGCCCCGTCGGGGACCCATCCCCTCAAAAATTTCACACAAGAGAAAAGCTCTTATAGCTATTTTAACTCTAAAATCATATCAACAGGTAAGGAAAAAAAGAATGCATGCATTCATTGAAGATTATGTTGTCCCGTTTATGAAAATGTGAATATGATGGGATAGAGAATATGTTTACAATCTAACAATTAAATTGGACTAAACTAAATTCGGGTCCCCAACCGAGTCCCCGCGGAGAAAAAAAATTCCCCGTCCCCGTCCCCGCCATCCCTGACGGGGGAATGATTTTCTCCGTTTCCATCCCCGCGGGGGACGATTTCTTCCCTTACCTATCATCCCCTAATAGAGGAATTCCCCGTCGGAAATCAGGGAACGGGTCCCCATTGCCACCCCTACTTATCACACATACTGCCCATTCCTTCGGGAATTATGTTAGGAGGAAATAACAGGACACCCACCCGAGCTAGATGTCAAACGCGGTGACCTACATGACCCGATGGGTTTGGGTCTTATTTTGGATCCGTGGGTATTGAAAGAAGAAAAAAATTCCATCCCAATTTTAGCCTGGTTGGCTCAACTTGCCACTCGCATTTGCAGCCCACTGCCACCCACTTTAACCCTAGCTAGCCATAAATCTTCCATCTCCCCCTTCACTCCCTCTGTATTCTTCAGCTGGCACCGTCCTGCCCCTCCCTCTCCCTCCCCGCAGCACGCAATGGCATCGATAGCCCCTTTGGCGTGGTGCTCCCTTCTTGCATGGCGTTCCCACTGACGCGGCATGTCCTTTATGCTCAAGTGCAGCACACTGGGTGACATCCTTGTGGTTCCTTGACAACCCCTCGCCTCCCACCTATGCAGTCGCCGCCCATGTGGCTTCTCTTTACGGCATGCCTCCACCTCACCTCCACCGTCCTAAGCAGCGGCGGCAACCTACCTAACGACTCCACCTCACATGACATCATCCAAAGCGACGGGGAGCTTTGATGTGGCCTCCCCCATCCTCGACCATGGCATCCAGTGGCAGCATCCATGGCGGCATACTCCCTTTCTCGATGTCCACAGCGGTGTTCCTCACTCACGATAGTGTCCCCTCTCAAATCTAGGGGACCAACCAGGTACCTATTTCAGGGTTAGATTTGGGTCTCACTTTAGACCCACGAAGTATTTCAGCTCCAGGTTTGGGTAGCAAGTTCGGGTCTTGGGATTAGATCCTGTTGTGAACAATGCAGTATAAGCAAGATAATTAAATAATTCACATAAAGTACAGCAGGTAGAAAATGCAAGCAGGTAATAGCAAGTATCATGTATTCTTCAAATTTGACATGAGGAGCACATAAACACATGATAAAGACATATACCAATGCTGCCAAAGGAATAAAACCAGCATAGAATCTCATGGTTTTATTCATACTAGTGTTCTCAGATTGCAAATTGGGGTTGCTAACAAAGTTAGCCATCCAACAACAATTTGAGCTTAATATCACAGGGTTAATAAATTGAACTTAGAGCTAAGATCAAAGAAGTGGTGCACTGCTTAAGGTCTAGATTATATAATCTCAAATGTGACAAGAATAATGACAGTTTGGACAGCTAAACAAATTCTACAAGATAGATTAGGAAATCGGTGTTGTTCACCCGAATCAGTCCCAAACAAAACCACAATTATGCAAAGAACAAGATGTAACTAGCGAGTATAAAAGATGCAGATTTCCCAATTGGAAATTCACAACAACTAGTTATCTTTCTTAAGATTCAAAGCATAAACAGTGGTAGAAACTTATCACATGAATGGACCATTAAGCGGTGCTAACAACATATCACAATAGCTCTAAATCAATTCATTTAACATCTCAAACTATGCAATCATCATCGAACATCTATAAGCCCACAAGAAACAAGCAGCATATACCCTAATCGATATTAGCCTCTATTCACGTGAATAGGTCCCCAAATACCGATTGGCCCATCGCACAAAGGTGAATGAACACTTACGATGCGTCGGATTCGAACCGACAAGTCGAGGCAAAGCGTGAAAATCATCATGCCCCGAAAACAATTTGCCGTGCTAGGAAGCACCACCGACGAAAAAAAATCGGAGATACGATGCCGCTACTCCACCATAGCCAAAGACCAAGGAAGGAGCCCGAGGAACAGAGAACACAAAGAAGAAGCTCCACAATGACCACCCCGTGGCCACGGGGACCAAATCGACGAGGTACACCACCACCACCAAAGAAGAAGACCACTCCACCGTCGCGACCAAAGACCCAGGCGTAAGAGAGGTGAGAGAGATGAGGAAAAACCAAAGAGCGAGCCGAACCGAAGCCAAGAGTCATGAGTCCACACATATAGGCGAGGGAGGAACCAACCGGGGCGAGAGACGCGGACGTCGAGGCCACGTAGCCCACGCGCCCCATCGCCCCCGAGCAAAACAACGAGCAAAACAGCCGCCGCCGCAGCCAACGGCAGGGTTCGATGAACCCTAGCCAAATGAAGCCGCATGAGCAGTGATGCTGCCTCCCTTGCCTCTTTCTTTGCTCTACACGAGCTGGGCCAAAAACCCAGCAGCCCACAAGGGCAAAAGCCCAACAGATCCAACACAGCTAGATCTAGAGGTACTCGATTCAATTGCCATCCTTAGTCACGTGGGCTCTCTCATCCCACTATGCCATTGTTTAACCCTGATGACGATGGTAAGGATAGTTAGCTTTGTCTTCTTGGGTAGGGTTTGTCTCCTACACAAATTTGTAAAAATTAAGACGAAAAGAACTTTTAAAGAAAGTTAACCATTTTTTTTAATATAAATTTGGACTCACACTCGACTCACAGATTGGAGACTCTTCCGTAACATGGTCACATGCTATCCCACTGAACACACACTGCCCATTCCTCTGAGAATTATGTCCGGAGGAAATAACGGGATACCCGGCCGAGGTAGAGCTCAAACGAGGTGGGTAAGTTGCACCCGCAGCTGTTGCCATTGAGTTCTCAAGAAAAGTTAACGAAATGGTTAGATGGAAAACGTTTGGAACAGACCTTAATTAATTCAAGCCCTTTTTTGGGGGGTTTATTGCGGTAAAAACATTGAAGAAGTTGAATTAGACGAAACTACTTCGAAGCCATTTCGACGAGTTTTTTTAAAGCTGATATTTTTAAGCTCCTGTAATTTAACCGAATAAAATGCTCTCTCGAAGCTCTTAAATCCTTTGCTTCAGCCGTTGCTGTTTCAAACGTGGGCGAAATGTGGTACCAACATGACATGTATTTTCAAATATATTGTGATGAAAAATTAAGGATTTTACACGGTAAAAGTTAACAAAAGATAGGCAGTGATCCAAGTGTTGGAGAAAACTTTGATGCATCTAGTTTTGTTGTTCCTTGTGTGGAGTGTGAGTTTTGACGCAGAAAGTTAAGTGATCAAAGTAGTCCAAAGTGCGATTACCACGGGAACATGTGCGTGGAGTGTACGAGCCTGAATGAAAAACAAAATTGTTTCACATACGAATGGAATAACAGATGAAGCTGCCGGTATGTGTCGTACGTTTCATTCACTCACTCACTCGTACGGCAACTCGGTGAATGACCAACGATTAAATACTCCACCAATACGGATCCACTATGCATGGTGCCGTTATTGCCAGGATCAGGTTAAAAAAAACGACGGTTAACCGACAAATCATGGAACCACCCCAAATTCAAAAAATCGATTCAAATGTAAAATCTGTAAAAAAAAATCAAAATATTCTAAAAATAGTACTAATGTGTTTGAAACATTTGGTGTCAAAGTTTTTTTTTAAAAAAAGAAATTTTCAAGTACTTTTTGATCGGATCCACTCCAGCCCCCACACGCGCATTTCAACGAACATGTGGTGGGTGCATCCTGGTTGTGCTCTGTGCGAGGTAGCTCGAAACCGGCCACGCCCTCGCCACGTCTGCCCTTGCCCCGACCGTGCCGCGCCGGTCTGCCACATTTGGTCATGCCAGTAGAGGTGGCCAATGGGCTGAACTAGGCCAGCCTAGTTTGCTATATGAATTGGGTATAATAGGCCAAGGTCTTATCGCAAACCTAGTTCGTCGGACAACCACCAACCCATTTTGGTCCAAAAATAATTAAAATGTCTAAAATTTAAAAATATACATTATAAATTAAAGAAATAAATTATATATTATAAGAAAATATGTACATAAATAAATATGTTTAATTTTTATAAGCTATTATAGTAGTGGCCTAAATCAGACCAGCCTAGTTAGCTATACAATCCCAACCATCCCGATCTCACGGGCTGAGGTATCATGCCAAGCATGGTTCTAGAAACAAACCGAGTTGACCTAGCCTGGTGAACAGTTTTGAGTGGCCCGCTTCATCCAGCCCAGGGGCGGATTTGCCAGTGGGGCGGGGTGGGCTCCAGCCCACCCTATGGCTGCTGGGCCTTTGAAGCCTCTCTAGAGCCCCCAGCGAAATTTATAGCCATGGGTCTTTGTAGAGGAGGCTAAGGGCCCAACTAAACTTCCTAGGATGCACCAAATTTCTACTATATTTGTTATGTCACCGATCCAAATTTCTACCATGTTTGTTTGGTTTTCTGGGGAGAAACCTTTCGTCTTTTGTTCATAAATTCAAAAATTTTACGAGTGAATTCATTCAAGTTTTAGTGCGTTTTCACGGTTCTCATCGAAACACGAAACCGTGAGGATTGCGATTTTCGGTAGCAGTTAGGTTTTGAAGCCCTGGCACCCTGGCGGATAGGGCTGGAACTTTAGCTCGTGGCTCGCGAGCAACTCAGGCTCGGCTCGAAAAAAGCTCGGGCTCGGGCTCGGGCTCGGCTCGTTTACAAACGAGCACGAGCCGAACACGTTTTTTTTAGCTCGTTCAAAAAACGAGCACGAGCCGAGCCGGGCTTAGCTCGCTCGTGGCTCGCTCATGGCTCGCTCACATATTACATGAGAGGTGAATAGCAATATCCCGACCCAAACCCTCAATCCTCATTCCCCGCCCTCGGTTCCCCTCGCCTCTCTTACGCGGCGCGGCCCTAATCCCCGTCCCCTGGCCCCTTACCTCATCTCTCTCTCACGCGACAATGGCACATGGCGACCTCGCGCGGCGGCACGGCGCGACTTCACGCCATGGCGGCAAGATGGCAATGATGCGCCCCTAGCCCCCGCCTCCTCCCTCTCCACCTCCACCAAGACCGCCTCCCTTTGGTCTTCCAAATTAACGAGCCACGAAGGCCATGAAGCAACTCATGAGCTTTTATGAGCCGAGCCGAATAGGTTTCCCAGCTCGGCCATCCGAGCAAGCCGAGCCGAGCCAGCTCGCTCGCAAAACGAGCCTGAGCCCAAACATGCCCGGCTCGCTCAAGCTCGGCTCGGTTCCACCCCTGCTAGCAGGGCGTGGAAAGAAGCAGCATTGGATTTGGGGTCAGAGACGGGGAAGCAGCCAGCCTACACGTGACTACGTGTGTAGTAAGCAGTACACGTGGTACTAGTAGAGTAGGCGAGTGGAGTGATGACTTTATGAGATGACTTGCGGCCGGAGACGACAGGCTTTTACTTGGGTTGTGCTGCGTGCGTGCGACAATGACGTGTGGGCCATCATCGCATTTCTTTCCCGTGACAAAAGCTGTAGCATGAACGTATGCTATGCGACGCAGCTCCTGTGTCCATCCAAAGGAAGGAAACGTTGAACGAGAGATGAGATGCTCTAAAATTGAATCTCTATATATCTTCTTTAAATTACTATTTGTTCTCTATATTTTCATTATTTTCAACAAAACCTCTATCTAAAAAAACTATAAAGATTGATACAGAGAGCCTTTAAATTTAGAGACTGAAAGAGAGAAACTCTAAATTTAGAGACTAAGATAGAGACTCTGTTTGAGAACGACACTCTAGATGTAAAAAAGATTATGTTTTACATGCTTTGCTGAAGATGCTCTTAGCAAATATATACCACAAACACAGGCAACGGCCCAGGCTATTGGTGGCATCTTGTCCGTTGCAAATTACTCCACTACGCTCTCTCCGCGTCTGTACAACGCAAGTTGGCAGCTGCACAGGCACATCAGTACAATATATGATGGCTGATCCTGGTGAATCAAAAATTAGCAGCCCCACCCACAGTCATAGCCAGGCTAGGATTAGCCCTTGGCAATCCCAATATGTGTCTTCGTTTGTCATCTGTACAATAATGCTCGCACGCATGGAGAGTTCCCTAGCACAACTTGTTGCCATGTTTACAAGGCAAACAGCATCCTCTTCTATACTTTACCAATGCTTACTATTCACATATGAAAGCGCATATTTTCTTTCCATCAGAAATTAACTCATGAAAAAAAAAGTTTACTCAAAAGTCTCAGTGCGTTTTCGGACCTTGAAACGTATCAAGTTTACAGAAAGAATTCCATGTTGCACGGCAAAAAGTCCACTAGTAATATTAGAGGATTCGCTATGGAGAAAAGAAAACATTGAAGAAACTACTGAAATACACTTGCATTTAGAGTCCTTGAGATAATTCAACACCAGAAGCAATTAGCGCTGGAGGATCAGCGCCAGATGCAGTTGGACTAGAGGTGATGGATCAGCTGGGGCTGCAGCCATGTGACACGGAACAAGTGCAGAAAAGCTTTGCGCAGTTTGCAAACAGCAAAATAAGTGGTTCATCAACAAGGCGAGAAAGGGATTGATGATAAGGCAGCACTATGCAAAGGCAGGCACGCAGGTGGCACTTGGTGTACATAGAGCTAAAAGGCTGGAGAAATCAGGGTGAGGACAGACAAATAGAAGATAGTCAAAATAGTTCATTGAGGATGGAGCACAAGTCAAAACAATGCCACATCAGATAATATTAATGTGGAATCTTTTAGTGAGGTACAGAATAAGTGATAAACCAAAATTTATTTTAATAACACAAAGTTTACAGATTTACATTGTTTTCTGGGTATTTACTGCAGCTTCACTATGAAGAATCAACCATTCATTTATTCCACCGCTCCAGGCTCAAGTAGAGGTCTAGATGGGTTAGGTCGGGGCCGGGTCACGCCTCGACTTGACCCGACCTGGCCCACATCGGGAATCCCGTTTGTCTGCTCCCACCTGGACCTGACCCAACCCGCCGGTGCCCTGGCCCACCCTGGACTTGAGAGAGGAGATGCTAACCTGGGCCTAGGGGAGGAGCCAAAGCCATTGTCGCCGTGCCATCCCCACCGCGTTACGCGCCACCTCCTTCACACCGCCACTCGCCGTCCCGACCGCACCGCCACGCTGTGGGGAGGGCGCCAGCGCGTTGTCGCGCCATTCGTGCCGTGCCGTGCCGTGCCGCAGGGGAAGGAGGCAGGAGAAAACCCTAGGGAGGAGGAGGCGGGGGAAGACGCAAGGAGATGGGAATTGGGTCGGGGGGGCACAGAGAATGAGGGTGTAAGACTGTGAAAGGGGTAGAAGTAGGTCAGTGACACAGTGGGGTCCGGTCGGGTCAAGGCAGGGGCTGACCCAAACCCAACCAGGCTGGAACAGTGGACCCGACCCGACCTCTGCCCAGCTGTCGGGTCAGGTCGAGACCCGGTGAATCGGGTTAAAATCTAGACCTCTAGGCTCAAGTGCACTAGATAGTAAACTTGTTGCATAATCCATAATAAGACTATAGACTAGTTGTATAAAACGAGGATCAACAAAAAAGTGGTAAACAGAACAGGAATGGATATCTTCTTCAAAAGGTTTCAGGCTAGGCAAATATATAAAAATTATGTAACTTGATTTAGCATCAGGAGTATGATCTACTAAACATACATGGGAAAGATCTCCAGGAAGTGCCATTTCCAGTAAACGAGGATCAACTATTCGGCAATAAAAAGATGTATCTTTATCAACAAGTAATTAGTGGACAACTATACTAGATCAGATGAGCTCTTAAACAGTGAACATTACATATACAGCGAGCAGTATTAATTATGATCTGAAATACAAATAGAAAAAGTAGCCTTCAGTACGTAATACCTAACAAATTTGAATAATGAGATTTTCAAAACAGTTCTAGACATGTTAATTATTCCATGATAAGACTGAGGATTCAAATTATTAAGTTAAAGGAGAAAGGCCCTACAGTTGATTTAAGCATGTTACGATCCTCCATTGCCCCCTAAGGCCCTTACAAAATCTGAAACTCCCATGTGGATACTTGTAAACCCAAACTATTCAATATGATGTATGTCTAATATATAAGCCTTAATGTATCTAACAATAAACAACAAATTTATACTGTCCAGATCTCTAGGAAATCAGGGATTGGATGATAACCTCAGCATTCTGGATTTTGCATGTCCCATACTTTTGATTAATCATAACTACATGTTCAAAGTTCAAAAAATCATATATCAACCTGTACATAAAAGATTATTTCAACAATTAATTTTATGATTGTTACATAATGATTATAACAGGAAGGTTAGCTCTGGATAATATAGAAATAGGTGACAACTGACAACTGTATAGCACAATGGAACTTATAGCATATTAGCATTAATCAAAATCTAAGGTACCTATACCACCAAACTTTAATGAATCTCAGCTGTTCAAATATGTTCGGACTTTTCATTAAAATGCTAATCCTTACCCCTTAACTTGTGCCTGGAAGTGGAATTTACTTTACCAAGCTGGCCTATCAGCTATCAGGGAATGAAACTCGAATAACTTAACTTCCATGCGTGCTCCTCAAATGCCCCTGAACACTGCCCTGTAAGTCCTACATTCAAAGACCATGAGCCCATACTATATAGAGAACACGAGTACTCTATAAAAAATAGTGTGAGCAATAACAAGGACCTGCACTACCCAAGTAGATTCGATACAAGGCACCACCCAAAGTTCAGGGAATAGACAACCAAAAGAACAAAAGTTAAGAGGCTTAAGTGGCAGTCTAGAAAATTGTGGACTTCATGTTAAATTAGATCAAGAATATAAGTGTTCATCTGTTGTTTATATATCTTGCATCTTTCAAGTAATATATTTTCAGGCAGTTGAATGTCAAAAAGGAGTTGATAATGCAAACAGTAATAGTGGCTTAGCTCAAAGCCTCAAACTCCATCACAATTGGCCACAATTTAAACACACAAAAGATGTCTAATGCGGAAAAGTGCTGAACAGAGATCTCTTTTAATTGCTAGAATCTAGAAGCACCATAAAATTTACTTGGATGGCATCATGCTACATTGCACTACAAACTCATGCGCATTTGATGTACAGATAATCAGAAGTTCCAACATTTCGATAAATTGAAATGAATTAGAACCTGTGTTGCTGTCAAAACTGGAATTCTTGTACTACATAGAGGAATAGTTAAAGAGCTTCTCTAAGCTGAAAGGTCTTCAAAACAGCTCTAGCTTTATCATATTCGTTCAGTGCTACCAATATGTTCTTCAAACGACGAGCCAACCCATGTATCTCTTCCTCATTAATGCCCGATGTGTGTCTTCTCTCCAACTTGTTTGCTAGCTCTACCACAAGATCTACGAATGGCTGCAGCTTTTGAGTTGGTGAAGACCAAACTCCTGAAAGTGATGCAGCAATTCGCTCAGCCCTAGTGATTGCATCATGGACATCCAGAATGATACTCTTCATATGAGGAAGAATCTTCCCTCTCAATAGTTCTTCTAGGGCAAGCTTCTCTAGAACAGGTTTTGCAAGGATGTCTTTCCACAAACACACATTTTTAAGCAGACGTGTAGCAACTCCAAATCTATATGCAGCATACTCTGCAGCACCTGGTACAGCCCTTGTCACCATTGATCCCCAAGCTGGCACTGACAGATTAGCAATGGCCTCAGTGAGACGACTATTCACAGCAGCCAGTAGTAGATGTAAAGCCCTGCTCGATGTTGGTAAATAGCTAATCACCATATTAACTGCATCTACAGCATTTTTGGTTCTCTGAGTGCTCAAGATGTCCCAGCAGTGCATAATTCGGTGGTGTAAAATAGGAAGAGCCACCTTTTCTACCAGAACTGGAATGAGGTCCACATCTGCATCATTAGAATCAGTGCTATTTTCTTTATCTTGCACACCATAATCAAAAAGAATTTTGTGCCACTCCATGTCAAAGAAATCAGTTGTTTCATGGAGAGGGTCCCACTTCAGAAGCTCCAGTCTCACATAAGGGGTGAACACAAATGGTGCACTCAGAGCTACATGTGCATCTCGGTAGGCCGAAGGATACTGAGTTTTCCAACCTTCAAACTTGTCCTTGACAATTCTAAGGCTTGAGTATTCCTCTGCAGCATCACTGAATACAAGGTAAGCGGTCTTGAGCAGCTCATCACAGCTGGACAGATAAGCATTGCTCTCACTATCACTCTCATCAGTGCTTAGCTCTCCTTCAATCTGATCAATGTTATCACTCTTCCTAGCAGATGATAATCTTTTGGATTCTGATCGAGCTTTTCTTCGCCTCCTGTTCTCCTCCCTACGCTTAAGATCCATACGCTTCTGGAGATTGATATCCCTGCCAAACTCATCCAGCTCTGGTGGTAGGTTTGAGCTCTCCCTGGCAGCAGCTGCTGCTGCTTGTGCAGCATTTGATGCACCAGACAGGTAAGCTGAGCTTGATCCTTTGCTAAGAACAGATATTGCTGCATCCACAGCAGCTTCGATCACACTTGATTCATCAGCTAGGTCAGCTGTCCGCCTCTCTGAAACAGCCAACACTCGATTTTCATGCAGTTTCTGCATGTGCTCCTCCAGCTCCTCTATAAAGAATGCCTTATCATTCAAGAAATCACACATGACGGAAATATAATTTCGAAGCTCCTGCATGTAGACAAACTTCTTTTCTGCATCCTGCAAGCTGCTCTCCAGGCTAGATATCTCTGAAAGAGCCTCATTAAGATGTGAGTTGGTCTTGACTGAAGCACTCACTGTTGTCTTGTGGGTTTCCTTAAGCTTGCTGATGTTCTCCTGTAGGGCTTTGCTTGCTACATCAGCCTGCTGGGCGATGGACAGGAACTCTACACCCCCTGAAGCAAAAACAGATGTTCCAGGAACAACTCCGCCATAGGAGGGTGGATAATGAGGAGCAACTGAGTATCCAGATGGCTGCGGCTGAACCTGCACAGAAGCTGGTGCACCATTCACTCCTCTATGAGCAGATGCATCGTCCATCCTCCTACCAAGCCCCTTCCTGAATTGCTCCTCCTCCCATTTCCTCTCTTCCTCCTCATCATCATCATCCTTATCCTCCTCAACTTCCCTAAACCCATCATTGATAACACCTAACCTGGCAGCAGGACCCCTATCATTGATCCCGCCAAATACACCTTTTGTGCTCCTTTGGCCACCGCTTGACTTCTCAGTGTACATTGCAACCCGGCCCTGCGTCTCATTATCATCCTCATCGCTGGATCCACCGGCAGCATCCCGGCAGCTGAGCACACCGCTACCATCAAGGGAGATGTAATCTGGTGCTGCATGCCTTGGCTGTTGCCGTTGCTGCCGCTTCGCCCGGATGGCTTCAATAGTTGCCTGGTCCGGTATCATTGGCCCATTCTCCTCGTTGTCTTCTTCCTGCTCTTCCGCTTCCTCATCCTCCTCCTCTTCGTCCTCATTCTGCAATGGTTTCCTTGGCCCAATGCTCGCCTGCGCCATAGGTTTCACCAGACCTTTGAGGACAACCACCGGCTCTGCAGCAGCTGCAGTGGTGGCAACAGAAGGAGCTGGACTGGCAGTAGTTCCAGCCAAGCGCTGTTGCCGAGACTCAGCCACCGGAGGTGGCGGTTGTGCACGCATGAGACTCCCAGGGAGCGGTCGTGCGTTCTTCTGGAGCTCCCGGAGGCGTTCCGGGGTGTACTCACCAGCGTGCGACTGGAAGTTGGACGGCTTAGGCGCGGGCGCCGCTGCCGCGACGGCTGGCAAACTCTTCAGCCGGTCCTTGACGGCCGTGAGGCGGTGGAGGGACGCCGCAGCTGGCGAGGCCGTGCGTGCAGGCCGGACCGAAGCAGTCGGGCGGCGACGATGAGAGAACGGGCCCTCCTCGGCGTCGTCTTCGTCCTCGTCGTCGGCGAAGCTGAGGCGGCTCGCGCCCGGCCGTTTCGGCGACCTGGGCTTGGGCACGGCTGGGGTCTGGGTCTTTGTGGAAGAAGGCCTAGCGTTGGTAGCATCCTCCATGTTGGCGTCATCGACGACGTCGGTTCGGCGGCGGAAGTTTTTCCGGTGGCTACTCATCCCGGCCGCACGGCTTGCCGGAGCGGCGCAAGAGGCCAAATCTGAGAAGTTCAGGGATCTAGACTAAGGGGTGCGAATGGAGAAACCTTCGATTCGAAGTGTGAGGTAGAGAATACGGGGATCTCCCCGGCGGCGGTGGGTGGCGGCTAGGGTTCCGGCGAGAGAGAAGGCGGGTAGGGGCACATCCGCGTGAGGGAGAGGCGAGGCGGACGAAGGAAAGCTACAAGTCTACAGCTAGGAGCGGCGCGAGTGCGACTTGGTGGATTCGGATCCGATAAGGAACCGCCTCTCTGCTGTTCAGCCCACATGCGGCCCAGTGTGAGCCCATCTGGCCAGGTTCAGTTTCGGCGTCACGCCATTTCTCCAGTCCGCTCCGCACGCGGCGCAAAAACCCTAGCAAATTCCCTTCCTCCCCCACCTCGATCGGAGAGCATGGCGACGGCGAGGCTCCGATCCGCCTCCTCCCTCCGCGGGATCCTCCTCCGCCACTGCTCCTCGTCTCCGCAAGCCGTCTCCCGCATCTCAGGTTCCTCTCAGCTTTCCAGTCGCTCTACCCGTAGTCGTCTCGTCTCCTGCGTTAAATTTGATCCACACGGTGCTTGCCTAGCTAAAACTTTATATGAACAATGGTATGGTCCTGTGGATTGCTAGTCTATTTTCTTGTTTGATTCGGCGCTTACCCGTAGCTCTCTCTGAGTGCTGCAGTTACCTGACTAGTTTGGTGTGGAGCCTCTGTTGATGTGTGCAAACTGTGATCTGCTAAGGTGGATAGTTAAACCGTTACTATGAACATGTCACCCCATCTAGGTAAAAAGATTCACATTCCATTCGTTCAATATCTAGGTATAATTGCACCTTGCCCTCAATATCTTCAGCGATGTTTCGGGTGGCAGATTCCTGTGCCTTCTTAAAAAAAACATTGCGACTCATGCCATGACCTCCACAATTCGTGCTCATTGAGCTACACTACCTCGTCGCCATTATGTGTGCTTTGTGTTTTGCCAATGTTACCATAGAAGTACCTGTGGTTAAAGTGCTTCTTCCAATTATGTGTTGCCCTTATAATATCTGTTGTTCTGAATTTGTTTCCTCAGAACAGTGCACAGCTTCCCTGAATTTTCGTCTCAACTCTCCATATGCACGTGCTCGATAAGCAGAGTAATTTTTTTTTTGTTTTCCTGTTGTGTGCATCGCCGTAAAACCAGATACAAGTCAGCTCACTGTCATTTTCTTTACCAGATCTTCAGGTTTCTGGATATATTGCATGGAGGCATTTCTCGACATTCAAGCCTAATTCGCTTGCAAAATATGACAACTTTGGTTCAGTTGCCTGTTTGCACAGTCAGACAAGATGGGCTTCTCAAGCCGCTGCTCTGAAAGAAACTGCAGCCAGTGGTACCAAGATAAGCATTGGGCCCAAACCTAAGCAGATCAAGGAGGTTGATAAAGATGATGCACCAGTTTATGAAGGACCGATATCGTCGACCATAAAGAAAGTGAAGCTTCTCTCTCTATCCACCTGCTGCCTCTCTGTGTCGCTGGGGCCGGTGATAACATTCATGACTTCACCGGAGATGAATGTGATCCTCAAGGGAGCAGTTGCATCCACTGTGATTTTCCTCAGCGCCACTACAACTGCAGCCTTGCACTGGTTTGTGAGCCCATACATTCACAAGCTCAGGTGGCGACCAGGTTCAGATAGCTTCGAAGCAGAGATGATGTCATGGCTGGCTACACCGCTCAAAAGGACTGTCAAGTTTGCCGACGTCAGGCCTCCAGAGACTAACCGGCCTTTTGTCACTTTTAGGGCTGAGGGGAACTTCTATTTTGTGGATGCAGAGCACTTCCCAAATAAGGCTTTGTTGGCGAGGCTTACACCTAAGCACCCTAACGAGTCTGCATTCAAGAACTTATGATGGAAGTTTATTTGATGGCTGCGCTTGCACTCATGAACCTATGCTGGCGTTTTTTTTCCTCTGATACCTACCTGCTAATACTTCCAGGAAGATGTAGCATATGTTACTACTGTTGTTTTCATTCCATATGGAGATTTGCAAATTGCTGGTGTCAAATGGTTCGAGCTAGCTGTCAAGATACACCGTGAGATGTGGTGTTCTTGGACCATTTTGAATAAGTGGCAGTAATATATATATGCTTAGGACAGCATTTCTGAAATTGCTTATTTGCCCTCTCACTGTGCGGTTGACAATTTAAAACTTGATAGAATGCACACGCGATGGACTGCAGCTCCTGTTTTTTTGGGGCAAAGCTCCTGTTTGCCTTAGAGATATATGGTTTGTTTACACTGTTCTTGTCGCTGGTTACTTTTGCTTACCTACCCATGTCCCCAGACACATTCATGCGTACGTGATTTCAGTGTTACCATGAAAAGAACCTTATGTGCTCGTGTATGATTTCAGTGTTACCGTGAAAAAGAACCTGACCGATGGGAAATTTAATTTTATAACCCTCAATTGGTGTGTACATTTTCATTAGACATTAAGTTTAATCTCAAGTACATGACACCTCAATTACTGTGTGACACCGTGGCTATGAATTCTTTTTATTTCATGTCTCCTGTTTCTTCTCATTTCCATTTTTTCTATTTTCTTTTACCAAAGTGTCCCTAGTTTCATACCTTAGTTTAAATTTTAAGTACGAGTTTAGATTTCCAAAATTCAAAATAAAAGAATGTGAACTCAAATTTGAGCTTTGAAATTTCAATTTCAATATTTGATATTTGAAATCATATTTTGAATTTTGGAAATTTGAACACACGTTTGAAATTGTAATTCATATTTTGAAATTCGATAATTTGAAATTAGAACTCATATTTTGACATTTAAAAATTTGAACTCAGATTTGAAATTTTAATCTTGATATTTGAACTCATATTTAAAATTTGAACCCAAGGCATGGAACTTGAATCTTTGGTCACAGAAAATATAAAAAAATAAAAATAAGGAAACTTGCTATGAAAGGAGAGAACTTTTGGGTATGCTATGAAACATGTCGTGGGGTGTAAGCAATCAAGATGAAATTTGCCCCTTTTAATGATAGAAGAGATATCTCTAAACCCCTCGATGTGATTGGATTGAAAAGTGTTGCCATTCCAATATGATTAAAAAGTTAATTACGATTTAGAATCTATCATAAGATCGAGTGAATGGTTGAGCTATCATAAGAGTGGCACGCATCTCGCCTTAAACTTGATTGGTATCGTGCGGCAAAGGGATCAGTATGTGAGTATATTAAGGTTCAGCTAATATGATCATTATGTACATTTGGGCTCAATATGTCTTACTACGAACCGCTATTGGCTTGTGGTTTGAAAAAGAGTTTCCGGGGCCATGGCCATTTGCGCATGAACCTAACGGGGACACCCTTAACGAGTTAAAATATGTTTAATGGATTGGATTCATTAGTGAGCTTCACGGATACTGATCCTTGTAGGATTAGATTCGTGCATACTGATTCATGTAGGATTAGTTTTACGGATACTGATCTGTGTAGGATTGGAGTCCTAATGGGCCTCTAGCGTAGAAGCCTATTAATGCACTCTATATAAGGGGAGGCGGTAGGGCGGTGCACACACACGAGTTTGTCACCACGTAACTCTAGTCGTCACGCCCCCTACCGACTCCTAGAAACCCTAGCCACGCACGTGCAGTGCTAGCACACCGGCACACGGCGTTCTGTCCCTGGACTTGTGGATACTGTAGAGGAGCTGCTGTGGTGCTGATCGACGATAAGGAGGAGAAGGTCGGCGAGATCGACTATTTCCTCTACGGCAATACGTACGACGTTGCTACGACAATGATCGGCGAGGAGAGGATGTTCGACTTGACGTGAATAACTACTTCCTATATCTCGACACGAGCGACGTCGGACTCAGCTACTCTGACTCTCCTTCTGTTGCGACCGCGCATCAAGGGTAACGATTTGTGAACATTTACTTGCATGATGTCCTAGGTGTTCACGGTAGAAATTTTTGAAGTTGCGCTAGTGTAGCCTACCCATTTCCCTTCAGCTTCTTCAAGCAAATGAAAAGGCCCTTCATATATCTCTTGATATTAGTACATGATGAATTGGATTAGTTCATCAATGGTTTGTTTCATGCTTGTTTGAGTAATAGCAAGGAGATCCCCCAATATCATGTTAAGAATAGTTAGGGTTTCTAGAAGAAGATGTCATTCCTTTGTTGAGAAATTAGAGGTGGCCAACAGGCTGGCCCGATTTGTTTTGAGTCCGGTTACTATATGAACCAAGCCAACCAGGCTAACGGGCGGAGGTCTAAGCTCAGGTTCGGTTCAAATAAAGAATCGAGTGAACCGGGCCCGGTTCATATCTGACCCAACTGATCCCTTTGGTGCTGGTTGACCCGTTTTGAGAAAAATACTTCAAAAAATTTAGAAAAATTTGAAAAATTTAAAAACGACAACGAAAAATCATGAAAATAATTAAAAAAATTGCATGAAATAGTAAAAAATATTTGGAATGCACTACATAGCTTTATTATTACGGATGTAGTACATGGCTGTCTCATAAAAAACTCTATAAAGTAAAAACTCAAAATTGAGAAAATATTGGCAAAGAAAAAAAGTACAGCCTAAAGCATGACAATACATATACAAATATTTTAAGGGACCTCTTCATCAAGTTCTAGACCTCCGAATACAGCCTCCAATTCTTGATTGTGCCTCTCGGCGGCAAGCCTCTGGAGTTGTCTTTCTGCTAGGCGCTAGTCCTTCATGCTTAGTAGTGTTTCAACTATGTCACTGTGGAGAGAAGTTCGTCTATTCTCAAGTATTCTCCCTGCGAGATTGAAAACAGACTCTGAGAAAATCGTGCAGACTGAAACAGTTAACACATCTCATGCTATGATGGATAGCACTGGATATGTTCCACTATGTTGTTGCCACCATGTAAGAATATTAAACTCTTCCTGAAGTCAATGGTGTCCTTCGCTAGGTATGAGGTAAGCTCACCAACAGATCCGCGCGATGCTGCTTGTGCGATCTATGGTGTCTTGCTTGAAAAACTTGAACCATTCTTGCCCATGACAGATTTTCAAAAAGATATTTTTCTGCTTGTCTGTTGAACTAGCAGCACCCGTTATAGACAAATTCCTACATAATTTTCTTCACATTTTCAATACAAATCATTGAGTCTATTTCTAACTTCATTAAAATTATTAGAGTAATCTATGCTAGTAGTAGCACCAAGTTGCGTTATAGTATTAGTGACCTAGGGTCTAACAAAAAAAATAAAACAATATAAAAATAGAAGTTCTCTCCAATATTGAAAACATTTGGCTTTCATATGGCTAACTACATCAAATAAAACAACATCATTTTCAAATCTCTTCAAATAATCAACAATATGATAAATGCATTGAATAATAGAACAAGACAGTAGATTTATACACAACAGAAGCAGTGAGGGTGGCTTCATGAAAAACCTCTAAAAATGAATGTAAATGGGTAAATACTTGCCAAATTTGTGGAGTCAAAGGTAGCGTGTCATCACGAGTTTGATATTACGTGTTAATAAAAACTTCAAAAACTTGTCTGTATGATAATACATGCTGAAGTATAAGGTAGGTGGAATTTTACCTAACAGGCATATCTAAACCAAATTTTCTAGGTTGTACCTATGATGCACGACAATAGTTCTTATATGCAACAATTCTTACATTAGAGCTATTTAAAAATGAGATTAATAATAAGGTTTGAAGGTAAGGTTGTAATGCTTTTAAGCTACTTTTAACAATTAGATTAATAATATAGCATGCACAACGGTGATGCATTAAGAAAGAATCAGCATATGTAGCTAGTAGAGAAGTCAAAATGTTCACGACACTACTATGAGCTGATGCATTATCTAAGGTAATAGAAAATTCTTATTTATTATTTCAAATTCCTGAGCAACATTGATAATGCTATCAGCTATTCTCACCTGCGTGATTATTATCTAGGCCTCGTTCTTTTGCGCGTTGCGGCCACATTGCGTTCACCGCGGCCATAGCGCATTAATGGCACTCGTGCGGCCGGCCGCGACCGCAATGCGCCACGAACGCGGAAAGAAACGAACTCCTACAAGTCTTAGGGCAATGGTTTTTTCCTCTATTTTTCAATTTTGGTTAAAAAAATAAGCAACAACACTTAAATAATCCTCTCTATGTCTGAGGTTAACAAAATAGAAAATGTGTAAATTTTAAACCGTTCTTTTAATTTTGACTTGTTAGTGTTATATAATTTTTTCAAATCTCTAGTTGTTGTCTGACAAGAAACACTATTAAATCCAGGATTATGAGTAGTTTTAATATATTCTTAAAAAGCAGGAGATTCACCAAATTATAACAGTAAATCTTCGGAAGCAATTAGATGACACAAAGCCTCTCTAGCTACTTCAGGATTGTAGTCTCAATTACTTTACCGTCGAGGTTTAGTTCAATTGTTGCTGCCTTATTTGAGCGTCTTTCCTCTTCTTACACGCCGCGGCGTGCCTCTTCAAGTGTCCCATGCCCGAGCCTGTCACCGCCGATAACTCATGTCGACAAATTTTATATCTAGCTGCATACCTTACTTGCCACCTATTGACAAGGTGCTTCAACTCGTCAAAGTTGTCTCACACATCTGACTGGTTCATTCGGGTCTGCTTCAATTCGAAGGTATTGGAGCTCGAAGCACAGATTGAATCGGAAGATCCATAGGGTATTTACTCGGTTCCTTGTGTTCCTGTTTCGTTATTTGGATTCGACACACTATGGCCAATCGGCTCATAGTCCTTCGGTCTTAAACCGAATTGACTAAGATGAAATTCATCGAATGGATAATTTCCATTAGCCATTTTGAATAGCTACAGCTGCAAAACAATTGAACAAATAAATTAAAGAATGAAAAATACAACTAAAAATATTGTTGTGATATAATCATACAAACCTCATGCTACCGAATCTAGAAATTGGAAATATTTTTTGTAAAATATTTCATACTTTGTCTAAATTCATAAAGAACAACTAAATTTTTAGCTCGCAATCCTGAGAAGAGGATGGGGTTGAAAGTGTGGCTAGATAGGGAGAAGGTGCATGTCTATCGATAGGAAAAATCTAAGATTTTTAAATTTTTATTCTATTTTTATGAACTTTCAAAGGTTCAAATGATCAAAAAGCGGCTATATTCATCTAACGGTTAACTGGAACATATATATTTTTTTGGTCAGCTGCAACATATATATATATTTTTGAAAAAAGAACTGAGTGAACGAATCGAGAAAGCCCGGCCGAACTAACCGAATCGAACCGTGTCAGCCTGATTGGCGAAGGGTCAGACCTAAGCATGGTTCGCCGCCCTAGACAGGGCCAGGTTGGCCCAGTGAATAGTAACAGGCCGCTTGGTTCGGTGTGTTGGATTGGCTATATGGCCAGCTCAATGAGAAATAAAAAGGAATATTGAGAATTCACGTGGTTGAAGCTGAAGCAGTTACTTTCAAAGTAACAAAAAGAAAAAAAAACGACTGAAGCAGGGAAGTCATAGTACATCAACCTCATTTCTATTGCAGGGCTAATACTTCATTCTCACTTGACAATTGCACTTAATGGAACTACTAACAAGAAGAAAAAGAGATGTTGATATTTATAATGCTATGTGGACAGCAGCAAAATTCCACATTGGCCTGCCCTGCGCGGTTAGACTACTCTTCAGATACCAAAGCCTCCAGCTCTTTGCGGAACTTTGGGATTGCTTCAGCTTTCACGGCCATCACTAAGCCCATTTCCTTGTAATTCTTCATCTGCAAGGGAAGATAGAATATTCTATTCATAAACAAGCTCTAATTTTTCACGAGCAGATAGGTATAGGACAACACTGGAGTTGGATAACATGCAGGTATGGATACTGATGGAAATAACTAACTACAAATCAGTGTTTGAAGGAACATGAATAGCATCTAAAGTTCCTACTTTTTTCGTTAAGGTGTGATGGGATAAGAATTAAATCCACCCACACTTCAAATTTAAGGTAGAAGCGCATGCTTAACTTTGGCTATTTGTATTTTGTTACAACATGATTGCAGTTATGCATTCCAAACAATCGAACACATATGTAGTGCCATACTTACTCATGATGCAGAAACATAATAAAAGGAATAAAACAACATCACATGATCACATGACAATACATAATAAAGCATCAAGCAATTAATTTAACTAACCTCCTGCTGAGCTGACTGTTCAGCTTTTATTGGGAAAGTGAAAGACCATGAACAAAGCTGAGAAGAAAGATCTGTTAGCACCTCTGACAGAAAATACACAAACAATAAATATCTCAATAGCATGTCCTAAATCCTGATACCTTTCGAAAGATTTCATCCTCTAACTTAGGATAGATGATAGGTTCATCCTCATCTTTGCTGTTCTTTGCTTTCTGCTTTGCAGGTGTTTTCCTCTGCACACAGTGGCAAACACTTGTCTTAGTTCGACTGAACGATTACCAAAAGGCTAGAGACCCCTTCGATATGGGGCGCATCTACTGAGCAACAAAACACACCGCTTCAAATATCAAATAACACCAGGTAACAGAAAACAAACAAAGAATCAAATTATATTGCTCACCTCAAATACTCTGGCAATCAACAGGTAATGCTTGAACCGGAAGGAATCCTGGAGTTCTTGTGTTGGCTTTAGACATGCAGGTGAAATCACAAATTCATTACATGTATAAAATACATGAAAAGAAGGTGCTTGACAATAGAAAATCCACCTCATCTTCTGTTGCCCAGGAAACCTCATCAAAGAGCGCATCATACAGCTTAGGCACTATCTCATGAGGGAAATTCACAAAGCGGCGACACACCAGCAGGCCCACATAAGGCGCCTTCTCTTCCAGCAATGACTTGAGCTTCTTCTTTGTATCATTGTCACCACAAACAGCAAGCAGATACTCCTTAAGATCCTTGATGCAGCGGTGCTCCTGAAAGACAATATCACAACAGCAGCAAGCTGTCTGTCTCAATCCACCTGAGCAGCGATAAAACATAGGGACAGCATCTTGTTTATAGAGTAGGTTGTGCATACACCGTATCTTCCCAGATTAAGCACGCTGATGAGACCAAACAGATCATCATCGTCACCGCCATTTCCTTCTCCCTCCTCATCATCTTCGTCATCAGCCATCTTGACGACCGTGCCGACAGTCGTCTGCGCGAGGATGAGATCAACGAAACCAGTGAGGTCCCACGGTTTGGAGTCGAGGTAGGATTTGAGCAGCAGCCTGACGCCGTGGAAGTCGATGAGCTTGGGGTCAAAGAAGGCGAAGTCCGCCTGCACCGTCTCGAGCTAGGAGCACCAACCCGAAGAGCAGCCCAAGCATCAATCCGTGAGTGTGCAACTCTACGACCCTAACCCAGGCGGGTAAAGGTAGTCACCTCCTCTGACGTGTCGCCGTCGCCGTCGGTGCTGTAGCTATCGCTGCTGAGGCGCTGCGGCTCCTCGTCGCTGGAGGGCTCTGGCTGCTTCGCGCGCTTGGGAGGCATGTCGCCACCGGAGGCGGTGTTTCCTTGAGGGGGTGTGGCGGAGTCGGAGGCGGAGGGGTAGGGGTGAGGTAATGGTGGTTTCACTGGCTTGGAGTGGGCGGAGGCGGATGCAGAGAATAGGAGGGAGCGGGCGAAGGGGGAGAAGCCGGCGAACGGAGCTGGGCGCTTTCGGCCGCCGGCCATGTCTGCACGCGGAGGCGGCGGCGCAGGGCAACGGCTCCAAGCTGCACCTGTCGAGTAGTTCCGAGTTTTTGAGGCCTGGAGGCTGCCATTCTTGGGCTGGCCATAATCATCATCCGGGCTACAAGTTACCAAATGGGCCAGGTCCAGTGAGACAAACCGGGCCAGTCTGGACTGTTTACCGGGAATTTTTTTTTATATTTTTTTTATTCAAAATTTTTGAAATGTCCGTCCGGGCTGCGAAATCGCATTTTTGGGCGCCCGTCGCCCGTGGGCCGAGCGATCGCCCATGCCACGGGCGATGGGCGCCAACCCCTGCTCGCTGCCGCCGCCGACCGACGCCGTCAACGGCGTTGCTTATTGCAACGCGCTCCGTCGCCCGACATGGCGGCCGGGAGCCGACACCTAATTTAAATAATATGTTATATATATAAAACAGTTATAACATATAAAATAAAAATATTATCAATATATATTATAACATATAACTATTATATGATATGTTATATTATAACATATGTAATATAAATAAAAGTATATATTATATATAATATTTATGTACGTATAGAACATATGAATAGTGTATATTATATATAGGGTCTACCGAATCTGCGTGGTTGGAAATTAGGGTTTAGGAAAGGAGAAAATTTTGTTATTTTTTCTAAATAGGGCCGATAATTTTAATTTTCATCATTTGTATTATTAGAATTATAAAAATAAATGTTCCTCTTGTCACAAAGTATTCCTTGCATGACAGCAGTTATAACGTTTAAAATAGAGTGCTCTCAGAAAATTTTTATTGCCAACATTAGCATTACACGGTAGTTCGTACTGAGTACATTGGGGATATTTTCCATTACTGTTAGCATCAGGTCGGCCACCTTCACCCAAGATACATGGGTGGTCACCATGAACCGTGAAAGGGTTGTGGCATTGGCAGAACACCAAGTGGCCGCGACACCGGGTAGTCGCTTCCCATTCAGTGTCATAGTACCGGGTAGGTTTCTTGCATGATGGCTTTTCGACGTAGGACTTCAGCGTTGGGTGTGCCGGGGTAGTGGCATCCGCATAGACATGTATGGTCCTGACATGATCGATTCGGTTGATAGTATTGGTCCAGTACTGCCTGGTTGTGCGATTGACGTGGCGGCATGGATTGCCTAGGAGGCCGGGAAGCCCGCGCGGACCTCCGCCGCCTTCGATCGCTACCGCCTCCTGTAGCATCCACTATAGCCTGCAAGCGATCGATTCTTGCGTGCAGGTATGTTATGTACGTGTCTTCAATTACAATTTTAAAATTACACATATTTATATCAGCCATGCGCGTAAATAACAAAATTATTTACGTATATTCAACGTGTGACTATCCTACCATGTTTTGAATAAAAATTTTATTTATACGTATTTATATCAACTATCTAATTCAATATTAAATTTAATCAATAATACATTCTTAATCATAATATCAACTTTCTAAATCAATGATAAATTTTTATTATGCATATTTACATTATATCAACATTATATTTATTAATATGTGACTATCCTATATCAACTTTCTATATCAACATTATATCAACATCAACTTTCTAAATCAATGATAATATCAACTTTCTATATCAACATTATATTTATTAATATGTGACTATCCTACCATGTTTTTAATCATAAAAATTAATTACATAATTACACTACTAAATTACTTAAGAAATTAACTTACAAATGTCGATCCCGTGATCTAAATTTTTCTCTCTTTTTTTCCTCTTTTTTCTTTTCTTTCTTTTCTCTCTCTTCTCTTTTCCTCTCTTCTCTTCTTTCCTTTCTCTCTCTCCTCTTCTTTCCTTTCTCCCTCTCCTCTTCTTTCTCTTCGCTTTCTCTGTCTAGCCCGAGCCAGTGATCACATGGCGGTTTAAATATCGTCGCCCGTCGCCTATGGGTCGGGCGATCGCCCGTCAGGACGGGCGATCGGCCAACGGCAAGGCCTGCCGCCAACGGTCCTCAACGCAGCTAGCCACGCCGTGTGCCAGTCGCCCGTCGCCGAGCCACGCGACGGGCGCCTAAACTTGCAATTTCGCGGGCTAGGCTGGCATTTTAAAAATTTTGAATAAAAAAAATGTAAAAAAAAAATTCGTTTACCGGGCCAGGCTATCTGGTTCGGTCCAACGAACCGGATTTGGGCCAGCGACTTGGCCCATCAGGCCGGCCTGATTTGGTTCGGTTCAGCCTACTATTTTAGCACATATATATAATTAAATATCTATATATATTTAATAGCTGCTAATCTAGGCCGCTTTGATTGGTCCACGTTCCTTGCCTCCTCTTCGTGCACGTTCTAGATGCGTACCATCGCGTGAGGTGGCACAAAATCAACCCTCCATTTCCTACCCCTTAGCGTGTGTAAATAAGCCCTTCTATTTTTTATTTCTACACATGGGTCCTCATGGCTCTATGTCCATTCAAGCATCGAGTGGCTCTGGTGTTGTCCTCCTTTTTGTTTATGCCCATCCAATTGTAGCATGCTCAACCTGCGATCCTTACACTTGCCTTTTGAGCTGCTCCGCTCATCTCCAACCCTAGCCACCCTCCCATTCCTATCCCTGTGATTGTGTCTCCCTTCCCCTTTGTCCAACGTTGCTGCTCCTCCTGGTAGCCTCCCTCCTCCACCGCCACGCCCTACTGGCATCGTTCATCTCTCGTCCTTTCTTCCTTCCCTTCACCTCATGCTCCTCTTTCCTGGCCTCATGGCACTTTCCTCCTCTAGATCCTATCACCTCGACACCTTCCATGGCACCGCTGTTGCCTACCCATCCTCGATCCCGAGCCATGGCCATCCCTGCTACTCGGGGAAGCCACATCCTAACAGGAGGACATCTATGGTAGGGAGAATGTAGGAACCTTATGGCCAAGAGGAGGGTGAATTGGCCTACTTTTAATTTTTGTTCTTTTCTTTAATTAATCAAATTAGGAAACCAAGCTATCTACCAAGACACTAGCAGGAACACTAGAACAAGAAAGTAAAGCAAGCAAATTGAGGAAATTAAAAGTAAGAACGTAAAGGGGACAACACAATTTTTCCCGAGGTTCGGAGATGAACTCTGTCGGTGTATTCCACACCGGGGTGTCCTCTCCACCACTGTCATGTGGGACCGCAAGTATGGAAGTTAGAAGGAGGGGTTCATTACCCGTAGCCTGTCGCCCGGTGTACGGAAGGGTGCGCGGGCCCCATCATCAAGTGGTAGGTAGGGTAAGTGGCCGTTCGTGAAGGGCGATCGGACCCATGCCGGGCGATTAGAGACGCGTCGCCGCCAAGCAAGCGCGGGCGATCGAGGCCCTATTTGGCGACAGAGGCACGTGGCTGGCTGACGAAGCTAGAGGGCATCCAGGCCCTCTTGTCAGTCGGTTCTAGGTGCGCATACCGAAGAAGAAGGGAAGGCTTTCTCTCTAAGCCTTTTCTCCCGAATCGCATCGGATCAGGACCATTAAATGCGAATGATCGGGCATGGCCAGGCGCAAGAGACCCCCGGCGGCATGATTGCTCCTGTTCCGTTTGCACTACCCGAGGCAAGGCAGAGGGTAGCGTCAGCGCCCATTATCACGCCCAAGTTGTCCTTCTGACAGACGAGGCGCTGCAAACCATGAGACGGATGAAGAAACCAAGGAAGGATAGTGGCTACAGTAACCCGTGTCATTAATGTAACCACCCCCACATCATTCGCTCGAGCCAGCCCCAGGGTATATAAGGGGAGCTCGCGTGCATGGGAGGGGGCTCGGCAAAAAACACACACTTCTCCTTTAGTAACAAGAGCTCAAGCAGAACGTAGGGCTGTTCCTGCCTCGGGGGCCTGAACCTGGGCAAACCTTGCTTATTCTTGAGTATTCTTAGAGAGTTCTTCCAGATCAAAGAAAAAGAGAGGTGCACCAGCTACACAAACCCCTCTACCGAACGTCAGACTACCCCCTAGGACAAATATGCCGGCTGAAATACGCCAACAGTGGCGCGCTAGGTAGGGGGGTAGTAGTCGGTTCATCTCTTCCCCCTTTTTGTTTCCCTCCTTTCGGTAGATCTTCTTCGTGCGATCGTGGTGTTGCGGCGGCCGACGATGGCAGACTCCCACTCTCGTCGGAGGGACTCGGCTGCGGGTTGCCAGGCCATCGAAGAGCTGGGTGATGGCCTGGCGACGGTCGGCGGTACCTACGACGCTTCAGGGCTCCCCCGGCGGACGTTGGACCGTCAGACGCCTCCTAGGGAGGACGATGACGTGCCGACCGTGGGGGAGCTCTCCCAGTCCGACGGCGGCTAGCCAAGAGCGAGGCCACGCTGACCCAGAACCTGCATGCGGCCCGTCTACTCCTGGACCACCCTCCAGTGTAGTTGGCCGGGGATACCCTAGCAGCTCCGTGGTTGAGGGACATCTCTCGCCTCGTAGACGCGGCTCAGCTCCGCGTGGAGGCATCAGATCGACTAGGTACCTTGGGTACGCGACGGTTGAAGTCGCGTGTGACTCGCACGCATGCTTCCAGCCACCCAAGCCGGGAGCGTTCCGGCCGCGGTGGCCAGAGCAAGGGAAAGGGCGTTCGGGATGCCGTACACCAGCCCGAGTACCGCCCAGAGCGCCCCCCGGATGGGAGGGGCACGACGGAGACTTGAGGGCGCACCTAGAGGAGTGTCACCGGCAGCGCGGCAGAGACTTGCGTGACACCCTGCAGCGCCAACGTAGGTAGGCGCGAACCCTGGAGGAGCTCGAGGGCTCTACCGACGATGTCAGCTACGTCGGTGACGAGGAAGAGGAGATCCTCTCGTCCGAGTCCCACCTGAGCCAGGGCTTCGCCGAGCGACGCCAAACCCTGTACGGAGTCGGGTGCCAGGCGTTCTCCTCTCGACTGCACCGCGTGGCGTGGCCAAAAAGGTTCCGCCCTGCACCCCTTGACAAGTACGATGGCACGACCAACCCGGAGGAGTTCTTGCAGATCTACACCACCATCGTTCAGATGGCAGGTGGATCCGGGAAAGTCATGGCCAACTACTCAACGGTCTTAACGGGCTCCGCCCATTCTTGGCTGTTGAACCTCCCACGGGGCTCGAAAGGCTCGTGGGAGGAGCTGTGCCACCAGTTTCTCGCCAACTTCCAGGGTTCCTATACCCAGCCTGGGGTGGAGGATGACCTCCACTCCATTGAGCAGAGGAAGGACGAGTCCTTGCGCTTATTCATCCGACTGTTCTGCCACTGTCGCAACACCATCCCCAAGATCTCAAGCCAGTCGGTCATCATCGCCTTCCGTAGGGGCGTACGTGACCGCAAGATGCGGGAGAAGATGGCCACCCGCAGCATCACCACCACCTCCGAGCTTTTCTCTCTGGCGGACAAGTGCGCTCGGGCGACGGAGGATCGAGCCCGATCCTCCGAGCAAGCGGGCGGCCACGACGAAGGCGAGGCCGAAACCTCCAAGGGTTCCGGCTTGAAGGACAATAAGAAGAAGAAGCACAAGACGACAGATCCCGGGCAGGTCCTAGCCACCAAGCGCGAGCAGAAGGACACCCGGCCGCGGCGCGATGACCACCGCGATCGGCGGGATGACCGTCGTGACGATCGCCGAGAGGAAAAGGGGGTTAGAGCATCTCCAGCAATAGCCCCTAAAACAGGGTCCCTACTTTTGATTTGGGGGCTGTCCCTATTTTTAGGGGCCTCTGATTTTATCTTCAACTCCAGCAGTTAGCCCATAAATCTCAGCCCCTATTTGCTTATGACATGTGGGACCGGCTCGTCAATGACTCTTTGTTTTTCTTTTCAATATCCTTTTATTTTCTTTCTTCTTTTCCCCTTTTCTCCTCCCTCATCTCTTCACAAGCGAGACAAAGGGGAGCGGCAACGGACGGCGACGGCGGCGGCAGCGTCGGATCTGGCGAGGCGATGAGCGCGGCGGCGGCAGTGGCGTCGGATCTAGGCGAGGCGACGAGCAATGGCGACAGCGGCGCCAACAAGAAATGGAGAAGACGGCAAGGGGTAGAGGAGGAGACGACAAGAAAGCGACGGTGACGGCCTAGATCTGGGGCGAGTGAGGAGCAGCATGACGAGGAGGCTACTGAACAGCAGTGGGGAAGAGGAGGAGGTGGGGCGCGACGAAGGAGGCGAGGCGGTGGCCCGACGGCGACGGCAGAGACAGGAGCTGCGCGGGAAGGAAAACACCCCAACAGAAAAGTAGGGGGCCCCTAAATATCCTCGAATTGGGCACGGAGGGGAGATTTAGGGCCTCCTTATTTTAGGGGCTTGAGTAGGGGCCCCGCTGAGTGCATTTTTGACCATAACCCTTATTTTTTGGTTTAGGGCTTGAATAGGGACTCTCTTGGAGATGCTTTAGGGTTTCTTGCGATCCATCAACTAACGCCATGACCGCCGATTGTCAGGTTGTGAGCAAGATAGTGGAGAAGCGGCTCAAAGGGCGCCGCTCTCCCGGTAACGGCAAGGACGACGACCCCGCCCCGCTGACCTTCCGGCGAGCGGAGCACACGGTGGCCTACATCCATGGTGGTTCGGCCATCTACACCTTCAACACTCAGTATAAGTTGCTGATGAGGGAGGTCTGTGCAGCAGAGCCCAGTCTGGGGCGAGCAGGCAGCTAAAGTGGTTAGAGGACCCGATCACCTTCAGTCGGGCCGACCACCCCGAAAGCACTGCCGGCCCAGGGCACCTTCCAATCATGGTTTCACCCACGGTTCGGAACGTGAAGCTGGGGCGCGTGCTGGTGGATGGAGGAAGCTCTATCTGCCTCCTGTCCACCAAGGCATTTCAGGCGCTACAGATTCCAGAGCGGGAGTTGATGCCTACTCTCCCGTTCTATGGAGTTACCCCGGGGGCGGAGTCCCTTGGGGCAAGTCCGCCTTCCCGTCACGTTCGAGGACGCGAACAATTACCGTATGGAGTTGGTTGACTTCGAGGTCACTGATTTCGACCTCCCGTACAACGCTCTACTCGGCCGACCGGCGCTGGTCAAGTTCATAGCGGCCACCCACTATGCCTACATGGTGGTGAAGATGCCGGGGCCCTGCGGTCCCATCATCATCAAGGTGGACAAGCCTGAGGCCCTGCGCTGCGACAAGCGGGCCCTGGACTTGGCCGGGGCAGTCTGCACGTGGCCAACTGGCGACGTCTATCTGGGGGCCCCTCCGGCGAAGACCCGTGCCTCACCTGGTTCGTCTGGCAAGGTTAAGGTGGTCTCCCTGAGCGAGGCAGAGCCGGCGAAGACAGTCAAGGTGGGCTCCAGCCTCAGCGCCAAATAGGAAGAAGCGCTCGTCATCTTCCTCCGATCTAATTCGGACGCGTTTGCTTGGTAACCGTCTGATATGTTTGGGGTCCCCAGGGAGGTGATCGAGCATTGATTGGCGATGCTCCCGGAAGTGCGCCCAGTCCGGCAGAAGATCCGAAGGCAAGCACTAGAGCGCCAGGAAGCCATTCCTGAAGAAGTGGAGAAGCTGCTGCGCGCGGGGATCATCAGGGAAGTCACTCACCCTGAGTGGCTTGCCAACCCCGTGCTCGTCAAGAAATCCAACGGGAAGTGTCGGATGTGCATTGACTTCACCGATCTCAACAAAACCTGCCCAAAGGATCCATACCTTCGCCAAGATCAACCTCCTCATAGATTCCACTAGGGTGCGGAGGTTGAAGCTTCTGGATGCGTACTCCGGGTACCACCAGATTAGTATGGCGGAGGAGGACGAAGAAAAGACCGTTTTTATAACCCCGATGGGCGTGTCAAAATGGCTTTCGGGTTCCGGCCGCATATCGGGAGGAATCTTGAGGTATACGTCGATGACTTGGTGGTGAAGGTCAAGAAGAGTGAAGGACTGATAGGCGACTTAGAGGAAACCTTCGCCAACCTTCGGAAGTATCGCCTGAAGCTCAACCTAGAGAAGCGTGTGTTTGGTGTGCCGTCGGGAAAGTTGTTGGGTTTCCTTGTGTCCAGTCGCGGAATTGAGGCAAACCCCGACAAGATTGCAACCATCGAGCACATGAAGCCATCGACTCGACTCAAGCACGTACAATGTCTTGCCGGCTGCCTAGCGTCCCTCGGGCGGTTCGTAGCCCGCCTGGGGGAGAAGAGTCTCCTATTTTTCAAGCTGATGAAGAAGACCAACCATTTTGAGTGGACCCCAGAGGCACAGTAAGCATTCGAGGACGTGAAGAGGTACCTCACCTCCCCACCGGTGCTGGTCGACCCCGGGCCCGATGAACCGCTGCTTCTCTACGTCGCAGCAACACCGGCTGTGGTGAGTGCCGTTTTGGTCTCCGAAAGGGACGGTGTCCAGAGGCCGGTCTACTACGTCATCAAGGTCCTGCAAGATGCGGAGACCAGGTATCCTCAAGCCCAGAAGATGCTATACGCCGTCCTAGTGGCGCCCAGGAAGCTCCGACACTACTTCCAAGGACGGGAGATCACGGGGGTCACCACCTTCCCTCTTCGGGAGAACCTTCACAACCGAGAAGCCGAAGGCCATGTCGCCAAATGGGCGATAGAGCTAGGAGAATTCTGCCTCAAGTTTACCTCCCGCACTGCCGTCAAGAGTCAAGTGCTGGCTGACTTTGTCGCGGAGTGGTCGCCGGGCAGTCCCGAAGCTGAGGCCGCACCTGAGCCCCCTCCCTGGACCCTGTTCTTCGATGGTTCCTTCAGGATTAAGGGCACGGGGGCTAGGGCGGTTCTAGTTTCCCCGACCGAGGGCACCCTCCAATACCTGTTCGTCCTCGACTTCAAAAAGGCCACCAACAACGTCGCCGAATACGAAGTCTTGCTGGTGGGACTACGCGCCACCGCCTCGCTGGGTATCAGGCGTCTCCACATCAAGGGCGACTCCTCCTGGTCATCAACCAGGCACGGAAGGTGTTTCAGTGCGCCGACCCTGTGATGTCAGCATACCTAGCGGAGGTCAGAAAAATAGAGCGTCCACGTCCACGTCCCTCAACGTGACAATCACATGGCGGACGAGCCCTCCCAGCTCGCTTCCTCAAGAGCCCCTGTTCTAGCCGGAGTCTTTGAAGAAAGACTTACGCGGCCGTCCGTCGCAACCCCCTATCATGGTGCAGACGATGGTGCACCTGCCCCAGCCCCCGACTTAGGGAGGGAGGGTGAAAGTGCCGCCGAGACGGCATTGGCAGAAACGCCTGGCCAGGCGAAGTACCTAGGCGATCACCGTGGGGTTGCCACGCTTGGCCGGGAAGGTCAATGGATGGGCCCGATCTTAGCCTTCCTGCGGGACCAAGTTATCCCCGACGACGATGTATTAGCCGAGAAAATTGAACGAAAGGCTAAGTGCTATACTCTGGTAGGTGGGGACCTATATCACCAGAGTAGAAACGGAGTTCTTCTGAAGTGCATCGCTCGGGAAGAGGGGAGCAGGCTGCTCTCCGATATCCATGGAGACATGTGCGGGAGCCATATGTCTAGTCTGACACTCGCCGGCAAGGCGTTCCGTCAGGGATTCTATTGGCCCACTGCACCCTCTAGGATGCTTGCGAAGCCGCGAGGAGATGCGAGGCGGTCGGGCCACATCGCAGATCCACCAACCGGCCGAGCCTCGCAAACCATCCCGCCTCTGGTTGTTCGCGTCCGGGGCGGATATCCGCCCGTTTCGGGCCACTGTGGGGCTTCACCCACCTGTTCGTCGCCGTCGACAAGTTCACCAAATGGGTTGAGGCCGAGGCGGTGCGCGTTGTCACGGCGTCTGCCGCGATCAAGTTCATTTGCGGGATCTCCGTGCGCTTTGGGGTAGCCAACCGCATCATCACCGACAATGCCACCTAGTTCACCATCGCGGCATTCCTGGACTTCTGCGAGGATATGGGTACTAAGGTATGCTTCGCCTCGGTAGTCCACCCACGGAGCAATGGCCAGGTGGAACGCGCCAACACGCTGGTGTTGAGGGGCCTCAAGACGAGGGCGTTTGATCAGCTTCACAAGCGCGGTGCCCAATGGGTCGAAGAACTCCCGATGGTGTTGTGGTCGCTCCGTGCCACACCCAGTCGGGCGACCGAAGAAACCTCGTTCTTCCTGGTCTACGGAGCGAAGGCGGTGTTGCCTTCTGAGCTGTCATTGGGCTCACCACGCATTGTGGCGTTCAGCAAGGGGGACCAGGACGACCGACGACAGGGGGAGGTTAACCTCCTGGAAGAAGTTCGTGACCGAGCTGCCCTACGCGCCGCTCGGTACCAACAGAGCCCACGCGATACCACGCCACCCAGGTCCGCGAGAGGACACTGGCAGTGGGCGACCTCGTCCTCCGACGAGTCTAGGCTCGGGCCGGTCGCAACAAGCTGTCTCCCTAGTGGGAGGGCCCCTACAAGGTGGTCTCAGTCTCTTGACCCGGGTCGGTTCGGTTAGCCACGGAGGATGGCCGGGAGCTGGTCAACTCCCAGAACATAGAGCTGCTGCAGAAGTTCTACCCGTAAAAGCCGTAAGTACTCTATAAATTCTGTCTAACCAGCTAAGAGACATTTTCTCTCTCCCTTAGCTGGTCGGGGGCTGTGCATTATATATAAAGTAGACCAGTTCGCGCTTCAATTTGCGCTTTCGGTTCTCTTTTCTGTACCTGCGTCTTCCGCAGGTGTCCGGTCTAGATGTTGCTAGCATTGGCTTCACATGGTTATTGCACGTACCTGTACCCTGATGGCTCCTTGGCAATAAAAAGTGGACGCCTAGCTCAAGTGTCGGGCAAGGTAGGGCGATTGGAGGGTGAGTCTCGCACGGCGCTCAATGCGGGCAGGGCACCCTGTGCCACCGCGAGCGCCGCTGGCCTACCACCTCTAAGAACCCTCAACCTTAACCATGCAAGCGCTGCGGTCTGATCCCAATAGATTGCAAGGGTATAAGCTCCGAATGGTCATGTAAAAGCGACAACTTAGTACGCACCAACTAGCGACATCGTGGCAAGGACTTAGGCAATTTTTACTTGCTTTCTCGTACAAATATGGAATAACTCCTGCTCGCACTGGAGTGGTAATCTGTGATGACAGGATGCATCACGAAGGACTAGGCCGTGCTTGGGGCTGGTCGCCCACTACCAAGTCGCAAAGGACCAAAGTGCTAAGGGACTGGTCGTCTGGTCGCCCTAGAGGTGCCACGCGGAAGGCTTGGGGGCTGGTTGCCAAGTACCAAGACATATAGACTCGCGACCATGCATAAGTACAAAAGTATCAGGCCACGGGCGAAAGGTGATAAGTTTCATTAAGTTCGTCAATGGATAACATGTACATGATTGCGAAGCAGAAAACAAAACAACGAAAGGAAAAGAGCTTGATGAATCGCCGAGTGTGTCATCACTCGGCATCGGAGACATCGATGGATCCGTCGTCGTCATCGGCCCCCTCCTTCGCGGCGACATCGAGGGGTGGAGCCTCCGTCCTCATCAGCCCAGCCACGTACTCCGCAGCCTTGTGCACGCGTGCTCGTGCCTGGGCCATGTCTCCCTTGATCCCAGCGACTGTCGCCTGGGGGTCGAAGGGGGGGGTTCCGGCTGGCGCAGCAGACCAGTATGTACTCGGCGGCGGCGGCCACGGCGGCTCGCCCTTCACTGGTGGACCGGTTGGCCAAAGCGGCAGGGAGGCCGCTGAGAGCCTCGGCGACGCGAGTAACGCCATGGGCGTATTGCATCGCCGTGGGCTCCAACGGCTCAATCAGCTCCCCCCAGCGGTCGCAAACTCCCGGCGATACGGCGGTAGGCGGGGCGGAGCATGGTGGCGAGGTTGTGTAGGGAGCGGCGTAGGTTGTTCTGCACCGTATCACGTGCCTTCATCGCCTCCTTTGCCTTTGCCTCGGCCGCCTGGGCGCGGGCAAGCAGCGACTCGTTCGCCGCCTTCTCTCGCGCCAGCTCCTCGCCAGCCGACGCCGTTTCTTTGCGCTTATTGGAAACCTCTGGCGGCGTCCGTCGTGGTATCGCCTCAAATAAATGTGCGGCCGGCCAGCTTCGGTGACGATTCGTTAATCTGGCGGAGTAGTCACCGCGCGCACTCGGGACGGAGCTGACGGTGACCCCGGTGCGGTCGACGGCGTCCTAGGCCTCCCCTTGGGCGTATGAAGACTCTGGGACGGAACCCGTCCCTGCGGAGGCCGTCAGCGCAGCCCTTTGGGTGTCCGGAGCGCCACGGGTGCTCGCCCTGGGCACAGCAGAGTAGCGTGTTGGCCCGGGCGAAGCACGAAGGTATGTCGATTTAAAATAAAACACTTACGTTGCAGGCAGAATCCCGAAGCTGTAGGAAGCGGAGGGAAGCACGAGCCCGCCCCGGGGCGCGGGGGGCTGGTGGCTCCCCGCCACCGGCCCTCGGCTAGCAGCGGACGGCGTGGACATCGACGCGGGGACCAGCGGAGGGAGATTCGGTGCAGCGGGTACCGGTGGCATAAGAACGGGAAGTGGAGCAGGCGCCGCCTCCTCGTCCCCAGCCGAGGGTACGACGGTGTCGGAAGATGACCCACCGGCGGCGGTGGAAGCTAGCGAACCCGGCCGCGGCGGGTCCTCTCGTCTCCGCTCGGGCGTCCTTGGTGGCCGACCGTTTGCCGGCGGCTCAGTCGTCAACAGGCGCCCTGTCCCTGATCGCTAAGGGGCCCCAGGTAGGCGTCACCACCACCCCGGTGGAATCCTTGGCCGGGAGGGACGAGACGATCCGAAGATGCTCCGCCGATTCTAGGGTGCAGATAGGCTGGGCGCCGGCCGGAAGCTGGCAGTTGCTTGGTACCGGCGGCAGCAGTCCCGTCAACCACGAGTCCAGCACGGAGGGCGCCAGATTCCCGTTAGCTGGCATGAGCATGTGAGACTCGGTAATAGGGTTGGGGCACGGGAGTCGAGCAGAAAGCACAGAGAGGACTTATGGCCCGGATATGTGCGGGTTATGTCATCGTCACCCGTGTATTGCCAGGCTAGGCGGGTGCGGCGGCGCAGGGGGCTAATCCGCCGAGTCAGGAAATCAATGACGATCAGCCCCCCGGTCAGTCTGGCGGCGCGCAGTCGGTCGACGCGCGCCACCATGGTCTGGAGTTCCACTGAGTCCACGACGACGGAGCCCCACTCGTCATTGGCTTCGACAGGCCCGGTTGGCACCTCCAGGGCCTCCATGCCACTGTCATCGTCAATGTACAGCCATTCGCTGCGCCACGCCTTCCAGTTGGTCTTCATTTGAAAGGGGACGAAGCGGGAGGTGGAGCCATCACGGAGACGGAAGTGGCAGCTCCCTACCGCGGCGCCGTCGGTGGAGCCGCGGAGGGTGTAGAAGTATCGGAAGAGTGGCAGGTTCGGCGCCACCCCCACGACCATCTCGCAGAGGTAGGGAAAGGTGGAAAGGACGAGGATGGAATTGGGGGTGAGGTGAAGGTAGTGGATACGGTAGAAGTGAAGGACGGTGAAAAAGAACTCGAAATAAGGCGGGACCAGGCCTGCTAGGAGCGTCCAGACGAAAGTGATGATCTCGTCAGGGCGGCATCTTGGCGTCACGGTGCCCGCCTGAAACCGCAAGACTCCCTCCGGCGCCATAAGGGAGACCCTTGCCACCCGCTGCTCGTCGACGGCGGAGGGAGGCAAGGAAGCCGCCATCCTGGTGGGTCGGCGACGCGGTGCCGTGGCGGGGCGAGGGAGTCGCGCTATGATGGCCGAAGAGCTGGACGAGAGCAAGGAGCACGGGAGAACTTGGAAGCACTTTGGTGGGGAGAGCAGAAGGGAGGAACGACTATGGCAGCCGCGTCTATTTATAGGTGCGGCCAGGGTGATTCGGTTGTCGCGCGCGGAGACGATTCGGTTGCCGCGCGTGAAGACGATTCGGTTGCCGCGCGTGGGGACGTGAGGGGCCGCGCTGACCAGGACCTGTGTGTGTGACAGCGGCGGCGGCCGTTCCCGAGAAATTATGGTGGAAATGGAGAGGAGAAGGCAGTTGCCTGCGCAAGTGGTGGGCCCCGCCTCGGGTCATGTCAGGGTCAAAGAAGGCGTTGCAAGTTTTCCAGAGACCGGCGCACGCCCCTGGGTGGGCCCGAGGGCTACTGTCGGTGTATTCCACACCGAGGTGTCCTCTCCACCACTGTCATGTGGGACCGCAGGTATGGAAGTTAGAAGGAGGGGTTCATTACCCGTAGCCTGCCGCCGGTGTCTGGAAGGGCGTCTGAGCCCCATCTTCAGCGGCAGTAGGGCACGGCCGCTCGGCGAGGTGGGTGATCGGGCCGCGTTAGGCGACAGGCACGTGCCGCCAAAGCGAGGGCGGCGACGGCCATATTGGGCGATGGGGAGCTTAGGCCGCCCATGCGAGGGGACGGCGATCAGGCCATATTTGGCGACGAGGCACGTGGTGGCCGACGGCTAGAGGGCATCCAGGCCCCTCCTGTCAGTCGGTTCTGGATGCGCATACCGAAGAAGAAGGGAAGGCTTCCTTTCTAAGCTTTTGCCCCTGAATCGTATCGGATTAGGGCCATTAAATACGAATGACCGGGCGTGGCCAGGCGCAAGAGACCCCCGGCAAGATGATTGCTCTGTTCGTTTACCGCCCGAGGCAAGGCAGAGGGCGCTACAAGATCAGCGCCTCATTATCACGCCAAGTTGTCCTTCGGACAGGACGAGGCGCTGGCAAACGGCAATACGGACGAAGAAACCAAGGAAGGATAGTGGCTACAGTAGCCCGTGTCATTAATGTAACCACCCCTACACCATTCGCCCGAGCCAGCCCCAGGATATATAAGGGGAGCTCGCGTGCATGGGATGGGGCTCGGCAAAAAAGACACACTTCCCCTTTAGCAAAGCAGGATGTAGGGCTGTTACCCGCCTCGGGGCCTGAACCTGGGTAAAGCTTGCTTGTTCTTGAGTGTTCTTGGAGAGTTCTTCCAGATCAAGGGAAAAGAGAGGTGCGCCAGCTACACAAACCCCTCTACCGAACATCGGACTACCCCTAGGACAAATCTGCCGGCTGAAATACACCGACAAAAAAAATCCACGCATAGATTGTTCAACCCAAATTCCACTTCAACCTTAGAATAAGACAGATTAATATGATAATATTGCAAAGAGATAGGAGATACCAGTCATTATTCATATGAATAAGTAGTATGGAGAAGATGCGTTGTAGTGAAAACGGAGATGCATGGCACTGTGGGCACTAGTTTTTTTATATGAGACAAACATGGGAGGGTGATAGTTGGAAAGGTCACTCATTGCCGAGGCATGAGGACATTTAGGCATGTGTGGGGTCGGCGATGGTGGTTTGCCTTGTATAAAAACTTAGGTTAGTCTTATAGAAATGGCATAAATTCAGTCCATCCATGCAACCACATTATTGTGGTTAAAGTTAGACAGGTTATGCAAAACGAAAAATAAAATCGTCAATAGAGTGTACTTTTGGGATATGGAGTTACGTCAAATGGGTGATGCCCATTTTGTGTGACAAATACTCATGCTTTCAAAAAGGATGTAAGTGGTGATATTGGTGATAAGGTGTTGAGGATGTAGAGAAACATTTCAGAGATATCATCTCGAAGGACTTGGACAATTTTGGCATAGTATTCTAGGTGCTACCTTATGCTCATGGTTTGCTTAAGGGTTGCAAATTATAACTTTGGTCTTGTAGAACTTGTGATGTATAATTACTGTAATATGCAATAAAATGTGACAGCTTGCATCACTTTTGAGCACGATTGAAATCCTGGACGATCATATATTTGGGGAAAATTCTCTAGTATTCATGAACTAGAATTTGGTCCCCATAGGTTTACTACGCCCCACCCCTAGATTAGAGGGAGGTTAGGAAGGCAGAGGCCCGACGATGGGTGGCGGTCGGTGGCAAGGTGGTGATGTCGCCACCTTGGCCATGAGATTGGTGGAGGGCTATAGGAAAAATCGGTTGGAGGATCGATGACGAGGCGTAGTGTCGTTAGGAGACGACCGGTGGTAGCTAGTGAATCCAGCGGCGGTAGCCACCAAAGATGAGGAAGGAGGGTGGGATAGGGGCATCATGTCGAAGAGGATGAAGATGAGACTGAAGGAAGATGTTGTGGTGTGGAGGGGCAAAAGAGGAGAAGGAGGAGCACTAGCTTCTCGCAGTCATGTGAGCTATCCCACATTGGCGAGGACGAGCGGCAACAGTGCGTGTGGGTGGTGGCAAGCTACTAGCAGCTGCGGGGAAGGGGGTGATATAGGGAAAGAGTGGATAGATCTAGGCTGTTAGATCTTGATTCAATGGTCACAAAATTGATAAAAAATAATTCGGTTTTGCTAGGATCCAGACGATTTGATTTGGTTGTTTTCTTCAGGTGTTTATTTTTTTAGCCAGTTACTTAGGTTTTTTTGGTCCGCATGATAGTCTAAATCCTATGTACCTATCGTGAAAATAATTATTTTTTATTTGTTTTCACTAAAATACTTATTTTGTATATATTTTTTATATTGTGCAGGGTTGCTAAAGCCTTTTCTTTATTTGTTTTCACTAAAATAATTATTTTTTATTTATTTTATATTTTTAATGGTTTACTAAAGTTTTTTATAAGTTTACTAAACCTTCTTTTGTACTATATTGTAATGAGTTGATTGATTTGTTTTTTTGTATGATAATGCATATGAGCATTAATTCTTCATTATTCGTTATTAGGGGTGGAACGGAGCCAAGCATGAGCGAGCCAGACTTGCCTTGGCTCGGCTTGCCAAAATGCATGAGCTAGGAGATAGGATCGGGCTAGGCTTGTGAGGAGCTTGATCCAGCACGTGGGGCTCATAAGCTCGGTGCCTCTCAGTACTAGCCCACTCAATCCGACGCTACCATGCACTCTTGCCCTGGAGAGAGAGGGAAGCGGTCGTTTGGTGGGTAGAGGCTGAAGAAAGGATTCACAGCAGGGTAGATGGTCATCGCTTGACTCATGATCAGTCGGATCTAGAAAAAGGAGGATGATATATGGTGACTCATGACCAGCCTAGAGAAGGTATGCAGCGGCGCCAACCGGGAAGAAGATGAGGAGTGGAAGACTAGGAAGCCAGCGCCGTCCTAGCCATGCCTGAGGAAGCCGACGCCGCTTAATCCTTCAGTGTGGGAAAATATAGGACGGCGGTCATCATAGGTGGAGAGGGAGAGAGGCAGCTGGGCTGTCCGGAAGGAGAGGGAGAGCCGATGGCTAGGGAGAGGACTAGGAGGACGAGCTAGAGGTTGAGAGGAGAATGTTTGAGAATGGGTGGAGGCTGGTTTTGATGAGGGGTAGGGAGGAAGAGGGAGGGAGAAAGGGAGTTAGGGTTAGGGAATGAGTATTGTGGGCTGGGTGGGCTCTTGTGGGCTGGGGACCCTATAGTGGCCTTAGGGGCATTTGAGATTGAGGCTGCCGAATGAGCCACGAGCGAGCTAACCCTGGCTTGGCTCGAGTTCGATAAAGTGAATGACCTAGAAAATGGGCTTAGGCCGCGCTCATTTCCAAACGAGCCCGAGCCGAACCGAGAGAGTTATTTACGAGCCACGAGCTAATCATCGTCAAGAAACTAAGGAAATACGCTAGTGATTTAATGTATGTACCCACTTTCTAGTTAATGACAGCTATTTTTGTTGGCATAGTGATGTCTGAATAACTGACTGGACTTTATGGAATCTAGTCAATTCCCAGTATTTTTTTTATAGTTTTGAAGCAACTGTGCAGTATACAGTCGTTTGTTTTGAAATTTGCCAGCTAAAAGATAAAAAAAAATCCAACTTGGAAGGACGGGCCCAACCCCCCTGGGCCGACCGGCCGTGGAAGAATAAAGGGCGTGCGGGTGAGGCTGCGGCCGCGACAGGCAGCAGGCACCCACCGAGAGCGAGAGCTGGTGCCAATCGGCTGCGTAGATCGATCGGCGGCGCACATGGGGACGGCGGCGGAGCAGGAGCAGCCGAAGCGGCCGGCGGAGGAGGAGCAGGAACAGCCGAAGCGGGCGTCGAGGACGCTGGTCTTCACGTACGGCACGCTGAAGCGCGGATTCTCCAACCACGGCCTCCTCCAGGACCTGGCCCGCGACGGCGACGCCTCCTTCGTGGGCGCCGCCACCACCGCCGCGCGCCTCCCGCTCGTCTGCGGGCCCTACCGTGTCCCTTTCCTCCTCAACCTCCCCGGCGCCGGTCACCGCGTTGCCGGCGAGCTCTACGCCGTCTCGCCGCGGGGCCTCGCCCGCCTCGACGAGCTCGAGGGCGTCTCCCGCGCGCACTACGAGCGCCTCCCCATCTCCGTCCTCCTCGCCGAGGGCGCGCAGGTCGATGCCATCGCCTACTACGCTCACCGCGGGTACGCCGCCGACCTCTGGACGCGCAGTGGCGAGAAGGGGTACCCGGAGTACTCGCCGGCCGTGGCCGCCGGCTACATCCGCCGCAAGGATCGGCCGCAAGACGTGACCTTCCTCGAGCAGATCCGCATCTTCGTCTCCTCCCAGTCCTAGAACTAGGAGATGCTTGCTATCTCGAGTTTTGCTGGGATGATTCATCGTCATCCATGAATGATTCATCCATCCAACCCTGTCTGCATGTGTCAATTACGCTCTGGTATACCACTGATTGATGATATTGCGGTCTGTATTAACTTCATCAGCTACTGCTATTATTTTTGACCAAGATCATTCACTCTTCAAGGTAAGATTGCAATCTTGTAAACGACTAAACACCAAAGATCATATTTTTTTCTTCCATCTTTTTTTTTCTGTAAGGTGTCAATATGCGCATTTTCAAGATTCAAACTTTGTATCGTGTGATCAACAATTAATCCAGCAGTAATAAAATTGGCCCAAATTTAAAAATCATGGTAGCATAGAATCTTCAGCGAATAATTGATGTGCACGATGTCTGCTTTGAAAATTTCAGAATTGCCTTGAATCTTTCAGCAAGAGCTGACTTTGACATGGAGGTGAGATGAATCATCTATAATAGTTAGACGAGTTTCTGCGGCTCATGACCTAGAAGCTCCCGTCACGCGCATGTAAAAAAACAAGCCACATGTACAAGAAAGAAGAGAATTTTGCTCTGCTTTGTGCAAGATTCTTCAAAGGTTGCTACAATCTGTTGCTGTCGACTGCTCGTCCCTTCACTTGCCCAATGGCCGACGAACTGATCATAACCAAAACAAAGTTTGTAAAAGGTAGTGACAACGTAGAAACACTAAAGTTTATAGATCAAAGTAATACGAGTCTTGCGTGGAGTCTACCATTCGGCATGGATGATGGCTCTGTAGTATTGCCGACCAAAAGTGCCGAACCTTTTACTCCACCTGTCCATTTCTCATGCCTGACAAACAAAACAAGCAATTTCTTGCACGGATGGTGATGGTTCACCAAAGCCAGCTGCCAGTTTTGGCCAGGCTGCTCAAACGGCTGGCTACTCAACTTTTGCCTTCGCAAGCTTTCATCTTACAAATCCTAACATGTCAATCGCAGATTGTAACAATTCACAGCGAAATAGACTTACTGACATAACGCAGTGAGAAGAAAAAAAAACAGATTGGATTCATTAAGCACGGGCACATCACGGTAAAATTTCTTCCAAGAACAAGCAGCTGGAATAGATACGATCGTATGCTTCACTGTTGTAATGGACGAACGAAAATATCTCAACGTGGACAGGGTTGGAGCTTGGAACAATGGTAACAAAAAAATTACAGATGCATAATAGGAATAAGAATCCTCTCTACTATCCTCTACAGAGCTGTGCAAGAAATGTTTGGAATGGTCGGAGATGCACTACGGTTGAAACTTTGAGGCAGTATTCTGTGCAGGTTGGGGAAAAAATGCTGACAGCCTCGGTCCATCAACCGCTCAAAGGATTCTGTCGAGGTCACTGATGAAATTGGAGGCTATAGATGTCAGCTTCTTTCCAGTCTCTCCAGCCATGTTCTTGAGAGAAGATAGATCCTGAGTAGCCTACAGAACAATTACAGGAAATGAGAAAAGTTAGCTGTGCAGGTTACATGGATCACCTCTGAATGCAATCTTTGAATTGTCTTCAGTGTACTAAAGAATGCAGAGTACGCATTCTTGGTTGCCAGAAGCTAAATATACAATGGATAATATCCTGCGATCATGATCTACAAAAGTCTACCTGGAAAGATATTCTGTTGATAAGATCTGCAGCACTTATATCCAGATTAGAATCATCCACATCCCGTCCAAAAAGATCAGCGCTTGAGATGGATGAAGAACCCTGTATTAAAGCAATAGATGATATATTGATATGCAAGGAAAAAAAAATACAAGTTTCCAGAATATTCAAAAGAAATTTATTAACACATGAATATAAGCCCTAGAAAAATTGTTCACAGTTCTGAAACATAAATACTTCAAATGGGAGAGTAGCTTAAATTGAGACTAAAAAAACATAACGGTGTGATGAGAGTAATACACACCGCAAACTTTTGAAGGGACAGTTGAGCCTCTTTCTCTTCCCTGCTTTGATTACCAAAAAATTGTGATGATGAAATTGCCTTTGCATTGGAGAATTTTTTCCTTGCCTCGTCACTTTCTTGTATCTGAAAGGTATTGCACCCAGAGTCAGAATAGATAATAGTATAACAAGAATCTACCAACGGAAAACCTATTTCAGCACAAATAACCACATTATGTACAAGCTACTTGCACAAACAGTTTCAAACATCGAAGGAAGTGGCACAGCCAATCTAAAAAAAATCCAACCTCATCAAACAGAGAAAAATACTGAAATGCACTACTTATTCCATGTTATAGACGAGCAATATAAAAATGCACTCATCTTGATGTTAGACAAGATATTTAAAACAAAGCAATTGAAAACAGGTCAGACATGCCGCATGCATGAAAAGAATAAAAAAAACCATTTGTAACAAAAAGAACATGCTAGTAAATGTTTGCAGGGAGCTGAGTTCCTTTGAAGTTAACAGGAAATCTCAGAACTTTATGTACAAACAGGAAATCTCAGAACTTTATGTACAAATTTCAAATTAGATAACAATAGTTCATAGAGAGAAAAAGTGCCCTATGCCAGGAAGAAGCATAGAAGAAAAAGACAGGTGACATGAAACTCAAAACAAGAGAGGCAACAAGATGTATATACAGTGACTCTTAATAGAATTAAAACCCAAAACTTTTCTAGATTAATCCGAAAAATCGAATCGATGTGTCATTTCCCTTACAATCGTAGCACTAACAACAACGCAGCATTTACCTGAGCCTTTGAGGCAGCTGTGCTTGTTTTTCTTTGGAATCCGTTATCCATTCCATAATCCTGAAAGAAGTTTGATGATTTCGGTGGAGCTACATGGCCATTCACCTGAGTTCCTCCAGTTCTTGAATCAGCTGAGGGCTCATTCTCCACATATTCAAATCGTGAATGTAAGGATGGGCCGCCACCACTTTTTGCGGCTGAAGTAGTCAATGCTGGCAAGGCAGGTTTTGGCTCTTCAGGTTTCTGGTCATACAAGCTTTCATTTGGCTGCCATACAAAATGAAAAATGGCAAAGGTAAGTCCTTAATTACTACAACATACAGGTTAAAGCTGCCTAAATTGAGAAACAAGAAAAGCTCCTTTGATCCGCAGTATTACCTTTGTTGTGAGCTTTCGTACACCAAGCCCTCCAGTCTTGCCTCCAACCTTCTTTGCACCAATGGGTTTTTTTACAGAAGTGGCAAAGGTGGGGTATGTAGGGGCTTTTGGTGAATGGGTAGGTGCTTTTGGCGAGTTAGTAACATCAGGTTCGTGCTTCCCATTGGCATTCTCTTCTGGTGCGTCCGAGAGCTTGAATTCAGGGAAGTCATTCGATGGATTCGGTGGTTGAGATGCTGCAACAGGTGATGATGGCAGGCCATTATCGGCAGTCGAACTCTTAGCAACTTCCTTCTGCAGTATCTGCCTGTACAATTCAGCAGCTCTTGATGTATACTTTGCCTCGACTTTGCCACCATCCGTCCAGCCATGCTGTTTAAAGAAAGCATGTGCACGATTGTTGCCTCCAAAAGCCATCATCTTTAGTTGATCAGGAGTCCATGAATCAAGGTTTGTTGATCTGCAGGAGAGAGATAAAGACACAGTTAGCATAAAAGACTGAAAATAACTTGACACTGCAGTAACCCAATCTCTTCAACAAGTAGGTAGCGATAGCATAGTCCAGACGGCATAATTCCGTTATTGGTCATTCTGAAAAGCTTATGAAGAAAAAAAAAAGGCGCATTTCCTGCAAATGCAGCCATGGATCTGATAGACCAGCAATGTGCCACCTGTGGATGAGAGTAGTTCGAGATCTCCATCAGTGTTCTGGCTGGTTGTAAGAGAGGGCTCAAAGGCTGAGATCCACCCGCCCAGCACAGCTTGTTTATTTTTCCCGAATTGCTTGGCTTGTGTTGGTCGTAAGATTTAAGACACAGACAAATGCATAAATAAAGAATTGAGCTTTAGTTGGGTAGAGTGATCTAGGAACGTTTCCGGCCGGAAAGTATGGATAGTTCTAGCTCCTGAAGCAAGCAGAGAGGCATTGAAATTGCAGCGCGGGCATTTTATCGGGAGCCAGGGCGGCGCAGCAGATCTACCAAAGCATCAAGATCTGAAGCAAAAGAAGAAAGGAAAGGAGGGAAGGTGGCGATGGTGTTACCTGACGAAGGTGATGTGGACGCCAAGGCTACGGTGGACGGCGGAGCAGTCGAGGCAGAGAAAGATGCCGTAGGTGACGGAGGCCCAGGTGGGGTTCTTGGCGCTGCAGTCGAAGCACATCTGGAGAAAGCAGAAGAAGAGGAGAAGAGATGAGAGATCTGAGGAAAGCAGGCGGAGATCTGGGCGGCGGGTGAGGCACTGACCTTGTTCTCCGGCTTGGCCTTGAGGCGGCGGAAAACGGCGTTCTTGTCGGCGAAGGCCATGGCTGGCACCTGCGCGCTGTGCGCCCGGGGGAGATCTGGGCTAAGGAGAGGCGAGAGCGAGAGAAGGTGGGAAATGGCAGGCAGTGGGTGGGTTGGAGGAGGAGGGGTATATAGCAAAGGGAGGTGGTGGTTCGCTCGCTGGCGGAGGCGACGGTGAGAGGGAAGGAACAGCGTGGACGTGGACTCTCTCTGCCTGTGCCTGGCTACTGGTTAGGCTGGTCGTCTCCTTTTTAGCCGGTCTACCAAGTTTCCTCCTCTCTCTCTCTCTCTCTTCTTTCACCACATTCTTCTTCTTCTCTCTGCTTATCTTTGGCACGAGCAAAACAAACATGTTACTAATAAATCATCACATGCGTTTTTCTACCTCTTTCTCCATGTGCTTCTTTTTCTGAGTTTTCTCCAGCTGTTTTTTCAGTCCTTTATTAGTAGACTAGCCAAGATTAATCTTAGTAAAGGACTACGGATCGAACGTCCGATTATAAAGAAAAAAATCGGACGCTTATTTTAGTTAGTACAACTAAATGTTTCATCGGGCAGAGTAAAATGTTTTGGTAACATAAATGATTCGTTAATTATTAAAGGATGTTTCAGCAAGCAAAAGCAAATGTTTCAAAAAAGCAAAACAAATATTTTAGTAGAGAAAGCATGAATGTTTCGACATTTATGAAAAAAATGTTTCCACGGGTAAAACCAGATGTTTTAGCAGATATAACCAAATGTTTTAGTAGGGCGGAACAAATGTTTCAGTATAGCAAAATAGAAATGTTACGATATTTATTAAAAAAGTTTCAGCAAGTAAAACAAATGTTTCAGCAGACATAACCAAATATTTCAAAAGGTCAGAACAAATGTTTCAGTAAAGAAAAACATAAATATTTCGACATTTATTAAAAAAATGTTTCAGCACGTAGAACCAAATGTTTCAGTAAGCAGAACCCAATGTTTCACCACAGCAAAAACTATGTTTCGAACGTACTAGGGCCATGCTCCAAGTCTAAGTTACATCTTCTTTCTCATCTCCATCTTCTTCTCCAGATCCGGCGAGCCTCCACGTCGTGCTCGCCGGATCTAGCCGCCAAAGTTCCTATTTGGCGTGAGAGAGGAAGAGAGAGAGAGGCCCTGCCGCCTTGGCAAGTCCACATAGCTCCACCACCTCGCTTCCCACTACAAGAGCCCCTTCAACCCATCTACACCAGCCATGAGCTCGAGCACCACCACCAACTTATCCTAGCAACCACTTCGCGTCGGATGCCCGAGTCAAAGCATTTTCCTTAATCTTACTAAGGATTTTAATATACCATGTTATATGTTTTACCGTGACATTTCGCATGACCCCTATTCACCACCTGGAAGACCTATGCAGAGAGACATCAAATTTTAAAAATGAAAGTAGATCAAATCAAAAGGTTGGATAGGATTTGAAACCTTTGCAAAGTAATGTTACACTAAATCAAGAAAGGAGATATATTTGCAAATATTTTTTTTAATATTTGAAAAATCGAGGTGACGTACCATCACCATTAGGCTATTTTTAAATAGTATTAGCCAAGTGCTCGTGCTACACGTTATGATCAATATGTTTGACTTATTTATTCAGCTACGCTTTCTTATATGCTACCTTATGATTTAATTATTTTTATTGCTCACTACGTGTCCATGCTTTGCTCATCTGTGTCGCGCCTATATACCTCCAACTATGACTATTTTTTCATGAAACACATTAAAATATAAAAGCAAAACAAATCAATATAAAGCATTCTTGCTAACCAAAAACTTCCAAAAATACAATGCACTAAAATAACTAAATAAAAAGGCAATTTATATAAATAAAAAGTATTATTATGATGTATCAACAATTGGACGAGGTAGTGATGATTGAGATTGATGGTAGGCCTCATCATTCATTGCTCTTTAGAAACAAAGCATCAAGTGTTGTTTTTAATGACCTAGAATAGTTCTATGGACTGTTAATGTCCACACACATATTACATGCTCACACATATTACATGCTCTTAGAGCATTCACAGCTGTTACTCTAAAATTCTCCTCTAAAACACTATTCTTTGTCCCTCTATCCATCCCGCTAAAACTCATTCACATTTTATACTACACTCTAAAAGATTCTTTCTCTCCATCAACTACTCTATCCTAAAAAAAATCAGAGAGAGCTATAGTGTTATAGAGTGCCTGCTGCGAATGCTCTCAGCCACATTACCTACCGCGAACGCCATGACTCATTTCAACAAATTGTTCCCTTTCACAATTTAGAATAGAATGTTCACAAGCAAGGATAACAATTAGTCCCAGGAATTGGTGACATTCATGAATCATGACATGGAGGAGAACCTAAACAGTGCAACACTATGCACAAAATTGGCCAATTCCAATTTTCCGGTCTTACAAAACTAAACTGCCTGGATCCTGCATCTCCCATCATGCCTACACCAGTTCGTTGCTATTCAGCAGTTCGACATTCACAAATTAAGCAGGCTCTACATTCTTGCAGCTAACGCCAAGATAGTTCATGTCCAAGCCTACTTGTTCATTTCTTTGTTGAGTGACTAGAGATCTTCGCAACACTCATGATGGTTCTCAAACATCTCCAGGCGCCTGCTTCTGCAAAGTTGTCCTCATAAAATCTGAGATTCGCGAGGATGCAGCAAGGCCCCTCTCTATACAGTTGAAATAATCTTCCTCTGAATACACGCACAAAAACAAGAAAAATAGGGAGATAAGAATTGGATGGCAAATCACGCTTCTCTCATAATGACTAAAAAGAACACACTAATCTGGGGCACATGATAGAACCGTACCAGACATCACTCCGTGGGTGATAGAAGTTATCAATCCTCGCTCAGAATGTTCATCTTTCTGATTTGTTTCTTTTAAATCAACAGATTTGCGTGAATTGGGGAACACCAAATGAGCAAATGATTTCAATTCCTGCAGGTTGTGAAAAACATCAATTATTAGTTCCTGTGGCACTGAAAAATAATCTCTGGAAAAGTTTGCTTCCATCTTGAAGAACAATTGTTAAACAATTGGCATAACATTTCAGATGCTGATACTAGTCAGCTACACTAAACCAGAAATTTAATCTTGGATCGCCTAGGTACCTGGAAGAACTCCAAAGACCATCAAAGAGTAAAAATTTGTACGGTCTCATAAAAAAAGTCACAACTGAGAATTGGCCCAAACTTGCCAGTGACTGTGGACTTCATAAACGAACGATTATTTTATACGAAAGAAATCAATATGTCACCTTTCCTCATAGTTTAAGGACCAAAAAATATCATATACACATATACTTGGTGTTCAGGAGTTTATATGGCACACTATCAGCCAGCAGTGCAATAATGCTTTCTGCCTTTCTAGATGGGGAATAATTAGATCATGATTTGTGCTTTCGTTTTCCACAGTGGAGTTCAGCAAAGATAACAATTCCTACCAGCTCTTCTGCCTTGCTTGTGTCCAAAATCACTGCACCATCCTCCAACACCCCACAGCCAATTGCAACTGCAGCAAATGAGTTCGTGAACCACAGAGTTCCAACAGAGAACAAACAGAATTACTGAACTTACCACTTACCAGAAAGATGTTTCAAAGGGATGCCAGCAAATACAAGGGCGGCGCAGGAAGCATTAATTGCACATGGAAGAAGCTAGGCATTGTCAAGGACTATTCTTGATTGAAATCAGGGAGACACATATTTAAAATTTATGAATCTTACAATGCACAAACTACATTTCAATATTTAGTATATTACTGAAATAGGCCATGCTTAAAGCATGACAAAATAGGAGTTTGTGGAAAACATGTTGATTGGAAGAGAATTCAATAGAAATTTGGATCTTCCATTAATTCTTGCACATATTTTCATCATCCAAATCCCAACCCTTATCAATTCAATATAAGGCAATTCATGGCAAAACAAATGGCTTGCAAGGCAGAGATTTAGACCTAAGAAAGAGAAGCTAAGATTATCAATGAGCCCACAGGTTATTCAAAAAAAAAAAAGGAAAATTCAATACAACACCAATATACTAAGCGACTAGACCAAATCGGTAACACCTGAACTCTTTCTTGTGAACGCAAGGTAGCAAATGCAATACTCGTAAAACAACCACAATACATAACTTCTAAATTAAGGCGAAAAGATACAGAACCATCATCACCCACAACCTGCAAAAGTAGGGTAACCAGGGATCAACACGATTCATTAGATAAAAGGCTGAAGTACGTAAAGCAGCTTGCTGTGATGCACTCAAGGAAGTTGACAAGAAAACTGCAAGTTTGAAAGCAGTAAGCAAACCTGTCTCAAAAATGGTTGCAGACAGGAAAAAAACAATTCCGCACAGTGCGCATAGTCATTTCCTATCATTAAGCATATGTAATTTTTGGAATGCACTTGAAAGTACTCCAATCAACTGGATGTGCTAGTTAGATTTTGTGTGTTTTGCCAGCACTGTGAAATTACGCTAGTCTATATCATGCACATGAGTTGGCGCTAAGTGGGAGTTGATATGCAGATGGATGCTTGAGGGCTTTAATACATCAACCCTCCAATACCTAATGATTCGTTCCATAAAGGGTTTGCTGAATAACATGGAAAATCATCACTAGTACCTAAAGTGGGAGACAAAATAGAATGCACAACAGCTGAGCAGCAGCACAGGATAGAGAAGGATCACCTGAAGTATGACAGAGGTGGTGGTGTTTGGATGGACAGTGAGCATGCAGATGCTCTGCAAAGTCCTCTTCAATGTGATCTCATACTCCTTTTCTCGCCTCCCTGTAAGCCAAAAAAAATTGCGTTTACAATGAGGCACAGCACATTCTTGATTGCCCGCGCGAGCAGTGGCAAGTGAAAGAATTAGAGGGGCGAGTAGGTACCGATCTGGCCGGTCATGGGCTTCCAGATGACCTCGATGGAGGCCTTCTCGGGGTCCTCTCCCTTCCTGGTCCCCGGCTTGGGCCCGTACACGGCGGCCAGCACGATGGTGTCGCCTGCATAGACAAACAGGGATGAGAAACTGAGCGGCCGAGCAGCCGTGGGGTTGGCAGGACGGAGCGCAGCCACCTTGAGCCCAGCGCGCGGAGCCGTGGGCGCGGTCGAGGGGGTTGCGGGTGCAGGAGAATGGCCGGAGCTGGTTCGGGTTCCGCCCGTCCGCTCGGCTCCCCTCCATCCTAGCCGAGACGAGACAGCGACGTCGGCGAGGCTCACTGACGGCGGCGCGGCGGTCGTCGTCGAGACGGAGCTGCAGGGAGGAACCCTAATAAATAACTTGCTTGCTGGATGCATTAGAGTCTATCATACAGACTGATCTGGTACGTTCGTGCTCTATCGGACGGTCGAAACCGCTTGAGTCTTCCCCAACCCCACGTCTATTGGTGTGAGACTCGTGCCAAAACTGGGTGCCCTTCGCCGTCTTGTCTCCACGGCCTCTTCGCGCCGCAAACCGCAACGCATCGCGCCGCCGCAAATGGCGAAGAAGCACAAGGACCCCGCCCCCGACGCCACCGCAGCCATCCGCTCTCTCTTCTCCGCCGACAACCCCTTCCGCCGCAAGCCCTCTTCCGAGGAGTCCGCTCCCCCGGCCCCTGCCGCCGCGGCGCCCCTCCGCAAGCGCCCCAACCCCGACGCGGACGCCGGCACCTCCGAGCCTTCCGCGAAGAAGCGCAAGGAGGGCCCGCGGCGCAAGCGGAAGCGGGACGAGGTCGAGGCCAGCTACGAGCGCCGGAGGCTCGGCGAGCCCGCGGAGGAGCCCGCCCTGCCGCCGGCCGTTGGGGAGAAGAGGAAGGCGCCCTACGAGGCCGCGGCGGCGGCTGGGGCAGGGGAGGAAGAGGAGGCGTTCGACGACGAGAGCAAGCTGCTCAGGACGGTATTCGTGGGGAACCTGCCGCTGCGGACCAAGCGGAAGTTGCTCACCAAGGAGTTTGCGGCCTTCGGCGAGGTCGAGTCAGTCAGGATCCGCTCCGTTCCCCTCGCCGACGTGAGTACCATTCGTTGGCTATTAGCTTCCTTCTTCGTTGTGTTCGTTCCTCAAGCCTTCAAAGTGTAAAAATTTCACCTTTGTGCCCTAATTCGTGCTCGCTGCAGACCAAGATTCCGAGGAAAGGGGCTGTCATAAAAGGGAAGATTAACGAATCAGTCGATAAGTGAGTTCTTAATTAGTATATTGTTTGGGCCATTGCTTAAGTAGAGGCCCAGGAAATCATGTGATTATTCGGATGTGTTTCACTGTCCATCATGAGCGTTTGCTTTGTGCTTGCTGCAGTAAGATTCCAAATGAAACATCTTAGCAAAAAAAAAAACTGACTGCAGTAACAGCTGCAAACATATGCCAATTAAAAACCACAGGACTAGTGCTGCGTTCATGCATTCTTTATATATCTTTTCCCGCATTATTACAGCAACAAAGCTTGACAATTCACTGCTATGCCTTCAATGTCTTCTTAAATCCTCTGCTTTCCGGTTTACATGGTCACATGTCCTGCTTTTCAATTTGCATGTTACACTTTTTCTTTTAAATCAATTCTGCTAATAGCGCTGTCAATATGCGCAAGCTGTAACATGCTATTAACTATTAATCTTCTGTTGATACTTGGAAAGTGCTAGTATATCTGAGTAGTGTTCAGTGGCACAGAACACAGTAACAACAAACCAACGTGGATATAATTTATGAGTCAAAAGCCATGCAAAATAGTTCCGGCGTAGGCATGCTTTCATGAAATTATTGCAGGGTTTCTACTAACTCACTTGTGTAATCCCTTCCTTGTGCATAAAATACATTCCATAACAAAGACAAATCACTGCACCTTTACTTTGTCATTTTGGTCTGTATACACTGCTGTTTTTAAGCCAAAACTGGAGACAACTGAGCCGCATGTCCAAATATTTTGTAGTACAGCGTGGGCAGAAAAGCACATTCTTCATACAATACCCCTTTTCAGAAGAGTATGATATAGATCTTTCATATTTTTTGTATTCTTGGTATCATTATTTCTTCCATTCAATATATGCCCATGTCCATAGTGTGTTAAAATGTTTGATTAAACACATGTGAAATTGAAACGCTTTTGGTTATGTGCTTTATATCCTGGTACCCTTTTTTCTAATATTCAATATTATATATGCCCGAATTAATGGCCAATCTTATGTAGTAAAACGTGTATTAAAGTCATTAAACCCATATGAAATTCAACCACTCTTGGTTATCTGCTGTATATCCAAAATGTATTGTATGCTTGTTGTTTTTCAAACTCATATTTGCTTATATCATTTGCAGCATACATGCCTACATCGTCTTCAAAGATGAGCAATGTGCACGCGCTGCTTTATCTCATAATATGGCATTGGTACGTTAACTGTCTTACAACTGAATGTGTTATTAGTTGATATAGCTGAAGTACATTTTAGAAATTTCTCTGTCATGCCTAGTAAGGTAGTTCATCTTTCTATATTTTGAAATCTTCTAGTTTGGTGGCAATCACATGCGTGTTGATATGGCATGTCCACCTCGTAAGAAACTTAAAGGAGAAGGACCTCTTTATGACAGAAAGCGGACATTGTTTGTCGGTAACCTTCCATTTGATATAAAGGTGTGTGTGATCTGTTCAATCTTGTATGGTTCTATGTTCTTTTCAAGAAAATGGAAGAACCGTATTATCCATTTGTTTTAAGTAACCATGGTCAACTTTTTCCTTGGTGACACATCAGGATGAAGAGCTCTACAAGTTGTTCTGTAGTTTCAGTGGATCAGAAGGTGGCGTTGAAGCTATACGTGTTATTAGAGATCCAGGTTCAAGCCTAGGGAAGGGTATCGCCTATGTTTTGTTCAAAACAAGGGTATAATCCTTACCATTTGTCTTCCATTTAGTTGAATTTGATATTGTGATCTATGCTGTCAGTCAAAAGTCCACCAGAATGATAAGAAGTTTGTGGATAACTGGATTTGTTCTACATCATGCCACTCCTTTCTTGAAGTTAGGAATTAGTGACATTTGTCATGTCGTACAGTCAAATGCTACCAAAATAGTAGCACGGGTAGTCCTTGTTGCTAAACTATATATATACAAGAAAAATATCAATTATAAGCATGGATCACAAAAGCCTGTTTGCGATTCAATCCCTTTCTCTTATACGAACCGTGGTTTTTTGTGTCATCCATGCCGCGGTTTGCAATGATGGGTATTGCTTGTCTTTACAGTTCAGAGGCGATTCACGTATGAACATATCTTCTGTTCCTTTAGCTACTGAAAAATGAAAGGATTTTGTTATCACAAGGTAGTCTGCTAATTGTTGTCCAGGAAAATATTGCGCCGATAAATTGAATTATCAGTTAGCTAGAGTAGTTCAGTTAATGCTGGATAAACTGCATCTAGTTGCAAGAACTAATGTGATCCATGCTTGGCCAATCTCATGGACTTTACTAGAGTGACGTGCAGTTAACCCTTTTAGTTCTACCGGGAAATATGCACGGGTGTCTGAGGAAATACTGTTTCCTCAGGAGGAACATAACATTTTAAAATGAATTTCTGATGTCATCTTATGAAATGTTTTGGACAATTTTTGCGTAAAATTTATGCAAACATTGCTACTACCTTACAAGGCTCACATGACCGTTTGGATATCTGTTATGTAGGAGGCTGCTAACTCTGTTGTCAGAAAACGGGATCTCAAGATTAGAGACCGCCTTCTGAGGCTCGCCCATGCAAAGTCAGCTGATGCAACACCAAAGAAGAAGATGGATTCTGGAAAAACTAGTGCTGGGCTAAAACAAAAGAGAGTTTTGACACCAGGCAGCAGGTCTCATGAAGGCAGCAACAACTCCAAACGAAAGGCATCAACTTTATCTTACCAAGGCCTCAGGTCAAGCAAATCTGGTGTCGTGAAGAAGGCGAAAGTGATCCAGCATCCCAGCAACCAAGGGAAGCAGCAAGGCAAGACTAATGAAACGGGACATGCTGGTAGTTCTTCTCACAAAGCCAAGCGGCCTGCTGTGGCAGCAAGAAAGGCAAAGCAACTAGCCAAGAAACGCAAGTTGGATGCTGCAACTCCTGAAAATACGCACCGGAGCAAAAAGGCAAGGAAATAGCCATCCCTAATGAGGTTATTCTCCTCACTTTGTAATGGGAGTTTGACAGTCAGAATATGGACAAATTGAGCTCCTGGTCTTGTTACCATCAAATGGAAAATGGTTTAAAGGGCAAATAGAAGATTGATGTTGTAGACGTAAGGCTGACATGAGTTCAAGTGTAGCGATTTGGTACTTGCCTTACAGTTGGTGCTCCTGAACTAAATATGAATGTTCCTTATCCTTCTAACATCATGCAATGGTATTATTTGTTTTTTTGTTTGCAACATTTGCAATATAGCTCCTTCGCTACATAAAACCAGGTTTTCCCCTGTCAATCAGGGATGGAACTTGTCAGCAAGTGGTTCAGTGTCTTCAATCCAGTTGTTTTGTGGTACACATCTTTTGTCTCGTTTGGTTCAGTACATGCGAATTAGGAGGGGTAATTTTCACTTGTTTCATTCTAAACATCTGCATTGGGTTTACTAAACTTGAGAGAGAAAAGAAACTCTTTGTTCCATGATCCATCTGAATTTATTCCAGTTAAAAACCAAAATGCACATCCATGGATGGATTTCGTACTACATAGCATAGCATAGCAGTTGAACACAAAGTGGCATCTGCTAGTTGATACAGACAGCGGCAGCGGTGTCGTCAACCTAAAACGTGCTACTCGTGATTTCTGGGCGCCGATTACCAAACCTTTCACATAGCGGCGGTCGCGGACGCAGTGGCGAGGACATGCAGCTTCCAGAAGACCTTGCCGGCGGCATCGGTGCTGCCAGCGTCGACGGCGACGGCGCCGATGAGGGCCCGCAGGGCGCCGCAGACGACGGGGGCCGCGGACGCGTTGGTCCGGGCGGCGACGCGCACGATGGCGGGGATGCCGACGCGGGCGCCAGCGGCGGCGCAGGCAGCCTCCGCGGTGGCATCGCGGGAGCGGCGGGCGACGGCGGAGGCGGCGGCGTCGTGGTCGGCGTCGAGGGCGCGGAGCGCGGCGACGGACTGGGCGGCGGCGAGGCCGAGTACGGCAAGGGCGCGCCCGTTCTCACGGGAGTAGGAAGCGTGCGTGAGGGCCTGGCGGAGGAGGTCGGGGGAGTCGAAGGTGTAGGCGATCTGCTTCTGGAGCGTAGCGAGCGCGGTGTCGAACGGGGAGGAGGCAGGCTCCGAGGGCAATGGCAACGCAGGTGGATGAGAGGCGAAGGCGACGATGAGGAAGAGGAGGAGACGAGGCGGCGCGGGCATGGCCATGGCTACTCTACTTGGCTAGCGAATCGAATTGGTAAAGTGGGTGTGGCGTGGAATCCGGTGGGTGCGACGAGGACGAAGTGATGACTGAAACGTGTTTTCTGTTTGGGCCTTGATCCCTTCCAACACAAAAATAGATTTTCCATTAAAAAAACAAAAAGTAGATTTTGCTTCCATGATGGTGCTATCGCTGCTACATCCACTCGGCAATGTAGACCCACTAAAAACAAAATACTCGCAAGGTAGACGCTAGCCGCTCCATCAGGAGAGCCAGCAATTTTTTATTGCCGCTTTCCCTTCATTCTATGCCGCCTCTTTTCCAAAGAACCTCTACTTAATTAGTTGTGGTTGTGATCTCTAGTGCTTATGCAAATTCAGTGTTCTTTAGGCTTAGTGAATTTAATGCATAAGCAAATTAAGTAGAGAATTAGCTAGGTGCAGTTGTGCTCTTCAAGATTGAAAATTTTTTAAATCATGACATGTTTGCAGGGTGAGGGATGTGCTGACAGAGGAGCTCATGTTGCATCAGACTTGAAGTTCACCTACATACATGAAGGCAGACCTGAATATCACCTACATCCATGGAAGAATCCATTTTGTTCAGGAGCAGATTGTAGAATAAATCCTGGTGAATAGATGTTGTGACTGACCAAAAATTGTAAACACTGATTGTTCCATGATCATATAATTTGAGGTTGCCTAGAATTCCAAATAATGATGGTTCAATGGTACTTGTATGAAGTCTGATTGTCCAGAAAACAAAAAAAAACTTAATTGTTCATTTGTAACATTCTTGATTGTCTACAATTGGAAATTATAAATGTTGAATTGTTGTATCATTTAAAATTGCACAGGATTGTTCAGTTGTATCAAGATTGCATGCGTGCAGAATTGCAAATGAGAAATGTTGAATGGTTGTATCATTTAAAATTGTCTGGAATTGGTAATGTTGAATGGTTCATATGACTCAATTTTCTTATTCGCCAAGAACGCAATACCAAAAAATACACTATAAATGATGATTTACTCTAGTAAATGATGTGAAGACCATATTATATTGGTTAGTGGTGTATGAATCAAATGATACCACATCACCAAAATGATTATAGTTTTTCTACCTGTAGCATCAATCCAGAACACATGCACCAACCTTCCCTGTTCATCCACAACAAATTCATACAAAAAAAGCTAAATTAACTTATTTCTTACTCTCGAGTTATGCAACAATTTTTTGAGCTCCCCCAGCCGACGGTGGCCCCATCCTCGTCTTTCTCCTTCTCCTCCTCATCATCATCATCCTCCTCCTCCTCCTCCTCGTCATCGTTGTCCTCCTCCTCCTCCCTGTCGTCCTTCTCTCGCGCGCGCTTCATTCCGGCGGTGGAGATGCTAGGGGTTGCGGTGGCGCCAGAGACGCCCGGGGCTGAGGTGGCAGAAGCGACCCGTTGGCACGCTGACCATTGCTGTGTTAATCCGCGTGCCTCAAGCCAACACGTGCGAGCCCGACGAAGCGCACACATGCCGGCACCAGAGCTTTCGGGAACGAACAGGACGCAGTTGCACAGTGGAGATGGCGATGGTGGTGCTGGCGGTGCCTGCACGTACCTCGACTCGGCGAAGGAGGCGGAGCACGCGGGAGAAGGAGGAGGCGCCGCCATGAAGGAGATGGCCGAAGAGGGCGACGACAATCGCAACGACGCGAGAGAAGATGCGACAAGACAAAGAGAAGACGAAGGAGATGAAGACAAGACGAAGTATTATCACTACGGTTCTGATCGCAACTCCCGTAGGGGTACGAAATTGATCGGTTTAATAACGGCATGGAGAAGACAAAAAGACGGCTCTTCGCCGCGGTTTTGATAAGTCTTATCATTGCCGATTTTAACCCCAACCGGCAGTGATAGGCCTTATTACTGTCGGCTTGAGCCATCAACCGGCAGTGGTACATCGCTACTGGTTGAAACCATTGACCGACACTGAAAATATCATTGCCGGCTTGGGGATAGAACCGACAATGATAAGGCATATCACTGCCGGCTCTTAAGCCCCTCCTATCGCCCAATAATTGAGGGGAAGAACCGGCAGTAATATGTGAATAGTATAAAACCTCCACCATCTTCCTCCTCAAGCCCAAGCTGTGCTTTGGAGTTCAATTGGAGTCAATTTTGGACGACCATTTTTCATCATTCCGGCATGGAGGTTTAAAAATTTGGAGGAATCCACTTGAAGGCTTTCAAATTTGAAGGAATCCATTTGGAGGTTGCCAAACTAGCTACTTATTTCATTTCTATATATAGTTTGTATGGCTAGATTGCTTATATCAAGATCAAGATCTACGTCCAATTTAAGCTTTGAAATTTACTTCAATTGTAGAAACATTTTGGAGGCTTGAAAATTTAGAGGAATCCACTTGGAGGCTTTCAATTTTGGAGGTATCCATTTGGAGGAATTCATATAGCTTACAAGTAGCTATGTTAATGGTTGCTTTAACATTTTAGTTCTAACTATAATTGGCACTACACAAATTAAGCTTAGAAATTTATTTAAATTGTACATCCAATTTAAGCTTTAAAATTTATTTCAATTGTAAAAGTAGTTATGTTAATGGTTGCTTTAAAATTTTATTTACAACTATAATTGGCACTGCACAATTGAAATTTAGGTTGTTCTCACTAATGAGGGGATTTATTTTTTATATTGTTCATATAGCTTACAAGTAGCTATGTTAATGGTTGCTTTAACATTTTAGTTCTAACTATAATTGGCACTACACAATTGAAATTTAGGTTGTTCTTGTTAATTGTAGATGGACCGAAGATGGATGTACGATGTGGATTGTACTAGCCTAGAGTTCATTAATGGCATGGATTCTTTTCTGAGGGCTGCCAAGACGTGCAAGTCAAACAATCTGGTTGACTATGTATATTGTCCATGCGTTGATTGTAAGAATGAGAAGTAGTGTTTCAGCGTAGAGCAAATCCGTCCTTGGTTGCTTCGAAGCGGTTTCGAAGATCACTATACCCATTGGACCAAGCATGGTGAAGATGATGAGATCATACATAATGCCTCGCAATCCACAGTTGAAGAAGCTGGTGGTAGCGAGATGCTGTTTAACGTGGAGAACGATGTGTTGGTTGATGAGACTGAAATCGCTGAAAATTTTTGACTGCCGTACCCAGCTTTGGACGAATTTGAAGATGAGGCCAGATCCATTGGAAAGTTTATGAGATAAGCTTTCCAGAAAGTACTCACACGTCTCGAACAGAGTCCGTTTGCATTCTCTAAGAGTGTTTAATGTCAGATTGGTCATTGGAGACAGAGTTAAAACCTTTCGCATTCCCACCTTACTTTATGACTTGTGTTGGAGGATTAATGTTTCCTTGATGATCCTTGCCCAGGTTTCTAAGTATGAGAATATTATTATGTAGCAGTCTATTCTCCAATATAAAATTATGCAACCCTAGAAACAAATTTACCTGATAATTTAGTTGTCGCGCACGAGCCCGTGTAATTGGTCCTTGAATGTTGGTCGAAGGTTGCTAGTCACTAGGAGGGTCTTTGGATGTTGGTCCTATCGGTGTATCCAAGGTAGCGATGTCCTCCTCATCCTCCCCTTCTTACATTAGAGTCGTCCTCGACTCAAGCTCATCATTTTTTCCAAGCTATGGCTTTAAATCTGCAATGCTAAAAGTAGGACTAACCCCATAATATGCAAGTAAATCAAGCTTATAGACATTATCGTTAATTCATTCCAGCACCTTGAAAGGACCATCAGGTCTAGGCATCAATTTAGATTTTCGTAAATCAGGAAATCTTTTTTTGCGCAAATGCAACTAAACAAGATCACTAGGTTCAAAAGTTAACTCCTTTCTACCATGTCTACCAGCAACCCTATATTTTTCAGTCAAGTGCTCAATATTTTCTTTCATGGTTTCATGCAACTTAAGAACAAATTCAGCATGTTTCTTTGCATCAATGTTTACCTTTTTCGAAGATGGTAAAGGCAATATATCAATTGGAGCACGAGGGTTAAAGCCATATACAACCTGAAATGGAGTCATCTTTGTGGTTGAGTGCAATGATCGATTATAAGCGAATTCCACGTGAGTAGGCATTCTTCCCACATCTTCAGATTCTTCTTTAGAATAGTCCTCAACATGGTTGACAAGGTTCGATTCACAACTTCACTTTGGCCATCAGTCTATGAGTGACACGTGGTTGAAAACAGCAACTTTGTACCCAATTTGTTCCACAAGGTTCTTCAAAAATGGCTCAAGAACTTGGCACCACAATCTGAAACAATAGTAGAGGGCATACCATGCAAGCGTACAATCTCTTTGAAAAATAGATCAGCAATATGAGTGGCATCATCGCTTTTGTGGCATGGAATAAAATGTGTCATTTTGGAGAACCTATCCATGACGTCAAAAACACTATCCCTCCCCTTCTTTGTCCTAGGCAATCCTAAAACAAAATCCATAGATATATCCTCCCACGGAACACTAGGAACCGGAAGAGGCATGTACAAACTGTGTGGGTTTAGTCAAGACTTAGCTTTTTGGCATGTAGTGCAGCGTGCAACAAAAGCCTACAAAAAGTTGAACAGATCCACTCAATTTAGTGCATGTAGTGCAGCGTGCAACAAAAGAGTCCTCCTCCATGAGCCTCCTATAGCAACAAAAGTCGAACAGAGCTTGCTGGAATGCATAGCTTGTTGGCTCTAAACAAAAAGCCATCATTGTTCACAAATTCATTCCAACTTTTTTCATCTTTAAAATTTAGCAAGATTTTCTTGAATTCATTGTCTTGAGCATATAGATCCTTTATAGTTTCTAATCCAAAAATCCGATAATCAAGTTGTGATATCATTGCATATCTTGGAGACAAAGCATCAACAATCATATTATCCTTTTCTTTCTTGTGTTTAATGACATAGGGAAAAAATTCAATGAATTCCACTCACTTAGCATGTCTACGGTTCAGCTTATTTTGACTTCGAATATGTTTAAGTCATTCATGATGAGAATGTATAATAAATTCTTTGGGCCATAAATAATGTTGCCACGTTTCTATAGGAACGTACAAGAGCATACAATTGCTTATCATACGTGGAGTATTTAAGAACAGATTCATTCAACTCGCTGAAGTAGGCAACAGGCTTACTTCTTGTATCAATACACCTCCAACTCTAACACCACTAGCATCACATTCATGTTCAAAGCTCTTACCAAAATCTGAAAGTTGAAGTAACGGTGCATTCGTGAGCTTTTCTTTCAAAAGATTGCAGGCATCTTCTTGTGCTTATCCCCAATAAAAAGGAACACCTTTCTTTATTAGCTCATTTAATGGTGCAGCGATTATGCTGAAATCCTTCACAAAGCAACGATAGAATCCAGCAAGCCCATGGAAGCTCCGTAATTGTGTGATCATGTTAGAAGTTGGCCAACCCTTGATTGCTTCGATCTTGGCTTTGTCAACCTCAATTCCCTGTGGTGTCACAACATAGCCAAGAAACAAGACTCGATCGGTGTAAGAGGTGCATTTCTCAAGATTACCAAACAAACGTGCATCTCTCAAGGCATTAAAACAACACGTAAGTGGTCATGATGTTCAGAAAGAGACTTGATATAAATCAAGATGTTGTCAATATAGACCACCACAAATTTACCGATGAAAGCGCGTAATACTTCATTCATCAATCGCATAAATGTATTAGGTGCATTAGTCAAACTGAAAGGCAGAACTAACCACTCATACAAGCCAAATTTAGTTTTAAATGATGTTTTCCATTCATCTCCAAGTTTCATTCTAATCTGGTGGTATCCACTTCTCAAATCAACTTTAGAGAACACCATAGAGCCACTTAGTTCATCTAGCATATCATCCAATCTAGGAATAGGGTGCCGATACCTAACATTCATATTTTTGATAGCTCTACAATCAACGCACATACACCATGATCCATCTTTCTTAAGTACTAATAGAGTAGGAATAGCATAAGGACTAAGACTTTCGCGTACGTACCCTTTGTCAAGCAAGTCTTGCACCTGGTGTTGAATCTCCTTAGTCTCCTCTGGGTTGGTCCTATATTGTCGGGACCCGGTCAACGAGACCGAACCCCTCTGTGCATCCCGTACTAGTCCCAAGGATCAACAGCTAGTATGCACAGTTCGAACAGAGTGATACATCACCAACTGAAATAAAATATTACATAACAGGGGCATAACCCCAGTCTAGCACAAACATGGCGACACACAGGTCGCGAATCAGAGTTTAGCGGAATACAACATAGATTCCACATACACTGGCATACGCATGCCACTAGACAGCTACTACTATTCTCCACAGGCAGACAGGCAGAAGTAGTGGCCCTAGTCTTCTGGGAAGTCCTCGTAATCACCCGCCTCGTAGTCAGCACCGGCGTCGTCAAACTGCGGGTCCTCTGCGAACTGTCCCTCGACTGAAGTTTAGAAAATGAAACAAGGAAATAGCAAGGGTGAGTACAATTGTACTCCGCAAGTCAGGGAGATGAGTGCAAAATGGGGTTCAGTACAATGGAGAGTTTGGGAAAATTTGCAGAAAGCCAGTTTTCCAAAGTTTATCCTAAGAGGGGAAAAGCAGTTTTTGAAACCATTGCGGTAGACCAAACCATTTGAAAGAGTTTTTCCTTTGCCAATCCAGTTTTGCAATTCCGTCTGCAAAATCCTTACTCACACCAAAACCTGTTTTTAAAAAGAAGGATCTACCATATGATCAGTCCCTTCGCATGCTCTTGACCGTGAGCACGGCTATCATGATAGTTTTAACTCTGCAGAGTGGGTACACTTTACCCTCAGGAGGTAACACACCACCGGCGCGTACCACAAAGCCTTTTTGGGCCAAAAGCCCTAATAGCACTTGCTCTGTGAATCATTCCTGGACACCCTGTGGGGGATCGACCCACGGCCCAAGTCTTCACGTTGTACAAGAAAGCCGAGGAAACAAGGTCCAAGGCGCCGACGAACAGGGATACATCTTCCCGGTTCGTACAACCCGGATGTCTACAAGGGACATCACCACCTGCAAGTGGCTACTAGAGATTTAAGCTTAGTAGGCCAGGTCCGTCCCATAACGGAACCTGAGGCTGTACTATGAGGCTCAGTTCATAGGATCACAGGAAGAGCAGTCCTTAGACTAGGGGAGTAGTACTAACACAAACCCGAAACCGTGCATCACCTGCACCATACCGGCAACCAGGTCCTCTCTAGTCAGAGCAATTTAAGGGGAGAGTAGAAACACACCCCAATCCCTGGCATCTACCCCGATGCCGTATTTTACTACACTACACAGTTGCAATCATGTGAAATCATGGTGAAATCCTATAATCATGTATAGCATTTTTATCCTATTGCAAGGAAATTTGTAAGCAATGTAGTTATAAATATCCTAAGGTTCAAAATTCATAAAGGGTGCAGAACAACATTTTATTTTTCGGTGGTAACTAAGTTTTACTAATTACTTATTTTATAAATAGCATGCAATTTTTCTAAATACTACCAAAACCTTTAAATAAGACAATGGTTCATTCAATATGCATCAAGGGACTTGCCTTGGTCGAACTCCTGGTGCGGGTAAGCGTCTTCGGCGGGGGTCTCCATGAACTCCTGAGGATCTATCCTTGCACAAGCATCACACCAAAAATTAAATTTTTGAAATACTTTTCTGAAAAGAATTTTTATAGTTCATATATATAGAATGTAAAGGTTTCCATTTTGAGTCATTCCAAAAGGGTTATTTAATGTTTAAACATTAACAATCTTACTGAAGTGCTAGGTTTGTTATTTTTATAGAATCATGAATCATCTCTAGGATTTTACAGAATTTTTCTTAGATTTTTTCAGATTAAAGATACAAAGGTTTTGCATGCGTTTAGAAATTCGTTCTATAGCCCTTAAAGAGCTACTGGATTTTTAAATACATTTATTATTACTTTTTAACCAGTGTAGTATTTTTTCTGTGTCTTAAACGCTACTGGAAAGCTATACAAAAAGTTTCATAATTGTTTGGCTTCATTTGCTATGTTTGCTAATGGGTAGAAGTTAACCGCTGCCATTTAACTAAACTGCTGTACTAAGGTTGAAAGCGTAATACATTTCCACTTACTAGCTAGTGGGACCGGGTCCACTAGGCAGCCACAAACCAGCCAACAAGCATCTCCCACAAGCTGGCCCACAGGTCATAGGTTGCAAGGGTGACAACTCAAGTAACTGGACTAATAAATAAGATGCTCTTGTCGCTAGCTTCTTCAACCTCACGTACAAGAAGCTGGCTGCAGCCATGGACGTCCAAAGCAAGCTTTGGCACCGGCGCTAGAGTGCTTAAATCCAAGAACTAATTATAAAAATGGGTTCCTCACGTCCTAACGCCTCCGCAGGTACTCTCGGTTTCGATTTCGCTGATTGACGATTCCGGCGCCGATGACACTTGCTACAATTCTATACCTAGCTGTGTACTGTAAACCAACTACACACCTAAGCTAAGTTAAAACAGCAAAGCAGTTGCAGCAGCTCTGCAAGCAGCAGCACCAGCAACTTCTAGCAAAGCAGCGGCAAAAGCTCCAGCAAGGCTTGGAGCTCACCTGGAACGTTGCTGCGGGTGGTGGCGCAGATCGGAGTTTCCCCGAGACCTTCAACCTCACCGGCGAGACCTGCACACGGCGGCGGGGTTGAGGAATTAGAGACCGAGGGAAATTGGTTGCACCGATGAGTGCTTGGGTTTGGACTTCGGTAGCTCACCGCAGCGGCGAATTGACACGGCTGTGGCGACGACGCGAAAGGGGCGAGGACGCACAGCACCAGCCTTTTAAAGCCGGGCGCCGGCGAGAACATGACGAGGCCAAAGGAAGGGAGGGGGTTTGGCATTAAACTGCTTTGGACGGAGGTTGGTGCACCCGGTCATGGCGGCAGGCGCCGGCACGAAACAGTCAAGCGTTAAGCTCACTTTGGCGACGTCGCGTCGCTGACGCCGACCACACTGACGGCGAGACCTTGGGAGGACAGCAGGCAGGATTGCTTTTCTTTTTATTTTCTTGTTTTTCTCTTTTATCTTTTCTTTCTATTTTTATTTATCCTATTAAAGAAAAGGGGTGCTTGGGGTAGAAAATATTTTAAATTTTCTAAAGTAGAATCCTATTAGAGTCCAACTTCTAATTGTCACTTTTAAGGGTCTTTTAAATTTTTAAATATTGAATTCCTTCTGCTTTATGTTTTTAATAACTCGTTTCTTTTATTTATTTATTTTTTTAAACAATCCAAGTTTTATTCCTTTTTAATAAAAATTGGAATGTTACATATATGCTGCTTGGTTTGGCAATGTGGCTTCTGGAATCAAGTCAATTTGATGTTCAATTCCTCTAATTGGTGGCAGCCCTGACGGTACCTCAGTTGAAAATATATCCTCATATTTCTGCAAAAGGTTAGGAGTAGCAGTAGGCAAAGAAGCAGGTATATTCTCCAATGAAAACAAGGTCTCTTTGCAAATTAAAGCATAGCATCCAGCATTGTTTTCTTTCATGTCATTCAAATCAGATTTTGTAGCTAGCACGACAGCACCTTTTAACTTGATTTCAGCTTTCTTAGAATTAGATTCTTTCTTCTTTGGCTGTGCAAACTCTTTGGCTACAATCTGATTTTCAATTTTAGCACTTTCCTTCTCTCTTTCAGCTCTCTCCAAGTCATCTTTTAGAATTACAGCAGGGGTCATAGGAAGCAAAACAATTTTCTTTTCTTTATACATGAGAGTGTATTGATTAGTTCTACCATGATGGAAAATATCTTTATCATATTGCCAAGGTCTACCTAACAGCAAAGAGCATGCTTGCATAGGTACAACATCGCAATCAGTATGATCATGATATGAACCAAGTGAAAAGTGCAATCTCACCATTCTTGTTACCTTTATCTTTCCACTGGAATTGAACCATTGAATATAGTAGGAATGTGGGTGTTGTGTTATGGTCAAACCAAGCTTCTCAACCATATCAATTCTAGCAAGATTATTGCAACTCTCTCCATCAATAATGACTCGCACAGAGCGCTCTTTGATGACAAATTTAGTTTGGAACAAGTTGTGGCACTGATTTTGTTCAGTACTCTCCATTTGAGTGCTAAGTACATGTTTTACAATGATGCTTATGTACTTGTCTGAAATTTCAGTACCCAAATGCTGCTCCTCATTTTCATTCTCTTCATTCCCACCTGTAGGGTTAATTGCAGCTAAAGCAAGATCTTCTTCAATATCACCAGCAGAGGTATACACACCATCTTTCCTCACGATTAGAGCACGCTAGCTTGGACAATCACGCATCATGTGTCCAAATCCTTTGCATCGATGGCATTGCACATCACGAGTGCAGCCCGTGAATACAACTGAAGAAACACTCTTTGTACGAGCTTGCACCGTGACTAATTTTGTTTCGGAGACATGTGATGGAGTGGAAGTGAAGGCAGCAGGGCGCCCACGGTTGGAGTGTGGAGGTACACAACCAGAAATGGTGGATGGAGCCTTTGCTTGCACTTGGCTCGGTCGCGATGAAAAGGAGGTTCCAAAATTCTCTCTGATCTTGGCATGTCATCCCTGTACTTTCCTTTTAGCTTTACATGCAAGATGGAATAAACGAGTGATAGAGTTGTATTCTTTATAATTAGGTATGTCCTAAATTTCACGGTTAAGCCCAACTAGAAATCTAGCCATCTTAGCATCTTCATTCTCTTCTAAACCACACTGCAACTCACTAATTTGCATTTTTTGATAATATTCTTCTACAGATTTGCTTTTTTGGTTTAAACGTTGCAATTTGTTAAGCAAGTCACGGGCATAGTAAGAAGGAACAAACCTAGCTCTCATCATTCTTTTCAGAGCATTCCATGTTCTAGGTATGTTATCACGGTTTCTATAAGCCTCACTCCACCAAATGGAAGTAAAAGCAGTGAACTCACTACTAGCAGCCCTAACTTTTCTGTCCTCAGGGAAGTCATAGCATGAAAAATTTTGTTCTACTGCTAATTCCCAATCAAGATAGGCATCAGTGTCATACTTTCTAGCAAATGGAGGCATTGTAAATTTAATCTTTTCCAAAGTATCATCACATACCTCACGATTTTCTCGCTGGTTTCTACCCATACCTTGCAGATTATATCAAAGTCATCAATGATCACGATCATTGTTGGAGTTAAAACCAATATCATCCTCTGTGACAGCAATGTAATTGTTCTCTTCTTCTTCCACCTCGTTTGCCCAAGCATGATCCGCAGGTGGGGGATGGCGACCAGGTACGCCATTTTGTCTTACTGCATTGCTAGGCATATTTGCAGCAAGTGGTGGTTGTTGCCCCTCAAGATGATCAACTTGGTCACGGAGGGTGGCGAGGTTGTCGTTGATCTGAGCCAATGCATTATCATGATTTTCAGCATATATGTTGAGTAATCGTGTGAAGTGTTGTATGATTCCTATCGAACGGGGTGTTAGAACATCAGCTCGGTTTTCCTCATTGCTTCCTTCTTCATCTGCCATGGTTAGTAATAACAGAAAAACGCACAAAGATATGTAGTTCTCTATTCACTATTAATTGGTGAAATTGATTAGGTCACTCACTCTTAAGCTCTTACCAATTCTTAGAAATGCAGTAAGGGGTGCAACTGGCGGCTGGTTCGTGATAAACCGATCTCAAGAGTGAGTAAAGCGATTGCAAGGCTATCACCTGTGAGGTTAGTAGAAAGTGGAGTTTGGATAGGCTATGTATATAGTAGCAAAGGAAAACAATCAGCTAATCTTAGATTTGCACAAATTGAATAACTATTTGAATCTAGCACTTAGCCTATGTCGCTGATCAAACAAGGATGGAAAATAGGCTAAAGTAAGTATGTTGATATGGATACAAGTGATTAACACAACACAACTCAAAGATATGCAATTTGGAATATAAAAGCACAAAATTGATCCTACTTTGTAAATTGCTGTTTTCTGTCCACTAGATAGCAGATTGGTATTTTGGCTATAACTTTTGTTCAGTTGTCTCTTTTTTGATGATTCTATTTTTATCTTCTTCCTAATGACTTTTCCAACAACTTTTATTTTGGGGTCAATTTTCTGAAAACCAAACAAAAATTCTCACAAAATTCACAAGTGCACATAGCTGCAGATTTCAGAACAGCAACTAGGTCTGAATCAAACATTTATAATTCTTTACTGCCTTCATGTATGAACTTGAAACTTGGCATCAAGATAGAGCAACAAGTCATGGATCTGCTCCTTTTGGTTTCACTTGAAAAGGATAAGAAAATTAGGATTTATGGCCTTTTTTGTGGCGGCTGCAGAAAGGAAAATTTTCTGGCCGAGATGCAATACTTTGTTTTTGAGGGATATGAAGAGACTTTCACGTGGGGAGATGAATAGGAAGATGAACAAGAAGATAAACAGCAACAAGACAACTCTAGAATGAATACAAACTCAATTAGCAAACTAAAATTAATAGATTGAAAGACACAAAGAGGGTTTGGACAGGAGGAAAACAATCTTTTTGTGGGACAAATTTTCTGAACTATAGAAAGAACACAATAAAATAACTAAACAAGATACAAAAACCTTCCGGTGAGGGGATAACTTTGATTTGGCAGAGTATGACTTTAACAATCCGACTACGAACCACGCAAGGATAAGCGCCAGCAATCGCTAAACCACACTCCTGATTGTTATCAACCATTCCAAGACAGGATGACCTAACCACGAAGGTCTATTCTTGCAAGCAATCAAAAAACTAGCAAGAACAAGGATGAAGCACACACACGAGATGAAGTTTTGAACTTGTTTACTGCTGCTCTAGCCTAGTCAAGAGAACAAGGATAAAGTTTCACACATAGGGCAACTAATCTTAACAAAAACTGAGGAGATAGAGAGGGAGTTTGTCCAATACATAGCCATGAGATGGCTGGTAGGAGGTGGTCTCACGCCACTTGAATTACATGGGAACTCAGCCCAACATTAATGGTGGCGCAGCACCGAAAGAGACTAAAACCACTGAACTTTTTGACTGCTATACCCAACTTAGGACGAATTTGAAGATGAGGCCAGATCCATTGGAAAGTGTACAAGATAAGCTTTCCAGAAAGTGCCCACATGCCTAGAACGTAGTCTGTTTGCATTCTCTAAGTTTAATTTCAGACTGGTCCTTGGAGGCCGAGCTGAAACCTTTTGCATTCCCACCTTGCTTTGTGACTTGTGTTGGCGGATTAATGTTTCCCTTGATGATCCTTGCTTAGGTTCCTAAATATGAGAATATTATTAGGTAGCGGTCTATTCTCCAATATAAAATTATGCAACCCTAGAAACAAATTTACTTGAATTTACTTGTCGCGCATGAGCCCATGTAATTGGTCCTTGAATGTTGGTCGAAGGTCGCTGGTCACTAGGAGGGTCTTTAGATGTTGGTCCCATGGGTATATCCGAGGTAGCGATGTCCTCATTACCTGCCGCCTGCGCCCACGCACTGGCCGGCAACTATGCCCGTTCCTGCCGCACCATCACTGTCGTCGCTTGCCTCTACTCTGTCTCCCAGCGATCATGATGACCCGTAGCTCCCCACGTGCCCACTACCTTGCGCGCACACGCTGCCCCCACCACCCTGTCCCCGCAGCAGCACCGCCCAGCCACACGTTGTCCCAATGCACTTGGTCGCTCCTCCGCTTCACTCTCACTCTTTGCTCTCTCCCTCGCTCCCCCAAGTGGCCACCCGGCTATAAATAGCCACCGAGCTCACTATACCTGATTTTCCCTCTGTTTCGCCCCCACAACATCGCTCCAGTACCCAAATTCTACCTCGTTGAGTCCACTCGGCCTTTAAGCCCTCGGCCACAGTTCACTCACCTCCTCACCATCGTCATCTTCTAAGGAATCGACCTGAGACCTGTAACATCCTCATTTTCAAAATCATGCATACATGCATTGCATTGCATATGTAAAATTTTCTGAAATTTAAAACCCTTTTAAAATGAGTATGTTCCTTGGAAAAATATTTAAAAATGATTTATTTAAACAAAGTTACATAATAAAAATATATTCTTATTGTTTTGACTATGTGATGTTTTATTTGAATATTTATAGCATAAATGCATAATAACCTTATATTTAAACCAAAATATAAATTATGTTCTTTCTCTTACATGTGGGCCCCACATGTAAGCCTCTCTTCTCTCTTACTCAGCCAAAAGGGAGAAACCTCCTATAATTCTCCCTATATCACTCTTCTTTCCATCCCTTACTATGGGATTCTCCCTAGTTATAGCAGATTTCAACCCCCCCTTTGATTCCTATCCTAATTGCCCTAGAATTCGTGCTAATCCCCTACTTAAACCCCCGGCCCCCCACGTTCTTCCTCGTCCATACCGAGACAGCCAAACTCATCTACTACTCCAACCCTCGTTGCCTCTCCTCAATCTCGGTCTTCCGGTGAGTTTCGACCTTCGATCCCTTAAGGAGAATTGTTCCTGGGCACCTCCTTGATCCTTTTTAACCTTCGTCAGCTCGTCGCCGCCGCCGGAGCACCGTCTTTTGCCGCCGGAGCCGCCGCCGTCCTCTTCTGTCGTCGGGCCGAATCATCCCCCAATCGTCGCCGCGGTGAGCTTCTCCACCTTCTCCACCCACCTAGGAACCCCGCCGACCACCGCGCCGCCCCCAACTCCCCGCCGGCGAGGCCGCCGCCGTACTCTTCCGCCCGCTTCGCCGCGCCGCGTCTCGCCGCCGCCTCGGGCACCCAGCATAAGCCGCCACCGCCGCTAGCCTCCTTGCGCGCCTGGTGCTGCGCCCGCGCCTCGCCGCGCCGCCGTGAAGCCGCCGCCGCCTTGCGCGCTTCGCGCCTCCGCCGTGGCGACTAGGGCTAAGCAGCGCCGCCGCCTCGGCGATTGGCGCCATGAGACTTGGCCGTGTGCTGCCCTTGGCCCCACCTCCCTTTCCCTAACCCATGCTGCATTGCCGGCCGGAAGCGCCCGGCCGTGGGCGCCGCCGCCGTGCCGCGCGCTTCGCCCCTGCTCAGGTGTCCTTGCCGGGGGCCCGCATGGCAGCCGCGTCCCCTGCGGGCTCCGTCACGTGCAACGACGGTTGGGCTGGCCCACTTGCATCCGCCGCCCGAGTGTCCCTTCCCTTTTCCTCTTAATTTCTTATTATGTGTTATATTGTAAATTCCATATAAATTCGTAGGAAATTCAGAAAATTGTAAAATAAATTTTATTAGATCCATAAAATTCTAAATTAATTTTATGTACTGTTTATTTACATGTTTTTGTTAAATTTAAATTTTGATAATTATATTAGTTCTTTCATGTGTAGGAATTTTATAAATTAATTTAGAGATCCAAAAATACCAAAAATTATTTTATAAAGTTAGATATATTATAATATGATTTCTGTACTGTTTTGGTAAATTTTTGAAATTTATTTATTATTAACTCTCTTTTGTACCTTAATATTAAGTCTATAAAAACCATAACTAATTATAGGGAACTCTAAAAATAATGAAACCAATTTCAGAAGTTTTGTAAAATTATTTTATACTGTTCTATACTGTTTGCATCATCCTCATGTCATGACATGCATGCCTCATATTTTATTGCATGTGGTTCTTATTTGCGTTTCTTTTAAACATTAGACCCGAAGTACGAAGTTCGTTTCGACGCAATGGTGAGGATCCTCCCACTCGTCGATCAAGGCAAGTGCTGAAACCTCTGAACCCATGTTTTCAAAGCGAGTTTTGTAGAATTTGAACAATAGCATGTATGTTTAACATAAAATACCAAATAACTATATTGCCTAGCTAAATCCCATTGATACTTAATTCTTATAAAATACCCTTGCTACCTCAGGATTATTAATTTTGATTAATTATTGCCATATCCTTGATTAGGTTTTGCATCTGCTTAGTAATGCTCATAGTAAACCACCTGATAAATTGCTTGTTAACAATAATCACCATGTTACTTGTGATCTTTAAGAAGGACAATTGGTGTTGTCTTTTGGTTGTATTTGGGCTAGTTGATAGTGGGTGCTATTGGGAAAAATGTTTTGCAAAACCTGATTGGGGTGGATGGTTGCAAGGATGGTGCCACGTGCACGAGATTCGGGTCCAGTGCGGGACCCACCCTGATCCCTAAGGACCGATTCCTTGAGGTAGATGAGCTAAGTACAACAGTGCGACCATTGAGTGCTTGTGTGGGCAAGCCCTGGTTGAGTACCCTTCGGACCTCTAGTTTTGGCATTCCAGTAGGTGGAGTAGGCAATTGGTGTTGTCCTGTAGGCTCAAGAGGGGGCTTCAGCCAACTAGAGTAACTAGCGCTGCAGTGGAATCCTTAGAGGGAGTGCCAGGCTAGGGGAATATTGGTTAAAGACCTTGTGGTGTTCTTTTCTCTTTGGGTGATTCCTAGGGAAGGTCACCTCTCGTGGGTAAAGCGTGCAACCTCTGCAGAGTGTAAAACTATCATGATAGCCGTGTCCACGGTCAAGGACGGACGACGAGGAGCTGCCTGATTGGTACTTCTTATCTTTGTTTTCTAAATGGTGTTTTAAAGGAAAACTACGATAGGTGTCGTGTGTTTTGATTTTTCTCCTCATAGTGGGTGCTATGAGCGATGAGGGTGTTTGCACGGTGGGTGCCGTGAGTAGCCAGGATTGGGCAAAACCGGCTGAGGCCGGAGTTTTAAAGAAATACTTCAAAGATTTGTTTTTCTCAACTCATTTCAAATCATTTTTATAAAACCTTATGAAAGACTTGCAAAACTGGCTTTATGCAAAAGAACCCTTATCCCCCTCCTTGTTAAGCCCTAGTTGCATTTAGTCAGCCTTGCTTGTTGAGTATAAAGTATACTCACCCTCGCCTTTTATGCGGGGCTGCTCATTCCAACGAGCAGGTTGCGACACCGAGGAGGAAGTATACCAGGACGGGGACTTCGCTGAAGGAGTTCAAGACGAAGACTACTCCGACGTCTAGGGTGCATCCGTCAGACATGCCTGTGGAGTTGCGTTGGGTTTTCCATTTGACGTTGAACTATGTTATTTGAATTTTCGCTGCTAGGCCATGAAGCCTAAACTTTGTAATAATTATGAGACTCTGATGTAATAAAGTACTTTTCGTTGAATGGTGATGATCCAAACTGTATATTTGTGTGTACTAGCTACTTGATCCAGGGACTAGTATAGGTAAGACACAGCAGGGATTCGACTCCGATTTTTGGGTCCCGACAAGACCTCCCCGAGCCCGTCGGCGATGAGTTTCCCTCGCCGCTAGCTAGAAATCCCTATTTTGTCCCCTTTCGAATTTCTCCCTTTCCGGTAAGCTTTCCTCCGATTCCTTGCACCCAAAGTGCCCCTAGACCCGCACTAACCCTTCCCCACCTTCGGTTTTTCAAGATTCTTGCCGGAGCTCCCTCGCGCCGGCGACCCGATTTCAGCTTCCGCCCCATTCGCGTCACCGGCCTACTCGGACTTCTCTCCGGCTACCGCTCGGTGAGCACCCACTAGTTCCTCTGAAACTCCTGCATGCCTTAGTTAGGTTGGCAAGCTAAATTTGTTGGTGATATGCTCTAGAGGCGATCATATGAGATGATTGTATCATACGTCTATGTTCATTGAGTATGACTTAATTGTGAAACACATTGGTTATATGATATTATTCTAAACGATCCCTGGTCACATATCATTATGTGGGACAATAGTGATCTGACCAGCACATGTATTGATTGATGGTTTCACATACCATAGATATGGAGATATCAAATCAATAATATGGACACATGTTAGAGAATATGGGGTTGGATAGACCCGTTCCGAGACACTGCTGAGATTGTTATCTTAGAAGTGCCATCAAGGTGTAGTCTCGAGTGGTATACCTATATGATCCTTTGACCTGAGATTCTTATTGATTCTCAGCATGCGTAATTGTATACTTTGGGGCTATCAAACGCTTCACCGTAATAGGGAGTTATAAAGGTAGCTTACGGGTATGCCATGAAACATGACATGAGATGTAAGAGATCAAGATGAAATTTGCCCCTCCTTGATAACGGGAGAGATATTTCTGAGCCCCTCGGTGTGGATGGATAAGAAAAAGTGCATGGCCATGCCAAAGTGATTAAAGAGTTAATCACGAATTATATCCATTACATTGACGAGTGAATTTGTCGAGCTATCACAAGGGTGGCACGCTTCTCACCTTGAGCTTGACTGATATCGTGTGGCAAAAGGATCCTATGTGAGTGTATCAAGATTCAGCTGATTCGATCATTGCGTACATTCGGGGGTCAATATGTGCTGCTAGGTATCTCTATTGACTTGTGGTCTGGGGAAAGGGTTCTCCGGGACCGCGGCCGACTTGTACATGAGCCTAATGGGTCACACACTTAACGGGTTGGATCATGTTTGATGGATTGGATCCATTAGTGGGTTTATGCGGATTTGGATCCTCTGGCGTCTTAATGGATTTCTACTGTAGAAGATCCATTAGCGCGAGTCCTAGTGGGCTTCTATCATAGAAGGCCAGTTGGTGCGCTCTATATAAAGGAGGCGTGGGGGCATGCGGCATCAGAATCTCCCCACCACGAGCCCTAGCCGCCGCCGCGTCCCACTGCCCCTAAAACCCTAGCCGCGCGAGTGGGTGCTAGCACACCAGCGCGCGGTGTTCCTACCCCGGATGTGTGAATACCGTAGAGGCGTCGTCGCTCTTGCGTCGACGCTGATCGATTCGCTCGGCTACATCAACTGTACGACTACAACGACATTGTTGTGACGGCGATCTGTGACGAGGAGTTGTACCATGTCGCGTTCGACTACGTACAGTGCTTCAGAGCATGCGAGGAGGCTTCACCCACTCTACTTCTACTGCTAACGTGCTCCAAGGGTAACGCTCCATGATCTCTGACTCGCATGTTTCCAGGGTGTTCACGGTAGAAAAATTTTGTTTTCCGGCTAGCGTAGCACCGCTTTCTCCTTCAAAATTGTCATCCTCGCATTCACCATAGTTCTCCGTCGCCGCCACTCATGGCGCCGCCGTGTCGAGCGGCCTCGAGCCTGGCCGTCGATACCCCTTGGTGCGTGGGAGTTCCCTGATCCCATAGAGCCCAAGAACTCCCCTTAGGATGCCCTATTGCACCGGCTAGCCGTCGTTCTTCCCTACGGTTGCGCGCCTAGCCCAAAAAGACGATGCTGGCGTCATGCTGGCGCCATGGTTCACTATTACTGTGCAAAATAGGTCGCCAACATGTGGGACCTCCATGTCAATTCGCGTTGATTTAAAATCTTCCGTGGATTAGGGATACTATAATAGCCCTGTTGTTTAATTCGGTTAGCCATGCATATCATTGTCATGCTTACAAGATCATGTTGGGATTTTTGAAGTTTAACATAAAGTTGCATGCAACCACCACCCTTTATGGTGAAAAAATTATTTTCTAAACTAGAACTTTCTATTAACCTACTAGCCGAGCAACTACTTAGACGAGACTTAGCCCAACGGACATGCCCTTAGGCTGGCCAAGCAAGTAGCAACCCATACGAGCTTAGTAATTTTCCACCGAGCATGATGCTGCTCGGCGAAGACCCACCGAGCAAGGAGCAGCCTGCTCGGGCGAAGAATAGTTCAACTGAGCAAGGCAGAGCTTGGAGCAGCGCGGACGAGCAGCGATACTACCTAGGCTGGTGTTGTTGGACAGAGCTACAGTGAGCTACTGTAGCTATATTCATATTCATTTTGTCCCAGACCATAATTACTAGATTCTCTCATTCATTGGCTGATTTAGGCAGTGTTGTAGACAACACAGTCTCCCACCTTTTCTCACCCATAGCTTCTCTATGACCTGTGGGACCTGAGCCCCACTTGTAAAAGACTGTTGGATGGCTTTATAAGGCACCATTCCACCTCCCCACCTAGTCATTTACCTCAGATTCATCTGCCTCCCACGTTTAGCTACAGGACAGCAGCAAGAACAGCAGGCTATTCATCCTTGTTCCTCACTTTCAAACCAAATCTGCCACCGAAATACCAATATTCACCTAGAGTGTTATATATTGTTAGAAAGCTTAGGAGATCAGCTATCCATTGATCCCCATGGTAAGCATATGCACAAAGGTTTGCTATGGTTCTTGCCCCTTTTTCTCTCTGCTGCTCTATTTTTGGACAGCAAGAGACTGATTTCGTTTTCTGCCCATCCATGTCAATTTCCTCCATATCTAGGCCCTTGGATGAGCAAGAATAGCTTCCCCACTTCCTATGCTTCAAATACATCTAAACCATTCATGCATGTACAAGGTTTTGGGTGAGTTCTTGATGCTTTTCTTCTCTGTACTTTGCTGTTTTGCACAGCAGTGAAGTAATATGTTTGTTTCTCACCTTGCATGTCGTTTTGGCTCACGCGCAGGCTTAGGGATGAGCATGGAGACCCTCTCCACGAGCTAAGAAAGGAGTAGAGCCAGATCCATAACCTTGGAGGTGAAGGAACCGCGAGGAACAAGTCTAGGAGCAGCCGGGATCATTTCTAGACAGATTGTAGTCCTCTTCTTCTACACCATCTGCCTATCCTTCATATTTTTCATCATTTACCACTCTAGGTTACATCATTTTCTTGGATACACCGAAGTGTGAGAGCAACAGCCCTAGAAACACTCTGTTTCAGCCTATTCCCTACATAGCAGTGCACAAAATATTTTTTTATAAGATCACCCGCTGCTCAGATGAAAAAGTTGTCTACATGAAAAAGATGTGCAATGAAATTCTCTACAACTTTCATTTAGAACACTTTTCTATCCACAAATGGAAATCATATGGCATTCCACTGGTATCCCCGCACATGAGCCCCGCACTAATGAAGCAAATCAAGAAGTCCAGAAGATAATTGATTTGCAGAATCTAGCAAATGAACTGCCGGATCATTTTTGTGATCTGAAGAGCATGGTCAAGTCGCATGTATATGCTCGAAATGTACCAGAGAGGGTTGAAATACCAAAGAAAGCAGAAGGTATCCCGAATCCTGTTCAGAGGCCTCCAAACAAAAACAAAAAAACGGGAACTCTGGCTCCTCAAACCCAAAGTACTTGGAGATGTCCGGGGAAAGAAGAGCAAGAAGACTTGCCACAGCCTATCACGAAAATGCCCCAAAGAAAGAAGGGGAGCCAGTTGAGACCTGGCACTGGGAAGAAGCCCGAGGAAAGGGCAATATCCGATCTGAATCTTCCACTGAAGGAAGTCGCTGGCGAAAATGTGTGTGCACACATAGGCGAAGAAAAACTAAAGAAACTTGCCCCCGTGATGGGAAATGGCAGAGGAAGGCAAGTAGAAGTGCAAGAAGAAGCACTCCACGATGAAATGGCCATAAATTATGTATTAACGGGAGAGTCTATGAATAGAGCAACAGCCAATGTGGATGCATATTTTGCAAAGAAAATTGCCATCATCATCAACCACGATCCTGAGCCTGCATCTCTGGCAGAATGCAAGAAAAGGCCAGACTGGAAAGAATGAAAGAAGGCAATATCTGTTGAATTGATCTCTCTGAAGAAAAGAGAGGTGCTTGGGCCTGTATGCCGCACACCTCCCCATATTCACCCCATAGGTCATAGATGGGTTTTTGTTTGGAAGAGAAATGAAAAGAATGAAATTGTAAGGTACAAAGCAAGACTTGTTGTACAAGGTTTCACTCAACGTCCTGGAGTTGATTATGAAGAAACCTACTCCCCGGTCATGGGCGAAATAACCTTTAGGTACTTGATCTTAATGGCAGTCAACTTAAAGTTGAAAATGAAATTGATGGATATTGTAACTGCATATCTTTATGGAAACTTAGATTCAGACATATACATGAAAATTTTAGAAGGTATCCCTGTCCTGAACCAAGATAGAGCTAACAGAGATCTATACAATGTGAAATTTGAGAAATCACTGTATGGGCTCAAGCAGTCAGGAAGAATGTGGTATAATCGCTTGAGTGAATTTCTCTGCGAGAAAGGCTACACAAAAAATGAAGATTGTCCTTGTATATTCATACATAGATCCCCGAATGGATTCTGTATAATCTCTGTCTCTGTAGATAACTTGAACATCATCGGGACAAAGAAAGAGATAAAAGAAGCCTGCTCATACTTGAAGTCTGAGCTTGAAATGAAAGACTTGGGAAGAACCAAATTTTGCTTAGGCTTGCAGCTCGAGCATGTCCAAGGTGGAATCTTGGTACACCAATCATCTTATACCCAGAAGGTGTTAGAGAGGTTTGGATTTGAAAAGTCATATCCCGTAAAAACCCCAATGGTCGGTAGGTCACTGCAAGCAGACCAAGACCCATACAGGCCCAGAGAAGAGGGGAAGGAAGTTTTGGGATCTGAAACCCCATACTTAAGTGCAATTGGTGCGCTCATGTACCTCGCGAATAGCACTAGGCCGAACATTTGCGTTCGCCGTCAATTTGCTGGCTCAGTACAGTGTAGAGCCAACTAAAAGACATTGGAAGGGGATCAAAGACATCTTCCGATATCTTCAAGGAAGCAAAGATCTTGTTTTGTTTTACGGAAGGAATCAAGAATTGAATCTGGTTGGCTATGCAGATGCAGGGTATCTGTCTGATCTGCATATTGGCAAGTCCCAAACTGGGTATGTTTTCCTGTATGGTGGGACGACCATTTCCTGGAGGTCATCCAAGCAAACACTTGTGTCAACTTCTAGAAACCACTCAGAAATAATTGCCTTGTATGAAGCCTCTCGAGAATGCGCATGGCTTCGAAGAATGGCTCACCACATCCAGAAGTCATGTAGACCGAATATTGAGTAAATCCTCACGATAATCTATGAAGACAATGCAGCTTGTGTATCTCAAATGCAGATGGGCTATGTGAAAAGCAACCTTACGAAGCATATTAACCCCTAGTTCTTCTATACTCATGAAATGCATAAGATGAACGAGATCAAGATATTGCACACTAAGTCATGCGAAAGTTTTGCTTATTTATTCACTAAGTCTCTTCCAGCATTTACTTTCAAAAGGTGCGTAAAGGGAATTGAGATGAAAAGACTTAGAGAAGTGCAGATTTTAGGGGAGAATGTTCACATACTCCAAAGTAAACCTTAGACATGTAGTCTAATTCCCCAAGGGGATGTCATGAAGATGATTTCAAAATTGGGTGAATTGTACTTCTTTTCCCATATTGAGTTTTCACAGAAGTTTCTCACCTAAGGTTTTTAACAAGGCAATTCGTGCAGCACAAGACGTATGCTATGTACTCTTTCTCTAAATTTTTTCCACTAGATTTTATAGAGTTTTAATGAGGCATATGCATCTCGCGGCAAAGGCCAAAGGGGGATTGTTGAGAAACCGGTCACAAAGGCCCGGTATTGTCCCATACCGAAACCCTAGAGCCGCATTATAAAAGGAGGAGGGGTTCCACCCATTGTACACATGAGAAGAGAATAAAGAATAGTCACCGTTCCTCCTACTCTGTGTCGGTTGCCTCCTCCCTCTCTGGCAGCTGGCTGACTCGTCAGACCCAACCCAACCATGGGCGTCTTCCTCGTTGTACTCCTCGCTTCCCTGCTTCTCTCATCCGGCTCTGCCTCCGCCTCCCGCCAGCACCACCGGCACTCGCCGGCGACCACCGCCGTACTCCGCCGGCCGTATCCCTACCAGACGGGCTCGGCCACCGCCCATTTCCATGCTGCCCCGACCTTTCCGAGCCATGTAGGCACCTTCGCCATTTTGGGCCATGCCTCCTCCCGTAAAGAGGCCGTGGCGGTGCCGGCGATGGAGGAAACTGTCGTCATCTCTGCCTTAAATCTGGCCGGCCTGATGGCACTACACCAGCTGAAGCAAGAGCAAGCCGGAGAAATGCCCAGTTCGCTCATGGATGATGAACCGGCCGCGAAAATGAGGACGCTTTCGCTCCACGACCACCGTACCGAGGCGGCGGCACCGTGCTCTATGCGTCCCATCAGCACAAGCGCTGCAGGGTCGGGGGTGGTGGCCTCAGGCGACCACCAGCGATTGCTGTACCTGGCGAGGGTGCTCATGATGCTGGGGTATGGTGAGATGGCATCGGCGATCCAGATTCTTGCCGGCGCAGGCTCTGGTTCGCAGATGGATCTTGCGCGGTGGCCCAAGGCGATCACCATCTTCGCCGCTCCCGACATCTCCATCCTCCACGCCTCGCACTCTCCTCACCACCTCCTCCTCGAGCACATCGCCTTGGGCTACCACTCCTATTCCAAGCTCACAGCTGTTTCTGGCATGCAAATCCCATTCGTACGTTCTTGCCACAGGGTCATTTCTGACCGGGGCCCGTACACCAAGCTCTTCGTCGACGGCGTCCAGGTATCCTGCCCTGAGCTCTACAACGACGGAGCGACCGTGGTGCATGGGCTTGACGGCGTGCTGCTGCCTCTGCCCCATGTCACTTGCTCGGAGGACGGCGCAAACCGGCACCACCTCAACGCTTGCTCGGCCGCGACCTCCGCCTCAACCGCGTCGGCCTTCTCCGGCTCTTCCGTGCTTCCTCGTCGTTCCCCCTGGTGGCACAGTTCGTTGTGGTGGCACAGTGCCCTCAGCTACTTAGGTGAGCTATTCTGCTACGTACATGCTATAGTAGTATAGTACTGCACACGCTAGCATCTGCTGTGTAAGAATGCAGCAGCTCAAAATTATTGATCGTCTTCTCTAATTTTGCAGGAATCATCACCGTCTTATATCTTTTGGGATCACCCATGTAAGAACACATCTGATTTCTTTATCGATGGAAATTAGAATTTACGTAGCATACCATTAATCTATCTTTTGATCTGTAGTCCTATCATCCGCCGTATCATCATCAATGGGACTACCGGTGAGCACTCAGATTGGCCGTATCTTGCCACTCTTGCCAACTGTTTGACATGGGTTCGCTACGCACTTCCTGCTGTGAACCCTGGAAGATATGTTGTTCTTGGCCTGAACGCCACCGGCGCCGTCATCGAGCTGGTGTATCTGTATGAGTTTTACCGGTACCGCGCCCACATTGGAATCAGGTTGCGCGTCATTGTTGTCACGCTTCTTGAGCTACTCCTTTTCGTCATTGCAATCCCTTGGCTCAGTAGTGTCCCTGACCCGCACACTCTCCACTATTGCCGGTGCACTCTGTCTTGTCACTGGCGTGGCTATGTACAGTGCTCCCGTGTCAATCATGGTACATATATATATCCTCATCGCTTACCCTATATATGTTTCCATAGTTAGCTAACATATACACGTTAATAATTATGACTCACTGAGTGACGGTTTCAATTTCGTACTTCTCATTATAGGGGAATGATCAGCACTTGTCATGTTCTGTGGGAATTGCTTCTTTCATCAATTCTTTGATCCGGTTGATGTACGGAGCGCTCAAGTTCGACCTTTTCGTAGTGGCAAGTTTTGCAAATCACACTTAACGTGCACTTGAGGAGTTGAGGGCAGGGTTTGTAATATATCTGCTTCTCCCAGTGAACTGATCTAAATAAATTATTTGTCGATATGCATGCAGATCACCAATGGATATGGCTTGGCTATCTCCTTCATACAGATGGTTATGCACTGCGTCTATGCACAAATGGAAATCATATGGCATTCCACTGTTATCTCTGCACATGACCCGCACTAATGAAGCAAATCAAGAAGTTTAGAAGATAATTGATTTGCAGAATCTGGCAAATGAACTACCGGATCATTTTTGTGATCTGAAGAGCATTGTCAAGTCGCATGTACATGCTCGAAATGCACCAGAAAGGGTTGAAATACTAAAGAAAGCAGAAGGTATCCCGAATCCCGTTTAGAGGCCTCCAAACAAAAAGAAAAGAATGAGAACTCTAGCTCCTCAAACCCGAAGTACTTGGAGACATCCGGGGAAAGAAGGGCAAGAGCACTTGCCACAGCCTATCAAAAAAATGTCCCGAAGAAAGAAGGGGAGGAAGTTGAGAACTGGCACTGGGAAGAAGCCCGAGGAAAGGGCAGTACTAGATATGAATTTTCCACTGATGGAAGTCACCGGCGAAAATGTGTGCGCACACATAGGCGAAGAAAAACTAAAGGAACATGCCCCTGTGATGGGAAATAGCAGAGGAAGGCAAGTAGAAGTGCAAGAAGAAGCACCTCATGATGAAATAGCCATAAATTATGTATTAACGGGAGAGTCTATGAATAGAGCAACAACTAATGTGGATGCATATTTTGCAAAGAAAATTGCCATCATCATCGACCACGATCCTGAGCCTGCATCTCTGGCATAATGCAAGAAAAGACCGGACTGGGAAGAATGGAAGAAGGCAATATCTGCTGCATTGATTTCTCCCGTAGATTATAAATGGGTTTTTGTTTGGAAGAGAAATGAAAAGATTGAAATTGTAAGTTACAAAGCAAGGCTTGTTGCACAAGGTTCCACTCAACGTTTTAGAGTTGATTATGAAGAAACCTACTCTCCGGTCATGGGTGGAATAACCTTTAGATACTTGATCTCAATGGCAGTCAACTTAAATTGATGGATATTGTAACTGTATATCTTTATGAAAACTTGGATTCGGACATATATATAAAAATTCCAGAAGGTATCCCTATCTTGAACCAAGATAGAGCTAACAGAGATCTATACAGTGTGAAACTTGAGAAATCACTGTAGTCAGGATGAATGTGGTATAATCGCTTGAGTGAATTTCTCTGCGAGAAAGCTACACAAACAATGAAATTATCCCTGTGTATTTATACAGAGATCCTCGAATGGATTCTGTATAATCTCTGTCTACGTAGATGACTTGAACATCATCGGGACAAACAAAGAGATAAAAGAAGCCTGCTCATACTTGAAGTCTAAGTTTTAAATGAAAGACTTGGGAAGAACCAAACTTTGCTTAAGCTTGCAGCTCGAGCATGTCCAAGGTGGAATCTTGGTACACCAATCATCCTATACCCAGAAGGTGTTAGAGAGGTTTGGATTTGAAAAGGCATACCTCGCGAAACCCCAATGGTTGGTAGGTCACTGCAAGCAGACCAAGACCCATACAGGCCTAGAGAAGAGGGGAAGAAAGTTTTGGGATCTGAAACCCATACTTAGGTGCAATTGGTGCGCTCATGTACCTCGTGAACAACACTAGGCCGGACATTGCGTTCGCCGTGAATTTGCTGGCTCAGTACAGTGCAGAGCCAACTAAAAGATATTGGAAGGGGATCATCTTCCGATATTTTCAAGGAAGTAAAGATCTTGGTTTGTTTTACGGAAGGAATCAAGAATTGAATCTGGTTGGCTATGTAGATGTAGGGTATCTGTCTGATCCGCATACTGGCAAGTCATAAACCGGGTATGTTTTCCTGTATGGTGGGAAGGCCATTTCCTGGAGGTCGTCCAAGCAGACACTTGTGTCAACTTCTACGAACCACTCGGAAATAATTGCCCTGTATACAGCCTCTCGAGAATGTACATGGCTTCGAATAATGGCTCACCACATCCAGAAGTTATGTGGACTGAATATTGAGCAAACCCCACGATAGTCTATGAAGACAATGCAGCTTGTGTTGCTCAAATGCAGATGGGCTATGTGAAAAGTAACCTTACGAAGTATATTAACCTCAAGTTCTTCTATGTTCATGAAATGCATAAGATGAATGAGATCAAGATATTGCACACTAAGTCATGCGAGAATTTTGCTTATTTATTCACTAAGTCTCTTCTAGCATCTACTTTCGAAATGTGCGTAAAGGGAATTAGGATAAAAAGACTTAGAGAAGTGCAGATTTCAGGGGGAGAATGTTCACATACTCCAAAGTAAACCTTAGACATGTAGTCTAAGTACCCAAGGGGATGTCATGAAGATGATTTCAAAATTGGGTGAATTGTACTCCCTTTCCCTTAGTGAGTTTTCACAGAAGTTTCTCACCTAAGGTTTTTAACAGGCAATTCGTTTAGCACAAGGCGTATGTTATGTACTCTTTCTCCAAAATTTTCTCACTGGGTTTTTATAGAGTTTTAATGAGGCATATGCATCGCACGGCAAAGGGCAAAGGGGAACTGTTGAGAAACCGTCCACAAAGGCATGGTATTGGCCTATGCCGAAACCCTAGAGCAGCATTATAAAAAGAGAAGGGGTTCCACCCATTGTACATATGAGAAGAGAATAAAGAATAGCCACCGTTCCTCCTACTCTGTGTCTCCCTGTTCCTGAGTTTTATATCTGTTAGGCAACCCCGGACTACACCCGGTAGCGAGGTTGCGTAACACATTTTTCTCCAAAAACTATGAAGATAATATAAATTTGAATTTGGATCAGTTTAAAGCCGACCGGATTTTCAGGTTTTTAAAACCCTGCTCGCGAGCTTACAAATTACAATTGCGAGTAAGGCACGAGGAACACGAGCATTCGCTAACAGTACTATCATCACGCTCCTACGTAGTACTCGTGTCCGACGCGGCGACGCTGGACTCATGCATTAACTTATTAATTACTAATCACGTCACGTTGGATCTCCATGCATAGACCAGGACGTAAAAGAGTAATTGATGCATGTATATATATATACACATCAACTATGAGTATCCAGAAGACCAGAAGCAATTACTCCTACACTCTCCCACCTCCCGAATTTGACCCATCTCGACATCAACCTTGGTAATTTGCCCCCTTGAATTTTCGCTCAAGCTAGCTCCACCATTAGGAGTGAATCCAAATGCTAGGTAATTAAACTTGAGTTTGATGTGTCATGTGTTTAACAAAGAAATGGATCGATTCTAGTCTTATGGCATCTAGGTCATTTGGAAAGAAAGAAAAAAGAAAGAAATAACAGAAGTTTCACACTAAATTACATCAACGAACAACAGGCCGCATGACGACCTCTTGTTGGGTCACTTATTCATGTCTCCATACATACCTTTAATCAACTCAAAGTTCCTCAGAATAATTGATAATTTGTTACTCAAAATTATGAATAACCATTGATTATTTGTCACTCCCCGTATCAATGACATGTGGACCTACCCACATGTTAGTGACACTGGGTGCACATGTTAGTGACATATGGGTGGCAAATAATCAATTGCATATCTTTGAGTGGCAAATGATCAAATCTCCCTTCTTCCTCTATTAATGGAGTTGATGGTTCTCTTGCCAATGTTTTAAAAATATGTATTTAACAAAGTTAGGCCACTTCTACATAAAAAAATATATAAGTTTAACCCATCAAAATCATGGTAATAATCTCTTTGGTTTTGCTATTTGTCAGACGTCAATTTCCCCTCCCCTTCTCTCTCCATGAGTCGTCTTCTCTAGTGCTGATGTATCTCGCCGTCATTGCTGTCCTTAGGGCTTGAGTTCACCTAGTTAATCGCTCGGGGTTCCCTCCCTCCTCCCTTTCCCCCATAGGGAGGCCCAACGGTGGACAGTGGCAATGGTGGGGTTGCCTCGACCTCAAGATCGGAGGAGGACAATGGGCAGAGCCGGAGGGAGGAACATATATGAGAATGTTGAGGCAAATTAGAAGTCAAAGGGTGATGGAGGCAGAAGCCACCGATGGAGGTGGAACCTGCAGAGGATAATCGCATACTGACAGGAGAGGATCTCTCGCATCGGCTGCATGCGACACGGGATGTTGGCTTGCAGTGGTGGTGCCGGAGAAAACAAGGCAGTAACTAAGGGGAGAATGTGGAGTAAGTGTTTCAGGGGAAGATGAGAGTTTTATATTGCTGGAACATTAAAATATGGGCTATTGGATTTTGATCCAGAGGCCAAAAAAGTCTAAAGGCTCTATCTTTAATTTGTTTTAGTCAATTGAGGATTCAGAAAAATATGTTCATGTCATCTCATCGAAGATAACTCCATATCAACTTTTGTGTTCTCACCTTTGTTGCATAGGGTAAATGATCTCCTTTGAGGAAATAGGAACAATCACTTTTTAAGGGAATAATAATTGACTTAGCCGCCTATTATTGACATTACTTTTTGAATTTATAATAGCATTTTTTTTGCTGCAACAGAAAGCAGCTGCCTGCCTGCGGCCGTTGCAGGATGCTGCGGTTTTTTTGGTCTTGTTGTAAAGCAAGCAAACCAGGCAGCTACTCTCTGCTGCAGCTTTTTTTTTTTTTTTGTCTTGCTCGTAACAAGCCAAGTCAGGTTGCCACGACAGCCCGACCCCACCCCTCAGCTAGAACGTGCCCACCCACGTGCCCCACAAGCACTGCACTTGTGTTTTGGGTAAATGTGTGACCACTCATTACGCTTGATTTAGCGTTTAATAGGTCCTTAATTTTTGTATTCATTTAGGTCGATCAATATGGAACCTATTCTGGCTCTTATGGAAGTATTTTGGATTTATCCCAGCATTTTTGAAGCGTAGCATTGCCAATGACATGAGCGACTGCAGGATCTGAGTTTCTTTTGGTCTTGTTTGTAAAGCAAACTTGTTAAACAGAATGTTATCTTGATTTCATTGTAATCGTATCAAGGTGCAGTGCGTGATCAGGCCAAGTATGATAGTATAGTTTTGTATCTTTGGTAGTTAACATTTCCCTGTTGTATTTTTGGCTAGGTCTGGCCGGTGATCACGCATGCACCAAATCCTTCCGTACTTCCCATACGAGGGGGTGTTCCTCGCCCATATAACACGCAATCGCTGGCCAAGACAAAGGCACAGCGTTCCACCCAATTCCATCAACGCCTCTGAATTTACATGGTATCAGAGCCTGAAACCCATCTACTATCATCACCATGGCCGGACCTTCATCCACCGCTAGTCTTACCCCACTCTACGCCAATGCCGTCTCTGAGAAACTCTCGAAGAACAACCACGCCATGTGGAAGGCACAGATTCTTGCTGCTCTTCGTGGCACGCGTCTCGTCGGTCATATCACCGGCGCATCCTCAGCTCCTGCCGCTGAGATCGATGGCAAGGTCAATGACAAGCCGGCCAGGGTGCCGAATCCTGCATACGAGGAGTGGTATGCCTCGGACCAATAGGTCCTTGGGTTTCTTCTTGCCTCTCTATCAAGGGAGGTCCTCGCTCAAGTTGCTGCAAAGGAGACTGCAGCACTAGCGTGGAATGCGATCGAGGCCATGTTCTCGTCGCAAACTCGAGCGCGTGCCATGAACACGCGCCTTGCTCTTGCAACTAGCCAGAAGGGGAACATGACAGTTGCAGAGTATGTGGCAAGATGAGAGCCCTCGGTGATGAGATGGCCGCTGCTGGAAGGCCTCTTTAAGATGATGAGCTCGTTGAGTATATCCTTACGGGGCTCGACTTCCACTTCAACCCCATCGTCTCCGCTCTTGTCGCGAGGACGGAGTCAGTGTCTGTTGGAGAGCTTTATGCTCAACTGCTCGCCTTCGAGACACGGATGAATCTCATGAACGGCCACCAGTCCTCCAGTTCGTCTGTCAACACAGCAAGCCGTGGTGGACGTGGAGGTGGCAGACGCGGTCGGGGTGGCGCTGCATGTGGTTGCGGCCAAGGACGTAGTCGTGGGAACAGCGTCCCCAACTACAACAACATGCGCCAGAACAATGCTAGGCGCGGTGGCTTCATCAACAGCAGCAACTCCTCCAATGATGACCGCCCAGTTTGTCAAGTTTGCCTCAAACAAAGGGCACACCGCTGATAGATGCTGGCACAGGTATGATGAGAATTATGTTCCTGATGAAAGAAACGTTACTGCAGCCACAAGTTCATATGGTATAGACACCAACTGGTACACCGACACTAGTGCCACTGATCATATAACTGGAGAACTGGAGAAGCTAGCAATCCATGACAAGTACAATGGAAAAGATCAGATTCACACTGCAAGTGGTGCAGGTATGAATATTAGTCATATTGGCCAGTCTATTATTCATACCCCTAGTCGCAATCTTAATCTTAAAAATATTCTGCATGTCCCACAAACCAAGAAAATCTTGTTTCTATTCATCACCTCGCAGCGGATAATAATGTCTTTCTAGAATTTCATCCCAATTTCTTTTTGATAAAGGATCAGGACACGAGGAGCATTCTGCTTAGGGGGCCATGTCAAAAAGGATTATACCCTCTTCCTTCTGCGTCCTCATCTACAAAGCATGTTTTTGGAGTGAATAAACCATCTTTTGATAGACGGCATAGTCGCTTAGGCCATCCCGCTACACCCATTGTTCAAAGAGTTGTTAGAGATTTTAATCTCCCCTATCTTCATGAGCCCAATAAAAGTTCTGTGTGTGATGCTTGCCAACAAGCAAAGAGTCATCAGCTGTCGTATCCTAAGTCTACCAGTGTATCTGATTATCCTTTGCAACTTGTGTTTTATGATGTATGGGGTCCTGCACCCGATTCAGTTGGGAGATACAAATATTATGTCAGTTTCATTGATGACTTTAGCAAATTCACCTGGATATATCTCTTAAAATTTAAGTCTGAAGTTTTTCAAAAGTTTCGTGAATTTCAGACTCTTGTCGAACGGCTCTTTGATCGTAAAATTATTTCTGTGCAAACTGACTAGGGAGGGGAATACAAAGGTCTTCATCCTTTTTTCACTAATATTGGAATATCTCACCTTGTCTCTTGCCCACATGCGCACCAACAGAATGGTGTCGCGGAAAGAAAACATAGGCACATTGTTGAAGCGGGACTATCGCTTTTAGCTCATGCTCATATGCCTCTCAAGTTTTGGGATGAAGCTTTCCTTGCTACTACCTTTTTGATTAACCGAACTCCCAGTAAAATCATCAATTATTCTACCCCCTTGGAACGCTTGTTTCGTACAAAACCTGATTATTCATCCTTGCGAATTTTGGGTGTGTATGTTGGCCGAATCTCTGTCCTTATAACAGTCGCAAGCTTCAATTTCGTTCGAAGGAGTGCACCTTTCTTGGTTACAGTAACTTACACAAAGGCTTCAAGTGCCTTGACGTTGCCATAAGTTGCATCTATATCTCTAGAGATGTTGTCTTTGATGAGAATGTTTTTCCTTTCTCTAAACTGCACTCCAATGCTGGTACTTGCTTGCGTTCTGAAATATTACTCCTTCCTCCAACTTTGCTTAATCCTAGGACTGGGAATGAATCAGTAGATGGTCATATGCCTAATATTCTAGATACTAATGATTCCACTGGAGAATTTAATGATCTACAGGAAGCAGCAGAAAGTGGTGGCATAAACACAGAACCAGAAGGTGGTTTCCTAGGCGAATCAAGCGGAGATCTGTTGCCGTCTGACAGTTTCGTGATAGGGGGAGATGCGATGAATGCGACGGAGATCCCGACAACATCTGATTCTGATTCAGCCCCTGTTGCGGAGGAAGCACTAGCAGTATCAGGTTCAGGTTCCGCGCCACCAGCTGTGTTGGATTCAGCGCCACAGCCTGAAAATACAAGACCTCAAACCAGACTTCGGAGCGGTATTCGCAACCCAAAGGTATATACTGACGGCACTGTTAGATATGGATTTCTAACTTCAACTGGTGAACCACAAAGTTTAGAAGAAGCCATGCACGATAAAAATTGGAAAGATGCTATGAATTCAGAATATGATGCCTTAATGAAAAATAGAACTTGGCATTTGGTTCCACCTCAAAGAGGTAGAAATATTATAGATTGCAAATGGGTATATAAAATCAAGAGAAAATCAGATGGCAGTCTTGACAGGTACAAAGCTCGCCTTGTTGCAAAAAGGTTTAAGCAAAGGTATGGAATAGATTATGAAGATACTTTTAGTCCTGTTGTGAAAGCTGCTACTATTCGTATTGTTTTATCTATTGCAATATCAAGGGGATGGAGTCTTCGATAGTTGGATGTACAAAATGCATTCCTTCATGGACTTCTAGAAGAAGAGGTATATATGCGGTAACCTCCAGGTTTTGAAGATACAAATAAGCCTAATTTTGTGTGCAAGTTGGATAAAGCTCTTTATGGTTTAAAACAAGCACCTCGAGCATGGTTTGCTAGACTGAGTGGTAAACTACATGATCTTGGTTTTGTTGCTTCTAAGGCTGATACTTCACTTTTCTTTTATAACAAGAACAATATAACTATGTTTGTTCTTATCTATGTCAATGATATAATTGTTGCAAGCTCAACAAAGGAAGCAACGATAGCCTTGTTGCAAGATCTCAAGCAAGACTTTGCACTGAAAGATTTGGGTGAGTTGCATTATTTTCTTGGGATTGAAGTCAATGAGGTATGTGATGGCATTGTTCTCACTCAAGAAAAATATGCTTCAGACTTGTTAAAAAGGGTTGGTATGTCTGATTGCAAACCTATTAATACACCTCTGTCCACTAGTGAAAAATTATCAGCACATGAAGGGTCTCCTTTATGACCTAATGATACAACTCAATATAGAAGTATTGTTGGTGCTTTGCAGTATTTAACCCTGACTAGACCAGATATATCTTTTCTGGTAAACAAAGTCTGTCAGTTTCTTCATGCACCAACAACAGTTCACTGGGCTGCAGTAAAACGAATTCTAAGATATCTGAAACATTCGGCTAAGGTTGGGCTAAAAATTTCTAGGTCCCAATCCTTGCTGGTTAGTGGTTTTTCAGATGCAGATTGGGCAGGATGTTTAGACGACAGAAGGTCTATTGGTGGTTTTGCTGTTTTTCTTGGGTCAAATTTGGTATCCTGGAGTGCTAGAAAACAAGCTACAGTTTCTAGATCAAGTACTGAGGAGGCAGAATATAAGGCTATTGCTAATGCGACTGCAGAAATTATGTGGATTCAAATATTGTTACAGGAACCTGGTATTGCAAGTCTGCACACAGCAAGATTGTGGTGTGACAACATTGGGGCTAAGTATCTTTCTTCTAATCCTGTTTTTCATGCAAGGACTAAACATATAGAAGTTGATTATCATTTTGTTCGAGAAAGGCTGTCAAGAAAACTTCTAGAAATTGAATTTGTGTCATCACGGGATCAAGTTGCAGATGGGTTCACCAAACCATTGACAGTGAGACAGCTTGAGAACTTCAAGAACAATCTCAACTTAGAGAAGTTGTGATTGAGGGAGCATGTTAAACAGAATGTTATCTTGATTTCATTGTAATCGTATCAAGGTGCAGTGCGTGATCAGGCCAAGTATGGTAGTATAGTTTTGTATCTTTGGTAATCAATATTTCCATGTTGTATTTTTGGCTAGGTTTGGCTGGTGATCACGCATGCACCAAATCCTTCTGTACTTCCCATACGAGGGGGTGTTCCTCGCCCATATAACACGCAATCGCTGGCCAAGACAAAGGCACAACGTTCCACTCAATTCCATCAACGCCTCTGAATTTACAAAACTAACCAGGCAGCTACTCTCTGCTGCCGCTTTTTCTCTGTCTTGCTTGTAACAAGCGAAGTCAGGTTGCACAAAACAACAGTAAACATCCCAACAAATGGTTCACCCAAGACATGAAAAATGGATGTGTCGGTCTCTGCATGTGTACGGTTGGACAGTGCAGCTGCAAGCGCGAGCGCACATAGGGTCGGTTCTTTTCAGCTTTCTTATCTGCTTATTTGCCTTATCTCGTCACTTCGAAAATTTTTCAAGATAGACTCTAGAACCGGTTAGCCTTCAATTTTGGGGTTTAGAGAGCTTATAGACACGCCTACGAGATAAAAAAAAGCCGACCAAAAAAGTAATAAAAAAGTGAGATAAGTCAAATAAGGCACGAGATAAGTAGGATAAGTCTACTTATCTCGTGTCTTATTTGACTTATCTCACTTTTTTCTATTACCTTTTGGGTCGGTTTTTTTTTTATCTCGTAGGCGTGTTTATAAGCTCTCTAAACCCCAAAATTAAAGACCAACCGGCTCTCGAGGCTATCTCAAAAAATTCTCGAAGTGGCGAGATAAGACAAATAAGTAGGATAAGCCGAAAAGAACCCACCCATAAAATGATAGAATACAGGAGATCTTATTGATTTTCTTTATCAACGTGAGTCACAATAGCATGCGTTCAAACGCTGCAGGAAAAAAAAAGGCTCCAATTTGCTTTGCCCTTGCTCGGATGCACATGACCAGTTGAGCCGTCCGTACTGCGTGCACTGCACTGATAGACCACGTTGAAATGTTTAGAGCTACCGAGCTGAATGAATACGCTGATTGAGTTGAATATTTAACTGGACTTTAGATATTCTTGAATGTCCTCCTCGAAACAAGTCTGCTTTATTCATGTTATTTTTAAAAGCATTTAGATGTGGCTTTGTAATAATAAAAAATTAGACTTAAAAATCAAAATGTTTAGCTTTTTAATTCAGCTAGATTTAACTTTTAAGCCTAAACCAAGCTAAAACAAGTCATGCATAAGAACGTTGGCGGTACGATGACTCCCTCCGGCCATGACTAGGTTGTGTTGTGACCGTAGAAGAATAAAGATCCATGAGGCACAGATTCAAAAGCAAATGTAACGGCTTCCTTACGTACATGTAACTCCATTTATACATAGAAAATCCTAGCTCCATCGGGAAATGATGTACACTGCACATTGTAGTCAAAATGGATGACCTCAATTAACATGTATAGTGCACACTGGCATACGACTAATTAAAATAAATTAAGAGATTCTTACGGATATAGAACTTTTATGGTACACTAAAATGGAAGTGAGCCATTTTTTTCTCTCGATCTAATGACTCACGCTGATTACAATTTTTTTATAATATTAGTATTGTTTTTTACTATAATGGCCCCTCATTCATCAACCGTGAAGAGAAACATGCATACATGTTAAAATTAGTATTGTTTTTTACTATAATGGCCCGCCTCATTCAATATGGATTTTTGAAGGTATTTCAAAAATTTCACTTTCTTTGAATATTTGATTATACCCGCTTGTTGAAGGTCCAGCCTTGTATTGCTTCTGGAAAGGAAAGGAGTGCGATTGCTTTTGGAGGAAACAAAAGTGAGCGCTCATCGAAACAAGGAATCCCGGAAAGTTGTGGCCGAGGCACTCGCACCTAGGCGCTCTGGACTGCATGCATGTATCCTGCTCCATACAGACACAAAGCAAACACACGTACTCTACTTCTCTGTTTCTTTCATGCCATTGGTGGATGCTTTCATGTATGCCTGCTCGCTCAACCGTGAAGAGAAACATGCATACATGTTAAAATTAGTATTGTTTTTTACTATAATGGCCCGCCTCATTCAATATGGATTTTTGAAGGTATTTCAAAAATTTCACTTTCTTTTGAATATTTGATTATACCCGTTTGACTGAAGGTCCAGCCTTGTATTGCTTCCTGGAAAGGAAAGGAGTGCAGTTGCTTTTGGAGGAAACAAAAGTGAGCGTTCACTGAAACAAGGAATCCTTCGGAAAGTTGTGGCCGAGGCACTCGCACCTAGGCGCTCTGGACTGCATGCATGTATCCTGCTCCATACAGACACAAAGCAAACACACGTACTCCACTTCTCTGTTTCTTTCATGCCATTGGTGGATGCTTTCATGTATGCCTGCTCGCTCAACCGTGAAGAGAAACATGCATACATGTTAAAATTAGTATTGTTTTTTACTATAATGGCCCGCCTCATTCAATATGGATTTTTGAAGGTATTTCAAAAATTTCACTTTCTTTTGAATATTTGATTATACCCGTTTGACTGAAGGTCCAGCCTTGTATTGCTTCCTGGAAAGGAAAGGAGTGCAGTTGCTTTTGGAGGAAACAAAAGTGAGCGTTCACTGAAACAAGGAATCCTTCGGAAAGTTGTGGCCGAGGCACTCGCACCTAGGCGCTCTGGACTGCATGCATGTATCCTGCTCCATACAGACACAAAGCAAACACACGTACTCTACTTCTCTGTTTCTTTCATGCCATTGGTGGATGCTTTCATGTATGCCTGCTCGCTCAACCGTGAAGAGAAACATGCATACATGTTAAAATTAGTATTGTTTTTTACTATAATGGCCCGCCTCATTCAATATGGATTTTTGAAGGTATTTCAAAATTTCACTTTCTTTGAATATTTGATTATACCCGTTTGGTGAAGGTCCAGCCTTGTATTGCTTCTGGAAAGGAAAGGAGTGCGATTGCTTTTGGAGGAAACAAAAGTGGCGCTCATCGAAACAAGGAATCCTTCGGAAAGTTGTGGCCGAGGCACTCGCACCTAGGCGCCTGGATTGCATGCATGTATCCTGCTCCATACAGACACAAAGCAAACACATGTACTCCACTTCTCTGTTTCTTTCATGCCATTGGTGGATGCTTTCATGTATGCCTGCTCGCTCAACCGTGAAGAGAAACATGCATACATGTTAAAATTAGTATTGTTTTTTACTATAATGGCCCGCCTCATTCAATATGGATTTTTGAAGGTATTTCAAAAATTTCACTTTCTTTGAATATTTGATTATACCCGCTTGGTGAAGGTCCAGCCTTGTATTGCTTCCTGGAAAGGAAAGGAGTGCAGTTGCTTTTGGAGGAAACAAAAGTGAGCGTTCACTGAAACAAGGAATCATTCGGAAAGTTGTGGCCGAGGCACTCGCACCTAGGCGCTCTGGACTGCATGCATGTATCCTGCTCCATACAGACACAAAGCAAACACACGTACTCCACTTCTCTGTTTCTTTCATGCCATTGGTGTATGCTTCCATGTATGCCTGCTCGCTCAACCGTGAAGAGAAGCATGCATCTATGTAAAATTAAAGTCTCGTTGATGGTTTTCATCTCTCTCTAAAAAAAAAAGGTTTCGTTCACTACGGTGCATGTGGTTCCATTTGTTTGATTATTTGGGCATGTTACTAGAGAATACGTCCACAAAATTTTCCTTTGAATCAAACAACCATTTTTTTCATTTCTTTATTTTAAAATCCTACAGTTTTTTTTAACTTTACACCAACCTCATTCCTACGTTTTTTTAATTCATTTATTACAAACAGGCCCTAAAGATGTATAATATATTCTTGTGAGATATGCACTATAAACAAAAGTTAGAGATCTAGAATAGTATTCTATCATCCTATTGTATTGTTGTTATATACCGTAAAAGAGCTCTACAGTCAACCAATTATACCCCCGCTTCTTGCTAAGAGCAATTATACCCCCGCTTCTTGCTAAGTTTCACCTTCACGCATGCATCGCGTATGTCCTATGGTGTTACCCCTTGGTAGTTGCCAGTGAGAGCATCCAAAATGGGTTGTTTGGTTGCCCATAGGAACCTAGCCTGGCCTGTACGAGGCATGCAGGGCCTGTGGAAGGCAAGATCATGCAAGGTTTGTCGTTTGGTTGTACGCATCGCCCGAGCCTAGCCTGTGCGAACCCGTGTTTGGTTAGCCAGTGTATGCATTGAGTCTAGCCCAAAGCATTTCATCGAGTATTTTTTCTGAGCATCGTCCTTCCCACTGGTCGTGCTGGCCCATTGTCCTGAGCACCGCACAAGCCACACCTATAGTCCTGCAAAGCTGCCCATCGTTCCTGTACTGCCGCTACCTGAATCATTGTCATCATCCTGCCTGCGCCATGACCATCCTCCATGAGTGCCATACATTCCATGGCCTTCTCCTAGAGCTCCATTATGCCACTATCGCACTTGTAGGAGCTGCGCCGGACCTTATCCAATGGCCTCGAGTTCCACCACACCCATAACCAGTGCGCCAACCTTCATTGTGTCCAGATCTGACTGATCCGAGCTCTAGCTGATCTCTCCCATGCCGGTGCACATGGCCTCATGCTCTGGTTCGCCGCCCCATCGTCTTTTGCTCGGGTTCGCCATTCTGAGCTTTATTGTCACCGATGTCTAGGCTGACACCAATGTTGCTACCGCTTGACAAGGTCGGAGGAACTATCATTGTGGGAAAGAAACTACGGTGCCCCTGCCTGCCCCTTATCCTGGCACTACAGTCTACACCAAAACAGGTCATATATACCGGTACATTAGTGTCGGTTTATATAGGACCGACACAAATAAGGTTACTAATGCTGGTTCTTTGAAGGAGACGCAGCAAAAACTTAGATCTGGCGGTGTTGACAACCAATTGGCACAGATTACTGATATATATACTGATACTAACTACGAACTGTGTGCCGGTTTGTGTAGGAACCCGGAACATATAATCCATATATATGTGGCTGTTGGAAACTATAACCGGCACTCAAATAGATTTTCCTGCATGCATCATATTTATATGCACCGGTTCATGTTTTCAACCGGCACATGAAACGTTTCGTCTCCTGAGGTGAAATTTTGTGAGGGCATTTTTAACCCCATCACATCTACCCGGCCGCACACACTCTCTCCATTCTACTACACTCCGCCCCCTATTCGATCCGATCCCCATTCCCTCGCGTTCTTCTTCACCGGCCGGCGCCTCTCTCGATCCCCACACTCCTGTGCGCCATGGCTCAACAATCCCCTTCCTCTCCATTGTCGTCGTTGCCCTCTCCATTGGCCTCGCCAGTGCACCCATGTCCGCCAGCCGAGCCAGCGCCTCAGTTCTCTCCACCCACCTCCTCGGCGTATCGTCCATCATTGCTATAGTCACCATGGCCTGCCGGTGATCCGGCGCAGCGCGAGGAGGAGGCATCACCCACCAGCAAGGAGCCCCACACGGAGCATATGTTTGTGATAGTTCATAGTCAGGACCATTACATATAATTAGTAATCCGTGCTAGTTGATTGTCCTTGAAAGAATCGGCACTAGCAACCTTATTTGTGCCAGTCCTACATGAACCAGAACTAATGTATTGGTATATATGACCGGATTTCGTGTAGTGACACAGCGGTGGCAGGGGAGACAACGAGGTGGTGGTTGAGGGGACAATATGTTAGGGCCTGTTTGGTTGGTGCTTAACATTGGCACATTCTGACACGCCTTATGTTAGGCAAGATTGACCGAGTTAGGCATGTGTTTGGTTCATTGCCACACTTGTGGTAGGATTGCTCTTTTTTGCATGGGTCCCACATGCAAGTGATTCATAAAAGTGTGGCAAGATTCTTTTAGGCAGGTTAAAGTGTGGCGGAGAAATTTACAAACTAAGTTTAAACGAGTAGGATAACTTAGACGTGGCAAATTTAGCGAAATTTAGCTTCAAACCAAACAGCCCTAAGTGTTTCAGGGGAAGATCATGAGAGTTTTATATGGCTAGGACATTAAAATATTGACCGTTGGATTTTGATCCAAAGACCAAAAAAACGTCTAAAGCCTCTGTCTTTAATTTGTTTTTGTCAATTGGTGATTAGTTTGTTCCAGTCAAGTGACCATTAGTTAGTCCCTAATATCCTGTCTTAAGAAAATTGTGGCCATCTATTCTCATCGAAGTTAACTCCACGTCAAATGATCTAATGATACCACGTTTGTGTTGTCACCTTTGTTGCATCAGGAAAATGATCTCCTTTCAGGAAATAGGAATAATCACTTTTTTATGGGAAATAATAATTGAGTTAGCCGCCTACTATATATTGACATTACATTTTGAATTTATCATAGCATTTTTTGCTGCAACACGAAGCAAGGTTTTTTGGGTCTTGTTTGTAAAGTGCAAACTAACCAGGCAGCTTGCTACTCTCTACTGCAGCTGCTGTTTTTTTTTTCTTTTTTTGGTATTGCTCGTAACAAGTCAAGTCAAGTTGCATAATTAAAGCAACAATGCAAGCACGAGTGCACCATAAAATGATAGAATGCAAGTTAATTAGATGTGTATTCGTATTCGTATGTGTCCAAACGCTGCTGCAACTAAAGCTGCAGAGCTTGTTTTTGACTGCTTAGACGGTAGGTCAGTTACTACTTGCTTTTGCAGCAAAAGTTAGATGATCAGTTGAGCCGTCGACATATACACCGTGACCGTATGTGCACTGTAGTGGTACACCACAAAAACTAGCTGGCCGGGATGCGTGAGACATCCGATGCAAGAGCTCCTTCCCATCCCAGCTAGCTCTCTCTCTCACACCCACTCGGCCTGGTTGTGACTGTCCAAAAATAAAGATATCGAAATTTAGCACAGTACCTGCAATCTGCACTGCAGCAGAGAGAGTAGCTGTATGGGTTTGTTCTTTTACTTGTGCAAAAGCAAAACTCTCTCATGGTTCCGCTAGGTACGGGGTATGATCACTTGAAACTAGAGTTTTCACGCCAAAGGCCCGGAAGTTCCTGCATACGGTCCGAGGTACGATCATAGCAGTGCATCTGCAGGCAGAGTCATATACTTCCAAAACATTTAAAAGGAAAAGGGCAAAAGACGCAGTCTACAACTGGCCCTGCTATAACTATCAGGATCACCTGCATCACCATGCATGCATGCATGCTCATGCGCCCACTAGTCCATAAATCCAACTTGGACTGGAGACCGCTCTTGATTGGAGCCTAGGGGAGACGGACACCAGCCAGCAGGTCGGAAGATTCCGGAGCCTGCAGCCCTATTGAACCGCAACCCAATTACCTCCTTCTCTCTCTCTGGCAGCTGGCCGACTCGTCAGACCCAACCCAACCATGGGCGTCTTCCTCGTTGTGCTCCTCGCTCCCCTGCTTCTCTCATCCGGCTCTGTCTCCGCCTCCCGCCAGCACCACTGGCACTCGCCGGCGACCACCGCCGCACTTCGCCGGCCGTATCACTACCAGATGGGCTTGGCCACCGCCCATTTCCATGCTATCCCGATCTTACCGAGCCATCTGGGCCCCTTCGCCGCTTTGGGCCATGCCTCCTCCCACGAAGAGGCCGGGGCGGCGCTGGCGACGGAGGGCACCGTCATCATCTTTGCCTCAGATCTGGCCGGCCTGGTGGCACCGCACCAGCTGAAGCAAGAGCAAGCCAGAGAAATGCCCGGTTACCCCGTGGATGATGAACCGGCCGTGAAAACGAGGACGCTCTCGCTCCAAGACCACCGTACCGAGGCGGCGGCGGCGAGCCATGTGCGTCCCATCCACACCAACGCCGTGGGGTCAAGGGTGGTGGCCTCAGGCGACCACCAGCGATTGCTGCACCTGGCGAGGGTGCTCACGATGCTGGGGTACGACGAGATGGCATCGGCCATCCAGATTGTCGCTGACGCAGGCTCTGGCTCGCAGATAGATCTTGCGCGGTGGCCCGGGGCGATCACCATCTTCGCCGCTGCCGACATCTCCATCCTCCACGTCTCGCGCTCTCCTTGCCACCTCCTTCTCGAGCACATCGCCTTGGGCTACCACTGCTTTTCCAAGCTCACGGCTGTTTCCGGCATGCAAATCCCATTTGTACGTTCTTGCCACAGGGTCATTTCTGAGCGGGGCCCGTACACCAGGCTCTTCGTTGACAGCGTGCAGGTATCCTGTCCAGAGCTCTACAACGACGGAGCAACCGTGGTGCATGGGCTTGATGGCGTGCTGCTGCCTCTGCCCCATGTCATTTTACTCTCTGCTGCAGCTGCTGTTTTTTCTTTTTTTTGGTATTGCTCATAACAAGTCAAGTCAGGTTGCTTAATTAAAGCAATAGTGCAAGCGCGAGCGCACCATAAAATGATAGAATGCAAGTTAATTAGATGTGTATTCGTATTCGTATGCGTCCAAATGCTGCTGCAACTAAAGTTGCAGGGCTTGTTTTTGACTACATAGACGGTAGGTCAGTCACTACTTGCTTTTGCAGGAAAAGTTAGGTGATCAGTTGAGCCGTCGACATATACACCGTGACCTTATGTGCACTATAGTGGTGCACCACAAATGTCCTGGAATAAAGATATCAAAATTTGGCACAGTACCTGCAATAACACTGCAGCAGAGAGAATAGTTGTATGGGTCAGTTCTTTTACTTGTGCAAAAGCAAAACTCTCTCACGGTTCCGCTAGGTACGGTGTATGATCACATGAAACTAGGGTTTTCACGCCAAAGGCCTGAAAGTTCCTGCATACGGTCCGTGGTACGATCATAGCAGTGCAGCTGCAGGCAGAGTAATATACTTCCAAAACATTTAAAAGGAAAAGGGTAAAAAAAGCAGGCTACAACTGGCCTTGCTATAAGTATCAGTATCACCTGCATCACCATGCATGCATGCATGCATGCTCATGCTCCCACTAGTCCGTACGTCCAAGTAGTTTGGACTAGAGACCGCTCTTGATTGGAGCCTAGAGGAGACGGACACCAGCCACCAGTTCAGAAGATTCCAGAGCCTGCAGCCCTATTTAACTGCACCCCGATTACCTCCTTCTCCTTCTCAGGCAGCTGGCCGACTCGTCAGACCCAACCCAACCATGGGCGTCTTCCTCGTTGCGCTCCTCGCTCCCCTGCATCTCTCGTCCAGCTCTGCCTCCGTCTCCGGCTAGCACCACCGGCACTCGCCGGCGACCACCGCTGCACTCCGCCGGCCGTATCACTACCAGACGGGCTCTGCCACCGCCCATTTCCATGCTGTCTTGACCTTCCCGAGAAATTTGGGCCCCTTCGCCGCTTTGGGCCATGCCTCTTCCCTTGAGGAGGCTGTGGCGGCGACGGTGACAAATGGCACCGTCGTCATCTCTGCCTCAGATCTAACCGGCCTAGTGGCACCGCACCAGCTGAAGCAAGAGCAAGCCGAAGAAATACCTGGTTACCATGTGGATGATGCACCAGCTGCGAAAACAAGGACACTTTCGGTCCACGACCACCGTACCGAGGCGGCGGCAGTGAGCCTTGTGCGTCCCATCCAGACCAGCACCGTGGGGTCGGGGGTGGTGGCCTCAGGCGACCACCAGCGATTGCTGCACCTAGCGAGGGTGGTCACGATGCTGGGGTACCGCAAGATGGCATCGGTGATCCAGATTCTCGCCAGCACAGGTTCTGGCTCGCAGATGGATCTTGCGCGCTGGCCCAGGGCGATCACCCTCTTCGCCGCTCTAGACATCTCCATCCTCCACGCCCGGTGTTCTCCTCGCCGCCTCCTTCTCGAGCACATCGTCTTGGGCTACCACTCCTATTCTCGAGCACATCGTCTTGGGCTACCACTCCTATTCTCGAGCACATCGTCTTGGGCTACCACTCCTATTCCAAGCTCACGGCTATTTCCGGCATGCAAATCCCATGCGTCCGATCTTGTCACAGGGTCGTTTTTGAGCGGGGCCCGTACACCAGGCTCTTCGTCGACGGCGTGCTGGTATAGTGCCCTGAGCTCTACAACGATGGAGCAACCGTGGTGCATGGGCTTGATGGCGTGCTGCTGCCACTGCCCCATGTCATTTTACTCTCTGCTGCAGAAGCTGTTTTTTTCTTTTTTTGGTATTGCTCGTAACAAGTCAAGTCAGGTTGCATAATTAAAGCAACAGTGCAAGCGAGAGCGCACCATAAAATGATAGACTGCAAGTTAATTAGATGTGTATTAGTATTCGTATGCGTCCAAACGCTGCTGCAACTAAAGCTGAAGAGCTTGTTTTTGACTGCTTAGACGGCAAGTTAGTTACTACTTGCTTTTGCAGCAAAAGTTAGATGATCAGTTGAGCCGTCGACATATACACCATGACCATACGTGCACTGTAGTGGTACAATACAAATACTAGCCGGCCGGGGTGCGTTAGACATACGGTACGAGAGCTCCTTCCTATCCCAGCTAGCTCTGTCTCTTAGACCCACTCGGCCTGGTTGTGACCATCAAAGAATAAAGATATCAAAATTTGGCACAGTACCTGCAATCTGCACTGCAGCAGAGAGAGTAGATGTATGGGTTAGTTCTTTTACTTGTGCAAAAACAAAACTCTCTCATGGTTCCGCTAGGTATGGTGTATGATCACTTGAAACTAGGGTTTTCATGCGAAAGGCCTAGAAGTTTCTGCATACGGTCCGAGGTACGATCATAGCAGTGCAGCTGCAGGCATAGTCATATACTTCCAAAACAGTTGAAAGGAAAAGGGCAAAAGACGAAGTGTACAACTGGCCCTGCTATAACTATCAGTATCACCTGCATCACCATGCATGCATGCATGCTCATGCTCCCACTAGTCCGTACATCCAAGTAGTTTGGACTGGAGACCGCTCTGGATTGGAGCCTGGAGGAGACAGACACCAGCCACCAGCTCGGAAGATTCTGGAGCCTGCGGCCCTTTTTAACCGTACCCCAATTGCCTCCTTCTCCCTCTCTGGCAGCTAGCCGACTCGTCAGACCCAACCCAACCATGGGCGCCTCCCTCGTTGCGCTCCTCGCTACCCTGCTTCTCTCATCCGGCTCTGCCTCTGCCCGCCAAAGACCATCTGCACTCGTCGGCGACCACCGCCAAGACTCACGGCCAGATCACTACCAGATGGGCTCGGCCACCGCCCATTTCCATGCTATCCTGATCTTCCCGAGCCATCTGGGCCCCTTCGCCGCTTTGGGCCATGCCTCCACCCACGAAGAGGTTGGGGCGGCGCCGGTGACGGAGGGCACCGTTGTCATCTCTGCCTTAGATCTGGCCGGCCCGGTGGCACCGCACCAGCTGAAGCAAGAGCAAGCCGGAGAAATGCCCGGTTACCACGTGGATGATGAACCGGCAGCGAAAATGAGGATGCTTTCGCTCCATGACCACCGTACCGAGGCGGCGGCAGCGTGCCCTGTGCATCCCATCCACACCAGCGCAGCGGGGTCGGGGGTGGTGGCCTCAGGCGACCACCAGCGATTGCTGCACCTGGCGAGGGTGCTCACCATGCTGGGGTACGGCGAGATGGCATCGGCGATCCAGATTCTCGTCGGCGCAGGCTCTGGCTCGCAAATGGATCTTGCGTGGTGGCCCGGGGCGATCACCATCTTCGCCGCTCCCGACATCTCCATCCTCCACGCCTCGCGCTCTCCTTGCCACCTCCTTCTCGAACACATCGTCTTGGGCTACCACTCCTATTCCAAGCTCACGGCTATTTCCGGCATGCAAATCCCATTCGTACGATCTTGTCACAGGGTCATTTTTGAGCGGGGCCCATACACCAGGCTCTTCGTCGACGGCGTGCAGGTATAGTGCCTTGAGCTCTACAATGATGGAGCAACCGTGGTGCATGGGCTTCATGGCGTGCTCACCACGCTGGGGTACGGCGAGATGGCATCGGCGATCCAGATTCTCGCCCGCGCAGGCTCTGGCTCGCAAATGGATCATGCGTGGTGGCCCGGAGCGATCACCATCTTCTCCGCTCCTGACATCTCCATCCTCCACGCCTCGCGCTCTCCTCGCCGCCTCCTTCTCAAGCACATCGTCTTGGGCTACCACTCCTATTCCAAGCTCACGGCTATTTCCAGCATGCAAATCCCATTCGTACGATCTTGTCACAGGGTCATTTTTGAGCGGGGCCCATACACCAGGCTCTTCGTCGACGGCGTGCAGGTATAGTGCCCAGAGCTCTACACCGATGGAGCAACCGTGGTGCATGGGCTTGATGGCGTGCTGCTGCCTCTGCCCCATGTCATTTTACTCTCTGCTGCAGCAGCTGTTTTTTTCTTTTTTTGGTATTGCTCGTAATAAGTCAAGTCGGTTGCATAATTAAAGCAACGAGGTAAGCGCGAAGCGCACTATAAAATGATAGACCGCAAGTTAATTAGATGTGTATTAGTATTCGTATGCCCAAACGCTGCTGCAACTAAAGCTGGAGAGCTTGTTTTTGACTACTTAGATGGCAGGTCAGTTACTGCTTGCTTTTGCAGCAAAAGTTAGATGATCAATTGAGCCGTCGACATATACACCGTGACCGTATGTGCATTATAGTGGTACACCACAAATACTAGCTGGCCGGGGTGCGTGAGACATACGATACAAGAACTCCTTCCCATCCCAGCTAGCTCTGTCTCTCAGACCACTCGGCTTGGTTGTGACCGTCCAAGAATAAAGATATCGAAATTGGGCACAATACCTGCAATCTGCACTGCAGTAGAGAGAGTAGATGTATGGGTTTGTTCTTTTACTTGTGCAAAAGTAAAATGCTCTCATGGTTCCGCTAGGTACGGTGTATGATCACTTGAAACTAGGGTTTTCACGCCAAAGGCCCAGAAGTTCCTGTGTACGGTCCAAGGTACGATCATAGCAGTGCAACTGCAGGTAGAGTCATATACTTCCAAAACACATTTAAAAGGAAAAGGGCAAAAGACGAAGTCTACAACTGGCCCTGCTATAACTATCAGTATCACCTGCATCACCATGCATGCATGCATGCTCATGCTCACACTAGTCCGTACATCCAAGTAGTTTGGACTGGAGACCACTCTAGATTGGAGCCTGGAGGAGACAGACACCAGCCACCAAGTTGGAAGATTCCGGAGCCTGCAACCCTAGTTAACCGTACCCTGATTGCCTCCTTTTCCCTCTCTGGCAGCTAGCCGACTCGTCAGACCCAACCCAACCATGGGCGTCTTCCTCGTTGCGCTCCTTGCTACCCTGCTTCTCTCATCCGGATTTGCCTCCGCCTCCCGCCAACACCACCGGCACTCGCCGGCGACCACCACCACACTCCGCTGGCCGTATCACTACCAGACGAGCTTGGCCACCGCCCATTTCCATGCTATCCTGATCTTCCCGAGTCATCTGGGCCCCTTCGCCGCTTTGGGCCATGCCTCCTCCCACGAAGAGGCCAGGGTAGCACCGGCGACAGAGGACACCGTCGTCGTCTCTGCCTCAGATCTGGCCGGCCTGGTGGCACCGCTCTAGCTGAAGCAAGAGCAAGCCGAAGAAATGCCCGGTTACCCCGTGGATGATGAACCGGCAGCGAAAACGAGGATGCTTTCGCTCCATGACCACCGTACCGAGGCGGCGACAGCGAGCCCTGTGCATCCCATCCACGCGAGCGCTGCGGGGTCGGGGGTGGTGGCCTTAGGCGACCACCAGCGATTTCTCCACCTGGCGAGGGTGCTCATGATGCTGGGGTACGGTGAGATGGCATCGGCGATCCAGATTCTCGTCGCCAAGAGCTCGCTCGCAGATGGATCTTCTTGTGATGGCAGGCGATCACCATCTTCGCCGCTCTAGACATAGGAATAAAACTTGGAAAACTGGCTTTCTGCAAAACGTCCGAAGCCTCCTCTTATACTAAGCCCCATACCGCATCTCTTTCCCTAGCTTGCAGAGTACAGTTGTACTCACCCTTACTATTTTCCCTTCTCTTTCTAAACTCCGGTCGAGGGACAGTTCGTGGAAGACCCATAGAACGATGACACCGATGCTGCCTATGAGGCGGATGACTACGAGGACTTCCTGGAAGACTAGGGTTGCTTCCTACCGTCTTACTGCCGATGGGAATTTAGTAGTAGCACTGTTGTGCCCTATTGTGTGGGCGCATATGTTGTATTTCGCTACACTTTGATTCGCGGCCTGCACGTCGCCATGTATGTACTGTATTAGGACTCCGCCCCTGTTATGTAATATTTTATTTCCGCTAGTAATGTATCACTCTGTTTGGACTGTGCGTACTAGTTATTGATCCTTGGGACTAGTACGGGATCACAGAGGGGTTCGGTCTTTTCGACTGGGTCCCGACAGAAGTGGTATCAGAGCAAAAGACACTAGGGCATGACCCAGTTAGCTAAGAAGACCAATTATGTTATATATAAAAATTACTTTCAGAAAAATGTTCATATCTTATGCATCATTATTTGTTCATAACCTTCGGTTTTTGAATTCTATAGATGCTGATTTTTTTCTCCACCCTTGGCGTAAGCTATGGGAGCTTCGTCCATCAGCTCTTGCTGATACTAGACAACCTGGCCTTCGACCTTCCGATGTTCAATGGGGCCACCACGACCCGCCGAGGCCACCCCTGCTGGGTGGTGGCCATCACTATATTTGCTCGAGGCCTTCCACCTTGCTGAGGTCCCTTCCGCTACACGGGCGTCCGAGTCCACTACTGGGATGCCATCCAGGACGTTGCCCGAAACGCCATCATACGTTTCGGCAGCATCTTTGCCCAGGAGCTGCGTCTCACGTCGTTCCGCTACTTCCTTGCCTGGGTGCCTCATGAGGTTTTTAGTCACTGCCGCTTGGCAGAGAGCGAGCAGGACCCTACCGTGTGCCACCTCGCCACCATGGTCTAGCCCCTAGACGATGCCTACATGATCAGCCAGAAGGAGCTAGCTAGCACGTATGACGCCGCCCGCCGGCTGGATGAAGTGAAGAAGGAGAACCGCGAGCTCAAGAGGAGAGAGTCCCTCTATCTCATGGAGAGGACCCATCTCCGCAAGAGGCTCCGCCATATCGTTCAAGACAACAACTGACTGCGAGCCGCCATTTCTACTGCTTCCAAGACTGCCGTTTCTAGAGACGTGCCTGGGACCGAGGTTTCTTAGGTCAGTTCTCGTCCAGGTGCTATGGTGCTGCACAGGCCACCAGCCCCTGTTCGTCCCAGCGACCTCATGCTGGAGTTGCCGCTTCCACCTTCCGACCACCGAGTTGAGCAGATACCATCCGGAGTTCGTGCCCCTCCTCCTAGTCTCGACCTCAATGATGTTCCTCCCATCACCACCCTACCCTCTCCGCCCAACTGGATGCTACCCTTCTTGTTCAGCACTGAGGAAGACGAAGAAGAAGAAGACCCCGAGGAGGTCGTCTTTTAGTCTAACTATGAGGACCTGTAGTCAAGGATCCTTTTCCCCTTGTACCGTTGCTAGTACTGTAAGCTTGTGAATTGATTGTATCGGTAGTTCTAATACAGCGTGTTAATTGCTTGTACCCCTGTTATTGTGTGATGAACTATGTGATCCTCCCTATGTGGGCGTTAAAAACCATGTTGTTTTAAATAATTTTTTTGTAGCATCCTCCCCTTAATTCTTATCTCGTCCTCATCCCTTTTGATTACCTTCCAGATGGTGATCACCAAGAGCACTAGGGACAGTAGAGCCCGAGTGACCGGCCGTGGTCATGGACGCAGTCAGGTTTCAGTTACAGCCAGAACCCAACCAAATGCCAATTGGTCAGCCACCAGCAAAGGTGCAACCTGTCCCTAACCCACCCATAGCTCAGCCAAAGCCAATGCCTTAGTCACCACCACCACCTCCTCCAGAGAAGAACGACCATGACGGTGATGAACATGCTGTTGCAAGTGTTGCAGACCACTGCTCAGACATGAATCAACAAAGAAGAACCTCACCACGGCCCCGGCTCCACTTTGCACCTCCCCATTCAAAGTTTGCAGAATTCCTCAAGACCAAGCCGCCTGTTTTTGCTGGGTCAGCTGACCCTATGGATGCAGAAGATTGGCTTAGAGACGTAGAGAGACGCTTGATCCTAGCCCAGTGTGAAGAGTAGGAAAGTGTTCGGTTTGCCACCCATCAGCTTTCAGGTGCAGCAGTTTTGTGGTGGGAAAACTATTGTGAGATCCATGAGAATCCGGTAGCCATAAACTAGGACGAGTTTGCCAGAGCTTTTTCAGCAACTCATATTCCCAAGGGAGTCAAGGAAATTAAGAGGTGTGAGTTTTAGCGTCTCTGACAGGGTAACATGTCGATGAGTGAGTATTTGACTAAATTTACTCAGTTGGCACGTTACGCTCCCGGGGATGTGGCCACAGAAGAAGACAAGATCTGGTACTTCATGGAAGGGATGGACCCTGAAATCAAGGCACTGATAGCCTCTAGTGACTTCACTACCTTCCAGCAGATATACAACAAGGCACTGGTGTAGGAAGATATTCAGCGCTAGCACGTGGTTTCCAAGAAAAGAAAGATGGCCCAGCGAAGTCAGCATGTGACAGGAAGTTCAAAATTCAAAGCCAAACGTTTCCTGCACAGCCAGCCATCCTTCTTCAGCAAGCCTTTAGCCTAGTGGGCAGCACCCAAGCCTATGGCTCAGGCTCCTCACCCCTAGGTCACCAGTCAACCTCAGAAGGACCTGTCTGCAGTTCAATGCTTTGCTTGCAACCAGTTAGGGCACTATGCCAATAAGTGCCCAAGCAAAAACATTACTCAAGTACCATTCAAGCTGGGGTCAGCTTCAGCCCGGCTTCCTGCAGCAAATCAAGGCCATGACACACCCCTCCAGCTCAAGACTCCGTGTGAACCACGTCACTGCAGAAGACATCTAGGATGACCCTGAAGTGGTCATGGGTAAGTTCCTCATAAAATTCGGTACCTGTCACTGCATTATTTCATTCTAAGAAGACCCATTCTTTTATAACATCAACTTTTGTTAAGAATAATGGGTTACAAGTAAGCCTGCTAAAGAAGGCTATGGTAGTACAATCCCTAGGGAAGGAAATGTATACCACCCTGTTTTGCCCTAAGGTAAAATTGAGGATAAAAGGGATAAGGTTCCTAACTGATCTTGTGGTGATTAACTCTACTAGGATCGAAATAATTCTTGGTATGGATTGGTTAGCTAAGTATAAAGGATAGATTGACTGCGCTAGCAGATCAGTACAACTAGTCAATGATGAAGGGCAGGAAGTCCAAGTAATTTCTGAATGTGTCCCTAAAAACTTAATCACTTTAAACAAGTTAGAAGGATCCATCCTAGATACCATACCCATGGTTAGTGAATACCCAGACGTGTTTCCAGAAGAGTTGCCAAGAATGCCTTCTGACCGGGAAGTCGAGTTTGTCATCAACTTGGCCCCGGCACTGCTCCTATTTCTCAAAGACCATATCGGCTATCTGCCAATTTGCTGGCTGAGTTAAAGGAGCAGCTTGAGGAGTTGCAGAGTAAAGGCTTCATCAAGCCCAGTGCTTCACTGTGGGGAGCCCCGGTCATTTTTGTGAAAAAGAAAGATGGGACACTAAGGATGTGTGTGGATTATTGGTCTCTGAATGAAATAACCATAAAAAACAAGTACCCCTTGGCCAGAATTGATGATTTATTCGATCAGGTGAAAGGGGCATGTGTATTCTCAAAAATTGACTTAAGATGAGGGTACCATCAGATAAAAATTAAGAAATCTGATATACCCAAAACAGCCTTCACCACTAGTACGAGTTTATAGTGATGTCCTTTTGATTAACCAATGCCCTATCTTATTTTATTAGTCTTATGAACAAAACATTCATGGACTTCTTGGATAAGTTTATAGTGGTGTTCATAGATGACATCCTAATATATTCTAGGTCAGAGGAAGAACATGAGAACCACCTCCGGATGGTTTTGCAAAGGCTAAGAGAACATCAACTGTACGCCAAGTTTAGTAAGTGTGAGTTCTGGATGAAAGAAGTGTCCTTCCTAAGCCACATCATTTCAGCAGGAGGTGTAGTAGTGGACCCTACAAAAGTTGAGAGTGTGTTGGGATGTAAAAAGCCCAATTCAGTCACTCAAGGTAACAGTTTCCTTGGGTTAGCTAGCTATTATAGAAAATTCATTGAAGATTTTTCCAAAATCAATCGGCCTTTGACCAATCTTTTAAAGAAGAAAAAGAAATTCGAATGGACTAAGGAGTGTGAGTCCAGTTTCCAAGAGCTAAAGTCAAGGCTTACCTCAGCACCAGTGTTGGTCCTACTCTATATTCATAAGAACTTTGAGATCTATTGCGATGCCTGCATGCAAGGATTAGGGTGTGTGCTCATGCAAGAAGGAAGAGTTGTGGCCTATGCTTCTAGACAGCACAAGCCCCACGAGCAAAATTATCCCACCCATGATTTGGAGCTAGCAGCAGTCGTGCATGCCCTGAAAATTTGGAGACACTACCTGATCGACAATAGAACCAAGATTTACACTGATCATAAGAGCCTAAAGTACATCTTTACCTAGCCAAACTTAAACCTAAGGCAGCGACGCTGGTTGGAGTTGATTAAGGACTATGACTTAGAAATTCAATATCATCCTAGTAAAGCGAATGTAGTAGCTAATGCCTTGAGTCGCAAGTCCTATTGCAACAACATGATGGTTACGAAAGCCCAACCAGAATTACACAAGGAGTTTGAGAAATTTAATTTGGGGTTAGCAGAAGATGGCTACGTGGACTCCCTAGCAATACTTCCTACGCTCGTGGAGCAAATCGTGAAAGCACAGGAAGGTGATGCCGAAGTGATAGGGATAAAGGAAAGGATTGAGAAAGGCAAAGCCCTATGATTTTTCGAAGATGACAAAGGCATACTATGGTTTGGGACTAGAATTTTTGTGCCTGATGTTAAGGAAATAAAAGAGACCATTCTCAAGGAAGCTCACGATACGCCCTTGTCCATCCACCCTGGTAGCACCAAAATGTATTTTGATCTAAAAGATTCGTATTGGTGGGCAGGAATGAAGAAGGAAGTTGTTGAGTACGTCGCTCTATGCGACATCTGTCGAAGAGTGAAGGCAAGACACTAAAGACCAGCCAGTCTATTGCAACCCTTAGAAGTGCTTGAGTGGAAGTGGGAAGAAATTGGTATGGACTTCATCATTGGGTTACTAAGGACTTAGTCTGGTTATGACTCTATATGGGTCATACTAGACAGACTTACCAAAGTAGCCCATCTCTTACCTGTTCGCACTACCTACACCGGAGACAAGCTAGCAGAGTTGTACATGAACGAGATAGTTTGCTTGGATGGTGTGCCCAAGAAAATAGTGTCAAATAGAGGTACCCAATTCACTTCTAAATTTTGATAGAAGCTCCAGAGCTTATTGGGAACAAAATTGAACTTCAGTATAGCCTAACACCCTCAGAGAGATGGGCAGACAGAAAGGACAAACCAAATTTTGGAGGATATGTTGCGAGCTTGCCTAACCAGGGTAGTTGGGACAAATAGTTACCGTATGCTGAGTTTGCCTACAACAGCAGCTATCAATCCAGCAATGTCTCCCTTCGAGGCCCTGTATGGCAGGAAATGCTGGACCCTGCTCTATTGGCAAGAAACCGGCGAAAGGAAGGTGTTTGGACCCGACCTGCTGCAAGAAGTTGAAGAGCGAGTCAAGATGATTCAGTAGCGACTCAAGACGGCCCAGTCTAGACAGAAGAGTTATGCCGATAACCGTCGCAGGGACCTGACCTTTGCCGTTGGTGATTTTGTGTACCTCAAGGTATCCCCGCTCAAGGGTATTCGCAGGTTCCGAGTCAGCGGCAAGCTTGCCCCCAAATATATCGGCCCCTTCAAGATCCTTACAATAAAAGGAGAAGTGGCATACCAGCCTGAGTTGCCTGAACGGATAGCTGATGTACACAACGTGTTCTATGTATCACAACTCAAAAGATGCTTACGGGTACCAGAAGATCAGATACCACTGGAAAGTATGGAATTAGAACCAGAATTGACCTATAAAGAGTATCCCGTCAGAATTTTGGACAAAGCAGTACGCAAGATGCGAACCAAGTCTATTCGATTCTGTAGAGTTCAGTGGAGTAACTACTCAGAGGCAGAAGCTACCTCGGAAAAAGAAGAAGACCTTCATGTAGAGTTCCTAGATCGGTTTGTCGAACCTTTGGAATCTCGGGGATAAGATTCTCCTTAAGGGGGAGGTTTGTGACACACCAATTTTTATTAACAAAATAAAATTTGGATTGTTTAAATTTTAAAATAAAAGAAGTGGATTGTTAAAAATCAAGAAAAGTCAAAATCTGGGAAATTTAATTTTTCAAACATATAAAATAGCAAGAAAATTTTGGTTAAAATCTAAACTCTACACTTGGATATGATTTTAGATTTTATAAAATATTTACCACCCCCAAACTGATTTCTAAATAGGATAAATAAAAAGAAAAGACAAAAGAAAAAATGAAAATGAACTGCCCTACCATCTCCTCTCCCTTAGCCTTTTTCTCTCTCTCGCGGCGCCTCTCGGGCGCCGCCTCACAAGACTCGGCCACCTCTCGCCGCCCGCCTCGCTGGCTTACTGGTCTGCGTCTCGGCCGAGTTAGCCATGCGACACGCCGCCTGCCCCTTTCACTCGCTACCCGTCTCGCCGTGCCCGCGTCACGATGCTCGCGCCACTACTCGCACGCGCCGCACACGCCGCGCCCAGCCAGCCCCCTCGTCGGACCATCGGTTACGCACGCACGCGATCGTACCGAAGTGACGCGCCCATGTACCCCTGCCTTCCTTGCCATGACCGTGCACGCCACACTGCGCGTGCCATGCCGTCGCCTTAGCCAGCTATTCCCAAGGTGGCACGGCACCACGCAACACGGCACGACACACCGTCGCGTCCGGCCGAGCCATTAACCACCGCCTACCACCACTCAGCCGGCAGTTCGTTTGCTCGGCGACGAGCATTGAAGATCGTGGCCCCACACGATGACAGCCTGGCCTGTGTACCCTCTAATGCCTCGGACCCGCTCCAACCGCTCTCCCGTACACCGCCAGCCTCTCCCTGCCCCCTTCGCAAGCCGATAAAGCCCCTGGTCACCCCTCCTCGCGTCTCCCCCTTACGGCCAGTTCCACTGTCGCGCTCTAGCTTCCTCTCCTGCGCACTATGGTAAGGCATTGGACTTGAATCCAAGTTTCTTGGGAAGCTCTCCCCTCCTACTCCTTCGTTCTCATCCTGATCGACCTCTCTTCCTTTGTAGCTCACCAGAGAGCTTGGGAAGTGCCACCGGCCGGGAACTGCACCCTTTTTTATTTTAGCGCCGCCGGTAAGTCCCATTTGGATTCATTGCTCTGGGAGCATCTCAGGAGCATCGCCCTCATTCAATGCCCCTATTTTTGCTTAGAGTTCGCCGGAGTAAGCTGTCGATGAGGCTCCTCCTCTGACCGCCGCTGACCTCCGCGATGCTAGGACGAACCGAGCCACCTCCGTCCTCGTCACCACCTCAGGTGACCTCTCGGAGCCCCTTAGTAGCTCGAGCAACCATCGCGCCTAACTAGGGACCTAGTAAGCATCGGCGCCATGGTAAACCATGCCCGCCGCTCCTGCCCTTAGCCGCGTTGCCAATCTAGGCAACCGTTGGGGACATCGCCACCACCAGTGGTCACGCCGTGGGGCCTAGTGCCCAATCCTCGACGTTTGGCGGCTGGGATGACTTGAACCATTGGCGTGCCATTGGACTTCCCTCTCCGGCCACGCCCGGCTGGAGGAAGATGACGCGGGTAATGGGCCACCGGTCAGTGTCATCGACCAGTGGGCCAGAACGGCTTAGCAGTTAATTGGCAGTTAATGGATGGGCCGCCGCTAACACACGAGACCCACGGCGTTAAACCGTGGGGTTAACCCCTGCTGACCTTTGTTGTCGCTGATAGGTGGGGCCTATGGACCCACCCGATAGTTTAAGTGGAGACGTACTCCCGCGAGTACGCCTTCTCCGTGCGTTGGCGCCCTCGAGCCACGACGCATCCACCTGGCCGCGCGCCGCATGGGCCGTCCCACGCGCTAATGGACTGAGCCCAGTCCTATGTTGGAATTATCCTTGTATTTTCCAATTTAGAAAATCAGAGAATGAAAATGGATTTTCTAAAAATAGCAAAAGACTCCCAAAAATTCTAGCAAAATTATGTAAAATACTATACATATTCTTGAGCTTAGGAAAAATATCAAACCTGACATTTCAGAAGGAATAAATATATTTAGAAGCTCAGTAGCTCTCTAGTGTCTAAAAAGAAATTTTCAAAAATACTAAAAATATATTCCATTTCTGTAAAAGTTTTATAAAAAGGGTTTCATAAAAAGAGTTTCCGAGTTATGCTTGTTGTATGTTCCATGTGCGAGAGTAAGATCCGAGGAGTTCATGGAACCCTCTACTGACGAGGAATACTCGCACGTGAAGTTCGACTAAGGCAAGTCCCCTTGACACATGTTGAATGAACCATCGTTGTCTGATTTAAGGGAATTTGTAGAATTTTAAATTTGCATGCTATCTTTAAAATGAGTAGTTACTAGTATTAGCTACAACCGAAAAATATAAAATGATTTTCACACCCTTATTAATTTTTCACCGTAGTATCAAATATAAAATACCTCGATAGTCGATACCATGCTGACCCTTGGAATAGGATAAAAATGCTTCATGCGGATTAAAAGCTACGATTGGTATGTTATTGTTGCAGCGCTGATCGGCAACAATGAGAAGAAGGTTGATGAGATCGACTACTTTCTCTATAGCAGTACGTACGACGTTGCTGCGGTGGTGATCAGCGAGGAGGGGACATTCGGCTCGACGTGAATAACTACTTCCTGTACCTTGATACGCTTGATGTTGGAATCAGCTACTCCGGCTCTCCCTCCGCTGTGACTGCGCGTCAATGATAATGATCTGTGATCTTCTACTTGTATGATGTCTTAAGTGTTCGTGGTAGAAAATTTTGAAATTGTGCTAGCGTAATCTACCTGTTTCCCTTCATATGTCTCTCTATCGCCGGCTGTCCACGTCGCACCTGTCATTGCCCACTCGCCCTAGATACTAGATGAGTTAAAGCCATTGCCACCCATGACCTTGCCCCCTTGTCTCACCTCTCCGCGCCATTAGTCTCGATGCCGCCCACAGCTGTCACCTCGTTGTTCCTCTCACGAGTGTTTGTGTCTATGACTAGTTTGTCATGATCGTTGGGCGTTCACACCCGCCTCAAGTTCTTCTTTCCCCAACTGCATAACTATTCGCGGTAGGTATCTTCCCAATTTTTGGTGGCTTGATCCTAAGGTCGGTGGCTCTAGTGCGCTTCTTTTGTCTTTGTCACCTCCATCTATGCTCTACTCTGATCTTGTGTCAAGAGAGCTGGAGCGATTATTAAAGGAATGATACCGCTCCTAGGACACCAGGGCTAGGACTCCATTGACATAGATAGATGCGGTATTGCATAATGCATTCCAAATTGAAAGGATTGAATATAACTCATTCTTTTTGTTCATTGAATTGCAAAAATCTAACCTTTCCCATTTTCTAAACTTAAGCTAATGATTGTAATATTTATTTCTGCACAATGCAGAAAGTTCATACCAAGGTCATAACTATACTAAATTTTCTCATTCCAAATGGCGACGAATCCTCCGTTGAGGATGAGCTCAGTCCAGGCGAGCATGAGGATGAGATCAGGCGACAAGAAGAAGGCCTGTTTGGAAACAAAGTATTTTCATCGTTTTAAAGCAAAACCATGGTTTCTAAAAATACCAAAGTTTTTAAAACCATGAGATGTTTGGATGACCAAAAAATACTCTATTCCAAAACCATGGTTTAGTAGAAACTATGGTATTTTTGATATATTTAAAACTCCTATCCCACCAAAAGCTTTTATGGTTTGGTTCTCACTACCTCTTGTGTTTGATCAAGTTTATTATCATAAAAACTATGTATCCAAACATGTGATAGTTCCAATGAATACTAGAGTTTAGTGAAGTTTGGTGAAACCAAAATTTTCATATCACTACTAGAAAAACGAGCATCACAAGCGGTACATCACAAGCGGTTCGATGCGCACCGCTTCTAATAGTTGCAGCACAAGCGGTTCAATAGCTTAAGCCAGGAAGGCACCTCTAGAAGCAGTTCGTAATACGAACCTCTTCTAAAGCCCAAGCAACAGAAGGGGTTCGTGTCACGAACCCTTTCTAAAGCCCAGCACCTCTAGCAGCAGTTGGGGACATGAACCCCTTCTAAAGCCCAAGCAACAGAAGGGGTTCGTATTATGAACCCCTTCTAGAGGGGGTTTTAGAAAGGGTTCGTATTACGAACCGCTATTAGAAGTCCATTTTACGAATTGTTAAAAGGAAAGCTTGCTTTATCTCATTAGAGAGCACGCGTGGGTGGGTTGGCTAGCTGGGTAAGGCGTGGGTCACGAGGAGGGGTGAGGTCTTGAGTTCAAATCCCACATACCCCAATATTCTTTACCTTTTTAGACACCACTAGAAGCGGTTCTATAAACCGCTTCTGATGCTCCCGTGAGTATTAGTCGCGGTTGCTTAGAAACGGTTATATAATCGCTTGTGAAAGCGGTTACGAACCGCTTGTGTTGCACTGTTCCCTGGTAGTGTATGTATATAATTGAAAACTCTATTTATTACAAAACCATGAATTCTCAAAACCATAAATCCAAACAGGAGACTGTAGGCAAGCCAAGCTGAAAACTGATTCACTTGTGTCCGACATAAATTCAGAATGTATGTTGCCATGTACGTTGGCATGCAACGTATGTAACTTAAATGATAGCAACCCAAAGTAGTTGACAATGTATGTCACAGGTGCTTCAAGTCTTGTTTGTCTTTGACAAAAATCTTATGGATGTAAAAGATTTTATTTGACTACCGCTCAATGAATTTGCATGTCTGAAGCTCCTGTCCATAATTTTTTATTTTTGCAGTTGCCCTCCATGTGCATCCAACTGTTTTTTGAGCTGCACGTGGAAGTGCGTCATTTGGACCTTAAAGTATTTGTATGTAACTGGAAGTGCAACACTTGCGAATCTGTATGTAATTAGAAATGACTTTGTATGATTAAAATAACATGTGAGGAATGAGATTTTGTATGCTTTCCGGTGAGCAAACGCAACATTCGGAATATATTGAAAATTTATTGTCATTTATCAGTCTGGGAAATCATTATGAGCATATGCACCGTTATTCTTTAAAACTAATACATTATTATTCTTTAAAATAGATACTCTAATATTTTTTTTTCATGTATGCATAATTCATGTCATTTGTTGGTAAGCTACAGTGTTTGATGAACAGTCTGCTTTTATGTTCTTATTATTATTTGCAGTCCTTAATGAATTTATTTGAATGTATTCCAAATGGAAGTGCAGTGCTTTGGGAGAGGCTACTATTAAGTTGAATAGATCTGAACATACCAGAAATGCACTCAAGTTGTATCACATACTGGGTATGCTAAACAAACCACCTTTTTATGCAGAGAACACACCCAACAGAAGGACCATGTCATATAGAAAACAATTAGGTTGTAGAACATGAACACTAGCAAGTTGTAACATTTCAAATAATTCAGGTTGTATTCAAGAAACTTGGTATAACATATACATTCAGCCTGTATTCTTAGATTTAGAACTTCACACCACATGACATTCATGTGACTTCGTAACATGTAAATTCAGGTTTCACACATTTAACCAACCAAATACAAGATTTTATACATGGTACAAGCACTGAACAAACTCAATTACACAAGAAGACCTAAGCATCTATTCAGAAGGTACTTTCTCCCATCTCCACGCCTCTATGCAACAAGAATCTTCTCCATGATGCCAACGCCTCAAACATGCTCCACGATGCCATTCATGCATAACACCATAGTAGGGTGATGCCCTCGTAAGTACACATGCATCGCAAAATTTTTAAAATCTCCCTCGGTATGCATTCGCGTGTCAGTGCCGGCCTATATGCCATGCCATGTGACCACTCCGAGCCCACACACGCCAGGCACCATATGCTTGTGCCACTAAGCCCATATGTGTCCACACAACGAGGGTTTATGCTCTAATACCATCTGTAATACCCTGACCCAAATTCGTGTATAACCTAGCCCACCTAAGGGGCTGGCACACACATGCATAGCATTACTCTTTGGTTTTCGGTCTCGCTTTGCCTAAAAGGGTTAACTTGAAGGATGCTATGATTAGGTCCATTTGGTATTATATATTGGTGCAACTCTTTTTAGACTAGTAAGATTGTACTATTCCACCACAACCAATCCATATGGGCCACATGGGCCTCACATCACAATCAGCCCCTTTGGCAAGAGGGGCCTTTTGGATGACACAATTCACATGGGATGACACATAGAGATTATACTGGTCTAGACCTTCCTGGGGAAGAATAACAATCCTACTCCATTGGGATCACTATGGATGGAATGCGTGTTAAAAGTATGTATGCGTGCGTAGTATATTGATAGCCTATCCTCCCATCCTAATACGAGAGAGGGAGGTTTATATAGCACCCGTACACGAAGGCCTCAGATTAATGGTGTTAACTACTTCTGTACATCTATGCTTTAGTTACCGCATGAGGTGGCACACCTTGAATGGGTCGATAACCGTGTGCCAAAAGCCCAAAACCATACTGTGGATGCAACGGTTACTGTCGTGCAGTGCTAAGCCCACCTGTGGAGGGCGTAGCGATTGGAAGATCTCGATCAAGGTTTGGACGAATATGCGACTTGCTCGTGACTGGCCAGGCCACGAACAATAGAGCTCCATGAGCCACGACCAGCCAAGTAGGCCCTCGTGGACAACACCTTCACAAGTACACGCCCTATTCAAGGCAGGAAATCCACGACACGACTAGCTCGTCGTCTCTTTGGGTAAAATCTCTAGAGGGTGGACTAGGGCATTTTATCCAATTTCCGATACTAGGAAAATGAATCGAATAAAAATATACATTGTCCAGTTCACCACAATACGAACGGAGGTGGGCCGGCCCAGCCACAGTTCGCTAGGCCCAATCAAGCCCAACCCGGTTGGGCAGCACACCCCGCAGTGCCCTGCGACTGCGGGTCTGTTAGGTCGAAGCGGCGAGACATTTTACAGAAACACCCCCGAGTTATAAACAAGTAATTTAAAGTGCGGCGGCCCTGCCTATCCTGTCATCTCGTCTCGCCCATCCCCCCTCGGCCTCGTCTGCAACCTAGAGCTCAGAGCCCTCGAACGCCAACAAAATCCCAATTCCCAATTCCCACAGGCCCCAAGCCCCCGTCCTCAAATCGCCCACGCCTCCAAACCCGCATGGGCATCGTGCCGCGCCTCTGAGGATCGCAGCGGATGATGGAGGGTGGCGTTGCGGCTGCCGCGACGGTGACGGCCCCGCCGGTCGATGCGGTGGCTCCGGCGGCGGCGGCGCACGCGGCAGTGAGCAACGGAGGCGGCGGCGGCGGGGCCGCGGCCGCGCCCCGCCGTTCCTGATGAAGACGTACGAGATGGTGGACGACCCGGCGACCGACGCGGTCGTCTCCTGGGGCCCCGGGAACAACAGCTTCGTCGTCTGGAACACGCCCGAGTTCGCGCGAGACCTCCTCCCCAAGTACTTCAAGCACAACAACTTCTCCTCCTTCGTTCGCCAGCTCAACACCTACGTATGTGCTCGCCCTTGCCCCGCCGGCCGCTTACTCGATTCCTTCTCACTCCCCCCCTTTTTTTTGGTTTGGGCCTTGGGGACATTGAAATTTTGTCTAAAATAGTTGGGGGGATCATGTGTGGCTCTAGTATACCAGTATCTTTCAGCTGATCTGAACGCTACCGCCTACAAACCGGTGCGTTTTCACTTTTCAGCTTGCAGCCGATTTGGAACCTGAACGAAATTGAGACTTTACAAAGGTAGTGTTTTTGTTCATCCGGGGAGGCAGTCAGGGAAACCATGGAGGTTAGGATTACCATGGCGATATTCTTATCACTGGGATACTGCTTTCCAAGCTTAAAAACATAGAGATGTGTTAGTCTGGTCTAATACTGCTGCTGAGCGATGGATTCCTTGTTTCATGTTTGATGTCGAAACAAAACTCTCATATTACCACTGCGCCATTGCCTTAGAAAATAAGTCTGCCGAGACACTGAAATCATGGGCCATCGATGTATGAGTAACTTTACCATATAGTGTTTCACTTGTTTTATGGGTTTAAAACACTTAGTAATAGTTTATTTGTTATTGTCCAGTCCAAGATTTTGGTTTGCTAGTCTATGTTGCAAGTGTGCTTGACCACTCAAAAATTTTGGACCATTGAGTGCTTTGATTTGCGCAGTACTTAGCCTACCAGAGTCATCTCTGGGCATAGGCCTATGGAACTGGCTAGATCTGTATGTCCCCTTTCATTCCGTACACAAACCTGAGCTATTTCTGGAAACATGAAGGATACATAACACTGGTTCAGCATAGTTCTAATATGTTTCTAATACATGACAGTACTACATGCATCATAGTTTGGTTGGGTGCCTGTGTCTTACAGATATGTCTTTCATTAACCACTAAAATTTCGCCCCAAACCACAGCCATAAACTATAAAGAAGTAATCTTATACTTTACAAACTGTTGCAAATAGATGCATTTCACTTTAGAACCAATTTGAGTCTTTAGTTACATCAAAAGAGATGTAGTTTTGAGGTGCCATAGCTGATGCCTTGAAATAGTTCACCGTTTGTGTCACGCATGCATTAATAATATGCTCACCTTTGAAGTGTTTCCTACTATTTGATTTATCAAGAAAGAAAGACTTGGTTTTTTAGTATATCCAGAGCTATTGATGTCCTCTTATAAAGTAGACAGTAAATGCTAAATAAATATTTATGGCTTGATATACATATAATCATCATCGCTCCATTATGTATTGCTGTATAATCTCCCCAAACCTTTTAATGGTGCAATGGAGCATGACGCTGCATGTCTTATTAATTGATGTTTGGTTTTCTAATTTCTGAGGTTTTTAATCCGAAGATATGGTTACTGACATAAGATGTTACCATCAGTGTTTTGCAGTAACAAGCTGCCTGCACTTCATAACTCTATGAAGTTGTAGAAACTAGAAAGTATAAAAAAAATAGCTCTGTAAGAACAATATAACATACACTAGATTTGTTCTTCTTGTTATATTTTTAGCTCACTTTACGAACTAGTGATTGTCGTACTGCACTCTGCTTCAGGCTATAGCAATTACCATTTACAATATATCCAGTAAGGAATTATTTGTTTCAGGTGGACTATCTTATACCAGATTGTTTGTATATAGTTTTGTACAACCGATGATCGTTGAACCAGATGTTATTACATGCTCCTTAATTGATTAACTCATGCGTAGGCAACTAGGCATCCATGACGCAGGGGATGTTCTCTACAACTTATTTGCTTATGTCTTATCTACTATTTGTTTATCTCCTAAACTTTGAGAGCTTCCCGAGGTGACCTTGAGAGTCAGGTCTAGTTTGTTTGACTTGTTATTTAGAGCTTTGAAACACGCCATTGAGATTTAAAAAATGGACTCAAAAAATCAAAGTGTTTGTATTTTGAGAACGGAGATAAGCAAATAAGTAGATAAGCGAATGTAGTAAACAGTTGAGAGAGACAATTCTCTCATTCTTGATTCTTGGTCATTCTAAGTTGAATTAACATTTTATAAAAACAAAATGTTGCAAAATAATTTGGGGCTCATGTTCAATGGAACTTAATGACTACCACTTTATACCGAAGCTTTGCTTTTCTTCAGTTGGCCTGAGACTTTTTGTGTTGTACCTATATAATTCTTACACAAATTGCAACGTATGCAATCTGTGGTGTGTAGTTTCATTTCCTTTTATAATGTGGTCAATTAGCTAGTTCCCTGTGACTCACAGACGTTTTTTAAGTGAATCCTAAACGGTTAGAATTTTTTGCACTGCTTGGCTAGTCCGTTTCTTCCCTACTTCCCCTTTTCATGATGCTGCAGATTTCGTAATATTCAAAGCAAATATGCATTAGTCTTTTCTAATGATCTCATTGGTGCTTTTTTGAGCAGGGATTTAGAAAAGTTGATCCGGATAGGTGGGAATTTGCAAACGAGGGTTTTCTGAGAGGACAAAAACATCTACTGAAGACCATCAACAGAAGGAAACCATTGCATGGAAGCAACCAAGTACAACAGCAGCAGCCTCAGTTGCAGAATACCCCATTACCTGCTTGTGTAGAGGTGGGGAAGTTTGGGATGGAGGAAGAGATCGAGATGCTAAAAAGGGATAAGAATGTTCTAATGCAGGAGCTTGTCAGGCTGAGACAGCAACAGCAGACAACTGACCATCAGCTGCAGACTTTGGGCAAGCGCCTTCAAGGAATGGAGCAACGGCAACAACAAATGATGTCTTTCTTGGCTAAAGCAATGCAGAGTCCTGGCTTCCTAGCACAGTTTGTGCAGCAAAACGAAAACAGCAGAAGAAGGATTGTCGCTGCAAACAAAAAAAGGAGGCTACCTAAGCAAGATAGTGGCTTAGACTCTGAAAGTGCTTCAATTGATGGCCAAATAATCAAGTATCAGCCCATGATTAATGAAGCTGCCAAAGCAATGCTAATGAAGATCCTAAAGCTAGATTCTTCACATAGTAGACTTGAATCTATGGGCAATTCAGATAATTTTCTACTGGAAAATTATATGCCAAATGCCCAAGGTTTTGACAGCTCTTCGTCAACTCGGAATTCAGGGGTGACCCTTGCAGAGGTGTCAGCTAACTCAGGTATCCCATATATGGCTACGAGCTCTGGGCTTTCAGCTATTTGTTCATCTTCCACTACTCCTGAGATGCAGTGTCCAGTTGCTTTGGACAACTCTTCCAAGGAAATTCCCAACATGGGTGCTTTGCCTTCTGTCCCAAAGGCCGTGGCACCAGGTCCAAGTGATATCAGCATTCCGGAATTCCCAGATTTGCAAGATATAGTGACTGAACATGCTGTTAATATTCCTGGAGGGAGCTTTGAAATGCCTGATCCTGAGGGCGTGTTCCACCTACCTGACGAGGGTGATGACACTGTTCCCATTGAGACTGATGAAATTTTGTTCAGTGATGACACCCACAAACTTCCAGGAATCATCGATTCCTTCTGGGAGCAGTTCCTGGTCGCAAGTCCTCTATCTATTGACAATGATGAAGTCGATTCGGGTGTGCTGGACACAAGGGAAACACAACAGGAGAATGGATGGACCAAAGCTGAGAACCTGGCTAATCTTACTGAACAAATGGGCCTCCTGTCATCAAACCATAGAGGGTGAGATACGATAGTGCACTGATAGCGACCCTTTCTCAAGACTCAAGGTACCCTGGGATTCCGGTAATAAGCTCCAATAGCATCGCCTACTCTTTTGTTTATGTTAAGCTATCCTTTTGCTCAAAGCATACTGAAACGTCAACCCTTATGCGGGAGGATTCCAATCTTCCACCTATGAAACTTGGGTTTTTACTCCAGGGATATTACCTGCTTGCTTGTATGTGCACTAGGTTTGGCAGGCAGTGGTAACTTGTCAAATCTGTATGATAATTACCTCGTGTTGTAGCTGCTGATAGTTGTTATTTCTTGTCTGCTATCTGGTTGCAACTAACGTCTGGTGGTACTGGCGGTCTAGTACAGTTTGTTCGAATTGGAAGCCAAGTATTCTTGAGTGTTGACAGATTGTGGCATGGGTTGATTTGCCGCTGTACCTAAAGTGGGGAAGTGAGGGCAATTTTCGTAGCTTCATTAAACTCAGTGACAAGCTTGGCTTGATTGCTTAACAAGATAGATTAAATCAGTGAAAGTCACTGCATTGTTACTCTTTTTTATGGAAAAAAAAACTTAGTATGATCTGACTCTTTCTTTTTATATAAAGAACTTAATATGATTTATTGCTTCTTATATTTTTCCAGCCCATGCAAGCTATCTCTATGCTTCTTTTCTGTTCTGAGAGTGGGCTCCATTTTCCTTTGCAAGTGATGATGCCATGTGTTAGTGTTAGTGTGAAGGGTGCCTAACCGCTTGACTAGTGGTTGCTGGATGTAGTAAAGTAACTGCTTTAGTGCTGCTTACTGGATGAAGTAAAGCAGCAACTGGCTGGTTTTCAGCAATGCCCATTTGTCATCGCGGGGGTTACTCACGGATGCCTTGTGCGTGCAAAGTGTCACCCGTGATCGCACCTCTGTTCGTTGTATCTCTCTCATATTAATTTCAGATAAGCAAGGTTAACAATAATAATAATATAATAAGTTGTTAGTGTTGCCCTTTACAGCACCGCGCGCATAAATCATCCATGTTCCAACTCGAACAAGACCAAGATCCTTGTGAACCCAACAACCTCTTGATCCTGTCTTCCCACACCCCATAATTACATTGTTATTAAACTACCAGCTAAGCGTCTTCACAAGGCCACCCACTGGCACTCAATAATTTATGCACTAATCTTTATATATGTAGGTGGAGTTTGATCATCAAAAATAATTTATGAATGTTTGAGGTTCAATATATCGCTGCTGTTGCTGTGCATGAACTCTGAATTGAGAATCGAGTTGTAGTGCAGAGTGGCTGAGTGAGAGACTGAGAGTGCAGGAGCTAGCTGGTCGAGTGAAGTCAGTCATCAAGGATGAGGTTCGCTAGGCGCTGCATGGGCGGCGCCGGGGAGCTGGAGCGGCGGCGGACGGCCTTGGACTCGCCCCACCGCCAGAACATCTGCCGCTCCGCCGCGTTCACGTCGCACTCCGGGAGCGCCAGCGGGTAGCGGTTCGTGTCGTAGCACACGGTGTAGAGCATCTGCCTCCGCCGGAACTGCCGCATGGCCATGCGCTTCCGCGGCGTCATGATGGCGTACTCGGCCGTCATGAGCTCGAACTCGGCGCCGGCGCACCGCTGCTGCGCCGCCGACCCGGCGCGGCAGCCGCGAAGGACGAGGTCGGAGAGCTCCGCCGTGAAGGGCCCGCGCTTGTAGTTGACCTTGTACTTGCCGTTGTCGGTGGCCCAGGTGGAGCCGTCCCAGATGGTGGCGTAGAGCGCCATGGGCTTGGAGGGGTAGTCGAGCCCCATGGCGGCGCTCCGGGGCACCTCGCGGACGGGCGTGCCGTCGACGTAGAAGATGACGACCCGCGAGGACCAGAGGATGGAGAAGCGGTGCGCCTCGGCGGTGGGGTCGAAGGGCATCAGGTAGCGCTCCTCGCGGCCGCGCTCCGTGCTGCCGTTGCCGTACACGTTCGTCTGCAGCTTCCACTCGTGCCGCGCCCGGTTCCCCAGGAACTCGATGTCCAGCTCGTCGTGGTTCTTCTCGAACACGTCGCCGTTGGACAGCTGCGACGAGACCATCCATCGATTCAGCGCATGCATATCATCGACCGATGATCCGATCGTATATGTTAGTAGCGTACGTACGTAGAAGGCGACGACGACGCCGGCGGTGTGGTCCTTGGGCAGCTTGATGGCGGCGCTGAAGAAGCCGTGGTGGTAGTAGGCGGAGGAGATGAAGCCCGAGCCGGAGTAGCGGTTGAGGGTGAGGCGGACGGTGCGGCCGTCGGGCGATCGCTCCAAGTTGGCCTCGCCGAAGAGCGGGGAGAAGCCCTCGTGGAAGGCCATGGTCGGCACGTCCAAGGCCAGCGCCGCGGGCATGGACCAAGCCAAGAGCAGCACGAGGACGGCCACCTGCAACGCCGCCGCCGCCGCCATGGACGGACTAGTGCAAGATTGGTTGCGGGCGCACTACCGATGGTGCTAGGTGCTGCGTCTGCGTCTGCTTTAAGCTGTGACAGAGAGAGAGAGCGGATGGCACAAACGAAAAGAAAGATGGAGCAAGCTGACTCTGCCGGGATATGGCCGAAAGGCATACACAGCAGCTAGACAGAAATTGCGCTAGGCACACGTGTACCTAGACATTTCCTTCCCTCATGAACCACCTAGCCTAATACATGTGTACCATCAGTACAAACTTTGTAGCTCGATATGATACGAAATACTGTTATCTTTAGCTTCGATATGGAATGTTTTTCTATAACGGTAACGGATTTGCTAATGCATAGTCGCCTGCACCTTTTTTTTTTTATTTCAATCGATTTTCTGGATTGTTCTCGCAACAGGCCTAGCATTCTTCGATGAGGTTTCTAACGTCTCTTGTGGGTATTGCCACTGGTTTAACAGGTTAGCTTAGAGGGAGTCCATGATGGTGGAGGCACCATAGTAGACCAAGGTGGTAGCAACGGACGTGATGGTTCTACGGAGAGAGGAGGGTTATTAGAAGGCAAAGAGAGGTGGAGGAGGATCCGTCCGTTTAAGATGAGGAAAGGAGGGCGAGGCGAAAGCACCTCGCATGGAGAGCGGGAAGAAAACTGGGTGGCACGTGGAGGAGACTATAGTGGCAGGGAGGAGCAAGGGGCTTAGTGGACTAGAGGAGGGATCAATTAGTGTTGAGTAATCCTCTTTACACATAAGAGAGAAGGAGAGAGATCTGGATTAAAATCGACTAAGATTTAAAAAACATGCGCCTGTTCATTATTAGAAAGCCCTTTTTTACAATATTGACTTGTTTACATAAAATGAGTTTTTAATTCATTTAAACCTAATTATTTGGACTAGCTTTCAATTTAACGTGGCTAGAGCGATTATATATCGTGAAAGTAACTCTTACGGTTTAAGCTGTAGCTCATTTGGTTTATCCAGGTACAACTTTTTTGGGTACACGTTGTGTGAGAATTAATAAACAAATAGTTTCTAGCTGGGTGGCTGGAATATATGGAGAAGCGGCGCCTCTAGCTAATATAATAATAGTATTCTTGCAGATAAAAATAAGGAGCAGGTATATATGAATGCAAAATTATCTTGTTTAGTTAGTAGCCGGTATCATTTGATTGAATGAATAACGAGCTATATACGTACCACCACTACTGCTACATACCGACGGGCAATCGCAGCTGCTGTTACTGATTATACATTGAATTAGGAGTACGAGGGACAAGCACACAGACACAGGCACAGTGGGGTAATTAGATTATATTAGTTGCACTGAATTAACTTGCACGCAGGCTTTACCCATTGGTTAACTTGCCGGCCAGTCGCGTTTCCATCTCTGAATTTTCCTGTGTCAGTCGGGGCGGTCGTTATCAGCTGATGCATGCTTCTTGTGACAGCAGATTATCTATGCTAGCCACTTCAATCGAAACTAGTTAACGTGGCAGCGCAACAGCTAATTATTAAATTATATGTAATTAAGAAAAGGAAGGGCCATATAATTGAGATAGATAATGTTGAGGTCTCTCTGGTTCACGGGGGACTGATATGAGAGGCGTGTACTGATGCAGAGTAGACACAGGCCTATACAGCTGATTGGAAATCACAAGCAGAGGCAGAGGAGGGCGCTCCTATCAGTGCATGTCTCTCTCTCTCTGCCCCCAGCACATATGCATCAAGCATTCCACTACCTCCATTTCGCCATGTCTTATCCACGTCCAGGCATCTCCACCCGCCCTAGCCACATACATCGTCTTCCTTTCGGTTAACAACTCAACCAATTAAGCATCTAGTAGTGTACGGGTGTGTTTGATTTATAACCAAATTTGCCTCAGCTTGCCTTGCCAATAAATGGCATGATCTTTGAAAGACGCCTGATTTCTTAGCCAATAAATAGGCCAGCTATTGGCAAGAAAATAAACTACGATGGCAAAAGTTGCCAATGAAATGCGGAAATCTTGTCATTCAATGATAGCAATCCAAACACAAGCCAAATTTAGTCAACACTACCAATAATTGGCAAGACAAGCAATAGCACATATTGGCCATGAACCAAACACGCCCACCAATAATTTTGTTATTATCCTTATGCTTGAGCTTGCCATACCTACCTGCCTTGCTGACACGCGTGTGTACATGACTTACACACACACACACACACACACACACACACACACACACACACACATATATATATATATATATATATATATATATATATATATATATATATATATATACACGCTTATTGAACATGATTAGCTACTTTTCCAGCAACTTTAGCAAATCTCCAAAAATTGGCTCTCTATGCCTCTTCTAAAGATCATTATTTGTTCTTTATCATATTTAACATCTCTATCTATAAAAGTACGTAGATAGAGGAGACAGAATATCTAAATATAGGAAACAGAAGAGACAATATTTAAATTTAGTGAACAAGAGAGAGGATCGGCTAAAGTGGAGTTATAAGGGGATGAGAATCTCTAAACATAGGAAAGATTTCTTTTTGAGGACTCTACTCTAAATGCCCATCGAGCATTTGTAGCAGACACTCTATAACACTGTTCATTTAGATAGAATAGCTGCCGGAAGGAAAGAATCTTTTAGAGTGTAGTATAAAGTGTGAAGGAATTTTAGAGTGATGGATAGAGTGTGTAGTAAATAGTGTTATAGAGTAGAAATTTGAAGTAGCTAACGTGGATGCTCAATATATAGGTGGCCGGGAACGAGCGACCGTATATACAAGCAATTGCAGCTTTTATATTCTTATCATGCATGTGTAATTAATTTTTTCTATGATGATGCTACTTCATTTTTTAAAAAAAGAGTTACCCTATTTTCATTGAACAAACAACAGAAACAAAACAGTCGTTCACGTTTTCACCCATTTATGATGTTACTACTTTCCAGGAACATTTAATTTACCTTTGTAGATGTTCGAGTACTGTGGTTAATTAATCAGCGGTTTATTTTCTACTCTCTCTGTTTCACAATGGTTGTAGTTCTAGTATTCAAAATTTTTATCAAAATGGTTGTAGTTCTCACATTCCAATACAACTTTAGAGCCAATATGACCTTTGTACGCTTCATCAATGCAGTCATCTATTTAAGCTAATCTGTTCAACTATCCTTCATTAAATGAGGGTAGACATGTCATTTTTCATATCTCCTTATTTTGTGTGCATTTAGGTAAAACTATAAACATTATGAAACGGAGATAGTAATTTACTATCTAATTTAATCTGCATGCATGCATTGCGGATTTCAACGACGCTATATATGCTCCCGCGGTTGTATCTTCTTTCTCCTGCGAGGACGGTGTGCTAGCCACCTAGCTCTGTGATCTAACTAACTGAAAATATCTCATGAATGAATAAATAAATAATTGCATGAGTAGGTAAGACAGGATCTTGTCCGTCCATGTAAAGTTAATCAAGACAATAATAGAGACCTTGGTGATCGGCTAGCTGTCCATAAGCGTCCGGTTTTTTAAATATAATACATATAGTTTGAATTGTCTTGTTTTAAAATATAAAACGTTAATACAAATTTATTATTGTGTTTCCTTATCTATCCTTATTTATTTTACGATTCTCTCTCATATATTTATAAACAACTCTCATGTAATATTCTCTTTTATATTTCCAAGGTATTCATAACATGGGTAGCATGATTATTTTCTTTTGGCTTTCTCTTAATTTCACAACTTCTTTATATATGTGCTAATTCAAAACACGTCTTTTATATATATAAAGAGAGGAAACATAGTATAATTAGGGACGTGATGGTGCAACAGCTAGCTTAGGTTAGGTCTACCTGTAATTAAGCAGGTTGTCATTGGGCCATCCATCCATGGCAGTCATTGAAGGGCTGACTGGCAGGCTGATAATTCAGGCACATCCAACCCTAATCTGCTCACACTGAAATGACATAGGAAGCCGTTAGCAATTTGTTGGCTGACGCTGCTGGGTTTTTTTCACTTTATCTTACCCCACTTATTTATCTTATCTCGTAACTTCGAGAATTTTTTGGGATAGCCTCAAGAGCCAATTGGCCTTCAATTTTGGGGTTTAGGAAGCTTATAAACACTCTACGAGATAAAAAAAAGACTCAAAAGTAATAAAAAAAGTGAGATAAGTCAAATAAGACATGAGATAAGACCAACCGGCTCTCGGAGCTATCTCAAAAAATTCTCAAAGTTACAAGATAAGACAAATAAATGAGATAAGATAAGCTAAGAAGAACCCAGCCTAAACCATTAGCAATTATAATACTGCTAGCAACGGCAACGGCAACGGCGAGAAGCAGCCAGCGTATTGTCCACCTCTTCACGTGCAGCCAGCCACCTCTGCTGACCACCCATCACAGCCTTCTTACCAAACCGGCCTGTATACGAGCATGACGGCCAGCTAAAATTGCTGTTATTTCTGGGTGCATCTTTGTCATGATCCTCCTACATAAACACGCCTGCCAACTCAGGCCTATCTAAGCATACTGGGTTCGATTCTAAAGAGAGTGAATACATCAAGTACAGTATAGCTAGACACTTGAGCTCATACATACAAGCTGCAACCGGAAATGGATTCATGGACAAGTTACAGAGTTTCAACTCTTGACGGTAAAGAAACAACAAAAAGCATCAAGGGTACAGGTAGATGGAACTACAGAAGAAAGGTTAGCAACCGACAGTTTAGACTAGTCTTATTTCTTTATGAACAACTAGCTTAATTGGTTTGGGTACAACAACAAACGATACCAGTTGATGCAACGGGCTTCCTTTCAGTTCTCTCCCCTCAGACCTCAGCTCACTCCATGCACTGTTATGTCGACAAACTGTTGTTTCTCCAGGTATTTAACGACTAGTGCTCCATCCCCTGCCAGGTGCTTTTGGTACTCGTTCAGCTGCCGCCATCGGTGGCAACTGCAAGAGTCACCAATAAAAGAAAGTTTGCAGTCATTCAGAGCTAATAGTACTTATAAGAAATAAAGCTGCTGAGAAGAACCTTGTGCTGAAGCCTCAGTATTGTAGAAACCAATAGCTTGTCACCAACTATCTGTCTCAGCCGCTTCACTAAGTCAGTCCTACTCATCTTTCTCCTCTGCAACGTTAAGGGGCACACTACAGTTAGCATGCCAGTAGGGCATATTGAATGCAACTGAACAACTCGAAAGGAAAAGAATATTGCCAACCTTGAATTCTTCATAACATATGTGGACCAAGTCCAGGTCAGAACGAGGAACTTTACTGGAAATGGCAGCAAAAAGCACTGAAAAGGGCATCCAAGGTGAGCTTGGAGACCTTCGGCTCGGAGCATGTCCAAACATAGGTGCTTGTTGTTGCTCAGCTGAAGATGCCAAGGTATGGAAACTGTCATCCTGATCACAACAAAAAAAGCAGCAGCAAATGACGAGCTGAAAGCTCACAAGGAAATTTCCACATTGAAATTAAGGTTGATATAAGCTCAACCATTCCAACTGTTCAATTATCCACTGGCTTTCTGGACTACATAATCTATCACATTGTTTTTCTGTAAAGATAACACAGCAAAGTTGGACAAACAGAACTTCAATCCATTTCAACAGTTCCCATTTACAACCAAAGGGCGTCGTTAAGAACAACACAGAACAAACACCAGCTAACCATAATAAGCATACCTTGGTTAGACTGTCTGGTGAACCAGAATTTCTTATATCAGTGATGTTGGACGCAGCATCTTCTGTAACCAAATTTTCTGCAGCAATATCAAATAAATTCTCTTGGACGCACATCGTGGTGGAAATATGTGGATACATATATTTCCGGACAGACCAAAAACTACATAGAATGAAAAATGGAAAGGGAGGGAAACCAAGAACCATAAGCGTAGTAGTACCATTGGTCAAGGAAGGCACTTTGATAATAACAGCATATTCAGCATATATGTGTCTATGCACATTAGCATCCCATATGACGTAATGCTTTGGCTTTTGGAAATCATCCACGCCACTATCAAATCTTTCATCTGAGGGCTGGCATTGCTGTGATCCAGAGAAAACAACCTCAACATTCCCCATGATAACTCGGCACAACATCATCCTGATGATGCTATTTTCATCAGCATCCACATAGCTAGCACTGTGAATAAACTTCAAGTAAGACTACACAAAGTTACCACATACCCAAAGTAAGAGCAATAGTACCCGTAGGAAAGCAAAAGCTATATATCCAAATAATTATTCTAGTTGTTGCAATGAAAAGGACATTATAGAGAAGGAAGCAAAAGCTATATATCCAAATAATTATTCTAGTTGTTGCAATGAAAAGGACATCATAGAGAAGGAACAGGAGGCGTAAATGCAACAAAAGGAAAGGTTAAGCATACCATATAAAATAAGTAAGAAACAGGAAAATATTTACCAGACATTGGAGCAGTTGGCTGGAGCAAGATGAGTCCCAATGCCATACATTGGCCCCTGCAGAGGTTTTGTAATTTCCAGAGCACCACGCATCATCATCTCCTCCATGGTATCCCTTGAGCATGCAAGCCATGCATAACGCACATTTGCATTCCCACGGTGACTTTTGGTAGCTTCTACTTCCTTCTGGAAAAGATTAAAACGAGCCCGCCCTTGCTGATCTAGCAGTGGGGTTTTATAGATACCAATAATATCTTTTTCCTGAAAACGTTGGCTGAGTCCTTGAAATAATAAGCTCCGCACAGCTGAATCAGGCCAAGGGGTACTATTTTGCTTACTGGTAGCACCTTGTATGGTTCCACTAGCAGATTCACTCAAAAAGATTGGAGGACCTGATTTATTTTCACCAGCAGATTCACCAACATTATCATGCACCTTCTGTTTTTCTTCGGCTATGTTATTCACCTTCTTAACATGAGAAATTGCTTCATCAACAGGCACTGAACTCAAGCTTTCACTTGCACATGTTGATGTTTCAGCAGGTTCATTGGCTTCAGATGTACCACTGGGGTCACTGTTTCCATGCTGAGAAGGCTTAGATGTTATCAATCCAGTAAATAAATCTGGAAAGAAGTGTTTACCATTTTCATCGATCCATGCTATTGGCTTGTTTATGGTCATTGCATAATCTAGGCAAATCATGTGCACAAAGTCCAACAGAACTTGCTGGTTCTGGAATACAATGTTGGTAATTGGCCTCTTCAATTGGAAATCCCGTTGTACCAGATTGACAACATCCTCTGGAAAATCTCTCCATTCACCATGTTGGTAATGAAGCATCCGCACAGGCAACCCACTGGTATTAAAGTTCTTATACCTCTCCAGAACATGGCAATTGGCACTGGAGGTCACTTTAGACTTCTTACATACAGTCCCATCATCAAATGTAACAAGGTTTTGTCTTGGAACATTCCGAGAAAACCTAATAGTATCATTTGCCTCAGCAATCTTCATAGCAGTCTCAAGCTTCCTCTTGCGAAGAACGGTAGTTTTCAGCACATGTTCATCCAATGTCCTTACATTCTTCATTTCCATCTTTTTATACATACCTCAAATAACACCAGACATTGACTTTTTTTTACAGATAACACTACTGTCCAATAAGTCAAAACAATTAACTTCAACTGGCTAATGAAACCTATATTATGTTAGCACAAAAGTAACTCCAAAATGAGCCATGTTATCCAAAAGGGTAAGTGTAATGGACCTGGGGTCAAAAGAGAAAAGGGAATAAAAATAACATAAAGATACATGTAGAGAGCATAAGTGGCAGAATAAACTTAAGTACAGTGTGGCAGACCATTTATACATTCTTCTGTGACACACCATGCACGATGCACGACGAAACCATTATGGTATAAGCTCATGTACACCAAGAAACGTAATAGAGCCTAGGGTCTCCATCATGCCCAAGTTAACTATGATTTAACAGTGCTGATTTTTGTTCATATAGAAGCATGGATCACCATCAGTAGTAAGTTGCCAAATGGCAAAGAGGTGTGAGCTCCTTCAGGAGCAAATTCACCAATAATATGCTTATAATGCTTGGGAAATCATCATGGTTGTTACGGCGGTATGGCGTCATACGGCGTGCTCGGACCTTTTTAACTTTTAAACGCTTAAGGCGCGCGGCGAGGCGACGCCATAGACACATAAGTATGGCGATTAAAAGTGGGTAAATTTGGCCTGGTGGGACATACACACAGACACGCGCAAAAGGAGGGAACACATAGAAAACGGATTGAAAACGCACGCGGAGAGCAGATTGGAACGGAGGCAGCGTGAAGAAAAAAGGTACATGCATGCACCTCGGCGAGGGCGCCCCTCGCGCTTGAGTCCTCCCTGACTCCTTCCCTCTCTCCTGTTTCCCATCTTTCCTGTTTCCCACTCCCCCACGCCAAGCTTTTTTCTGCTAGTGGACAGAGGCTCCTGTCATCTCCCTTCCATCTCATCTTTTTTTTCTCCTTCCCATATTTCCTCTCTTCCTTCATCTGCTTTTTCTTGCTGGCCACCCCCGGCGCTAAGCATGTCGCCGTGGCAAGCCCCAGGCCTGCGCCGCGCATGCCCAACGCCGCGAGCCCCGGCCGCCACGCGAAGCGCCTCCACCATGTCAGGCTCCTCGCCGTGCGCCAGCCCCAAAACGTAGCGTCGCCTCCACTGCCTCTCTACGAGCGCCGCCGAGCTCCCTCTGCTGCCGCCTCAACAACGCCCTAGCCCTCGGCCACCACCGTGCCGCCCTGGCTCCCGGCCGCCTCACTCGCCTTAGCGATGCCTCACCGATGCCTCGGACGCCTCAAGGATGCCATAGCCGCGGGTGCAAGGCGTCCGGTGAGGTGTCTACTCTCCACCGCCTTGACGCTAAGGCGTCCTTGAAGCGACGCCATGACAACCATGGAAATCATACATAAAATCAAAATGAATATCAATAATGTTCTATTCACTTAAAACATGCACTCTGGTTGAGTATTCTTAACATTGACCATGAAATCAACTCTTTGGAAGAAAATCCCCATGGAATGCATTAAGTTTGAATTACATATGCTATAGGATGGCATCAAGAGAAATAAAAATTGCTTTACACAGATCGTTAAAACCTGTCCTAGTACTTACAAATGTTATATGATAGCATTTATATTCTAGGAGAAGAAGCATTCTTACAGGTAGTACAGTTATCTCTAAACAATGCAAAAAAATTTTTTACATGCTTATATGACCACACACGTAAAAGTATGTGCTAGTATTTCTGGCTGTCTGGAGTACGATATTTTATTGACTCAATCATCCATGAGAATTCTCTTTTTGTAGAATAATACTAGGTGCAATTACTAAGAACAACTCTACCGTTGACCACTGTGATTCTTTACCCCACCAGCGCAGAATTGTGCTTGAAACCATCACTCCGACGACTACCACTGCTGGTGCCGCTGGTGGCAGGTGCAGCGACACAAGGTGGCAGCAGCAGACAATGATGGATAGAAACTACTGCTACTGCTGCAATGAACATTAGCATCACGTCCATGTAGTAAAAGGCCATTGTTGTCCTTGGCTCCTCCCCATGGGCATTGCCGAAGACACCAGCATCAAATCCACAGTATAATTCCATGGCATTTGATGCACCGCCGCATCCCCATGTGAGCCCCCGAATATAGATGGATGATGACCTCTGGTGCACAAAACTCAATATGCCTATTATTAGTAAGCACCCTTGCAAGCAAATACTCAATACTTTGTCCTTAGCCAGACACGCATTCAACAGACATTCATAATTAATTACTATGACAGCAGTATTTCCACTAAAGGAAAGATTTAATTTTTACTGAATTTGTAACCATTTCTACACTGGAACATTATGGTATCACAAAAGGTTGAATTTTCCAAATTATGTAAACATCTAATAAGCAGACCATGTATAATTGCTCGATGTGCAAAAGAGTGAACTTTGAGTATAGTAACCAATAACCAAATACTAGGTGGTTAGCAGCAACCTAATTCGAAGCATGAACATCAAGCGCAGTCACAGCATGTCCTTGAGATCATCATGGGCACCATAAAACCCATTTCCCCTTTCCCTTTTGGATCACACCTGATCGCATCATCACACAACAATCACGCATAACAAAGGAATATGAACGCAAATAGCTACACGCCACAGCTAGTGAAGCTTATAGTGCATCAACCTCGATTAATCACAGAAGGTATCCAAAAATTGCATCCCCGAACCACAAATACAACACAGCAAGAAGATGAGCGACAGACAGATCAAGCTGAACCACAGCACAAGCACCGAAGTAAGCTGGCAAGAAGCAAGGGATCGACAAGAATTATGCTGAGTACATGTACCAGTTCATGGCGGTAGAAGCTTGGATAGAGACGGATAGGATTCCCTCCTCCGATTTCATGATACAGGAGACGGGGATAGCTAGGGCTTCCCTTTAAGCTGCCACGCGCGGCGGCTGCGGCATGGCGGCCATCCTGTGGGTGGGTCGGCGGCGGATGCGAGGGGCGGGGCTCCTCTCTCTCTCTCTCTCTCGTTTCCGGTGGGCGAGGGTCGCTTGGGGCGGTTCGGGGTACGAGGCCGCGTGTGCATATAGCGAGTGACCGACAGGGGGAGGCGGGGATCGGGCCGTTGGGCTCCGTCCTGTGGGCGCCATCCAACGGCAGAGAGCGCATCGGTGGCTGCGCGGGGGTGGGAGTCGGGTGCGCGGAGCAGTTTTGTTTTTCTTTCTGCTGGTTTCTTGCGAGGGAGGGCGCCGCGTGGACTTGGGAGTTGGAGTGACCTGCCGCGTCTCTTCACGGGTCTTTTTTTTTTTACCCGTAACTTAACCATTTTTTCCCCTCATTTCGCTTTCTTTCCTGTTTATTACACCATATTTTTCTTTTTATTTTTATCGATCTCTAACAGCGTCTCCTAGAAGAGAATAATATAGAAAAAAAAAGCGAGAATCTTTTTCTAAAAGAAATATAGAAAAGAAAATCTCTTTTAAAAGAGAAATTAGAACTATAAAAAAATCTATTAAAACGTCGTTGAAGTGAGCATTTCTTCTGCAGAGAGAACGAGAATGAAAAAGGAACACTGTCGCTATCGCTAATAGTCTTATTCCTTTAACTGCTCCTCCCTACTGGTGGTGGGCCCACGAGGAGTGGATTGGTTTGGATACGGGCCAATAGGTTGAAATGGGCTAGGCCCAGTGACAGTAGCACTTGCTTGATTGGCTCCCGGCCCATATATATGCTAGTACTGGTTCAGTGGTTTGATTGCTCTTACAAATGCTTGGAGTTGGAGCTAGGTAGGCAGTATCACCTGGCTCCTTCTAGCTGCTGATTTTCTGATTAACAATCTGGTTTATATTACTCCTACTTATATGATATCTCTTTCCTGCTCCTGCACCTGTTGATGCATGCTAAGCTAGTTAGGTTTTCACTCAATTAATGGCCAGAGCTGCACCTGTTGGAATTGGAGGGTCATCTGCTACGTCCATGGTTGGATCTGACGGCTCTAATCCTTCAGGAAACATGCATGCACGAAGTAAATTCGGGGAGAGAGAGAGAGAGAGATAAAGATAAGCTAGTTGCAGTTAAATATTGCATTAGTTGCATGATAGATAGTTTTGCATGGCATGCGTGTGTTTGCATGGCGTGCGTGCCGAAACCAGGATTAGTTTACATCTTAGAGAGAGATTGCGCGCATTAGAGATAAGAAAGCAGTTAAGAAAGATAAGCTCTTGCATTGTGTATAAATATAAAGAAACAGTTAAGAAAGATTGCTCTTGCATTTTTTTTTTAATCTCTATCGCGTGTGTGTTGTTGCCGAGATCGAAGTCGACGAAAGTTTCATGGTGTGTGCATAAAGGATCTGTGCGTGCATGCTGCTAGCTACGGCGAGCAAGCAGTCGTACGTGGCGTTCTGCTTCCTCTGTGCGCAGGTTCTGTCGCGTTTGTGTTGTTGCCGAACGGGCTACAGCAGCTGCAGGGCGCGACGAGCTACACACCAGATGGTTTCGTGTGGTGTTCTCACAGTTTGATCTCGGGGCTGAAACCAACACACAGAGTGAGAGAGAGATCGCAGCCCTCCACTGTAATTGCCAACAACTTCCAATCATGCTGTGGAGGTGGCCAGGTACTGATCATGATCAGCACAAAGAACTGATTGCCAAATCATTATTTGCTGTAAGAGATGATCAATCGATCTCGCTCAAATAAGGCTTCACGGATATATAATTCATGTGCGATCGACAGACAGGCATTATGGTGTATATATATTCAAGTAAGCTAGTCATCCTTCATGAAATAATTGCAACGACTGTTGCATATATATTAATTGTACTAGGCACCTATGTGTTAAAAAGAGGTGTCCCTCCCATGTATGTATATATGCTGGGCACGATTACATCTAATTTCAATGTTTTTAATAACGCAAAATTTCATCGTTAAATATTATTAGCATTTTAGAGCACAGATTTTATTAGGCAGTGTTTGGTTAGAGAGCAAGGTGGAATGAGATGGCTTCGTCCCAGTTTTCAAGGATGGGATGGCTCTATCCTATTTTTCAAGGATGAGATGGCTCCATCCCAGTTTTCAAGGATGGGCCCACTGTCACCCTCACGTCCCAAGTGGGATGGCTGCGTTCCATCATTTTTGTGGGATGAGCTCGTGCAGCATCTTGAGGAATATTCCTCTATGGGAGCCATCCCATCCCTCCTTTTGCACCAACCAAACACATGAAAAAATAGGATGGGATGGCTCCGTCCCAGTTTTCAAGGATGGGCCCACTGTCACCCTCACGTCCCAAGTGGGATGGCTGCGTTCCATCATTTTTGTGGGATGAGCTCGTGCAGCATCTTGAGGAATATTTCTCTATGGGAGCCATCCCATCCCTCCTTTTGCACCAACCAAACACATGAAAAAATAGGATGGGATGGCTCCATCCTTGCACATCCCACCAACCAAACACACGCTTAGAGTTTAATCCGAATTAGAATACGTTTTCATGTTGAACTCATACATGCCATAACGGATCTTATTTCGATTTCTTATTCTCCAAGGACTCTTGGTTCCTAACCTATAAATATACTCCTGTAGCCTTATAGCCACACGTGCCAAACATGTAATCTCCCATTGTACAGTGGTTTCGCATTCGTACGCCCGTGGTTTTTTTCGGTAAGAGTTTTTTATGTAAAAATCTCGTGTCTCTCGTTCTCTATTTTGTGCCTCTATTTGTAACAGATTTGCTAACCAATATATATGGCTATAAAATTGTAGAAAATAGCACGTTAACTGGCAACACTTTGTATATACTCAATAAAATCCTTGTCTCGTATGTCCATACTAGCTTGTATATGTTCTTCACAGATTGAGCCAGATGGAGTCACAAACTCAGCTTCTTCTGGATGCATGCATGGAATCTACTAGCTGCAGCTAGCCGGTGGCTTCAGCCGTATGCATTCTTCAATTGCAGTAGTCTCCGAGAAAGTGATGCTCTAGCGAAAGGTTGGAGCTCACTTGCTATCGTCCACACTTCTTGTTGGTGATCCAGGAACAAGCTGGTAAGTACTGTCAGGTGGCCTCTTTATCATCCATCCAGACTAACTACCGCCAGTTTATATATGTGTAGCATATATATATCATCTAGTTGATGTCCATGCAGTTGCCAGCAGCTCATGGAGTACTCTCTCCGGTGATAAATATAAAACGTATTTTACTTTGGCACAAGGATTAAAGTGATGGTGAATTTGAGAAAGGAGTAAAAGAAAATAATTTATATACCCCTATATAATTGTCTTGAAAAGATAAGAGAATACTTTGTGTGTACTAATAAATAAATAATGTAGATGGTTGAAGAGAATAAATATAGGTATATGAGAAAACACCTCATTAAAATAGCATGCATGTCTTATATTTCTACACAACATCATTCAAACTATACGCATTATATTTTTCAACAGAGAGAGTATTAGGATAAAATGCAATTAATCCATTATGTTGTTAATGTTTAGTATGTCTGAGAACAATTCAGCTCAAACTGGATTAAATATTGTTGTTGCTGAAGAATGGTGTTGAAGACCCAGAAGAGCTGGGGATCGAACAGCCTCAGGATGGCAATGACAAACCAAAAGTGTGAAGATGTCTTTTTCTCCTTTTATTTCAGATAACTCATGTAAGTCGTTGGATCGATGTTTTGATGGGTCATTTGTAAACATCTGATGGTACATTTTGCCTCCTTCTCGAGGGGGGCCTTTTTTGTGGTTTATTATATGGTGAACACTGTGGAACTCAAACAATGTAATTAATCCCCTCTTTCCTTTGTTGAGAAATGGAATTAATTACCTCTGCAAAAAAAGAAATTAAGAGAAAGAAAAAAGAACTTTACTTTGGGGCAAGCTGGCAGGTGCTCTCCAGCAAGCATTAATTGGGCTATATGTATACATAATTAAACAGTTGACTAGTTATAGCTTTAGATCAATTGAAGGGCAGTGCGTTAGACCTTTATCAAAAGAAGCAGCTTTTTACACAACATACACTATGGTTCTGTTTGGCACAGCTCCAGCTCCCAGCTCCACCTCAAATATGGAGTTTATAGGTAAAAATAAAGTGACTTAAGTTTATATTTTTAGTTTAAAATGTAAATAAGATGACTCACCTAAACATCATCAATATACTCATAACTCCAGCTCCATGAATTTCCGGAGTTAGGAATAACTCCACCAATTTTGATGAAGCTGAAACTGTGCCAAACGGGACCTATATATATTCCTAGCTTATTTTTATAGGGTGTCACTACTGGAAAGGGCTTCTCGATGGTCAAAGCTGACGATAAAGGTCAAGAAACAGTCGAGATAGATTGCTCTTGACGGCTGGCCATTGACAAATGGCCATCGATGAACAGCATTCGAGAGAGACCGTCTGTGTTGACGGTACAACCGTTGATAGCTACTTTATCGACAGCTTATCAGGCAGCCGTCGAGCGAGGTCGAGAGACGGCTGGTTGGCCATCACATGGCTCCGTCTCCCTCTCTCTCGACGGCTTGGAGGCAGTCGAGAGAGGCAACTCCCACGGGAAGTGGGGCCAGCTCTCTCGACGGTTACGCAATCTCATGGCGGTCAAAGAGGGGACCCTGGGATATTGCTGGGCCCACCTCTCTCGACGGTGGGAACATGGCCGTCAAGAGAGTTTGGATCCAATAGGATTTCCTGGACACCCTCTATGCCTGGCCGTCGAGAATAAGTAAATTTCAACAAAAAAAAAAAGAGCTACTGAAATGGGAAAAAAACAAAATTTAGCGGTTGTTGCTACCCCAGCAGCAGCTGCTACACCTGTAAACCCGAAACAAGCCCACATAATTCATAATTCCCCCGAATTGTACACATATTCATCCACAATCACAATTTGAAGCAAAAACAAACAATATATCACAAATTTATTAAAACATATCCATCCATCCAACTAGAAACCAAAAATTGCACATATATCCATCCATCCATTCATCCACAAACTAAAACGCGTCTAGGAAGCCGGCGAGTGGTCGTCCCTCAGGAAGCCGGAGACGAAGTCCATCGGCTGGCTCCCGAACGCATCGCATGCCTCCTGTGAGTCCTCGCGCCGAGCCGGAGCTGAAGCGGCCGATCCCGAAGCAGCACCAGGCGGCAGATTGCTCGATGAGGCCTACACATTCACGACATATTAGGTAAAGACTTGTACAGTCAAAAGAAACGAAATGAGGTGGTCGTAGTCACTTACCCTAGCAAGTCTCGACACCGCCTCCAACGCGAGGATCCTCAAGATCATCTCTTCCTGTGCCTGCCTCTACTCCTCCTCACGCTGCCGCCGCTCCTCCTACTCCGTCCTCAGGCTCGCCTACAGCGTCTCTATCATCTGTTGCTGCTCTCTTAACTTGTCCTCGTTCTCCCTGCGGACCCGAGCCTCAAACTCGCGCCGGCTCTCGGTGGCGCCCTGAGAGGCCCGGACCTCGGGCATGTAATCCTGCGACCTACAATTAAGATAAAGGACCATGGTCAGTTTTCAAAATCAATGGTTTCAAACAAATGACACATCAGATAGTAATTAGCTCACCTGAGGTGGTCCCCTCCTATCGCCAGCCTCTCGTGCGCCTTGCCCCCTAGGTGCTTGTGGATCACCACTAGGTTGAGGGGCGTGTTCTCCCAGAAGCTGTCCGCACCGTGCTCCTAAGTGTATGCTTCCCGGTAGCGATCCTGTGTTGTTTCGAATTAAACTAAGAAAAACTACAAATGTACTAAAGGTGAAAGTTTTCATTGACACTTACCATCTTCTCTTGCACGTGGGGGTCCAACACGGGCTGGGTGCCGGGCTGCTTAGGCTTTGGTGTGTGGACCTTCTTCCAAATGTCCAACACGGCGGGCACCACCCCAGTACTTGCTACCTACAAGAGGGGAAGGACAAGTTAGCCCAAAAAAATAAAGTAAAGAAGAAAACATAGCTTACCATCTTTTTCTTGTGCTGTGGAAAGGACCACTTCCCTGTGGCCTTGTAGTAACACTTCGAGGCCCGGTTCTGCTTGGCCTTAGCAGACTTGTCCAGGAACTCCTTGCTTGCCCACCTCTCGTCTAGAGCCCTCCATGCCGCCCGGTGGTGCGTGGCCCACTCAGGTGGCACCCAGGCGTACTCATTGGTCTGCAAGTACGTTCTACGGGCCTCGGAGGTGCTTATCCGCTCTTGGCGCTCTCTCCTGAAATGTACAAGCAATTCACAGCTACACAAAAAGTAAATACCAATTTGCAAGATTTATAGTGCTAGTTGCTTACCTGTAGAACTCCTCTACCGCCGCGATACGAGTGTCGTACATCAGGTCTTGGACCTTTTGCTTCGCGTTCTTGTCCAGGACGGGCTCAAAGTCTGCCTCAGTCAATTCCGTATGGGGACGGTACTTGAGCTAGCTTTTCACAGACGAAGTAGATTAGCAACATGATGACAAATCAAAAGGTAAAGTCGATTAGATAGACTTACCCAGAAATCCTTCAGGCAATAGGTGGTGGCGGTCGAGGTCCCAGAGGGGCAAGCTTGTAGTTCTCCCAGCTATACGCTGGCCTGGTGACGCCGCCCACATTCACCATGACAGGGTAAAACTTACGGACCAAATCCCCCAACGTGTAGCCCGGCTGCTTTTTCAGCGAGGCATCCACTGTCGACATATTGCTACAAAGATTGAAAGAGTGTTAACAATTGTACATATGAAAATATGATATTGAAGCAAGGCTTTTAAACGTACATATCCCCATTGATCACAATGGGATCCTAGAGGTAGGGTCCGTCGGTGCGCTAGGGACCTTGTTCTGGCCCCTCTTCTTCCTAGCTGCCTGCGACCCACTCGCCTGGTCGGCCTCGAACCCCTCAGTGGGCACCAGCTCCTACCCAGTCCCCTGACCAGACCCCTGGCCAAACTCCTGCGCCTAGGTGCCGCCCTGTCCGAAGCCTTGCCACTCCTCGTACTCCTCCATCAGGCCATCCAACTCCTCATCCATCATGGGGGTCCCGACAAATTGTCGTCGACATCGAGGCATCCTGCACATAAATAGAAAGTTAGTAACACAATTAAAAAATCAAGCACATATATAAATGGAAAGCTACTAACATTTAAATAAATCAAGCAGATATACAAATTCCTAGCCAATCCTATCAATTTATAACAAATTCTATCAAATTCTTGCAAATTCTATCAAATTCTTACAAATTCAACCAATTTCTATCAAATTCTAGCAAATTCTATGAAATTCTTACAAATTCTTATAAACTCTATCAAATTCTAGCAAATTCTATGAAATTCTTATAAATTCTATCAAATTCTAGCAAATTCTATGAAAATCTTACAAATTCTATCAAATTCTATGAATTCTTACAAATTCTATTAAATTCTATGAAATTCTTATAGATTCTACCAAATTCTATGAAATTCGTAAAATTTCTATCAAATTTTAGCAAATTCTTACAAATTCTAGCAATTTCTGTCAGATTCTAGCAAATTCTATCAAATTTATAACAATTCGTACCAATTAGTCGCAATTTCTAACATTTTCTATCGAATTATAGCAATTTGTCACAATTTCTATCAAATTTACATAATTTACATAATTTTTAGCTAATTTCTAATTAGGCATGCACTTAACTAAGGAGATTAGTCTCGACCGCATGAGTGGCCATCAAGACTAATCTTCGAAAATTCAAAAAAAAAAGTGGTGCAAAATTTACCTCGGCTCAGCAGCAGTGGCGACGATGGGGCAGTGGCAGTAGGGTCCTCCTGCTTCTTCTTCCTTCTTCTTCTCCTTCTCCTTCTTCTTCTTCTTCTTCTTCTTAAACCGGCGCCGGCCTCGACTCCTCCTTCCTTCTCCCCCTACGGCCTTGTCTCCTCCTCCTCCTTCTCCTCTCCTCTTCCTCCTCTCCTCCGGCGAGTGGCACGATAGTAGGGAGGCGGCGATGTGACGTGGCGATGGCGGCGATGGGGGCTGAGGCGGCGACGGGCCGAGGCGATGATGGGCGGTCTTTGGGAGGCTGGTGCATGACGTGAGGCGTCTGAGATGTGGTATGTAATGACCCAAAGTTGTATTAGTATTTTGAAAACACTTCTGTACTATTGCGTAAGGCTATGACAATTCCCGTTAAATTTCTATGTGACAAACACAAATTTCTAGATTCCAAAAGCCAATAGAAATTGATGATTTTGCTTGAATAAATCACCAAATAGCTAATTAATAAACCTTGCATAGGAATTTATAAATTATAGCACTATTTAGGAAATTGTTGAAATATAAAATTCTAATAGACCTTGAATTGGGAATATATTTACATGTTCATAAAACATCCATACACATATACTTATACATATATATATATATATATATATATATATATATATATATGTGTGTGTGTGTGTGTGTGTGTGTGTGTGCGTGCGTGTGTACACACATATTCACATAAGCTTAAATATGATAAATTGCTCTAAAAATCCTAGGAAAATTCTATATATTAGCTTAGACCCTAATTGAAAGTTTGGCTTGGTTGCTGAATCAATGGACCCTGTGGGACCCACTTGGCAGCCTCTTCTTCTATCTTGCCCATGTGAGCATTTAGTTGGCTGGCTTGGTGCATCGGCTCCTACGGCTCCCCGCATAAACAATCCAGCCCGCGGCTGCCGAAATCGCCCCGGAGATCTCTTCTTTGGCTGCTTGTGCGTGCCGTCTTGGCTCAGGCGGGCCCACACCCGCGGCGAAGTGACACTCCGCCATTGGTTCGCCGCCGTTCGCTGGCACCACGGCCGACCAAGCCGCCTTGTCGGGCTGGCCGTGTCAGGACGTGCCAGGCACCGCCCTCGTTATCCAATGGCTGCTCTGGTTGCACCATTGATTGTCCTGGCACCGCCGCTTCCCCGGGCTGGCAATGCCGCCCGAGCACGCCACTTTCGCCGCCCGGCTCAATCGCCCGTCGCGAGTGAGCAAACCACCGCCCCAGCTAGCCAATGAGCGCTAGAGCTTCTCTGTGACCGCCTCACACCTTCTCGTGACCGCCGGACAATAGCCGAGCTCGGACCGAGCCTATATGCAGCTGCACCGCATCGACCATTTTCCCCCTCTTTTCACTCTCCTGTCGACAGCCCAAACCAGACCTCCCTAGCCTCCCCATTGACTCGCGTTTGCTTCACCATGACATCGTGAAGCTCTGTCCGGCGAATTGGTGAGTCGCCCGAGCTTGTCGGAACGCTCTCGCCACCGCCGGCCGCCCGGTTCTTCCCCCTTTCTGATTTCTTCCTCTCTAGTGAGCTTCGCGGCAATTCTTTGCTCCGTGAGCTTCGCCTGACTTCACCTCACATCGTGCTCCCCTCTTTTGGCCTAGGACTTCGCCGGTCTTCCCCAGCACCGTGAGCACGCCGCCTCCCCTGTTCGGCCTCCTCGTCGATAGTCCAACCCGGGGGCCCTCGACCCCAAATAATCGCTAGGTAAGTTTCCCCGATGTCCGCCGATGCTCATGCGCGCGCTATTTCTCCATAAGCTCGACCCTAGGTCATTTACTCATGTCCGCCGGTAGCCGATTCCGCCGCCGTGCATGGCTCCGCCGCATCCAGCCGTTTCTAGCCTCGACGAAGGCATCCCTAGATGCGCGTTAGCTCACTGGTTCCAATGCACCCAAGAACTCCCCAAACGGAGCACCCTAGCTCCGGCTAGCCGTCGGCCAAACCTCGGCCGTGCGAACGCCGGCCGGAGGAAGACGATGACGACGAGCCATCTGATCTGCGCCAAGATCCGTGCGACTTCACCACGCCCGGTCGCTGACTGGTGGGCCCCAGCTGTCGGTGCTCACCGGTTTAAAAACTCCCGCGCGGCTTCTACGGGTCGCTGACATGTAGGCCCTCGGTCCCATATGTCAGGGTAAGTGGAGGCGCTCTCTCTCTCGGGCGCCTTCGCTCACGAGTTACGCCTCCAGTCGTCTTCGGCGTGGTGGCTCGGCCATGAGTTAGCGGGCGCCCCGATCTTGTTCACCGATTTTTCCTGGATTTTATAAATAAAACAAAAACAGTAATTAGAAACGATTTATTTAAAATAGGTAGAGATCTTTAAAAATTCTAGAAAAATTAGGGTAAATACTAGGGCTGGTGATGGATTTATTAAAAATAATACCTCACACAGTAACCGAACACAGTTCCTAGATTAAATTTATTAAGCTTATTTTAAGGTATTAATCCATAATAGAAATAAGCAAAAATAGAATGTTGTGTATAAAAAATGGATTAACACCTAAGGTAAACATAAGAAAATCATGGATGTCGATAAATGACTTTTTGGACCTAGGAAAATATAATATAATCTATGGTATGTTTCCTAATTACATGTTATCTCAAAATTGGCATAACTAGGAAACATGAATAACTAGCTTAACTTTCCTAGTCTATGAACCTATTCAATTAAGCTATTACACAGCATGTTAGAATAGTAAATCTGTTGTTTCAATTTAATCTCACAACATGCAATATCATGATTATATATATATATATATATATATATATATACATATATAGCATATATGACCATAATCACTCACACACCACTTAATTCCTACTCTGCTAGGATAATAATGATTAAATAAGTTGATGAAGGAAATACTTCAAACAAAATATGAATTGACATATTCTAGTTATTTAAAGTACTTTAAACACGATAAAACCATATTTTCTCCTATTAGGTTAATTAGGGTAGAAATTCCACTATTACATATATATATATATATATATATATATATATATATATATGTATACATGTATCATATGCATCATCTCGCTAGCACTTCGCGGCCATTACACTAAGATTCATTACTCAGAAGGATCATGGAACTTTCTCGATATATGTATATATAGATTCATATAGATAGTTAAACACGAGAATAAAAAGCTAAGCGAATCTGAAGCGATCTCGATTGCATTTCATGCATCATTCTTTTCCTCGCCGCATTGTGTTTATGATGAATTGTTGATTCTCCGATTAGACGTAGAGGATCCGGAAGCACCGTTCGAGGACTCCGCTTACGAACCGGACTTCAATTCCCAAGGCGAGTTAACACTTCTCCTATAGGAAGTTGCTTTTACTAGGAGAGTATCGCTTTCCTAGTCGAGTTAACATCAATATTATCATATTGAATCCCAGATTTCCAAAGTATTTGTTTCTGAAGATAAAGCGCATGCCCTTTTAAGTACTTATGCCTAATTGTTCAATCATGATATATCATACCATTTATTTACTTGCTATCAATTTACCATGATGATGTTGCCTTGAAGTTATCATTTGTCATTTGGCTTTGCTATTGATCGCTTTGATGATCACCCTTGATAGCCTGGTTAGGATAAATAAAATAATTTAGACTCCTAAGTCTTGGTTAAAATCTTGCTTAGATATTACTCAGGTCCAACTATTAATTTTAGGCTTAGAATTGCCTCGGAACAGTGAACCGATATTCACCGGACATGATTACACATTGAATATGGTTAACTGGAATTTGGGCCTGGCATGCCAGTGTGTGTATGGTTGGGATGTCTTAATGTCTGATCGGGTGCGGCATTGGGTAAGAGATGGAGTAGGCTGGGCTCGTTATTTGAGGAGCTAATCGCCCACATCGTAGTGCATGAAAGAGGAGCTGGCGAGATCCACGTATGCCGTGGCGCCGCCCAAAAGGAGGGTTCGCCACATCGTGTGATTCACACGGAGGTGCGAGTTAGCCAAGAAGGAAGTGCATAAGGGTGAGGCCCTTCGTGGATGGACAGGCTGAATCAAGATTCCCTGCACGGGTGCATCGAGGATGCCAGTGTGGCGTCATTGACTATCTGCTGCGGAGATAGTTCCTAACACCACAAACGCCGCCATCGCGCGGTAGTGCAAGTATTGGGGATTCAGGGTAGTTACAACTGCGGGCGTACCTGTCTGCTGCCATGCTTGAGGTGAAAACAGTTTCATGTCGTCATCCGAGAATGATCTAGGTCCATTCTTACAGAGAGCCGTGAGTCTAACGTGGGTCGGCAGCCCGGCTAGGATGAGACCGGGTACTTTTTTGGGAATATGATCCTAGCAGTCGCCACACTCAGAAGATGATGGCGGGAGTGGGAAGAGAGCGTTTGGCAGAGTGCATGGAAACTGCCATGGGTTTGGTCTGTGTATTGAAATGGATATATAACAAGTAATCGCTCGATATAGAAATTTGGTTAAACTGCTAAGTCATAGGCTTTTTAAGTTCCAAAACTGGCTTATCTGCAAATAAATAAACCCAGCCTTTCCTTTGAAACCTCTATCATTAAATGCATTGGGTTGGGTGTTCGCTAGCCAGTGTTTGGATGACACCGACCTCACGTAAATATCTATCTTTAGACATAGAGGATCCTATCGAGGAAGACGCCTACGACTGTCATGAGGAAGGAGATCCTCAGTACCAGGACCAAGAGTAGTTGCATAAGATAGGGTTTAGTGTGTTCCACCAGTCGTGTGTGGTTACACAGCTGCTGGTGTGATTTTGTTATTCTTTTGAACTTGCAAGCTGCCTTTTAGGAAATTTTCGCTACTCTGATGAACTCTGGTTTGTAACTAAGGCTTAAATGCCGCTTGCTACTAATGCGATCTGATGGTCGCTGTTATGTAATATTTGGACAACCGATGTATGAAATGATTCCAGCTGTGTAACTCTTGCACTAGCCTACTGATCCAGGGCCTAGTGCAGGTCCGACCATTTCTCGCAAGGTAAGCCGAGAAGGGGCGCGACAGGCCGGCGGCCGGAGCTCGGGAAGGCGGCGGCTGGGTGAGAAGGGCTTGATAAAAGTTTGATAAAATTTAGCATGCTTGATAAAAGTTTGAAAAAATTTTGATGTTCCGAGCTTGGGGTCTATGTGTAATCTCCTTAATCGACTCACCGGCGGGCTTTAGTGTATCTAGATGTTCGAGAATTATTTTATACAACTATGCCGGTTTCATCCCGCCGCCACACTAAACATATAAAATTATCAAGCTCTGCTTGGTGGCATGTTCGATACTTTATTTCTTGTTTAAATTTTCAGCAATTCAAACATTTTTGGTACATCCAAAACAATTTAACAATTTCCTATCTTCATAAAGTACATTTAATTTATTTTTTGGTGCTCACTGGTTCGAACAAAATACAAAAATTCATCGCGAACTAGAAGAAATATTTCTATAAACCTTGCAATGCCTACTTTCATAAATGCAATCCATATAGCCACATATATGAATGTACGGGAGTTTAGCAAAATTTATCAAAATCCAAAATCTCTCAACGGCCTCGTGTATGCCCGTCGAGGGAGTGGCCTAGCCCACCTGCCAGATGAGTCAAGCCATGAAGCCATCCGGCTAAGACGTCTCTCGACGGCCGTTTAGTGGCCTTCGAGTGAGCCACTTGCGTGCCAGCGGGCGCGTGCAAATTTTCCCATTCCAGCTCATGCCTCTCTCAACGGTTGATGGTGGACCCTCGAGAGAGCTAAACGCCGTGAGGCTATCAGCGCTCCCGTGGAAGGTCGCTCCAACTCTATCGACGGTTGTTCACAGAACCATCGAGACAAGTTTCGGGATTTGACGGCCGACTGAAAGCCATTGAGAGACGCAAACTGTCTCGACTGTTGCCCACAGCCGTTGAGAAAGATAGACAGGTCAGCTTTCGCTGCAATTCCTGTAGTGCATATTTTGATGTGAGAAAGTCTTTGAAGGTTTATATTAACCATTAAATTTCTCTTATGATATATTGTCAATTTCTACAAAATAATATTGTATCAAAGCAGTTTGAAATACAAATCTATTGATATATATTTCGTACACTAAAGATCCATATAATTTGACTAATTGTTCGTCAAATTTTACGAAGCTTGACTTTTTCAAATCAAAATTTGTCTTATAAAAATAAATGCAGGGAGTACTTTGTATGGTTTCTAGTATCAGTAGCATTGAGTAGCTGTGTTCAGTACTGTTTATATATACATATACGTTATTAACATAGCTCGTTATGTTACAATTAACTACCTACCTACATGGAGCTGGCCGGATGAGATTGCTGTGATTTTCTTATAGGTCAACCACTTCCATTGACAATCAAAACGAAGGTAATACAATGCAGCTAAAGAAATACTACTGTATTAATTTTGAGCAGCATTTGGCCTTGCCAGAGAGACTGTTTGGATGCTTCTTGCAAACTGTTAGTCTTTTTTAATTAAGGAACGCCTAGCTATGGCGTCGGAATTAATTAGAGGATATAGATATATACCCTCTTGCTTAATGCCACTCGTACGTATGTATATCCCTCTCCAATAAACTTTAGTAATTAATGGCAAAATTCGTAGATATATTAGTATGTAGCTGATCTTGATCTTGAGCGCGCTTAGTTAGGCAGATCCTCACTAAATATGCTTGGACATTGTAACCAGGTCCACATCCTTTAGGAACTATTGGTACCCCTGGCCCATTTGCCTCAGTGTGGCCATTGAAACCTTGGGATTTTTTTGAATTTTTATATTAATTTTTATTCAAAATTTAAAAAATAATACACCATTTACGAAAATTAAATAAATAGCCTCCTCCTGCCCAACTGTCGGGCTGGAAATAAAAGCTGCTCGACAGTCGGACTGGATTTAAAATGTCTCCCGACGGTCGGGCTGGATTTAAAACCCGCCCGACAGTTCGGCGGCTTATGTCCGAAAAGCCGCCCACGGCTGTACAGAGGCCACCAGTGATGTAGATGTGCCGCTCGCAGCCTCGGTGGTAGAAGCGCTGCCCACCGCCTCGATGTGGGAGAGGCGAGCATCGAGCGAGGGGACTACTCGCTGCCTTTTTCTGGCACAACAGCATTGTCATCGAAGCGGGAGCCATTCGATGAATTGCCGGTTAGCCGAGGTGAGATGGCCGGACGGCTCCGGTTGCGACTATGATGCTGCGATGCCAGAGAAGGGCAGCGAGCAGTCCCCTCGCTCGGTGCTCGCCTCTCTCACACCGAGGCGGTGGGCAGTGCTTCTGCCACTGAGGAGGCGAGCGGCACTTCGACATCAACTGGCACCCTCTGCCCTACCGCATCCGGCTTTTGGAGGGAAGGCTTACCTATTGTAGGGGGCAGCGAATGGTCGGGGCGGCGGCGTGCCATAGTGACTTACCATTGTAAGGAGTAGCGAATGCCCGGGGCGGCGGTGTGCCATAGTGAAGAATCACCGGCGCCGCCCTCGGGCATCAGTAAAGAATCAACAGCGGTGCCAAGGAGGGCACCCGATCCCCCCCACTCGATCCCTTCCTCCCTCTCTCTCTCTCTCTCTTCGTCCCTATCTCCCTATCTCTTTCTCACTTGCTCTCTTTGTCCATTCATTTCTCCCTTCCTCTCTTTCTCCGTTCCCCTATCTCTCTGTCGGCGTGCGGGTGCAAGGCAGCAGCCGTGCGCCTTAAATAGCCGCAAAACCCGCCCGTTCAACGCGTGCTAAAAACCCGCCCAATGGTCAGGCGAATTTTTTTGCTTCCAGACCAACGCACGTTCATGACCATACCATGCGCACGCACTTGAAGCAGGACTTTGCCAGCCCAAAGTGATATTGGATGTGCTAGGGTTATGCAGACAACGTTTGGACAGTAGTCATATGTGTGCTTCGACTGATGTGATTTTTCGGTGACTACAGGTACGAAGGAATGAAATACACATGTAGGTCGTGGCATGTTGAAAAGGAAGCAACCATTTCGGACATACACGTATATGAAAGAGACACATGACTATGGACGTCGCGCTTTTAGGGGATTTAAAAAATAGATAAGTACCACGGTTTAATCGAAAAGTACAAATGATATAAGGGATGCGATGGCACGCATGGGTGGTCACCATTGACGGGTGAAAGGGTTGTGGCACTGGCAGAAACACTAGGTGGCTGAACACTGAGCAGTTGCTTCTCACTTTGTGTCGTAGTGCACGGGGTAGGCCTTCTGCATGATGGTTCTTCGACGGAGAACTTTAGAATTCGGTCGGCGAGGGTAATGGCATCTGCAAGAACATGCACGGTCTTGACAGGATCGGTTCAGCTGATAGTACTGGTCTAGGACCAGCTGGTTGTGCGTTGGACATGCCGGCATGGTTTGCCTATGAGACCTTTGCTGACCTATTGGTTGCGCCGGGCCTCTTGTGCCATCCAGTCTAGCCTATAAGCGGTTGATTCTTGTGTGCATGTATGTTATGTAGGTATAGGCTACTATCAGGTATGGCTCATCCATCTACCGATTCCAACCGTACGTAACGTCTGGTAACTAGAGGTAGAAGATAAGATAAGTACATAATAATCATGGTAGCGTAATATGAATGGGAGAGAACTTACGTTGTAATTAGGGCATCGGTAGAACCTGCGTCCAGTGAACCCCTCGTGCATGTGGTCAAACCACTGCACAAGGGCAGGGTTCCCACAGTCGCATGTCGACCAGTCGAAAACCGAAGGGAAGTGATGATCTCGTAGCAAATGGGGCCCATCTCTCCAGTGCCTATATTGTATGACCCGCATATCGTTCGAAGGAGGAAGATCATGTTCTCCATGGCCAAAAGACTCCCACCATATATTAGGCACATATGGCCATGAGGAGGCTCCCCAGCTCGCCATGAAAAGATGTGGAGGTGTCGAAGTACGAAACAAGAGGACTACAAAGAAGAAAACATGTGCAATAGATATTTGTTAACCACAGTAGATATATATTTTATCAAACGAACTCCTATTTACTATTGCCAAAATTAACACCCCTAATTGTACCACTACTAAATAACGTAAGCTATATAATCCGTCCACCTGCAAAAAGGTTATGTTCCGTATTCCCTACGTGGGGTTTCCTTGTTGTCATGCGTAAGCCTCTCACTGCCGTTCTCTCTCACGTGGATTGTCAAAAACCATATTAGCACCCTCTATCCAAAGTATCAAAAAATGGTAGTGTAGATATTGAAAGGTCTAGTGACAATGCATGAGACAAACGAACTGAATGTGGTGTTGCAGTGACATTCAAAACATGTTACGCATTAGAAGACAGAAATCCATGTAGGCCGAAGATTGGTGCGACATATAGGAATAAAATGGATCGTTGAACCAGAGATGACAAGTTTAGCGGCATCGGTGGAGCGATTCCACACGGGTATATAAATTGTACAAATGAGTAGCATGGTCTATTCGCTCCTCAATGCGGGGGATTCTTGCGTGAAGATGTTCGAGGTAACTGTTGGCGACCATTGGGAAGGGGTCGTCCATCCATTTATTGAAGCCACAATCTTCGATCTGCATGTGGGAAGGTGAAAAAAGTGACAAGGCAAATTATTGTATAAGCAGCCGTGATGGTGTTGGTGACTCACTGCATAGCACACACAATGATAGAATCATCGGCCAGTCCAGCCTTCGACTACATGGCCAAAGGTTTGAACAATTGTGTTCACTCCATGTGCGCACCGTGGCCATCCCCTGTAGAAGTTTGGATCTCCAATCATGGTTGGCTCCGTGTTGTAACTAGCTCTCGTCCGAATAGGCAAGTCATTGCTTGGTGGATGCGCTTGGGATCCTGGACCATTTGAGTCCCACTAGGCTTGCCTGATCCAACCGTTCGTAGAGCGTCGTGATGCCATAAGTGCGTTGCGGTAGCCCGGAGAAGAACGCTCTGCAGTAGCTAATAAATAGTCAATGTAAGTTTGAAGAAGAGGAAGTGTAACCAATGCGTAGGTAGTGTAACCAATGTCTCATGCAATTAACAAAATGATGGCTGCTTTTGGGTTTTGGTCTTGTCGTGGAGCCCACGTGCTGGGAACGAAATACCACGGGAATATTATGGGCCCTAAAACAGTAAACGTTGGTCGACCCTTCAACTCGTGACGTATGTGCCACATCCCACGAAGCCTACATAAATTCCGCAAAATGCCTAGTTGGTCATGACAGTAATGACAGTATGGGAACTTAGGGGTTTTGTTCTAGCGTGGTGGCCCCGAAGTACAATAGGAATATTCTGGGATGTCATATGGTACACGGTGGTTTTGGTCTCGTCAGCCTATAAGAATGCAACGACGTCTAGAAACACTGCTATGATGACAACTTGAGAGACAGTAGACTATTCATTGGCCTACAAGATAAAGAAGAAAAGAACATCAAGTTTGAATAAATATACCAAAAGTACAGGCATGTAAGTATCTAATGTTCTACTACATAACAGCATAGCTAAGGTTTGTACAAGTCCTATCAACTCCTCTGGGGTGGAACCCCTCTAACAGAACCCTCGATCGGACGCTTCCGGCGTTCCCGTCGAACCTGTCCAGACGGGAAGGTGTATCGCTCAGGGGGGTGCACGGCCCGCTGAGGTCGTCCCTCCGGAGGAGGTGTCGTGAGGTCGGGCTGGGACTACTACGTCGGTGGAGGGCGCGCGTCTGGGAACTATGACGAGCCCAACTCGTCCGGACTCGCGAAGAAGGAGTCTACGTCGATCTCGGGGAGATACGGGTCTGAAGGACCGGCGTAGGTCAGGCTGTCCTAGTCACCAAGGCGGCTACCTACTATACGTACTTTTCACAGTTAGTAAAGGAAATCCATACGTACTTCATTACGTATGTAATGCGCGCACTAACCTCCAGCATCAATGTGGGAGTCAGGGACGCCTGTGTCACACTAGGCCGCCATGGTCTAGGAAAGGGGCTTTGCCTGGTGGGCAGCACCCTCCTGAGCTGCCACAATGTCCTAGGCTCATCCAGCCTAGACCTGGTGAAGAGCTGATTAGGTGCCTAGGAGGACGATCCAGCCTAGGAGGGCGGCCTAACCTCGTGAGCCCCTCCTAGGAGGCACGAGCTGCTCCTTGCATGAAGGTCCCTGCCTCGTCAACGTGAGGCCTCCATGTCGGCTGGAGTGGAGGTACTGATGACGAGCCGTATCCCTGTGTGCCAGCACGTACAACAAAGATTCATATATGTGATCTACGACAAAGTCATGGTGCGAAGGTATGATCGATAAGTTACCTGGCGGTCGGTACTGAGTCGCTAGGGTCCACTGTACAGGGTCAGGCGGTGCACAACACGATGCGAGACGCATTGCTTGCAAGGCCATTTTGTAAATGCGGCGGAATATGGACAGAAGTTCCGTACTAGTGTACTGAAGGCCGTTTTGCAGGTGATGCAGGGTCGTCCGCGCCTCCAGATTGGTCTGTCGCATGAGCTCTTGCTGTACAGAGCACACGCGTCAGCCCGTGGAAACACGAATTGAAATAAAACAATGACATAGCACAGGGTGTAATTTACATACCGCCTGGTAGTGCGCCTGCACCCGGTTCATCGGGTACATGTCCGTAACGCTCGCCTCGTGCTGCACCTCCATTGTCGGTGTGTGGCCTACGCGGGTCTAGGTGTTTCGGCTGTACCACCATAAGTACGCGGGTACAAAGCGTCAGCGTACAGTCGATCCTCGTCGACCACGTCCTGTAGGGCGTGGGCCCAGACCTCAACCCAAGGCTCCATCACCGGTCCCTAAAGGAAGGTCGTAGTGTGGCCTCGTTGAGTCGACATGCAACATTTCCAAATTGAGTTGCACATAGATGCAAAATATAAGCATATCGACGAAAGAGAACAGCTCTTACTAATGTGCCTATGGCGCCACGTTGTGGTTGATGGGAAGAGGAAACTGTTGAAGCCACCCGAACTGGCGCATCACCCAATATGGTGAGTACTCCTCGACGAAGATGTCGAAGAGGACCGGCTTCCTCGTAAGCCAGTAAGGAGAGTCGCGATCGCACAGTGAGAAGAGACTGCGTGGTGCACGAGCATGCACACGGTTTGCACTGTACAGGGTCCACAAGACATCCTCCTCGTGATGGTCATCAAACTGCTGCACTTAGTCACGGTAGTCCCTGTGCGACTGAACGTGGGCCCACGTAGGCTGCAAAAAGTATTTCATAAAATTGCCATATTAGACCGAAATGACGTGCATGTAAACAAGAAATAGCAGTCATTAAAACATATCCGGCAATGGAACCAAAGAAAACCCATCGTCGGCGCGTCTTCCGAACTGTCGTGGTAGAAAACGGCCTCGTAGGGTCTATGATCCACGACAGGCCGCCCAGTGGCGATCCTCTCGTAGGACCACAGCTGCAAAAGAAGGGGGCACCCGCCAAGTACGGGCTGTGCCTCCTTCTTTGTGCAAGCATCACACAAGCCTCTGTACGTCGCCGTCAAGACCGCTGACACCCAACTGTACAATGGCACCTCGTACGGGTGGGCGTTAGCCACCTCCCTAGCGTACTGTACAAGCATCTTGTCCACGGTGTGGCCCTCTGTGCTAGTGAACATCACCCACCCGAAGAGTCGCAGCAGGTACCCCTCCAGGTGTTTCGAGACGGTAGCGTCATCCGCCTTAGGGTGGATGTGCTTGGCCTATTCAAAGAAAGAATGAATACACGTTAGTATAATTGTTTCAAAGTGTGCACAAAGTTCGAGATTGCTTACCATGAACTGCAGTATCCACCTCTTGGGTGGCCCACGTGTCTCGGACTATGGCAACGGCCTGTACACGCTAGAACCTGGCCGCCGGACGATGCCGCCAAAGCGCCCAAGCAGTTGCTCACGCCAAGCTGATGAGACGTCGATAGCGACCACCGGTGCACCGGCACACGGCAGCCCAAGAAGGAACGCCATGTCTTGCAGTGTTGGTGCCATCTCCTCATACGGGAGGTGGAAGGTGTGCGTCTCGGGCCTCCAACGGTCGATGAGGGCAGCAAGCAGGGACCGGTCATAGCTGAACTGCCTCAGTGCATCACGCCTAGCGGGCTCCTAGACCAACCCCTGTGTAGTGATATCGATCATCTGGCAAAGTGGAAGCAAGCTGGAGAACCGCACCCTGCAAAAAATTTCAAGTTAGTCTGAACCATACAACCACATCAAGGAAAATGTGAATTTAGTGTTTACCTCTCCACCCAACGGGGGTCCAGGGTGAGTAACTCATTGGGGGTCCTCGTGCAAAACACCCCTAGCTCGATGTTAGACACGGCACTGAGGTACGATCGATGCTGTGCATCGAGGGAGGGGTCCAGAAGCTCCCACTGCCGCAGCTCCGGCTGCTCATCGTCCCCATTTGCCATAATTGCTGGAACCTGCAATGCAACACTGTTAGTAACATTTCTTACAAATATGGCGACAAACAATTTAAAAATAAACCATATTTAACATCAAAGTATCAAAATATTACTGCATCCATAAATAAATCCATAAAGAAACAGTGCTACAGATAAATAATGACCTACTCGAACGAACAAATACATGCACAAATAAACAAGAAAACATGGGTACATAAGTACAACATCTCCATCGAAAGCAAAATGCACGCTTCCATACAAAACTACATGCAGACATCGTATCCGTATAACACTTAAAATGTGTTACAACGGTACTTTTACAGCATGGAAGGCCTTACAGTTTTCTCATACATTTTGAAATAAACACGAAAGATCAACAGTCATCCGGACGTTGCCCGTCAGCCTTGAAACCTGAAGGACCTACATGTAGATCCAAGAACCCTGCTCTAGTCGGCTTGTCGCAGTTCTTGTATCTATGTCCTAACTCATTGCACCTGCTACATCTCTTTGCTTCCTGCCCAGCCTCGGACTGATCCATGTCATTTCGAATCTAACGGTGTTGTCGCTGGCCAAGATTGTACTTCATCAATTGCCTGTCCGAGACATGACGACATTCCGATCTTGGTGTTTCGTTAAATGTGCTGGAAATTGCGTACCCATATATCTCGCCGTGTCATGTGTTTAGGGCTGCCTCCTTCATGAAGTATTCCGACATGTACGGAACGGTGGAATGATTCGTCATGGAAGCAGCAGCGAGTACATGGGAGCATGGCTTGTGCAGGGGCTTGCGGCACGAGCAGATGCAAGTGTCGTCACAAAGAATGCACTCCTGCCTTGCCCTCTCACATCTCCCTTCCTGGCGTCCCCTATCCATGTAGATTATCTCATACCTCAGCTCAGCAGCTCCCGTAGGTGATGGTACGTGTTTTGTGCCTTCTTCATCTTTTTCTCCATGTACTTCATAATCATGGTGGAGTAGATCAAACGGTTGTTAGCCATAGCATTGCACGCCGCAGGTACCGATCAATAAAGTACCTGCATGTATCGTGAAGAATCCCCTCCATAATTACAGCCAGAGGAAGTGCCCTCATCCCTCGCATCACCCAGTTGTACACCTTTGCTAAGTTTGTGGTCATGATCCTATATCTAGCCCTTCATGTCGTATAGCAGAGCCCACTTCTCTTTCGGGTCATCTTTGATTTAGTCTGAAAAACACCTTACTGTCGGGGTGCCTCTACCCCTCGGTTGTGGAGTGTGTGATGCCTCAGCGGTCTACTTCGTGGTCAGCTCGTCCAGGGTCTTCCATAGTTTGTTGAACTTCCTTTGTTGATTATGCTTGCATAGCCTCTTGAAAAGATTCTGCTTGTTTTTGAAGTGCATGAAGAAATTTGCCCCCATGTGCCTCATGCACCCCCTGATCTGTATGTCCACCCACTGCGCGTGACCCCGGTTATCCGAACCGTGCTTAATATCTTCAATTGTACGCAGCAAGCAAGCATGCCTATCATGTATGACACATACATTCGGCCTCGCTAAGCAGACTCCATACTTCAAACGCTCTAGGAACCAGTACCAGCTGTCTATCTTTTCACCCTCCACGAAAGCAAAGGCCACCGGCAAAATCTAGTTGTTGCCATCTACAGCAATTACTGTCAATATCAGTTTCTTGTACTTGCCGGTGAGGAATATACCATCAATGTATAGAACAGGCTGGCAATACCTAAAGGCATTTATGCAGGGTCCCAAAGCAAAGAAAGCATGCTGCAAAACCCACTTGCCCATGTCTGGGCCGGACGCGGGGTACTCTTTAATATCGTAATACGTCCCTGCATTCCTCCTCCTTATGGTCTCTAACATGGCTGGGAGGTTTACGTACGATGCTTCGTACGTACCAAACAACATCTGCAAAGCCTTTTGCTTTGCCCTTAATGCTGTAGGATACTTGATCTTGTATTGAAATTGCTCTTCCATGGCTCGGATTATGGAACGAGACTCATAGTTGATGTTATCCACTATTTGCGAATACATCACCACCGCTATGAAGGTCGAATTCAAGTTCCTGTGCCTTTGTTGCGCTTGTTCCAATTGACAGTTGTGTTCTGTCACTATGGAGCACATCCAATAATCCACCCACTTACCTTTGAAGGCATGAACCCGCTAAGGGCAGTCGGGCACTACACAGTTCACATCATACACGCTCTTGCTGGACTTCTGCACCCTAAATTCCCTTCTAAGCGACAGTGCCCAGTACTTTATAGAATCCATAACAGCTTCCTTGGTGGGGTATCTGGATCCTTGTGACACCTCATTCTCGTGGTACTCCCATGTCCTCCTTGTACCTTCATCAACATGTAAATCTTTAAAGTTGAAGGAGTTCCACTCAGTCGGCACAATATTTTGTCTAGCACCTTCCTCATCGTCTGACACGTCCTCATCGGGGACCTGCTGATGCTCTGCATCCTCTACCTCCATCTGTTGTACTATTGCTTCAATTTCTACCCCTTCATCTGCCACACCCATCGCCTCCTGTGATCTTCCTACCATACCCTCCCTATCCGCTATATCCCAACACCCTTTGATGGTCCACACCCTCTGCCCCCTCTGTCCTAGTACCTCCTCCGCCCCCTCTGCCTGCTTCGCCCCTCTGCCCCTTCCTTGTCGGTCTCGTTTGACCCAACTACTACTTTTAGGTCTGCCTAGGCAAACAACGCTAGGGGGAGACCGCGTGTGGTCACAATCTCCACATAGCATCTCCAATTCTCGGTTGACCGGATTGGAAGCAGCTCCCAGGAAAAACTTCCCTCTAGCACGACTCACCACTACACTGATGTTGATCACATGTTCGTCCAGGTTTAATTCTAACGTCTGTAGTATCCTGTTATGCAATCCGCCAAATGTCCTTTCCCTCGGCCTCGATATCCCTAGAGTAACTAATTGGAACATACTCGGGTCTATCCTACTTGGCCCATGCATAACCTCTCCCTCTACATAATAAATCTTGAAATGTAATTTCTTCGACATTCCTCCTGGACAAAACACATCCGGTAGATATTATTGCAACATGAACAATTTGACGCACATACTGTAAAATATAATTTTATTAACATATTACCCTAAATTATGTCTTACCACTTTTACCCTTAACAGATCTATCCCACTTGGGTGCCGATAATCGACCTAACCGTAAACATATGTACATATAATGTCATCAACATATTACCCTAATTAGTAGCATTCAAATTATTCGAAACGTCTTATCTACAACATGGCTCATATAATACCGCCAACCAATTACCCTTAAAAAGGCCCGATATAATGCCGTAAATATTACACTAAAAACCTACCCTAAATAATGCCCTAGAAATCTACCATAAATAATAACCTAAATCATGCCCTAAACACTAATGCCCTAGCCAAGTGGCCCTACCTTATGTCCTAATTATTTCACATTTCTAATTATCATAAATAATATCGCCACAAATATTTTAAACTAATTAACCTAAAATAAATAATATTATTTGTATGGCTAACCTAGTAGGTTTTAAATTAATCTACATTACAAAATTATAAAACAATTTACCTTTTTTCTTTTTTTTTTCCTCTAAATTACAAAAGTATTGTGTACTCACATGATATATATATATATATCTTGGACATATAATTCTATAAATAATTTTGACATTTTTAGTGTAACCTCCGCTAAATATCACATATGGTTTTACTGTTGTACGTACCATGATATCGCTTATAGAAAGTGTGTTGTGCTTACCTAAAGGAAAGACATGGGCAGGAGTGAAAATTAATGAGGTTCAGTAAAGTGTGTCAACAATTGAGCCAAAAACTCATGGAGTTTGGATGGAGACATAAAGCCGGTAAACTAGCTACACAAATAAGTGCTTGGTAGAAAAATGTTGGCAATCCTGTCCAACTAAGCGGTAGTGACAGCATACCAGGTGGATTCCTATAATAATCTCTCTGACCCAAGAGCGCCCATGACACCTTTTGCTGTTGTCCATACTTGAGAATGATAATGCAAGAGATCAATGGTTTGGAAAAATGTTTAATTATCCTGGGGACTTTAATTTGAGCGGATTAGAAACCATTGCAGAGACGGAAAATGTGAATGGATGCTGCCACTTCCACGGGAAGGCCACAGTTGGATGCTTTGGGATTTTGTTTGTTTTCGTGGGAAATCCACCAAAAGCTGGTTGCTGCAGCCCCACAGGAAGAGCAGAGAGAGATGGATGGACCATAGACGGGTGGTGATAGGCTAGATCGTACGCTCTCCTACCGTCCCAAGTTTCTTTGTCGCTCGATCGATCACATCAGCTCAGTGGCTTTGCTGCCCCGCATGCATGTGCATCATCTCCATCCTCCAGCTCCCTAGCTTGTGCACACCTTAATTAACTCCTCCATTCATTTGCTTATATGTATGTATAACGACCAACAGCATGAATTAACGGCCCAATCAATCAACTAACCAACCTCAATAATGAGAAAAAGAATGGATCGAGCTGCGTGTGTATATATATATATATGTGTGTGTGCGCCCTCCCTAATGATTAATAGTAATCTTATCCACCAAAGACTACAGATCGATACACAGCCGGTAAAAGTCAAGACTACTTTTTTTCAGTTGCAAAATAAGGTTAATCAGACACATATATTGGAAAAGTGCTAACTTGGAGATATGTCATTGCTAAGTCCGAAACCTGCTCAATACCATCCTTTAGGGCCTCTTCTTCCTAACTTATTTGACTTATTTTTTATTAATTTGCTTATTTGACTTATCTCGTAACTTCGAGAATTTTCTGAGGTGGCCTCGACAGCCAGATGCCCTTGGTGTTTAAGGTTTAGGGAGGTTTTAGACACGTTTACGAGATAAAAAAAAATAGATTCAAAAAATAATAAAAAATAAGTTAAAATAAGTCACGTCTTCAATACTTTGGAAAATACCATTCCTGGGATTTCGCAGCATTTCCGGCCAAATACAACCTACATGCAACTGTTTTACCCCCTTTGTCCTCGTCACATTTACGAGCACTCTACCCTTTGTCTTCTTCCTCCTCCCTCTTGCAAACACCAAAACTCTAGCCACTCCTTTCCCGCTCTCCTCAATATTCCTCACCGGACTGTCCTTGCTTCCTCCTTAACCACACCGCTAGAGCCAATTGGGATGAAACTGAGGAGATCGATGAGCTACCGGAGTCAAGGACGTACGAGAGGGGCACGAAGTTTGTCGGTGAGCTGCTTTGATCCATGCCACCGTGTTGTTTCGTGCTCTGCCCCACTGCTCCCGGCAGCCATGCCGCCTCCCCGAGCAGCACCACCGCTGGCCTCCTCCCTGAGCTGTGGCCCTCCACCATGAGCAATGCCGTCGCTGAGCTCCTCCCCAATTTGCTGTCCTCTACCGCCGGCGCCTCCTGTTCTTCTCGACTGACGGTGCTCTACTTCCCTCTTCCACGCGTTAGAAATAATAGCAGTGGAGAAGGGCCATGGGTGACCTCGTTGGTAGAGAAGGGATGAGAGTGGCATGGTGGGGCTTCTTAGGAGGATGGAACGGTGATGCGGGTCAGCGATCGATGAGAGCAACATGTCAGGGAGGATAATTATGGCTGGGTGGAGGTTGGCGCCACCATGGATTAGGGAGGGCGAGCTACTGTTGAGAAGGGTCATGAGACGAAGGGAGCGGAGAAAGAGGATTAGACAAATAAGAAGCTTGGGGCAAGATGGTCCAATATGAAATACACACAAGTATACACAGGTTGTATTTTGTTGAAATATAGAAAAATCCCAAGAATGGCATTTTTTTTTAAGTATTGGCACTTACAGATGGCATTGGATAGTGTAAGGAACTGGATGCCCAAGAGAGTGAATTGGCCTTTTCAAAATTTTACTTTCCAATCAATTCTACACTTGTGTCCAAAGCTTAAACAAATGCGAAAACTAAATATAAATTCTTTGAACATAAGTAATATATCAATGATAGCAATCTTAGAGAGAGGTGGACCAAATACAATTAGGCAATCAAAATATACAATTGAGAACAAGATAAATGCTATGAGGGCTAAACACTAACCGAAGGATATGGCAATGAATATAAGAGCACAAAAGGCAAACCATAAATGACACGAAGACTTTTTCCCATAGTACTCGGAGATACTTGTCAGTCTTCTCTAATCCATGTTGAGGCTTGATCTTTGTAAGGATCGGCTCCCTCTCCGAGCCAACTGCCTCTTCTCCACTAGTGGTCGCTAGTTCCTCCCCTCCGGAGATGGCAAGCACCAACACCACTCACACGGTTTGCCCAGGCCTTCTCACACACTTTTTGAGAAGGGTCACTGGCGCACGACGCCTCCGACGCCGTCTAGGTGCCGGTAAGCATGAAGAGTAACAAATCTGAAGCCGCTTGATCGCATCGGATCAAGCTTAAGAGTGATGCACACAAGACTCACTTGGTCACTCACTCCTCTTACTAGGGTTTCACTAAATCCACTCAATATGGTGCTCTCCCTCTTGCTCACCCTCTATTGTCACTTCTCACACTTTGGGACACACCCAAAATCTCAACCAAAACCAATCCTCAAACCCCCAAAGCTCTCTCAAGTTCACTCACAAATGAGCCAACCAAGGGTTTAAATAGGTCTAGATCTGAAAAACTAGCCGTTGGAAGAATGGTAGTGATTGGCAGATAGTCTGAAAAAAATCCCGGACTGTTCCAAAATACATACGAAAAACACTCGCTAACAAACAGTAGAGGCCGGACGGTCCGCTTTCTGGACTCTGCGGTTCGTCCGGCCCCTTGGCCTGGACTGACCGCCCCTCCGGCTGGAATGTCCACCCAATACTACCAACTCTCTGTTTCTTGAAGACTGTCCGGCCCAAAGATACCTACTAAGACCGGAGACCTTCCGGAGCCCATCTCGCTCACTCTCAGATAACCACAAGTCCTAATACCTCACAGACACCTCCGACACTCTCGCTACACTCCTATGACACCCTGAAACCTTACTAGGCTCAACTAGGGTTTAGGAGTAAATGTACATAACCCGAGAGCTAGGAACCGATCTGATCAACACCGATCCGGATCCCTCTTAATAGTACGGCGACTATCCTACAAACCCGGTCTTCCAACTAACCACCAAGACTGATAAAAGACTAGAAAATATCCTTAGTTCTACACTAGCCATACCTTACTCTTGAACACCATCTTGAAGCTTGATGTCCTACATCAACGTCTTCAAATCCACTTTAACACTCCAGGCATCACCCCTTGATGCATTGTGCATGATGACATTCACCACATGATTGATGATATCTTCGTCTTGTCAACCTCGACTTGATCACCTCATGAGACTCTCCCTTCATATCGACTTTGACTTGATCATCCTCCCCGATGATCATCCTGCCAAATCGATCTTGACTTAGTACTCAACTCTTGGTGACACTCCTGTCTTGTCGACCTTGACTTGATCATCATCCTTTAACATACCTTGGTCATCACACATACTCCTGAGACCTAATTCTCTTCAAACCACTCATGAAAGACATTAGTTCTAAAAGCTCAATGGAAGAGAGATGGTTAGATGCTTAAAAAGGTTTAACCACAACAGGTATTCAACAATAAGGCTGAAACATAAATAGAACACTTGATATGAAAGGTCCCTGCTAAGTGCATCATGATGAAGATATATTTGATATATATATGCACTAGAGAGATGATTACCCAAAAGATAAATCAGTAATTCATGGCAATTAATTAATTTCATGAACACAACTTCACTTAAAGATGCACATGAAAATATATTCAAGAATTACACATGTACAATCCATATTTAAAGCAAGAGTAAAGTTGTGATTCAATTTAAATTAAACTTCACTAAATAAAGTGCATGAGAAGATGTAAAAACAGGGCATACATGCACAAAGAAAATTTATAGCAAGGTGAAGTTTAACTCTAGTTAAAACATGGATAGCAAGTGAGCAATGCACAAATTAAGATCAAAAAGATATTTATGCACAAATAAATATGACATGAAGCAATGTGCATAATTATGATCAATATATTATTTAGAGCTCACTATGCACTTGCATTAGAGGAATGCAACAATAAATATGGAAGGGACACCGAGATTGTATACCTCATCTTGCACTATTCATCCACATTGCATATATGAGACTAAAGGGAATAAACCATCAAATTGTTAGTCTCAACAAAATAAACACTAAGATACATACCTTGCATAGATGAATAGATCATTTAGTTGACCTTAATGATTTCTCCATAGAAATATGAGACTATAGAAAACTTAGCAATAAAAACATTAGTTTTATAACAAGATTATCATATATAAAAGTAATATTATAAGTCAAGCACTAAATTAAGCATTCAATAGATATAGAATATAGAATATGCTTTTCACATCTCCACATAGATCATTCACTAAGCACCTAAATATGAGACTAAAGGAATAACATCAATAAAGAATATTAGTCTCAAGTACGATAATTAGATCCATGCCTTTTAATGGTGAACGATCCTTCTATCAAAGAGACTAAGACAACACATTTTAGTCTCAAAGGATGTTAATTAATAACTCATGTTTGTTGTTTAATAAAGCTTAGCATTAAATATGTTTGTCATTAATCACCAAAATCTCACAAGGCACATAAGGCCTATCTTGAACTTACATATAGGTTTCGGACTTGTAGTGGCACATCTTGAAACTGACACTTGCCTAGTGGCATGTATTTAATTAACCCTGCAAAATATGATCAATAGCGTTGTACTTAAAGTCGTTGAATCTTGCTAATTAGTTAAATTAATTGCTCTAGTTTCTAATCACAAATAACTGATGGTTGAGATGTGCAAGACAAAGTTTTAGAAACTACCTATTAATATATTTTTAACTATTTATATTGGGTACATGAAAATTATAGGTATAGATTCGTCTCAAAAATTACTTCACGGTATTACAATTTTAGTGAAATTTATTAATAAATTACAGTAGTAATTAATTATTTTCAAAAAAATTTTAGACCCTGTTAAAACGTTAGTTATTCATGACCGGAGGGATTAATATTTACTAATTAATCCCGTAAAATTATGTTGTAGTGGGTCGGCTGCATGTATATATGGAGCTCTTTTAGGCCATAGTAACCTAAGAAGTATATGGTGGTAGTATAATTTAGATCTGACCATTCAATTAAAAAGGGTGTTTCAGTCTTTTCATCAAATTAGACATGACAGGAAAGTCAATTTCAATTCTTGCATTACCCCCTTCGAACATATCCGACGAGGTCATCTTTGTTTGATGATTTTGGAGTGCAATCAAATCGGCGTCCAATACGATCGAAGTACGGCGGCGGAGGTGAAATCATCCAATCGGATCTTAGCGATAACAGTGCCCAGATTAATTTTGCCACCACCGATTGGATCTCATTGCAGTTGATGAACAGATCTTTCCAATGGCACTGTCATTGCTAAGATTGTGTTGGATGTACTGTCTTCAAGAATCGTGAACCATCTAAAGCTTAGACGACATAGATCGGTTTCCACTTAGCGGTGTTATTTCCAATCCGCGGCAACCACATTGATGTGCTTCAATGAATGTTATTTCGCCGAATAAGAAATAATGACTTACATCGGTACTATTTTAAGTCTAAGAGCATCCGTAGCAGGCACTCTATAATACTCTAGCTCCGATTTTTTTAGGATAGAGTAATTGATGGAAGGAAGGAATCTTTTAGAGTGTAGTGTAAAATGTGAATAAATTTTAGAGGGATGGATAGAGAGGACGCTAATAGTGTTTTGGAGGAGAAGATTTAGAGGAGCTGATGTGGATGCTCTAAGACCATACTTATTAGCGGTGTTCAATCCTCTGTCAATTAGATCCGTCGATTAAAAACATCCAGTCTCACTCTTTTGTCCATACAGAAATTATACTACAAAAACATCGGTTACTATTTTGTCCCTATATGATGAAGGCATCCCTTCACTTGATACAACCGCGCCTACTATATTATAGGGACCAATAACTCGGGCTCGAGCACATCAATTAAATTACTAGGTAAATACGTTCCTAAGTATCCATACAAATGATGCACATAATGGCATGCGACTTAATACTTATGATGATTTTATTGTCCTCAGGAACCAGGGAGATGAGTCATAAAGGATCAATCATCACTCAAGTCATGAGCACGAGTTTGACTCCAGTTCGACTATCCTGATAACGCCGACTTCAAACGGATGTAACTTTTGATCCAGAAGGTTATTTGGGGCCATGAGTACTTGCTGGAAAGGATTTTTCGTCCTTTTTTCAACGGATCCGACCTCACCTCCAAATTCCATCTCAGCCAATAGGAATCTGCAAAACAATTGGCTTCATTTTTCTAGTCCAAGTTAAAGCGGGCCTTGGGCCTTGTAATTCGAGTCGCATTTAGCCCACCTAATTGGTGGTCGACCTCCTCCTCCTCCTATCTTATAAATAGCTAGTCGCCGCCTTTTTTAGGGTTTTTGTTATATGGAAGTTAGCCTCTGCTACTTTACCTTCTAATCACGCGTGTCAATTAGATCGCCCGTATTACTCGTCTTCAAAACCCCACCAATTTGTATTTTTCAGAGTTGGATCTTACTATGTATTCGCAATTTCCGTTGCTTGATCATTTTGTTCTTGCTAGTTCTTCAATTGCTTCCAGGAACAAAGACCTTCGTCGTCAGGTTGATCGTGCTTCGGTGAGATCAATAACCCTTTGGAGTTGGTGTATCGGTCGCTAAGGTGCAACGTCCTGGACCGTCAATGTCGACTCTAGCCACATGAAAGATCAGGACCGCATGTGTTATCAATTGGTATCAGAGCACATGTTGATTGGTGAGAGATTTCTAGGTCTTTGTCTTATATTACCTATAGTCCAGAAAACCACAAAAAAAATTAATCAGTTCTTTAGATCCAAGACAGTGTGAGCCTTTCGCTATTACTGCTTAGTTTTTGGCTTGTTGAGTTTTGGATTGCATCGTCGTGTCGAAACTGGTCTTAGTGTTTATACCTTAGAGTTTCTAGTTCATGTCACGTTTATCGCCACCGTTGCTTTCAATTTGTTAAATAGGCTTTCAATTTGTTAAATAGGAGTCCGAGCTGAGTTTCCTCTTCGAGTTCGAGTCGATTTCACTGTCGAGTCCGAATGGTCTACTAGGTCGCGTCAAAAAGGGGTGAAAAAAAAGTTGTGCCTTAGAAAGTTTAGAAAGACCCCACCTTCATACTCTGAACAAGTTCTATGTGTGGCAGACAAGTCTTAGTTTAGAGAGAGAGAGAGTATCTTTTAATTACCTTTATGCCCTAGTAAAAAAAAAGTGTGTCGTGAGTACTTTTCCTGGAATCCCTTGAGTCAAGATAGAAGTTTCTAGGGCTCCAGCAAAAAAAAAGGGAGCTCCCTAGCTAGTTGCTTTGTGTTTTAGTGTGCCAGTTGGTAATTTTGTGATGTCGTTTGTGCCCTGGCTCGCGTCTCTACTACGGTTTGTCCTAGGACTAGCACGGTATCGTTGTTGAGCGATTATTCAACTTGTTTTAACTAACGTAGTTCTAGCTTTCCATTAGACTGTTGTTAGCCACCTATAGCTCCACATACATTGCTACCACCAGGTACTAGTGCCTCGCATCGATACACCAAACTTTTAGGAATTTTTGTCTCGTTCGGTTGCTATCACCTTCTGCTAGCTTGGTAAGAATTGGTAAAAACTTGACAGAACAGGTGGAGAGTGAGCGACTTGTTTAGCTACTTCCTAGTAGTTGTTAGGGGCTTAATTTCTATGATTATATTACTTTGCTTGTTCTTAACAATGTCAGGACCTACTGACAATGTCAAGCCACATTCTCCTCGCACCACGGCCATCATACGACATTTTGAACGCCGAGTAAAACAGCACACTGAAGGACTTGAAGAGGATGTGCGAGTTGTTAATGACTGTCTTGGTCAACTGGAGGCAGTCCAAATTGGCACCATGACTGCCATTACCACTATCAACACCTCTCGCTGGGGTTTTGAGGTGACTTTATGCCATGGGACATGCACCTCCTGGTGATGATGTGGTTACATGGCGTACCAACGGCCATGGTGTCTTGGGCAGCGCAGCGGATGAGAACAAAACAAACTATACCGCTGACACCAAGAGGTTGATGACGTAGATGCTCGTCTGCGACGTCGACTACGTCGCAATAGCACCGGCATGGCTCCTTTGGCCACTCGCCAAGAGGTACATGCCAATGATGATTCAATAGGAAAGATAAAATTCATTCGGTCTTTTGATGAAAAATATAATCCTGACGCTTACCTCACTTGGGAATTAGCTGTTAAACAAAAATTTATTTGCCATGAATATCCTGAGGACAAAAGGGTTAGGTCTGCTGCTTGTGAATTCACTCATTTTGCTTCTATTTGGTGGAGCAAATATCGTCGTAGAAATCCAAATGCTACATCACAAACTTGGGATGCTTTGAAAAGAATCATGCGAGCTAGGTTTGTTCCATCATATTATGCGCGTGATTTGTTTAAATAAATTGCAGCAATTGAGGCAAGGTAGTAAAAGCGTAGAAGACTATTATCAGGAATTGCAAATAGGTATGGCGTGTTGTGGTTTAGAGAAAAATAAGGAGGCCGCTATGGCTAGATTCATGGGTGGGTTGAACCATGAAATTCAGGATATTTTGGATTACAAGGAATACAATTCTATCACTCGTTTATATCATCTTGCTTGCAAAGCTGAAAAAGAGGTGCAGGGACGACACGCAGGCGTGAGGACTAATATTTCTGCAGGTCGTGCTAACTCGTGGTCTTCTCGCACCACCGCTGCCCCAACAGACCGTCCAAGCGCACCCCCTCCTCTAACAACAAGCCACGTCCTTTTGCATCAACTCCAGCATTCAGGATACGCGAGGCAACAAAAGGGTCAGTCCAAGCGGCTGCCAAGAGCTCTTCTTCCGTTGCATCAACAGGGCAAACGAGAGATGTTCAATGTTATGAATGCAAGTAGTATGGCCATATGCAAAGTGAATGCCCAAGCAAGCGTGTGCTGATTATGTGGGATAATGGTGAGTTTTCTTCTGATGGTGTTTGGATGAAGATACATATGCTATACTTGCAGCTGACCATGTAGGAAATGAAGATGAGCTTAATCAAGAAGAAGAGCACATTGACGCTGAACATGCGGAGCGCTATGAGAGTCTCATTGTGCAGCGTGTGTTGAGTGTACAAATGGAGAAGGTGGAGCAAAATCAGCAAACATAATTTGTTCCACACCAAATGTGTGATCAAGGAGTGTTCATGCCGTGTGATTATTAATGGAGGGAGCTACAACAACCTCACAAGCTCCGACATGGTTGAGACGCTCTCATTGAATACCAAACCGCACCTCAGCCATATTACATTCAATGGTTCAACAGTAGTGGTAAGATAAAGGTAACATGGCTAGTGAGAATACAATTTGCTATTAGTTCTTATCATGATTTTGTTGATTGCGATGTGATATCTATGCAAGCATGCTCTATATTGTTAGGTCGACCTTGGCAATATAATAAGGATTCTATGCATCATGGTAGAACCAATCAATATTCTTTTATGCATAAAGAGAAGAAAATTTTGTTACATCCGATGTCTCCTGAGGCTATTTTAAAGGATAAGATTGCTAGAGCTAGTAAGGAGAAAAATCAGGAGAATATTAAAAGTGAAAATCAGATTGTGGCAAAGGGGCTTGAGCAACATAAAAAGAAAGAATTCAACTCAGTTCGTGAGAAGGACAATGAGATTAAACTAAAAGGTGCTTGTTTTCTTGCTACCAAATCTAATATGAATGAACTGGATGCTAGTAGTTCTCCTTGCTATGCATTGGTTTGCAAAGAAGCTTTTGTTTTCGTTTGAGGATATGCCGTCTTCTTTGCATCCTGCCATCACTGACCTTTTGAAAAAGTACACTAACATTTTTCCAAAGGACATTACACCGGGTTTGCCACCAATTCGAGGAATTGAGCACCAAATTGACCTCATTCCTGAGGCATCTTTGCCCAGCCGAGCACCGTACAGAACTAATCCGGAAGAAACTACGGAGATACAATGCCAAGTTTAAGAACTGTTTGATACAATGTGCGTGAGTCGCTTAATCCTTGTGATGTTCCGGTCATTTTAGTACCTAAGAAAGATAGATCTTGATGCATGTGTGTAGATTGTAGAGCAATCAATAACATCGCCATTAGGTATCGTCATCCTATTCCTAGGTTAGACGATATGCTTGATGAGTTAAGTGGGTCTACAGTGTTCTTTAAAGTGGATTTGCATAGTGGGTACCACCAAATTCGCATGAAATTAGGAGATGAACGAAAAACAACCTTTAAAACTAAATTCGATTTATATGAGTGGTTAGTAATGCCTTTTGGCTTAACTAATGCACCCAGCACTTTCATGAGGGTAATGAATGAAGTTTTACGAGCTTTCATTGGCAAATTTGTGGTAGTATATTTTGATGACATTTTGATATATATATATATATATATATAGCAAATCTTTAGAGAAACATCTTTAGTAACCTTGAGAAGTCTACCTTTTGCATGGATCGAGTTGCTTTTCTTCGATATGTTGTTACTCTACAGGGAATTGAAGTGGATCAAGCCAAGGTTGACACAATACAGAGTTGGCCGACTTCTCCTAACACGGTCACATAGGTGCGAAGTTTTCTAGGACTTGCTGGATTCTACCGTCGCTTCGTGAAGGATTTCAGCACCATCGCTGCACCTTTGGACGAGCTCATCAAAAAGGGTGTGCCATTTGTTTGGGTCGATGCACAGGAGAACGCCTTCGATACATTGAAAGATAAGTTAACACATGCACCCCTACTCTAAATTCCAGATTTTTCTAAGACTTTTGAACTATAATGTGATGCTAGTGGAATTGGTTTTGGTGGCATACTGTTACAAGGAGGAAAACCTGTTGCATAGTTCAGCGAGAAGTTGAGTGGGCCTTGTTTGAACTATTCTACTTATGATAAGGAATTATATGCTCTAGTTTGAACTTTGGAAATATGGCAATACTATTTATGGCCAAAAGAATTTGTCATGCATTCTGATCATGAATCATTAAAGCATATTCGATGTCAAGCTAAATTAAATTGTAGATATGCAAAGTGTGTTGAATTCATTAAATCTTTTCCTTACGTCATAAAACACAAAAAGGGAAAGGATAATGTTATTGTTGATGCTTTGTCTAGAAGATATACTATGCTTTCACTACTTGATTTCAAAATTTTTGGATTGGGGACGATTAAACAGCAATATGTGCATAATGCTGAATTTGAAGATGTGCTGCTAAATTGTAAAGAGGAAAAAACATGGAACAAATTTGTCCTCACAGATGGGTTTGTGTTTAAAGCTAACAAACTATACATTCCAGCTAGCTTCGTGCGATTGTTGTTGTTATAGGAAGTGCATGGAGACGGGTTGATGGGACACTTTGGCGTGAAGAAGACGGAGGACATACTTGCTGGATATTTCTTTTGACCAAAGATGAGAAGAGACGTGGAACGATATGTTCCTCGCTGCACTATATGTCAAAAAGTTAAGTCACGACTTAATCCTCATGGTTTGTATACACCTCTACCTATTCCTAGTATGTCTTGGGAAGACATTTCTATGGACTTTGTTTTAGGACTGTTTAGGACAAAGAAGGGGAGGGATAGCATTTTTGTTGTTGTGGATAGATTTTCGAAGATGGCACACTTCATACCTTGTCATAAAAGTGAAGGTGCTACAAATATTACTGATTTGTTCTTTCGTGAAATTGTTCGCTTGCATGGTGTGCCAAACACAATAGTTTCAGATTGTGACACTAAATTTCTTTGCCACTTTTGGAGAACTCTATGGGCTATTGGGGATTAAGCTTTTATTCTCTACCACTTGTCACCCCCAAACTGATGGGTAAATTGAAGTTGTTAATAGAACTTTATCTACCATGCTTAGGGCTATTTTGAAAAAGAACATAAAGATGTGGGAAGAATACTTGCCTCATATTGAATTTGCTTATAATCGCTCGTTGCATTCTACCACTAAGATGTGCCCTTTTAAGATTGTTTATGGTTTTGTGCCTCGTGTTCCTATTGATCTGTTATAATCTCTTCCATCTTCGGAAAGGAAAATTTTTCATACTACACAACGTGCTGATTTGATATTGAAAATGCATGAGACAACTAAAGAAAACATAGAGCACATGAATACTAGATAAAAAAAATTCATGGTAGTAAAGGGAGGAAGCATTTAACTTTTGAACCTGATGATCTTGTTAGGCTGAATTTGCGAAAAGATCGTTTCCCGAGTTAAGAAAGTCAAAATTGATGCCAAGAGTTGATGGTTCTTTCAAAGTAATAGAAAAGATTAATAATAATGCTTATAAAATTGAGCTGACCGTAGATTTTGGGGTTAGTCCTACCTTTAACATTGTAGATTTGAAACCATATTTGGGAGAAGAAGATGGGCTTGAGTCGAGGATGACTCAAATGCAAGAAGGGGAGGATGATGAGGACATCCCTTCACTTGATACATCAGCGCCTACTATATTACAGGGACCAATTACTCGGGCTCGAGCACGTCAATTAAATTATCAGGTGAATGCGTTCCTAAGTACTCATATAAATGATGCACAGAATGGGATGCTACTTGATTTTATTATCCTCAGGAACCAGTGAGATGAGTCACAAAGGATCAAGCATCACTCAAGTCATGAGCATGAGTTCGACTCCAATTGGGCCATCCTGACAGTGCCGACTTCAAACTGATGCAACTTTTGATCTAGAAAGTTGTTTGGGCCCATGATTACTTGCTAAAAAGGATTTTTTGTCCTTTTTCCAATGGATTCGACTTTACCTCCAAATTCCATCTCAGTCGACGGAAATCTGCAAAACAATTGGTGTTACTTTTCCGGTCCGAGTCAAAGTGGGCCTTGTAATTCGAGTCGCATTTAGCCCACCTAATTGGTGGCTGACCTCCTCCTCCTCCTATCTTATAAATAGCTAGCCGCCACCTCTTTTAGGGTTTTTGTTAGATTGAAGTTAATCTCTGCTACTTTACCTTATAAGAGCATCCACACCAGCTTCTCTAAATTTTCTTCTCCAAAGCACTATTAGCGTCCCCTCTATCCACCTCTCTAAAATTTCTTCATATTTTACACTATACTCTAAAAGATTCCTTCCCTCCATCAGCTACTCTATCTTTAAAAAATCAGAGCTATAGTGTTATAGAGGGCCACCTACGAATGCTCTAATCGCACGTGTCGGCTAGATCGCTTGTATTACTCATCTTCAGAACCCCACCAATTTGTGTCTTTTAGAGTTGGATCTTATATTTTCGCAATTTCAGTTGCTTGATCATCTTGTTCTTGCTAGTATTTCAATTGCACGCTGAAACAAAGACCTTTGTGGTCAGGTTGATCATGCTCCGACGAGATCAATTAATAACCCTTTGGAGCTGTATCGGTCGCTAAGACGCAACGTCCTGGACGGTTGTAGTCGGGCCGTCAACGTCGACTTTAGCCACATCGAAGTTCACCCTTCTCATCGAAAGATCGGGACCACAGGTGTTATCACTACATATATTATACTACAGATGTTGACTAGATAAGTATAAAAATTTTCTAAACGATGTTAGCTGTTGGATGGAGAAAAATTGATGGCTGATGTTAAGTTTAATATATATAGGAAAGCAGTTTAAGGCTCCATGGAGCCTAGGCTCGATGATCGAATACCCTATGTTGTGTTTTGAGATTTGTGTTGTTTGACGTGTATATCTTTACATACCTACTAAATAAAATATTTGAGATGTCAAACTCTGAAAAAATTAAATTCATCTTCAGTTTGAACTATATTTATCTTAGATTTAAAAGTAATTTAAACTAGAGTTAAATTTATTTTTTTTTGGAGTTTGATGTCTCAAATATTTTTTAGTGAGTATATAAATATACAAATACTAAACATCACAAATCTCAAAACGCATCAGTGGTAATGGATCATGGAGTCTAGGCTCCATGGAGACTTATATATATATATATATATATATATATATATATATATATATATATATATATATATTTATATATATTTGCTAGTGTGCTATAGATAGCACGGATCTCTCCATGCTATCCACCGAGTTTGCAAATTCTGAGACTGAAATAGACAATCCGAACCGTCCATCTTGTTCATATCAATGAAATCTCGCTACACACCAAATTTCAAATTTTTTTGAATTTTTTTAGTATTTGTTTCATATTTTTGAAAACTGGACTTATTGGAGGGTCCACAGCTAATTAGATAAGTGATTTTCAAAAATACGAAATAAATAGTAAAAAATTCAAAAAATTTGAAATTTGGTGTGTAGTGAGATTTCATCGAGATGAACAAGATGGACTGTTTGGATCGTCTATTTTGATCTCAGAATTTCCAAAACCCGTGGATAGCACGGATCTCTCCGTGCTATCCATAGCACACTAGCTATTCTCTCTCTCTCTCTCTCTCTATATATATATATATATATAATGTTTCCGCTTGTTCATTGTATATACGGCCGGGCAGCATCCAATTCATCAGCACCTGTGCGACAACAGCTCTCATCTGAGATATTCCAAACCACCAATTAAATGATACTTGTTTTGTCACTGACTGAAACATGCATGTGCTGATATGCTTCATTTGTTTTCCGTATTTTGTGTGTCTATGTATATATGCTCTCTTCTAATTTCATACCGATGTGCATGTGTATTTTCATGACACATTGTATATCATTATTTTCATGACCGATTTACACTAATTATAACAGCCCAAACAGCATAGGAGACGAAGGGAGGAAGATACAAACACACTCACCGACGAACGCAGGGAGGAACGGTAGCTAGGTTAATTAATTTGGCATAACGTGCACATATCTTATGTAAACTTGTCATAATTATGCCATGCATATCTGAAATGCTCGATCGAGTGCATGATCACAAGAGAAAGTGATCGTATTACGTACGTGCACATATATAGGATAGGGAACAGATGATCCGAGAGTTGGTTTCAAATATATACATACATACTCATCAACTATATACTCACTTAGTAGATTGCACACTAGACGCATGTACAACAGAGTGACTTTTGCAGCATATTGCCAGTCTTTCTCCATCAGCTTAATTAAGCTTATGCAGTATCAGGGCCAAGAGGTCTTGGTTCAAGACCTGGCTAACACAACATTAAAAATAATAAAAGCAGCCCATTTCGACTCCGCGTCAAAATACAATATTTAAAGTAATAAAAATGACCAATTTTGAACCCGCATCTAATCTCTTGAAAAAAAGGCCCATTTTAAGTCTACGTCTAAGGTCTAGGAGAGCCTAGATCGACATGAAGATAAGTGTTGAAACATATAAAAGCTAACACAAAATTAAAAATAATAAAAAGCAAACAATTTTAAGCCCACGTCTAGTCCTTGAAAGAGCGTTGAAGTATATCAAGGTCGTAGATAAGTCAACCATCTATGAGCTTTGCAACATCCCAGCCTTTAATTAGACAAATCAACCATCTATATATAAGCTTTGCCACATAATGTAGTGGGGAGAGAGCAAGAATAGAACTTTGGGTAGCCAACATTACATGATATGGAATGATATGGTGGGACAGTAGATAGCAAGAATAGAGATTTGGATCGTCTTTCGAATAAAAATATTACATATAAAAGATGAACCAATAATCTATAACAATATGTGTTTGTCTTTACTGCCATCTATAGATAGCACGAAACATATCACAAATATTATCCGTGTACACTCTCTATACGTACACCGATACACCATTGAACATGCATAGTGAAGAGGGTACGGGGGTGACCATCCGCTTACAGGCTTTTGGAGCATTGCTATGGGCGCGGTACTATTAAATAGGTAGCTTGTACATGTAATTCTTTCAAATAAGTTCTCCCCTATCTACCATGATGTAAATGTTCTCCATCCAAACAAAAAATAACTAGTGAAATAAAGACTGAAATCAGAGTTGAGCTAGGCAGCAACATTGCACATTAATTGGCGAGGTTTATCGCAAATGGACGCAACCGATGGAAAACAAAAGGTGATAGAAGAAGGAAGAAAGCGAGGGAGGAGAGAGAGGGAGAAAGAAGAGGCCAAGCCAACCACAGATGGAGGCAAAGGTTGCCCTACTGCTCCCTCCCCCATCTCTCTCTCTCTCTATCATAAGTGCCACCATGTCCCTGTCCCCTTGTCGTTTTCTTCTCTCCACTCTCCTTGTACCTCTCTCCCCGCCCCCCTAGCTGCGCGATCTCTCTCTCTCGTGAGCAGGAGGAGGACGGCGAGGAGCTAGATCAGGAGACGACGATGGAGCTAGCAGAGCAGAGGTAGTAGCTAGCTCGGAAAGGCAGAGGCAGCAGGCAGGCAGCCGTCCTTCCTTGGCGATCGATGGACGGGATGTCATTGGCATTGGCATTGGCATGTAGGAGTCTCTCGATTTCGATGGTCTGACACGCTGTGGTGCAATAAGCTGCCCACAGTTGGTGTGAACAGTGGCGGGAGCTGTAGCCGGTGGCCAAATAAATACAGGTCGCTTGGCCTCTCTCTCATCACCATAGCACATCGCCTGTGACGACTGAAAAGACACACACGCACTCACTAGTATCTAAAAACATCCCATCCATATCGATCCATCCCTGCTTATGCTACCTCATGTGACTGTGCTTGTGCCTCTCTCTGAGAGAGAGAGAGAGAGAGAGAGAGCGAGCACTAGCTAGCCACTGTGAGCGTGTGTACTGCTCCTGCAGGCCGGCTGCCTAGGGGTGGTAGTAGAAACTAGAAAGAGTGAGCTCGCCACTATGGATATGGAGGAGGCCAACGCCGCCACTGCACAAGGCGACCTCGCCGACGTCGTGGCCCGTGCTAATGCAATGGCCGCTGTAGCGTCCACCCACCGTCACAGCCACCAGCCACCACCACCTCCTCCTCCTCCCGCCACCGCGGCAGCGGTCACTCACATGTCGGCTCCTCAGTACTACTATCCTAGCCAGATCATGAGCCCTTACGACGAGGAGCGACGGCCGATGGGCATCGTCCGCGGCGACGCGGCCATGTTCGAGGCGCCGTCGACGGTCGATCCATACCTGTCGTCGTCGGCCATGGCGCCGCGCGCCGGCTACGGGATGCCGCAGCACCACCACCAGCAGCTGGCGGCCCAGATCTCCCAGCACGCCTGCTGCGGCCACGACGCGCTGATGGGCGGCTTCAGTGCTGCCGATGACGGCGACGACGCCATGAGGATCTCGCCGGTGACGCCAGCTGCTCATCATCAAATGATCAAGAGGTTACCAGCACAAACCATACATATACTTTGCTTGCTGCAACTTATTTCTTCGTGCTGTTCTCTGTTCATCTATCTATCGATCCTTTTCTAAGAGATCCAAGAGACTTGTTTTCACATCCGTTTGCTTTACTTGGCATGCAATTCCCCTCTCTGTGCTCCTGCCTTTACTAATTTCTGGCTTTCTATACCATTAGTTCATGTGTACTCAACTACACACCTGTTTTCATTGACTCATTTCAGCATTCCTTTTCAGTATATGTACTGATCAGGGGCTTCATTCACAACCAGCTGGACAGGAGATTTAAGTCATCCTGAGTGTCAAGTTAGCTGAGTTAAATAGACATATGACTCTTGGCATATTTGCTGCATGCATATCTATGTATATATATCGTGCAATATGTTAATGCCAAATCAGTGTTTATCTATGTAGTATAATCTTTAATTAGTTAGGTATATTCCTGACTGATCAATTAATGTTTAATTAAGTTGCGTTGCATATATATATATGTATGTATGAAGTACAGAAAGAACGAGGTGAAGAAAGTGGTGTGTATCCCGGCGCCGCCGGCGACGAGCGGCCGAGCAGGTGGAGGAGAAGTGATTCCGTCTGATCTATGGGCCTGGAGGAAATACGGCCAGAAACCCATCAAGGGCTCTCCTTATCCGAGGTATCTATCTACCTATTTACATGCGTCTTTTACAAATTAGCAATTATCTGTGAAAACTAATCGATGGTCCAATATTTCAATTGTTCATCGACATCATCAGATCTCTTTCTTTGGCACTGTGCTTACATTCCTGCTGGTTCTTTCTTAATTTCAAAAGAAGCGTACTGTAGACTTTTCTTGCACAGAGATATATATATATAATATTATATGTTGTGCATCAAATGTGTGGATATTATTGATATTTATTGCTCATATCTGCAGGTAGAGTATCTGAAAGGTCAACAAAATTTATGGCCATCTTATATAAGAGACAGCCACCACCATGCATGCATATTCCTTGAACAGACCATGCATTTTAATTAGTTCAGCAGTAGTAGCATTTTTAAAATATATATGGCCTCGAAACAAAATTCACATTCCCCAACTTTCAATTGAAACATCAAATTTTTGTTTGTAGCTAGCTAGACCACAATTGTATACTCCCTCCGGTTCCATAATACTTGTCGTTTTAGCTTTGTCCTAAGTCAAAGTTTTCAAACTTTATCCATGAAAATATTTTGAACTATTTGGATTGGCCATATGAAAATCATACCTTTAGATTCGTCTTGAAAAGCACTTTCATAATATTGTAATTTTACAAATTCTATATATAAATTGCAATGGAAATTAATAGTCAAAGGTACATTTCGAAGACCGTGTCAATGTCCAAAACGACAAGTATTTTGAAACCGGAGAGAGTAATTACTAGATTGCATTGTATATAGATTAATTCCTAAACTTGCACAAAATCTGCACCAACCTCTTAAATGGCAAAATTAGTACGGCACTTTTTAATTTTCCATCATTAGTAAAAAGGTATAATCAATGGTTCACCAGCTAATGATCATTAGCTTATTTATGTGGGTGATGAATTCTCCACGTACGATAAATGGTATGGATATGTCGAAGCCAACCTTAGCTGGGAAGATGGCCTAATGGCAGCATGCATATATACCCCAAAAAACCCCTCATAAATGGAATCATATAGTCACAGACATGATCGATTGGGTGAGAGGAGATGTTGTTAAGAGGCACTCTAGAAGGTAAAATTTAGCCTTCAAGATGTTTAAAAGAGTGTAAAATTTGAAACTTGAGGAAATAATTATGCACATGCCTAAAATTCATCATGGGCTTGGTATCAATGGCAACTAGGCGACATACATAAATGGCCGGCCTTCGATGGTGGAATTTGCAATGTATCCATGCTATAAAAATCGATCCATCGAACTGGACTTGACTAATGAGCAATATATAAAAAGTTAAAAGGTCTTGCTAAAATGGATGCAAGTTTGTGGGGATTAATAATTTGGTGCAAGTTTATGATCCCTATTGCATTTTACTCGTGACAATTCAGTAGTTGATTGAGATGGAGAAAAAAACTTAAAATTTGCAAATTCTAATGAGAGAATTAATTATGCATGGGTCTATTTAATTTCTATATATCTGCCTCTATTTGGATTATTTGGTTTCCAGTTAGGTAGTGAAATCTTGTGAAAGGAAAATATAGATCATGCCATTAATTTGTACTGATGGCGAAGTATGTAAATCCTTTGGAAGCAAATACTAAATTCTCTATTGATTTGGAATTATTTCACTAGAGCCCTATTTTTTTAGGCACTCTACGGCCCTATTTAGTGCACAATAATTTTGTTGCTTTGAAAAATGCCTACAAAACTCATGTGGTTCTGTACAAACGAAGGCCTAAAAGTAGTAGAAAATTGTGCTATATATGCCTCAATCATTAACAATAGCACTTGTTTAGTTTAATATAAGTTGATAGAAAATATAATTCAAAACCAAGGCTATTTATATACTCCCACCAGTTTGTAAAAACATGAAGTTTTGGGCATTGACATGGTATTCGAAATACAGGTTCGACCATTAATTACTATTGCAATTTATATATATAATCTACAAAGACTATGATATTATGAAAGTGTTTTTAGACTTGAATCTATTTGTATGATATCCATGCATGTGTACAATCTAGATAGTTGAAAAGATATTCATCGATAAAGTTTCAAAACTTCGATTTACACATATCTCAAACGTCATGTTTTTAGAACTGGAGGGACTATATAGCAAGGAGCATTCACTACACCAAAATAGGTTATATTTACATGCATATCTGTGCTGGTTCAATAATTGGCACAGATAAGGTTATTAGTGACGGTTCCTAGGTGGACGCGTGGCAAAATCTTATATGTGTCGGTTCCAATTACTAACCGGCATTGATATGTAGATTATATGTTCCGGGTTGTAATATGAACCAACACATATGTAAATTGCTGGTTCGTATTACGACCCAGCACATCTAATGTTCTGTCTCCCAATTCATGGTCATATGTGCCGGTTGGTTACTAGAATCGTCACATATCACGTTTCGTTTCCTGAGACATTTCATGGAAAAAATATTCCCCGTATTGTCTCTCTTGATCTCCGTTTGATCAGATCTTCTCCCTATCTCCAAAACATCCGATCCATCCGCCATTCAATCGCTAGCTAGTCCCACCAAAATGTTGTCTTTGGCCTAGTCTCCTTCGCTGGCTCTATCGCCGTCTCCACCGGCCTTGCTATGGTCGTCATGGCTGCTGTACGTACCCTATCCATCCCGATCGCTCTCTTTGCCATGGTCACCGCCTCTACCCAAGTTGCTGTTGATGCCTTCATCTCTGCCATCGTCTCAACAAGGCGAGGAGGCCTCCAAGTCAAGGGAGGAGCCTGCTCGCGAGGACCCGTAGGAGCATCCAGTACGTGAGGAGGAGTCGACTGGCGAGGAGGAGGCGGCAACAAGGAGAAGGAGCAGTCGACCGGCGAGGCGAAAGAGGGGACGATGGCCAAGTGGCGGTGCCAACGCGCCCTATTGCTACCAGCATCAAAAGCTTCGGTGTGCGACCCTGCCGCCAACAAGGAGCCCGCCGACGATGACTCGTCAAATGAGGAGCACGAATGGATCCAAAGCTAGGTTCGACAATGATGACACCTCCGACGACGGTGATGGGGAGAATTCTGCTCCGTGCTCCTCCAATTCTAGCAATTCCTCCTACGCTAGCGACAACAGTGAGGACAAGGACGAGGAAGAGTAGATGTAGTGTGTATAGGGTATGTACACTACTACAAAATACCACATCAGTGCCGGTTCGGAACTGGCATTAGTACCGGTTTTTGAACCGGCACTGCGTAAGCGGTAGTGATAACCTGGTTATCACTGCCGGTTTTGGAACCGACAATGATAGCCTTATCACTGCTGGTTCTTGAGTAAAAACCGGCAGTGATAGTCCCTGCCAAACTGTATAAAAAAATAGAAAAAATATTTTTTTTATGTCCAGAATCTAGACACTAATCATCTACCACCTACTATAGGTTATTAGGCCACATTTCGCGCAAAATACAAATGTTGTGTTACCCAGGACTCGAACCTGCAACCTCCCCACTCTACCCTCACCCTTCTAACCATCCCACCCACTCTCGCGTTCTTACTTATATAGGATATGCATACCTTTTAACCTTTACTTATCAGTGCCGGTTTTTGACAAGAACCGGCACTGATAATGAGTTATCACTGCCGGTTCTAGCCAAAAACCGGCAGTGATAAGTTTTTTCACTGCCAGTTTGAAAATTGGGGGCGGGAACTCATTATCGATGCGGTTCTTGACAAAACCGGCAATGATAAGTTTTTTCACTGCCAGTTTGAAAATTGGGGGTGGGAACTCATTATCAGTGCCGGTTCTTGACAAGAACCGGCAGTGATAAGTTCTTTCACTACCGGTTGAAAATTGGAGGCAAGAGGCCTAAAGAACCGGCACTGATAATGACTTATCACTGCCGGTTCTTTTCTCAAACCGGCAGTGATATTTCACTGTCGGTTTTGAGCAACGAACCGACAATGATAAGTATTATCACTGCCGGTTCTCAAGCGCACAAGCCTCTGAGGCTTACGAACCGGCAGTGATAAATTATCACTGCCGGTTTTGGTCTAACCGGCAGTGATTGGGGGCACGGATGACCATTTTTGTAGTAGTGGTAGTAGCTAACTTAGTGCATCGGCGCCTCTAGGCTAGCAAATGAAAAGATATATTTTAAAAATATCTGTCTTGATTATTACTATAAATCGGCACAGATGACTGGGCACATCAGTTATTCTGTGCTGGCACTAATGACTGGTTTAGCACTAACACAAATTAGCATTTCTATAGTAGTGATTGAACCATGCTTGTTTGATCTAGTTCAAATCTACCAAGTTCACGAGCAATATAAATTTATGTCAAGGCCAAGTATCTATGTTATTATTCAGTTTAGTTTTATAAATCAATGATCATAAAAAAAGTAGAGTCTATATATATCCAAGCAATTAGCTTGTTAATTTGCATGCATATTTGTGATAAGTTATAGAGTGGTTAAATGTAAATTTAAATGTGCAAGACCATTTCGTAATTAACTGTTTTTTCATTACTATTAGTAGTTTATATGTATCTGCATTGTACAGAAAAGTAACTCTCCTTTAAAACGTAACAAAAAAATTAAGCATGCACGATTGCTTTGAATCTAATTAAGACAGCCGGAAATTTAAGACGATTTTGAGTACTACAAGCAAACACTAAGATAGCCACACAGATTGAAATCAATTAAGGTAGGGTACGTATGATGCAACGAATAATTAAGCATGATCACTTTCAAAGTTTGTATTAAGGAATTATATATGATTTGCAGTGTCGCAATTAAGAGGGACCGCCAGGCCTTCATCTGTCATGCACATTAATTTTAATCCCAAGGCATGAATGCATGCTTCTTTACACACCATGCAAAAGGAACTAAGGAGGTCATTTGACATCATCACTGTGCCACATTAAGATTTTGATCGGCCGATGCAGCAATCAGCTAGCATATATAGGCCTGCGACAGACTGTGCCACTCTGATTGCATGCACGCACTGCACTCACAGTACTCGCTCAGACTGTGAGCCGATTAGCGCATGAGTAAAACCTGCAAATTAATTAATATATGTATGGAATACATTAGAGCCCTTCTGGTACAATCTCACTTACTATCTATTAATTTGACCATCGATCAGTCGTTGTTTCACAAATCACAACCCAATCCTTCGATCCCGTCTTTCTCTGCTTCTCGGCATGGATTAATTAGTGTAAATTATACTAATTAATAAGTATGCCTGCAATTTAATGGCCATTAATCGTTGGTAATTTGGTGCGCACATACAGGGGTTACTACAGATGCAGCAGCTCCAAGGGATGCATGGCGAGGAAGCAAGTGGAGCGCAGCCGCAGCGACCCCAACATGCTGGTGGTCACCTACACGGCGGAGCACAACCACCCATGGCCGATGCAGCGCAACGTTCTCGCCGGCTACGCGCGGGCTCACAGTACTACTGCTACTCACGCATCCACCAAGAACAAGCAGCACAAGATCACCAGCAGGTCGACGGACGTCGTCGCTACGGCAGCAGGCTCGTCATCTTCAGTCAACAATACTCGCAGCTATTCACCAGCTTCCGAGCAGAACGCGATCGAATTCGCCGGCGACCTCGACGGCCTGCCGGCGAACATGATGGCGGCCGCCGCCGGCAGCGGGGAGGGTGGACTGATGTATGATCAGGCCTGCCATGGCATCCATCCTGACGAGGTTTTCGCAGAGCTGGAGGAGTTGGAGCCTGATAATCCCATGAATACTAATGCAAACATATACTCCAAGGGGGTGAGCTACGATCAGTGGCACAACAAGTTCTAAGCTTCTAATTAATATATATTATATCAGCATTAAGGGGCAGGCACCACATAAGCAAGGCTATGACAGCATGCATATATATGCTCGATTAAAAGGATCTTAATTAAAGCGTACGAGGTTTTCTTAATTAATTAATTTGTGTAACAAATTATTCAATATTGTTTGCACCTATGATGCTAATAAAACTAATACGTACTATATATTTACAATATGAGAAGAAACAGAATCTACATGCGTTGATATATGTCTGCATCGATAGATCATTTTGTTTTACATTATTTATTGTTTCAAATGGGTTTTACATTGTCTATGATCGATCAAGTACACATGTATATTCATGATCAGGTGTGAAATGTTTGACTGTTTCTTTAATTTGGGGACTATGTACCACCCTGACTACCTCTTTCACGTCTGAAGCGTGCACTTAATTTCGACCTGTGTTGCATCCTAATTGTTAATTTTCATTGAGGAAAATAGTGAATATATGCTCTCGATCCTCATGCATTTATTCATGATATTATCATTAATTGTTCTAAATATCTCTACTACTTAAAAGTGACTTGTGGTGAGTGATGATGAGTGGTGGTCCATTTTACTGGACCATTTTACCCTTTGTCCTTGTATTAACTACACATATACCCAACCCCACTACCTCCCTCGTCTATTCAAAATTTGAAATCGCCGTTGGTGGAGAGGCAATATTTTGAAATCATTCTCGAAATGGGTATTTACTTCGTTTTGCTCCAATATTTTAAAAATATAAAAATGTAATAAAAACCATGTAAGCCAAGAAAATTGCCTAAAACAAGAAGACAATATTTAATTGCTTAAAAAAACATAATACCTCATAACTAGCGAAATTACTAGGCAGTTGACATTGTATATGATAGATTCAAATATTTTTTTTTACTATTTATGTTTTCATAGCAACGCACGGGCATTCAGCTAGATTATAGAGAGAAGCGAATATTTCTTAAGGCAATGCATGTGTGATAGAAATAGAAGATGGTATATATAATGTGAAAAGGTGGGAACATGCCACCGGTTTCGTGGTTGGGATAGATAGTCCTCAGCGCACCCACCTCAGGTTGAGTCCTCGTAACACTGACCCAGGCGCCTACCAGATCCAACTTATTAAAAAAAAAATATACATACAAAGGAAAATAATGTAGTATCGATTAATGGCAATAAAAATATTATGTGGGTGGGGGAAAACAACATCAATTCAGCATCGGTATTTCAACAATTACCAAATAATAATATAAGGTAATGTGCTCCTATAATCTTATCATGTACCGATTCATAAATTATTAATTACTCTACGCATGTACTATGTATATCTCCGTTCACTGTAAAATACTAGGGATTAATTGCCACATTAATCAGAGAAAAAGAAGAAACAAAATCTACAAATACATGCATACATACATGCGTCAACCCAAGTTATAATGGCTTAACAATGGCGCCAGAGGCGTATATACCCAAGTTGTAATTGTTTAGCTTACAAGAAAAGGTCTATGTCAAGTACAATAAGTCAATCTCTAAAATTCAAAATAAATAATAATAGAAAATAGCATGAATTGAATTTTTTAATGAACCTACAAGCTAAGCTAAAATCCGGAATAAAATTCAACTAAAGTTAGCTATTGGATTTGTAAAATAAAATTAAAAAACAAGAAATTTGATATCGCATGAAAACGCGGCCAGGTCCCGCGCGCGCTTGTCGGAATTAATAAACGTAGGGCGGGATTGAAGTTATTTAGGCGATGGAAAACAATAAGGTAATCCATAATTAAGCTGCGCCAGCGATGCATGGGATCAGTTTTACTGTGGTGGCTGCTGCAGCAAGAGAATGGTGAGGTAGCGAGAACCAAGACAAGAATCTAGCACAGTGAAGTGGCATGGCATGCAGATCTGATCTGTGGCAGCTTGCGATACACATGAGACAAGTACACGTATATATATGCAAATGCAACCTATATATCTATCTCTCTCCTCCTCGATCTCGCCCGGCCGGCTGGGATCGATTGGCGATGGATCCATGGATGTGATGTGACAAGTGAGTGAATTGAAGGACTTAATTTACCAAGGCATGCATGCATGTACGTACAGGCAGCGGCATCTGCTTCTGCATCTGCATGCATGTAGTAGTACTACGTTCACTGTTGAAACGAAAGGTTTTTCCAAATGTCTCTTCAATGGCTAGCTACCTTTTACAGGTTACAGTGTTCACCCTGCATGCCCAGTTGCTGACCGACAACTACTCTGACCTACATACAGATACATACATGCATCGCCTCAACTATCTAGCTATCACTCTGGTCTCTGGATCACCAGGTCCAGCGACCAAGCACCAAAAGCTATCTAGCAACTACATTGCTGCCTCCCTGTGAAGAGAAAATCGGTCGCAATCTTACCCTATTCAGAATGACCACATCCTGCGGCAGCACAAACCGTGAGCGCAACATACAAACATATAATTAACACCTAAGTACGTGCATGTCATGATTAATCTGTATCTCCAAGTTGGAAATTATTTTTTTGACACCAAACCTTGTCCCCTATTCAGTTCTTTTGATATATATATATATGTATATAGTTTAATTTTTCTGTAAACATAAACATAATAGAGCGTGCTGTTGCTGGTGCAAGCAGCGCTAGCTAGCTGTAGGAGCATGTTAATTTGGAGCTGCCGTGCCAACGGTGAGCTGTGCTTGTAATTAATTAATGGTGCTCATGAATTAATACCATTCTCACGGAGGTTGTTTTCTGATCCATAGCATCGCATTCGTCATAATCACAGGCTTATCTTCATCGCTAGTGTTCATTCCTTCTTGATTATTGTAATTCTATGAAATTAACGTACGTACACGATAGCAGAAGCCTAGTGCCCAACTTCATACTTTATCTGGCGCGCTACACTTGGCATAAACGTATAGCTTGTCACAGAATTATATTTACAACCAAGATTTTACTTTTGATATTTGACTATCGATTTTTCCCCGAATAATATTTAGAGATGGATCGCATGAAAAAAAAATATGGATGCATATTTATAGATTTGTCCAGATCAAGAAGTACGTAATTTCATAAAAGCTTAATCTTGTTTAATTCAAGAGTTGTTTAACACCCGTCCGACTTGTTTTAGCCGGGTGATCTAGCTAGTTTGGTCAACGCGCTGTTACCCCATAGGCGGTCATATATATCCCAGTCGTGTTGGAGAGAGCATGTGCACTCAACGAGGATATATATGTATCAAACATATATAGCTTGGAAATACTGTGCCTAATTAACCAGAAAAGGCAGCGGCTTGAAGTGGGCGGCACGTACGTCCGTGCACTGATCGAGGATATCGCATGCATGATAATGATAATGATAGCAGGCCGGGGGTGCTGCTCATGCATGTGTGCTAAGGGAGGTAAGACTATCTCCAACCATTTTTCTTTTATTTTCTTTCCTTCCTCCATTCTCTTTCCTATATTCGTTTTCTTTATTTTTTACCATCTCCAATAGCATCTCTTCGAAGGGAATGATATAAAGAAAGGAGAGAAAATCCTTTTCTGAAGGTAATGGAGAGAGAAATCCCTTCACGAAGCGATCGCTGAAGAGAATCTGTTGGAGTGCTGAAGGGGATGGGAATCCCTTCGTGACGGAAATCAGGGATGGGAAGAAAAAGGATTGAAGATAGTTTAAGAAGGTAGGTAGGTAGCGCCAAAAGATGATATGCATACATACATACATATACAATGGTGGAAAGCTTGGGTTAATTGTGTTTGCATGCATGCGCCTATGGCTTTTGGTCAGAGCAACTGGCAGTGGATCGAGAGTAGTGGGGAGGCTGATCATGAGCGGCCGGCTGCAGCTTCTTGCTATGCGTATGCGTATGCAGATCGAGGCAGAAGCAGCTAGCTGATATAGCTAGATGGAGACAAGGTTGGATGCTCTGCTCTCCGTTCCTTTTGAGGCGAGCGCGCGCCGTTTCATGCACTTCTCGAGTGCCTCGATCAGCCTTGCCGGCCGGCGCAGATCATACAGTACGTACTACCATCCTCCATCTCCATCATGAGTCTCTCTGCATGAGCTGATCGTCGCTCTCTCTCGCCCGCAGATAAAAGGCTCATGGGACACCGGCCGCCAGCACGCAGCAGAGACCACGCTACCTAGCTACTGCATTTAAATTTCCACTGGATGCCAGAAAACCCTTTAATCCATCTGCTGCCCTGCACCTACTTTTCCGTACTGCCCGCGTCCGGATAATCAGATCTTACGGGGGCTGCCCCGTAAAATTCATGGCCCTACCTTACAGCCTTGTTGTTTCTTCCACTCTCACAAAATCTACTGCCATAAACCTTCATTGCTGATTAGTATATAGCAATACAAGAATATTATAATACTACTGCTGCATAATCTAATCAACAATCTTTGTAATCCTAATTAACGTTTACAAAGTAATATATAATTTACCGGAATTACCTATTCTCGGTTGTCCAACGCTGAATGAAAAAAATCAGACGCACATGGCACGCACGCCTTATTATCTCCTGATCCCCCTCCTCTCTTTTGTCTCTGTCTCCTCCCCTCTATCCAACGACCAGCAGAAGATATCATCTTTCCCACGCTCTCTCCTTGATGAGGACATTACGACCTCAGATACATTGATACCACCTCCATCCAGCCTACAAGATCACCAAGCAACCAACTTCAATGGATCTATTACACGATCCCTTGCTCAACAGTTCAATCAAGAGATGAGCTTGTTCCTTGGCTTGTGTAACCATGCTTTGTAGAATAGATTGCTATCTAATGATGTTATTATGCATAGGAATCAAAGCTTCGACCAGCAAGGGCGCTGTCCCTTATCAAGACAAGTTAGAGTTCAATCTAATCCCGAGATGTAGACTAGCTTGGTCAACCAGGAGTCGTCCAACTTCAAACAAGCATAAATGCTGCATACGAAGTCTGTTTGAGACGTATGAGAACATTTCAGAGAATCACACAACACCATTTTTTCAACGGATCCAGCCCTACACCAAGATTCCTGCTTTGTTGGCCATAATCAGCAAAACAAAGTGCTGGAAAGAAAGTTGGTGATGTGCCACCATATTGGGCCATGGCCCATATAACCCTCCACCTCTCCTTTTGTTAGGGTTTTCCTGCTACTGTTCATGGCAGCCACTACCATGTATATGACCAGGCTCCACCCTATTCTAGCTCAAGTTTTGTTCATTTGTTGCTTCTCCTTGAAGAACACTTCTCCTTCCCCTTGTGCTAGTTAGCCAATCAGATCGAGTAACAAAACCTCAACTACTCTACCGCTGTGAGTTTAATCTTATTTGCAATTTCAGATTGCCTTTCACTTGCTCTTGCTTGTTTCTTTGATTGAATATACCTTCATGGTCAGGTCAATCGTGTTTTTGCTGTGGTTGGTAACGAGTAGGATTGGTGGTTTAGTGATCGTCGGCCTTTATCCTTCCGTGGCTGGTAACGGGTTCGTCAAAGTCACCACTCCGCCAAATCAAACTTACCAACTCATCATAAGATCGGGCAGCCCCTTGTGCATATCACTCTCTCTCTCCCCCTCCCCTCCCTCTCTCTCTCTCTATCTCCTCCCCTCTCTAGCGCTCCCTCCCTATCTCTCTATCTCCTCCCCTCATTCTATTGGAAGAAGCTAGATAGGAAGATGCAGTGCAACTTGGCTTGAAACATTGCCATAGTACATGTGAAACATGGTTTTTGCCCTAGTGAAACAATGTTTTGCTATGGTAAACACACTGTATGTGAAACACTTTTTTTGCTTGTGAGTGTTTCATCGGCACTTTTGCTATGTTTTATTAGTACTTCACCCATGTTTCATTAGTATTCTGACCATGTTTCCATAATGTTTCATCAGTACTTTGCTTATGTTTCATCAGAACTTCTTGCATGTTTCGTCAGCATTTTGCCCATATTTCATTGCTTGTTTCTCATATGAAACATCGCTCGTTTGGATTGAAGCATCTTTGAATAACCGTTGAAACATGCTTCATATATAAACGTGTAACGCAAAATGTTTCAGACGTACTTGTGCTTTGTTCCCATCGTTCATTGTTCGTGTTCCAAAAAAGCGTTAGATCTAGTCCGTAGCATAACCCATAATTTAATTAACAACTAGTACATGGATTACAAGTTAATAGTAAATCGATTTCCATTAGTATATTGCAGTGCAAAATTATAGTAACCATAACTGTTCAAAGAAGAGAAGGTTGTTAATTGTAGGATCACAAAGGAAAGGATAAATCTTTGGGTATGATGATGATCATTGATTGAAGTTTTAGGGAACAGGCCCGTTCTAAAAAGACATGCTGGCCCATCTAGCTGATCGCTCAAATTGAAGAGGCATGCCTCATCCTAGTCTGGTCCATTGATCCTTCCTTTCTTATTTGGATCCACCTAAACGAATTAAGCGCAATTCTGATTGCAATAGTTCTCTCTCAGAGCATTAACTTCTAAATTGGAATGATGATGATGGCATTCACCACTGTTATTAATAAAAGTAATTTTATCATCTACTTTACCTTAGGTATGGGGTCTTACATAGAAGAGATGTTGCCTCTAACCAGTCTCCAGCTTGGAGGCAACTCCAAGCATCCTCATAGGGCTCAGAGGCTGCACTACATTGTCTCTAAGTTGGGACCACAACTGACTTCTAAGACTTAGAGGCAGTTTCCGTGGTGGTTAGAGACAGGTACAACATGTAAGATGGAATCCACCACTATGATTAATAAAAATAAAATTTATCATCTATGTACCTTAATTTACATGTGAGGCTTTATATGGAAGAATGCTTAAACTTTTTACATAATCGTTTTCCCTTACCCCTCCCTCGAACTCGTTATTAGCTCATTTTTTTGATTCAGAAATTCAGGAATTCCTAAACGATTTGTGTGTTACCACTCAGTGTGGAGCCAAAAGCCAAAGTTGTTTTGCTTTTGTAGAGGTCTAACGTTTCGCTTTTGCAGAGGTCTTCCCAGGGACCTTAGAGGGGCATAGCTACCTCTAGTAGCATTTCAGAAATATTCACTCCATCACTGCCTTCTTCAAATCAACCTGAGGGTTGACTCTAAGGAGGAGAGAGAGTGCTTAGAGATAGCCTTATAGACGGTATTCTGGATGCTCTAGCAATCATGGTTTGGGCTAATTTGGCTCTGCTAGGTCAGCTTGCGAGTTAAAAGTGTTTAATAGTGATTTCATTATTTTGTCCATGGTTTCATTATTTTGTCTGTATATATTACTAGTTGCTGGCAAAAGCAATGAAAAGAATCTTACTTTTCACCAAGAACATACTTCCTAGCTATTTTTTAGGTAAAAATACATCTACGCGCACCTATGGAAGTCCCCTCCTACCCTGCCCCTCCGTTGTGCATCGAGATCCACTCCCGTCATTAGCATTCACTGCACACGTTTGCAGGAGAACAGGAGGGAATTAGCTGCTACCTCTGTCCGGCGTAGTGACACCGTGTTCCCATCTCGTTCCTTAAATCTCCCTCCTCGTACTCCTTCCTTGCCCTTCCCTATTCTCTAGATCCGACCATGGCTATGCCGCCCCAACCACCTCTGGCCTCGAGCTCCACTGCCCTCCAGCTCCGCCTCCATAGACTACCATCGCGTTGGTCACCACAGGAGAAAGGTTGTCCGATTATCATTTTTCCAATTTTTTCTTCTCTCAAAAATTTCCTTGCTGCCATCCCTTGATTTTCTCCCAAAGATCTAGTTTTGATTTTTCCGTTCTTTGTCGGATACATAGTTTCTCTAAACATTTCCATTCTACCCGGAAGAATTAGGAAGGGAAGAAAGTTTTTCTCTCCCTATCGATCCAATAAGACAAATCGGATTTTTCTTTCCCAGCTTGAATGTTGCAAAATTTTCCCTCTTTCTTCTTCGTCTTCCAAATGATTTAATTCTTCCACTCTAGATCCAAACGCTGCAATCTATTTTCCGATTTTTCCTCCTCCTACCTAAATTTATGGTTTATGATCTGATTAGTTTTTTCAGTTGAAAAAAATGTTTCTTCGTCATATAAATATTTCTGGATAATGAATGGGAAATTAGTGCAGCACTGTGGCTTAGTTTGAAGCGGATGGGAGGACAAAGGGGAGCTGGATCTGGAGCTTAGAGTGAAGCTATCAGAAGAAGCGTTCCCCAACGGACGAAACGACGTCTGTTAAGGAAACCAAAGAGGTGGGTCTCCACCGCGGATCTCGAAATCATGTGGACGGCACGGATAGGACTGGGAATTCCTTAGTAGAGTGCAAACGCCGCGCTCTTCCTACAGCAACAGGGAAAGTAGTTTCTGATGGGCTAGCTCATGTTGCCAGCTACTTGTACGCAATCATATTCTGTTGGGATTGGACGCAAGGCCCACGACCAGCTGGAACCCTGCCATCCTGTTTAACTGATATCTAGTTGGCACTGGTCTCTTGCTCCCTAAGAATTATCCTTGCACTCTTCAGGTGCTGTACCTAGATGATAGGAATAGAGGAAGAGGGAAAAATCGAAATGAAATAAATAAAAAATAAAGCCTGGCATCGACCTTGACCTTTCCCTACTAGAAAAATATCTTACGTGTCATTGCAGAGCAGCATAGCATATGACGGGCCATCACTTAGGGACTTCTTTCTGCAGTCATCTCTGACCAAAGTCCTCGAGGACCTCTAAATATCACTACCCAATCGAACCAATTTGCTTCGTTCTCGGACATACTAAAACTAAAACTACTTGCCTCAATACAGCCAACATCTTCTGCAACTGACCAAAGTCCTCAGAAACAAAATATTACTATGAAGACCTCAAAATATCACTACACAATCGTACCATTTTGCTTGGTTCCCGGATCAACCTAGCTACATAGGAGTAATAAAGAAGAGCAGCATCGATGATCGCATCCCCAAGGATCGACTTGAAGCTGAATACATGTGCTCGCCGTATAGAGCTCGCTCGCCTTCTTCTTCGTCTCCTTATTCCTCAAGTACATGTGGCTAAGGGCGACATAGTGTGATACCGGAGAAGTTGGAGGTGAGGACGACATTGTCGCGTGGCTCGGCGGCCACTTTGTTCTCTGTCGAGGACACCTTCTTCCTGCTGCTGCTGCTGTTGTTCTTCTTCTTCTTCTTTGGCTTGCTGTAGTACTGGCATTAGTCGCTGTCGAATGAGTGGATGATGGAGATAGCAGCGACGGAGGAAGGCGCTCCCCCGAACCTCCTTGCGCTGCTCGCCCTCGGTGTGGAAGGACGGCAGCGCCGGCAGCCACCGCCAGGACCGGCATCCGCATCATCTCATCGCGGTGAGTCAGGAAATGGGAAAGAAGGCGAGCGAGAAAATCAGGAAGAAGGCAAATGGGAGGGAGGACGACGCGGGGGAGGTGGCAGCGTCGGAGGAGGAAGTCGCCCTTGGTGAAGGACGGCAGCGCTGGCAGCCACCGCTAGTGCCAGCATCCACAGCACCTCATCAAGGTGAAATTGGATTTCAAATCAGAAAGAAGCGAGTGGGGAAATCAGGGAAAAAGGCAAACGGGAGGGAGAAAAGAAGCCTCACTGACCGCTGTGGTGACGTCCCATCGCCAGAAACGCCCTAGCTGTGTCCAACGATTTCGGTAGGTAGTTGAATTTTTAAATATTTTTAGTTTTCCAAGCCTATGTGTAGTCTACTGTTGACAGAATTCAGAATTCTTCGCCACTGACGATTCTAGGGGCACCCCTTCTCCAGACCGTATGTTTGGCGAAGCGACATGCAGCATGGGCGAAGGAGTAAGCACAAAGAGAAAAATCTACACTTACCTCTTGAGACACGGAAACTCTAAGAGTGTATATCGATTTCTAGCATTAGAAGTCTTGCACCTCCAAATTATACATGAATCTCCATATTTATAGGGATAAACTTTTATATTAGAGGGACCGAAACATCTATACGGATCACAGAGGTACATATGTCTCTCTTGCTAAATAACTAGGTTGCCTCTATGCAACAACTAAACCAGGGCTAGGAATGTTTGGACCTTCTTGCTTCACCTTGGGCCTTGTCAGAGCTCCCTATGTTCGCCTTGAGCTCGTCGTTTCATTTGTCCTTCTCTGAGTCTGAGCACAACACCCCGTGTCCTACCTCGCCGGAGCTCTATCCATCCCCAAGCACCATCCAAACTCCCGATGCCTCCCACTAGTTGCTTCCCGCGAGTGGTGCCAAGGCATGGGCTTGTTCCCGATGCCTCCCACTAGTTGCTTCCCGCGAGTGGTGCCAAGGCATGGGCTTGTTCCCGATGTTTCCTGGATATTGTAACATCCCATTTTTGGGTGTTTGTAAATTTCTTGAAAATTTTAAAATCATTAATAAAGCTAATGATATTTTGGAAAGATTTTGTCTACAATATACTATTTTGGACTCCAATAAACTAATAAGATGTATTTTATATATATGTGAGTTTGAATATTATCTTTGGTATACCTATATTTTCAAATCTTGATAAATAGGATCACCCAAACTCTGATTTTCAACATGTTACTTGGATTGTATTTATAGTTTGAATATATTTATTAAAATTGAATGGAAAAATGGTATTTTCATATCATGAATAGTATTTTCATGATGGTGAATAGTATCTCAATATTAGGAATAATACTTTAAGCTCTAGCATCAAACTCTTCTCCCCTGTTTCCCTGCCCTTGATTTGATAAGCAACCCTTTCTTTCCATAGTTTGAATTCAAAATTTGAATTTGAATTTTCTCTATAAAATGACCATTCTGTCCCTGGGCCCAAAATCCCCTATTTCCCTTTCTCTTTTCTGTTAAAGGATCATTTTCGCTGGGCTTCACCACTTGGGCCTAGCCCATCCTCCCCACTTCCCATCTTTGGCCCAGCACGGCCCGCCCGAACTCCTCTCTCCCGGCCTGCTTCGCCCCAGCCGAAGCCCCCTCCTCCCCTGCCTCCCTCGTTGGCCGGCTCTGCTTCGCGCTGCCCCTGCCCGTGCTTGGCTTCCGCCACTGATCGGCCGCCCCCACCACCGTCCGGCCGTCCCGCTATTGGCCGCCGACCTCCTCCTGGCGCCATATCACGCCCCGGTCGCTCGACTTCCTCCACAGAACCCCAGCCGCCCGCCCCGCCATTAGGCGAAGCTCGGTGAGAGCCAGACTGACGCAGACGCGCGCCTGATCGTCGACGTCGCGCAGATTAACGCCTCCCCTGTCCTCCCTTGCCCTCCCGCGCCTATAAAGCCACGCCCGAGCCCCCCCTTCACCCTCGTTTCCCCGTTTCGCTCGGGCACAACGGCCGCCACCGCCGCGAGCCCGGTTCGGTGAGCCCCGACCTCGGACCTTCGCCTCCAACTACTCCCTCTCATCCCCTCTAGCTCCCCTCCGACCTAATTGGTTTTTCATCGACTATAGCTCGCGGGAGAACGCCTCTACTGCCGCCAGCCGCCACCACCCCCTTCGCGATTGCCGCGAAGACTTTCTCCGCCCTCCCCTTCGGACCGAAGCACCTCTGACCACCTCCTTCCTCCTCCCGGAAGGAATTGGCGCAAGGACCCCCGGAGCGCCCCCGCGCCTTCTCCCCTGTTTCGGCCTCCACGGCTTCACCGTCACCGGCCACCTCCGGCATTCCCCGGCCACCTCCGACTCCAAGGTAACCTTCCTAGTGGCCCCTTATAGCCCTAGGGTAGCTTGTCCGTGCTTCAAACCCCCTAGTTCGCCGGCGCCGTTGCTCACCGCAGCTCCCCGCCGCCCCTGCTCGCGGCGCCGCCGTCTCGGTTCACCGCCGTCGAAACCACACGAGGACGTCCTAGCTCTTCTCCCCGCGCACCCATAGGAACAAACTGCCAAGATTTTCATGCTCCGTAGCCCCGCTTAGAGCTCGCCGAAGCCTCGCCGGAGCTCCGCCCGTGAGACAGCCGCGCCGACGTCACGCTGGCATCATCATTCAGCACACAGTGCACCGTCTCGCCGACAAGTGGGACCCACGGGATTTAAATATCTCCCGCGGCACCGCGTACTGAGGCCGACATGTGGGCCCTTCGGCCCTACCTGTCATAGTTAAGGAAAGCGCCTTCTTGAAGTGCGCCAAGACTATTCTCCAAGACGGGCCGACCAGCGCTTGGGCGCCACGGCCGAAGCGCTGTTTTGGGCCACGCCATAGCCGGCCTGATACTGTTCATAGCTTTTCCCAGTAGTTTTCCCACTTGTTTTAATACCAGAAAATGGTTTTAGATTATTAATAATAGTTAGTGACTTTGTAAAATCCTGGAAAAATTAGTTAAAATACTAGAATGCTTTTGGGACCTAGGAAAAATATTACTTTGCATATTAAAATAATATAATTCTCTGTAAAGTATTAATAGCCCTTTTCTAGCTATTTCCTTTAAGCAGAAAATCCAGAAATAGGCTTTTCCTTTATTAAAAATACTAGATGACCTCCAAAAATCATGAAAATATTTCTAGAGACACTTTAAAGTGTCTGTAACTTAGGAAAATTATTATTTGCTCATGCACCCATATGTTATTTCTCTAAATAATAGAATAGGCTATATGTGATTATAGAATTGTTTGTATTAAGCTTTTTCCATATAAGATATTTTGGTATATCTGTCATGCCTACTGTTTATACTGATTTTGTGAATGTTATTCAATTATTAGAGATATTATGGGTAGACTTCATACATGTCATGCATATACATTTATATTTGCATTAGAATTATTATTGCATAAAGGCTCTTTTAATAAAACAAGTAGATTATGGATCCCGTTAAAAGGTCCATAACGTTTGTAGAATCATTGCACATCATGCATCATGCTCTAGCATATTTCTAATTATACTTGTGCTATTTGGTTTATTCACGGTAGATCCGGAAGGCCTGGAAGGACAGTGTGAAGATCAGGACCCCAACACACTTGGCCCAGGTGAGCCAATATCTCTAGAACATTCTTCTAACCCAGTTTTACTTAAATCTATGTCTATTTAAATTATGAAATGCATGCTTTATATTACGTTGATTATATTATGTTGAACTAAATGTGGTAGTTATGCCCTGTTTATTTAATCATGTTGTATACATGCCTCATTCCTTGATGATTGTTACTACCACACCTTGATTTCCTTGAATATCAAGTCCATGGCATCACCCTAGAATAATTAATAAACAATTTTGGACTCTTTAAAGTCTGGGGAAAAGAATGCTTAGACACAGCTTAGGTCTAGTCAAATTTTGCCCAGGACCCAAAATGTCCTGGAAGGGTGGATGAATAATTTGCCGAACTTGTATTCACCCCCTTGATTATACAGATTCGTGTGGCATAAGCATCTAGGTGATTTGGTCTAGGTGATCGGGTTTTGGTGTTTAAGTGATAGGCTAAGTGCGTCTATGTGTGTCCCTGTGACGTCCCGTGAAACCCACTATAATCTATGTGTATTTTGGCATGGGATTCTTGATGTGAGCCATGCATTACTAATTAGATTATTTTGGGGTCTATGTGACGGAGCAGATTTGGTTTAGGCTATGTGTCGTCTGGGCTGGTCCTAGGTGACGTGTTTGGTATCTTAGTGATAGACTATGTGTCGTTTGGCTATGTGTCATTTGGCTATATGTCGTCTGGCTATGTGTCACTTGGCTATGTGTCGTCTGGCTATGTGTCGTTTGTGACGGAGTGTATTTGGTCTAGACTATGTGTCGGTTCGTTTGGTTCGGTCTTAGGTGACATGAATAGAGATAAATACCCCAGTCATGAATATTGTTGGCATATATAGCCCAGTACGTCTTTTATTTGGTAAATGGCTAAGTCATAGGATTTTAATATAGATTATTGCAACTCTGCCTTTAAGCAAATAAAATCAAACTAACCTCCACCAAACAGCCTCTATCATTATACTGCATTAGCTAAGTTGGATATTGGTTCGCGAGCGCGGTTGGATTGCGCGCTCACCCTCGCACCCACTCACTCTTTTAGGTCAAGATGGAGAAGGAGAAGATGATGATCCCTACGACTGCTATGAGGACGAGGAAGCTTGTGGAGCTGATGCGTAGGCAGGGTGTTAGGCGGGACTCCAGTCGCTTGCCTGTCAGGGTGGATGGCATAGCCCTTGGAACCCCATATCTATCTTTGTTTCCGCATTTCCGAACTCTGATTAAAGAGCTCAATTTTGGTATTGTAATATTTGGCCAACTCAGCCCTACAAACTTGAGCCACTATGTATTTGAACCTTTATAAATGTATAATTAAAAATGCTTGTATGATATGGTTCCAGTATTTTGTAACTCGTACAGCGCTAGCAAGACAGATCCTGGGCTAGCGCAGACGTACGGAGGTCCCTGAAAAATAGGGTCTCACAGATATAGCCCACGCAAACGCATAGGGAAATTGCATCCCAGGGGCATGGCTGGAGTGACTGACCAGCCAACCAAATACGTGTAAGGTGCGCTTGCTTGGGCCTTCGTTTCTCCTATGGGCATCCAAACACACAATTTATGATGCTAAACACATAGATTAGAACTAAGCTCACAGATAAACTACCTCACACAAAGAACCAAGAAATCTCACACGGATTTTTTCTCGAATACAGCTACCAACTGTTGGCCCAGCAGTTCTCAATCACTCTTAGATGTAAACACACACATAAGAATAAAAAAAGACTACATCATATATTTCTCATTGGTTAGTATCAATACATTGTTACGTGTCACCTTGTATTTATAGATTTCCTAAGCCAACTTATAGAGTACAAACTGACTTAGCTGCACCGGCATTGCAAAATACTTTTAATTAATACACTACCAGGGAACTGTGCTATACAACCGGTTCGTAACCACTTTCACAAGCGGTTATATAACCGGTTCTAAGCAACCGAGACTAATGCTCGTGGGAGCACTAGAAGTGGTTCTACGAACCGCTTTTAGTGGTGTCTAAAAAGGTAAAGAGTAAGGATAAAGAATATTGGGGTATGTGGGATTTGAACTCGGGACCTCACCCCTCCTCGTGACCCACGTCTTACCCCGCTAGCCAACCTACCCACGCGTGCTCTCTGATGAGATAAAGCAAGCTTTTCTTTTAATAATTCGAAAAATGGACCTCTAATACGAACCCCTTCTGTTGCTTGGGCTTTAGAAGGGGTTCGTATTACGAACCGCTGCTAGAGGTGCTTGGCTTTAGAAAGGGTTCGTGACACGAACCCCTTCTGTTGCTTGGGCTTTAGAAGGGGTTCGTATTACGAACCGCTTCTAGAGGGGGCTTTAGAAGGGGTTCATATTACGAACCGCTTCTAAAGGGGCTTTCTGGCTTGGGCTATTGAACCGCTTGTGGTGCAACTATTAGAAACGGTGCGCATCGAACCGCTTGTGATATACCGCTTGTGATGCTCGTTTTTCTAGTAGTGATATAACAACTAATATCTAGCTACCTTACACCTTCTAGTACATTGATGTTGCCTCTTCATGGTAGCTAGTCAATTTGGAGTTCACTTGCTACTGCCGCCTAACATTACTAGCATCCGGCATGCACACATGCATGCATCTTTTAGCAAGTACACTAAATTTTCTCTTCTTTGTTTTTACACTCAAGTCAAGATTAAATCTATCAATCTCTCCCTCAATCTTGACTTATTGCATGAACTCTTCATGCTTCATCATAAAAGTGCAGGTTCATCATCACATGAATCGCCATGCACTTCGCCAAGAAGCGCTTTCTCCTCTTCTTTCTCCTTCCTCACTTCCAGGGGACATTATTTTGCAAAATGGTTGTAACCACGACAATTAAAGCAACGAACACATGTCTTGTTGGGCTGTTTCCATGGCGGACAGGGTGCATTTCCCTGTTCACCTTTCACCATTATCAACAGCAATTGTTCATGGTCTTGGCGCGGCATGTACATACATGCGAAGTCGCTCCTCATGAGCCTTCAACGAACCAAAAACTTGCTGCAACTTCTTTGTCTTCAGGTCGCCAAACTCCTTGATCGTTGTGGCGAGTTGCACGTACTTCTCAAGGACGGAACCCAACATCTTCTTAACAACATATGACTCCTCCAATTTGTCGCCTAGGCCCTTGATTTGGTTGACCAAACTCGTCACCTTGCGCTCGTAGTCATCGATGGTGTCGCTCTCCCCATGCGTAGGTTCTCAAATTCCCATCGCAAGGAATTGAGTTTGACTTCCTACGCACGATCATCACCAAGAAATATCATGCGCAAGGTGTCCTATGCATCCTTCGCACTCTCCTTATCAGCAATCTACGTCAAAATATCCTCACCTACAACACCGAAGATGATCACCAAGGTTGTTTGATCATTGTCTTCATCCATTTTTCATCTTTCTTCGGCTCGATTGCGCTCTACACCTTTTAGCCATGCATGTTCGTCTTCATCTTGATTGCCCACACATGATAGTTGGTGTGTGAGAGGATGGGATAAGGCAGAGCCACTGCCCCCTACTTCACATGCGTTATTGGTGAAGATGATGCTCCCGAATTCTGGTGACAATGCTTATACTAGATCCAGGAGTCTTCCAAGCCACAGAGTAGAACTAATCTCATATAGAAAAGCCAGAAAACTCACACAGGTTTTTTCTTGGATACAAACTAGCTCTAATACCAATTGTTAGCCCAGCAGCTCTCAATCACTCTCAGATGTAAACACACAAGTAAGCATAAAAAAAAGACTACATCATATATTTCTCATATGTTGGTATCAATACGTTGTTATATGTCACCCTCTTTTTAGAGATTTCCTAAACCGACCTATAGAGTACAAACCGAGTTAGCTACACCGGCATTGCAAAATACTTCAATTAATACTAACATCTAATATCTAGCTACCTTACACCTCCTGGTACATTGACGTTGCTTTTTGATGGTAGCTAGTCCACTGCTTGCTACTGCCGACTAACATTACTACTGTCCATGCAGCATGCACGCATGCCTACATCTTGTAGCAAGTACACTTGATTTTCTCTTCTTTGTTTTCACAGTTGAGTAAAGATTAAATCTAACAACGACATCTTGTGCGGTGAATCCATGGCCATCCCCGACCTCCGGTGTTCCCGGTGGCCAAAATCGTGCTGCGCGCCCACCTTCCGGGGCTGGGTCGCTGCTACATGCACCATCGTTTTGCTCTAGCCAGGTGTGTTCGGTGGCGGGCGGGTGCATCACCATGCATGGATGAAGGAGCGGTGCACGGAGGGTTCGAAGACATGATGTTCTTGCTCGAGCGGCTGTGCACGCGTTGGGCACGATGGGCGGCGACTCTACTTGGTGCAGTGCAAGGGGAACTGCTGGTGGTGGAGGAAGGTGTACAGCGTGTGGTGGGACGCCTTAGAGGTGGCCCAGATCTGGGAGGAGCGCAAGTGAGAGGTGGTGGTGGCGATGTGGAGATGATGGTGTCGCACGCCATGCATCGCCGCATACTGCTCGCACGACAACTAGGACACAACGACGGTGGCCATCACGGGTGGAGGTGGAGCCGGTGTGGATCGGTGCCTCACTCACCTGACTGGATCCGTCTCCATCGCCCTTATGTTGTCCTTGTTTTGTCATGGATGATCAACTCCTATGTGATCACTGTTAGTGACGTGCCTTAGAGATACTGGTCATATTGTATCATGTCTATGCTTACGTATACATACTTTTGGATAAATGTGTTATCGGTTTTATAAATAAATATTTACATTGTTTATCGAGTATACGACTTGGTTGTGAGACATATTGTTTATGTGATGTTATTCCATATGATCTTTGCTCTCGTATCATTATATGGAACATTAATGATTTGATCAACACAATGTATTAGTTAATGGTAATCACATAACATCTCTACTAATAAAAGTCTCTTATGGTGATGATAAGTTCTCTTCATATTTTGAAATCCTGCCACTCATACGACGCGGGAGCGGTCCAACGCACGTTGAATGCATGCTTTGCACAATTTTCATACACAACAATTCTACACAATCTTCATAAGCAGCTTTGTATATTTACAATCACATATGCTATACAATATAAAATATCACCATTTTCAATATCTAGGGGAAGCGGCCTCGCCAGATTTGACCTAAAAAAAGGCGTCGCCAAGGTGAAGGCGGTGCAGCCGGGGTGGGAGCTGGCGGCCAAGGAGACAAGGACCGCGAGGCCGAGGTGGGTGCAAGGTGGCGTTGACGAGGCGAGAGCGGCATGGCTGGGGTGAGAGCTAGGGTTGGTGACTTTGTGATGAGTAGTCCAATTGAAGAATCGGAGGATGATGATGGCGAGCCGCGAGCCAACAGGGGGGTAGAGCCAGGCATGTCGAGCTGCGGCCTGCGGGCCAGATCCAAGGGTCGGGAGGAGGGAGGATCGACGGTGGCGCGCGCGTGCGCCGCCACTTAAGCGCACTCTCGAGGAAACAGTACCCACTCGATCGTTCTCTCTTGAGGAAATCCCCACCTCGCTGTCCATCCCGTCCCTTCTGCCCCTCTCCGCACGGCGCCACCCCGCGCAGCCCCTCCCCTCCTCGCTGCGCGCCGACTGCAGGCCGCACACCGACGACGACTCCACCACACGCCTCGTCTGCGCCGCCATCAACCTCAGCGACCTCGACATCTGAGTATCCGATTACCAATCATTCAAATCCGCTGTGTCTTGCAGCCCTGATCAATCAGCTGCAAGATTCTTGCGGCTAAATTTCCAATCTTTGCTAACTTTGTGTACCCCGTTCTTGGAGTTCACGAAGCTGCTGGGGATTGTCCGTGATCACTGACAAAGGCGTCGGTCATCTGGTAAGGATCGTTGCTTCTAATTAGCCAGGAGTATCTGAAATATGAAATTATGATCTTGTCTTGTCCCTTATCAAAACCCAAGTCAATTAGCTTTCTTGAACATATGGAGAAGAGAATTGAAGAAAAAATTGTGATGTTAAGAGTAACCTAGCTGCTTATGCATGTTTTGTTTTCTCAGCATTTTTGTATACTACTGTCTCGATGTTTGTTCTCTGCAAACTTGATGGTGTGCCGATGGGTCGATCAATGGTCTGCTGGCTATTGTTTTCATAGCATAAAAGAATGATATGGATAGGAAATTGTAAAGTTGCAGAGGGTGTCGGCGTGTTTCATTTATTAGCTCGATGATGAATGGATCGAACGATGAATTTAGCTGAACTTCCAATTAAATCAGAAACTGACCTTGATGTGTGTATATTGTGTTGCCATGGCCACATCATCAGTACAAGTGTCCATTGGTGATAGTGGCACAAATGCTGCTTTTCTTGGCTCATGTGTAAAACCAAAGCAATGCAAAGTGAGCTCTCTTTAATATGATTTTGTGTCCTAGCTGCCTGATTTCTAACCTTCTCTTCTGATTTGGATCCAGCATTCTTTGCTTTCCAGTATCCTTTTGATTTACAAAGTAATGCAGCGATGCACATGGGGCCCAAACTGAAAATGACTTTTGTGACTTTCTGCCATTGTGTATTATTGTCAGTGGGCCAGTTCTTGTTGAAGCCACTATGCAAAATGTTTCTCTGAGGATTGTATGTCAAACGGCTTGTTTTACTTCCAATTTTTACCTTGATCCTTTTGAAGTCTTTGGCGGTATTAACAAGGTTGTGTTAACTATGTCCTGGTTTTATGAAGCACCAACCAGCTTATTTTTCCGGGCTCAATTTGCTCCCGCGATTCGTCTCCGATGGTGGATTGGATTCCAGTGCGGGCTCGTTCATACTCTCCAATTTTTCTGTTTCGTACATTGTCTTTCAATGAATTCCTTGCAGCATGTACTTGTTGCCACTACTTCAGAAACGCGCAAAAATACCGACGGAACAATATCGGGTAGATTTAAACCGGTACTAGAGTGAGCAGCAGTACCGGTTTGTAATTTTTTAGCTGCAGTACCGGTTCGTGGCTCTTTCTAGTATCAGTTTGTAACACGAACCAGTACTGGAGAGCCCTCTGGCAGGCTAGCTGGTATGGGACTCATTAGTACGGGTTTGTTTTATGAACCGGTACCGAAAGGGGGCTTTACAGTACCGGTTCATGTTACGAACCCGTACTGGAGCCCCTTTAGTACCGGTTCGTAACACGAACCCGTACTAGAGCCTCGTTTCACAACAGGTCAAAAGGAACGCATATTCTATTAATATCAGAACACATGAGTGGTGGGTTGGTTAGAAGGCTGATGTGGGAGTTACGAGGTGTCAGGTTTGAATCCCACACACCATATATTTTGTTTTTCTAGGGGCTACAAGTACTGGTTCTTCAACCGGTACTGGAGGCCTTAACCTCCAGTACCGATTGCGCTGTACCGGTAAAAAAAATCGGTACAGCAGGGGCTTTGGAACCGGTATTGCTGCCCCATTCTCTGGTAGTGTGCCCTCTTCCTTTTTGTAATTTTTTTACTAAAACTGTCATTTAGAAGTTCTGTCATTGTAAAATTGCAATGTACTGAGCACCATTGCTCCATTAGCATCGGTTGCTTGAATATCTCTATGCTTCTTTGGTTAATCTGTACGTTGGGGTTTGTAGCTAATAAATTTGTTTTCTTTTGCATTTCATAAGGGAGGCAGGTCATTTCAAGGAAAAAAGAGAGGAGATTTTGACTCCCTAAGTACATTAATAATTTGTTGCTTTTCTACAACATTGATCAATTTTTTGAGTGTTTTGAGGAACACCCAGACTAATTTTGAAAATAGTGGCATATGGGACTGGACATGCTCAGTATTCAACGCAATTACTTTTGCATCCAATTCAGCTTCTGGATCAGATAAAGTTCCCAAAGGCATTTATCTACACTAGGACCCGCCGGAGTTCGCTGGCGACTAGCTCTGCTCTGACCGCCGCCGACCCCCGCGATGCCAGGCCGAACCAAGCCATCCCCATCCTCACCTCCGCCTCAGGTAACATCCTGGTCACTTCCAGTTACTTAGGCGCCCTTCGTGCGTAGCTAGGGACCCAGAGATCGCCGGCGCCACGGTAAGCCGTGACCGCCGCCGCCCTCCTCCGTCGCGACACCGTTCCTGTCCACCTTCGGCGACGCTACAACCTCCCCTAGGATCACCATAAGCCCTAGTGCCCCTTTTCCCAAGCTCGCCAACCGGAATGGCCTGAGCCGCTGGTGCGCCGTCGACCTTTCCTCTCCGGCCACGCCTGGTCGGAGGAAGACGACGCATGCGTCAAGTCACCGTTCAGCGCCACCAACCGGTGGGCCCGAGCCATTAGCCGTTAATCGGTAGTTACTCCTTGCAACGCCACTGCCATGTGGGACCCGTGACATTTAATCGCGAGATTAACCCATGCATCGTCTCTCCGTCGTTGACTGGTGAGCCTGATAGACCCACCCGCCAGTTAAGTGGAGACGTACTCCCAAGAGTACGCCTCCTCCATGCACTGGCGCCCCTGCGCCGCGGCGCGTCCCCCTGACCGCATGCCGCATGGGGCGCCCCGCGTGCTTGTGGGCCGAGCCCAACGCTGCGCCAGGATTTTTTTCCCGCATTTCCTAATTTAGAAAACCAGTAAATGAAAATAGGATTTCTAAAAGTAGCAGAAGACTCCCAAAAATTCTAGAAAAATTATGTAAAATAATAGTCATACCCCTGAACTTAGGAAAAATTACGGGGGAAAAGATAACTTCGGAGGGAAGAAAAGCCAAGGCACGAGTCGTCGAGGCGGTCCCCACGCTAGAGAGACCAGGAGAAAGAGCACGTACCCTGAGCGAAGGCAAGTCCTCGTAACAAGGAACGTGAAGACAAAGATAAGGGGAAGAGGGTCTACTACATTGACGATCATGACAATCGGCGCAAGACGAGGTGACCAGAGCAGCGGGGGAGTAGCCCGCTCGCTGGCACGACAAGCGGGAGGGCGAGCGCCCTGCGCCCAGAAGAGACGAAGCAGGAAGAAGGAGGTACCGCTGCGAGTACAACGGGGAAAACAACACCCATGACACGATCAACCGCAAATTGATCAAGGGGTACCGATGATTCGAAGCGAAGCGAAGGGAAGCCGAAGTGTTACCGCCGCCACCACCCCCACCACCTCCGAAACATCAAAGACCCCCGCAGCACAGAGCATTCCATCATATGAAAAGGGTCATCAATACCATCACCGGAGGATCTTCTTTGCACATATCTTCAAAAAGACAAAGCAAGGCCTATGCAAGACAAAGCAATCACGTTGGGGTCAATCCATCACCCATCCCCCCGTAACATTATGAGTCTATCATGTTCACAGAAGAAGATGTGAGGGGAGTGCACTTTCCGCATGAAGACTCCTAGGTTGTCACCGCCATAATCGCAGATTGTGGAGTCCAGAGGATACCGGTCGATGGAGAAAGTGCAGCGGACATTCTTTTCGCTGATGCCTTCATGTAGATGATTATTCCTCACAACAGGCTAAGAAAGTCGGAGGTGCCGCTAGTGGGTTTCGGAAGAAACCCCATTGAAACACTTGGACAAATAGAGCTTGAGGTCACCTTCGAAACATCGGACGCTAGCATCACACACGAAGTCACCGTCAACGTCGTGGACATACCATTCCAGTACAACGCAGTAATGGGCCGAGGGTCCCTAACCCCCTAGAAGCTATTATACATCATGGATTCCTTTGCATGAAAATGCCTTCGCCCGGCACAATCACCGTGCGGGAGGACCAAGCCTTGGCAAGAAAAATAGACTTGGAAGGGCTCCCGCAGGTCAAGCATGTATATGTGACGGAGGAAGACCCTCTCCCAGATCAACGTAACAAATGGCTCCCAAAACCCAGACCTCAAGGAGAAATGAAGCGTGTGTCGCTAAAACCTGAAGGTAACAAGATGGTGGCGTTGAGCGCCGACCTAACCCCGCGGGAAGAAGAGGCCCTGCTTGAGGTCCTCCGACAGCACGAAAGTGTGTTTGTGTGGAGTCCAGGAGACATCCCCGGGGTAGAGCTGAGCACAATTGAGCACTCCCTCACCATTAAGCCTAATGCCAAGCCTAAGAAGCAGAAGCTAAGGAAGCTAGCTATAGAAAGGCAAGACGCGGCAAAGGCGGAGGTCATGAAGCTACTGCAAGCGGGAATCATTCGTGAAGTTGTTCACACTGAATGGCTAGCAAATGTGGTCCTCGTCAAGATGTCTAGCGGAGCATGGGGGATGTGCATAGAGTTCATTGACTTAAACAAATCATGCCTGAAGGATGATTTCCTCCTCCCTCACATTGACCAGCTCGTTGCTTCCACTTCTGGCTCTAAAATGATGAGTTTCATTGATGCATATTTACGATATCACCAAGTCTATATGCGGAGGGAGGACGAGGCAAAGACAGCATTCATCACGCCTTTCGGAACGTACTGCTTCATGTGAATGCCCTTCGGCCTCAAGAACACTGGCGCAACCTTCGCGAGGCTGATAGCAAAGATTTTTGACAAGCAGCTTGGAAGAAACATAGAAGCCTACGTCGATAATATCGTCATCAAGAGCGACAAGAAAAATGAACATGTCAACGACCTTTGGGAGACATTCGAAAGCTTGATGGAGAAGAAAGTAAAGACTAATCCTGACAAGTGTGTTTTCGGTATGAGAGCAGGGAAGTTGCTCGGGTTCCTGGCCTCCGAGAGGAGCATCCAAGCAAATCCTGAAAAGATAAGGGCAATTCAAGACATGGCCCCTCTGAAAAACATCAAGGAGGTCCAAAGGCTCGCGGGGTGACTTGCAGCGTTCAGCAGATTCTTGCCCAGGTCCGTAGAGCGGAGCCTCTCGTTCTTTAAAGCCCTCCGAGCCAGTGAAACCTTCTTCTGGACGAAGGAATGCCAAGCCGCGTTCGACAACATCAAACAAGGCTTGATGGAGCTGCATACCCTACAAAACCCAAAGCAAGAGGAGGAGCTGCTCCTTTACTTAGCAGCAAGCCCCTCTGCGGTCAGTGCCATCCTGGTACGAGAGGAAGCCGTGAAGCAACAACCAGTCTATATCGTCTCTGAAACCATGCAGGGGGCAAAGCTCCGGTACTCCGAGATGGAAAAGCTGGCATATGCCCTGCTGATGGCATCAAGAAAGCACCAGCAATACTTCCAGGCCAACCGCATTAAGGTACCCACGGCATACCCTTTGAGCTCTACGCTATCCAACAGGGAGAGCTCCGGGCGAATTAGCAAATAGGCCGTGGTGCTGGCACCATTTGAGCTGTCCATTGTCCCATGCACTACAATCAAGAGCCAAGCCCTGGCGGACTTTGTGGCAGAATGGATGTCCCCGGTGGCAAAAGGACAAGATCATGATGAAGCATGGGTCATATACTCAGACAGGTCATGGGGTGTGAATGGAGACGGAGCAACAACGATAGTCATGGCGTTCGAGGGAGAGGATGCTAAATTTGCAGCGAAGCTGGAGTTCCCATCAACAAACAACGTTGCCGAGTACAAAGCGCTTCTCCTAGGACTCCAAAAAGCAAAAGCCATGGAAGCAAAGCGAGCAGTGCTAAAGACTGACTTAAAGCTGATCGAAGGGCACGTCAACAAAGAGTACCAAGTGAAGGATGCACAGCTTCAGAGGTACCTTGACACAATTAGAGCGATGGAAAAGAGATTTGTGGTTTCTCTGTGCAAGCAATCCCAAGGGCGCAAAATGAGCAAACAGAAGAGCTGGCAAAAGCTACGGGGGTTGGAGCGGCCTTACCCCTGGCCGTGTTCATCGATCTCCATCGGTTGCCGCAGAGGTCAACCTGATAACCCAGACAACCAACAAAGACTGGAGGGAGAAACTGTACAACTACCTTCTTGATTGCGTGCTCCCATAGGACGAAGCGCAAGCGAAGGGCCTGGAAACCAGGGCAAAGAAGTATGCTATCGTCGAGGGGCTCTTGTTCCGAGGTGGGCTGTACGCCCCGTGGCTCCGCTGCGTCTCCTAGGAGGAAGGAATCAAAGCTCTACGCGAAGCACATGAAAGCGGTTGTGGCGCGTACCAAGGAATCTCGCAGGAAAGGTGTTCAAAATGGGCCTATATTGGTCAACCGCATTACAGGATGTGGAGCACCTAGTCCGGTATTGCCACGCATGTCAATGAATGACCAAGCAGAAGAAGGCACCACCGAGCGAACTACACCCCATACCCCCGGTGTGGCCCTTCGCCAAGTGGGGGATCGACATCGTTGGCCCCCTCGTTATGGCTCGAGGGAGCCTCCAGTTCGTCATCATGGCGATTAACTATTTCTTCCACTGGGTCAAAGCGGAACCGGTGGTGAAGGTAACCGCAGAAGTTACGCAAAAATTTTTCTGGAAAACTATCATTTGTAAGTTTGGGGTACCATTCCAAGTCATCACCGACAATGGGTCTCAGTTTGATTCATAAAAGTTAAAAGACTACTGCGAAAGGGTCGGCATGAAAATACGCTTCGCATTGATGGGCGACCCCAAAGCGAATGGAGCAGTCGAGAGAGCAAACAGGATAATCTTGGACGGTGTCAAGAAAAGGCTCTACAACTTGGCCAAAGGCATATGGCCAGATGAGCTCCCTAAGGTCTTGTGGGTGGTCCGCACCTCCAAGTCTAGAACAACTGGATTCTCCTCGTTCTGACTCGTCTTCGGAGAGGTAGCAGTCACACCTGAGGAATCCAAGCCAGGTCCCTCCGGGTGATCAAGGGTCCCATACAGGAAGGCGTAGAGGTTACGCACGATCTGACAGAAGAATGTAGGCTCTAAGCATTGATCATAATACAGGCCTACACAAAGGCATCGACACGAAGTTTCGATAAAAAGGTAAAGCTGTGCCACCTCGCGTCGGGGGACGTGGTGCTTAAGAGGGCAACCCCGACGTACGCGAAGCAGGAGACGACATGGGACGGCCCATACGTCATCAACGAGTCCACAACAAAAGGTGTCTACAAACTAGTAACTCCGGAGGGGGAAGAAGTGCCAAGGACCTAGAACACCGAGGCCCTTAAGAGGTTCTACCATGAAGAGCTAGCGTCATAGCGGGGCAAACACTTGCATTGTGAAAAAAGAAAAGGAGTTATGTTCGGGGACCGTTTTGCGCACCCACCCGTGGTTTCCCCCCCTTCAGGGGTTTGCACGTTATAATCACGTGTCTTTTTGTGCTTGGGCATTTTTACAGGCTTCCTGCGAAGGCAACAATGGTAGAAGATGAAACCGTTGCACCAAGTGCTTGGTGGGCTAAAGTCCCACCCACTCCTTTGCTTTAGAACGCTTGATAGGCTAACATCCTACTTATTCCCCCGCGTGGAGCGCTTGGTAGGCTAACGTCCTACTCGCTCCATCACACCGAGTGCTTGGTGGGTTAAAGTACGATCCACTCCTTCGTTTCAGAACGCTTGGTAGGCTAACGTCCTACTCGTTTTCCCGCGCGGAGTGCTTGGTAGGTTAACGTCCTATTCGCTCTGTCACACCGCGTGCTTGGTGGGTTAAAGTCCTACCCACTCCTTCGCTTCAGAACGCTTGATAGGCTAACGTCCTACTTGTTCCTCCCGCGCGGAGTGCTTGGTAGGCTAACGTCCTACTCGCTCCTTCGCGCCGAGTGCTTGGTGGGCTAAAGTCCCACCCACTCCTTCGCTTCGGTACACCTGGTAGGCTAACGTCCTACTCGTTCCCCCGCACAGAGCGCTTGGTAGGCTAACGTCCTGCTCGCTCCGTCGCGCCGTGTGCTTGGTGAGCTAAAGTCCCACCCACTCCTTCGCTTCGAAACGCTTGGTAGGCTAACGTTCTACTCGTTCCCCCCGTGCGGAGTGCTTGGTAGGTAACGTCCTACTCACTCTGTTGTGCCGAGTGCTTGTTGGGCTAAAGTCCCACCCACTCCTTCGCTTCGAAACACTTGGTAGGCTAACGACCTACTCATTCCCCGCGCGGTGCGCTTGGTAGGCTAACGTCCTACTCGCTCCGTTGCATCGAGTGCTTGGTGGGCTAAAGTCTCACCCGCTCCTTCGCTTTGGAACGCTTCATGGGCTAACGTCCTACTCGTTCCCCGCACGAAGCGCTTGGTAGACTAATGTCCTACTCGCTTCTTTGTCGCGGAATGGTGCTTGGTGGCAAACATCCACTCACCACCTCGCGGAGCGCTTGGTAGGCTAACGTCCTACTCGGTCCTTTGCTGCAAGTGGTGCTTGGCGGCGAACATCCGCTCGCTAACTTACTAAAAATTTTTGCCTACTCGTTTGCTATGCTGGTTGGTAGCTTGGAGCACCAAAAATAATATCATTAATGTCGGAGGCGTAAAATTCTAGGGCCCGAAGGCCCAAACATACAAAATCCTAAGGGCTACATTACAAAAGTTTATGTAAATCCAAGGCAAGCCAGCGACGTTGGTCCCGTCGAGAACCACAAAAAAGCGGTCGTGGTCGGTGCGCTTCTTGACTAGTGATGAAGGGACTTAGTCACTCACGGTTCTTGCCGAAGAAACTAGCCGGGGAATGCGGAGCAGCGGGGCCATTCTTTGGAGTCAGAAGCGGCGGCGGTGAAGTCGCCATCATTGTCCTCTTTATTGAGGACAATGATGGTGTGGAGGGCGTCGGCCCCGAGGGGAGCAGCGAGGCTGGGATCCGTAGTTTGATCCATCCCACCCCCTTCCTCGGCAGCGGTGGCCGCTTCACCGTCCCCTTCACCCTCTCCGGCAACAGGAGGAGCCGTGTTGCTGCCATCAGCGTCGGCAGCGATGTTGTCCCCATAAAGGAACAGTGCAATGACTATGTCATTGGCGACCTCTTCCTTCGCCCTGACTTCAGCAGAACGCTCGGCTTGCAAGGCTACGGCGATGGTTTAGTCGTTCTCCCCATCAGAGAGGGAAATGATGGAGGAAAGAGAGGAAAACCCGAGAGGTCAGATGACATGATGGAAGGAGTTGCCACTACAAGGTTGGTGGAGTTTCTGAGCTATTACTGCGGAGAGGTGGCATAGTAAGGACCGTTGCAATTACCCCTATTTATAGGGGAAAGGTGGCAAGATGACACTGCGCTGGAAGAAACATAGCAAAGAAGGTGAAAGGTCTTTCCGCGGCGCAGCATTGCGGAAGCTGAAAAGAGTCCCGCCAGGGGGGACAAAATGGGGACGCCGAGGCGGGGCGGTCGTGCGGCAAAAGCAAAATTGAGACGACTCCAAGCGCATCATTAAAAGACTAGTGGGAATTGAACGAATGCCAGGTTGATGAACCGATGGGTGGACGCGATAGGCCTTAGATGACGTCATCAAGGCCATGTAAGACCTACATTAACCCCCGAGGCTAGTGGGCCTCGATATCGGAATAGGATAAAGCAGGCTACGGGGGTCCCGATCGGCCAGGCGCAGCTATGTCACCGAATAACTCTTAATACTCGATGACAATTCGCTGTGGTGCGGAGAGATTGTGGGTTGAATTCGCTTATTACTTCGTCACTGGAGACGTTTGGGGGGCTAACGCCTGCGCAAAACCTCACGGGGACCTCGGCGTGGCCGTCCAATGGCTACCCGAATCTTCGAGACCTTCGGGGCCGCTCCCTTCATGTCAGAGGAGCGAGGCAGTGTTTGGGTTGTAGCAACGGAGGCTTGGGCAGTCAGCTCCACGCTCCGAGACACCAAGGGTTTGTTTGGTTCCCAGCGCTCGTCTTGGCTTCGCCGGGCGAACCCAGCAGCAGCTTGTGGCGTTCAGCGCATGCCCACCACCAGCGCCGATTTTACTGCGCTTGCATCCTCCAGCCAGCCCGAGCAGCGTGTGCGGCGACCAAAGCTACAAGGCACATGTCAACACGCTCCGCGGCTTTGGCTCGTCAAGACTGGCAACCAAACACACCCCAAGTGCTTGCTGGACTAACGTTCCACTCACTCCTTCGCTTTAGAACACCTGGCAGGGTAACGTCCTACTCGTTCCCCCGTACGGAGCTGTTGGTAGGCTAATGTCCTACTCGCTTAGTAGCGCTGAGTGCTTCATGGCCTAAAGTCACACTCAATTAGTCGCTTGGCGAACACTGTACTTTCTCTGCCACTTCGGAACGCTTGCTCCGGAATATGAGGGACCACCCGAAGAACAACCCGAACTCGTAGGGACGGTATGAGCGTTCGAGAACTAGACGGTGGGAAGAAGAGCAAGGAGTATATATAAAAACTCTTAGACCTCTTTCCAAGGGCCTGAACATGTATAAATCCTGCCCCCTGTGTTACCATCGAGTTGTGGTCTTTCGCATAGCCCTATAAAATATATTGCCGACGCAATTCATCGACAGTTGGCACGCCAGGTAGGGGCTAGTGTCACGATCAGTTTCGTCAACTTCGATGGCTTCGATCAGCGGATTCATCTTCACCTACGCCCCCGGCCAAGGTTTCATCTTCGGAGATCTCGGCTTCCTCGCCAACGACTTGGAGAACCGGTTCGTGAGCGGATGGCGTTCGCCCACACGCCATCGGGAGGCTACGCAACTCGGCCGAACTACACCACTTCAGGTTGCCTCTTTCAGATTCCGATCCGAGAGAAATCGAATCTGACGACGACGATTCCGATTGCCCCACCGCAGGGATTCCCTTTGGTTTTAGTCGGGATTATCAGCCTTTGGTTCTGTCAGCTCCTTCCGCTGATGAAGAACCAATCGACGATGCTATTCCTGACCTGGATCGCGATCAGATCCAATCGGGAACTGCAAGTTTTCAGTTGTACAACACCCCGTTTGGATTGAGAAACTCGGCCGCTGTTTTCCATGAGATAACACATCGTCTTTTTCGGTCTGGGCTAAGGGATGGAACCCAATAGACACTGTTGGGGAAAGTACGTGGCCCATAAAAATACAGCCCACTAACTTACTTCCGGCCCCACAGAAAGAACACGCGAGCTTTACAAGCCCGCGCCCGAGCTTGGCAGGCTCACACCCGAGCTTCCCCGCCGTGAAGCTCGGGTCACTCACCCCTCTCGAGCTTCCGAAGCCCAGGGCTCGGGACCCAAGGCCGATTGTGCCCCGCCGCGTACATGATACGCTGCGGGTCCCGAAGGTCATCGAGAGAATAAATGCAAGCATATTACCGAGGAGCGCCTGACAAGGGTCGCTGACAGGTTGGCGGCAGGTCTTGTCAAGCCGCCCGCATAAGAGAAGACACGTGTTAATCGATAGCGGTCCGGCATGGCAATCAGCAGATACACTCGATTACCTGGTGGATCTTGTACGCTGCCACACGACAAAATAGAAGGAGGCGACTATTCAATGGACCAAGGGTAGTATACGATGGCCGGGCGCCGCCTATAAAAGGGGCGCACAGGCCAAAACTAAAGAGAGGACTCTCGGACCCTAAAACTCTCCGCCCCAGGCAACCAAACACAAACAGGAGCACTTGCACTCACGTAGGAGCTCTAGTTCCCGGTGGTAGTTCTCCGTATACAAGTAACTGTAGGAACACACACAGTGCTTTGAGCACTTATTGTACTCGAGCCCGGGCTTCCCGAAGCCCGGCCTCATCCCCTTTGTACTCGTTTAAGCTTGGCATTAAACGAAGATTGGACGTAGGGCTGTTATCCGACAGTGGAGGGCTGAACAAGGATAAAAATCCTCGTGTCCCACCAGGCTCGACGCATCCAATCGCGTCGGGACTTCACCTCCTTTCCCTCGGCGGCGCCCGGCCAGCGGCCGGGCCTCGGTCCAGGGGACAGGGCCGCCCTCGGGCCTCACACCCACCTTCCTCTTGCTCATCGGCCCGCAGAGGCTCTCCTCCCGGTCGCCGACAGCTAGCGCCCACTGTGGGGCCCAATTGTGGTCTTCTCCCTTCGATCGAGTCGAGGATGGCCCTGTTATCATACGATGACGTCAATACCGTGGACCTCAACTTCGACGACCGCGACGATCTCGACGACGTCGATGAGTCGTAGGAAAAATGGCAGGCTGGTTTCGTCGCCGATGCTCTGGCTGACGAGATGGAGGTAGAGGCATCACCCACCTCGGGAGCAGATGTTTGCCCCCCAGCATTGCCCGGCCAAGGCGACACTTCGCTGACTCACGTCAGCGAAACCCTCAAGGAGGGACTGGAGGAGGAGGATCGGTCCTACGCGCGCAACTGGCGCCCCGGCCCGTCAGGGTAGGTAGCGGACCAAGGTATACCTATGGTGGTTGAAGGTACCGACGGCACCACCTCCGTGGGTGACACCGACATGTCCCCTTCGCGGGAACCCGCCTCACGCCACATCTTCGCGGCGTCAGGCGGAGTGACCCCGCACTAGGCGTGTACTGACCTAAGCGGAGAGCACTAGCGGCGTGGGGCCGCTCAGAGCCTTTTCGCTGGGTCGGTCGGGTGGACTTTGGTGGATATCCGTCGTAGGCCTACCGGCCCGACGCCCGCCACTCGTGCCGCGCGCGCACCGTCGCCTACCAATTCCGTCACCAACCCAGTTCTGCGTAGTCAGCAACGGGTTAAGGCGATTGCCCAGGTCATGCGTGACCTAGAGAAGGATCCGCGTGGATTCACCATGGCCGACCTAGGTGCTGCAGTCGTGGACGGCCTAGAGGAGCTCGCCGGGAATCTGGGCGAGCACCTTCAGGCCTAGTCTTATTGCAGCGGCACCTTAAGACGGCGCGGTCAGAACGTTCGGTCGCGTCGGCAGGCGTCCACGTCCACAGCAGATGGCGCTCCCCAGCGCACCCCGGGCGGACTATTTTCCCGCCTCGGGCCACTTCCAGGAGGAAGGCCCTTCGTTGGAAACAACGGGGCTGCCCCAGGATATCCGGCCTTCTCCCGGGCTTTGCGCGAGGCCCCTTGGCCCCGAAAATTCAAGCCCGAGAACATCGAGAAGTTCGACGGGAGCAAGAATCCCGACGAATATCTCACTGTCTATACTACCACCATCCTGGGCGCAGGCGGTAATGAGGCTGTCATGGTCAACTACTTCCCTACTGTCTTGGAGGGAATGGCCCGAACATGGCTCTTCAACCAACGCCGAGGTTCTATACGCAGCTGGGAACAGCTGCAGGAAGCACTCCGGACGAACTTCTAGGGCTGCTACGCGCGCCCTGGAAAGCCCCAGGACCTCAAACTCATGGTCTAGATGGCGGGGGAGGGCCTGCAAGACTACGTCCGCAGGTTCGTCCAGGTGCGTAACACCATTCCGTCGATCTCCGACGAGGCCATCGTCGAGGCCTTCAAGGAGGGGGTACGGAACACCCGTTTCACCGAGGACCTTGAGCTCCATCATGTCCACACCGCGGCCGATTTATTTCACGCCGCGGAGGGATATATCAATGCCTCCAAGGCAGTGGAGCGCAGGAGAGGCAGAACGGAGGAGAAGGCGGCAGCCCGGACTGGCGCAGATGCCAAGAAGGGCGACGCCGAGAAGAAGAGGAAGAAGAAGAAGAAGAAGGAGGAGAAGAAGAAGAAGGAGCGCGCCACCCCGAACTATGTCGCGGCAGTGGAACCCGAGAGGCCCGCTCCTCCTGAGCGGCCGCCTCCCCGACCAGCCGGCCCGGCAGGTGGCGGAAACGGCCGAGGTGCGTGCCAGGGACAGGGACGAGCTCCCCAGCCTCGGCCTCGACCGGCCCAGGGGGCGAACCCCCCGAACAACCGCTTCTGCCTTTTCCACCGCCAGTACGGCCACGACCTGCGTAATTGCAGGACATGGGCAGCACGGTTGGAGGACTTCTACGCCGGACGAAGGCCCATGCCTGAACTCCCTAACAACGGAGTTCCGAGTGATCGGGCGCCCCAGGGCGGCCATGGCGATGCCTTCCAGGAGGCTCGTGTGCATGTCGCCATAGTTTTCGGCGGCGCGTCCGCCTACAGCTCGCGACGCGAGCTTAAGGCCGCTGCCCGAGAGGTTTACCACCTCGAAAAGGATAAGTACCACCTCGAAAAGGATAAGCCCGGAGACGCACCCATGCGGTGGTCTCACCAATCGATCACCTTCTTCGGGGATGACTGTCCCCCCGGAATGACATGGCCTCAGCGCCTGCCGCTGGTGCTCTGTCCGACCATCAGCAACACGCGAGTCGATCGCGTGCTGGTGGACGGCAGAAGCTCCTTGGACATCATCACTGCTTAGGTTCTTGAGTAGATGCAAGTCCCGCGGTCCAAGATCAAGGACATTGCCATTCCTTTCCATGGCATTGTTCCAGGGTCGTCCCTGCAACCGATCAGGCAGATCGTATTGCCCGTGACTTTCGGGACCCCCCCAGAACTTTCGGACGGAGTATGTTACCTTCGAGGTGGTGGACTCCGAGTTTTCGTACAACGCCATCCTAGGACGAACCGCGTTGTCCAAGTTCATGGAGGACACCCACCATGGGTACCATTGCATGAAGATTCCGGCCCCCCACGGGGTCATCATGATCAAGGGCAACCACAAGGCCGCTATGGCCTGCGATGAGAGCGCCCTGGCCATGGTTGGACAGCTCCCAGAATGCGGCCCAGCCAAGGCCGATAGACCGCCAGTCCGCCCCAAGGTGGCCCTACAGCCGCAGGAGCCCACCAAGGCAGTCCCCCTCTCCGAGGATGACCCAGCTAAGGTCGTCCACGTTGGGGCCAACCTCGAGTCCAAATAGGAACTCGAGCTCGTCGCCTTCCTCCGGGCTAACGCAGACGTGTTCGCGTGGGAACCATCTGACATGACCGGAGTCCCAAGGGAGGTAATCGAGCACAGGCTAGCCGTTCAGCCTGATAAAAAGCCTGTAGACAGGCCTTACGACGCTTTCCCAAGTGGAAAGCCGATATCATTCAGGAGCAACTCGGCAAGCTTCTCCAAGCCGGCTTCATCCGGGAAGTCGAGCATTCCGACTGGCTCGCCAACCCAGTCGTCGTCAAGAAGAAGGGCAGAAAATGGCGAATGTGCGTTGAACATCGCGACCTCAACGCCGCCTGCCCCAAAGATAATTTCCCCCAGCCGCGCATAGAATAACTGGTCGACGCAACGGCGGACTCGGCGCTCATGAGCTTCCTGAACGCCTACTCAAGCTATCACCAAATCGCGCTGGCAAGGGAAGACGAAGAGAAGACAGCCTTCGTGACACCTTTTGGTACCTTCTGCTACACGACCATGTCGTTCGGTCTAAAGAACGCTAGAGCCACGTTTCAGCGGTTAATGCAGAGGACGGTCCCTGATCAGGTAGGGCGCAACGTAGAGGTTTACGTAGATGACATCATTGTAAAAAGCAAGGTCCCACAAGACCATGTGACCGATCTTCAGGAGACATTTGCTAATCTCAGGAAACATCAAGTCAAATTGAATCCTGAAAAATGCGTTTTTGGTGACCGGTCTGGGATGTTGCTTGGCTATGTGATATGGAAGGCGAGCACCGGGGCAAACCCCAAAAAAATCGAAGCAATCGAGAATATGAGGTCGCCAACCTACACCAAAGAGGTACATGCCCTCACCAGGCGGATGGCGGCTCTCAGCAGATTCATATCTCGTCTCGGCGAGCGCAGTGCACCTTTCTGTAAGATCCTACGCAAGAACGATGGTTTCGAATGGACAGAAGAGGCCGAGGCCGCTTTCAGCGAGCTAAGGCGCTACCTGTCCACGCCTCCCGTCCTAGCCACGCCAAAACTAGGGTAAGCTCTACTCTTCTACTTGGTGGTCGCACCGCAGGCTGTGAGTGCTGTACTAGCAGTTGAACGCGAGGGCAAACAACAACCCGTCTACTACGTAAGCGAGGTATTGCATGGACCTAAGGAGTGATACCTCGAGGTTCAGAAACTCTTGTATACCTTGCTTATGGCCTCACTAACTCTTTTATACTCTTGTATAAGTTGCATCACTATTTTCAAGCCTATCCAGTCGCGGTCCCAACAAGTTTCCCGCTAAGGAACATCATCAGAAATCCTGACGCAAACAGGTGGGTCGCAAAGTGGGCGGTCGAGCTTGGTGAATTCGATATCAAGTTCGTACCATGAACAGCGATCAAGTCCTAAGTCGTGGCCAACTTTTTGGCTGAATGGACCGGGCCAGCCGACCCTTCTGGAGGCTCGCCCGAGCTCGCAAGGCAAAAAGCGCACTGGACCATGTTCTTTAATGGGTCGCGCCAATTCGGGCGATCAGGTTGCGGGTTTGTTCTCAACTCCCTCAAGGAGAACAAATTCAGCATGTAGTATAGCTCCATTTTCCATAGCGAACAATCTTTGCGAGTCTGAAGGCCTCCTAGCTTGACCACGAGCATGCTGCTTGTGCTCGGCATAAAACGGCTAACAGCGAAAGGGGATTCGCAATTGGTCGTCTGCCAGGTAAACAAGGAGTTTCAGTGTTGCGACGACTCAATGGCGCGATACTTGGCAGAAGTGAGAAAGCTGAAGAAACACTTCACGAACATTGAAGTGTGTTATGTTCCCAGACTGGCTAATAGCCTGGCCGATAAGCTCACAAAGCTCGGCTCCTCACAAGAAACCGCCCCGGCGGGGGTGCTCGTGCGGCACCTACTAAAGCCCTCTATTCCCTCCGGAGAAGAGGCCCCGTGAAGACGGTTGCCTCGACCCAAATGACCGGTACCGTTTTGTTCCTGGAGCAACACAACACCTGGATGACGCCATTCGTCCAGTTCTTGACGCATGGGACACTGCCACAGGACACAGCTAAGAAATCCCGGCTCCAAAGACAAGCCCGACCCTACCGAATACTCGGGGGGCTTGTTGTACCGAAGGGGTTCTAACGGCGTACTTTGCAAGTGTGTGACCCAGGAGAAAGGCAAATTTCTCCTCCAAGACATCCACGACGGGATCTGCGGGGCCCACGCCTCTTTCAAACCCTTAGTAGGAAAAGCCTTCCGCATGGGGTACTACTGGCCCACTACGTTGACCGACGCATGGGAACTAGTCAAATGTTGCCCAGCTTGCCAATACCACGCTCGAGTGTCCCACCAGCCGGCATACGAGCTACAGACTATCCCGCTGACTTGGCCATTCTTGACGTGGGGAATGGACATACTTGGTCCATTCCCCAGAGGCCTAAAGGCATGCACGCACCTGTTTGGTTGCCATCGACACTTTCACTAAGTGGATCGAGACCGAACTAGTGTCGAGCATATCAGTCCAAACGGCCAAAAGGTTCTTGAGGAACAACATTGTGACCAGGTTCGGCGTCCCAAGCAAGCTGATAGCTGACAACGGGACACAGTTCACAAGTGAGCTATTCCCGGACTACTGCGAAGAGCTCGGCATGAAGGTTGCCCTAGCCTCGGTAGCTCACCCAAGTAGCTCACCCACAGAGCAATGGTGCAGCCGAACGTGCAAATGGGCAAATCATGCAGGGAGTCAAACGCCGAGTGTATGACGCTCTCGTCGAGCAGCGTCACAACCGGGTAGAAGAGCTACCCTCGGTGCCTTGGGCAGCCCGGACAACCTCCAATCAGGCAACTGGAGAGACCCCATTCAGGCTCGTATACAGCTCGGAAGCGGTCTTACCCACCGAGCTAAGGCTTGGTTCAGTTCGCGTTGATTTTATAGGTCAAATCGACAACGATGAGGAGCGATTGTTGGATCTCGACCTATCCGAGTCTGCCATGAGCAAGCACTCTGCAGTGGCAAGACATATCGCGATCCCTCTGACGGCATGCGGCAAAAAAGTCTGAGACCGGACCTTGCAAGTGGCGACTGGTTCTAAGGGGAGTTCAGAACCTAGCCCGCGCCAATAAGCTCACCCCAAGGTGGTAAGGTCCATACACGGTCGTATCAGCCACACGCCCGGGGGCTGTAAGACTGGCCATGTCGGATGGTAGAGTCTTCAACAGTTCCTGGAACATCGCTCAACTCCGGAGGTTCTATGCTTGAATCAAGGTTGTAAGTCTCCTTTCTCACCCTCTTTTTTTTTCTTTTCTGTCCGCCTTTTTACTCCCTAAAAAAGCCCTTAAAACAACCCCCGGAAACCTAAACCTACGATCGGGCTTGGGAGAAGACTCGGGCTGTCCTAGCACACATCGATAGAGTAGTGGCTACGCAGAGGCTAACCCCCGGGATTCCCTTGCACACGGGTAAGCCGATATCCATCGCACGACCCAAGACCCCGTGCGGGCAAACGCTTTCCGGCCCTATATCGTAAGCCCGCATAAAATTGTCACAGCCCGGGATAGCTCCAGAGTCCAACACTCTGCCTCTTCCAAAGAAACAGAGCAAGGGCCACAAGCTCCGTTCTAAGGACGCGGTCTCTCTAAACCACAGCCGACCTTACAGCCGATCCGTAAGCTTCGATGCGTGGCTCGAGGCTAGGGTCGATTTTTCAAAAATTGATCTCCCTAAACCACAACTAACCTTCTGTCAATCCAGAAGCTCGGTCGTGGCTCGGGGGCTAGGGTCGATTTTTTTTTAAAAAAGTTGATCTTTCAAGGTCGATTATCCGAGCAAGGACTTTCGATCTTCTCTAAGCCACGTCCGAGCTTCTCTTCAGAAGCTCAGCCATAGCTCGGGGGTTAGGATCGATAGGACTATACCCCGACCTTCGAATCTTTCTTGCCTTTACGACTACTTGTATTCGTTTGCATGCAGGAAGGACGACAAAAGAACGAGGCAAAACAAACAACTTTATTTAGATTCAAGATGGCTTACAAGCCAATTACAGGGAAAGTCCACGAGCACGGACCAACGCCTCGACGATCACATCTGCTACCTCGGCGAGAGCCGAGACGACCTCGATCAGGACTTCGACGGTGGCGACGTCGCAGGCTCGAGCTTCTTCCTCCACAACCTCAGCAAGGGCGAGATCGTACTCCGCCCAAAGAACCGCCAGAAACTCTTCATGATCCATGGAGAGCAGGCAGAGAAGGGAGAATTGTGGGAAGAAGTTTGGAATGAAAAGCGACCGCCGCATCGGCCTCTTTTTATAGCCAAACCCAGGGAGTTGAACCGACTCTAGGAGTAATGGCATCGGGAAGCAACTCCAATGAGAATTGTTTCCAAGATTTGATGCGGATGTCTCTCGGGACGTGGCGCAACAGTCAAATCGACGATCGGCATTCCAAAAAGAAGATTGATCGAAGGAGCATTTAAAGGGCAAGATGAATTACAGCCAAAGAAAAAGAAAAAGGAAAAAAATACGAAGGCCTATGACTTGGGCCGGCACCTAAGTTTACGAAGCTCGGCCATTGCTTCGTCATATTGGTCTTGAAGCTTGAGGAGGGCCTTCCGATCACCCCGGGCAGTCCGCATGTCAGCCCGCAAGACTTCATTGGCTGCTTCCAAGTCCCGCAAGCTGTCCCGGTGGGTCTTCAGCAGATCCTCCGTCTCGGCTGCAGCGAACTTCACCCAAGATAACTCCGCGGCAAAGAGATCACGCTCCTCCGCTGAGCGAGCAGCCTCGGCAGCGCGACACTCCTCCACCGACCGAAGGCGCTCCTCAAACTCGGTGGAGCGGTCGCGCTTGGCCTTAAGGGCGTCCTGCGACCGACGGGAGATTTCCCCGGCATCTACCTGCGCCGTGGCTAGGGCCGCCTCCGCTGCCGTAACTCGAGCTTCCAGGGTCACTGCCTGGACCGAGCTCGAGCGAGCTTCCTGCAGCTCGGTGCGTGCAGTTTCGGCCTGCCGTTGCCAGCGTACGCCGTCTGCCCTCAGGGCCTCCTGCTCGGCCTCGTGCTCAGCCGCAAACGAGCATGCAAGGCCGATGATCTCGCGGTAGACCTACACCAAGAGAGCGGGCTAAGGAAATAGAAGGAACCAGGGCAAGGGTCGACACAAGACCTCAAAAGCCAAGTTCGCAGGCACTTACCTGCCTCATGGCCGCCACGGTCTCGGACTCGTACCGAGCCCGGGAAATGTGCCTAGGCGCAGGCAGCGCCACAACCAGGCCGCCCGAGCTATCGCTTGAGTCGCTTGATTCCTTGGGCGCTCCCCCCGCAGGCTTGGCCGCTTCTCCGGCAATCTCGGGCGCTTCCTCCGTCGGATCGGCCCGGGTCTCATCAGCCGGTCCCGGTGCCACCCCCTCCGCAGGCTCGACCGCTCCCTCCGCAGGCTCGGCCGCTTCCCTTGCAGGCCCGACCGCCTCGATGGCCTGAGGACATGGCTCGAGGGCAAAGTCAGTTTGCACCCCGGCATCCGCCTTCGGCTGGGCCACCCCCTTGATCACCAGCCACTCCATGAGGGACTAGCCGGGAACGGGCCGAAGCCGGATGGACTCATCCTGGCGCATTTCGGCGAGCGAGAGCTGGTGCTCAATCCACGCTGGCGTTGCCAGCATCCACCCCGCGGCGACCAGCGGGACCACGCTCCACAGACGCACCGGCACGATGCTGGCCGCCGTAATAACCCGGACCGGCTAGTTCCAGCCGAATAGGAGCATGTCGCTCATATCCAACGATGGGACGGGCAGATCGCGCCCCATAAAGAGCTCCGATGTGGCCCATGAGTCGATTGGCCGCCACCCGGTCGAAGTCCGCCCCTCGACGCGAAGCGGCACCAAGATCGATGTCCCTTCGTCCGTCTCCACCTCTAAGGTCACGGCCTGGCAGCGCACGTCGCTGCGTGCCACCAATGGGAGGAAGTAGGGCCCCGAGCCGCGACATCCTACATGATCCTTAATAGGCTCGTTCTCCCGGGCCACTTCCTCCGGCTGTACCAGGATGAGCTCCCTCGCCCGGGATGACATGGCGACCGAAAACGAAAAAAGAAGCGATCAAAGCACGCTTGATCAGCCCGGGAACCGTGATGAGTGGAAAAAAGAAGAGAAAACCAAAAGGCACTGTATCCTACGGGCAAGCTGGAGATCCGTCCCAGCCAGCTCATCATCCGAGTCATCACCATCCAACACCAACCGATGCCTCTTTGGCGCCGGCTGGGCATCCCGCGCATCGGCCGCATCCCGGGAGCCTCTAGCCTGGGCTGGGTTAGGGACGGAGACAGGAGCCCGGGTCGCCTTCTGTCCCGCGCTTTTGACTTTGTCCCGGCGGGAGAGCCCGATCCGCTTCTCCAAAGGCGATCGCGTGCTCGCAGCCCGCTCTGGTCGCACCAAGACTGAGCCCGCGCTACCGCCGACCGAACTCACAGCCCCGGGGGCTGCCACCAGTGCGAGGGCGGCGGACCTAACCTCTTCGTCTGTTTTCCCCTGCAAACAAGTCAGGGAGCATCAATCCGCGCCCATAAAGGACCGCCTTAAGGGGCGCTTAGCCCGCGGGGACACATACCTCTTCGAGGACATTCCGAATACCTGAGCCCGATGGCTCATTATGGTTCGCAGGCAGCAGGAGGCTCATAGCCCGGACCACGTCATCCCTGGGCAAAGTTGCAAAAGAAAACAGCGGGAACGTTGAAAACACGCCCAAAGGAAGCTCGGGCAAGCGGCCGTAAGGTCGAAGAAAGAAACTTACGGGAGGTACTTTCACGGGTGAGATCGTCCCACCGCGGATCTTGAAGAAAGGGTGAACCCGCTTCCGTAGCGGGCTCACCCGATGCCTGACAAAGTCGGCTACAATGTCATAGTCGTTTAGTCCTCGGCCGGCCAAATCCCGGATCTTGGCCACCGAAGCTATCTCCGCCAGCTCCAGCGAAGGGCAGGACAGCGTCAGCTTCCCGGGGTTCGCATTCACGAACCATGGCCCGCAGTCGCTGAGCACCTTGGCATAGTACCATCGTGACGCCCACCCCCCGACGTTCTCCTTGGCCTTGAACGCCGGGTACACGAGCTTCATGTCGCTCCCACCGGTCGTTGTCAATTCATAAAAGTTGAGGAAGAGGCTGACCGTCGGCTCCACCCCGACAAATGCCTCACAAAGATGTGCAAAGATCGTCAGGAATAGGATCGAGTTGGGATTGAGGTTTACCAACTCGATCCGCGATGGGCCGAGACAATGGCGAAGAAGTCGGACTGAAGCCGGAGTCGTGAGCAAAAGCTAAAGCAAACGAACTCTTTGGTTTCGGGCGCGGGACCGTCTCCTCGCCGGCCACCCTCCAACCGCCGACCTCAATGAAGCCGGTGGCGGCCAACCCCTTCAGGTCGTAAAGGGCGCCATTAGTAGAAGAAGGTCGAGAGGCGAAAACAGCAGAAAGGCAAAAGGATGAGAAAGGCAAGAAGGCAATAGCACAAGGGAGCGTAAAGGAAATGACGAAAGGTAAACCGCCTATTATAAACCGTCGCCTGTTTGCCCGGTGACACGGAAACCGAGAGGAAAAACAGCGGCGCGCATAACCGCGCTTGTTTGGGATTCCTGCCAAAGCCGGAAGGCCCCGCACGCGAAGGGCAGGCATTTCGCCCGAGGGCAGTTACCAAATAAACCTCCGAGCGGCACGTCTCCGTCCAGCTTGAGGCTCGGGGGCTAGCTGTTGAGGAAAGTACGTGGCCTATAAAAATGCGGCCCACTAACTTACCTCCAGCCCCACAGAAAGAACGCGCGAGCTTTACAAGCTCACACCCGAGCTTTCCCGCCGCGAAGCTCGGGTGACTCACCCCTCTCGGGCTTCCGAAGCCCAGGGCTTGGGACCCAAGGCGGTGCGCCCGACAGATACGAGATCTGTGCGGGTCCCAAAGGTCATCGAGAGAATAAATGCAAGCATATTACCGAGGAGCGCCTGACAAGGGTCGCTGACAAGTTGGCGGCAGGTCTCGTCAAGCCGCCGCATAAGAGAAGACACGTGTTAACCAGTAGCGGTCCGGCACGACAATCAGGAGATACACTCGATTACCCGGTGGATCTTGTACGTCGCCACACGACAAAGCAGAAGGAGGCGACTATTCAATGGACCAAGGGCAGGATACGATGGCCAGGCACCGCCTATAAAAGGGGCGCACTGGCCACAACTAAAGAGAGGACTGTCGGACCCCAAAACTCTCCGCCCCTGGCAACCAAACACGAACAGGAGCACTTGCACTCACGTAGGAGCTCTAATTCCCGGCGGTAGTTCGCCGCATACAGGTAATTGTAGGAACACACACAGTGCCGTGAGTACTTATTGTACTCGAGCCCGGGCTTCCCGAAGCCGGGCCTCATCCCTTTTGTACTCGTTTAAGCTTGGCATTAAATGAAGAGTAGACGTGGGGCTGTTATCCGACAGTGGAGGCCTGAACCAAGATAAAAATCCTCGTGTCCCACCAGGCTATCCCTTGACTAGAGGTGTGTGAGTACGAGCCAAATTAATTTTGACCCTTCCTTGACAACTCAATCTTGATCTTACTTGTATGTTTTGCAGTGCCTCAACTAGCTACAAAAGCTACCAAGACACAAGGGTTAAAAGGAATCAAGTCAATTCAACAAAATACTGCTTAGTATATGTAGGATGGTTTGGTGTATGCCGGATTGTGTAGAATGCCTGATGGTTCGGCCCACAATGGACTGTCCGTGTCACACGTGCCCTAAAAACTGCACTTTGATCAAATATCAAACTTGATCTAATCCTTGATCGGAACATCAAATGGACCTCATATTTGTAATACAGCTATCTTTATATGTTTAGCACCTAGTTCAACCAAGAATGGAAGCTATAATTTCCAAAGATTCAAGTTTTTATAGGTTCTATATATCCATTCTTGGTCACAAACCGAGCAAAAAAACTAAATTTCAATCCATGACCAAAATTCTTGGGGAGTTTGTATGAGGTGAACCATGATGTGTTTCTACACGTTTTGTGATCCTAAATCACAAGTTTAACCCAACCAAAACAAGTGATACAAGATTTCATAAGATTCAAACTAAGAACACTCAAATCACAACGCAAAAATTGAATTGGAGAAAGGGAGCACGAAATTCACAACACGATTTAAAGCTTCCTTAATGGTTTCAGAGGAATGATTACAACGAGAGGATTGGGATGAGAAATACAAACCCATCTCCAACAAACTTTGAGTGAATTGGCTAAACTTATCTTCTTCAAGTTTTCTCCAAAGTCTACAAATTGCTCAATCTTATCTCTAAGACATGAGGCTCTTATATAGAGAGGCTCAACCAGCCATCTCCTTAGGGTTTCACCTCTCATTACACATGAGCTCACCTGAAACTGATAATATACCGGTTTTCTCACTCACACTGCATGCTTCTCAAATCGGTTCACAAAGGACGATCGGTAACTGGTTTTGATTCATCTTGCTCTCCAAGATGAACATGGCCTAAACTACTTACCCTTGCGCCACAATTTCTCCAAAACCGCCATTGCTCGCTTTTGTGGCCGCCAAGTCTGTCACGCATCCAGCTCCCCTTAAACCACTTCGGCTTGCGCACCATGAAGCTTCCATTGCCAATCTGTAACACCCCAAAAGTGGGATATTTCAGAAATTCAAAATTTGGTATGTATCATAATGTAAGAAGGCACCAAATTTCCTTGTTTTAAATATTTAGCCCCAAAATTCCAAAAGAGACAATGCCTATAATTAGAAATAAAAGAACTCGAATCATATTTTAGAAGTAAAATGCAGGTATTAGTGTTTCTTTGAGGATTATTCTAATCTTGAATGATCATACCAATCAAAATTCACCATTTATATTAAAACCCCATCAAATTAAAATTTGTGTTTGAATTCAAATCAAAATTATTGAATTAGAAGATCCCTAGAAATTCCCTAAAATATTCTAGAAATTTATAAAATTCCCAAATCTACCCATGGTGGTTCTCACAATCTTAGACTACAGATTGACTGCACTATTAATTGTGGGACCCTCCTGCCACTCACTCTGCCTCTCACTCGAGTCTCTCTCTCTCTCGCTCTTCCTCGGTTCTCTTTTCCTCTCTCTACCGGGCTGCAGGCCGAGCCACCGGTGACCCTCGTCAGACCCCTGGTCCGAACACCGTCCCTCCTCTACGCCCTACTGGCTACCGCAGTAGACCGTGCCATCCCCATGGCACAGCTCTCAGCCTTTGCCGCCGCATGGTGCTCGGTCCCTGCCGCGCCGCGCCGCCCGTGTGCATTTGGGCGGCCCTGGCACGTCTGTCCTCCCACTGCGACGCTGTCGCTGTCACTCTATGGTGCCATCATGGCCGCGCCTGCGCTGCGCCGCTCGTCGCATCATCGTGGCGCCTCTCCCCTGCTTTCTACCGCCGCTCGCCCCTTGTCGCGTTGGTCCTGGCAGTTACTCACCTCGCCATCCCTGCACTCCACCGCCCATGCTCACCAATCCAGAGCCACGTCGTCCCATCCAGCTTTGCCCAATGCTGCCTGCATCGGATTTTGCCACTCTGGCAGGCATACGCCTGCACGCGAAGCAGACCTGTCCTGTCCACCGCCCCTATCCGCCAATGGCCGCAATTCTTTCCCCCGCTCATCCTTCCTGTCCTCATGACTGTCCCGAGACATCCCCCACCGCTGCTCCTCTTAGACCCCCCGCCTGGCCTTTAAAAGCCAGCTGGAGCCCCCAATTTTCCCTGTCTCCGCCATTGCTCGGTTTCAGCTGAGTTCACCACCTTTACCAATTCGTCCAACCGGGTGAGCCTCGCTTCGATTCCCTGATTGGATAGTTTCTCTAGCACCCCCCGCAATTTCCTTGACATCCTTTTAGTGGAAGCTCGTCACTGGAGTCGTCGACTCACGTGAGAACGCCGCCACCTCCTTTTCGGTCCATCACGTCACCAGCCCGCTCCAGTGGTTCTCCATCCTCGCCATCATCGCGGTGAGCTTCCCCATCCTCCCGCATAGCCCATGCGCGCGCTAGGTCACCATGAGCCATATCGTAGCATCGAGTCCAAGTTCAACCCGAGCCGACCTCCGCCGCCGCTCGTCGCGCCACCGCATCCGGCCGTCTCCGGCCTCGACGTGAGCACCATTAGTTGTGCGCAAGCCCACTGGTCCCGTAGGGCCCATGAACTCGCCCAATGGTGGTCGGTAACGCCGGCGAATCCCCGGCGAGCCTCGCGGCCACACGTGCACTAGCGCGAGGTAGACGACAACCCAGAGCCATCCGATGCATGCCAAGATTCGTGCAGAGCACGTTATTACGGTTGATAGTGCTGCTAACATGTGGGACCGCACGAAACTGTGTTTGAGAATTTAAATCTCGCGCGATTAGAGCTAATGGGCCACTGACTGGTAGGGCCTGTGGTCCACTCGTTAGTTTTAGAGGTAGCGCCCCGCGCATAGTGCACATTCACCTCACGTTAGCGTAAATTAGGAAATACGCCTTCGGTCAGTTGAACGTTCACTGCTGGAAAGCATCTTTTCAAATTTGCGTCTCCTTCCGTGGCACTTGCGCAGTTGGAAGGCGACACTGGAGAAGAGGCTTTCTCCATAGCAGCTCTTGGGCTTAGCCACAAATGGGCCGGCCTGTTGCTATTCACCGATAAACCAGCCCTTTTTCATTTAAAATAATTCTAGAAATTGAAATGAGTTACTAAAAATAAGTAGACATCTACAAAAATCCTAGAAAAATTATGATAAATACTAGGTGACCCACTGAAATTAATAAAAATATTTAAGGGAACAGAGAGCCCATATTGGGCTCTATTTAAATTGAATAGCCTTAAGTAGGGAATTTATCATAGAGAAATAAATCCAATAAATGATTAATTGTAATTTAAAAATAATAAATAAACTAATAAAAATCTGAGAAAAATTCTAGAAAATGTAGAAGAAACATTCTGGACTTAAGAAAAATATTAATCATGGCACATTAATTAGTCCACCACCCTTAATTAATTGATTAGTCGGTAATTATGACATCATGGCTTAAATAAACCTTAATCACCTAAAATCAATTTGTCATAATTTCCCTACTATAGAGAATTTACAAATTTTGAATAGTTTAAAATGAAGTTTACTACTCACAATATTATTTTCTCTAAAAACATTGATGATATTTTTTAAAATATATATTTTAATTCAATTTTTTGGAAATAATCGTTTAATGCAAAATTACGGAATTGGCTGTAACATCCCAAAATTTGATTTATGCTAAGGTTGAAAAGACAGAGAATTTTAGGTCATATTTTGCCCCGTCTCGACCAAATGTTAGGAAATTTATTTAATTAGATCTATTACACATATGCTTTTATACATACACATAGGCATTCATACATGCATGCATACTAACTCATTTTGGGCTACATGTTAGGGTGGCATAAGAATTTAAATCCAAATTAGCACATCCCTAAAGCATTTAAAAGAATCCACTAGGATTTGCTGATTTGAAGAATTTTCCAGTAGTTTGTTGGGTAAGACCAAAATTTTAAAATTAAAGCCCTCTTAAATTACCCCAAAAGCTACCCCTCAAATTAAATTAAAAATTAGTTTTCCCCAATTGATTATTAGGCCAAAAATGGGTCCTTGGGGCCAAGCCCAACCCATTTTGGGCCCAACCCCGCCCTAGCCGACTCGGCTTGACCCTCGACCCAGCCCCTTTTCCCCTAACCCGAGCCGCCGTGCTCCCCGGCTCGCCCCTCCCGCTGGCTCACTCGTCGACTCGCCACTCGGCTCACCCCTCCCGCTCATCTCTCATATCTCATCTCTCTCTCGCGCGCGTGCGCGCTCCCGAGGCACGCCTCTGCTGCCGCTGCCGACCCTCTCGCTGCCCTTGTTAGGGCATTCGCGCCCCAGCATGCCACCGCCCCCTTCTGCCCAACCCGGAGCCACCCTGTCCCGTCCAAAATCCCGCAGCCGCTGCATTGCCAGTTCTTGGTCGTCAATGACTGGTTTCCCCCGCTGCACGACTTCACCCCGTCGTGTCCACCGCCCCGTGCCGCCAATAGATGACACTGCAACGCCGTCACATCGCCACGCTACTGCCTTCGCCATCATGGCCCTGTGCCTCGCGCCACCAGCGCCATCGCGCCGTCGGTTGAACTTCGACCAACAAGACGCCACCACCCCTAACATTTCCCCTAACGCAATTTTTCATGTTCCTCACCAGATTCTTCTCACTGCGACGGTCCCGATCCCCTGCCGCCTACCCTTCGTCAACCTCCTATTGTAGGCCATCTTCCGCCGCAACACCTCGCTCGGTAAGCTTCCCCGGAACCCTTTGATCCCCTAGCATGAGTTTTAACTCTTGTAGTATTCGGGATCGCCACCGGCACTTGGAGTCCGTAGCTCTGTTTTGCCCTGAGCGTGGCGCCGCCGTTTTTGAACTATCCCCGGCCAATGAGCGGTGACACGACCTAGGTCCCGTAGCTAGGTTTACAATGCGAGCATGAAGCAGCTCGGAAAAGCACTGAGGCGCCGCCACAACTAGGTTGGGACTTCGCCGAAGTGCCACCAGCAAGCTGGAGGTTGAAGGAAGGGTGGCAACCGTCCAATCCAGCGTTAGGATTCGTGCTGGCGTCGCACTTCGCTGCATAGTGTCCCTGACCGGTGGGACCTTGGCCCCACCAGTCAGGTTAAGTGTGGCGTCTTCCTTCGGTGGCACGTCCACCTGGGATCGGCGCCATTTGAAATTACGCCTTCGGCATGTTCCACCCCGGGCTGTGCCGTAACTGGGTGAATTTCCATAAATGGCTAAACAACCCTAAAAATCTTAGAAAAATTTAGATAAATACCTGATGACCTGCTTGATTTAATAAAATGGCTAAATAAACAATAAGGAAGATTTAAGCCCCTGTTTAAGTTACTTAGTTGTGTCTTAGGGATTTTCCCTTAGACACAAAACCAGAAAAAAAAATGAATAAATGATTATGTAAAATAGTTATTGACCTACGAGAAATCTAGGAAATTTCGGAACAATCTCTAATAACATGACAAGCATCAGAAAATTATAATGTGGACTATTAACCCCATTACAGCCTCTTAATAAATCAAAACTCACATCTTTAGTAATTTATAATTAGGTTTTCCTATTGTTTTAATTGGTTTGTAAACTCCTTAAACCATGAGAGAATTCCAGTGGAATCTAAAGGTGATTTAGGAATTAATATAATTTATTACTCAATTTTAAGACGTTAAACACTCACTAGGTAATTATATGACCAAATTTACCCATTTTCCCTTATGTATTATTACAACAACATGGAACTTGAATTATTCTAAATACTAAGTGAATTCAGTCAATTCTCGAAATTTTACAAAAACATTGATAACCTCTAATGAATTTATCAAAATTATAAGAACTCAAGAATACTTGGTAAGATTATTTAACTAATTGACTGGGTAAACAAGGGAACTTAATTACATTTATAGATACGAATACTTATTTGTACACCATCATATTAGTAATTCGTTGCTGTTTTAAAAGTAATACCACCACACAACTACAGGTAATTTCCCTAGAGTTGATGAAGGAAATACTTCAAACAAAATTAATTTTTACCCTATTCATCTATTTGCTAAACCTAAGGGTAGACTATTAAGGATATTCTACATCATCGCATATCATCTTCATAACATCCTCACTACTGCTATCTTTTGTAAACTACTATATAGTAGTAGGATCATGGAACTTTCTCGATATCTAGAATAAGACGTAACATTAGCCGCCAATCGTTAGACATAGCGAGAGCATTTCATGTATCATATTTCTTATTGCATACTGGTGTTTTATTTATTGTTCTTCGAACTCGTTCCGTTAATAGACGCCGAGGAACCCGAGGGACATTTCGAGGATCAACAAGAAGACCCCCACTACCTACAGGACCAAGGCGAGTTAATTTTCATCCTAAAGGGTGTTTGCTTTTACTAGGGGAAATCTCAATTTTCCCTAGTGCGAGTCAACAACCTTCCTTTAGGTGTTACTTTTATTAGGGAGAGTTCACACTTTCCCTAGCACGGGTTACCATTCAAAAGGATCATATTGAATCCCAGTTTCTTAAAGTATTTTATTTACAATTACAAATTGCATGCTCTTTTTAAATAATTATGCCTACTTGCTTAATCATGATGTATCATGCCATGTTTTAATTCTTGTTATTAATTCCCCATGATGATATTGCCTTGATAAAATCATCTATCATTTGACTCAATTAATGATTGCCTTGATGATCACCCTTGTTAGGCTGGATAGGTTTGATAAAATGATTTAGACTCTTAAGTCTTGGTTAAAATCTTGCTTAGACATTGCTCAGATCTAATTATTAATTTTAGGCTTAGTTGCCTCGGAACGGTGAATCGACATTCACCGGACATGATGAACATACTAAAAAGGGTGTACTGGATATTGGGCCTGGCATGCCAGTGTGTGTGGTTGGGAACACTGATGTGTTCCGATTTGTGGATAAGGGTGTGATGTAGCTAGGCTACATGGTTTGAAGAAAGGCTGGACCACGGGGAAGGTGCTAGGCGATCAGGACAATTTGTGCTATCGAGCACGAAGTTGTTTTCGTAGTCAGATGTCGCCCATCGGGGTTCTCGCACAACGTGAGTTCCAACGAAGGCCGACAGAGCCAAGGACGATCGTGCGGTCGGAGCGCGAGTTGTTTTCACGTAGCTTTATGCTGCCCACTGGGGTTCCTGCACAACGCGTGGCCATCGCGCGGTAGTGTAGACTTGGGGCCCGCTGGCTTGCTGGACAACGTCAGGGTCAACCCCTAGTCCGAGACGAAGACATGAATGTGTCGTCATCCTGACGGATGATCTAGGTCTTACGTGAGAGGGAACCGTGACTCTAGTGCGGGCTAGGCAACTCGGCTAGGGAAGACCGGGCGCTTTGCTAGCGTAAGATTCACAACGAGTGCGCCACACCCGGAAGATGATGGCAGGTGTATGGAGACGTTTGGCAGTGTGCATGGAAACTGTCAGGGGATTTGGATACGTTTGGCAGTGTGCAAGGAAACTGTCGTGGATTGTGATGAGAATAAGAATTTGAACATTGATTAGTAAAACTTTGAGTTAAAATTTGCTAAGTCATAGGCCTTGCTTTATAAAACTTACTTTCTGCAAATAAATAAACCCCCAACCTTTCTTTGAAACCCCTATCATTAAATGCATTAGGTTGGAAGTTAGCTCGCTAGTGTTTAGATGACACTGACCTCGCATTCATATTCTCTTTTAGATGGAGAATATTAGCAGGATCAGTACGCCTGCCATGAAGACGAAGATCAAGAGTTTGCTGACGATCAGGGCGAGGCTTAGGGCGTCTCTCCAATTGAGTGCTTAGGAACAGCCGGCACGAGACCCTTTTGGATCTTTTGGGTTCTTTGTACTATGATCTTTTAGACATTTGGAATTTTTGGGCCAATGTGCCGCGTTGTAAACACTTAATAGCCTATGGGCTTAATACAGGTATTTTGTAACATAAGACTTCCGCTTGTATGTAATGATCCGCCTATGTGAATGGTGTGCACTAGTGTTCTGATCCAGGGACTAGTGTAGATCAAGTGGTGGGCAAAAGGACAAGCCCTCACATTGGCCCCCCGTCTGTCGAGACCCGAAAAACTTTAGAGAATTCCTCCCAAGTGATAGCATCAGCATTCTGGTGTGTGGCCCTGAAGTTGTCCCACCAGATAGCAGCATCTCCCTGCAGTTGGTGTCCAGCAAAACTGACACCCTCATGATTAGCACACTGAGTCATGTCTAGCTTTCTCCTTATCTCACGAAGCCAATCCTTTGCAACAAGAGGCTCCGCAGATCCTGTGAACACAGTAGGCCTTGTTCTCATGAAGTCGCTGAACCTGGATTGAGGTTGATATGGCTGTGGTTGAGCTTGTGCAGGTGCAGCAAGGTTGTTCAAGTTGTGAGCAATGGCCTGAATAGCTTGCAGATGCATCTCTAGAATCTGGTTAAGCCGAGGAGGATGAGCAGGCGGTGGTGGCAGATTCTGGTTCTCTGGAATGGCCGGGAGTGGGTTGACAAAGGGGTGCGCGCCCCCTGCAGGTTGAGCCTGAGCAGCCTGTCCAACAGGAGGTGGGTTGGGGTGGTCCTGACCAGCCTGACCTTGACCACGGCTAGCAGCAGAAGCACGGGTGTCCACCATCTGACAGCAAATTTTGAAAATAAGATACGAGAAGGGAAACCAGGGGGGCACTAATAGGGAGGTCACAACATCTACGCAAACAACATCCAAATAGCACACCAAAACACAAATAATTCAAAACATTCTTAGTTCGAAACCAAAATTTGAGAAAGCTACATCACAAAGGCCGATGTAGACAGTCTCTTAAAAACCTTTAGAAAGCTAATCATAATAGTAAGGTCGTTCTACGATTCTATCCCTACAGGAGACCTAAACTTAGGGTTTTATTCAGAATCTGGGTTCTCCTCGAACACACGCTCCATGGGCTCCTCTTCATTGCCTTCTGGAGTCTCGGCCCTCCGCGAAAGAAGAAGGTGAAGACAAGGTTCGGTATTTTTAGACTTTGAAACAGGGGAGAGAGTGGCCAAATGATTTTAGTAAAGAATTAGCAAACAACAAAATGAGGGTTTATCAACAAGAATTTTGGAAAAATAATTTTTATAGCAATATCATAAATCCTTCAACTACTCCAGCTATCTAAGGTTCATCCTCTGAGAAAGTGCTCGATACCAACTCTGCTTGACTCAAAAAGGAGTCGAATCCTCTTGTGTCTTAATTGCACTAGTCCTGGATCAAGTAGCTAGTACACACAGATATACTGATTTGGATCATCACCATTCAACGAAAAGTAATTCATTACATCAGAGTCGCATAATTATTACAAAGTTCAGGCTCCAAGGCCTAGCAGCGGAAATTTAAATAACAGTTCAACGCAATGGAAACCAAATCACAACTCCACAGGCATGCCCGAAGGATGCGCTCCTAGACGTCGGAGTAGTCTTCATCCTGAATACCATCAGCGAAATCCCCGTCTTGGTACACTTCCTCATCGGCGTCGCATCCTCCTCGTTGGAATGAGCAGCCCCAGAATAAACTCGAGGTAAGTAATCTTAATTACTTGCAAGACAATGCCTAGATGCTATATAGGTTTCAAGGAGGGTTTGGGGTAGTTTTGCATAAAGCTAAGTTTCAAACTTTTAAACCTAGTTTGTGAAAGCGGTTTTGAAATTGAAGTTTGAACTTTATAATTCTTTCTTTTAAAAAAGACAGCACCTACTGACTTAACCAGATCGTCATGGCACCCTCCATGAAGACAACTACGCACATGCAACACCGATTGCAAGGCAATTCCCAAAACAAAGAGAGAGGGAAGGGAGTTTTACAAAACTATAGTGGGGTAGCTTCCGTCGTTCACCCTTAACCATTGGGCAAGGCTTTCATGAAAGTTTACACTCTGCAGAGGTTGTACGCTTTACCCATGAGTAGGTGGCTTCCTAGGAATCACCCAAAGGAAGTAGACACGACGAGGTCTTTCACCGCAACCTTCCATTAGACCGGCATTCCCACTAAGGTTTCCACACCAATGCCCCTCTTGTGCCGATAGGTTCTGTTCTATGGACACATCTAAATACCCACTCCCAACCACAAAGGAAGGTTCTGTTCTTATGGACATATTCAGATGCCCACTCCCTATTCCACCAGGAATGCCAGACTAAAAGTCCGAGGGGTACTCAACCAGGACCTGCCCATACAGACACTCAATGGTCGCACCGTTGAACTAGTCTAGGTACCACAAAGAATCGATCCTTAAGCCAAACGGGTATGGTCCAACATCAACCCAATCTCTAGTATACTGCCACCGAGCAGTTGCCAACCACCTTGCAACCATCCACCCCGATTGAGAAACCATTTAAAAAGCTCGGGATAGCACCCACTATCCCTACATACAATTCCCGACACGGTAGCACCCACTACCTGCCATTCAATTTGCAATCAAGTTTTTATCGGGGTTGAACACAAAAGTAAGTCTCTAAATTGCAATTGCTAAGCATGTAATGTAAAAATCACTAAACAAGAATGGCAGCAAGATTAAATAATATTAAATAGTTAGGGTTAATGAGGTTGGCTGTGTATATCATTCATATAGGACATTATCTACAACTTAGCTTAAATATTGTTTTTAGCTTTTAATTAGCATCTAGGTTTTGCAAAATCTAATAAAATAGTTATGAAAACTGGGTAATAGCAACATGGCACAATGACTTGCCTTGATCCTGGTAGTTGGACTGATAAGCGGCGAAGTCTCCTTCGGCGGATGGATCTAACGTTTAAAAGAAATAAATAAGAACCATGTGCGATAAAATATGATGCATGCATGACATGTCATGAGGATGATGCAAACAGTATAGAACAGTATAAAATAATTTTATAAAACTTCTGAATTTGGTTTCATTATTTTTAGAGTTCCCTATAATTAGTTATGACTTTTATAAACTTAATATTAAAGGTACAAAAGAGAGTTAATAATAAATAAATTTCAAAATTTTACCAAAACAGTACAGAAATTATATTACAATATATCTAACTTTATAAAATAAGTTTTGATATTTTTGGATCTATATTTTACCTTATAAAATTCCTACAAGTATAAACACTAAAATAATTATTAAAAATTAAAATTAAAATAAGTATGTAAATAAACAGTACAAAAAATAATATAGAATTTTATGAATCTAATAAAATTTATTTTCCAATTTTTGGAATTTTCTACAATTTTATATGCAATAAATAACATTAGGCATAATCTGCAAACAAGGAAAATAAAAGGGGAAGGGATATTGTGCCGGCGGCGTAAGTGGGCCGCCCACTTACCACGCTGCGCAGGGGGGCAAGCAGGGCGTTGACCAACGGGCCCGCCTGGTCGGTGAGAGAGAGCAGAGAGGCGGGCGGGTCTGCGGCGGTGCCCCGGCCGGGCATGAGCGGCAAGCAATGAGGGAAAGGGAGAGGGTCGAGGGCGGCAAGCAATGATTTTTTTACGGCGCTGGCGCAGCCCTAGGCAGCGGGGAGGCGGCGGCGCGGTGGCGATTGGCGCGACGGCGAGGGCGGGCGGGCGGGCGAGCACTGTGGGCGCAAGGAAGCCAATGGGGTGGCGGCTTGAGCGGGACGCCGAGGCGGCGGGTCGGCGGCTTGGCGGCGGGCGGATGGAGGCACGGCGGCGGGAGATGGGGCGGCGGTGGTCGGCGAGGTTCCTACGGGAACGAGGGTGCTAAGGGGGCTCACCACGACGACAATCGGGCGACGATTTGGTTCGTCGATAGTAGGGGGCGGCGGCGGCTCCGGCGGCAAAAAACGGAGCTCCGGCGGCGGCGGCGAGCTGACGAAGGTGAAAACGGGTCAAGGAGATGCCCAGGAACAAATCTTCTATAAGGATCAAGGATCGAAACTCACCGGAAGATCGGATTTGGCGAGGAGGCAGAGAGGTTGAAGGAGATGGGTTTCTCTGTTTTCGTTTCTAGAAGAGAACAACGTGGGGGGGGGGGTTTATATAGGAGATTAGTACGTATTCTAGGGGGATTAGGATAGGAACCAGGGGGTTTGGAATCTACTAATTTTTAGGGAATCCCTTCCAAAGATGGGATAGAAAGAAGAGGAATTTGGGGAGATATTATAGGAGGCTTCTCCCAGGCTGAGTAAAAGAGGTGAGAGGCTTACATGTGGGGCCCACGCGTAGGAGAGAGATTCAAATTTATATTTTGGTTTGAATATACTGTCAAATTATGAGATTAAGTCTTAAATAATCAAAACAACATAATTATATTCTTATTATCTAACTTTGTTTAGATAAATCGTTTTAAAATACTTTTCCAAGGAACATGCTCATTTTTAAAAAAGGTTTTGCATTCTCAAAAACTTACAAATGCAATGCAATGCATGTATGCATGATTTTGAAAAAAAATGAGGATGTTACACCATCGCCCTTATATGGGGCGATAGGAGCCCTCCGCCGTCAATCGCCTTTCCCAGGCGTCACTGGCCGTCAATGGCCGTCAGCTGCTGTAGCCCCGTGAGCACATATCGCCCCAATATAGGGCGATCGCCCTAAACAGGGGCGATTAGTGGCCTTTAAATGCCTGCCCTCCTCCTCACCCAGCCAGACAGAGCGGAACCGAGAGGAGAGAAAAGAAAAGAGAGAAAAGAAGAGAGAAGGGAAGGAGAAGAGAGAAGGGAAGGAGAAGAGAGCGAAGAAGAGAGAAGGGGAGGAGAAGAGAAAAAAAAGAGATGGAGGGAAGAATAAAAGGAAGTAGAGGATCAACCCAAAATGCCAAGATGTGCAAGTGAAAAGGGAAAGGGGAAAGCAAAAAAGAAAGAGGGAGGCGCTTGGGACTGGCCGCGCAATTCAGCGTACCAGGACCTCTTCCTACCTCGTGGGGCTGTCCCACCGATGTGTATGTGCGGAGATCCTTGCAGGCTTGTCCGCTCTTGGGATATTTCAACTTGGAAGAGGAGGTATTGGAAGTGTCGCAACTACGCCTTCGATCCACCGGAGAAGAGCCTGAAGAATCGTCAGATGGTAATGAGCGTACGTGTTTCGTAAGATTTCTATATGAAACTTTGCTAATTTATGTTTCATGCAGTCGCCTCTGCCACTTTGTGAATTTGAGCAGTGGTTTGACATGGAGATCAACCCCGAAGACCAAAGGCTTCTTGAGCAAGCCAACCGGGATGAGGAGTTCAGGCGGCAGCTTCAAGAGCAGCGTGACGCCGCACGCGAGGAGGCACGTAGAAAGGAAGCGGAGGAGGAGGCAGAGAGAGAGGAAACGAGAAAGGGCACGTCGTGCCAGAGAAGCCCCATCGGAAGCATGGGCGAAGGGGAAGTGGCTTCGATGCACTTAGTAGATGTCAAGTTGTAACTATTATTTTCCTTGTTTGTCATGCGCCTTCCAGATTTAAGTCGTAATAAATAATGTGGCCTACCTTATTTTCCGCGGTAACTTATGATTTGAGAACCACCCTTCTTGTAATATCCCTGTCGCACCCTCGTTTTGAAATAAAGAAAATCTGAAATATTCATCCTCACGGCAGGAATTTGTGAAAATCGGAAAAGGCACACGAGGCCACAAAATCCCAAAATTGTGGCCTCTTAGGGGTTTTGGTAGCCTAACAGGGCCCACTGGATGGGGCGCAGAAATTACGAAAAAAATCACGAGCGATCTACGCAACGCAGGCTACCAGTTATGTATGGGGGAGCAGGTCGGACGATGTCCGAGCAGTAACTTGGGAAAATCGGAAAAGCCACTCGCGGCCATAAAATCCTAAAATTGTGGCCATTTAAGGGTTTTCGTAGCCTCGCGGGGCCCACCTAGGGGGCCAGCAAATACGAAAAAAATCACGAGCGACCTATGTAACGCAGGCTACCACTTATATATAGGGGAGCAGGTCGGACGATGTCCGAGCAGTAACGTGCGAAAATCGGAAAAGCCACCCGCGGCCACAAAACCCTGAAATTGTGGACTCTTAAGGGTTTTCGTAGCCTCACGGGCCCACCTGAAGGGGCCAGAAATTACAACAAAATCACGAGCGACCTACACAACGCAGGCTACCAGGTATAAGGGAGCAGGTCAAAAGCTGTGTGAGCACGAATGTTTGAAAATCGGAAAAGCCACTCGCGGCCACATAACCAAAAAATATTGGGCACTTAGGGGTATTCGTAGCCTCGCGGGGCCGAAACAATGGGGCCCAGAAAATACGAGAAAAAAATCACGAGCGAAGTATGCAACGCATGCTACCACTTATGTGTGGGGTTGCAGGTGGGACGATGTCCGAGCAAGAACATGCGAAAATCGAAAAAGACACATATGTTACTTATTGAGACGGATAAGGTAAAAAGGTCCGCTACCACAGAGTTGAAACAGTTATACAACATGGTGCTGAAGGCATTACAAAAGTACAGCTACAGAACAAGTCACAGACGACGCTGCCTGATCTGTTCCGCGGGGTATGTGAGTGGCGACGGAGGAGGGATGTGACGGAGGACGGACATCCCTCCTAGGCCAGCCCTGCGGCATAGGGGTAAAGTAGTCCGGCTGCGACTCGGGTGTGTTTGTACGGTGCTCCCGAGAGCTGAGAGGGGCCGAGGAACTCGGTCAATAGGTACTGCCCTAGGTCGAATGCTGCCTGTTCCTAGACGTTGTAGTCTGCGTCGCCAAAATCACCTTGGGAGTCCGGGAGGGGTGCGAGACGAAGAAGGCCTCGCGTCACCCCACTCTCCCCACTGCTGTTGTGCGCGAGACGAAGAAGGCCCAGCGTCTCCCTACTGTCCCCACTACTGCTGTGCAGGAGGCCACGAGGACTCGTCGTAGCCGACGTCGACCTGTGGGAGACGACTACCACGAGAAGGTCTAGGGATGGCTCCACGAGGAGGCACCGAGGAAGGGCCAGTGCTGGCCCACGCGGACGTGGTGCACTGCGTCCGACGACGTCTCCGTGTTCTCGACGGTGGCCAGCGACACAACGCGCCGCTCGCCGTCGACCCGCTGCCAAGCTTCCTCGGCCTCAGCGGTGGTCACCTGGATACCCGCCCGGAGGCGCGCCAACATGGACGTAGCCTCCACGTGCACCACCCCTAGAAGCTGTGCCTGCATGTAATGCCGGTTCGATATGAGGTAATTTACATTCAAAAGACGTACCCATAGAGATTCGATTATGAGACTTACCGTGAAGTTGTCCATCTGGGACATCTGTGAAGGGTACGCGTCCGACACCGATGCCTGTTGTGCGACATATGGTGCTGGTGTGTACCCCACCGTGAGGCGAGTCCGCGGCGCGAACCATGCCATGTACTCGTCGTACATGTCATGGTCATATGCCCGGGTCTCGGTGACCCTGTCTGCGAGTACGTCGTCCCATTGCAGTGCCCATGGCTGCAAGCGATGGGCGAACGGAGTGCCCGCTGCAGCCCCCATCCGGGTCATCCTATAATGAAAAGAAGGGGAATTAACATACAACATCCACTCGGTACAAATGGTTAGCATTGTGCTCATCAGATGTACCTATGCGCGCCACGTAAGACAACGTGACGAGGTGGCAACGGAAAAGCCTGGAACAGGCCGAACAACCGCAGCACTCGATGCGGCGAGTACTCCTCCACACACAGGTCGAAGATGAGGACCTTACGGGTGAGCCAGAACGGCTGGTCCTGCCTGCAAAGCACGGAGATCCCGTAAGGTGCTCGGACGTGGAGGTCATACGCGCTGTAGGGTGTCCAGTGCACGTCCTCGTTGCGGAGACTGTCGAACTCCCGAACAAACACGGGGTACGACCTCCTGACCTGTCGGTGCATGTACAACCGTTGCGCTGAAAATAAAAATGGTGCATGTTAGGAAAGTGCGTAAGTGGGGAATAACATACGAGGGGGCATACCTGTCATCGAACCCAGTAGTGGCCCATGGTGTGCTAGTCCATTGGGTTGTCGTCATACAGGTCCTGTGGGTACGTCGCGGTGTCAACAAGAGGCCTACCGACGAGGAAGTGCTCGCAGGACCACAACTGCAGCAGTAGGATGCAACCCGACATCGTCGCGTCCTGGTCAGCCCGAGAGATAGCGTCGCATAGACCTCTGTACGTCGCCGCGAGCACAGCAGAGGCCCACGACCATTGCACCATCTGTTGACATCGAGCAAGTTAGACAGATCCTGTGACAAGAGATTTTAATGGAATTTGTTTCCTCGTTGTCTTGGGTCTCGGCGATCGACTGGGCATACTCGATCAGGTGCTGGTCTACCATGTTCCCGTGGAAGGACGGGAACATCACCCAACCAAACAGCAAGAGTAGGTACGCCTCTAGGTGGCAGGCCACGTCCCATCCTCGGCGCGCGGGTAGATCAGATCAGCCTGCAACATTTGGTATAGTAGTATCAGCAACTTAGCGCGTCTCCGTGAAATTGCAATGATGGAGGTACTAACCGTGAACTGAAGCAGCCACGGCTTCGTCGGTCCGTGCCGCTCACCCTGCCTGAGGGGGACGTACGCCCGGCCCGGGGATGTCGCTACACCTCGGCGAACCTCGCTGACAACTCTGCGTGCCACGTGACAGGGACGTCGTGCGGGCACAACTGCAGGACCCGCACAGGGGAGTCCTAGGAGGTAAGACACGTCCTGCAACGTTGAAGCCATCTCTTCGTAGGGCAGGTTGAACGTGTGTGTCTCCGGTCTCCACCGGTCGACGAGTGCGGCTAGTAGGGAACGGTCGTACCCGAACCGTGGGACGTGCCTGCCCTCCTCTGGGCAATGGCCTGCTCGACCATTTTATAGAGCGGGAGCAAGCCTGCCGCGCGTAACCTGCATGAAGTAAGTAGCATCGTGAAAATTTCATTGCAGGTAAGTACATGTATACGAAAGAGAAGGAAGCATTGGCAACTTATTGTTGAACCCAACATGGGTCAATGCGGAGCATCTCGTTTGGCACACGCGACCGCAGTGTCCCCAGCTCTCGGTTCTGAACGGCGGACAACCTAGACCGGTGCGTCACATCGACGGTCCGGTCTAGTAGCTTAGGACAATCATCAGCAGCACGCCCACCTCTCGCCATCGGGGCCTGTGCCTACATGATAAGAGAGCAAATACAACAAACTGGACAATAATTATATGTTTAAATGTTACAAAATAAAGCTGAGAACAAGGTTGAATTAAAATACAAACTGGACATACTGGTTTATACTTAAGTACGCGAAGTACAGAAATACATATACAAATACATGAATTAAAATTGCATTATTCCAAATTACAAGATACATATAAAAATTGAAATGACTGCAGTCTCAAAGTAATGAAGTACATAATACAAACAGAAGTTCATGGACTTAGTGTGTGCCTCGACAAGATACAGACGGCCTAGCCTCCGATGCCGTAGGTCCTTGTGTTCGCCGACGCGCTTCGGACTCGTCCACATCGTTCCGAATACGCCATGTCCTTCGATGCCCGGCCTTCTGCTTCAACATTCGGATGTCCGGTACCCAGCGATGGCCCGGAGAGGGGGCTTCCGTGAACGATCCATCCACTCGGTATCCGTACACCTCGTGATGCCACGTGTTAAAAACACTTTGCTTATAATAATAGTGGGAGATGTACGGACAACATGATTGATGTGCCTCTACGGCTACCGCAATCACGTGAGAGCATGACAAGTGCAGCAGTCGTGGCTTCTGGCAGGAGCACTCGCAGTCAGCAGCTCAGAGTATGCACAGATGGGACGTCCTCTCCCGGTGGGTACCTCCGCGACCGCGGTCACCGCAGTGCACTTGGTATCTCCGTTCCACGGCACTATTCAGTGTCACGTGATGTGTCTGTGCCTTGCGTGTTTTGTTGGCCATGTACTTAGATACAACCGTTGAGTAGAACAGTCGATTGTCCGACATACATGCAGCGGATTTCATATATTGGTCAATGAAATATCTTTGCATGCCTAGTAACACACCTTCAACTATACCCACCAAAGGAAGGCATCTCGTGCCTTTCATAACCCAGTTGTACACCTCCGTCAGGTTCGTTGTCATTATTCCATAACGGGAACTGCCCTCGTCATGCAGAATGGACCATTTCTCCAACGGCTCGTGTCGTATCCAGTCCTTGAAACTCCTTATGCTTGTCCCTGGCCTACGCCGAATGTTTGGTCCGTCGGTTGGGAGCGCACACAAAGCTGTGGGGTCATCTTCTTCCTCGTAGTGGACCATAGGGTTCCTTGACGAACTAGCGGTATCCCTTGGATTCAGTGATTGCTTCTTGGTTAGTTTATCCAACGTCCTCCACAGTGCGTCGAACTTCCTCCACTGGTTCTGTTTGCTTAGTTGCTTGAACATGTTCATAACCTCTTTGTTCTTGAACTGACAAAAAAAATTGACACCCACGTGCATCATGCACCACCTGCTCTTCAAGTCTGGCCACTTTGCTGTTCCCATGACGTCGGACCCTTGTTGCATGTCCACTATCGCCCTTAGCAACCTTGCTTGTCGGTCATAGATGACACAAACATCAGGGCGATCCTGGACAACTGCCAACTTGACTCTATCAAGGAACCAGTACCAACTGTCCGTGTTTTCCCCCTCCACGAAGGCGAATGCGACCGGTAGAACCTGGTTGTTGGCGTCCACCGCGATTGCAGTTAGAATCTGGCCCTTGTATTTTCCTGTGAGGAAAGTGCTGTCCATGCAAATGACCGGGCGACAGTGTTGGAACACATTTATGCATGCGCCGAGGGCGAAGAAGGCCCGCTGCAAGACCCATTTACCCGAGCACACATCATCCGCGGGGAACTCCTCAAGGTCGATGTATGTACCGGGATTCCTATATGATATTGCTCTGAGCATGTGTATAATATTCTCGTAGGAAGCCTCGTACGTCCCGAACTGTATTTGTAAAGCTGTCTGTTTTGCTCTCCATACCTTTCATAGCTAATCTTGTACTGAAACCTCTTCTCCAAGGCTGTGATGATAGATCGATCCTGCAGGTACGGATTGTCCACGATCTGACGGTAAAACACATTTGCCACCCAAGTGGATGATAGATTGCGGTGTTTTTGCTCCGCTTCCTTCAGTTCACAGTCATGCTCCATCACAATGGAGCATTTTCAGTAGTCCTTCAACTTCCCCTTGTATGTATGCACCCGCCATGGGCACGAATCAACTACGCACTTCACATCGTACTCCTTTTCGCTAGATTTCACTACCCTGAATTGCCGTCGCAAAGACTTTCGCTAGATTTCACTAGCCTGAATTGCCGTCGCAAAGACATTGCCCAGTACTTCACTGTGTCCATCACAGCCTCCTTGTCCTTATATATGGCCCCCTGCGTGACCTCGTTCTCATGATACTCCCATGCATCACTCTTGTCTTCATTCACTGTTAGGTCTTCGAAATTATAATTAGATCACGCCCCAGGGACAGGCACCTTAGGAGTATTGTCTTCCTCGTCCGAGTTTTCGGCATCAGGAATTTCCTCATCCGCACCATCCTCCTCCTCCATCAGGTCAACTATGTCCTCCACCTCCTCCCCTCGTCGGCCAGCCCCTGCGCCTCTAAAACTGTCTCCTCAGCACCCTCGATCCCCTCGCCACCGCCAATCTCATGTCCCCCGTCTCCGGGCTTCTCGTCACCTTCACTATCGCATTCTTGCATATTTCTCTCCACCTCCTCCGTATGATCTACCCCGGCATCACGAACTTCTAACACTGATGGAGCTATCTGGTACCACTGTACCAGCAACATCAGCGGCCAGCGCCGCTCTACGGCAAACCCAACATAGCTCCTCCATGATGATGTCGCGTTAATAGGAATCAACTCTCCATAAAAACAGTGTTGTGCACGGCTTACCACTGCTCTAACCCACAGCCGAACATTCTAGGCATCCAAATTGAGCATCCGAAACATCCACTCCAACAAAGCCCTATATGTCCTATCGCTCGGTCTAGATATGCCCTATACAACTCTTGAAAATGCTAACAAATCCACTCCATCCGCCCCCTGTGCTATCTCCCCATCTCTGTAAAATATTTGAAAATACAATTTCTCCGACATGCTGCCTACAACGTCGGACCGAGAAATTTATCGGTTATCTATCTAACAGCATCATGCATTAACATATAATTGTTACATCATCCTATGTCATTGATTTACTCCTCGTTATTTCTGCTATCTATTTTTAAATTTTTTTACTCCACTAATTTCTAAAAGTGCCTGACATATGTGGCTAGGCTACCATGTTTTTAACATATTACTCTAAAAGGGATAATTCACAAATGCCCCTACTCTAAAATACAATATATAAAACGTATAGCGATCCTACTGCAAATTACTGCTATAAATAAATAATTAAACTACTCTTTTTTTCTTATGCCATTACTACTATATATATTATTAATTTCTCCTAACCATAAAAACTGCATTTCTACTACCTTTAATTTCTACTCATTACTACTGTATGTATTATTAATTTCTCCTAACCCTAAAAAATGCATATCTACTACCTTTAATTTCTACACATTGCTACTATATATATTATTAATTTCTCCTAACCCTAAAAAATGCATATCTACTACCTTTAATTTCTACGTCCAATTTTTTCCAAAACTTTAACCGCACAGCATATGGCTATCCTACCAATTTTTTTCCAAAACTTTAACCGCACAGCATATGGCTATCCTACCAGGTTTTCATCGTAATATTTACATTTTACAATTATATAATACTACCACATTACATTTCTAAATATTGTCTAATAAATTATTTGCACAAAAAATTTTCGGACTTACCTCCGCGAAAATGGCGCCTCAACTATCTTCAATTTTTTTTCTCTCTTCTATTTTTTCTCCCTTTTTTCTTCTCTTTTTTTCCTCTCCTCTCTTTTCTTTTCTCTCCTCTTCTCCTCCTCCCTGCTCTCGCTTGCTCTCGGTGATGGAAATGGGAGGCTCGGGCAGAATGGGGGAAGAGAAGAGGGCGTGGGGCTTTAAAGCCCACAAATTGCCCGAGGCAGGGGCGATCGCCCCATAATGGGGCGATAAAGCGGCAATAGCTAACGGCTAGGGAATCTCTGCCCGTTTATAGCCGTTACCGGCTATGGCAAGTTGTATTGGGGACCTATCGCCCCACTACCGGACGATCGCCCCAATACCGGGCGACGGGAGGGCAATTACGTCTTTTTATATTTCTGATGATTATTTCTGAAATAATGAATTAAAATAGATATTAAAAAAAATTCGATTCTCCTATATATTACCTTCCCTTCCTATTTTTCCCCCCTCTTCCCCAAATCAGCCTCCACCCTAGCCAGCCCCTAAGCTTCTCCTTTTCAGCTTCCTCCCAGGGGTGATGCAGCGAGGCCTCCTCCCAGGTGAGCTGCAGCAAGGAACCCCTCACACTCCTCTAACCTCTCTGCTCCTGCTGTTGCTGCTGCTGCTTCTAGCTGCAGCTGCTGCTGTTGCTTCTTCTTGCTGCTTCCCCATTGGGCTGCTGTGCCTACTGCTCTGCTGCTGGAACTGCTGCTACATGCTACTCTGCTGCCCTCTCTGCTTCTTCCTCCCTATCATGCTCAGCCACCAGAGCCCCAACGTCGCTGCTGCTGCCTGTGCTTCCAGCCACCGGAGAACAGGCAAAGAAATCACAGCCATTGCATGGCCACGAAAAATTCCTCGTTTATCCGATTAAGGTGAAATAAGTTAAAATGGATAGATCGGGGCATACTGTAGCTCCCATGATTTTTTCATAATTTTCTGAGCATATTTTATTTTCTGCATTTTTCTAGCTATAGGAAAATACCTATAAACTGTGATAAACAGCGACTTAACTGTTTGTGTCTATTTAAAAAGGGGATTAAAAAGCTCTAGAAATAAGTAGGTACAATCAAAATAATGTTTATTTATTTCTTGCGTAATTAGTTTATTTTCAAGATTATTTATTTAAAAGAAACATTTTTATTTAGCATCATTCAATTGTTTATATTGTATTGTTAGAATTGAACATATATGTTTAATTGAAGTAAATTTCAGAAATAATAAAATAAAATATAAATCGTATTTTGCACATCCATGCATCGCTTCTCTCGACGCTACTACGCTTGAAACCCTAGCATAACTAGCATCCGTAACCGCGATCGCCTTAGATGCACGTGCATTCATGCATCATGCCTCCTCATTGCATATTGGTATTTTATTTATTTGTTTTTCGAATTCGTTTCGTTAACAGACGCGGAGAAGCTCAAGGAGCAATTTGAAGAACAGCAAGAAGACCCCACTACTCTTAGGACCAAGGCGAGTTAACACTTCTCCTATAGGGTGTTTACTTTTACTAGGGAGAGTTTAAGCTTTTCCTAGTGCGAGATAACATCTTCCCTATTGGGTGTTTGCTTTTACCAGGGAGGGTCTATACTTTTCCTAGTGCGAGTTAACATACTTATAGATCATATTGATTCCCAGTTTATTAAAATAATTTATTTACAGTATTAAACTGCATGCTTTTTTTAAGTATTTAAGCCTGTTTTCTTAATCATGAAAAATCATGCCTTGTTATCATTTGTTATTGTTCTACCTTGATGATATTGCCTTGATATAATCATCTGTCAATTAACTTTATTAATGATTGCCTTGATGATCACCCTTGATAGCCTGTTAGGTTGAATAAAATAATTTTAAGACTCTTAAGTCCTGGTTAAAAATTTGCATAGACATTGCTCAGGTCCAATTAATAATTTTAGCCTTAAATTGGCCTCGGAACGGTGAACATGATTACATAACAAACATGGAAACTGGAAATTAGGCCTGGCATGCCAGTGTGAGTATTTGGGTGTGATTGGGAAAGCGGACGTGGTCCGGCTTGTGGTTATGATGGAGTAGCTTGGCTACTGGTGTAAAGTGAAGAGGGCTATACGTTCACAGACGTGGTGCTGAGAGGAGCACGGGGCAACACACGTAGCTGCCAATCGCTGCCACCAAGGGTGGTTCCACTACACCGTGTGCAGAGCACACGGAGGAACGATAGCGGAAGAAGGAAGTGATTGTGAATGTGTGTGGACTGGCCGAATCCGATGTGACTCCTAGAGAGGACTGAACGGGCGCACAGTGAGGCACGCAGCGGGAAGTCACTGACCAAATGCCTACGGGACTTGGTTCCTATCACCACAACGCGTGGCCATCGCTCGGTAGTGCAAGTAATGGGATTCAGGAGCAGTACGGCCTATGGGCGTACCCTATCTGCTGCCATACTTGAGGTTTAGACAGGATCATGTCGTCATCCGTGGGATGATCTAGGTCTTACGTGACAGGAAGCCATGACTCTAGTGCGGGCATGGCAACCCGGCTAGGGAAGAACAGACACTTCGCTGGCGTAAGATTCACAACGGGTGCGCCACACCCGGAGTATGATGGCGGGTGTGTGAAGAAAGTTCTAGGATGGGTGTGGATTGTGGATTTTGGACTGTGGAGTGTGGAGTGTGAATTGTGGATGGACAACAATAATGAAAATAATGATTAATAGAACATTGGGTTAAAAGTTGCTAAGTCATAGGCTTTGGTTTATAAAACTTTCTTTCTGCAAATAAATAAACCCCAACCTTTCCTTTGAAACCCCTATCACTAAAACTTGCATCAGGTTGGGTGTTAGCTCGCCAGTGTTTGGATGACACTAACCTCGCATTCATATTCTCTTTTAGATGGAGAGTATGAACAGGATCAGTACGCCTGCCATAAAGATGACGAACAAGACTTTGCTGACGATCAGGGCGAGGCATAGGGCATCTCTTGAGTCGAGTGCTTGGGCATAGCTGGCACGAGACCCTTTTGGATCTTATGGTTCTCTGCACTTTGATCTTTTGGACATTCTGAATATTTGGGCCAATGTGCCACGTTGTAAACACTTAATAGCCTTCGGGCTTAATACAGGTATTTCATGTAATATAAGTCTTCTGCATGTATGAAATGATTCCGGCTATGTAAAAGGTGTGCACTAGTGTACTGATCCAAGAACTAGTGCAAATCATGTGGTGGGAAAAAAGGACAGGCCCCACAGAGCTGGTATTAGAGCATACGACTCTAGGAGCCCTAGACCTTGGCCGTTAGCACTCCGTAATTTAAAACTAGGAAAAGGTATTTTCCTAAATACACTACTTTATATAAAAAAAACTGATGTATTCTTTCCTCCTGAATTGCATTCCAATTCCCTGCCCTTTTCAGAAGTTTTTGGAAAACTCTTCTCTCATGTCTCCTCTTACCCAACATTTTTCGGCTTCTATCATGTCTCTTTCTCATCATTGGAGACCTGAAGCTACACGTCTTGACAACATATTCAAAGAGCTTTAAAAAGGTAAAAAGACATGAAGATAAGGAGCCATGAAACTCTTCAATCAACCATGGCCCCTACAACCGATTGCAGTGGATCTAAAGACATCAGCCCTGCGACCAACACATCACTTCATCAACTATAGGCAACTCTACCCCAATACCTCCAATTTCTCTACTCTAGTTTGAAAAACTGCGCACAATATCAGTTGCCAAAACAATTGATAATAAGTGCCCCATAGGCTTAAGTGTGATCCCTAGTCTTATAGGGCATCGCTTTAAAAAAAACTTGTTAGTCTATTAACCTTCAAAACTTGTCAAGTCCGTTGTAGGTATGTGAGATTGGTTTAGATAATCTCAGCTTAGGGCTGCTATTACGACTTATAGTCAAAAGTTACCCTATCCTAGAATCATAAATTATTGATTGTAAGCTGTAGGACGCCCTAATTAGAAGAATGGTGCCCTGCCCCTTACAAGTTTAGATTTGAGCCTTTTGGATGCCATTGGATCTTGTTTACATTTGTTAACCTTGGTTCTTCTGCATCTGCATATCATGCATATAGGCATAGGACTAAAATTGCTTTAAGATTCACCCCGATATCTGAGAGGTCCCTCAAGGATCAGTGCTGACAACGTACACCGTAAAAAAAATAATAATAACTTACGGCTATCGGAGTCATGCCTGAAGGCTAACACCTCTTCTTATACTAGAATCCCTAGCTAGACCATAGTTTGGGAAAAATAAACGCAGTTGCTCTAAGCACCCTTAGCTATCCATCTAGACCCTCCAGAAACAATATTTTGATTTACACCAGACAATAAGCAATATGTTTCCAAGGATATCCTTTTTATTTGAGAAAATTGTTTGTAAAACGATTTACTCTCCAAACACTTAAATACCCTAGTCAAAACCAAGTACCATTTTGGAAAACAAGATTTCAACCTTTTAGACTTTGTTTAAACTTATCCCTTTTGCTAAGCACCAAAGATTTGTTTGATATTTTGGATTAATAAAAATATGTTTTTAAGTGATATTTTTAAAATATATATGTATTAATATGTTCAAAGGATTTGGAAAACAAGCTTCGCAAAAGTATTTCAGTGCAATGTTTTGAACGGTTGAAAAAGGTATTTCAAGGCGAAAGTATTAAAACAAACTTCATTTTGACTTCATGAGTTAATTTTAAAAGAATTCTCTTGTTCAAACTTTCTCCAGTTTAAATTTTGAAATCCCTGCCTTTTCAACCATGTTTTCCCCACTTCATTATAACCTTTTGTTTTATTTCAAAGGAAGATTTCCCGATAATTATTTCCAAACCGGGTTACGACCAAGGTATGATAAAAGATATTTATTCTCCCTATTTAAAATGTTTACTTTGGTCAATCTCCTCTTCAAACCCAATTTATACTCTCCTTAGATTTTGTGGGGTTTGAAATTTATCCTTGCACCACCATGAGATAGGAAATTTCTTCCTACCATTCTTACCTTCCTTCGTGCTATTCCCTCTTACCTGTTGCTAGGACTTTTATTAGACTGATATAGTCGCAAGAGGCAATAAACATCTCGGAACCAATGAAGAGGAAGCCCTATAATGGATAGAAGGATGGATTGATGTGTGTTGTGCATCATAAAAGTTCATATCGATATAAGACATGATGCCTATTTCTGGAGTTGAAGAATTTGACTTAGATGTACTTACCTTGGAGGTGTCTGATGATTTTAATATTAGTTTATGGTGCATAGTGAAGAAGGTTGGGAATGTGATAGATTATCTCTTAGATGTTAATCTCGAGGGAACAATCAATTCTGGAGATTGTGGGGCGATTAAAATGAATTGATATCACAGAGTGATTGGTGTATTAGCAAGAGCTTGAAATAAATTTGGTGAATTTTGAAAAGATTATATTAGACATCACTCACAGTGGTATAAATTTATGGATGCTATAGGAAGTATACTAACCCTACATCTGTGGATTAAGTCAGTGATTAAGGGTTATAACATGGTAAATTGAAACAAATTATAGATGGCCCGATTAAGAACTATTAGCATCTGGTGCATTTATGAATTGCTTGAAGAAGTTGATCTGTCCATTATGGGATTCATTGGACTCAGATGGATTTCGTAGAAATCATTGAATTATTGGAAGACTATCATATTGGGCATTGATTGGTGGATCTTCTAATTAATTATTGGTTAGATGAATTTATGTCGTGTGACGGATTCGCAGATGTGACAGATTATCTATCCTGTGAGAAAATGTTTCATGCTGACTTTTCATGGACTTACCCGGATGTACTTGGATTGGTAGAAATAATCTTATATAGAAAACAAGGATTTGTGTAAGATGTTGATGGGAAGAACTGAAATTTGTATCATGTGTGATCTACCTAGGAGGTAATATGATCACTCGGACTTGGATTTTTAGATGATTAAAATTATCCCGATTGAGGATTGGATAAGCACCAAAGGGTTAAATAATAATCTTATGGACTTGTTTGCAGCGGATTTGAAATATGGATTATACTAGTTGAAAAATTAGTATTAATGACCATTGCGGGATATACAGTCTCACTTGGAGGAGTGATATTAAAATTATTGACTAGAAACTGCCCCTATGTTGGTGGAAAATTTTATTTAGGGGGGTGGTCAAACATGACTGTGTTGGATTGTCGTCATATATATTAAGAGGAAGTTGAAATTACTCATTAGAAGAATTCGATTAATCTAGAAGTTATTGTGGGATTATTGATTCTAGCTAATGATGATTGTGATTCGGAAACAGTATTGGAGTTCCTTAAACTGTATCCTAAATTTCGGGTGATGCTTAAGGATAACTCAATCCCTTGATTCATAGACTGATATCGGGATTCGGATTGTTAAAAAGCCAGGTGACCTAGAGCCGTTATTGTGGATGTGTAGATATTTTGAGAATGGGTAACAATTGATTTGGCTAAAAGCAATTAGGCAGTAAAATAAAGAAGGGACAAGGAAAATCATAGCAGACTAAGATTTGATGTCGAGACTCTAAATTCTGGTGGTATATCAATTAATAGTAAGAGTCTCCAATGATTATGATAAGACTTTGGATGCAATTATAAGCTGTGATTAAATTTGAATTTTTAAGCGATTTATGAAGTTGTTCTAACGGTAACATTGGTGGATAAAATACTATACAAGGTATATGTTGAGTAAGAATCGGATCCTGGTGAATAATTAAAATGAAGCAATCTTAGATGGTTTTGTGAACTTCTTGAATGCTACGCCACTCATCCATCCATTGAGTATTATGGGCATCAGAAGAACTCATAACACCAGAGATCAGCTATGTTCTCGCTCAAAGGAACAAGGCCACTGGCTAGCCTCGCGAAGATGAAGAGTTCTCACTGCCACCCTCTCTATCTTTTTCCTCCTTATTCTTTCTTACCCTTGTTCTAGTGCTATTCCCTCATCTATATTCTAACAACCAGGACTGAGAAGCCTTATGACAAAGGACTAGTGTGACGACCCTTCTAACAGTTCAAGATAAAGATCCTCTCCTCCCATGATTGACACCGTGAGTCGCCATGATTCAAAGACTACTGAGTACTCCCAGGATCAAAATTATAGAGCATATCCAAGAACCTTCTGGAATGACGAACGAAACTGCAACTTCTCTATTCCCTCTAACTTCTAGGCTATCAAATCTCGAGGTCGAGATTTATTGTTAGGGGGGTAGGATTTGTAACACCCCAAAAGTGGGATATTTCAGAAATTCAAAATTCGGTATGTATCATAATGTAAGAAGGCACCAAATTACCTTGTTTTAAATATTTAACCTCAAAATTTCAATAGAGGCAATGCCTATAATTAGAAATATAAGAACTCGAATCATATTTTAGAAGTAAAATGCAGGTATTAGTGTTTCTTTGAGGATTATTCTAATCTTGAATGATCATACCAATCAAAATTCACCATTTATGTGAAAACCCCATCAAATTCAAATTTGTGTTTGAATTCAAATCAAAATTATTGAATTAGAAGATACCTAGAAATTTCCTAAAATATTGTGGAAATTAATTAAATTCCAAAATCTACCCATGGTGGTTCTCACAACCTTAGACTACAAATTGACTACACTATTAATTGTGGGACCCTCCTGTCACTCACTCTCCCTCTCACCCGAGTCTGTCCTGGTTCGAACACCGTCCCTCCTTTATGCCCTACTGGCTACCGCAGTAGACCGTGCCATCCCCGTGGCACAGCTCTCCAGCCTTTGCCATCGCATGGCGCCCGGTCTCTGCCGCGCCGCGCCGCCCGCCCGTGTGCATTGGGGCAGCCTTGCCGCGCCTGTCTCTCCACTGTGACGCCGTCGCCGTCGCTCTATTGCGCCATCATGGCCACGCCTGCGCTGCGCCGCTCGTCGCATCGCCGTGGCGCCTTTCCCCTGCTTTCTACCGCCGCTCACCCCTTGTCGCGTTGCTCGTGGCAGTTACTCACCTCGCCATCCCTGCACTCCACCGCCCTCGCTCACCAATCCGGAGCCACGTCGTCCCATCCAGCTCTGTCCAATGCTGCCTGTCACCGAATTTTGCCACCGCGGCCGACATACGCCTGCACGCGAAGCATACGCCTGCACGTGAAGCAGACCTGTCCTATCCACCGCCCCTGTCTGCCAATGGCCGCAACTCTTTCCCCCGCTCATCCTTCCTATCCTCGTGACTGTCCCGAGGCATCCCCACCGCTGCTCCTCTTAGACCCCCCGCCTAGCCTTTAAAAGCTAGCTGGAGCCCCCAATTTTCCCTGTCTCCGCCATTGCTCTGTTTCAGCCGAGTTCACCCCCTTTGCCAATTCGTCCAACCGGGTGAGCCTCGCTTCGGTTCCCTGATTGGATAGTTTCTCTAGCACCCCCACTATTTCCTTGATATCCTTTCAGTGGCAGCTCGTCACCGGAGTCGTCGACCCACGTGAGAATGCCACCGTCTCCTTTTTGGACCATCATGTCACCAGCCCACTCCAGTGGTTCTCCATCCTCGCCATCATCGTGGTGAGCTTCCCCATCCTCCCACATAGCCCATGCGCGGGCTAGCTCGCCATGAGCCATATCGTAGCATCGAGTCCATGTTCAACCCGAGCCGACCTCCGCCGCTGCTTGTCACGCCACCGCATCCTGCCGTCTCGAGCCTTGACGTGAGCACCACTAGTTGCGCGCAAGCCCACTGGTCCCGTAGGGCCCAAGAACTCGCCCAACGGTGGTAAGTAGCGCCGGCGAAGCCCCGGCGAGCCTCGCGGCCACACGCTCACCAGCGCGAGGTAGACGACAGCCCAGAGCCATCCGATGCATGCCAAGATTCGTGCAGAGCACATTATTACGGTTGATAGTGCTACTGACATGTGGGACTGCACGAAACTGTGTTTGAGAATTTAAATCTCGCGCAATTAGAGCTAATCGGCCACTAACTGGTGGGGCATGTGGTCCACTCATCTGTATTAGAGGTAGCGCCCCGCACATAGTGCACATTCACCTTGCGTTAGCGTAAATTAGGAAATACGCCTTCGGTCAGCTGAACGTTCACTGTTGGAAAGCGTCTTTTCAAATTTGCGTCTCCTTCCGTGGCGCTTGCGCAATTGGAAGGCGACACCGGAGAATACGTCTTCGCAGCTCTCGGGCTTAGCCACAAATGGGCCGGCCTGTTGCTATTCACAGATAAACTAGCCCTTTTTCATTTAAAATAATTCCAAAAATTAAAATGAGTTACTAAAAATAAGTAGACATCTACAAAAATCCTAGAAAAATTATGATAAATTGGGCTCTGTTTAAATTGAATAGCCTTAAGTAGGGGATTTCTTATAGAGAAATAAATCCAATAAATGATTAATTGTAATTTAAAAATAACAAATAAGCTAATAAAAACCTGAGAAAAGTTCTAGAAAATGTAGAAGAAACAATCTGGACTTAAGAAAAATATTAATCATGGCACATTTAAAAGAAACATTTTTATTTAGCATCATTAAATTGTTTATATTGTATTGTTAGAATTGAACATATATGTTTAATTGAAGTAAATTTCAGAAATAATAAAATAAAATATAAATCGTATTTTGCACATCCTTGCATCGCTTCTCTCGATGCTACTACGCTTGAATCCCTAGCATAACTAGCATCCGTAACCGCGATCACCTTACATGCACGTGCATTCATGCATCATGCCTTCTCGTTGCATATTGGTATTTTATTTATTTGTTCTTCGAATTCGTTTCGTTAATAGACGTGGAGAAGCTCAAGGAGCAATTTGAAAAACAGTAAGAAGACCCCCACTACTCTCAGGACCAAGGCGAGTTAACACTTCTCCTATAGGGTGTTTACTTTTACTAGGGAGAGTTTAAACTTTCCCTAGTGCGAGATAACATCTTCCCTATTGATTGTTTGCTTTTACTAGGGAGAGTCTCTACATTTTCTAGTGCAAGTTAACATACTAATAGATCATATTGATTCCTAGTTTATTAAAATAATTTATTTACAGTATTAAACTGCATGCTTTTTTAAGTATTTAAACCTGTTTGCTTAATCATGAAATATCATGCCTTGTTATCATTTGTTATTGTTCTACCTTGATGATATTGTCTTGATATAATCATCTGTCAATTGACTTTATTAATAATTGCCTTGATGATCACCCTTGATAGCCTATTAGTTGAATAAAATAATTTTAAGACTCTTAAGTCTTAGTTAAAATTTTCTTAGACATTGCTCAGATCCAATTAATAATTTTAGGCTTAAATTGGCCTCGGAACGGTGAACCGACATTCACCGGACATGATTACATAACAAATATGGAAACTGGAAATTAGGCCTGGTATGCCAGTGTGAGTGTTTGGGTGTGATTGGGAAAGCTGACGTGGTCCGGCTTGTGGTTAAGATGGAGTAGCTTGGCTACTGGTGTGAAGTGAAAAGGGCTATACGTTCAGGGACGCGGTGCTGAGAGGAGCGCGGGGCAACACGCTTAGCTGCCAATCGCTACCACCAAGGGTGATTCCGCCACATCGTGTGCAGGGCACACGGATGAACGATAGCAGAAGAAGGAACTGATTGTGAATGTGTGTAGACTGGTCGGATCCGATGTGACTCCTAGAGAGGACCGGACGGGCTTGCAATGAGGCACGTAGCGGGAAGTCGCTGACTAAATGCCTGCGGAATTTGGCTCCTATCTGACTAATATAAGCTTTGGTTTATAAAACTTGCTTTCTGCAAATAAATGAACCCCAACCTTTCCTTTGGAACCCTATCAGTAAAACTTGCATCAGGTTGGATGTTAGCTCGCCAGTGTTTAGATGACACTGACCTCATATTCTCTTTTAGATGGAGAGTATGAGCAGAATCAGTACGCCTGCCATGAAATATGAAGAACAAGACTTTGTTGACGATCAGGGTGAGGCATAGGGCATCTCTCTAGTCGAGTACTTGGGCATAGCCGGCACGAGACCATTTTGGATCTTATGGTTCTCTGCACTCTGATCTTTTGGACATTCTGAATATTTAGGCCAATGTGCTGCGTTGTAAACACTTAATAGCCTTCGGGCTTAATACAGGTATTTTATGTAATATAAATCTTCCGCATGTATGAAATGATTTCGGCTATGTGAAAGGTGTGCACTAGTGTACTGATCCAGGGACTAGTGTAGATCATGTGGTGGGCAAAAAGAACAGGCCCCACACAATCACCACCATCTATGTGCTTAGACTGAGTCCGATCAACCCGCTTGAACTCTTGATCTCTTGAACCGTGGATCATCCATCCACGTCCTCGATCCCCATCGTTGACGTCGATCCATTCAGGTCACTTGCGCATAGTAGACGAGCAAAACATTTTTCGGATATCTCTACTTGATCCACATTAGTCTAAAAACACCTACATTACCTCACACCATAATGAGATTAACACATTTCCTCAAAGCAATTCAAAGCAATTAAGCATCTCTCAACAATTAAGCATTATCACTACGACATCCTGGACAGCGGGGGATTCACATTTTTCCACTCTAAAGATTAGCAGTTTCCTTATGTCACTCCTCCTCAATGACATGTGGGTCTATCTGTGTCTATGACAATGAGTTAGAGTGGCAAAATAGCGAATCCCACTCTAAAGAGTGCCAAAATATAAATTTTTTCAGGACAACATAGCACAAAATAATTTTTATAAATTCATACGTTGCTCAAATAAAAAACTTCCCAAAACAACAAAGATGCGTCTCAAAATTGTGTACAACTTTCATTAGAGCACCTTTTCATTCAAGCCTATCTAAAAGTCTAATTTGACTTACCTCGTAACTTGAAGAATTTTTCGAGGTAGCCTCAAGAGTCGGATGGCCTTGATTTTTAGGATTTATGGAGCTTTTAGACACGTCTACAAGATAAAAAAACGGATTCAAAAAGTAATAAAAAAAGTCAGATAAGTCAATATTAGTCAGATAAGTCACGAAATAAGTCAGATAAGACGTGGCTAATATTGATTTATCTAACTTTTTTATTACTTTTTGAATCTTTTTTTTTATCTCGTAGGTGTGTCTAAAAGCTCCCTAAATCCTAAAAATCAAGGCCATCCGACCTTCGAGGCCACCTCGAAAAATTCTTAAAATTACGGAATAAGTCAGATTAGACTTTTAGACAAGCCCAACAGAACACCCCCTAAAAAAATCTCAAAAATGCAAAATACAGTGTATGTCCTGATAGGACGGGATGACAGACAGTTCGGCCCGCCAGAACGTCTGGCTCAACCCGGATGATTCAGGTCGCCAAAATACTACCCTAGAATGTTTCTGTAAATAATAGAATGGTCTGCCGGACAATGAGCCGAACGGTCTGGCTCGCCAAACAATACGGTTCAACTAGGATGGGCCGATTCGCCAATACAACTCCCTAGAATGTTTCAATGAAAATTAGGACGACATGCCGGATAGAATACCGGACTGTCTGGCTAATGGTGTGGTTTCTCGCGCTATTTTGACAATTTCTAAGTATCAATCATGATTCAACCACATACTCAAAAACCAGGACAAATATTAACAAATACTGGCACCTTCCCGGCTGCCGAAGGCTTCCAGGATGAATCATGGATTGAACATAGCTACCCTCGCGGGACAACAGCTAGCAAGAGAGATACGACGGAAATTATCACCCTGCGCTCCTCTCCCTCCCCGCCGCTCGCTGCAGTGCCCTCAAGGGGAAGTGGCGGCGCCGATGTGGTCCTCTTCGGACTCGAGTGGAACTCCTCCCTGCTCTGCCTGGCGGAACGGGCGCCTCCTCCCAGCGCGGTGGAGCAGCTCACACTCCGCGCCAGCAATTGCTCGTCCTTGGGTTCTCCTCTCCTCATTTCCCTTGGCAATTCCATCTTGCTTTGTGCAGTCTTGTTTGAGTAGCTTATATGTGCATCGTTAGCATGAATTCCTGCAAAAAAAAAAAAACCCTCTCAAGTTGGGTACTGTGCCACTGATGCGTAACAAATTTCGGCGTGGCTTGAGATGGACGATAGGTACTACTTCTCTGTTCCAAGTTATTATCCAGGCTCCTGCTATATAAAAATGCGGTGATATATTTGTTGAAGTGAAATGGAGAGTTGGAAAATTCTGGAACTCATTTTTCCCTCAGCTTACTATTGCACATATACATATGTAAAAGGCTTTTATGGGCCTGGGCTTATTCCCTTTAGGCCGCCCCCCACACGCACGCACACAGAGACCAACACTCCCCTCAAGATGGGTGATAGATATCTATCATTCCTATCTTGTCACATGCTGAAACACATTCTCTGTTGCATAAACCTTTTGTCAAGCAATTAGCTACTTGTTCTTCAGAAGTCACAAAACCAAAAGTTAGTATCCCTTTATCCAATCTCTCTTTGATAAAGAATCTATCTATTTCCACATGCTTTGTTCGATAATGTTGGACTAGATTATTGGTAATGTGTATTGCTGATTTGTTATCACACCATAATTTCATGGGTATAGCTCCCATTAACTTTGAGCTCGGATAGGAGATATTTCATCCACAACATCTCACTCAAGCTCACTGCCATCGCTCTATACTTAGCTTCAGCTGTAGACCGCGAAACCACATGCTGTTTTTTGCTTCTCCATGACACCAAGTTGCCACCTACAAATATGTAGTAGCCTGAAGTTGATTTCTTATCATCAATATAACTGGCCCAGTCTGCATCACAGAATCCTTCTATATTCACATGTCCATTTCTTCTAAACCACAGTCCTTTTCCTGGGCTTCCCTTCAAGTATCTTACAATTCCATGTGCTGCTTCCAAATAACCACTTCTAGGATCATGCATATATCTACTTATTACACTCACGGCATAGGCTATGTCAGGTCTAGTGTGACACAAATAGATCAAACGTCCCACAAGTCGTTAGTATCCTTCTTTATCAATTGGATCACTTGATTGAGTGCATAACTTGTGGTTTTGTTCAATTGGAGTAGAAGCAGGACGACATCCAAGCATACCTATTTCACTTAGAAGGTCAATGTATACTTTCGCTGGGATAACACAATTCCCTTTAATTGGACTATCTCTTGGACTATCTCTTGCAATCTCTATACCCAAAAAATATCTGAGTAAACTTCAAACTCCTTCATTAGATTCTTCTTTAATTGGACTATCTCTTGGGCATCATTTCCTATAATAATCATGTCATCCACATACACAACAAGGATAGTGATGTGACCGCCAAAATGATAGAACACTGTATGGTCGCTATTGCATTGTTTATATCCTAAACTACACATTACGCGTCTGAATATATCAAACCATGCCTTTGGTGATTGCTTGAGACCATATAAGGATTTCTTAAGTTTTAACACCTTTCCTTTGGTTTAAGAAGTAGCAAATCTGGGTGGAATATCCATGTACACTTCCTCTTGGAGTTCACCATGTAGAAATGCATTCTTAACATCCAACTGATATAATAGCCAATCAAAGTTAGCAGCGCAGGATATTAATATCTTTACGGTGCTCATCTTTGCCACGGGAGCAAATGTTTCATCATAATCAATCCCATAAGTTTGAATGTACCCCTTTGCTACAAGTCTCGTCTTGTATCTCTCTATCTTCCCATTAGGATTTTGCTTAACATTATATACCCACTTGCAGCTAACCACCTTCTTCCCCTTTGGAAAGGGTACAAGATCCCATGTTTTGTTCTTCTCAAGGGCCGACATCTCCTTTAACATGGCCATTTTCCACATAGGATCTTGTTTTGCTTCTCTCCAATCTTTTGGAATTATCACTGATTGTAGTGACGCAATGAAGACTTTATAGACAGATGATAGAGACTTATATGATGCATAGTTAGCTATGTCAATTTCATCACCACCACTAGTGGTACTGTCTTCGAAACAATGCCTCAATGGAGGCTTTCCTACCGTGCTTCTTCTTTCCCTCCTTATGGCAATCGGAATATCTGATTCTCCTCCCCCTAATTTTAATCTTCTCCCCCTGTTTCTGATGACACTTGAATAGGATTTAAAGAATGAGGCGGTTGATTCTCAATGATAGCTGATGGTAGTTGCTGCTCTACTAGTTGAGGCATCAATGAAGTTCTTGACTTCCTTCTTGTATAAACCTGCAGATTTCTCCTTTCATTTGGCTCGGTTCGTTCTTCTTCACAACTGGGCTCACCCACCGAGTATGGAATTAAACCAATAATAACTTCCTTTAACTGAGTTTCACCTTCCTTCTCATGATCATCGTACTCATCGGTTACTTCTAAATCAACAAATAGCAAGGTCAAGTCCGTTCTTTCTCCAAAGAATAGAACAAACTCTTTAAACGTTACATCCAAACTAACAAATGTGCGCTTTTCAGATGGACTCCAACATTTATATCCCTTTTGTCTAGATGAATAGCCTATAAAGATGCACTTATGTGACAGACCAAATTCCAGTAAAAATATACTAGAAAATGTCCAGAATGCCAACTGTCCAGGATTTCAGTTGCATTCAAAAATAGTACAACTTGCTTAATTATTTACATGTTACAAAATATTTTACAGCGGAAATGAAAATTTAACCTGGTAATAAAAGAAGATTACATGTCCATATACCACAGGCAGAGCCTGAGCATAAGGTAAACCTTAGAAATCGATCCTATGCGAATTCCCTTCTTCGTAAATGTCCATTTCTGAGTATAAAGTGGATCCTGTAAAAAGAAAATAAATTGCCCACATAATGTGGGTAAGTACCAATAGTACTTGCAGGAATCTTACAGGAAATTACTAATAACTATATGAAGGATTCATTTGAGTGGAACTCATCTTTTAATTGGAATGCAATACAATTTATTGTAGATTAAAGACTTCATACTTATTAAAATCAAAACAATTTTTATGATTATTCAATTTCTATCTCCAACACTATCCTTATGCTCATCTGCTAACCAGACAAAGAATTTATAAATCAAGGTCATGAATTCAATGTATAAGATAGGCATCACCCATTTGACATAACTTCATATACCCGAAGTAGGGTCCATCAATGTATTTGTTTTCAGCTCTGCAGAACCTGCCCAGCTTTACCCGTGGATTCATGACTTCCATGGATGGGCGGTAAATTATGTCATTCTTAAACATTTTAAACTCAAGTTTTTATAGAAGCAAACGATTTACAAATGACCTTGTCATTTGCTGCCCTTGAGTGTTTTCACCAGCCATACTTGCTGTGACCATAGCACAAGACGGCAAAGATAACGATATTTCTGAATTTGCTTCTATATTTTATAGAGCAATGAATCCAGATTTTAACTCAACCAAACACCCAATCTGGTGCCCTTGAGTGTTGCACCTTTTTCCCGGGGTGCCTTACCCAAGCCGACAAAACAATCTTTCCGAATTGCTCTATAGAAAAAGATGCATTTTAAATCTTCCACAAACTCTGTGGAACTCTAATATAAGCTATCCACCCAGCTTATATTCTTCAACATAACTTTACTCAAAACTCAATGATGATTATTATCCTTAAATTCTAGGATAGTGGAAAATGTTAAATATGTTATTAGGAAGGGGGGCTTTTTGGTTGTGGGTTTTGGGAGAGATATTTTAAAAAGGAAATTTCATACATACATATCTATAATATAATGCAATAATTATAAATAACAGGAATAGGAAATAAATTATGCATCAAGGGTAGAAAACCTGCCTTATTTGAAGATCAGATCACACTTTATTGTATCATTTGGACATTCTTTCCGGAGGATATATCTTGTTGTCTATACGTTGTAAAAAGAGAGAAATTCCAATAAATATCAAATGAGAAAAATTTTAAATAAACGACGAAATAAAAGGGTCTGGGGTAAAAGGGGTGATGGGTTGTACAATTTTCTAGAAGAATGAAAATATTTTCTAAAATAAAAAGGGTAGGAGTTTTGATAAAAATGGGTATTTTGGGCAGCATAAGGCTATGGTTGAAATAATTATTGTGGAGAGATTTTTATAATTTGTTTATGATGAATTGATATTTATAGAGTTTATATTGGAACATTTCTAATTGACCTTATAGTGATAATAATTTAAAAGATTAATTTTTGGCATTATAATTTTATATGGAAATGTTTAAATAGGTTAAATGAAATATGTGAAATTTACTAATAAGTTCTTATATTAATTTTATATTTAAAGAAAAATTTTAATTAGATTAAAGAAAGGGTTTTAAGTTCAATTTGAATTTCTATAGGTTTTAATAAATGTAGGGATATTATTTTTAGGTATAAAAATATTATTTTGAGTAACTTTTATATTGAAAGTTTTTACTAATTTTACTTCTATATTCTTTAATTAAAATGTTTTAAAGAAAAGGAGAAAAAGAATTTATTTAGATTTATTGTATTAGAAAAATATGGTATTTTATATTTTTATATTATTCTTTATCTTATGTTAGATTTTTATGAATTTTTGTGGAATTTATTAATGTGATTTGCTATTTTAAATAATGTTCAAACCATTTAGATAAAAAAATAAAAGGGAAGAAGGTTCTTACTGGGCTTATTGGGCTTGGCCCAAATGGTCACACGGCAAGAGGCTAACATGGGGGACCCGGGTGGCAGTGAGAGGTGGCTCATGGGCTGGCTGACGAGCGGGCCATGATGGTCAGTGAGAGAGAGAGGGATGAAATGGGGGAAAACAGGGTGAAGCGGCGGTGTCATCGCCGGCGACGGCAAAGGAAGGCCGGCGGCGAGGGATTAAGTGGGAAATCATGAAATTGGGGTTGAGTGGATTGATTTCATGGTTGCGGGAAGGTTTGGGGTGGCCGGAGGTGGCCGGGCGGCGAAGCTATGGCGGCGGCGAAATGGGGCGATGGCGAAAAGGAGGTTTCGGTGGATGCCGAGGATGATTGATGGTCGGGATAGGTTCATGAGAAGGAGTGAATTGTTTTGTCTATAGACATCGTGACCGGAGAGTGTCCGGAACGGCGAGGGAGTAGTTCGTCGGGGTTGGAGAAGAATGTGGTGGTGGCGGCAAATGTTGGGCAGGTGAGGGAGCAGAGGGGGAAGGAAGTGACGGAAGTGGAGCTTGAGGATGAAGTGGTGTCGGAGGGGAGGCTTTTATAGGCTTAGGTGAAGTGGCGGGCACGGCGGTCTAAGCGTATGACGGCGGCGGCGGCGCTAGGTGGCGGCAGTGGACTAGGTGTCCAAGGCGGGAGGATGAGGATGTTGACGAGGTGGCGGGTGTCAATGGTGGCGCGAGATCATCCATGGTGGCGAAACTGCGGCGAGGCTTGGCTGGCTGTGGCGGTGAGGAAGTCTTCCAGCAGGCGGCGCGCAGCCAGTGAGTGAGTTCTGTGGGCGTGGGCTGAGGAAGAAGACAAACAGCGGCCGTTGGATGGAATTTCAATTCCATGGGCGCCGTTGGATTCGCCGGGTTGAATCGGTGTGAAGGATGGAAAAAGGGGGCGACGTGGCTACATCGAGGCAGCCGATTTGAAAATGGATGGATAGGATTAGTTCGAATGAACTGGTAATGTGGTATGGAAAGAGATCCGTTGGATCTTGATCCAATGGTCTAGAATCAACGCGATTATTCAATGGTTTAAGTGGAAGCGCATTCCATAAAAGAAAAGCCATAAAAGAAAAACGTATTCCTCTGGCTTGCCTAAAAAGGAAGGTCTCAGATTTAAATAGAAAAGGATTTTTCAGAATATATTTATAGTTTTGAAAATTCATACAGGGCTGTAGGAAGCTCAGAAAAAATATCAAATAATTTTCTAAAAATTCATAAAAATGAGTATAATTCAAATATGAAATAATATTTATTATTTTATGGGATTTTTATTTTTAGGAAAAGATAAATAGGGTAATCTCTTTAGAGAATAAATAGGAGTTAAGTTTAGAAAATTATTTAAAAATTAAGTATGGTTATGAAAATATATTTATGACTTTTGCGAAAAATTTTATGCTGAATTTGAAAATTTAGATATGTTACAACTTACTGGCTGGAGGGTCTAACTTTTCCACTAAAGGCATGTGATCTCTGACAAAGCAAGTACACCCAAAGACTTTTGGGGAGAACAATAGATTCATTCTTCCCAAATATCATCTCATATGTGGTTTTCTGTAACATCTCAAAATTTTGGGTATAAATTTTTTTCTTTTTTTGCGAATTAAAACATAAGTTGCATGCATTAAACATGATAAGTCTTCTAGAGGTCATTAGGACATTTTCTTTATTTTGTAAAGCTTTCTATGAATTTTTATGCAATAAGTGATACTTGTTTCATAAACTAAAATCTTAGCTACTATTATCATCTGGAATTATATCGTTAAATTAGTAAGAGTTCAAAATATAACTTTTCTTAAGGTGAATTCCATGCAAATATCTTTCGAGGCCTTTTCCTCCATGATAGGGCATCCCTTTCTTTTGCCATTGACCAAGTTGCCATTGACCACTCCTTTGACTCGATTTATTCTATGGAGATTTGAGTCCGGGAACAACCTATACCATGTATTTAAGTCAAGGCTATCTTTGACACCACATACCAATGTATGAAGTTTATTTGACCTAAAGCGTGTATCGAATGCTCGCATACATATCCATATACAATTATATTTGCCTCTAACCATAGTTGTCTTACTAGAAGGGTAACCCCATCAGATGCACACTATTTCGATTACCTTTGAATATCCGAGAAGTTAGATGTTCCAGCCAACACATCTTTTCTATATCTTAGTTGTATATAGGTCTTGGCCCGTATAAGCAGTTTATGTCGATAGCTAGTCCCTCTAACATAGCCATTGTTTATCACTCTTTTATCATCCTTGGTATTACCCTAGATTGTTCTTTTGTCTTTTCTGGATGGAGTCAGATCAATAGGGTCATAGCCATTTCCACCCACTTTCATTGCCAAACACTGTTCCAGAGATACCTCAACAGTTTTAAGCTTCTATCATTCACACCAACGGGTAACTTTAAACCTCATACTACTTGAGGTGTTACCAATCCCTAGTTGATCTAGTCTTAGTCTTGGTGGTCAGCTATCAGTTAAGTCTATATTGTCTGAACCACGATACCATTACCTTTAGTGTTACCATGATCCGGAAAGCTGTGTTACAAAATACATGTTACCATGATCTGTAAAGCTGTGTTATAAAATACACCATCCTATTGTGGACACCTTAGCAACACGAACTCTTTTCGGGTCCATCTAAAGTTTTTATCAATATCGAGCATTTATCGGATACCCCTTTCTATTGACTAATAATACATCTGAACCATCTCAATATTGTCACATCTAGTTGCATATATAATTTTCTTATGTTAACGAAGAAATCCCTATACATGCATAGCAATCACCCATACTCTCGATAACCTAAGGATCATAATACAAGATCTATAAAACCCAAAGATAAATCACATGTATTTGACATGCTTAAGTCTACAAGGTCATAAGGGAACCTCGAGATATAACCCTAAATATCAAAACTCTTTGAAACTATATATACAATATTTAATTTTGCATGTATGTGTGTAGGGTCATCTAAAATAAATAACATAGAATACACGATGAATATCATATTAAGACGCATAATATTTTTTCTACTGTTCTATAAAGAATAGGAAATATCACTATAATTTGATAAAACATAATCGGTAAATATTTAAGGCAAGTGTAAACTATACCCAAATTTACAGAAAATAGATATTCATCTACACTCAATGCAGATCACAAAAATGGAATCCTCATAAGTTTCTGAGCTCAAATATTTTTTATTGTATTTTTCTGAATTGTCAAAAACCCCTTAACATCTTTGCAAGATTACACAAAGCCTTACGGGCTAAAATGCAAAACTTCCAAAAATCTCCCCATCCCGTTGCTTCTGGTGCTCGCAAAGAGAGAGATAGAGTGAGGGAGGTAGAGAGAGGAGAGAGGGAGGGGAGAGAGAGAGGAGAGAGGCTGGCGGTGGGCGCTCCGGCGAGGCAGTGGCGGCGTGCCTCTAGCGCGACGTAGAAACAGGGAAGCGGTGGTGCAAGGCAGGGAGTACGATCGGCCGATTGAGGCAGAGCACGGCCTCTAGAGCAGGGGCTACGCTGGCCATGGTGAGCAGCGGCATCGGCATTACACCGGCTAGGGTGGCTCGGTCCAGATGACCGTATGAGGCGACGGTCGGAGCAGAACATGGTGCCGGCATCTACATTGGCTTGTGCGGCAGTGCGCAGGTGGCGTGAGCGCCGGTGGCCAGTGGCGCCATGGGGTAGCGACAATGGAGAGTGGTGATAGCTGCATCCTCGGCATGATGCAGTGCCACCCGTGGCGGCGGCCAACGGCGGTGGCGAGCTACAACGCACTGGAGAAGCGGCTTGGACACGACGACAGCCGACGCTGGAAGGCGCTGGGGGAAGCATCGGTTGGGCGGCTTGGCCTAGCGGTTACCTTGGCAACGACCCTAGGACGACTAGAGGAGGCAGCGTGGTGGTCCTCTACAACGCCCGACACTATTAAAGCAGCGGGCGTTGTGCCATGGGGCGATGGCGCAACGTCACGAGGAGGTGGTGCGCTGGGCACCCTTGCCAGAGTAGTGGCTCTACTAGGAAGCACGACAAATGGTGATGTCCGGCCAGGGCGACAATGGTGGTGACCCAAAGAGGATGGTGGATGGCGGCGAAGCAAGCAGCAGCAGTGCTTGGCGATGAGCATAGTGGTGAGGCAAAGTGACGCCGTATGAAAGAAGAGGTGGAGGTATGAGGGTGCTCGACGGGATAGCCAAGGTGTCGAGGCAGCCATGGACATTGCTAAAATAATGGCGGCTCAACTATCAGGCGATATCGGCAACCAACACAATGGCGGTGCCGAGGCAAAGCTTCACCGAGGTGGACCGCGGCGGCAGCAAAGGCGGCACACCAGATATAAGGGCGATTCTCGGTCGTGACCCAATAGCACAAGATGGCGGCCTGAATGCGGTGGCATAGCACTACACGGAGGCGAAGCTACCGATGATAGCAACAATCATGGGATGCGGCCGTCAGAAGCCGGGGCGGCTACGTAGTGCAGCGACTCAACAATGAAGGTGCATCGACTACGGCGTTGGCCGAAACCCATGGTGGATAACGGTTATGGCGGAATGCCACGAAGGCACGGCGCACGGAGATGCTGCAATGGGAGGCATATGACGGCGTAGCGACCAAGAGAGCAGTGCATAGCAAGGCATCGCGTGCAACATAAGGAGAGGCAACTCCTAGCTTCGGAGCCGGAAACTCCAACACATCATCTGTGGTGAGTGTACTGTTAATTCTCCATATATACAAAATAGAGAGAATGATAGAAAAGAGGATGTTGATCCGAAGGGGCAGTGGAAACGAAACCATATAAAATAATGATTTACATAAATTCAAACTATTTAAACCGATTAAATCGTAAAGTAAGTTTTTCTAAAAAGAAGCAGCATCAACCTTATATTTAAAGGTGAGATAAGGTTGTTTTATATAACTACGCATTTCTTAAATATCTCTTGAAGTACCTTTTCAACAAAATCCCATACGCATATGCATTGTAAATATTTGGTGTGTATCATCATAGTTTAGGTTTTCATACAAATATAGAGCTTGATATTTCATGCATTATAAAACATTACAAAGCCTTTGGGAATATTTTAAAATGTAAACCTTAAAGTCCTATGCATGTCATTCTAGTGTTAATTTGGTAATTATAAATGTATTTAGTAGAACACGGAGTCACGTAAACACAGATCAAGTCACGGACAAAAAATAAAAGAAGGATTGATAGCATCAGGATAAGAAAGGACATAACCAATGCCATAAAAGAATTCCCAATGACAGAAACCCGCAGAAGGCCTTGACCCTAAAAGACAAGTCACATGTTCCTTGATCATTTGTCAACTCCAGTGCTATGGAATCCTATAAAATTTGTCTTACATAGATACTTTAAACATAGGAAAAACCTGTTAGACAATTTAGGTATGGTTTGATTAGTGATAGTTATTTCCTGTTCATGGAGATAGTATGCTCTTGTCAATTGTAGACCATATTCATCTTGACAAGGGCCAAATGAAAAAAAAGAAATTTGCTTGACGATAGACAAACCCTGTTCAGGACGAAGAAGGGCATTGTCAGCTTAGGCCATTTTCACCTTGACAACAATAAAATCATAAAATGAAAATCATTTAAGATCAAAAGGCGGAGTTAAGTAAAATAGTTGGATTACATTGGGATTAGTGCTATTGCATGCTGAGTGTAGAGAAAAATGATGACTCTAGTATAAAACTAGAGATAATTGAATGATTGATAGTCCCCATAGAGTGGACTATGTCATGTATGTTCCTACCCAAAGCATCTAAGGATACTACTATTATGCCAAGATGACATAACACAATTACGCCCACCCATGTGATCGAGAAATCGGACTTCGAAATGTTTGGACTATTGGATGAGGCATTCTATGTACGCCAAGTCGCTGGCAGTAGGCGTGTCACCTTATCCTACCAACTAGGTCTCGATAACGGTGGTAACCACTCTTCTATGGGGTGACAAAACCTGTTGGTCTATGGGTTCCCATGGTCAGAGAGTGGACGGGGTATCGCCGAATGGAAGCTAGTCTAATAGAACAATTCAGATCTATGTTGTCTCGACCCTAGCTAAGTCGTGACTTCATATGGGTAAAGGTGAGTAGGTTCTGCAGAACTGAAATCCCTAAATCATCGATGTACCGTGCTTCCTTTATATGAAGCTGTGTTAATAGGTAATTCCAGTGATCTGGACATATATAGATTTAATTTTCTGTTATAATTGCTCTCCTATTATATGTACCCATTTTTATGCCATGTTCATATGGTGTACTTTTAGTGCTGTGGGTACACAAAGGGAACAACGTTGGTAACTAAAAGGTTAAAAATATGAACTTGGTGAATTAATCATTTAACAATTTTAGCTCATGGTGGTTGAGAGATGACCCACCAAGTGATTGCTAAGTACTCGTGTACTCACCTGCCTTTCATACGGGTTGCCTATTCTAACGTGCAGTCTTAGGTCAAAGCTATGCGACAGAAGACCCTGCGGGAGATGGAAGAAAAAGGGCATTGGTCCAGAAGACTGATACGGAACCTAGGTCACTCCTACGCTCAGGCATTGCCTGTGGGTGTAGAGTGCTTTTTCTGGTTGGAAATTAATAACGTAAGTATTACAGTGGCCGTTTAAATCAGCTTTACAGACTATTTCAATTATCAAATAATTCATATTATGCTAGCTAACGATGCAGGTTGGTATCTTCTCTGAGAGCAACTGAATCCTGGACAGTTGTGCTACGTGGAACGTCTATATTTTGGGTGTCTCGGACATTTTCATTCCGAGTATATGTGATGGCATGTGATTGATAAGATAAGTAGCTATCATCACTGCTTCACTCCATAAGAATTTTGACACATTCATTGAATACATTAGTGATCTAGCTACCTCCAAGAGATGGCGGTTCTTTCTTTCAGCCACTCCATTTTGAGGGGGTGTATCAGGACATGAGGTTTGATGTAGTATTCTCTCTTTTGAAAGAAAACTACCAAATTCATTATTTACATACTCTGTCCCATTATCAATTCTAAAAAACTGAACATAAGTATTAAACTGGTTTTGGACATAGGCATGAAAATCTTGAAACATTTTAGGACCTCATTTTTGTGCTTCATTAGATACACCCAAGTCATACAAGAATAGCAATCAATGAAAGTAACAAAGTACTTGTGGATAACATGGGCCCTGGGTATCCGGAGATATACTGTCGGACGTACCACCTCTTTGAGCCGAGTCAATTGGATCTTCCAGAAGACGTGCTTGGAGGCTGGCACGGCCTGACCTGCTCTACAAGGAAACGAACTCGTCTCCTACTCGAATACATAGATATAAGCGTAACCAACTCGGTTATATCTGTATCTTCCATACACGGATTAGGGAATCTATCTGTAACCCGGCCCCTTGAACTATATAAAGGGGGTCAGGGGCCCCTAGTTCGACATCTCAAATCATCGCATCCTATCATTGTCATACACATTTCAACATCCTTGAGATCCACCATAATACAAACCATGAGCACAGGAGTAGAGTATTACCTCCCCCCGAGGGCCCGAACCTATATAAATTCGGCTCCCTGTGCAACCATCGTTGTTGTGATCTTTCGCATAGCCCTATAAAATATATTGCCGATACAAATCGTCGATAGTTGGCGCGCCAGGTAGGGGCTAGCGTCACGATCAACTTCATCGACTTCGATGGCTTCCATTGGCGGATTCATCTTCACCTACGCCCCCGGCCAAGGCTTCATCTTCGGAGATCTCGGCTTCCTCGCCGGTGACTTCGGGGAACTTCGTTTGTGTGAGCCGAACCTCGTTCGGTCCACGCATTATCGGGGGAGGTGGTAAGCAATTCCGGCCGAGCCTCACCGTCTCAGGATCTCTCCTCTGGATTCCGATCTAGAAGAGATCCAATCTGAGGATGACGATTCCGACTGGCCTACCGCTGGGTTTCCCTTCGGCTTCGGTCGGGATCTACCGCTTCTTGCTTTATCGGCTCCTCCTGCTGATGAAGAACCAAGTGGCGATCTTGTTCTTGGTTTGGATCGCGCTCAGATCCAGTCGGGAATCACAATTCCCCATCTGTGGTTGAATCCCGTTCGGTTTAGGAAACTCGGCCACTGTTTTCCATCGGATAACATGCCAGCTTTTCCAATCCGAGCTAAGGAGCGGAGTACAGCAAGCACATACTGGGATGAGTTTTCTGAGTCTTGGCTCAGGGACGACTCTAACCAGATCGACTTCCCGAGTGGTCATACCACTCGGATTGGTCAATTCGGCTGCAAGGTTTCAGCAGATCAGATCTACCGAATCTCAGTCGGACTCTCTTCTGACAAATGATCCAGCACGAGAAGTGGGAGTTATAATCACTCCCATTGACGAGCCAACAAAGTGGGATCGGTTGAGCCTCTCTTTCTCGGAATCTGAGTCAGAGGAGAGCGTCAAAGGGTTCCCCGACTTTCGCGACGTCTATGTGCTAGATGGGCAAGCCTTCGGATCGGCTCGGCGTCCCATGGAGGAGGCAGGAGCCGAACAAAATCGTAGAGGCGGAGAAGATCTGCGCGACAAATTGCGAGGTCGTGCACGGGAAGTCCAGGAGGAACTGCTTCAAGTTCGCATGGGAGATCACTCGGTCTTTCGTACGCCACAGCAGAACATCCTCGCATATAAGACCCTCCTAGATAATGTAGGTCCTTTGTTCGGGGAGAACAGCCCCGCAACGCCGATCATGGAACAAATCAAAGACATGGTGACGGCAGCGGCTGTCCAAGGCACTCGGGATCAGCAGGCCAATTCGTCCAGGAGCCAGACTGCCACGAGTAGTACTCGGTGCAGTCAGCATACACAAAGTCGTGGGCAAGACGCCCATCGAATCACAAGTCGCGACCTTCGCCTCGACATCGAAGCCTGGCGGAGGGAGCGAGATGAAGACCGGCACCGTACTCTACCGCGTCGGATTCTCCCCCGTCAGTCTCCTCCCCCTAGGGACGGATTGATTGACGGGATCAAGACATTCACATCCCGACTCCGTCAGGTAAACTGGCCTGAAGGGTTCAACCCCAAGGGGATAGTGAAATTTGATGGAGAGCGGGACCCCGAGGTTTGGTTGCAGATCTACTCTTTGGCAATCAAGGCCGCGGGTGGAGGATACGACGTGATGGCAAACTATCTGCCCGTCATGCTAACCCCTCCGGCTCAGGGTTGGCTCGTGGGCCTTCCAGAGAACTCAATCGGTTCCTGGGGAGAGCTCTGCGACCAATTCGTCGCCAATTTCCAGGGCACTTACGAGAAGCTTGGGACCCAGTGGGACCTTTATCAGATTCATCATAAAAAAGATGAGTCGTTAAGGGATTTCATTCGGCGTTTTACCAAGAAGAAGAACACAATCCGGGAGGTTTCGGAGGCGGTCGTCGTCGCAGCCTTCCAGAAGGGAGTTTGTGACCCCGATCTAATCAAGAAAATGTCTCGGAAGCCCCCGACATCCGTCAAAGAGATGTTCGTTTTGGCGGATCGATATGCTACCACCTCGGACGCTCTCGCTGAGCGTCAGGAGGATCACCCGAGCAAACACGACGGCAAGACGGACAAGCCCGACTCGTCCTCCAAGAAGGACAAAAAGCGCAACGGTGAAGAGCTAGTAGCGGTCGCGGATCACGGTCGGCAAAAGCCGCCCCGGTCTAGCGATTACAACAAAGTCATGGAGGCGCCGTGTCCTTTCCATCCGAATGGGAAGCATGCGGCCAAAAACTGCAACATCTTGAGGAAGTTCGCTGAGGAGCACAACAACGACACTCAGAAGGATGCCAAACAAGATGATAAGCGTGACCCTTCCTAGGGTGATGCTTACCAAGAAACCGAGCATGAGCTCAACTACAGATTCGGGGGATCGGATGCATATATGTCCAAGCGTAAGCAAAAGCTTACTCTTCGGGAAGTCAATGCAGCTGTTCCGGTGACCCCCGAGTACCTTCGGTTGTCCGAGGTTCCGATCAAGTTTGATCGCTCGGATCATCCCGACCACGTCCCATGCCCAGGAAGATATCCACTCATCCTGGATCCTGTGGTACGGGGCGTCCGACTGCGCAAGGTCCTGGTTGACGGTGGGAGCGGATTAAACATCCTTTTCGCCAAGACTTTGGACAAGATGCAGATCCCAAGGACGGCGCTCCAGAAGACAGATGCGCCGTTTCATGGCATAATTCCGGAAATATCATTAGTACCGATTGGGACAATCACTCTCCCGGTCACCTTTGGCACTCGCGATAACTACCAAACGGAGAACCTCACCTTTGAGGTGGCCGATTTCGAGACTGCGTATCACGTAATCTTGGGAAGGTCGGGCTTGGCCAAACTCATGGCCGTCCCACACTACGCCTACTTGGCTATGAAGATGCCGGGTCCGCAGGGCGTGATCACGGTTCGCGGAGACGTCAAGTTCTCCCATCTCCTCGATAAGGAAAACTGCGACTTCGCCCAGTCAATCGAAGCGGCCGCCGAGTTGGACAAGATCTGGCAGGCGGCCACCATTCTTCGCGACGAGAGCGATCTACCGAACAAGAAGCCATCTAAATCAGGCATCAAGCCTGACGAAGATGTCAAGCGCATTTCGCTTGACCCGTCCGTTTCAGCCAAAACGGCTCAGATCAGAACAGGGCTCGACCCGAAATAAGAGGAGGCGCTCGTCGTTTTTCTCCAAGCAAATCAGGACGTCTTCACGTGACTCGGCGGCACGCCCGGGGGCTTACCGACTGAGGCGTGAAGACGGTGCTCTCCTGGACAACTCGTGGAACATCGAGCAATTACGTCGGTTCTATACCTGATGACCGTTGTACACATATTTACAAATAAATAAAGATAAGTTTTCGTTCACATTGTCTTTACATTCATGCAATTTAGCTTCTGACTTGCTACTTATTTGTGTTTCAGTTAAGTAGTAAGTCGGGGGGCTACACCTAATTAGGTGCGCAATCGCGCACCTAATCTCTTTTTATCTAAAATTTCACCTGACTTGCTCCCTAGTCGGATCCCGACTAGCCAGTAAGCCAGGGGCTACACCTAATTAGGTGCGCAATCGCGCACCCCTTCTCTTAGTGAGGATAAAATTGACTTGCTCCCTAGTCGGATCCCGACTAGCCAGTAAGTCGGGGGGCTACACCTAATTAGGTGCAATCTGCACCTAATCAATACCTAATCGCTTTTTCTCTTTTCAAGACTACGACGAGCCCAGTGTTAAACGTTCCGAGTACGAAGGAACGTGATCTACTCGGGCAAGAAGCATGACTTGAATAAAGAAAGGCCGATTAGCATGTGCCATATTAAAAAGAAAATCATTTACATGGATAACTTGCAAGTTCCTACATTTACAGGAAATCTAGCTCTAAGTTATCTACAAGAGACTCGGCGGTCGGCTTCACCTCCTCGAGCAGGGCCAACGCCTCCTTTTCGGAGCAGGCAAAGCCATCCCTGACAGCGTCAAGCTCAACCCGAGGATAGTGTGACTTGACGATTTCCAGTGCTTGGCTGGTGCTCATCAGGCCGACTTCCTTGAGCCGTACCTTCAGCTGCTCGGGTGTTCGGTCCATCTTTGGATCAGCTCAGCCCGAGAGCTCGGTTCGGCGTCGCCAGCGTAGAGCTGTCGTCGAATGGGCTCCACTGCCGCCAGGAGCTCATCGTATCGCGCTTGCGCAGTTTTAACGTTTCCCTGAAGAATGTCATACTGTGCTAGAGTTTTCCTCTTATGCTCTGTTAAGAACAGAGAACGCACGGTTATATAATTGTGTGAACACCGGAGGTTTAGAGTCGGTCGGGTTTGGGGGACTTACCCTCCAACTCGGCGACGGCTTTCGCCTCCGCCTTCTCCAAGGCCAGCCTCTGGTTCTGGGATTTGGCCTGGGATTCGGCCAGCTCTGCTTGTAGACTGGCAATCGTGGCATCGCGCGCTGCACACGGTGTGGAGCGTGATGTCATTCGGTCACATGCAGGCCGAAAAATCCTGACTCAGGTTGGGGTACTTACATCGAAGGGAGCCCGCAAGGTCGAACTTTTCGTCCTACAGTTCCCTGATCCAGGCTTGTAGCTCTCGACGCTCCTTGGCTGCTTCGGTCCAGACCCCAATAGCTTCCCCCTCCACGGATTTAATCCGCTCTATTTGGGGGAGGAAGTAATTGAGGAACTTGGTTTTCCTCTCGGAATAGCCACCAAGTTCCTGCAAAAAGGGAGAATGTTCACCACCCTACCTCAAGCCGAAGAAAATCTACTTTGTAGATCAGAAGGCTTACCCTGGCCATTTTGCCGCACTCAGCGGCGTACTCGAAGAAGGTCTTCCTGACCTTCTCCTCGGCCTTATCGTCGACAAGGGCCTAGTTCCCGGCCTCGTCCCTCCAACTTGCCGAGAGCTTGGGCTCGGCCTCCTTGGGGGAAGGTGGGGGCTGGCGATGGATCTCCTCCACCATCGGCTCGGCCTTCTCGCCGCCTTCAACGGACGGCTTCGGGCCCGTGGCTGCGGCAGTGGTGCCTCCCCTGACCTTTGTTCCCGACGCGGCTTCCATCGGCTCTGCCGACGGGGTCACCGCCTCGGCTGTCGGAGAAGGTGCCGCTGACTTCGGCTCAAGCGAGTTTCGATCTTTGGCCTAGTCAGGCGATCCGACGAACTTCGCAAGCGGTTTCTGAAATGGGAAAATGGTTCAGTCAAAGAAAACATGAAGAGAACTATCAAGCGGTGGCAGGACTGTGCTTACCGGTTGGTGGTCTTAATTTTAATGCCGGTGCCCCTCTGAGCGGAAGTTCCGCTTGAGGAAGCGTCGGGCGGGCCACTCGGCCTGGCCTGAGGGGCTGGAGTTTGTCCCCTCTTTGGTGAGACGCTGCTACCCGCCCTCGGGGGACGAGTCGCCTGACTATGCCCGTGGACCGGCGTTGGTTGGCTCGCTCCCTCTTTTGGAGCCTCGCCCACCTTCGGCCCCGAGCTTCGCGGGTTACACCTCCTGGATGGCGGGATGTCCCCCTTCGTCGAAGAAGCTGGGCCCTTGCCCTTCTTCGCCGTAGGGGCCTCTTCAGGTTCCTCTCCTAGGCGCTTCTCACCCTTGTCGGTGGGAGCCTCGGGAGTCGGGGCGAGGGATACAAAAACCTGGCGGTCCTGCATAGGAGCGCGGCTTCCCCGAGTTAGCATCGGAACGGAGCTGCTCGGTACATGAAACAAGCTGGAGGATTACTGAACCCTTACCTCTGGTGGCAGATTGGTGAGGGAAAAGCTCCTAGGACTCCCTTGATTGGAGAAGAGAGTCCCTGGGGTGAAGAACTCGGAAAGCCGGTCAACGGCGTCCGAGTTGGAGATCGGGGTATCCGTTTTTCGAGTCGAGTCGGATGGCCCAATGTACTCGAAACCCGAGCCGGATCCTCTCCTTGAGAGGTTGAACACGGCGCTTTGTGAAGGAGACAGCTATTGCTACACGGTCGGCCCTCCTCTTGAGGTATTGAATCGGTAGAAGTAACTTCGGTGACTGATCCATTTCGGAGGAAGAAGGGGGAGAATTCCAAGAGGGGGAAGCTCGGGGGTTTCTCCCATCGAAGCAAGGAAGACCCGGGGGGATTGGAGCAGTAAAACCACTCCTGGTTCCATCCCTTCAAGGAGGTCCAGAGAGGCAAGGCGAAATACTCCTTCTTGAGGCCGCTCCGGAGTTGAAATCTGGCCCCGCCAATGGCCTTGGGGGCGTTGTCAGTGGGGTAGGCCTTCAGGAAGAAGAGGTGGCGGAAAAGGGCGAAGTGGGGAGCAATCCACAGAAAAGCTTCGCAAAGATGAACAAAGATAGAAAGTTGAAGAATGGAGTTGGGGTTCAAATGAAAGAGCTCAATTCCATAGTGGCTAAGCAGACCACGGAAAAAGGAGGAAGCGGGGAGTCTGAACCCACGGGAGAAGAAGGACTCGAAAACGACGATCTCCTCTTGGTGAGGAGTGGGGAAGGAATCACCTGTGGCGGCGCTCCAGTCAATGAGCTCCGGCATTAGGAGGACGCCGGCGTCAACTAGGCCCTACAGCCGTTCCTCGGTGGTGTTGGAGGTCGCCCAATCTCCTGCCATCGGAATGCGGTGGGGGAGGAGGAGTGGCGAAGGCAGATCTAAAGTTCGGCGGCGGTGGCGGTGTTGGGATTGCTCGGTGGCGGCGGGAGTGCAAAACCCTAGCGGAAGTGTTTCGGGGAGATGAACGGTTTGAGTGCATAGTACGAGCGTACCGGTTCAAACCCCCCGACGAGCTTCACTTAAAGGAAAACGGCGGCGTTTCGTTTCCGCGCAAAGCGGGAAAGAATAAAGCCCTAAAATCATCGTTTCAGGACTTGGGCCTGGACTTAAGCTCCTGAGAGCATGCTCCACGTGGGCCACAAGCTGTACACGACATTACTCGGGTACTGGTGTCACTCGGGTCGACTTAGTCAGGAAAATAGCGCGCCCCCTGTTGGGCTCTATGTCAGTCTTCAGTCTGAGGATTGGGCGCTCTCCAAATTACAACTTAGCTTTTGATGTGCCCCCTGGGAACAGTGGTTGGTCTGGCTTTCAGTTGGACCGAACATCGAAAGTTCTTTTTAGTTGCTCCGGTGGCACATCTCCGGATCGTTTGTCATCAAGACAAACACCACTTGGGCAAGTTTAAATTCAGCTCTTAGGCGTACCTCCTGGGGTCAATAGCTGGTCTGATTTCCTAATCAGATTGGGCGTCAAGAGTTACCTCTTCAGTTGAGTCTCAGTGGCACATCTCCGGATCGTTTGTCACCAAGACAAACACCACTTGGAGGACCTTAACTTGGAGGCAGGCGTATTCTCCTGGGAATCACTAGCTTGACTCCGCACTAGTCGGGTCAAGGCTCCTGAACACCCTACACAAGTTGTGACATGTCCCCTGCTGGACCGAATGTCGAGCTCTGCCTGTCAGACTTGAATGTCATAATTTGTAACAGGGAGGGTAACGTCGGGTGACACTGATCACTCGGCAATATACACCTTTCTAGTATGCCTCTCCGTGGGGCCAATAGCCAGCATACCAACCAGTCAGACTGGGTACCAGGCATCTATAAGACTTGAGATTTTCTCTTGAGTCCTTTGCAACTGTGTTGTTTGATCAATAAGTTACTTGGCAAGTGAAACTTCATCTATCAGACGAAGAGTGACGTCACTCGGGTTACATTTGAAGGGCTGCAAGCTGAACCCCAAATCAAGACAACCCAGTCTCGAAGCACTCGGGGGCTACTGTGGATAACATGGGCCCTGGGTATCCGGAGATATACTGTCGGACATACCACCTCTTTGGGCCAAGTCAATTGGATCTTCCAGAAGACGGGCTTGGAGGCTGGGGCGGCCTGACCTGCTCTACAAGGAAATGAACTCGTCTCCTACTCGAATACATAGATATAGGCGTAACCAACTCGGTTATATCTGTATCTTCCATACATGGATTAGGGAATCTATCTGTAACCCGGCCCCTTGGACTATATAAAGGGGGTCAGTGGCCCCTAGTTCGACATCTCAAATCATTGCATCCTGTCATTGTCATACACATCTCAACATCCTTGAGATCTACCATAATACAAACCACGAGCACAGGAGTGGGGTATTACCTCCCCCCGAGTGCCCGAACCTGTATAAATTCGGCTCCCTGAGCTACCATCGTTGTTGTGATCTTTCGCATAGCCCTATGAAATATATTGCCGACACAAACTGTCAACGGTACTGCATTCCACTTATAGAGATAATAGGGGAGGTCCACACATCAGAGTGAATTAGAGTAAAAGGTGTAATACTTCGGAGCCCCCTACTCACATATGATGTTCTCGTATGCTTCTCGAGTTCACATGTATCATAGATTAATTTACATTTGTCCACCTTATTCATTTCACTAGGAAATATCTTTCTCATGGTCTCAAAAGATACGTGTCCCAGTTGACAATGCAAAAGTATTACCTTAGTCTCTTCACTCGCAATGTTCGTCAAAGCTAGACACACTGCTTTGCTTGTTCCCCATCAATCCAAATACCAGAGTCCATCACGCCTGACCTCAATCCCAAGTCTCTTCCCTGTCCGTCTTTCCTGAATTAAGCAATTTTCACAATCAAGTGTGACCCGACAGTCCATATGGCCAACTAGAGCACTTATTGAGACTAAATTAACTGGAAATGATGGAACATACAAAACTGATGGCAGTGTAATCGATGGTGTGCACTGAACAGTACCAACACCTTTAATTAAGCGAGATGTTCCATTAGTGGTTTGAATTGCCTCATTATGTGTTCGTGGATATGGTGTATATGATTTGAACTCATTATACATACCAGTGACGTGTCGGGATGCACCAGAGTCCAATATCTAGTTAGAGTGGGCATCTGATTGAGCAAGATTAGCAACATTTTTAACCACTGAGGTTGTCCCTTGCTGTCCATTCTTTGCTTCTTCTGATTCAATCATCACCACATTTGCTTTATGATCACCACCATATCCACGACCTCTACCTCCTTCATTAAAGGCTCCTCGATAGCTACCTCTTCCTCTTCCTTGAGTTGCCATGTGTGGAGCACGATAAACACGATTTAAGTGTTCTCATTTTCCACAGCTATAGCATTATTTAGTTTTGACAACTGCGAAAGCAGGATGGGTTAGTTGACCTAAACCTTTGGAGCTTAACAACACTTTCAGTCTAGTCTCTTCTTGTGTAACTGTAGCAATTGCCTCCTCTAATGTGGGAAGAGTGAGTTGGTGAAACATGGTAACTCGCCTTCCATCGAACTCTAGGTTCAAGCCCTTCAAAAATTCTATCACCCTTCTGCGTTCAATCCACTTCTTGACCTTGGTCACACACTCTAAATGTGTCAATATAAGATGATCATAGTGATCTAGATCAGCCCACAACCTTTGCAACTCTACAACATACTCCATCACTGAGCGCTCCCCTGTCTTAAAGCACTAATTCTCTCCTATGTCTCCACCATCATTATCACATTCCCCTCACCTGAGTACAACCTTGATAAAGTCTTCCATACCTCGGTAGCATCTGAGATGGCCTCCACTATTGCAGCAATAGATGGAGACAAAGAGCTCAATAGCCAGGCCACCACCAATGAATTGATGGCACTCCAAGTCCACCACTCAACAGCTGACTTGTCAACCGGTTTTGTTGCCTTTCCTTCCACAAAGCTTTCCAGCCCCTTTGTCTTCAAAATTAAAAAAACTCTCCGAGACCAACTCAAGTAACTCCGGACAAGTTCTAATTTGATGTCATTTGGCATCAATTCTACCTTTTGAATAGACTCTAAGTGTGCGACAATTGCACGGCTTGAAGATAAGCTATCACTCGTCTTTGTGGCAATCAATTGTTCTAGCACTTGTTGAATGCTTGATGTTTGATTTTCCTCCATTCCTTAGCCGTTTCGGTCACTTCACTAGCGACTGCTCTTCTACAAGCTGCAGCCACAAGCTGCTCTGCCTCAAATCAGTATCACCTCCTCCACAAGCAGCAGCCCAACCTTCTCCTTCCTGTACTCTGTGTACCCTGCTGCAGCTTCACCCCCTGCCGCCGCTGCCTTACTGCAGCTGCTCGCTAACTACTAGCACCCACAGGTCCTCACCTCTCTCTACTGCAGCTCCGCCAGTAGCTCAGCACCAATCACATTCCCCAGCACCCCAAGCAGGTCGCGCCCTTGCTGGTCCGCCGCCGCTCAGGCTGAGCTCGACTGCCCGCGCTGCCGCCCTGTTGCTGCCCTCGGAGCCGACGCTGTCCACTGATCCACGGGAGGAGCTCGCCACGCTGCCGTCGAGGTAGCCGTCACCACCACCTCTCACACCGTCCCTCTGCCGAGTTGCCCCGCCACCGCTTGCTCCCGAGCTGCCGTGCTGCTGCAGCTGCTCTATCGCCGCACCGCACCAATACACTGCCGCCACTCAGCCACTGCCATCGCCACCGGTTCGCCGCCATTGCCACCGCCGAGCGCGCCACTGCCTCCGTCACCGGACCAGTCGCTGTCGCCTAGGGCTCTGATACCATGAAGTGAAGTGGAGAGTTGGAAAATTCTGGAACTCATTTTTTCCTCAGCTTACTATGGCACATATATATATGTAAAGGGCCTTTATGGGCCTGGGCTTATTCCCTTTAGCCCCACCAACATTTGTACTAAGGCACCTTTTTTTATGCGTCGTGTTGTGGTCGCGGTCGCGGCCGCGGTGTGCGCGTGTTAGCATCCGCCGTTAATGCACATGGTTACCGCCACCGCAACACGAACGCAACGTGGAAACAAACGCAGCCTAAGTTTAATTACATGCTCTTATTAAAAGGAACAACATTTTCGATAAAAAAAAAAGGAACAACAAGACATAGTTCTCCATAGAACATTACAGAGTAACTAACCAAGATGCATCCTAGCAAGCATTCGATCATGCATTAGTGCTGTTGCATATATGGTTAGCGTGGCAAACTGAGTGAGGATGAAAGTTCTTGTTCCAAACTGTAGCTTCCAGAGATGCGTCCATATGTTAAATCATCCTTACTGGTAAGGTTGCTTTGTGTACAAGAGCTACCAGTATTTGGGCATAGAAAAGGCTCAGTCTCTCCATGTTTTCTTAGTCTTGTAGTTCTAAGGAACTGCAACCTCATGTCCACTTCTTTCATGTTAGGCCTCTCTGCTCCTTTGGTTTTCAAACATGCTTCTGCGATTGAGGCAATATTATCAATTTCTTCTTGGTTTGCCTCTTCCACAACTTGAGAATCCATGATTTCCATAAGATTTCCCTGCTGAAGCCCTTCCACAAAGTAATGAGACAAGCTTTGTTTTGTACCTAGGTCATTGATAAAAATTGACTTCTTTCTTGTTAGAAGCTCCACAAGTAACACTCCAAAACTATAGACATCACTCTTCTCAGTTAGTTCACCAGTGTGGTAGTACTCCGGGTCTAGGTAACCGAATGTACCTTGTACAATTGTCACAACATGAGTTTGATCGAGTGATATGGATCTTGAAGCACCAAAATCGGAAACCTTTGTAGTGAAGTTGTCATCTAGGAGTATATTGGAAGATTTGACATCCCTATGGAAAATTGGTATTGCAGCTGCTGAGTGGAGATAAGCGAGTGCGCCTGCTGCTTCTACTGCAACCCTGATGCGATCGTCCCATGAGAGCAAACATTTAACATTTACATTAGTGTGAAGAAGGTCATATAGTGTACCATTGGATATGAACTCATACACCAACAAAGGCACCTCTGTTTCAAGACAACAACCAAAGAGCTTGACTACATTGCGATGAATGATTTGTGATAGGATGGCAACCTCATTGATAAACTGATCTATCTTAGTTTGCTCCACTATTTGTGATTTTTTAATGGCTACCACGCGTTGATCAGATAAAATTCCTTTGTAAACTGTTCCATGTCCTCCACGGCCAAGAACACGAGTAGCGTCAAATTTGTTGGTTGCCTTTTCTAGTTCTTCTAGAGAGAATATCTTTGTTTTATCTGTGGCACTTTCATCTGAGATTAGTTGTTCTAAGAGCAAGCCTTGATTTTTCTTAAAGTTTGCCCTTCGAATTCTATTTTTCATGCCTCTCTTCCACTTGACAAGTGCAGTTGCACCAATTGCAATAATTATGAAATTAAGGCCACAACCAATTCCAATTGCAATACCTATTATTCATCCAGTAGCTGTAGTTATGAAGAATTATGCATTTTTGCAAACTATAATTGCATTGAGGTGATTAAATTCAGTATGACGTACCTAGAAGAAGATTGCGTGTCTTAGCTGATGTCACACACTTCATTTTTGTTGGATCAAACACTGTTCCATGAGGGCAATCTTTGCAACTATAGTTTCCAGCGTAATTTTCACATATCCCGTTGCAACGACCTGGCTGTAAACACTCATTGGTATCTGCAAGTAGTAGAGTGATGAATATCAATTAACACATGCATGCGAATCATTCTAACAAGGGTCAAACCAAGGCGAAAGGTAGCCTAGGCCTGAACAAACGAAGGCTAATAAAAATTAGCAATGCACACAAAATTTCATCGTATATACTAATACCATTTCCATAAGGCAATTTACTTTTATAAAAAAATCTGTGACCAAAATTTTTAATATATGACTGTAGACGTAGTATATAGCAACTAGGCATGGTGGTGGTGGAGGTATTGAATGTTGGTTTACATTTTCTTCTTAGATAAATATATTCACTGCTAAAAGATAATAGTTTCTAGTTTAGTAATATCATTAAATTGTGAAACGTTGCCCTGCCATAATGTGATGTGTTTCCAATGCCAATAAAAAGTAACTCATCCAATGAGATTTAACGTCTAGAAAACTGCCAAATAAACCACGTCCCTGGTAGAAATATCAGCTCTTCTATGGTACATTGAACTCAACATGGGTTGTCCACTTGTCCATTCAACGGTTTAGATCTGCTACGATCTTTTTTATAGTACACCTATATTGGCTTTGGTAGTATAATATACGTAGGGATGAAATAGTAACTGATGTTTCGGTAGTATAATTTCTGCAAGGACAAAAAGGTAAGATTAATCATTTTTATGCACCGATCTATTCCCATTAATTGAAATACATTACGTGCGGCCGTGCACCAGTACGGGGTCAATGGCAACACCGCGGGTGGCCATGATGACTGCACAATGATCTCCATCTGGAGATCGAAAAGAACTAGCCGAGGTATGCTTATACCACGACTGTACGTATAGATATGTAGATCGGTCAAATTTGTGTATATCATGACATTGCTGGATAGTCTCTTATATGTCATCATTTACCTTATTTGTCTCGTAATTGCTTTAATATTGTCATATGTATGGCATTGTTAAAAACTTATTCTTTTTTAAGCTATGTAAACACATCAAAAAATTATCAAAAATCCAGAGTGTTATCAGATACGTAATTCTTTTAATCTATATTTTTTAGTATTTTAAAGTTTTAATGTTAAATTTACAATCAAAAATATTTTAAATATAAAAGGTTTATCTTAAAAATAATAGAAAAAATGTACATTCAGATTAAAGCGTACTTAATAACTCTGTGTTTTTATGATTTTATGAGAATTTTTTAAACATTTACATAGCTTAAACAAAAAAAATGTAAGATTGAGATAAGCCTCTAAGGCCATCTTCAGCATTGCCTCATTTGCCCCTATCCTATCAATATTCATATGCAGTGTTGGGGCACTGTCCCAACACTATTTATTGCTCCATCACTATTTATCTCGCAATAACAGCCCTATCACTGTTCCCACTCTATATTCACTATTCACTGCCCATCACTGTTCATTTCCCCAACAGTGTACCCTAAATTGACCTGCTATAGTGCTAGGGCACCCAATTTGAGGCAACCGCTGGAGATGCCCTTAGTGATTGCATGTAAAATATTAGACGGCTTTGCAATGTCATATAAGATATTTTTCTTATAGATTATTTGGGTCTGTTTGGTTCCTAGATTCCCTTAGTGTAGCTCGTACGAGCCAATCAGTTTGGCGGGATCCAGGATGAGTTGATGCAAAGGATGATGTTGTCTGTTTGAACCGAACCAGACCGCTGAGAGATGTCGTTTGGTTATCTAGTGTCTCATCTTGTTTCAACATCTCCATGTGCTTGATATTTCATCGAACTAGACCTATCCATAGGCAGCTTGACCCGGCTATACGGCCCAGACCCCGCCTGATCTTGTTGCTGTTGAGCTCCTCCAGCATTGGTGGTGGTCTTGATGCGAGGCGGTGCAGCGACAGCAGCCCTCCTTGTGCTCTGCCGGTCCTCCGTGCCACTCAGCCTTGCCTTCTCAGGTTTTGGCACCCCTCCTCGCCATTCTGTCCGGTCCGTCCCAAGCACCGACGTGCACCGCTGGCCTTCCCGGAGCTCCACCATCCTATTTTTGGGGTTCACTAGAGATGCATCGTCCAAGCCTCGCCGAAGCTATGCTTGCTTTTCGCCTACTCATGCTCCAGTCTCCCGTATGTGTTTGGTTAGTTGAATAAGGTAAGATGGGATGGTATAACACATAGTTATTTGGTTGGTGGGATGACATGTTACAATTCCTAATTCATGTGTTTAGTTGATGGGATGTGTTGGGCTGGGATAGTACAGCACGGTTCAATTTTAGGGACTATATGTACAGCGTGGTTCGAGCTTTTTGATCAACAATCACATACAACTTTTGTTCCAACCTGTTTCATTCTATCTTGTTTCATTCTATTATATCCCATCTCGTGCGACCAACCAAATACACACTTAATATAATGTAAAAGTGCTCATTTTGGGCTCTCTTGATTTAAAAGCTCCCACAGAAGATATCAATTGCGCGGGCGTATAAAATGCTTAACAAGTTTCTGCAGTACTTTTTATATGAAAGCAGAGTACGCTACGTATGTATGAGATGCGTCTAAGCCAGGTGATCTCCGTAGGTGAGGAATTCCTCTTGTCGACGAGGAATTCAGGATACTGGTTGTGGGATTAATGGTCTTGTTAAGGATGAGGCGACAAATTTGTTATTCCAAGGGCACTCCAGTCAAAGTTCCAAATCCCGCAGAAAATCATCGATTCCCCCTCGTTATGAGGAATTCAGGATTCTGGGTTTGGGATTAATGGTGTTGTTAAGGATGAGGCGACAAATTTGTTGTTCTAAGAACACTCCTAGTTAGGTTTTCAAGTCCCGTGGAAAATTGCACTCCTAGTCCTAATGCATCATTTGTATGAGTCATCTATTAGGATTTTACGTCATATAGAAACAACAATAAATATAAACATCTTAAAATATTGTTTCTAGCAATTAATTTTTTCCATTTTCTCTCTTTCTATCTATACCCTGATATAAAGGACCTATTACTTTAAGTGGATTTTTTATTCTATCTTAGTCTTGTTTCAAGTATAGAGACCGTTTTGACCATGTTCTCTCTCCTCATTAAACGACCATGTTCATCCTCCCTAATTACTCTTTATCTCAACAATCCATTCTATATGACAAATTAAAAAAAAAGACCCACTAGGATGCACTGGATGACCCCAAGATTACTGCAGTGTTTCTGTTTTTTTTTTCTCAGAGTCTGTAATAATAAGCTGTATGACTTGACAATTTCCAAGACTTCTCGTTAGCGATTTTGGCTAGATGATCGAGTTAAGGTAAGTCCAATTCCATGGGGGAAAAGGAAATCAACTCTTGGAGCAAGATGGCAAAGGAATTGCATTGCATCACATAGATCTCACTACACTAGGTCCTTCATCGTCCAAGTTTTAGTCAGTCACTTCATGTACTAGGAAAAAAATATGCAGTTGATAGCAATCTGAATTGAAAGGCAGAGTGAGCATACCTGTACAGCCATCTTGTACGTATGGATTTCCTTCAAAGCCTTGAGAGCACTTGCAACGATAGCCAATCTGCATTGTCCCGTTCCCGATTCCATGAGTGACATCATGGCAAGTGCTGTTGACACTGCGGCATGCGTACCATTCCTTGTTTTTCACGCTCATGGCTCTCGAGCAGGTTAAATTCGTGATAGCCCACGACATCTTTATACCGTATACTTCAGATAAATCAAAAAGATCATCTAGAGGGAAGTCTTCTCCCATGTAACTATCATCCTCATCTGGAGCAGCTATTTCCACTTGGTAACTGTTCAGCATTTTCTTAATACTCAAATATCCATCGTCCACCGAAATGTTGGCCACAACATATTTTACCCGCTTTCGATCGAGGACGGTGAGGTTTTCTGTTGTGCAGTTAAGACGAAATTTTTCAAGCGCATAGCAACCTTCTTCAAGCCCAAAAGGGAAGGGAATGATCATGCTCCCACATGATCTCTTGCAGTTTCCTTTAGGATTGGGGTTGTAACCTGCTCAAGGATGGTAAACTCATGTTTAATATTCTAGCACCTCCAATAATTAGAGTACGGGAGCTAAAATGGGAGTGTATCTATAATTGGAATGGAGATATTTTGTTGAGACTTTTATCATCCTTGGACAGATACCGAGAGGTATCAATCAAATCCAGTCGTCCATATGCGAGGGTTGGATAGGAAAAAGCCTCTCTTCCTTCTCCTCTCTTCTCTCTCCATCTCACATGAGCAAGGCCCGGTGGTCCAGCTGCTGGCGGCAGTGGCAACGTGCACTGGCGACAGCAGCGATGATGGCTTGTGCAAGAGGTGAGGCGGTGCACATGGACGGCAGCGGCACACACAGACAGCAACGGCACTCACGGATGGCCACAACGGCACTCGTGTATGGCGTGTATGGCTTTGGTAGCATAGACGACAGTGGCATGGACGACGGCGGCGGTCGGCTGACCGGCGGCGAGGACGATGCCGGTGGGAGAGATTGGAGAAGAGAAAAGGTTGAGAGAGATGGAGACGACGTAAGGGAAGGAGAAAATATACATTTGTCCTTCTATCCGTTAGTTCTTTTAGGAGGTACAAGGAGGTACTATTTAATGACAGCTATTAGATTGAGCATAATGGATGGTCCTGATTAAAGACACTGCAAAGTACCAAGGACCGTAAAACATTCCTATTTTGTATGGTGTAGTTAGCGTGATTCCTAACACTGAATTAATTCCTTCGAAATATATTGTTTGTAAGGTATTATTTTTCATATATGAACTCAACGGCATCACTTTTGTGTCACAGAACCTTTATTTTTCTTGGGCTAATGGTTGAAATGTGTGTACGCCCTATGAAATCAATCAAGGGAGAGATTTGCAAGAAAGTTGAAATTGATTGTACTACTAAAATCAAACAATGGAAATTTTTGTAATGCAACTTCGTCTGTTGTTATTTTTTAACTAATAAAAGCAATATAGAATGACCGTGCTACTTAAAAATGCTGCAAACTCTAATACGTACGGCATCATTTTCTACATAAAATAAACTCATTCCAATTAGGAGAAAAATAAATAGGAAAATTGTAGGATATTTTCATGTCTCAAAGTTGTCTGATTTATCTGAGATTTGGAGGCATGCTTTGGTGCTTTGGAAAAGAACAGTATTTATTTTGAATTTTGTAGTAAATGGCGTTGCAAGGACTACATTTGAGGGATACAGGGCAATGAAATACCATATCCTATCCACATTTTGGTGCTACTTCCATAATTCCTTTGTATAACATTTTTTTAAGAATTCACAAAAAAAAATTCAGGGATACAGGGAAGAACCTAGCTATTGTACTACCATGTAGAATTTCAAGATCAAATTTGTTTGCATTGCAAAGGTATGAAAAAAATCATGAATAATAATTTTCCATTGTTCAACACTATTTATTTTTATTGCTCGTTAATTTTATATCTTAAAAAATGACTAGTTTAATCTTAAAATTTTACATGGTCATATAATATGTTTAAACCTACATATTAGAATTTTTTATAAACTTTTGAATGTAGTAATATAACACATAGGTAGCGCCATATATAGGAAAATGTAGAAAAAACATATTTCCTGAGAAAGACCTGAATTGCAGCCTTCCATGGTGTAAGGATTGCCTTGTCTGTAGCTGGGGCACCAACACGAGTAGCCTCCAGATGATATATTCCTGCATTCACTTTCCTCATTACAAGCATATGTTACTTTGTTCAACTGCACACTTTCACAGCTTGGTTGGTCCACCATGGCAATTTCAAGAAGCGCGCCTCGATCATTACTTGTATTTGTCCAACTTGAGAAAAGATCGGCCGCATTGGATATGTAATAACGATTAGACATGAAAGCCAAGATGTGCATCGGTTCTAATTGTGGTACCGTAACATTAGTGCGGGTAAGTGTTGACCGAAAGCCTAGTAAGTTCCATGGTAACTTGATGGCGCAGCAGCCCATCCCATTGCAAGACCCATCATCTACCTTCTCACCGTTGCATCTGCTTACGCAAGAACCGACAGGTTCTCCGGTGTTGTCGGAGATGTAGACAACAAAATCACAACCAACGACATAAAAAGTATTGTAACTAGAGATAGTAATGCCCATAGTAGGAGAATCCCACGACATGTTATAGGCATCCCTACCTGGCCTTGTCGTAATGTTAAAGAACAAGGAGACCAAAGCCCCGTAATATGTGCCAGACAGAGTGTCAGTAACCTGAGTAGTGGTGTTTCCTAGAAAGAGCTTGGGAGGCTGAGTGGAGTAGCTGCAGGTAAGCTCGAAGCCTTGCCGGAAGCAGCCGTGACCTATCCCAAAGGGATAGATGATGTCGGCGTCTCCGCAGGTGGAGGGGCAGTGAGCCAAGGAGTCATTAGAAGGCATATACATGATCCCACCGGTAGCTGCTTGCGGCGCAGCTGCCAAGCACACCAGCACCAAAAATAGGGAGCTAACTACCACAGCGGTCGAGCTCATCGGTGCGCCGATCAGGTTCTGCTCTGCGTGGTGTTGGTGTTGGTGTTGGTGTTGGGGTTTGGTTTTACAGACATGGCTTCCTGCATTTGCAGACTATATATAAGCGGCCAAGTATTAAACCGCCATTAATTAATAGTCAGCAAAGCACATTTAACTGCAAGATTGTGATGCCGTTCAGTCAGTCATATCGAAGGATGTAAATGTAGGAAGCTAGTCCAGGGTCCACGGTCATTGATGGAGCTAGAACGACTTGCCCCGCTGCGGTCGCTAGGCGCTGCTTGCTTTTTTTTAAAAAAAAAGGGTATTATATTGTATCAGGATAACATCATTTTACAGAAGATACCCTTACAAAGTGCAAAATACAATAAAAGTGCGTCTTTCAAGGACCATTCGCTGCCCCTCGCCATAACGGCATACCCCGCCAGAAATTAAGCTGCACGAAACAAGCCAACATCCCCTCTAGAATCGAATCCACAAAGCCACTACCCCACGAGCCCGTAGACTGTTGATGGGTTTTGGAGTTAGCGAGATGCACAAAAGCCCTGCATGGCACCCACACCGCCGGGGTTGTCAACGAACTGTAGCTTCAGGGCGCCACACAGCTGGCCATAGTAAGGAGAACTGCCGACACAACCCCTCCTGGCTGTGGCGGCAAATTTCCTTCATTGAGCATCTTTTCCACTTGACTACTTCATCGGTGTCAGTGTACCGGTCGGCCATGCGGAAAAGCTTGCTGGTCGTGAGATCCAGATGAATTTCTAGGTTCTGGGTAAACCAAACGTCCCTGACCCTGAACTTGAATGACCAAATAATGGACTCGTCCGAAACATTCAGGATTCAATTATAGACCTTGATGAATCTTTGGACGAAATCATGCAGGGATTCTCCCTTGATTTGGGTTACGGGCTTGCGATCTCTTTCCCTGCCTGGCATAGCATAGCAGCTTTGGAAGTTAGACCCGAGCGCTTCACTAAGCTGATTCTAGGAACGGATGGATCCTTTCCTTTGGTTGAAGAGGCAAGTCCAAGCAGCCCCATCGAGCACGGTAGGCAGGTAATTAGCCATCATCCATTTGTTTCCACTGGCTGCTAGGAAAGTGGTCGTATAGATCGAAAGGAATTCATCAGGGTTTTGGGTTCCATTGAATCCTTCGATGTGCCTGGGCTTGAACTTGGTTGGCTAGACGACATCGCGCAATTCCTCGGAGAAAGCCTGACATCCATAGGTCGCAGAACTGCGACGTTTGGACTAACCAGGACGATCCCATCCATCTCGGTGTCACTGATCGTATGGATGATGGTCGAGACAAGCATATGCTTCTCGGTCGCAGTTTGCGGAGCATACGATAGTGAAGTTGCGCTCTCCTCGACTGTGACCTTCAGGGCTTTCCTCCCCGTGACCTCTTCCATGGTTGTGGTGTTGAAGATGACGGTCGTGACTTTCCCAAGTAGTGCTCTATGATTCGCCACTGTAAGAATCAGTCACCCCTCGGAGACGTCCCCGAGAACGTCTCCCAAGTCTCCTTTGGTGGGGTAGTGCCGACGGAGCCAGATCAACGACTAGCCTCTCGAGGTTCTCCGCAACGGCAAAACCCATTGCTCCTTGGTTTTCCTGCACGGGCTCACTCACGACCTCATGCATGGCCTCCGCTAATGCCTGAAGCTTTTCTTGCTCGACGAGGACAAAAGCTGAAGGAGGCATTGATCGGGCCACCGGCACACGTATCAGCAAGTGCGGCAGCGTCTGAGCGTTACTGTGGGTCCTACCCCTAGCCTGCTGCCAGATGCTTGCTAGAGTCTTGTTCAGAGAAGATTCGAGCCGAGCTCGTGCGGCTTCATGGCCACGTGGTAAGGCTGCTTCAGAGGTTTCTCTCTTGAGATGGCGATTATCCTGAGTAGCCATGTTGACACATCAGCCAGTAGAGGGGAACGAGGGAGTCATCATCGAACTATCGCAAGACATGTCATTGTCATCGAGTTCAATGTAGCCCGAGATGTCTAGACCGGCATAGAGCACATTGTCATTGTCATCTCCGTCGAATATGGGGGAAACTTATTCCAGCAAAACCCGGAATGAGATCAGCTTGGGAACATACTCCAAGTAGTCTTCGCCGTAGGATCGAGCCGTGGGAGCACGGCACATTGGCAAACGTTCAACATCTGACATCTTTAGGACCCCTTCAGCAAAGAACCCATCGATCCCCACGGACGGTGCCAGCTATCGACGATTGGAAAACTGACTCTCCACCGAGCTTACTCGCTGATTGAGGGATTATACAACCCCTTCTTGTGAAAGGGTTTTTGCTATAAATGCATAGATTCACCGAGATGCAAGACACAAGGATTTATTCTGATTCGGGCCTCTCGGAATAAGATAATAACTCTACTCTATTCACACAGGGCATTTATGTTATTGCGATGAATAGATCTCAATGCGAGATGTGGATGCGGATGCCCTCACCCTCCCGTGGGGGGAGGTATTTATAGTACAGAATAGAGACAGTCTGGGTCCTATACAACCTGGAAAGCCATCTAAAAAAAACTACCGAATATATAGATATATGCTGAAAACATGCTAACTTGCGTTCCAAGGAACATCTATATCCAGGAAGCCTCAGGTTTTGAATATAGAAGGAATCCTTAAGGCGGTTAGAGGTGCCGGGTTGACCGTCTTGACATATCTTCTCATGGCCTAGGATGACCAACATAGTGACCCACGAACAAGGAGGCCCACTCCCGAGCACTGAGGGCGAGGTATAGGTGCGAGTCATCAACACGAGCTTACTATGCTCACCCTATCCTCCCCAGGCACGTATCCCTAGGGGACGCTCTTCCATAGAATCTAGCCATCAAAGTATCTTATCTAATCCCCAACAGAAAGTAAGAGATAATGATCATCATATATGTCGGAGACCATGCACACAGGAACAACAAGAACAAAATAAAGGACGCTCTGAGTACTAAAAGTGAAATGGTCAAAAAGCAAGATTCATATATCAAGGAAAAGGCAAGAAAATAAATCTATGAATCAAAGCAAAGGCTTTGCAGGATATGTCATGAGCAACATAATTTTTTTGCTATAAGCATAAATTTCGATTCAGAATGGATTGTTATGCTTCAAAAACAATAAGCACAATGAACTGTCCATATCATCAATTCTTACTCAATAATTTCTATTTAAATTTATGTGCTAATAGACGCACTGAAATAATCAAATAGGTGAGCTCAAACTACATATCACCTAGCGGTTGCCATGCAGCTGACCAGCAGTAGTTCTCCATGATTCTACTTCCCTGCACGTAGTTGCTTCCATGGCAGCAAGGAAGGGATGGAGCACGGGCAAAACCAGTGGGAGGAAGGGGAGGCGCGAGGACGGAGGAGCATTGGATGGCCAGATCCATCGCGACAAGGGCTGTAGAGGCCGAACTCAGCAAGGATCCAAGCTAGAACGAAGCCGACGATGTGAGGGTTAGGGAAGACGGAGGGATTACGGGGTGGCACCGACAAGGGAGGGGATGGCAGAAGGGCGGTGGCGATGGGGTAAGAAAGAAAGGCAGCACCGGCGGGAGTAGGAAAGGTGGCATTGATGGGAGGATGGGAGAGGGGCGGCGTCGGCTAGAGGAAGTGTGGCAAGGGGCGGCCACCTTGGGACATCTACAGTGGCTGGTAGGGCGATGTCGGAGGAGGGGTGAGGTGAGAAGGGGAGGGTGGCGACGATAGATATGGATGCGAGACGGTGCCGTAAGGAGAAGGGGATGCACTCCATTGTGGATTGGAGGTGGCAGCAGGAGGAGGAGGGGCGGCGCTTCGGCATGGATGGGAGTTGTCACCAGGAGGAGGAGGAGCGGCAGAGGTGATGTCATGGCCGACAAAGGAAGGAGAGGCGGAGCATTTTCGACATGCCAGTAAGGAGAAGAAGAAGATGATGTCGATTTGCCCCAAAGAAGATGGAGGAGTGGCCGGGGCCGAAGGAGGAGGGCAGCGCCACGGTGAGGGGTGACGTTGAGAGAGGGGGAAGAGCCTCGGGAGAGGTGGTGGCACCGGTAGAGAAAGCGAATGGGGAATTAGGGATCAGGGTTTGGGATCATAGGACTGGTTCATTAACGTGAACTGTAAGGTGTCTTGTGCAAAATGTTTGGATCGGATAGTAGATATATATAACAGGTGCGATCGGACGACCACAAAAACTAGGTGACATGGCCTTCGCGTGTGAGGTTGGACCACGGGTTGATCGTCGCAAACTTAGAGGATTTTTTACAAAACCATATAAGCTGCACGCTCAGATGCTGCCGGCCATGCGATCTGACAGTCAAGAATTTCAGGGCGACATAGACCCCTCCGCTGGGCCCCATTTTCTTGTAGAGAAGATATGTACTCCCTCCGTCCCTCGAAGGAAGTCATTTTAGGATTCAAACTCCAGTATTAGGAAGGCAAAGAAATGACGCATGTACCCTTGTCTCATGCCATTAAGGAGCTTGGACGGTTTATTAAGTCATTAAGTGTTGCGCCAAAAAAAGAGGAACGCATGCATCTCAGCCATTAAGAAGTTTGTTAGCGCCAAAATAGTGGCGCTAATTTTTCCCGTCAAAGATGCCAATTCTCTCCCCTCATTTTTCTCAGCGCCAAAACAGATAAAAAAAGCGCCAAATTACATAGCAGCAACTGATGCGCCAAAATTACAGAGCGGACAAAAAATATGATTTCCCAGCAAAGATGCCAATGGGTGTGATTATAAATTTACCACAACCCATTGTTACTTGTATCAATCTTCCTGTCATTCACAAATAGGGAAGCAATTAGCCATGATCAACCTAGACCTAAACCAGCCAATATTAGATGAACAGGAGTACCTTGATCTAAACTTAGCCCTTGAAGATGAACAGGCTGGTGCACCCAATCAAGCACACAATGACAATCCTATAGAAGAGCAAGTATTTGCAGAAGGCAACATCAAACACCCAGGTCAGCAACCATCGACCATTCTACATCATTTTACTAGTACTCCATGCACAGAAGAACCAAAGGCATAGGAGTACCTTGATGTGAACTTAGCCCTTGATCATAAACATGCAGGAGCAATCAATTTAGCAAACCATGCCAATCCTGGAGTTGAACAAGTTTACAGAGGAGGTATCAATCACCGAGGTTAGCACATAAATCATGCATTAGCCATTTAGTTTTTACTAGTACAGGAGCACTAAAAGCAGAGCTTTACCTTTTGTAATTGCAGTACTGGAAGGAGAGGGCAATGAACTTTTTGATCTCAACCATGATCCTGATGATGAAGAAGACAATATAGGTTAGCAAATAGTAGTATGTTGTGTAAATTAAAGTGTTTTACGTAACACTATGGATTGATGTTCTTAACTGGGTTCATATCAGCACAAGGAGGAGCCATCCAACAAGTAGATGATCTGAATGGAGATGAAGTTTATGGAGGAGGCATGTACCACCTAGGTTAGCAGTAAAAGAATGCATTAGTAACACTATTATAACATTCTCAGATGATCTGAAATGGGGATTGTATTTTGATAGAACTTGTTTTACAATCTGTTTTAAAATCTGTTTTAATACTAATTGGCATGACATTATTATAACATTATAGTACAATCTGTTATAAAATCAGCATGAAGAATCCATCTTGTTGTAGCATTGGATTATATAACATGATATTATTGTAATGTGAGCAGCAATTTGTGAAATGAAGAATCAGTAACTTACTAATTGAATGCTGTCTTTCCACAGGCATGGATGAAGATATGCATGACTATGGCATCTTCGCAGACCATGTCAATGTTGAGTTCGACGAGGAGGAGTTGCATGGCTCAAACCATCAAGCACCACATGAAAATGAAGAAGGGAGCAAGTTAAAAGATTTGACTGACCGTGAAAGGCAAGATATTTATGAAGCTTTGCTACAGCGAACCAACCCTCGTGGGGAACTAAATAGAAACAGCATTTGCTGTTTCACAAACTGGGCTTGACATTCGTCTAATTTCTCAGCCACCAAACTCCCCTGACATGAATGCATTATATCTTGTTTTTTTTGTGTCTCTCCAATCTTTGACTAGTACCAAGACCTCTAGAAATATGAATGAACTCATAGAAAATGTTTGCAAAGAATACGAAGAATACAACCTAAGTACACTTAGTAGGGTGTTCCTCACACTACAGAGTTGCTTGCTTGAGGTCATGAAAGATGGTGGAGGCAATAGGTACAAGATCCCTCACATGAACAAGGAGAGGATGCAGACACTTGGGATCATGCCCAATCAGCTAGAATGTGATCGTCAGCTCTATGAGTCTGTCCTACAATCGTTAGCGAACTAGGGCTTTCTACCCATTGTATTTGAACTAATGACATCATTGGAATGAAAAGTAGATGGAGAAATGCTCTCAGATTGCAATTAACGGGTTGCTAATAGTACTTAGCTGTCCAACGCTCAATCCAAACAGCAATAAAAGGAAAATGCCATCACATTATACAAATTTATCCTACGGCAAACCATAACATTATACCAATATTAACCAACTAAATACGACATTAACTTAGCATTCTAAACCGGCATGACAACAATTTATAACCTTGTCCATAACCAAATACCATAACAGTATCATACCAGCTTCTCAATCTGCACTTGCGGATGGGGTTGTCATCACCACCTCCTTCTTCTCGCGGACACCTCCACATCCAGTACGCTGGGCGCCACCTCCAAGCCGGCAGCCGCCACCTCCACTCCCCCTTCTTCTTCGTCCTCAGTCACGATGACCGCCCCACGTTGCCTCCAACTCCTGGCAGGTGGCCTGCGAAGGATCTGGCCGGCGGCGCCCGGCATTTCCCAGGGCCCCTTGATGAGACCATGCTCATCATAGATAGAATCAACACCGCATACATATGGTCATTACCAAGTGTTGCTGCAATTACTTCGGCTATCTCGGTATCTTTCACTACATCTACGACAAGTTGGCGACAGTTCACGGCATCTTCTACTTCGTCTAGGTCTAATATGGTGGCTCCATCAACGTTACTTCATCGACCTCCACCTTGGCCAGGTCGATCACACAGTTGCCCTCCTCGGCTTTTGGACATGACGCTATCACCTTCATTAGTTCGGCCACCACCTTAGCCGCCTCCCATGCTTGACGGCGTATTCAAGAAAGGCGTATCTCTACCTCGTCTATTCCCTCAGGTCATACAAGTCACGTCGCTCCAAGGCTGGCCCAAAAGAAATCCCAATTTGGCCACGAGTCGAGTTCAGCCGTCTGCACGCAGCACAACTTCAAACGGACGCCCAGGCCACATACGAAGTCCGTTTTGAACGTTCTAGCACTTCACGGAAAGCTTAGGAGATAAGATTTCCAATGAATCTAGTCTCATTGCAAAATTTCTCCTAGAACATCAGGAATCATCAAAACAACGTGCTGCATCATCCAGTTGGGCCAAACTGGGCCTTGTAAGCATATCGGGCCCAAGCCCACGTGGTGGACGCCCTAGGAAAACCCTAGGACGTCCAGCACATCCCTCCTAGCCGTCTCCCTCTTATAAATTTAGTAGCCGTCATCGTTTAGACTGGGGTTTATTTAGATTAAAGTTTAGCCTTTGCTACTTTTCTTATAATCGCGCGTGTCGGTTAGACCGCCTGTATTACTCGTCTTCGGAACCCCACCTTCACATTTGTGCCTAATTCATATTTGCAATTTCAGATTGCGTTTATCTTGTTCTTGCTCGTTCTTCGATTGCTTGCAGGAACAAAGAACTTCGTGGTCAGGTTAATCGCCCGCCCGCGAGATCAATAACCCTCTGGAGTTGGTGTATCGGTCGCTAAGGCGCAACGTCCTGGACGGTTGTAGTCGGGTCATCAACGTCGATTCCTCCACCAATCGATAGTTATCCCTCTCATCGAAAGATCGGAACCCCTGCTGCTATCACCCCTCTTCCGGATCCAATCGACGGCGCCCTTATCCATCACATCGTCGTCGCTCCCATCACCCGCGAGCTTGACCTTCTTCTCGCCGGACGCCTCCAACTCCATGACGGTGGGCGCCACCTCCACGCCAGTCACCTCCACCTCCAGGCCGGTAGCCGCCACCTCCGCTCCCCCATTGTCTTCATCATCAGTCGCGATGACCACCCCGCGCTGCCTCCACCTCCTGGCAGGTGGCCTGCAAAGGATCTGGATCGGCGACGCCCGGCGTTTCCGGTGGCCCCTCTTCCAGATCCCATCGCCGGAGCTCTCTGCCATCACATCGCCGCCATACCCCTCGATGTCGTGCTTCTTCTTCCTCTCGCCAGCGCGTTGAAGCGCTGCGACGATGCGCGCCAGTTCACGGTCCTCCTCGCTCATCTTCGCAGCAGTAGATTTGGGGATTTGGATGGGACGAGGGGATTTTTCCTGTGGCCTTTGGGGGAGAAACGGAACGAGGCGAGAGATTTTTCTCCGTGCGGTTCGAGAAGCTGGGTTAAATGACCGCGTGCTGCCTCCTCCATTTACTCGCCGTGTGGGACCCAAGGAGCCTAAAACGACTTGCTTCCAGGGACAAAAATTGAAGCGTAAAACGACTTCCTTCGAGGGACGGAGGGAGTATGCAGGAAGTCCTGGAACCAGGGGCCATCAGATGTCATGGTCGTCGATGGACCTAGAACGACTCGGGCAACTGCGGTCGCTGGCCGCGTGGCCACTACTTGCTGAAGGCCATGAAATTAACGCAGATTCGATAATCGAACAGAGCAAAGTCTGAGAGAGTGGAGGTAACTTGGATGACAAGAGTGAGCAAAAACAGCAAAATCACTGTTTATTTAATTTTTCAGAGAATTTATTGGAGGATAAATTTTTTAGAAGATGTTATGTAAAGTATGAAGATATTTTAGAGAATGGATGAAATTTTTAGATGATGGAAAAATGGTGAGGAAGAATAGACCTCTTGCTAGAGATGCTCTATCAGTGAAGATATACTGCTCCGGTCACAAATATCTGTTGTTTGAAGTACATGTAAGTCAAAATTTTAGAACTTTAGTAATGAATATCTTTTAAATTATTTATATTGAGTGCATAAAAATCAAGTGTAGATGCATCTCGAAGAATATTTTTATAATATAATTATTTTAGTGGGTTTAATGAATGAATTATAATAGTAATTAGTGGTTAAAGGTGTATTTTAGAGACCGTGTCAATGTCCAAAACAATACTTATTTATAATCGGAGGGAGTAGTAGTAAGCTAGTACCATTCTAATCCTAAATAATCGGAATTTAAAAATGTAACATGAGCTGCTACTGTCCTCATAGAAGATGAAATTTCTTCTGTTGGGTTGGAAGTGTACCGAACTAGAAATTTTAGAACAGATGGTATTCTTGGAGCTAGGTTCATGCTTGCAAGCTAGAAATTAAAGTATCAGATCTAGTCATTCTGCACTTCTGCTATCCAATCCTTCTTGATCGATGAAGTTAGATATCTATAACCCCTTTTGTTTTTACATCATTTAACTCATGTTTATCATACTAATTTCATATATTGTTTTCTCAAAAAGTGTAGTGATGTGCGGCTCCTATTTGTACCATTTGAGCTCCATTTTTGTGCTAATGCATCGCGTGGAAAATTGCTTACATGTAAAGTAGGCTGAAAATGAAGCTGTCCATGATATTTTGAATGCTTAAGGGATTTTTTGTAGGTCTACAATTTTAACATTCTCTCCAACCCGAGAATTGGCGGAATGCCCTTGCTCTTACAGAGCTAGGTTTAGAGGGGAGAGAAGAGGAGAGGTTGATTATACCAAAATCTACCTATTATAGAGTAAAATTTGTTAGGGATTTAGCCTCCCCTCTTTTGTTGGCTTCCCACCTCTTTTATTAACTTCACAATTATAGTGGGTTATCCGTCTCGCTGCAACTCATGGTTTTTTTCTATAAATGTTGATATCTACTTTTGATTAGTTTATCATATGTATTGATTTGATCACTATCTTCCTTGTTATTTGTTTATAAATTAAGCTCACGTTGTGTTGTACTAAGTTGGCATACAAGGTATACATGTGTTCTCTTATATGTGGATGTGGATGCAAGGTGTTTGATGAAATGTTTATGAGAGTAATTAGCTTACTAATCTTTACACATTCCATTGCCTCCTGCACACCTCATCGTATGACGGTAAACTCGATGATAACATCAACGTCCATTCATAAGCATTTTTATATAGAAATAATAAGGATTTACCACTCCAAATATTAACATTTCCACGTGTCATTGATACATTAAGTGGCAAATTCTTAAATCTCTCTTTTACATATGGCTAAGATGCCGTCCTGCATAGTGAGGGTGTTGATAGAGTAGAGGTTTATGATTATCTATCAGTACAGAGCAATCATACAGGTCTTTACTACTTTTTTTTTCAAAAGGAGTTTGCTATTTTCAAAAGATAAGTTGACGAGTGAAGGCAGGTCGTCTGCCCTCGTATCTCTCTTTTTGCTCCTTAAAAATATCTTAACGAAAAAGACCTCCTCGATAAATAATATTTCACACCCTGAAAATCTTTAAAGACAGAACTATCTCCTATAATAAGCAAATACTTCAAAATAAATGATGTTTGATCCAGCACGTCAGCCGAACGCATGATGCACGCTCGAGATGACTTGCGCTCTCATCACAGCTGGAAAGGTATCGAAGGACTTGGTCCAGCCAAAATGTGAAGAGTCCTTCGAAAGAAAAAGTTTACGTACGGACGTAGGGTTGATCTTGATCTACGGATTGGACTGTTCTGTGGGAAGGAAAGACCGGAGGAGTCCAGTCCACTCCGTGTTCGTGTGAACCGTGTGGACTGTGGAGCCGGTCAATGTAACGTCCTAAATTTTTAATAATTTAATTTGGCATGTTATGTATTTTTAAATTTTTGTAAAGATAATTTTTAGTAAATTTTAAATAATAATTCTCGTTGTGTTTGGCTTTTATTCGTACTTGAGATGCTGAGCATTACTCTTAATCATTATTTCTCTAATCTCTGCTTAGTCCACATTTCCTAATCTCTCTCTCCTCTCTCTCTTTTTAATTTCCTCCCTCCTCTCCCTTATGTAAGTGCATACACTTGTTTCTAGCATGATGGCAGGCAACTCACTCCCTCTCTTGTCAAATCCTACACTCTCTCTCTTTAATCTCTCCCCTGTGTGCTCACAGCCGCATCACTCACTCCCTCACCATATCTTCCTCCCTTACCAAATTTCCCTAGCCATCTCCCGTTCCCTCACTCTCCTTGCATACTGCTGCACCTGCACGTGCTCTTGTACAACAGCAACTTAATTACTCCACCCTAATCTCCCTACTAATCTCTCCCTCACGTTCTCTCTTTCTTTCACTCACTAGAGCCCAGCCATCTCCCTCCACGCTGCTCTTTGCAGCCACTTTCTCTCTCCCATTGCTGTTTCTCTCTCTGACACTCACTTTGTACAGCTGGGTCACTCTCTACAGCGCTCAGCTCTCTCTACGTTGCTACCGCTGCGCGTGGTCTGCTGCTATATATTGCTGCCACTGCAGAGTAGCGATCTTTATCCATCTTCTTGCCGCCTCCGCCTCGATCCACAAAGATCGCTCTCATCCTCTATTGTCTGCTGTTGTTGCACTTCAAACCGTATGCAGTCACCCTCGCTCTGCCTCTCTACGTCCTCTGCCCCGACCGATCGCCTCAATGTCCCGTGCTCAAGTCCGATTGACATCGCCTTGAATTGCTTGCTGGCCTGCCGCGGTCAGTGCCGAGTAATTGCACCTTGATTAAATAGCTTGCTGCCACGGCTTCGCGTCGCGCCGCACGCCTGCCGCGACGTGACGTCTGCACGAGTACCATTCGCTCACTTCCTCGCGAGCAAGTCCTAACGACGCTTGCTGTCGCGTGCTTATATTAGAACCACCAAGGTTCTATTTTTCGCCGCCCCTGTTTGGCCGCGCAATCTCGCCGCTATCGGCTTCGGTCAGTATCGTTAGTTCTCTTCGCGCCATCGCGCCCCTAGTTCACCTCTCATATTCTGGGTTTGGCCGCAGGACACTGAGCCGCCTCACCGCTGCGTCGCGTCGGTCTTCTAGTGCTTGATTCGTTTGGGGCTGCGCGAGAACCCCTGAATCCCGGTGAGCACCCCAACCTTTTTCGGGTAACTCACGTCCATTTAGTCAAGCTATCCCCGCTTAATTCTGAGACCCGGTTATTTATGAAAGATTCTGTCAGCATGTAATTTTAGGGCTAGTCTGTCAGTTCATCATCGCATCGGGGTTTTTCTTTTAAAAATAGCAAAACCATTTTAAAATAATAATAATAATATTATTATTTATACTGGTAGCCTGATTGTATTGTGCTTAGCTTGTTTGGCATATTCGCACATGCGTGGTCGTTTCCGTCCGAAGGAGGACACGCAGTGGAGGGCGCCACCGCCGAGGAGTACCGCTACCAGGTTCCCGAAACTCAAGGCAGGTCCTTTGACGTATGTTGCTTATAGCTTGTTTTTATTAAAATGTTTTATTAGAAATTTATAAATGTGCATGCTAGTTTTAAAGTACTAAAACTAGTTTAATAGTGACTAGCTAGACCTATTTAACATTATTGCTATAACAACCAATTAATATAAAACTAGGTGCAGCTAGATTAATTGTTATCTACTTTCCATTAGACTTAGATTGTTTAAAAATGAAATGCCCGCAAAAAGAAATCATGTCATATTTCATGTTTACTGAAAATGTCTTTATAAACTTGTTTGGAAAATAGGCATCGGAGGGACACGATGCCGGGTATGGGTATTCTTATTCTTCTCTCCCTCAAATATTCCGACTAGGAGGAACTTTCTGCCAGTGGGTGCTTTCATGCACCGTGTTGGTATTTTTTAACACCATGGATTTTGTAAACCGGGGCTTAAAACTATTCTCTCCTAGTCTAAGGACTGTTCGTCCTATGAACCTATGAGCCTAGCTTTACAGTACAACCTCGGGTCCGGGTATGGGACATGCGTGGTTTTCGGTCCTCTGGCTCTGTTGCGACCTCCTGGCAGGAAGCAATCGAGTTAGAGCCTGGGGACTTTGTGGCTGAATGCTTTGGCGGGAAGCCTCTCGAGGGTAAAGTGTACCCCTCTGCAAAGTTAAAAACTATCATAATAGCCGTGCTCGCGGTCATGAGTGCCCGTAGCGAGTGCTCATATGGTAACCACTTCTTTTATAAAAATTAGGGTTCCTCTCAAATAATTTGGCAAAGGACCGCCGTTTCAGATTTTACTATTGGGACCAGTCGTGAGATGATTGTGATTCCGAACTTAGTACGACGACGGATGGTTAGAATAGTCCCATTGGCCGAATGACCGTGCCAGGAGCATAGTTCGCCAGGGATCGATCGGAACAGTCCCGTCTGGCCGAATGACTGAGCCGGACATGATTCCTGCCCCTGAAAATGATGTTTATTAAAACCGCATTTTTAACTCACTAGGAAAATTATTTGAGGCTTTTTCCGCAAAACACCTAAGCCACCTTTGTACAGAGCTATCATACCGTTTCACATCCTTTCCTCTGTTGAGTATTATTACTCACCCTTGTTTTCTCCCCATCTTTTAAAATTTCAACAGGTGAAGAGGCGGGATTCGACTCCGAGATGGATAATGAGGACTACGACGAGTCGGACCACGAGGAGTCTTCTGAGGAGTGAAGCTTAGGGTCCGTTCCTACGGTCAAGATGCCTGTGGGATTCTGTATCAAAGAGTAGCTGTATTGTGGGTTTAGCCTGGGATTTCCGCTGTGTACTCTGTGGTTCAGCCTGCGTGCTGACATGTATGTAAAATAATCGGGACGAATTTCCCGACCATGTACCTTGTATAATTATAGCAATGTATCACTCTGTTTGACAACTATGCGTACTAGCGATGATTCTTAGGACTAGTACATCATGCACAGGAAGGGTTTGGTCTTTTTCGGCCGGGTCCCGACAGTCAGTCGCGTGGAGTAGAATGTTTTATGCCACCAATCAAATCATCCAGGCACTAAACCATGTTTAGGAAGAAAAAATGTTATTAGACAAGGCTGGCTATGGGACACTCTGGAATCAAATGTCAGTAGCTCATTACTGTTTTACAGCAAATAACATGAAATTTAGGCTCTGTTTAGCAGAGCTCCAGCTCCTCCCAGCTCCACTCAGATATGAAGTTTGTAGATTGAAATAAAGTGAATTAAATTTATATTTTTAGTTTAAAATGTAAATAAGATGACTCACCTAAATATCCTCAATGTATCCATAACTCCAACTCCATGAATTTCTGGAGCTAGGAATACCCTGCTCCACCAACTGGTGGAGCTGGTGTGAGACCATGTGGAGGTCATCATGTTGTGATGAGTATATGATTTGAGTTGGTTTGGTTGAAGAATTTGTTTTTTAAACTAATTTGAGCCGGTTTGGCCATTTGTGCTAGCACAGAGTATTTTGCACTTTGCGGGTCTTTCTGAGCGCAGATGAAAAAATATTATATACAGATTTTATAGAGAATTTCAAGACGCATCTTTTTCGTATTATGACTTTTTCATTTGAGCATGAATTTCAAGAAGTATTTTTAAAATTTCTATCTTTGTTCTGTTGTGTGGGGAAGCACCGGTTTGAAAGGTTTTGGTTTCAGTTCGAGTGGGAACTTGGGCATATAGTCATATATGGTTGAATTCATGGTACAATTAGACTAACATGTAGGAAACAAAGGTAAGAAAATATTTTTTCTTGTGGAAAATGGTTTGGTTTTTGTGGACGTAGGCTTGAAGACAACCGTGGTTGGCGATGATACCGGGACTAGATCGAGAGGATAGAGGTCTAGAACAGTGATGATGTCGCGGGACAGAAGAGCTCAAGCTTGGGGCTCATGAGGACACCATGGAGAAGGACTTGAGGTGGTTCAAAGGTTTCGGTTCAGGTTGGAGGCCTGGAAGCACGGAAACGGAGCTGTCAAGTCTGGCAGATGAAGGCCTGTTGCATCGGGTTTTGTGTGAAACCCATTTATGGTGTGTTTGGCCCATGTTGGGCTGTGTGTGAGTGATTTAGGCCCCTGTAAGTGGTTGATTGAGTGGGTGAATCCTAGCCCTTGATGAGGCTACTTGGAATCCAAGAAAGTTATCAAGGGTGGAGGTTTACCCGGTTGCCCTATAAAAGAAGGGGCGGAGGGGCTGCCTCCACCAAGTCTTAAGCTGAGGTTTTGTGGCTTGTATTCTGCTCTTTTGTGAGCTTTGCCCACCTAGGTGTGGTTGTGAACAAACCCTCTAAAGCAATAGAAACTAATTCCTCGTATCATGGCATCGTTCTTGTCTAATTCATGCTTTTCAATCTAATTTCTTTGGTGTTTTTGTTTACAACTTGTTTATTTGCTTCCCCTTCTTCTACATGCTTCTGATCCATGATGTTTTGAGGTTGCATATATGATTTGAGACTCTTGGCAACCTGTGAGAAACAAAAGATCAAGTTCTTCCCACTTTTGTTCATGTTGCCAGATTAGTTCTTCCTTCGCAGCAGTCTGTGTAGGATTTTTAGAAAAATCATCCTAATGCTTTTCGAGTGATTCTTATGGGAGAAGGTCCGTGACTTCCGTATCTACCTGTGAAAAAAGTTTGGAACCATCTGGATTCTTCATTTGGGAGCTATGAGGTGAATACCGAGCCCCAAACTTTCTATACGCGAGTTCCAGACAATTCTTGTTTCACGATTTTTTCTGAATTTTTTTCACAAGGAGATTTGATCTAATTTTCAGGGTGTTGCTGCATGACTCATCAATGCATAGGAAGAAAAATTCCCATAATTTTAGAGGCTCATAAAGGCAGCAACCATCCCTGTGATTGAAGGATAATTTTCTGGAGGAATCCTGTTTTTACTTTTCAAAAGCACCTTTAGTTGTTGGCTTGCTTGTCTTTCGGTTGACCACTTGTGGACATGATTGCTTTTGTTTGAACATTCAAACAGCCATGATTGTGACTAAAACTCCCCACATATCTTCACGGTATTATCTGTAAGTCTTGGGGTACACAAAACTGTTTGGTGTTCCGGTTTTGGGTAGGGTGGTGGGTTCGAGGAGCACCGGTCGAAAGAAATTCTTCAAAGCTCCTATTCACCACCCATTTGGTCGCCTGGTTCAGTATTTCAACTGGTATCAGAGCAAGGTTATGCTCTTTTCTTGATCTTCATCAATCTTTTAGTCTTTCCTTGTTTCCGTCTTGAACCATGGTGGATGACAAGTACTCTACGAAGCCTCCTTGTTTTCGGCTTCTATCATGTCTCATATTCCCCTCAAGGGTTTGCTTGATCTTGCTCCTCAGATGGCATTTTTTTTGTTATTCCACTTCTGCTAGAAATTAGAGGGTTTGGAGTTTAGAGAGTAGGAGAGTGATAGAGACTTGTGAGGTGACTTTTGATGAAGATAGCCTAGGAACTAGGCCAAATATCTCAGTCTCTGATCTTAACTTTGAGACTATCTTTGTTGATGAGCCATTTGGAGGAGATGACAGCTCTTCAGAGCCTGACCTCCAGATGGTTCATCCAGTGGAGCCTCCTGCTTTCTTTCTCGCTCAGGATGCACCCTTACCTACAACCTTTTCCTAGCTCTCACCTGATTCTTCTACTGCTCAGGGCTTACCTGTAGAGTCTTCTGTTTCTAGTGACTCTGTTCCTACCCCCTATGTTCCTGAGGTAGAGGTCACTTTTTCACTAGGTGCATCTAGGCACATTCAGAAAAGGCACCCACCTAGTTTGATTATAGGTTGGTAGCACATGGTTTCACTCAAGTCGAGGGATTTGACTTTGAGGAAACTTTCGCTCCCATTGCTAGACTTGAGGAGATCAGGATTCTTCTTACTTTTGCTGCATCCAAGGATTTCAAGCTTTATCAAATGGATGTCAAAAATTCCTTCTTGAATGGATTTATTGAAGAGGAGGTCTATGTCAAACAGCCTCCTGGATTTGAAAATTCAAAATTTCCTGATCATGTGTTTAAATTGTCAAAAGCTTTGTATGGACTAAAGCAAGCTCCTAGAGTAAGCTAGTATGAGCTGCTGAAGTCCTATTTGCTTAGGAATGGTTTTGCCATGGGTAGTGTAGATAAGACCCTTTTCACCAAGAGAGTTGGCTTAGATTTCCTCATTGTGCAAATCTATGTCGATGACATAATCTTTGAAGGCTCTTTCCATCAACTTGCCTCTGATTTTTCCAGTATGGTGAGTTCAGAGTTTGAGATGAGCATGATGGAGAGAGTTGACCTTCTTCCTTGGCTTCCAGATCAAGCAGACCCTTGAGGGGATCTTTCTTCACCAGAGTAAGTACACTAGAGATCTTCTCAAGTGGTTTGCTATGTTTGATGGCAAACCTGTTCAGACTCCTATGGCAACCACCACAGCTCTTGAGCCTGATGAGAATGGTGAACCGGTTGACCAGAAGAAGTATAGAAGCATGATAGGCTCTCTCCTGTACCTTACCTCTTCTAGGCCGGACATACGCTTTGTTGTGTGTCTTTGTGCTCACTTTCAGGCTTTTTCTCGTGTTTCCAACCTTCAGGAGGTGAAACGCATCTTCCGCTACCTTAGAGCTACCTTGGACTTTGGGATTTGGTACTCTTCCTCTTCTTATTTGTCCCTTAGAGCATTTTCAGATGCCGACTTTGTTGGCTATAGGATAGATAGGAAGAGCACTTCTAGCACTTGCCAATTTCTTGGCACTTTCCTTGTCTCTTGGTCTTCTAAGAAGCAGTCAGATATTGCACAGCCCACTGCAAAGGCCGAGTACATGGCTACGGTTAGTTGCTGTAGTTCAGCGCTTTGGATGTGTTCTACCTTGAGAGACTTTGGGTTGACCTTTGAGAGTGTTTCACTTTTCTATGACAACACCTCTGCCATAAACATTGCTAAAAACCCAGTGCAACACTCTAGGACCAAGCATATAGACATCAGGTACCACTTCCTTAGAGACCATGTAGAGAAGGGAGACAAAGTGGTTCAGTTTGTGGAGAGTGACCACTAGCTTACTGATATCTTCACCAAGCCCTTGGACAGCTCTAGGTTTGTAACTCTCAGGGGAGAGCTTGGGGTAGTGAGCCCTTTAGGCTTTAGTTGAGAGGGAGCTAGTATTTGTAATATATGTATATATGCTTTTAAATCTCTGCATTTGCATATTTGTATTCTGGGCTTAGTCTTGGGCAGGATTAGAGAGTCAGTTTCACTTCTCTACCCACTGATTCTTACCCCATAGGTTGCTATCATGCGTGATTAGCAATGTTCTTTACTCTAGCTAGTTGAGTTTCACACAGGTTTTTGGGTCTAGCAGTTGTTGGGCCCCCTAGGTAGACATGATATATGTCTAGTCTCTCTAGTAGTCGAGTTGTAGACTTGCTTTTCTAGTCTGTGGCTTGGGGTTGATGAGTGTGTTTCTGAGCCATAGTGTTTTTCTGTACCTCTTCTTTGTTCCATAGGCTATCCTCCTGAGTTTCTCTTCTCTCATTCATTTACTTTTGCTCTTGTTGAGTCTCCTTGCTTCTCTTGAGCTCAATTTGACTAAAACTCAATTTTAACTAAAATTGTGCTAAAATTGACTCACTAGTTGAGGGGGAGTTAGAGAATCTCTCTTGCATCATGCATATTATGTCGATTTGTTTACATTTCTGAGCTTTGTTTATTAGTCATGTCTAAGGTGCTAATTGTATTCAGTTGCCCTTTGTCATGCCTTGCTGCCTGTGCCATGTCATTCGTAGATGCTTTACCATTTTGTTCAAACAAGTTTTTAAATTGATCTCTAAATGACAAATTGATCACTTGAGCTTGTGTTTGTTAGAGTAATTTTGAGGTTGTGCCATGCTAGCTTAAGCCTTGCTTAACTTTGAAACTAGGGTTGGTATCTTGATTGAACATGATCTATTTCACGACGGCACCAATGAAAAGCTTTTCTAAGACAAAAAATGTTTTTCTTTTAATTATGTTGAGAGCCTTCACCAATTCTTCTTCACGAGATAGCTTGTCATTGCACTTGGTATGAACTTGGGAGGGGTTTTAGATGACCGAGATGCGAATCCTTCAGTGTCATGCTGGGCGCGGTCGAAAAGTAAGGCATGAAGCTCTCTTAAATTAGTTTAACTTTGCACATGTGATCAAAAATGAAAATTCTTTGAAACAAAACGAAGAACAAAAGAAGAAATGTTAAAGTTAAGCAACTTGGTACCTTCTTGAGGGGACATGATCTCTTGATTACTAGTACTAGGATCTTTGTTTGCAAGTGTTTTCATATATTGCATGATTTTCATTATGTTTATATTGCCTGGCTCATTGTGATCATAACTTACAGATGCACTAAAATATTACATTCTTGCTTGAGCTTGGTGGTAAAGTAGCATTTTTGAAGCACTTGGTATGATTAAGTAGCTTTTGATCTCCAGTACCTTTACTCGGATAATCCTCAAAACTCCTTAGATTGCATTCATGCATACATGCTTTTTCTTCCTTTGCCTTGGGTTTTGATGCCTATATTAACAAAAGAGGGAGAGATTTTGGAAAGGCATCATTACTTTGGAGGAGAATTTTGAAAATTTAGAGTCTACTTGGACATGTTAACGAATTGTTCTTTTCTTTGGTCCAAGTATGATTTTGTAAATTTGATTTGCTTTACCGTTTCATAACATACCTTCTTTCATGCCTTTTGATATTTGTCAATATACTCAACAAGGAGGAGATTGTGAGACCATGTGGAGGTCTTCATGTTGTGATGAGTATATGAATTAAGTTGGTTTGGATGAAGGGTTTGTTTTTGAGGCTAATTTGAGCCTGTTCGGCCATTTGTGCTAGCATAGAGTATTTTACAGTTTTGAGAATCTTTCTGAGCTCAGATGGACAAATGTTATATATAGATTTTGTAGAGAATTTCTAGACGCATCTTGTTCGTATTATGACTTTTAAATTTTGATCAAGGGAAGTATTTTTAAAATTTCCATTTTTGTTTTGTTGTGCGGGGAAGCACCATTTTGAAAGGTTTTGGTTTTAGTTCGAGTGGAAACTTGGGCATGTAATCATATATGTTTGAATTCATGATGATGAAATTGGAGTAACATGCAAGAAACAAAGGTAATAAAATATTTTTGCTTGTGAAAAATGGTTTGGTCCTTGTGGACGTAGGCTTGAAGGCAACCATGGTCGGCGACGGTACCGGGACTAGATCGGGACTAGATCGGGTGGATCGAGGTCCATAACAGTGATGATGTCACAGGACGGATGAGCTCAAGCTTGGGGCTTATGAGGACACCATGGAGAAGGACTTGACGTGGCTCAAAGGTTCCGGTTTGGGTTGAAGGCCTGAAGGCACGGAAACGGAACGGTCAAGTCCGACAGATGAAGGCCTGTTGCGTCGGGTCGATCGGGTTTTGTGTGAAACCCATGTATGGTGTGTTTGGCCCATGTTGGGCTATGTGTGAGTGATTTAGACCCATGTAAGTGGCTGGTTGAGTAGGTGAATCCTAACCCTTGATGAGGCTACTTGGAAGCCAAGGAAGCTATCAAGGGTGGAGGTTCACTTGATTGCCCTATAAAAGAAGGGGTGGAGGGGCTGCCTCCACCAAGTCTTGAACTGAGGTTTTGTGCCTTGTATTCTGCTCTTTTGTGAGCTTTACCCACTTAGGTATGACTGTGAATAAACCATCTCAAGCAATAGTGAAAGGATCAATATGTCGCCTAAAGGGGGGTGAATAGGCGTAATTTAAAAATCAGAGATAAAACCTGCGGAAGACTTTTATGATGTCGGACGGTCAGATGGCGGAGCCAGACGGTCCGATGATGTTTGGACAGTCCGAAGGTAAGGCTCGGACAGTCCGATGGTTAATTTTACCTGTGAGTAAGAAAACCAATCTAGAACCCAGCTGGAGCAGAATGGTTAGTTCTTTTGCAATAAATAGCAGTGAATACACTAGAGGAACGCAAGTAAACTTACGATCTAACATAAACCCTAAAGCACAAGGAGATAGAACAAGAAATGTAAACTAGGGTTTGCAAAAGCTCAAGTTTAGAGAGGCAAACTGATTTATCCCGAAGTTCGGATTCTTGAGGGAATTCTACGTCTCTGTTGAGGGAGGCTCGGTCACAACTGAGCCCGGGTCACTCTTGACCCTAATCCTCTCCAAGGTCCGCACAAAGCTCCCTTGGTTCCACTAATCGGCTTCTTCCCTTGCGGAGGCGAAGTCCAAGCCTGCACAATCCTTCCTCGACCACCACACACCTTGGTGGCTCAAGGGCAACTCCTAGGCGTCTAGGAGCCCTCAAACTCAAGAGAAAAGAGTGGCAAAATGTGGGGAGAAGATGAACGAGTGCTCAAAGATGAACCCTAGAACGTCGGTGCACTTGAATCTTCTTCTTTTCTTCCTCTCAACCCTCACACTTGATTTGAATCAAGGAATGAAGGGGAGAGTTGGAGGAGTGAGCTTGGGAGCAAGAGAGAGAGCTAGGGCTTTGAATGCAAGTGTAAATGGTGACCAACCTCTGTCCGAACGGGTTGGTGGGTATAAATACAAAGCCCTCAAAATCTGACCGTTACAGTCAATTCTGTGTAATATCGGACAGTCCGATAGTCAAGGATCGGACAGTCTGATAGAAAAGTTTAGCATGAAACAGAAAAGACCAAAGTCGCAGAAATCGGACAAACTTGGATCACTGTCCGAGAAGTATCGGACAGTCCGATAGTCAACTATCGGACAGTCCGATAGAATTCAACACTCTGGACAGAGAACGCCAAGGTCGCAGAAATCGGTCAGTCCGAAGGTATCTGTCCAAGATGTATCGGACAGTCCGATAGTCAACTATCGGACAGTCCGATAGAATTTGGCACTGCTAGACAGAAACGCCTAAAGATCAAAAAATCGGACAATTCAAGACTATGCTCGTCAGGAGTATCAGACGATCCGATAGTTAACTATCGGACAGTCCGATAGAAAATGATCCTCCTTGGACGAAAGACCCATGGATCGAAAAGTCGGACAATGTCCGAAGGGGTATCGGACAGTCCGATAGAAAATGATCGGACAGTCCGATACTAAATTAGGTAGAGCAGCTTGAAATGAGAAGCTATGGATGAGAGTGTTCACTTACGCACTATAATTCACACTTTGAGCACTATTTCTTCTAATTACTCTCATTTAAATCGCTCCCCTTGATAGTACGGTCATCCTTAGGACTCAACTAAATTATAAAACCTATGATCTAGATAATCTTGATCATCTCTTCGCTTGGGTCATCGAGCCATCACTTCTTTATCCTCTTTTTATTTTTACCTTAGAGCTGAGGTATTTCTGACTAAAAACACATTAGTCCATACACACATTGTTCATTAATCACCAAAATTAGTTAAGTGCCTAGATGCACTTTCAAATAGAAATTAGTTCCTCATATCATGGCATCGTTCTTGTCTAGTTCATGCTTTTCGATCTAGTTTCTTTCGTGTTTTTCTTTACAACTTATTTATTTGCCTCCACTTCTTCTACATGCTGCTGATCCATGATGTTTTGAGGTTGCATATATGATTTGAGACCGCAACCTGTGAGAAACAAGAGATCAAGTTCTCCCCCCCTTTGTTCATGTTGGCAGATTAGTTCTTTCTGTGCAATAGTCAGTTTAGGATTTTTAGAAAAGTTATCCAAAATGATTTTAGTGATTCTTGTGAGGGAATGTCCATGACTTCCAAATCTACTAGTGAAAAAATTTTGGAGTCATCTGGATTCTTCGTTTGAGAGCTATCAGATGAATAGCGAGCCCCAAACTTTCTGTACGCGAGTTCCAGACAGTTCTTGTTTCACGATTTTTTCTGCTTTTTCCACAATGAGTTTTGATCTGATTTTCAGCATGTTGCTGCATGACTTATCAATGCATAGGGAGAAACATTTCCACAATTTTTAGAGGCTCAGAAAGGCAGCAACCATCCCTATGATTAGAGGATAATTTTTGAAGGAATCCTGTTTTTACTTTTCCAAAAGCACCTTTTGTTTTTGGCTTGCTTGACCACTTGTGGACATGATTGCTTTTGTTTAAACATTCAAATAGCCAGGATTGTGACTAAAAGTCCCCACATATCTTCTCGGTATTATTTGTGAGCCTTGAAGTACACAGCTGTTTGGTGTTCCGGTTTTGAGTAGGGTGGTGGGTTTGAGGAGCACCGGTCCAAAGAAATTTTCAAAGCTCCCATTCACCCCCTTTTGGTCGCCTGGTTCGGTATTTCAGCTGAAGCTCTGTCAAACAGGACCTTAGAATGTCCTCATCAGATAGAATTTCTTTATAAACTATTCTATGTCCTCCACGACCAAGAACATGTGTAGCATCAAAGTTGTTGGCTGCCTTCTCTAGTCTCAACGAAGAATATTTTTGTTTTATCTGTAGCACGTTCATCTGAGATTAGTTGTTCTAAGAACAGGTCTTGATTTTTATTGAAGTATGCTCTTCGAATTCTATTTTGTATGTTTGTCTTCCACTTGCTGACAAGTACAGTTGCACCAAGTGCAGGAGCTATGGATCCGAGGCCACAACTAATTCCAATTGCAACACCTATACATTCAATAGTTGTAGTCAAGAAAGTATTACATATTTTCTGAATTGTAATTGCATTATTGCGTTGAGTTGATTAAATTCAGTATGACCTACCTAGCAGAAGATTGCGTCTCTTAGCTGATGTCACACATGTCCTTTTTGTTGGATCAAACTCATTTCCATGAGAGCAATCTTTGCAACTATGGCTTCCAGGAGGATAATTTTGGCACGTGCCATTGCAAACACCTGGCATTGAACACTCTTCGCTATCTGTAAACAGTAGGGAAGTGAGCATCAATTGAGTTATGTGAATCATTGTAACCAGAGTGTAGCCAAGTTTGAGGGCTAGCCTAGGCCTGGACGTCCGAAGGCTATTAAAACTTACAATATACATGAAAGTTTAAATATCATGTTCAATACAGGAGAATAATTTTTGGTGGCATGTGTACTAATATCATTTTCATGAGGGAAGTTTAAATAGTTTTGTTCGTATACATGTGAGTAGTACTGAAAGTTTGACTGCATGAATTCTAAAGTAACATTTATAACAACTGAACTAGTATAAGATTTATTGTGATGACATACATTATTAATTGAGGCATTGTTTCAAGTGACCAAGGCCATGGTGAGTTCAAACCCTATTCTTTGTGCATTTTCTTCTTTGATAAACATAATTTTTGTGCTATAAAATATATATGTTATATTTTAGTAATTTGCCAAAAAAAAAAGGTAAGTGGCTGCCCCTCTTTCAACCATTTTTCATCAAAACTTTAACTTAATAGAAATGAACATATACGTGCGGTCTGCTGCCTCAAAAGGAATGAATTCCGAAATGATCGGACAGAGATCATGGGAGCTTCAGGAAAAACTGAATTTCCTACAAGATGCGAACCAAGCGGTGTCAATTGCTATCCTAATTTGTACATGCTAGTACATATGAGCTGCATGTAATGCAGGTGGGATGCAGTTTTTCCACATGTATATGCAGTTTCATACATGCTAGTGATCATTGGATCCAGATCAAGATTAATTTGTGCTCAGCTTCTACTCCCCCCTCACGTGCTCCTTTGCAAAAAAGCCTCTGAATTTTTGGAAAAAAATAATCGGGTACTTCCTCCCCTCTTCTCTCTTTTGGCCTAGCCGAGCTGGCTCCCTTAGGGGCAGCGCTGCCGGCAGCCATCGTCCCTCCCACCGCGACCACATCAGTCTCTCCACAAGCCATCGCGTCACCCATGTGTCATGCGACTCAACTCATCTCTAACGTGGCGCGCGTGGCGGCTTGTGTTAGGGCCAGCGTGGTAGCAGTGGGGAATGACAGTGGTCACCGGCGGTGCTGTCCTTGGAAGGAAGCCGGCTCGGCCAGGCCGGAGGGAGGAGAAGGAGAGGAAGAGGGGAGGAAGAAGGAGCTGATTGTTTTATTTTTAAAAAAATTTAAGGGGTTTTTTCACAAAAAAGAGCATATGAGGGGTAGTGTGAGCTGGGCACAAATCTTGGCATGGTTCTGATGGTCTCTAGCGTGCATGGAACTGTATATATATTTGGTTTGTATATATCGAATGCAGCTGATCTTAGTGGTTTTGTTTTTTCTTTTTTGTAGAATGGATTATCCAGGATGAGAACCCTGGCATGGTGAGGCGCGCACTGTAACATTCTAAAAATTTGGTTTCGTTAAATTACTTTGATTTTCATTAAATATTTGAAATAAATTAATTTTATAATTTTTCAGCAGTTAAAAACAATTTAAAGGGTGTTTTCTAATTAATCGAGAGCACTAAAATGATTAAATGAGAGAAAATATAAGTGAACCATGCTTGATAAATTTTTCTTGAGTGCTAAATGCTTCAGAGGATTTTGAGAATTTTTCAGATTTTTCTGAAGTATTTTTGTATTTTTAAACCTAAAAAAATTAAACAGAATTTCAAAAAAGGTATAAGGGTTTTCTTTTTCTTTTTCCGGAGAAGGGCGACGTGGCGTAATCTAGGCCGCTGTTTAGCATGCGTGCACATTAGCAGCCATCGGATGCCACTTATCCGAGCGAACTAGTATCCTTAGATCTCGGGCGCACGTTAGCATGACGTGGCTGGTTCTTAGCTGTTGGATCGTGCCGCTGCCTGGGTCGTTGTCTCCACAGCCAAGTCAGAGATGCCATTGCGCTGCCGTAGGCTGGGCCTTGGTGTCTACGCTAGACAAGGGTTCCTGGGGATATTTAAACAGCAGGGGAGCTATGCTAGGGTACCCTAATCCCATATCCGTCGTCACCTTGAGTCGAGGAGGACGGAGTCACCAGGTAGAGCGAAGGAGAGGAATCGGTGCCAAGCCAAGAGCTCCGACGAGCAATTTCGTCATTACCGGTAAGTCTTAGCCCACTGAAAGGATCCTATAGTCTAGAGGGGGGTGAATAGGCATAGCTTATTTTTCTTTTTAGTTTTATTTTTTTGCTTTTTCTTGAATTATCCAACAAAGTTAAAGCTATGAATAAGAATGACAATTGTGAAATTTCAATAGTTAACTAAATATAAATTTGCGTAAATAAAACGCGGAAATGTAATAAGAGAGAGTAAGAGATGCCTATGAGATTTTTTCCCGAGGTGTCGGGAGGTTGGTGCTTCCCACTAGTCCTCGTTAGAGCACTCTTTCCTCAAGAGTGAAGCTCCTACTTAGACAAATCCTCTTGCCTAAGTCTTCCACTCATGGTGATTCTTCGTTAGACCACTCTGGTGAGGTGAACCCCGAACCTCGCATACTCCGGCGGCCTTCCACAAATACTCCTCCTTGGGAGGTCTCACTAGCACCACCTCCTAGCCGTCTAGGAGTCACCAAACTCCAAGAGTAACAAGAGCAAGAAATGTTGATTACGTCAGATCAAACTCCACCTCAAAGCACAGTCTTGGACGTAGTTTTGGTTTTCTAGGGTTTATGGATCACACACACCTCACTTGGCTCTCTAGTCTCAAACCCTACGGAGATTTAGGAAAATGAGCAACTGGAATGGGAGTCTCACGCACACCCAGTGCAGCAGAAGGCTTTAAAAAGCTCAACCTTTGCACTAGCCGTTGATGCCTGCCAGACCGGTCTGGGTAGCCTGGACCACGCTAGTCAGGCGGCACCCGGACCAGTCTGGGTAGCCTGGACCACGCTGGTCCGACGGCACATGGTCATCATAGCATGACTACCTGGCCGGACCGCCATAGGGCCGGACCTTCTCCAGCAGGACCGCTTCGGCTGGACAGCCACCTACGGTTGGACCACCATCGGTGGATGCTACTGGATGACGGTCCGGTTGGCCGGACCGCCGTGTGGTCCGGTGGCATCCACACCGCAGTGCACCGCTACTAGAGCTCGGTCCGGCCTAACTGGACCTTTTATGCGGCCGGACCATGGCATAGTCCAGAAGCATCCCTCCGCAATGCACTGCTACTGGAACTTGGTCCGGGCACCTGGACCTTCTGTGCAGTTGGACCACCGTGTGGCCTGGCAGCAACCGGTTCCTCCTGACCACCTTCTGCAACTAAGTCCGGCTGCCTGGACCGCAGAGGTCCGGTGGAAAAAACTCCACGACACCACCACAAGACATGGCTACCAAATACAGAAACACAGATTCTAGAGTGTGCAACTTGATGGAGAGAAATCCGAGGCGATCGAAAACTTCTCGATCCCCCCAATAGTACGACAAAAATAAAAGAACCCTATATCTACTATTGAGTTAGCTCAATGCCCGAGTCAAAATAAATATCGGTCCTTATATTCTTTGCTTGATGCCATTCTTTGCTTGATGCCATTCCAATAGATTTAATAGAATACCATGAAGCACCCCTTTGCGGAATTTTTTCGTCATCAACACCAAAACCCCACCATAATGATGATTGTCGAATTAGAGGGCCTTGATGCTTACAATCTTTCTCTTTTTGGTGATTGATGACAACACCACTTAAAAGAGTATTAGATATGCGTAGATCAAGAATTAAAACACAAGTGGTGAATTAAGAACAATAACAAGTGCAAAAGTGATGAAGCTCCCCCTAAAACTGTGAGTGCCCTTGACCATGAAGACAATTCAGCAAACCATTCATGGCATGTCATACAAGAGAGAAAGTAAGCAATCAAGCTAATAACAAAGCCAGCGAACCATTCATGACATGTCATACAAGAGAGAAAGTAAGCAAACAAGCTAATTAACAAAGCCCATGAAGATGCAAATTATTAATAGCTAAGAAATAGACCTCTTGATGGCCTCTTCTACCCCTTGGCCATCAAGCGCCAAAATGGGGCCCTAATCTTGACTGACACTAGGAAGAAGATCATTTGGGAGTGGTTCGCCTCCGGAAGTTTTTAAGCAATTTCTTTGTCTTGGAAGAACCCTGAGCACTTGAAGAGGCAGTAGCTGGAGGGCTATCAGAGGTGAGAACTTCTTCATGAGATGGATAGACAGAAGTATCCAACGTTATGTCCAGAAACTGGTTACCAAGGAACTCCACACAACCATGAAGATCAGATAGTTGAGCTTGAGTGTCTGCATGAAAGGTCTCATACTGAGTGGATATATCATGTAACTGAGTGTCAATATTTGCCTGCCAAGAATCAATATTAGTCCTCCACTTAGCATTTTGATCATGCTAGGCCAGATACTGATTATGCCTTTCGCTAGCCAAATTCTCATGCTGATCGAGTAGGAGGTGATCTGACCATAGAAGGCATTTTACTGAGAGACAAAGTCTTGAAAGCCAGGAAAAGCATAGGATGAGTGAGGCGGAACACTTTGTGATGGAGGTATAAAAGTAGAGCCTCCTGCTTCATGATCATGTCGAGCAGGGATGAAAGAAGAACCATCACCGAAAACTCTAGGGCTCACAAAGGAGGAGTGTCAAGCCAATTCTTCTACCTAAGTCTCAAGTGGTGGACTTTCGTGAAGCCTTGAATCTTTTACCTTCATGCATAAGGTATGCTTTGATCTTGAGAGTAAACCTGTAGGTGTTGTCCACAATGGAGCTCAAAAGCTCAAGTCTGAAGAGCATGTCACATATCATGAAACCAAAAGGCAACACTCGTGTCATTTCTTTTCCAATAGCCTCATCGATTTCACATATAATGAAATCCACAAGATCAATGCGAGTTTTTGATAAAATTATATGAATAAACCACATCATCAGATTGTTGAGACCATCCTTGCAGCCTTTGCGTGACACTAAGTTGTGCCAAAGAATGTAGTTCACTGTTGCACCCTTAGGAGATAGAAACTTCAATTTTCCCATGTCAAAATTAGGGTCAGTGATGTATTCATAAATGTCCTCACAATCCTCCAAAGGAGGGGAATTGCCACTTGTGGACCAAACATCAAGACCATCATATAATAGGGAATGAATGCAAGCTCCAATGCATGGAATGTGAAAAACTTTATCTAGATTGTCTTTTACAAGACGTAGTCTTTTTCCTCCAAGTTGAAAAAATATCATGCTCCGACTGGGTGGTATCCGAATGGTGACATAGAATTCACGTACCATTGGCACAGACATGGTAAGATGTTCTTCAGCAAGAAGTGCACAGAATCCCGGAGTAGCATCAAAACAATCCTTTATAAAGAGTCACCTATAGCACTCTTAACACGATTCCATGACACAAATTATTGTTTGAAAATGGATGTCTTGACATAAGTAAGATCAAGATCATGTTGAATCTAGGTGCTAAAACGAGGGTCATTTACAGAGGGTGTATTTGGAAACCATTCTTGAAATGCAACCTTTCTGATGTCCCTCAGTCTTTGACCTCTGACTGCCAAATAGTCTTTGATAGGTTCAGCAGGGAGACCTTCTAGATCATTCAGTTGAAAGCCATTCTTTATTGGTTCATCAACATCGATATGACCACTACTCCTTGGTGCATCACGTTCCACTGTCATTGGCATAGGACTACTCGGAGTTTGAATATAGTCTTCAGGTTCAATGCCATCATAGTCATCATAGTCAACAATGAGGTCCTCATCTTGACTATCATCTTCATGCTCACTAGAAGTAGTCATCTTCATGCTCACTAGAGGATGATGAGGAGAGTTGCTTCTGTTTGGAAGATGATTCAGAAATCTTATTTTGTTTCTTTCCTTTTCTAGTGAATTTCTTAGCAAGACCAACAAGTGCATTCCTTGGCATTTTCACAAGCAGACACACTGTCAATAGAAAAGTTACCTATTACACTGTCACGAAATACCACTCCACTGATTCAACAACTATTGCCTCAAATAATCAACAAGTGCAACAGCAAGTACCCCTTCATAGAGCTATAAGACAGACACTGCTCAGATATTAATAAATGACAATTTGAGTCATCTAAAGCCTTCAAGAGAATGAGGCCGGAACCACGGATTACCTAAGCATAGATGCAAGCTTAGAACTAAAATACAGAATTAAGTGGTACCTAAGGTTGGGTCTCATGATCAAAGGAAAGACAATGTAGGAAAGTTTAAGTCACCAGAATGTAGCTTACCCAACCTTAGCGACAAGCTCGAGGACCGCCGGCCGAAGGAGAAGCACCGTGGGCTCAAACCCGATGAGGGTGAGCCTTCGGTGAGAGACACTAAATACGCCCTATATGAAGAATCTCGAGGAACAAGGACACGGGAAAGTGGAAGAGGTAGCTTAGGGGATGAATTTTGCAGGAGAAAATAGAACGGAGAGAGCTAAAATAGCTAGATCAAGAAGAGGACAGCACGAGCAAGTAGGAGAAGCATGGAGCAGCAATGGAGAACAAGAGAAGAAGAAGATGAGGCTGCTGCAGCGACATGGAGCAGAGCAATAAGAGAAGAGAGAGAAAGGAGATGCTGCCTATGCAACAGCCGAACTGGGCTACGATCGGACCATGCACCGGCTGGACCGCATACCACGGCCAGACCATGCGTAGGTCTAGGAGGCTCTCCTTTTCTCTGCTCCTCTAATGTGATGCTACTGGACGATGGTCTGGGCGACTAGACCACCGAGAACTTGCTGAGGCTAGCTACAGAGCAGGATTTCCTATGAGGAAAGGAACCTAGGGAGAGGCAGGATTATCTAAAGAGAAATTCTCCATTAGTCTAACCCATAAGAAAAACCTCTGAACATCAAATTGGACTTGGATGAATTTAGGTAAATAGCATAGCTAAAATACCTTTAATAAGCTAATATTAGAGTTGAAATGGTTTGAAAACCGGCAAAAGAGATCAAGCCTATGGAGTTTTGATTTCATTGGAAATGTATGGGCCCAAGTTTACTTTCCCCATGAGTATGATGATGAGACACCATACACTAGTGAGTTGGATCCATTAGGCATAAGGGCACATTTTTCATAAAGAAGAATTTCTTTTGAACAGGATAAGTGATACCATATATGTTGATAGGAGCACTATTTGAAACAAAATTTTGAATACGACGTGAATTTAAACTTTAACACACATGCCCTCTTGCAATAAGATGATTTCATATTTTTCACATAGGAATGCCAGAAATTCATGAATTGAGCTTAGGCTCCTCCTTAGTGTGACATCCATAATTTTGATCTCAAAATCCAAGAAGATGCAAATGGTAATTACAAGCATCATGACAAATTTCAACCACTCAATGAAGATAGATGCAGGAAGTTTGACTTAACAGAATTATGCTCAAATTTGTCATTTTAAGTTGGAGAAGGCAATAATGTTCAATTCATTTATCAACATGCAAAACCTTGCCTCATCCAAAGGTTTTGTAAATATATCCGCTAATTGATCTTTCGTAGGCACATGACCAAGCACAATGTCACCTGTTGCAACGTGATCACGAAGGAAATGATGGCGGATGTAAATGTGCTTGGTTCGAGAATGTTGGCAACGTGATCACAAAGGAAATGATGGCAGATGTAAATGTGCTTGGTTCGAGAATGTTGGACTGGCTTAGCGGCTATTTTTACAGCACTTTTATTGTCACAAAGGAGAGGCACACTATCAAACTTAATGCTATAATCAAGGAAGGTTTGCTTCATGTACAAGATTTGAGCACATGCACTCCCCGACGTATTCTGCCTCTGCAGTGGATAGCACCATGGAGTGTTGCTTCTTTGAAGCCCAAGATACAAGAGATCTTCCTAGCAAGTGTCAACCCACCGAGGTGCTCTTGCGGTCAATCTTACAATCGGCATAGTCGGAATCTGAATAGGCGACAAGCTCAAACGAAGCACCTTTTGAATACCACAAGCCTATATGCTAGAAGAGAATCTCATATATCTAAGGATTCATTTTATGGTTACAAGGTGCATTTCTTTAGGGGAAGCTTGGAATCTAGCACATAAGCACACGCTAAACATAATATCCAGCCTAGATGCAGTTAAGTAAAGGAGAGAGCCAATCATAGAGTGATATAACTTTTGGTCTATCGAGTTACCTCCCTCATCTAGGTCTAGATGAGTATTAGTGGCCATTGGAGTCTTGATGGGTTTGCAATCTTCCATATTAAAACGCTTGAGGAGGTCTCGGGTATACTTCTCTTGGGAGATAAATGTTTCCTCTCTCAATTGTTTCATTTGAAAACCAAGAAAGAATGTCAACTCCCCAATCATAGACATCTCAAATTCCTTAACCATCATCTCTCTAAATTCCTTGTAAAATTCATGATTAGTGTGTCCAAAGATAATATCATCCACATAAATTTGGCAAATGAACAAATGGTTATCAATACTCTTAGTGAATAGAATGGAGTCAACTCTGTCGTGCACCCCGGTATTTCTACCGGCTTGAGTGACCGAATACTAGTCCTACAAGATCATAGCTAGTATTGCACTCAAGGACATTTGGAATATCATCGCAGGCATTGAATTAACTAGAAAATTAACCGTTCATGTAACATAAACATCATCCAGTTGACATAGACGTTAACATAGTCTTGCACAGGACATAATTTAATAGCATAAAGAACACAGCGGAAGACTTCAAATGCGACGATACTCCGAGGTTGACCCGGAATGCGTAGCTAATCACACTACAGCACGTATACCCTTCTACCAACGGAAAGGTGCCAACGCTACAGTTATCCATTGCGATATGGGATCATGTTAACCGTCTAGTACCCAAGGCCTCAGCCTCTCCTCTCCCCCTCCCTCGGCTGCCTATCCCCGCAGTCTCTCCCATCACCCACCTAACCTCCCCCCGCCGCCTCATCCTCCCCTGTCGCCTTGTCCTCGCCGGCCTCACCTCCCCCGCCGTCGAGCCTGCCTCCCCCCCACCGCCTCATCCTCCCCCATCGCCTCATCCTCGCCGGCCTCACCTCCCCCGCCGTTGAGCCAACCTCCCCCCCACCGCCTCATCCTCCCCCATCGCCTCATCCTCGCCCGCCTCCCCTCCCGCCGCTGATCCTACCTCCCCCGCCAACTCCGTTTCCAAGCCTCCAAGAGTGCAGGCGATTCAATGGTCGCAGTACCAGATCTGATCCCCTTCGCCGCCACTCCGACTCTCGCACGCCAAGTCCGGTCAGCTCCGGCGGCCGCACGAGCCCCTTTAAGCCCTAGCACCGTCTTAGTCCCATCATCCCACTCTACCACCACAAGCTCTAGTGCTGCTCGTGCTCTACCAACCGACCGACCTCGCCATGGCCGCCGCGCTGCTCCTCCTCCTGGTCCCCCACCCCCCGCAGCCTCCTCGCCGTGCTCACCTTCCTAGCGCACCCTGCGGGATGTGGATCCCGCTCAGGGGCCGCCAAGTCCTCATCACCGGTAGGTCCAGTGGCAGCGGGCTCGCCATGGCCACGGCCGCTGCGCGGGAGGGCATGCCGGTCTCCATCCTAGCCCGCAACACCGCGCGCTGGAGGAGTCTGTGCCGCCGTCCGGAGTCCACGGGCAGAGGTCGTGGTCCTTGCGGTGACGTGCGGGACGCCGCCGCCGTGTCGTGCGCGCAAGAGGAGGCTGGGCCGGTCGATGTCCTGGTGTGCAACCATGGCGTGTTCATGCTGCGGGAGCTGGAAAAGCTGGACATGGAGCTGATGTGCATCATTCTCTGCATTCCCTACCTTGCAGCTAAGGTATTTGATGTAATGCTGTGACATCCTAATAAAATTATAATGTCACATATTTGCAATAAAGAAAATAAAAGCCAAAAGCATAAAATAATAATAAGGAAAAGGACCTAACAGGCTTGGATAGCCTACTTAGGCCCTAACTAGGCCCAAAACCCAATCCACCTATTCCTAAACCCCCTAGGACTCTAATTTGACCAATTAAGACCTAATTCTAGCCCAATACAAATTCTACCCATATTAGGGCTGACCCAAGTCGACCTAAGCACTATATAAACCCCCCTAGGGTTCCCTAGTCGGCCACATCACCCCAACCCTCGAAACCCTAGCCACCGCCTCGGTTTTCATGCAAAACCCAAAGCAAATCGAGGTAATTCCCCTGTTCCAGTGCCCAATCACAAAATCCAAGGCCAACACGTTGTAGAGCTCGTCGCGCTGGTCAATTTGACTATATGGATCGCCATATTTGGCCAAGAAACAAGGGAGATATGCCACGCCAAAGATCGCCGGATTTTGGTCGTCGCCGGCGAGCCGCCGCCACCCCCGGATTCCCACGCCGGTGTGCACTCCCACGCGCGCCGCGCCCAACCCCTTCGCCACGTTCCCCGCCGCCGCCGACACGCCGCCGCGCGCCCGGCGGCGACGGCGGCGACGCCACGCCGCTCGTCGCGTCTTTGCCACGTCGCCACCGTGTCTCCGCCCCGTGCGACACCGCCGACCCGCCCGTCCGGTTTTCGGGCCGTTCTTCTCGGTTTCCGCGTGGTTAACCCACGGTTAACCGGTTTATTCTTTTCTAGCTTTTCTATTTAGCTCTAACTTCCCCGAATTGTTTAGGGAGTACCCGAACTCCAAATTAGATGATTTCAGAGCCTAAAAATCACAAATAATCCCACAAATTTTATCTATTTTTACCATACTGTTTTCTGTATGTTTGATATTTATTGTTGTTTATTTACTCTTTCGCGTAGAACCGACGTGTACCTACTGTCCGGGAGACGTTCCGGAGCCGTTCGAGGGAGGTGATCCAGAACCTAGCTTCTTCGAAGGAAAGCTAGATTGATGTTGAACCCTAGTTTGCTAAATTTCAATTATTTCATGTTTACTTTAATTGCATGCTTAATTTGTCATCTTATGTGCCTGTTGCTCCGATTTCATATTAGTACTCTACTGATATGACGTAGCCTTCCATTGATAGCCTACTTTGGTACTGTTTTACTAGCCTATCCTTGTGTTGATGCTTAGCCTAGCTTCTGGAATTGGTAGTTGATAGGTTTCACATATTATTAACTGGTACCCGTGGAGTCTTGGCTTCGTGGTACTGTTTTTGGATAAACCTAATCAACTAAAATCAACGTGGTGTGTGTTGATTTGAGGAGACCCAGAAGAGGCGGGTTTTGCGCTTGTGGTTGTGTTGTGCGGGTCTCCTCTGTCATATAAGGACCGTATACTTGTGACTACCATATCGAACCTAAACCGTACAGCCACTTGTGCCTTCTGGCCCTGACCGTTAGCTGTGGAAGCTTGTTTCCGCTGTACTCGTAGTGGACGGACGTGATTCGCGATCACCGGCTCCGAATGGCTTAAATGGGGGCTAACCTCATGCGGTGCGCTATCAGGTCCGGCCGAAGGAGTGCGCATGAGTGTCGGCCTGGTCGAAGTGTACCGTATGGGGCGCGAAACCAAAAGAAAGGGTACAGTATTGGGACAGGTGGAAACAGGGAACGGTTTTGTACTGTTTCTCCCTCGGGATGAGACAGGGCTTGTAGGGAACGAGTACACACTCTGCAGAGTTAAAACTATCATGGTAGCCATGCCCGCGATTATGGGCGGGGGAAAGGAGTTTGACACAAGATAGACCAATGTGTTTTAATTAATCAACTTGATGTAGTTTAGGTAGGGATTGCCTCTCTTGGAGCTGGTTAGCCGTCCCTTGGCTACGCTCGTGTGTTAGCATGTGTTCAATGAATCAAGAACAAATAAACAAGTAGATATGTGATATTTTAGCAAAATAACCCTACCCATCCATTGACCTTGCATTCATTTATTAAGGACCGCTTGCTGAGTAGCCGTGTACTCATTATATGGACCACGGATCTTTGTTCAGGTCAAGAGTTCAGCACCGGCGCCAGCTGTGACCAGGAGGGTCAAGGTGATTAGCCGCGCGTTCCGAGTCAACCTCGGGATATCATCGCTTCAGTCTTCCGCTATGTTATTTTTATGTGCTTGAATTAAGCCCTGTGCAATACTATGTAATTGTCTATGTCAACTGGGATGATATTTATGTTATGTAAACTGCTAAATTCTAGTTAAATGCAATGCTTGCGATGATATTCTAAATGTCCTTGTGTGCAATACTAGCTTTTGTCTTCTAGGACTAGTATTCGGTCACTCAAGCCGGTAGAAATACCGGGGTGCACGACAGATTTGATATCAGAGCCAGTTTGACTTAGGATACCGTAGCTAGTTGACCTGAAACCCTAAGGAAAATATTTTATATTAAAATAAAAAAATAAATTAAAAGGATCTTTGCTTTCTTATCTCTATCTATACAGTCCTATTTAGTTTAGTCTCTTTTCTATATAGGAATTCTATGCTTTCAACTTTCCTAACTTACCTTCTGGATTCATTCTGATTCTCTCCTTTTCATCTGATTCAACAAAATTTTTATTTTCACTGCTTATCTAATTCAAACCTAGTTGGTTGAACCTAGTCCAAGAAATCAGATGTCGCTGTCGAGACATGTCCAATCAAGTCGAAGAATCATCATGCACGGAGTTCATCTACACCAAGAAAAGAAGACATCTACACCAAGAAAAGAAGACATAGAAGAGCAAGTACCTGAATTGAAGGAAGATCCAAGATTAAGTTAATTAGACTTGCTAAGGTCAATCTTACTTTCATAAAAAGTTGATTGGAGTAGACCGTATCAATATTTGGTTTTCTCATTGAGATACGGCTATTCATTACGTAAGGTAATAAAGATAATTGATTATTTAGTTTAGAATGTTTGGTATATTGCTTTGTTTATTTATCGCATCTACACGAAGTTCAAGAGAAGAATTCAAAGACGCGAGGAAGAGCAAATGAAGAAGTTGAAGCTGGAAGGATTTCACAGCAAGGGAAAAATTGTTTTTCCAAAAAAAAAAAATTGTTCGTACAACCGTACCCGGCGTCCATACAGTACCGTATCTGATGTCCATACAGTCCGTACAGATACGAAAATTAATGTTTTCTTCTTTTAGAAACCAATTTCCCCATTAAATAAAATTTTTATTACTCCCTAAGTAACGGAGATTAATTAGCCATTAATAAAGGCATTATTATGACAACTAATTTGTTGATTATGCCTGTAAAACCATGTTTGAGTTGGTTCTTAATTATATCTTGTATCACCTAGGGTGTAATCAGGATAAGAGTGTTGGATCTTAATTATTTGGATCTTTGTAATGAGTGGTAGAAAATTGTTTTCGCAAATTATTTTCGCTAAAGGATGTCACTACCGTCTTAGTTGCTCATCTTTCCTAGTTCTTTCTTGCAGCAGATGCCGAGAGAAAGAGGAAGGGGTCGTGCCATGCCCGCAGGCAGAGGCCGAGGTCGTGGACGTCGTGCCGCAACACCAGTCGACAGTATGGAAGAAGCTGCGAGCCAGAATCAGAATCAAGTTCAGCAAGAGGAAGAAGCTGCCCCTCAAGTCAATGCTGCTGCTCAGCAAGATCCACAAGCCGCCGCTGCTGCACCGCAACCTCAACCTCAACCTCAACCTGCAGCTCAGCAACAGCAAGACGTTTTGGTCCTGTAAGCATTGAACCTGATCGTGGAAAGGTTGAACAACCCGCCAGTTCCGCAACCAGCACCCCAAGTCACACCGCACCACCCGCAGTCCAAGTTCAGCGACTTCATGAGGACGAGGCCGCCACAGTTCTCAGGGACCAGGGATCCGGCAGAAGCAGATGACTGGATCAAGGATGTGGAGAAGAAACTGTACCTGGTGGATTGTGATGACTACGAGAGCGTCCAACTTGCCACCCACATGCTAAAAGGGAATGCTGCCCACTGGTGGAAAAATTACTGCAATGCCCACCCAAATTATCATAACTTGATGTGGGATGAGTTTGTGGAGCTGTTCAAGAACACCTACGTGCCCCAGAGCATGCGGGGTGAGAAGAAAAGGGAGTTTGAAAACCTGCGTCAGGGAAACATGACCATCGCTCAGTACATCAACAAGTTTATCAAGCTGTTGCGCTATTCTTCGGACCTGGTTCCTACAGAGAAAGCCAAGATCTGGAGGTTTACTAAAGGAATGGACTCAGGCATGAGGATACAACTGCTGCCCTTCCAATGCCAAGACTTTGAGCAACTGACTGAGAAGGCTATAATCTTGGAAGGGGCTCAACGCAAACTCAATGAAGACAGGAAAAGGAAGATGAACTTCCAAGGGCAGAATGACTGTAACATCCATCGCCGTTTTTCTCAAGGACAAAACTCCCATAGACTGCAACATCAGGGACATAACCATCAACACACAAGCCAGACCTCAAGTTTTATGCCGACGTCGCAGGGTCAGAGTCATACTGTTAATCAGCAGGCTCATCGCCCCAGCCAGAGTGCAAGTCAGGGTTCGAACAGGAATATATCAAGTGGAACAACAGGAGTTACTTGCTTCAGATGTAGTCAAGTGGGACATTATGCTCATCAATGCCCGACAAAGCCAGAGAACCAGCAACAAAAGAATCAAGGAGGTGCATCTTCGCACGTCGGTTCAAACAAGAGTGTCCATAACGCCCCAAGGACGACATCGACGTGGGATCTGGACGCGTCAACAACGTCACCGCAGAGGAGGCACCCAATGATCTGTTTGGTAAGTTCCTAGTGAACTCAGTACTCGCAGTCGTATGATTAGGTTTTGCAAAGTGCAATAGTCCAATCACACCAAAGAAGAAGCAACAGGGGAGAGACAAGAAGATTTGTAGGCAGAGTTCCCAAAGCTGTTAAAGGAACTTTCCAAATCTCGGGGTCGAGATTCTCCTTAAGCGGGGGAGGTTTGTGACATCCTAATAAAATTATAATGTCACATATTTGCAATAAAGAAAATAAAAGACAAAAGCATAAAATAATTATAAGGAAAAGGTCCTAACAGGCCTGCATAGCCTAATTAGGCCCTAACTAGGCCCAAAACACAATCCACCTAGTCCTAAACCCCCTAGGACTCTAATTTGACCAATTAAGACCTAATTCTAGCCCAATACAAATTCTACCCATATTAGGGCTGACCCAAGTCAACCTAAGCACTATATAAACCCCCCCTAGGGTTCCCTGGTCGGCCACATCACCCCAACCCTCGAAACCCTAGCCGCTGCCTCGGTTTTCGTGCAAAACCCGAAGCAAATCGAGGTAATTCCCCTGTTCCAGTGCCCAATCACAAAATCCAAGGCCAACACGTTGTAGAGCTCGTCGCGCTGGTCAATTTGACTATATGGATTGCCATATTTGGCCAAGACACGAGGGAGATATGCCACGCCGAAGATCGCCGGATTTTGGTCGTCGCCGGCGAGCCGCCGCCGCCGGATTCAGCGGCGGCGACTCCCGCTGACGCGCCTAACCTGCTCTCACCACGTTTCCCTCGATGCCCGCCGCACATGCTCGCCACGCGCCTCCGGCCGATCCACGCGTGTGCGCGTCCCGTCGCCGCCGACCGCCGCAGCACGCCAAGACGCAGCGCGACGCCGCGCCCGCCCATCGCGTGCCGCCACGTCGCCGCCGTGTCCCCGCCCCGTGCGACACTACCGCCCCGCCCGTTCGGTTTCCGGGCCGTTCTTCTCGGTTTTCGCGTGGTTAACCCACGGTTAACCGGTTTATTCTTTTCTAGCTTTTCTATTTAGCTCTAACTTCCCCGAATTGTTTAAGGAGTTCCCGAACTCCAAATTAGATGATTCCAGAGCCTAAAAATCACAAATAATCCCACGAATTTTATCTATTTTTACCATACTGTTTTCTGTATGTTTGATATTTATTGTTGTTTATTTACTCTTTCGCGTAGAACCAAGCGTGTACTGTTTGTCCGGAGACGCGTTAGAGCCGTTCGAGGAGGTGATCCAGAACCTAGCTTCTTCGAAGGCAAGCTAGATTGATGTTGAACCCTAGTTTGCTAAATTTCAATTATTTCATGTTTACTTTAATTGCATGCTTAATTTGTCATCTTATGTGCCAGTTGCTCTGATTTCAGATTAGTACTCTACTGATATGACGTAGCCTTCCATTGATAGCCTGCTTTGGTACTGTTTTACTAGCCTATCCTTGTGTAGATGCTTAGCCTAGCTTCTGGGATTGGTGGTTGATAGGTTTCACATATTATTAACTGGTACCCGTGGAGTCTTGGCTTCGTGGTGCTGTTTTTGGATAAACCTAATCAACTAAAATCAACGTGGTGTGTGTTGATTTGAGGAGACCCAGAAGAGGCGGGTTTTGGGCTTGTGGTTGTGTTGTGCAGGTCTCCTCTGTCATATAAGGACCGTATACTTGTGACTACCATACCGAACCTAAACCGTACAGCCACTTGTGCCTTCTGGCCCTGACCGTTAGCTGTGGAAGCTTGTTTCCGCTGTACTCGTAGTGGACGGACGTGATTCGCGATCACCGGCTCCGAATGGCTTAAATGGGGGCTAACCTCATGCGGTGCGCTATCAGGTCCGGCTGAAGGAGTGCGCATGACTGTCGGCCTGGTCGAAGTGTACCGTGTGGGGCGCGAAACCAAAAGAAAGGGTACAGTATTGGGACAGGTGGAAACAGGGAACGGTTTTGTACTGTTTCTCCCTCGGGATGAGACAGGGCTTGTGGGGAACGTATACACACTTTGCAGAGTTAAAACTATCATGGTAGCCGTGCCCGCGGTTATGGGCGGGGGAAAGGAGTTTGACACAAGGTAGAACAATGTGTTTTAATTAATCAACTTGAAGTAGTTTAGGCAGGGATTGCCTCTCTTGGAGCTGGTTAGCCGTCCCTTGGCTACGCTCGTGTGTTAGCATGTGTTCAATGAATCAAGAACAAATAAACAAGTAGATAGGTGATATTTTAGCAAAATAACCCTACCCATCCATTGATCTTGCATTCATTTATTAAGGACCGCTTGCTGAGTAGCCGTGTACTCATTATATGGACCACGGATCTTTGTTCAGGTCAAGAGTTCAGCACCGGCGCCAGCTGTGACCAGGAGGGTCAAGGTGATTAGCCGCACGTTCCGGGTCAACCTCGGGATATCATCGCTTCAGTCTTCCGCTGTGTTATTTTTATGTTCTTGAATTAAGCCCTGTGCAAGACTATGTAATTGTCTATGTCAACTGGGATGATATTTATGTTCTGTAAACTGCTAAATTCTAGTTAAATGCAATGCTTACGATGATATTCCAAATGTCCTTGAGTGCAATACTAGCTATGGTCTTTTGGGACTAGTATTCGGTCACTCAAGCCGGTAGAAATACCGGGGTGCACGACAAATGCTGAGGAGATGACTCTTTTCGTTGTGGTAACGAAATTCCATTCAATGTGTTGCAAGCAGGTAAGAATTGTACACTTCCATGTTTGTGTCTCTATTATGTAGATTTTACAGTTTGGGCCTATGGTGACCTGGGGAAATTTTGTTAAATGGAATATGAAAAGTTCTTAGATTCTAGCTTATTTAACCCTAAAATACCCATTAGATGTCGTCGCATGCTTTCCTTCCAAACATTTACTTTGTTTACAGTCAAGGCCCAATAGTCAAGATTGAAATTATGCTAATGTTTTGTAACCGTTTTGTAACCATTTTAACGGTTGTGTCAATCAAGAAGACAGTAGATATGGTCCATCACAACAAGGCTATGTAAAGTGCTGGTATTTTGGCTTTCTTTAATGGATATGGAAACTAGCTATCTAAATTCTTTATAGGAAGCCAATACATTATATTATATGCAATGTAACCTGCTGATTTCCTATTAGGTGCTCTTAGGTAGTACACCTATTGGCATAGCTGACACAAATTGGATCTCTATTCCAAACAACCTTCTATTACTAACTGAACAAAGAAATCTAACAAGTTCGATTTCTGCACTACACATGGCTTGGTAAGTGATGTTAAACAATGGCCCTATGGCTTGGTAAGGTAAAAAGTTCTGATTTCATATTGCTCTTGGCTGGATATATGCCTTTGTTGTGTGTTCTTCTGGTTTATGGTCATGTGAATTTAATATATGATTATATATGTGATCCATTCTATTTTGTCTGATGTGTGGATGTCTAAACTATAGGGGGGGTGCTGCCGAAATTTTGTAGAATTTAGAGAGAATACCATCGTGGTCCTAGAGTAGGCTGGCCTATCATAACTGGTAATATGATATGATTCCCTACATCACAAACCATTGATATCTTAAAATGTTTGCATGTGATATTCTTTTCTTCTTCTATGCAGGTTTATTTTTATTTACAATAGCTCTGCCACCATGGCCATCCCGGAGAGTGAAGTCATGAATCATTAGTTCTATGCAGGTTTATTTTTATTTACAATGGCTTCCTTTACTTTGCCTTCATTATTTGTAAAAAAACCTGTAGCATTTGCATATGAATTACTCTATTAAAAGCACACCCACGCAACGCGTGGGGTTTCTTTCTAGTTATAATGGAAGTTTTTGAACCATATAGATGAGTTTGGAAGAGGCAATTGGATATGTTGCTGCAGATGGGCCTATTGAGGCAAGTATTAATTTCGATAATAGATCAAAGTTAGTTTGATACTGGAATTTTCCACTGCTTGACCCATCTGATGTCTCTGATGTCTTTGTTGCAAGTCTGCTGAGTGATTTTTAGGAGCCTAAGCTATGAACTATCAACCTAGATGGTTATCAAAATTGAATGCATAGCTGTGATGACTATATTTACTTGATTCATGTACAAAAGGAGGATAGGACAATGCTAGCCATTTCTTCTAGGCTCATGCTTCATATATCTTCAGTAAGATGAATATTTGTGTTGTTTGTTGGTATTTGCATCCTTGTTGGTATTTATGTTTAAACTCCGGAAATATTTTTTACTATTAATCATCTAATTATTCCATTGCAACGCATGGGCACCCAACTAGTATACTACTAATGTTATAATATTTTTGGTCCTTACATAATTTATTTACTCTTGCAGAATTTTCCATGTGTTATATTATTTTGTAGTGCTTATATAGTTTATTTACTCTTGCAGAGATTGCACGATCTGCTCATCGTCATATACTTCCTGTAGATGCAAAGACCACTAACCAAAAATCAAGGATGGAGAATGCCGACAATCCTATAGTTGTTTAGGCATTTACTACACACATTGTTTTTTTTGGAAAGGATGTTTTGTTAGTGGTATGGATAATATCACTGTAACGTAACATCACATTTCAAGATGCTTTATTATCATGTAACAGAATATTTTCGAATGCAATATATTTATTTTCTGATTATTTCAGATTAATGATTGCTTTATACGATAATTTTCTATACATGAGCACTCTCAATTTTGGGCGATAAAAAAGAGATATATCCATCGCAAAGCATCAATACATGAAAATATATTGGGTACATACAATTCCATTAGTGCAAGCTAACAACGCATAGAATTGTTTTTCCATATCCGTTGTTGCCTTTCAACGCTTTTTTCGGCTTGTTACCAACGTATTCGGATGCATAGGGATAGATCCTCGCAACGGCCCCAGTGGCAACGCTTATTAAATGCGTTGGTATAGAGCTTCTCCATATTCAACTTCTCCATCTCAACCTGCAAATAATTATTCCTCGGCTTGCGGCTTGGCAACTACATTAGCCTTCCCTAGGTGGTAATGGATCCCAATGTCATAGTCGGCTATCTGCTCAAGCCACCTTCTCTGCCTCAGGTTCAAGTCTGGCTGCGTGAAAATGTATTTGAGACTCTTGTGGTCGGTATATATCTTCGTACGGTTTCCGACAAGGTAGTGTCTCCAAATCTTCAAGGAATGCATAACCGCGGCTAACTCCAAATCATGTGTCGGATATCTGAGTTCGTGCAGTTTTAACTGTCGGGAAGCATAAGCTACTACTCTTCCCTCTTGCATCAGCACACAACCTAATCCAAGCAATGATGCATCGCAATACACTTCGAAATCCTTATGTAGGTCTGGCAACACCAAGACCAGGAAGGTGGTCGACTTGCTCTTCAAGGTTTCAAAGCTCTCTTGGCACTGCGGTGTCCATTGGAATTTGACATCCTTCTTCAATAACCGTGTGAGAGGCTTCGCGATTTTGGAAAATCCTTCAATAAATCTACGACAATATCCAATGATTCCCAAAAATCCTCGGACCTTGGTCACTGTCTTCGGTACCTTCCAGTCCAAAATTTCACTGACCTTAGAGGGATCAACTGACACTCCTCCTTCTAAAATAACGTGTCCTTGGAAAGACACTTCCTTCAACCAGAAGTCGCACTTGCTGTACTTCGCATACAACTGGTTCTTCCTCGAAATGTCTAGTACAATTTGAAGATGCTCAGCATGCTCTTCCTCCTTCTTCGAATAAATTAGAATGTCGTCGATGAACACCACGACGAACTTATCCAGATACTCCATAAGTATTTTATTCATCAGACTCATAAAATGTGACGGGGCATTAGTAAGGCCAAAAGACATTACCAGAAACTCGTACAATCCGTAACGAGTAGTGAATGCTGTTTTCGGAATGTCCTCCTTCCTGACCTTGATTTGATGGTACCCGGATCTCAAATCAATCTTTGAAAATACACAGGCTCCTTCCAATTGATCGAACAGATCATCGACTCGCGGTAGAGGGTACTTATTTTTGATAGTCACCTTATTGAGCGAACGGTAGTCTACACACATCCTGAGTGTACCTTCCTTCTTCTTTACGAATATCACCGGTGAACCCCGCGGTGGAGTGCTCGGTCTAATAAATCCTTTATCCTTCAGTTCTTGGATCTGCTTCTTCACCTCAGCCATTTGATTAGCATTCATACGGTTCGGCCGTTGAGATATCGGGTTAGTGCCTGGCGGCAGGTCGATAGTGAACTCTACATCTCGGTCCGGTGCTAATCTTGGCAAGTCATTCAGAAATACGTCTGGATACTCACTAACAACCAGTACTCCCTCCAATGGCGGTTGCTCTTTGTTGGTTGTCTTCACCCTTAGTTGATGCACTGTTCCAATCGGACTGCCTTTCATAGTCGACTCATATCGGACTTGTGTACCATCGGTGTTGGTTAAGGTGATTGATCGGCTAGCACAATCAATCTGTCCTTTATACTTCACCAACCAATCCATACCCAAAATGATCGGTATTCCCTTGGAATCTAACATAATTAAGTTTGATAAGAACTTAGAACCGTCAATTTCTATTTCCACTGTTGGACATCCCACACTTGTGTTCATGGATCCTCCCGGGGATTGAATTACTAGGGATTGTTTTAAAGGAACTATTCTCCATTGAGTTTTAACCACTAAATCTTTTGTAATAAAAGAATGCGAAGCTCCGGAATTAAATAAAATGGTATCGGGTATTGAGTTCACTAGGAACTTACTAAGTACAACGTCCGGTGCCTCCTGAGCTTCCTCCGCGGTGACGTGGTTGATGCGTCTAGATCCCACGTTTGGTGCAGTCTTCGGAGCGTTATGGACGCTCTTGCTCGAACCAACGTGTGAAGATACACCTCCTTGAGTCTTCTGTTGCTGGTTTTTTGGCTTTGTCGGGCACTGATGAGCATAATGTCCCACTTGATTGCACCAGAAACAGGTAACTCCTGTTGCTCCTCCTGAAGCATTCCTGTTTGTCCATTGGTTTGCATTTTGATTTGGGCGGTGAGCTTGCTGGTTAACAGTATGACTTTGGCTTTGTGACTTTGGCACAAAACTCGAGGTCTACCTCTGGTACTGATGATTGTGCCCTTGCTGTTGCAGTCTATGGGAGTTTTGTCCTTGAGAAAAGCGATGATGGACGTTACAGTCATTCTGCCCTTGGAAGTTCATCTTCCTCTTCCTAACTTCATTGTGCTTGCGTTGCGCTCCTTCCAAGATTATGGCATTCTCAGTCAGTTGCTCAAAATCTTGACATTGGAAAGGTAGCAACTGTATTCTCATGCCGGAGTCCATTCCTTCAGTGAACCTTCATATCTTGGCCTTTTCTGTGGGAATCAGGTCTGAAGCATAGCGAGATAGCTCTATGAACTTGTTGATGTATTGGGTAATGGTCATGTTCCCCTGACACAACATCTCGAAGTCACGCTTCTTCTCATCCCGCATGCTCTGGGGTACGTAGGTGTTTTTGAATAACTCCACAAACTCGTCCCACATCAGGTTGTGGTAGTTTGGTGTGCATTGCAGTAATTTTCCCACCAATGGACAGCATTACCCTTCAGCATATGAGTAGCAAGTTGTACGCTCTCATAATCATCACAATCTGCCAGGTATAGCTTCTTCTCCACATCCTTAATCCAGTCATCTGCTTCTGTCGGATCTCTGGTTCCTGAGAACTGGGGTGGCCTTGTTCTCATGAAGTCACTGAACTTAGACAGCGGGTGGTGCGGTGCGACTTGGGGTGCCTGTTACTGAACCGGTGGGTTGTTCGACCTTTCCACGATGAGGTTCAGCGCTTGAAGAATCAAGTTATCTTGTTGTTGCTGAGCTGCAGGTTGAGGTTGCGGAGCAGCGGTGGCAACTGGATCTTGCTGAGTAGCAGCATTAACTTGAGGAGCAGCTTCTTGCTTCTTCTTCTCGCTAAACCCTGTTCTGGTTCTGGCTAGCAGCTTCTTCCATTCCATCAACAGGCGTTGCAGCACGACGTCCACGGCCTCGGCCTCTACCTGCGAGAATAGCACGACCTCTTCCTCTTCCTCTCAGCATCTGCTCCAAGAAAGAACTAGGAAGGTTGAGCAACTAAGACGGTAGTGACATCCTTTAGCGAAAATTTTTTGGGAAAACAATTTTTCTGGCACTCATTACGAAGATCCAACACTAGACCAAGTACATCAGCGATGTCGCTTAGTCACAATTAAGAAGCAAATCATCACATGATTTACACGCACATGCAACAAATTAGTTGTTATAATAATGCCTTATTAATAGCTAATTAGTCTCTGGTACTTAGGGAGTAATAAAGTTTTATTTTAGTGAAGAATTCAGCTTTTTTAAAAAAATAAGAAAACAATAATTTTCGCGTCTGTACGAAACTGTACGGACATTTTTTCTTTTTTTTTGGAAAAACAATTTTTTTCTTGCTGAAAAGTTCTTCAACTTCGAATTCTTCATTGCTCTTCCTTGCGTCTTCAAATTCTTCTTTTTGGACTTCGTGTCGATGCGGGAATTTAAACAATTCACAACACCAGATCTTAACTAATAAGTATTTCATTAATATGCTTAGGTAATGAATAGCCGTATCACACCGAGAAACCAAAATCGATAAGGTCTATTCCAAACATTTTTAATAAGATACAATCTAGGCTAACATGGGTTTGATCCTAGGTGGCTCGACTAGTGCTCCTAGTACAAGGCCTCTTTCTTTCTGCAGTCTCGTGCTGTTCTTCCCATTTACGCTTCTGTTCTTCAAAAGCCATCTTCTGCTGATGCATTTTATCCATCTGTATGTTGAGGTACTCCTTCATATCCTCGTTTACTCCCTCCAACTTCTTCTCTTGCTCCTTGAGGCGTTCTTCTTTGGCCTTCAGTTCCTTTTCGCGAGTGTTCAATTGCTTCTCCTGCTCGTCGAGTTCTTTATTCCAACCCAAGATGGTGTCGTAGTCCTCCTGCATGGAGTCGTACTCTTCCTTGAAAGTCTTTCTCTTCTGCTCTAGTAGCTTCTTCAGGTTCTCTATTGCAACCTTTTCTGTCTCCAGTTGTTCTTCCTTCTTCTCGACCTCAATCCTCATCAGTTCGCTAGCAGCGATCCTCATATTTTGCGCCCATTTAGCTTGACGGAATTCTCTTTTCTCCTTGACGAATTCCTCCTTTCTTTCTTTCTGTTCCTCATGGATTGAATTCAATTCTTTAATTAGGCCTTTGGTCTGTTCTGCTTTTGCCTGGTACAGTCGATCCAGTGCCTTTACGTACCAAGTTTGACTCATCAGCTGTTTGTTTGGCTCTTGGGTGAATTCGGGTACTTCACTTGGATCATACTTGGCGGCGTAGCGGTGTCGACGTGGAAGGTAGTGGTAGCGAGTCCCATCCAGTTCCTCCTCATAGATGTCTCTGATGTGCAGAATTGCCTCTCGGGCGGCTGTCTGATGTGCTACGGTTTCTTCGTCCTCCAATGCGTTGAATATCATTGGGACTTCTCCACTGTTGAGCTTCCAAGGGGAAATGGTCAACTTGCACCTCCACTGCTGGAAGGTGTCCACCTGCACTTCCTGACACTCGTAGTCCGGCATCGGGTCTTCGAACTTGAGTTCTTCTAGTACATCATGCAGCAGCAGCATCATCCCTCCTTCATCCAAAATTCCCACCATCTAAGAAGGAAAAGACATGCTAATTAGGAAGGTGAGAGAATAATGAGTTAAATGAGGAAAAGGAAATTTTATAATTATTTTTGAAAAGGGTTTTTCAGCTCCTTAGGGTTTTAGGCAACAAACTACGGTATCCTAGAGTCAACCTAGCTTTGATACCAAATCTATCGTGCACCCCGGTATTTCTACCGGCTTGAGTGACCGAATACTAGTCCCAGAAGATCATAGCTAGTATTGCACTCAAGGACATTTGGAATATCATCGCAGGCATTGAATTAACTAGAAAATTAACAGTTCATATAACATAAACATCATCCATTTGACATAGACGTTCACATAGTCTTGCACAGGACATAATTTAATAGCATAAAGAACACAACGGAAGACTTCAAATGCGACGATACTCTGAGGTTGACCCGGAACGCGTAACTAATCACCTTGACCCTCCTGGTCACAACTGGCGCCGATGTCATGATCTTCTCCTGAACAAATAATCCGTGATCCATATAATGAGTACACGACTACCCAGCAAGTAGTCCTTAATAATGAATGCAAGGTCAAAGGACAGGTTTGGTTATTTTGATAAAGCATCACCTATCTACATGTTTATTTAATCTTGATTCTTTGAACACATTATAACACATGAGCGTAGCCATAGGGCAGCTAACCGGCTCAGCACACGACGAGCGTAGACATAGAAACGGCTAACCAGCTCAAAAAAGAGGCACTCCCTGCCTACACTATCATCAAATTAATTAATTTAAACACATTGGACTACCTTGTGTCAAACTCCATTCCCCCGCCCATAACCGCGGGCACGGCTACCATGATATTTTTAACTCTGCAGAGTGTGTACACGTTCCCCACAAGCCCCGTCTCATCCCGAAGGAGAAACAGCACAAAACCGTTCACTGCTTTCACTTGCCTCATAACGTATCCTTTCTTTTGGTTTCGTGCCCCATACGGTACACTTCGACCAGGCCGACAGTCATGCGCATCTCCTTCAGCCAGACCTGATAGCGCACCGCATGAGGTTAGCCCCCATTTAAGCCATTCGAAACCGGTGATCGCGAATCACGTCCGTCCACTACGAGTATAGCGGAAGCTAGGTTTCCACAGCTAATAAATTAGGGCTAGAAGGCACAAGTGTTGTAACATCCTCATTTTTAAAATCATGCATACATGCATTGCATTGCATTTGTAAATTTATGAAATTCAAAACCCTTTTAAATTGAGTATGTTCCTTGGAAAAATATTTTAAAATGATTTAAACAAAGTTAGATAATAAAAGTATATTTATATGGTTTTGACTATGTGATGTTTTCAATTAAATATTTATAGCATAAATGTATATGTTAACATCGTATTCAAACCAAAGTCTGAATTTATATTTATTATCTCTCTCCCCTACATGTGGGCCCCACACGTAATTCCCTCTTCCTCACCTTCTCGTTGATTTTGGCTGACAGGTTTGGAAACCCCCCTATCACCTCTCCTTTCCATCTCTATCAATAGATATCCCTCCCTAAATTGTAGCAGATCCAAACCTTCTTTGATTCCTATCCTAATTCCCCTAGAATTCGTCCAAATCACCTACTTAAACCCCCCCTACGTCGTTCTTCATCTACAAACGACGTAGCACAGCAGCCCAAATATCCATCTCCTTCAACCTCTCTGCCCCTCGCCGAATTTGCGATTTTCGGTGAGTGTCGTCGCAAAGGTTCAACATGAAACTTGTTCCTTGTGCAGCCCTGACTCCGTTTTCACCTTCGCCAACTCGTCGCCGTCGCCGGAGCCGCCGGGAAGCTCGCCGGAACCACCGCCATCCCCTCCTGCCGTCGGACCAAATCGTCGCCCGATTGTCGCCGTGGTGAGCCCCCTTAGCACCCTTGCCCTCCTAGAAGCCTCGCCGACCCCTTCGCCGCCACCATCTCCCCGCCGGCGAGCCCGCCACCGTGCTCCTCCGTCGCGCCGCCGCTTCTCGCCGACCCGCCGCCTCGAACACGCCGCGCCACGCCGCCGCCGCCACTAGATCCTTGCACCTGGTGCTCGCCCCTTCGCCGCCGCCGCCGCCGCCAACGCCGCCGCCGCTGTGTGCTCGCCGCCATGATCTAGTCGGTCGAGCGCCGCCGCCTCGCTTGATGCGCCGCCCAACTCGTGAGCGCCGCCTCGACCCCCTCCACTTTCGCCTGCTGCTGCTGCCGTCGGTCGGGCGCGTCGCCGTGCCCGTCCCCGCGCCCTACTCCCTCTCACCGACAGGCGGGCCCGTCGGTCGATGTCGGTGGCGCCTCCCAGCGTGCTATGGCCAAATGGGCCGGCCCACCTTGCGCCGCCGGCCCAAGCGCCCTTCCCCTCCTTTTCTTTTATTTTCAGAATATACTGCATATTGTAAATTCCATATAAATTCATAGAAAATTTCAAAATTGTGAAATAAATTTTATTAGATTCATAAAATTCTATATTATTTTTATGTACTGTTTATTTGCATGTTTCTATTAAATTTAAGTTTTGATAATTATATTAGTTCTAGCATGTGTAGGAATTTTATAAATTAATTTAGAGATCCAAAAATATCAAAAATTATTTTATAAAGTTAGATATATTATAATATGATTCCTATTCTGTTTTGGTAAATTTATAAAATTTATTTATTATTAACTCTCTTTTGTACCTTAATATTAAGTTTATAAAAATCATAACTAAATATAGGGAACTCTAAAAATAACGAAACCAATTTCAGAAGTTTTGTAAAATTATTTTATATTGTTCTGTACTGTTTGCATCATCCTCATGTCATGACATGAATGCCTCATATTTTATTGCATGTGGTTCTTATTTGTGTTTCTTTTAAATGTTAGACCCGAATACCGAGTTCGTTTCCGACGCAGCTGAGGATCCTCCCCATTACGTCGATCAAGGCAAGTGCTGAAACCTCTTAACCCATGTTTTTCCAAACTAGTTTTGTAGAATTTGAACATTAGCATGTATGTTTAACATAAAATGCAAAATAACTAATTTGCCTAGCTAAATCCCATTGGTAATTAATTCTTATAAAATACCCTTGCTACCTTAGGATTATTAATTTTGATTAATTATTGCCATACCCTTGAGTAGGTTTTTGCATCTGCTTAGTAATGCTCATAGTAAATCACCTGATTAATTGCTTGTTAACATTAATCACCCTTTTACCTTGTGATATTCAAAAAGGACAATTGGTGTTGTCATTTGGTTGTATTTGGGCTAGTTGATAGTGGGTGCTATCGGGAAAAATATTTTGCAAAACCCGATTGGGGTGGATGGTTGCAAGGATGGTGCTGCGTGCACGAGATTCGGGTCCAGTGCGGGACCCACCCTGATCCCTAAGGACCGATTCCTTGAGGTAGACGAGCTAAGTACAACAGTGCGACCATTGAGTGCTTGTGTGGGCAAGCCCAGGTTGAGTACCCTTCGGACTCCTAGTTTTGGCATTCCAGACGGTGGAGTAGGCAATTGGTGTTGTTCTGCAGGCTAAAGAGGAGGCTTCAGCCAACTAGAGTAACTAGCGCTGCGGTGGAATCCTTAGAGAGAGTGCCAGGCTAGGGGAATGTCGGTTAAAGACCTTGTGGTGTTCTTTTCCTTTGGGTGATTCCTAGGGAAGGGCACCTCTCGTGGGTCAAGCGTGCAACCTCTGCAGAGTGTAAAACTATCATGAAAGCCGTGTCCACGGTCAAGGACGGACGACGGGGGGCTGCCTCATTGGTACTTCTTATCTTTGTTTTCTAAATGGTGTTTTAAAGGAAAACCACGATCGGTGTCGTGTGTTTTGATTTTTCTCCTCATAGTAGGTGCTATGAGCGATGACGGTAATTGCACGGTGAGTGCCGTGAGTAGCCAGGATTGGGCAAAACCGGCCTAGGCCGGAGTTTTAAAGAAATATTTCAAAGATTTGTTTTCCTCAACTCATTTCAAATCATTTTTATAAAACCATAGGAAAGACTTACAAAACTGGCTTTATGCAAAAGAACCTTTACCCCTCCTTGTTAAGCCCTAGTTGCATTTAGTTAGCCTTGCTTGTTGAGTATAAAGTATACTCACCCTCGCCTTTTATGCGGGGCTGCTCATTCCAACGAGCAGGTTGCGACACCGAGGAGGAAGTATACCAGGACGGTGACTTCGCTGAAGGAGTTCAAGACGAGGACTACTCCGACGTCTAGGAGCGCATCCGTCAGACTTGCCTGTGGAGTTGCGTTGGGTTTTCCATTTGAGTTGAACTATGTTATTTGAACTTCCGCTGCTAGGCCATGAAGCCTAAACTTGTAATAATTATGAGACTCTGATGTAATAAAGTACTTTTCGTTGAATGGTGATGATCCAAACTGTATATCTGTGTGTACTAGCTACTTGATCCAGGGACTAGTACAGGTAAGACACAGCAGGGATTCGACTCCGATTTTCGGGTCCCGACAGAGTTGGTATCAGAGCCTGTCTGTAGGATGAACCTTAGATAGCTGGAGTAGTTTAAGGATTTATGATATTACTATAAAAATTATTTTTCCAAAAACTCTTGTTGATAAACCCTCATCTTGTTGTTTGCTAATTCTTTACTAAAATCATTCGGCCACTCTCTCCCCTGTTTCAAAGTCTAAAAATACCGAACCTTGTCTTCACCTTCTTCTTTCGCGGTGGGCCAAGACTCCAGAAGGCAATGAAGAGGAGCCCATGGAGCGTGTGTTCGAGGAGAACCCAGATTCTGAATAAAACCCTAAGTTTAGGTCCCCTGTAGGGATAGAATCGTAGAACGTCTTAATTATTATGTTAGCTCTCTAAAGGTTTTTAAGAGACTGACTACATCGGCCTTTGTGATGTAGCTTCCTAAAATTTTGGTTTTGAACTAAGAATGTTTTTAATTATTTGTGTTTTGGTGTGCTATTTGGATGTTGATTGCATAGATGTTGTGACCTCCCCTATAGTATCCCCTCTGGTTTCCCTTCTCGTATCTTATCTTCAAAATTTGCTGTCAGATGGTGGACACCCGAGCTTCTGCTGCTGGCCGTGGTCAAGGTCAGGCTGGACAAGGTCAACCCAACCCACCTCCTGTTGGACAAGCTGCTCAAGCTCAACCTGCAGCGGGAGTGCACCCCTTTGTTAACCCACTCCCGGCCATTCCAGAAAACCAGGATCTGCCACCACCGCCTGCTCATCCTCCTCAGCTTAACCAAATTCTGGAGATGCATCTGCAAGCTATTCAGGCCATTGCTCACAACCTGAACAACCTCGCTGCTCCTGTGCAAGCCCAACCACCTCAGTACCAGCCTCAATCCAGGTTCAGCGACTTCATGAGAACAAGGCCTACTGTGTTCACTGGATCCGCAGAGCCTCTCGTTGCAAAAGATTGGCTTCGTGAGATAAGGAGGAAGCTGGACATGACTCAGTGCACTGATCACGAGGGTGTCATTTTTGCTGGACACCAACTTCAAGGAGATGCTGCTATCTGGTGGGACAACTTCAGGGCCACACACCAGAGGAGACCAACTTCAGGTTCGGTATGGTAGTCACAAATATACAGTCCTTATATGACAGAGGAGACCTGCACAACACAACCACAAGCCCAAAATCCGCCTATTCTAGGTCTCCTCAAATCAACACACACCACGTTGATTTTAGTTGATTGGGTTTATCAAAACAGCACCACGAAGCCAAAACTTCACGGATAAAAGTTTGATTATAAGTGAACCTATCAACTACCAATCCCAGAAGCAAGGCTAAGCAACTACACAAGGATAGGCTATGAAAACAGTACCAATTGGCTAACAATGGTAGGCTACATCATATTAGTAGAGGACTAACATGAAATCGAATCAAAATAACACATACGATGATAATTAAAGTATGCAATTCAAATTAAGATGAAATTAATAAATTTTAGCAAACTAGGAATTCAATATGAATCTAGCTTGCCTTCGAAGAAGTTTGGATCTGGATCTCCTCATTCGAAAGGCTCCGAAACGACTCCCGGACAGCAGGTGCACGTCGAATCTATGCGAAAAAGAAATAAAACAAAAATAAATAACAAACACAGAGAAAATAGTATGATAAAAATATATAAACTTCTTGGGATTATTTGTGATTTTTGGGCTCTGGAATCATCTAAATCAGAGCTCGGAAATGCCCTAAACAATTCGTCGAAGTTTTGGGAAAATCAGAAATCCAAGAAAAGAATAAACCTGGTTAACCGTGGTTAACCAAGAGAATACCGAGGCAAAACCCGGTCTGAGCGCCGACTGGGAGAAGTGGCGGCGGAGGACACGTGGCGATCGTGATTGGTGGCGGCTTGGCTTGCCGGCTACAAGGGAGGCCTGGGCAGGCGCGCCAACGGAGGCGGAGGTGTGGCGGCGGCGGCGCGGACGCTGGCTACGCGTGGTCGGCCCGGACAGGCATGTGGTCGGGCGACGGGAGGGGGCGTGGCACACGCGGATTGGGTGGGCGGCACGTGGATTTCCGCGTCGGCACGGAGTCCGGTGGCGGCGTGGCAGTGGCGGCGGCTTGCCGAAGCTCCCAAATTCCGGCGATCTTCGGCGGCTTGTATCTCCCTCGTTTTTCCACCAAAATAGGACTTCCATATAGTCAAATTGATCGTCTCGACGAGACCTACAATGTGCTGGCTTTATATCTAGGGTTTGGGCACTGGAATTCAAGAATTACCTCGGTTATTGCTTCGGGGCTAGGGTTTTGGGTGGTTAGGGCTCCAATTCCGAGGCTCCGACCTTGGGGTCTGAGGGAGGGGTCTTGGGGGTATTTATAGGGGTTGGGGCGTGGTGGAGGATTCCTATTTGGGGTAGACCTTGATTTGGACAAGAATTAGGTTATATATGGAATATTAAGAATCCTAATGGGCTTAGGGTTAGGTGGGAGGGTTTTGGGCCTAGCTTGGGCCCATTAAGGCTACCTAAGCCTGATTAGAGCCTTTTTCTAACATTATTTTATATTTTTGGTATTAAATTTTCTTTTTCTTTTACTTTATCACTAGGTGACATAATAATTTTATTAGGATGTTAGAAACTCTCCCGGTATTGAATCCCTTTTCGAGAAGAAAGTTTCTAAGATGGTCATACCATGCTCTAAGGGCTTGTTTCAACCCATATAGCGTCTTAATTAACTTATAGACATGATTGGGGAATTTGGGATCCTGAAACCCGGGAGGTTGTTCAACAAAAACAAGCCCATCAATATAACCATTTAGAAATACACTTTTCATATCCATTTGGTATTAGACAATATTAAAGTGAGATGCAAAGGCTAGAAGGAACCATATTGCTTCAAGTCACGCCATCGGTGCAAAGGTTTCACTGTAGTCTAGTCCTTCCACTTGAGTGAATCCTTAGGCAACAAGGCGCGCCTTATTTCAAATTACCACTCCATGTTCATCTTGTTTATTGCGGAAGACCCATTTTGTACCTATGACATTGTGATCTTTGGGTCATTCCACCAACTCCCACACTTCGTTCCTTGTAAAGTTGTTGAGCTCTTCATGCATTGCGTTCACCTAATCGGCATCTTCAAGAGCTTCTCCTATGTTTTTAGGCTCCACACAAGATATAAACGAGTAATGCTCACAAAAAAAACTTGACTAGAACGAGTTTAAATGCCCTTACTCATATCACCAATGATTTGGTTTACCGGATGATTCTTGGCAATGGTGTGATGACTTCGAATGAATTGAGGCAGTGATCGAAGTATGTTCGCATCATCATCCATGGTCTCCTTGGTGCTTGCTTGAGGCACCATGGATAAAGAAGGTGGTCCATTGATTTCCTCTTCGACCGCCTGCTTAGGTAGCACATCGCCAATTTCCATGTTTCTCATTGCATTGATCAATGGTTCATCCCCTACATCACTTAAATTTTCATGCTCTTCTTGAGCCATTAGATTCATCAAATTTAACATCAAAAGTTTCCTCAATACAACAGGTAGCATTATTAAAAACATGATAGGCTTTTGAGTTAGAGGAATAACCAACGAGGAATCCGACATCACATCAGCTTTGAAATTTGCCCAAGTGTGTCCTTTTTTTGCAGATGTAGCATTTGCATCTAAACACCCGAAAGTAAGACACATTGGGCCGTCTCCCTACCAAGAGTTCATATGAGGTCTTCTTGAGTAGTCGATGGAGGTAAAGACGATTAATGGCATGACACGCGGTATTGATTGTTTTCGCCCAAAATGCATCCGACGTGCCATATTCATCCAACATAGTCCTTGCCATCTCAATGAGAGTCCTATTTTTCCTCACCACTGCACCATTTTGTTGGGGGTGTATAGGTAGCGGAGAGCTCATGCTTGTGGAGTCCTTGGGCTTAAAACCTGTTTCAACTATCTCCCAAATCGAAGGGTGAAGAGACCTCAAGTACATCTTCATCTTATGTTTCCATGCCGGGTAATAAATGCCATCGAAATATGGCGCTTTACCGGACGACACAGAGACATAAGATGATGATCCCGAGGGGCCGACAGTGGGATACTCAAAAGGAATTTCTGCACCGGTGCTAACACGTGGGTTGTCCGTGTTGTCATCGGTGAAACTAGCTCTCTCAGTCGACATCCTAACTTCTCCAAGCGGTTAAGCTTAATACAAGAGATTAGGCTCTGATACCAATTGAAGGATCGGGATGTCGCCTAGAGAGGGGGTGAATAGGCGTAATTAAATTTATCACTAAATTGATTGCAGCGGAAATAAAACACTTCGGACTGTCCGAGTACAGCTCGGATTGTCCGAGCACTTCGGATAGTCCGAAAGTATATTCGGATAGTCCGAAGATAGCAGAGTAAGGAAATGTGCAAAAGTAAATCTGGGCTCCTAGAGAGATGTTTCCTGCACCAAAGAGTGTTAGTGAGCACTGAGTACCTGTGAATAAAGTATGGTCAATAATATCTTCTTTTCAAACGAGATCACCACTTCAAACACCAAGACTTGAATTTAAACGCAAGAGTGAAGATGAAATCCAAGAGATGAAGTCGGAGACCCAAAGATTTTATCCCGAAGTTCAGATTTTATCCCCAAGTGTATATTATTACAATACTTCATAAAAGTGACAATATCAATATTATAAATCATTACAAAATAAGAAACAAAGCCACACAAGGCTAAATAAACAAAACCATCAGAGTATTTATTATATCATAGCGAAAATAATAAATGTAAATGCAAATAAATGTCCTATCATAAGCCACATGCTTCTAACTGGGAAGCACGTCCAGCTACTCATCGTCTTGAATGAACTCCTTCTCAAACAGCGGCGAGGGAATGATGCATTTCTAACATTTATATGCAGACTTTGTACAATAGAATGGCTAATGGTTATTTTCTATAAAGAACATTTAACAAGGATGTAGTATCATAATAGATTACAAAGCAACTGTAAGATCCTCATTTTCAAAAACCAAAAATCCATTTGCATCATGCATTGCATTGCATTAAAATTTTTAAAGAAAATAATTTTAACAAAATGAGTATGTGACTGGTTTAATAAAAACTCTAAAAACGATTGAGTTGTTTTACAATATTTTATAAAGTAATTAAAGCATAAGTGCTTAACTTTGAAAAGAGAAAATAAAATATGCAGACTTTGTACAATAGAATGGCTAATAGTTATTTTCTATAAACAACATTTAACAAGGATGTAATATCATAATAGATTACAAAGCAACTGTAACATCCTCATTTTCAAAAACCAAAAATCCATTTGCATCATGCATTGCATTGCATTGCATTAAAATTTTTAAAGAAATAATTTTTAACAAAATGAGTATGTTACTAGTTTAATAAAAACTCTAAAAATGATTGAGTTGTTTTAAAATATTTTATAAAATAATTAAAGTATAAGTGCTTAACTTTGAAAAGAGAAAAAAAAACTATATTTGAGTTTTGTTTTCAAAAGAGAAAATCAGGGATTTTAACTTTTCCTATTCCCTTGGACCCACCTGTCATATTCTCTACCTCTTCTCTCTCCCCTCTATCTCTCTGTCTTCTCTCTCCCTCATTGATCCCTCTCTTGTGTCAACACAGGAGACCTCCCAAATCCCTCTAACTCCCTCCACTTTCTTAATTTGGCCATGAATTCCCTAATGCTAGCAATTACCACTCCTTAGTGGTGATAATTGCCACTAACCTGCCCCCTTCCACTTTCTGCCTCCCTACAAATTCCCCAGCCCGAGCTCACTCTTCCCTCTTTGCATTCTTCTCCGATTCGGCTCGGGTAAGCCGTCCTTGCTCAATCCCTTCCAGGACGTTGATCCTCTCTCCCCCACTAACCCATTTTCACCATCGCTTTGCGAGGATCGTCACCGGAGAGGCCGAATTTCGCCGCCGTAGTCATTTTTTCCACATCCGCGCCGCCACTGCCTCGGTTCCAATTCTCCGTCAATCCTCGTTAAACCTTCTTCCTCCCTCCTCCTAGAGCACTCCTAGGGCTAGAGGAGTCGTTCCCCTCGGTCAATTTGGTCATTAGGTTGCAGCGGAGCACCGCCGTAGCGCGCGTCTTCTTCCCCATGGCCGGCACCGTCGCCGCCGCCGTAGCCTCGCTGCCCTGCCCTGGGATGTGCCTCTTCAAGTTCCCTATGACCCCGCAAAACTCTAGGACCCCGTCGCCACCCCTCTTTTGCCACCGGCCGGCCGTTGCGCCGCCTTGGGCGGCCACCGCACACGCCGACAACCTCGCCGCCATCATCCATCCGATGGGCTGACCCGACTGATGAGACCGCTGCCCCTGTCTCCCTTTTTCCCTACCTCGGCCGATGCGACCACGCCGTCGTCCGCCATCACCGTCGCACCCGAGCCACCGTTGCCACCGCTTCCCTTCACCGGGTCGTTGATGGGTGGGCCCCGCCTGTCAGCCGTGCCTCCGCGTTGGGCCGAGCCGGCTAGGCCGCCGCCGGACCATGCCGCGTGGCGTCTTGGCGTGTCATCGCATCAGCGTGGAGTCAGCGAGCGAACGCAGCCGAGCCCGTTGGCCGAATCCAAAAAGATTTTTCTATTTTTTCTTTAAACAATAGATCTTGTTATTTTTGTATATTTAATTCTATATGCCCAAAAATTCCAAAATAAATTTTATGATGCTTATAAAAATATGTTCTACCATTCTGTATATTTTCACAAATATTTGAGAACATTTAATTTTGGCTCAATTATATTTTTATAAAATGTCTTTAAACTTGTGATTTAGATAATTTCGATTTCAATAAAATTTCAAATAAATCTTATTTTGACCAGAGAGTTAAGCTTTACCTTTTTATGTTATTTTTGCATAAACATGAGCATACATGTCATTTCATGTTTTATTTTGGTGTTTCCGTTTATTGTTGTTATTTCGTTGTTAGATTACAGCGACAATAGCATTGTGATCACCCCTGCGGAGGATCTTTAGGGTTGTGCTAATCAAGGCAAGTGCTAAACATTGTGACCCTATGATTTGAAATACAATTTCTAGAAATTTTCAAACTGCATGTTATATTAAAACTAAAAATGCTAATTACCTAGTTGCTTAGTTAATTCCCAATGTTAAAATATTGCCACACCCTTGAATTAGGTTTTGCTTATGCTTAGCATTGCTCATCATAGAATATCTATTCATACGTCTGGTATTGTCAAATGCTTATTTGATCTCATGATTTCAAAAAGGCAGTTGGTGTTGTCTTGTTTGCAAATGGGTTACTTGATAGTGGGTGCTATCGGGGGGAAAATGATTTACAAAACCTGATCAGGGTGGATGGTTGCAAGGTGGGTATAGCAGGCACGAGATTCGGGTCCAGTGTAGGAACCACCCTGATCCCTAGGACCGATTCCTGGAGGTAGACGAGCTAAGTACAACAGTGCGACCATTGAGTGCTTGTATGGGCGGGCCCTGGTTGAGTATCCTTCGGACTCCTAGTTTGCCATTTCAGTCGGTGGAGTAGATAGTTAGTGCTGATTCTACGAGCTCAAGAAGGGGCTTCAGCCGACTAGGGTTACTAGCGCTGTGGTGAAATTCTGAGAGGGAATGCCAGGCTAGGGGAATGTTGGTTAAAGGCCTTGTGATGCTCTTTTCCTTTTGGTGATTCCTGGGAAAACCACCTCTCGGGGGTAAAGCGTGCAACCTCTGCAGAGTGTACAACTATCATGCTAGCTAGGCCCAAGGTCAAGGGTGGACGACGGGGAGCTACCTCATTAGTACTTCTTATCTATTTGTTTTCAAAACGATGTTTTAAAGGAAAACCACGATTGCAGTCGTGTGTTTTGGTTTTTCTCCTCACAGTAGGTGCTGTGAGCGATGAGGGTATTTGCACGGTGGGTGCCGTAAGTAGCAAGGTTGTGTAAAACCGGTTGAGGCCAAAATTTCAAAGAAAATGATTCAAATATTTGTTTTCCTCAACACTTTTCAAATCATTTCATAAAATCCTAGACAAAACTTACAAAACTGGCTTTATGCAAAAGAACCCTATCCTTCCCTTATAAACCTTAGTTGCATATAGTCAGCCTTGCTTGTTTAGTATAAAGTATATTCACCCTTGCCTTTTATGCGGGGCTGCTCATTCTAACGAATAGGTCTGAATTAGCACCACCCCTACCGCGAAGAATAGTTGTACCAAGATGAGGACTTCACCGAAGGAGTTCAAGATGAAGACTTTCCCGACGTCTAGAAGCGCATCTCTACAATCTTCCCTGTCGAGTTGGATTTATTTTGTTGGAGTTTAAACAATGTTTTTATGAGTTTCTACTGCTGGTTGTAAGGCCTTGGTGCCAAACTATTGTAATATGGCCGTGATGGCTGTACTCTTATGTTTTTGGTTTATGCGTGAGATGGTTATGATCCAAACTATTCTACTGTGTGTACTAGCTACTTGATCCAGAGATTAGTACAGGTAAAAGCACGGTAGAGATCCGACTCCGTTATTTGGGTCCTGACAGAGTTCTTCTCCTTACACACCATCTAAAGCAATCATTTCTACATTTAATATATAACAAATAACATTTAAAAAATCCAAATAATAAATAAATATATATTAGAAATTAAATAAAATTTATACACAAGCAGGTCTCATTTTTCTGAATTTTTAGAGAATTGAATGGATATTTTTGGACTTATGGATTGAAAGATATGATTTTTAAATAATTAATTCAATTTCCAAAATTAAAATTTGATTTTCAAATAAATACCACGCCGGACTAACAACTGGGCCCCACCGGTCAGCCTCACAACCCACGGTAGACTTAGCCCACACGTGCGTGTCCACGTTGCACCCCGCATCAGCCTGACATATGGGACCCACTGGACTGATCCGATCCAAACTAGACCGCTCCCGCGCAGATCCAAACTGCTCGATCCAGATCCAACGCTATGGACGCTCCACGCCAACTCACCGTCCCGGCGACCAAAACCTACGGTGGCGCTCTCCTCCGGCATGGTGGCGCAACTCCGGCGAGCTCGCTCTCGTGCTACAGACCACCAAATCACAAGTTGTTGGGCTCTATGGGAAGCTCTCAGCATCGCTAAGCCCCTAGGACTCATGACCATCTCCAACGACCCACGACGGTGAACTACGGCGGCGTAAAGCAGCTGTGCTCTACGGCCCACACGTAAACCGATGCTACAGACCTCGCTAGCCAAATCTAAGCACGAATTTGAAATATACGAGCTACCAGGATGCTTACCATGGCAACGCATGACTTTAGGGACCTTCGGTTGGCCCTGACAACCTCCAACAGTGGCGGCGGGGCTAGGTCTCAATGGTGATGACTCTCCGGCGCTCCCAACGATAAAAGCATGTCACGAATCAAGGGCTATAAGCATCAAGGCCCTCTAATTCGACAACCATCATTATGGTGGGGTTTTGGTGTTGATGACAGAAGAATTCCGCAAAGGGGTGCTTCTTGGTATTCTATTACATCTATTGCAATAGCATCAAGCAAAGAATGGCATCAAGCAAAGAAAATAAGGACCGGTATTTATTTTGACTCGCGGGTTGAGTCAATAATAGATATAGGGTTCTTTTATTTTTGCCGTAGTATTAAGGGGGATCGAGAAGTTTTCGATCGCCTCGGATTTCTCTCCATCAAGTTGCACACTCGAGAATCTGTGTTTCTGTATTTAGTAGCCATGTCCTGTGGTGGTGTCGTGGAGTTTTTGCCACCGGACCTATGCCATCCTGGCAGCTGGACTTAGTTGCAGAAGGTGGTCGGGAGGAAGTGGTTGCTGCCAGACCACACAGTGGTCCAACCGCATAGAAGGTCCAGGCGCCCGAACCAAGTTCCAGTAGCGGTGCATTGCGGAGGGATGCTTCAGGACCATGCCGTGGTCCGACCGCACAAAAGGTCCAGCTAGGCCAGACCGAGCTCCAGTAGCGGTGCATTGTGGTACGGATGCCACTGTACCACGCGGCAGTGCATCTGTCGGCGGTGGTCCGACCATATGTGGCGGTCCGGCCAAAGCGGTCCGGCTGGACGAGGTCCGGCCCTATGGCTGTCCGGCTAGGTAGTCCAGCTATGATGACCGTGTGCCACCGAACTAGCATTGTCCAGGCTACCTAGACTGGTTCGGGTGCCACCGGACTAGCGTGGTCCAGGCTACCCAGACCGATCCGGCAGGCATCAACGGCTAGTGCGAAGGTTGAGCTTTTTAAAGCCTTTAGCCGCACTGGGTGTGCGTTGGACTCCCAATCCAGCTGCTCATTTTCCTGAGTCCCCCTAGGGTTTGAGACTAGAGAGCCAAGTGAGGTGTGTGTGATCCATAAACCCTAGAAAACCAAAACTAACTCCAAGAGTGTGCTCTGAGGTGGAGTTTGATCCGGTGTGATCGATATTTCTTGCTCTTGTTACTCTTGGAGTTTGGTGACTCCTAGACGGCTAGGAGGTGGTGCAGGTGGGACCTTCCAAGGAGGAGTATTTGTGGAAGGCCACCGGAGTGTGCGAGGTTCGAGGTTCACTTCACCGGAGTGGTGAAGAACTACCATGAGTGGAAGACTTATGCAAGAGGATTTGTCTAAGTAGGAGCGTTACTCTTGAGGAAAGAGTGCTCCAACGAGGACTAGTGGGAGCCGCCAATCTCCCGACACCTCGGAAAAATCTCACGAGCACCTCTTATTCTCTCTCATTACATTTTTGTTTTTATTTCCACAAATTTATATTTAGTTATCTATTTAAATTTCACAATTGTCATTCTTATTCATAGCTTTAGCTTTGCTTGTTAATTGAAGAAAAAGCAAAAAAAATAAAAATAAGCTAGGCCTATTCACCCCCTCTAGACCATAGGATCCTTTCACGTGGTAGTAGAGCATGGTCTCTCCATATTATTAGCTTGACCGCTAGAGAGTAAATGGCCAGAGAGGGTTCTAGTGTTAACGTAGGTAGAGCTCCAACTTTTGATGGCTCAAATTTTTCTTATTGGAAAATTAGAATGCAATGTTATTTGGAGGCTATGAACTTTGATATTTGGAGAGTTGTCGAGGATCCTATCACTCCTCCTAGGGATCCTCAAGTCCCACTCCAAATGACATAAAAAATGCCCAACTTAATGCTCAAGCCAAAAGTACTTTATTTTCTTGTCTAAGCATGGAAGTCTTTGATAGAGTTAGCAACTTATCTTTCACACATAAATTTGGACAACCCTCCAAGAAATCCATGAGGCACGTCCATCGTGATGGAAGAAAGAATGTATGTACTTCGTGAGAAGTTTGATCAATTTAAGATGCTTCCTAATGAAAATGCTTGTTCTACGTTTACTAGGCTCAATCCGCTTGTCAATGTGCTCAAGAGGTGTGGATCAACTGTCTCAGACATGGAGGTGTGTCACAAAATCATTCGAATACTTCCTCAGAGTACCGAGGACTTATCATTTATCTCTCAAATAGTGGCGATCTCAAGAAGTTGACTCCCACCGAGCTATTGAGGCGTCTTGTCAATCACGAGCTATTCCTTGAGGATCAAGAGGACGCACCATTAAAAAGGAAGCAAATTGCCCTGAAGGCCAAAGACAAAGCGGTTGAAACCGAAGATGAAGGCAATGAGGAAAATAAAGAAGATATAAGTGACTTGGCCTTCTCTTGAAAAGAACGAGAAAGCTTCTTGAAAAGACAAGTCTCAAGGGAAACTTCAAGAAGAAGTCCACTCACAAGCATGGCTCCAGCCCATTCGCTAATGTGATTTGCTACGAGTGCAACAAGAAAGGTCATATTGCCGCGAAATGCAACAAAAAGAAGAGCAAGAGCAAATCACATGAGAGTGAAGATGAAGACGATCACAAAGAGGCAAAAGGCAAGAAGAAGTACTTCAAGAAGTCAAATTTCAAGAGAATAAACAAGCTTGGCAAGAAGGAGGCCTACATTGAAGAGTGGGTCACAGATGATGAAGCCTCCAGTGACACTTCCTCCTCTTCATCCTCCTCAGATGAAAGATCCAAAGGCAAAGCACTTGCAGGACTTGCCATTGCGGAGTCAAACCCACCTCGTCCTACATCAACCTGTTTTTGCCTTTTGGGAAAACAAGATGAGAAGGTGAGTGACACTTCTGCATCCTATGATGAGCTTGTTGAAGCTATTCAAGATCTTAGTGAAGCCCTGCAAAGGAAATCTTTAAAGATGAAAAGCTTGAAGAAGTTGCATGCTAACCTAAATATCAAGTACATTAATTTGGCTAGTAAGCATGAATTACTTGTGAATGATCATGAAGACTTGCTTGCTAAGTATGACATGCTAAAGAAAGATAAACATGTTCTTAATGCCTCTCATGACTTGCTTGTCAATGATCACAACACTCTTATTAGCAAGCATGTTGACCTAGAAAAATACAATCTTGAGCTTGCGGCTTCTAATGAATTGCTTAAACTGTTGCATGACAAGTCACTATCACTAAGTAATCATGTCTCTAAATGCAATTCTAGCATCTCTTGTGACTTGCTTAATGACAATGTGATAGTCACTAATGTCACTTCCACTATACAAGATGCTAAAACTAGTTGTGGTGATTTGCTAGATTTTTCATGGATCGCTAGTTCAAGCTCATCAAAGTCCTCTAGCATGTGTGATGATCACTGTTGCAAAAATGCTAAAAAATGCTAGAGAACTTCGAAATGAAAATTTTGCTCTTAAGGTTCAAGTTGCTAGCTTTGATAAAGGACTTGAAAGATGCTTTCTTGGTTGTGCTAACCTTGACAAAGTGCTTGCGGAGCAACAGTTCTACTTGAGTAAGAGAGGCTTGGGATGGACACCCCCAAAGAAAGTACATGGGATGGCAGGTGGATAAGACCCAATACGCGCTTTGTCAAGGCTGCTATCCATTGTTACTATTGTTATGCTTATAGTCATAAATCTGGTGATTGTGCCTTTGCTAGTTCATCCAAAATTTAGAGTCAAAGAGGCACAATGGTTGATGCACATTACATGCTATTCAAAAATTATTGTGGCAAAGTAAATTTAAGATGCATTGATGCTCCTAGCCACAATAAGAAGGTAAAGATCATTTGGGTTCCTAAGGCTCTTTTTGCTAATTCTTTTGGACTTAAGTATGTGAACACTAAACCTAAAGGACCCAACTTGGTTTGGGTACCTAAGGTCAAGAGTTGAACTTCACGGATGTAGGTGAACTACAAGAGTGGTGGTCGATATTGGGTAATTGATAGCGGTTGTACACAACACATGACCAACAACTCGCGTATGTTCACCTCATTGGAGGATGAAAGTACCTCTGACAACAAAATTACCTTCGGTGATAATAGCAAGGGTAAGGTAAGAGTTAAAGGTAAAATTTCTATTTTCAATGACCATTCTATTTCTAATGTGCTCTTAGTTGAATCACTAAATTTCAATCTCTTATCCGTGGCTCAACTATGTGATCTTGGATTTCATTGTCTCTTCACGGATGATGGGGTTTCTTTTTTTTGATAAAAATGAGCAAATTATTTTTAAACGCTTTAGGTTTCAAAATCTCTATCTTGTTGATTTTAAGTCCAAACAATCTTGTCTCTCAACTTGTCTCCTTGCCAAAGTCTCTATTGGTTGGTTTTGGCATAGACGACTCGGGAACGTAGGAATGTCCAATTTGAAAAAGTTTTTCAAAAATGATCTTGTTGTGGGCTTGAAAGATGTCAAATTTGATAAGGACAAGCTATATAGTGCTTGCCAAGCCGGCAAGTAAGTAGCGAACTCTCATCCGACAAAAAGTATCATGTCTACATCAAGACCTTTAGAACTCTTACACATGGACCTATTTGGCCCGACACCTTATGAGAGTATATGTGGAAATTCCTTTTGTATTGTGGTAGTGGATGATTACTCTTGATTTACTTGAGTTAGAGATTTGCAACTTGATGGAAAACTTGATCTCTTGTCTATCCTAGGGTGCAAGAGAGGTGTAAACACCATATAAATACCCTCAAGACATCATGGATCAGAAGCATGTAGAAGGAGGGGAGGCATACAAACAAGTTGCAACAAAAAACATCAAGGAAAGAAGATTGAAACAATAGAACTAGTAAGAACAAGACATGAACATGGAGGAACTAGCTTTGTTTGATTTGGGAAAGTTTTACACAGCCACCCTAGGGAGGAAAACACTCACAAGTGGCTAAAACTTCAGAAACTATTGGCTACAAAAGACTTGAATGGAGACACCCCTCCACCCCTTCTTTTATAGGCTAACCGGTTCTAGGGTATCTCGATATATCGCGATATATTGAGATCTCCCTTGAACCACCCATGAATGGCTGAGATTAACCCTCTCCAACCAGCCATTTACATGGGCCTTAGCCTACTCACTCATGGCCCAACATGGACCATACATGGGTTAACCGAAACCCAGCACATACACGGGTTTTAACTCACACGACGAATCTTAGGCGTCGGGAACCGCCTCAACGATCCTTGGCGTCCAAGCATCCGCCGTCCCAACGCCCAAGAAGAACTCGTGCTCAAGTGATAGCCATTCCCACCGTGAAGCTCGCGCCCGACCTCCAACCGAACCGGCGGCCCACCTGGCGAACGAACTTATCCACTCCATCTCGCACCCTGTTCTCACCTGCATCCACAACACCAACAACAACCAAAACACATCCAGAACGTCCGCGGCATCACCACGAACCCAACACAACAAACCGATCCTCGATCGGGGTTAGTATGCAAAAATGATAACCGAAATAGTGAATAGCCCGACATGAAACAACCGCCTGGGGGCAAGTGCGTCCTGTGGCACTTTGGCGACTTCGCCGGCTACACCTAAATCATCTAGGGGTCTTTTCCATGCTAAGGGGATCACAAAACTTTGCAAGAATCAAGGAACAACATGCCACGTCAAAGTGGTCAAATTTGGAAGAATTTTGTCGGAAACCGAAAGTTTTGACTAACTCCTCACATGCTCATCATCTTGACTCCACAGCAACTGCCTCTTTAGGCTTCGGTGATGGTTCGGCCGGGCGGTCCGTCGAAATTTCCTCCGATGGTTTTCTGAAAGAGGGAACACTTCAGCATAACAAAACACATCGAAGACTAGGAACAAGTGACAATTTCACTTACCGACTGGAGGTCTTGATCATTATCCCAGTGCCCCTCTGAGCGGAAGACCCACTCGAAGAGGCGTCAGGAGGACTACTCGGCCTGGCCTGGGGCGCTGCAGGCTTAGGCGCCGGGTGCGCCCGCTTCTTCTTTGGCGACGTCCTGCGACCCGCCCTCGGAGGATGAGCCGCCTGACTTCTCGGCCTTCGGGTCGGCGTTAGCCGCCTCGCTCCTTCCTTGGGGCTTCATGGGTCGTGGGCCTGAGCTTTTCGGCTGCGCCCCTCGGATGGCAGAACGTCCTCCTCTTTCAAGGAGACGGGGCCCTTGCCCTTCTTCGCCACGGGAGCTTCCTCAGACTCCTCGCTCGGGCGCTTCCCGCCCTTGTGGGCAGGTGCCTCAGGCGTAGGGGCGAGGGGCACGAAGGCCCAGCGATCCTACACAGAAACACAGCCTTCCTGAGTTAGTACGATTACAATAAAACTACTCGGTGGGCATAAAATGAATATGAAGACTACTCGGCCGTTACCTCCGGTGGCGGATTGACGAGGGAGAAGCTTCTAGGACACCCTTGGTTAGTTAGGGATGTCCCTGCGATGAAGAACTCCCCCAGTCGGTCGGCGGCATCCATATGTGAAATCGGGGTAGCCACCTCCCTAGTCTGATCGGTCGGCCCGGAGTATTCGAACCCGAGCCGGACCCTCTTCTTGAGAATTTGGACACGCAGATCGTGAAATTCTGGCGATGGCCACGCCGGTCAACCCCTCTTCTTTCAGATTTCGGATCAGGCCGAGTAGCTCGGTGACCTGATCCATTTCAGAGGAGGGGGAGAAGAAGTCCAAGAGGGGGAAGCCCGGGGCTTCCTCCCGTCAAAGGAAGGAAGACTGGGGAGGGGATTGGAGCAATAGAACCACTCTAGATGCCATCGCTTCAGGTAGGTTCGGAGTGGCAGGGAGAAGTATTCCTTCTTGAGGCCACTCCGGAGTTGGAATCCGGCCCCGCCGACGGCCTTAGGGGCACTGTCAATAGGGAAGGCTTTCAGGTGGAAGAGGTGGCGAAAAAGGTTGAAGTGGGGAGCAATCCCCAGAAAGGCTTCGCAAAGTTCAACAAAAAGAGAGATTTGAAGAATAGAGTTGGGGTTCAAGTGGAAGAGCTCGATGTTATAGTATTGGAGCAAACCACGAAGGAAAGAAGAAGCAGGGAGTCCGAACCCGCGAGAAAAGAAGGACTCAAAAACAACCATCTCCTCTTGGCGAGGAGTGGAGGAAGACTCACAGGCGGCGGCTCGCCAGCCGATGAGCTCTTGTGCCGGGAGAACGCCGGCGTCGAGCAGGGCCTGCAACCGCTCCTCGGTGGTGACGGAGGTCGTCCAGTTCCCCGCCATTTGAGAGAATGTGGTGGGGGATGGGGGCGGCGAGATTGCATCTGGAGATTGGTGGCAGCGGCGGCGCTAGGGTTGCTTTACAGCGGCGGAAGTGAGAAACCCTAGCGGGAGCGCTACAGGGAGATGAACGGACTTGGGCGCACAATGCAAGCGTAACCGTTCAAATGCCCTGGTGCGCTCTATTTAAAAGGAAGTGGGCGACGTTTCAGTTTTCTGCGTCGGGCGGGAAAGAATGAAACCCTAATCATCGCTTCAAAATTCAGGCCCGGACTTAGGTTCTAGAGAGCACACCCCACGTGGGCCGCAAGCTATACACGTCATTACTCGGGTACAAGTGCCACTCGGATCAAACCTAGTCGAAAAAAATGGTGTGCCCCCAGTCAGGCCTCATGCCAGTTGTCAGTTTATGGGGACTGGACGCTTTCCGGGTTATAACTCAGCTCTTGATGTACCTCCTGGGTCAATAGTCGGTCTGATTTTTAGTCGGATCGGGCATCATGAGTTACCTCTTTAGTCGGGTCTCAGTGGCACATCTCTGGATCGTTTGTCATCATGATGAACACCACTCGGATGACTTTGACTAGGAGGCGGGCGTATTCTACCGAGAATCACTAGCTTGACACCACGCTAAGCCGGGTCAGGGCGCCTGGACACCCTATTACATGAATTGTGACATGTCCCCTACTGGACCGAATGTCGAGTTCTATCAATCAGACTCAAATGTCATGATTTGTGATAGGGAGGATAAAGCAGGGTGACACTGATCACTCGGCTACATCCACTTTTCTTGATATGCCTCTTTGTGGGGCCAATAGCCAGCATACCGACCAGTCGGACTGGATGCCAAACATCTTTTTAAAGACTTAAGATTTTCTCTTAAGTCCTTTGCAACTGTGCTGTTTGATCAGCAGGTTACTCGGCGAGCAGAACTACGTCAACCGAACAAAGACTGATGTCACTCGGATTACACTTGATAGGCTGCAAGCTGGACCCAAAATCAAAACAACTCAGTCACAAAGTACTCGGGGGCTACTGTGGACAACATGGGCTGCCCGACTTGCTCTATAAGGAGTAGGATCCTAATTCTACTTGAATACATGGAGATAAGCGTAGCCGACTCAGCCTTATCCCTTATCTTCCTAATACGGACTAGGAAACCAATCTGTAACCCTACCCCTTACACTATATAAGGGGGGTCGAGGTCCCTAGTTCGACATCCAGAGATCCTCATCTTGATTGTAATCATCATAATCTTCATCATCTTGGTTCTTGCGCAATCTCGGCGAGAACATACGGTCATTGTGATCATCCTTTGATCATTGTGATCGACACCTCATAATACAAATCCATGAGCACAGGAGTAGGGTATTACCTCTTCCCGAGGGCCTGAACCTGTATAAATCCTACCCCTGTGTTACCATCGAGTTGTGGTCTTTCGCATAGCCCTATAAAATATATTGCCGACACAATTCGTCGACAGTTGGCGCGCCAAGTAGGGGCTAGCGTCACGATCAGTTTCGTCAACTTCGATGGCTTCAATCGGCGGATTCGTCTTCCCCTATGCCCTAGGCCAAGGTTTCGTCTTCAGAGATCTCGGCTTCCAAGGCTGCACGCGACTCCAGCTGATCTACACCACTTCAGGTTGCCTCTTTCGGATTCCGATCCGGGAGAAATCCAAACTGACAATGATGATCCCGACTGCCTCACCGCAGGGATTCCCCTCAGTTTCAGTCGGGATTATCAGCCTTTGGTTCTGCCAGCTCCTTCCATTGATGAAGAACCAATCGACGATGCTATTCCTGAGTTGGATCGCGATCGGATCCAATCGGGAACTGCAACTTTTCAGGTGTGCAACACCCCGTTCAGATTGAGAAACCCGGCCGCTGTTTTTCATGAGATAACATGCCGCCTTTTTTGGTTTGGGCTAAAGGATGGAGCCCAGCAGACACTTACTGGGACGAGCTTCCCGAGTTCCGGCTCGGGATAACTCTAACCGGATCTACTTCCCGAGTGGACACTAGGATGCCACTCGGATTAATCAATTTGGCTGCTAGGTTCCAGCAGATCTGTTCTGCCGAATCTCAATTGAGTCTTCTGTCAAACAATTCATCACAGGAAGTGGGAGTTATAATCACCCACCGATGAGCCGACAAGTCAGGATCAGTTAAACCTCTCTTACTCAGAATCCGAGTCGGAGGAGAGCATCAACGGGTTTCCGGACTTTCGCGGCGTTTATGTGGTGGATGGACAACCTTTCGGGTCGGCCCCGTGCCCAATAGATGAAGCGGGAGCCGTGCATACCTGCGGAGGAGGAGAAGACCTACGCGATAGAGTGCGCGGTCGAGGGAGTGAAGTTCAGGAGGAATTATTTCAATTCTGTATGGGAGATATTTATAGCATAAATGCATGATAACCTTATATTCAAACCAAAATATAAATTTATATTTAAATCTTTCTCTCTTACGTGTGGGTCCCGCATGTAAACCCCTCTTCCTCTCCCTCTCGTTAAACTTGGCTGCCAAGTTGGAAACCCTCCCCTATCCATCTTTATCAATAGAAACCACTCCCTAAATTTTAACAGATCCAAAATCCCTGATTCCTATCCTAATCCCCCTAGAATACGTACTAATCCCCTACTTAAACCACCCCCCACGTTGTTCTTCATCCGGAACCAAACCCAGAAAATCATCTCTTTCACCTCTCTGCCTCTTCGCCAAAACTCGGTTTTCCGGTGAGTTTCGACCTTTGATTCTTAAAGGAGTTTTGTTCCTGGGCACCTCCTTGACCCATTTTTGCCGCCAGCAGCACGTCGCCGCCGCTGAAGCTCCGTTTTTCGCTGCTGGAGCCGCCGCCGTCCCGTTCTGCCGTCGAGGCCCTTCGTCGCCCGATCTTTGCCGTGCTGAGCACTTCCACCGTCCACACCCCCTAGGGACCCTGCCGACCCCCTTCGCTGCCCGTAGCTCACCGCCAGCGAGCCCGTCGCCGTGCCCCTCCGTCCGCCCGCCCCGCCAAGACGCCGACCCACCGCCACGGCACCCGCGACAAGCCGCCACCGCCATTACCTTCCTCTCGCCGCCCTGGTGCTCACCGCCCTGCCGCCTCGGCCGATTCCGCCGCCAAAATCCATTGCCACTGCCTCGACCTCTCTCTCTTTTCTCTCCCCTGGCCGCAGGCGCCGCCCATGATGCCAGCTTCCTGGCGCTCCCTGCTCTGCCTCGCTTCCAGCGGGCCCGCATGGCAGCCGCCTCCCTTGAGCCCCTTGCCTGCATTGTGTAATAAATGGGCAGCCCACCTTCTGCGCCCTACCAAGTGCCTTCACCCTTTTATTTTGTTTATTTGCAGAATATACCTAATATTGTAAATTGCATAGTAAATTATAGAAAATTTAGAAAATTGTAAAATAAATTTTATTAGATTCATAAAATTCTAAGTTATTTTTATGTACTGTTTATTTGCATGTTCCTGTTGAATTTAAGTTTTGATAATTATGTTAGTTCTTTCATTTGTAGGAATTTTATAAATTAATTTAGAGATCCAAAAATATCCAAAAGTATTTTATAAAGTTATATATATTATAATATGATTTCTGTACTGTTTTGGTAAATTTTTGAAATTTATTTATAATTAAGTCTCTTTTGTACCTTGAATATTAAGTTTATAAAAATCATAACTAGTTATAGGGATTTCCAAAAATGATGAAATCAATTGCAAAAGTTTTATAAAATTTTCTTGTACTATTCTGTACTGTTTGCATCATCCTCATGTCATGACATGCACGCCTCATATTTTATTGCATGTGGTTCTTATTGTGTTTCTTTTAAACGTTAGACCCGAGCACCGAGTTCGTTTCCGACGCAGCGGAGGATCTTCCCCACTACGTCAATCAAGGCAAGTGTTGAAACCTCTGAACCCATGTTTTCAAACAAGTTTTGTAGGATTTGAACAGTAGCATGTATGTTTAACATAAAATACTAAATAACTATATTGCCTAGCTAAATCCCATTGATAATTAATTCTTATAAAATACCCTTGCTACCTTAGGTTTATTAATTTTGATTAATTATTGCCATATCCTTGATTAGGTTTTGCATCTGCTTAGTAATGCTCATAGTAAACCACCTGATTAATTACTTGTTAACATTAATTACCATTTTACTTTGTGATCTTTAAAAAGGACAATTGGTGTTGTCATTTGGTTGTAATTGGGCTAGTTGATAGTGGGTGCTATCGGGAAAAATGTTTTGCAAAACCTGATTGGGGTGGATGGTTGCAAGGATGGTGCTGCGTGCACGAGATTCGGGTCCAGTGCGGGACCCACCCTGATCTCTAAGGACCGATTCCTTGAGGTAGACGAGCTAAGTACAACAGTGCGACCATTGAGTGCTTGTATGGGCAAGCCCTGGTTGAGTACCCTTCGGACTTCTAGTTTTGGCATTCCAGTTGGTGGAGTAGGCAATTGGTGTTGTTCTGCAGGCTCAAGAGGGGGCTTCAGCCAACTAGAGTAACTAGCGCTGCGGTGGAATCCTTAGAGGGAATGCCAGGCTAGGTGAATGTTGCTTAAAGACCTTGTGGTGTTCTTCTCCTTTGGATGATTCCTAGGAAAGACCACCTCTCGTGGGTAAAGTGTGCAACCTCTGCAGAGTATAAAACTATCATGATAGCCGTGTCCACGGTCAAGGACGGACGACGGGGAGCTGCCTCATTGGTACTTTTATCTTTTGTTTTCTAAATGGTGTTTTAAAGGAAAACCACGATCGATGTCGTGTGTTTTGATTTTTCTCCTCATAGTAGATGCTATGAGTGATGAGGGTAATTGCACGGTGGGTGCCGTGAGTAGCCAGGTTCGGGCAAAACCGGTCGAGGCCGGAGTTTCAAAGAAAGTATTTAAAAGATTTGTATTCCTCAACTCATTTCAAATCATTTTTATAAAACCTTAGGAAAGACTTGCAAAACTGGCTTTATGCAAAAGAACCTTTACCCCTCCTTGTTAAGCCCTAGTTGCATTTAGTCAGCCTTGCTTGTTGAGTATAAAGTATACTCACCCTCACCTTTTATGCGGGGCTGGTTATTCCAACGAGCAGGATGCGACACCGAGGAGGAAGTACCAGGATGGGGACTTCGCGGAAGGAGTTCAAGATGAGGACTACTCCGACGTCTAGGGGCGCATCTGTCAGACATGCCTGTGGAGTTGTGTTGGGTTTTCCATTGAAGTTGAACTATGTTATTTGAATTTTCGCTGCTAGGCCATGAAGCCTAAACTTTGTAATAATTATGTGACTCTGATGTAATAAAGTACTTTTCGTTGAATGGTGATGATCCAAACTGTATATCTGTGTGTACTAGCTACTTGATCCAGGGACTAGTACAGGTAAGACACAGCAGGGATTCGACTCCGATTTTTGGGTCCCGACAGAGTTGGTATCAGAGCCTGTCTGTAGGATAAACCTTAGATAGTTGGAGTAGTTTAAGGATTTCTAATAATACTATAAAAAAATTATTTTCCAAAAACTTGTTGATAATTCCTCATCTTATTGTTCACTAATAAATTGCTACTCACTTCTTTATTAAAAACGATTAATTACTCTTTTCTTGTTTCCAACTCTTTAGATGCCGAACTTTGTCTTCACCTTCGCCCAGGATTTGGATGGCTTTGTCGCTGAGCTAAACAACTTGATCGAGCACTTGGGTTATCACAAGACACCGGAGTTCAAGTGCTTCCAGGCCTTCAATCGCGCTGGACAGCGAGTCTGGAGGGTCGATCTCATTGCTCACCCTTTTGATTCATCAGGGGAGCATCGTCCTATGAGAAGCTTCGCTGAGCGCCTACTGCGGCATGAAGCTTTATAGGAGGCTGCCTACGTTGCTATTCTCCATCATCCAGCCCGCTACTCTGCCGAGGTGGAGAATTCTCCCTACCGTTGGAGTCCCCTCAACCTGGAAGGAGAGCATACCAATCAGTACCGGAGCAACAACCCTTTGTTTGTGAACCCACAGGAGCATCACACCAGTGAGACCATCCGAGGTTACGATGTAGGACTTCGTGGCTACAAGGAAGAGCTGGAGTACTACAAGAGCAAGTTGACCAAGGCGTACAAGACTATCAACCAGCTGAAGGCTGCACAACCACCATCGCCTCCGCCGACGTCCACTGCCATTCCAACTGAACCGGAGCTGCCAACCTCTCCAGTCCTCATGAGATCTTCCGACCTTGAGATGCTGCCAACTCAGGGCCTCACTCCAAGTACTTCTACCCACAAGAGAACTCGATCTCCACCGATTCCTACCGTTCGACGAGTTCTTCCACAACGCAGCTCGGCAGGACCTTCTTCTTTCGCGGCCAGGAGGGCCGAGACTCCAGAAGACAATGAAGAGGAGCTCATGGAGCGTGTGTTTGATGAGAACCCAGATTTTGAATAAAACCCTAAGTTTAGGTCCCCTGTAGGGATAGAATCGTAGAACGTCTTTATTATCATGTTAGCTTTCTAAAGGTTTTCTAAAAGACTGACTACATCAGCCTTTGTGATGTAGCTCTCTCAAATTTTGGTTTTGAACTAAGAATGTTTTGAGTTAATTGTGTTTTTGTGTGCTATTTGGATGTTGATTGCATAGATGTTCTGACCTCCCTGTTAGTATCCCCTCTGGTTTTCCTTCTCGTACCTTATTTTCAAAATGGCTGTCAGATGGTGGACACCCGAGCTTCTGCTGCTGCTGGCCATGGTCAAGGACAGGCTGGACAGGGCCAACCCAACCCACCTCCTATTGGACAAGCCGCTCAAGCTCAACCTGCAGCGGGAGTGCACCCCTTTGTCAATCCACTCCCAGCTATTCTAGAGAACCAGAATCTGCCACCACCGCCTGCTCATCCTCCTCAGCTTAACCAGATTCTGGAAATGCATCTGCAAGCTATTTAGGCCATAGCTCACAACCTGAACAACCTCGCTGCTCCTGCGCAAGCTCAACCACCACCATATCAACCCCAATCCAGGTTCAGCGACTTCATGAGAACAAGGCCAACTATGTTCACCGGATCTGCGGAGCCACTTGTTGCAAAGGATTGGCTTTGTGAGATAAGGAGGAAGCTAGACATGACTCAGTGTGCTGATCATGAGGGTGTCAGTTTTGCTGGACACCAACTTCAGGGAGATGCTGCTATTGCTGGACACCAACTTCAGGGAGATGCTGCTATCTGGTGGGACAACTTTAGGGCTACACACCAGACTGCCGATGCTATCACTTGGGAGGAATTCTCTGAAGCTTTCACTGCATCCTTCGTACCCAAGGGTATCATGGAGATGAAGAGGAGGGAATTCCATCGTCTCCAGTAGGGCAATATGTCTATCACCGAGTACCTAAACAAATTCAACCATCTGGCCCGTTACGCTACTACAGAAGTAGCTAATGAGTCGGACAAGATTTGGAGGTTCATGGAAGGTATGGATCCGGACATTAAGGCACTCATTGCAACCAATGACTTTGCTACCTTTCAGCAAATGGTCAACAAAGCCTTGGTCATTGAGGACATTGAGCGCCAGCGTATGGAGAAGCGCAAGAGGAAAATGGCGCAGAAGCACCATCAAGGCTCAAGCAGCTCTAGGCCCAGGTTTACCCAGTTTCAACCTAACCGGCCTACAGTCCCGCAGCAACAGCAAGTTCAAAGGACTCCAACCTCTCAACCTCGCCCGTCTGAGCAGACTCCTCGTCAAGCTCCCAATGCTCAGACCCCTCAAAACAACAAGAATCAAGGTGTGCAGTGCTTCACCTGTCATCAGTGGGGACACTATGCTAGTCAGTGTCCACAGAAGAAGACGTTGGCTCCAGTGCCATTCAATCTTGGATCAGCATCTCGCGCACCACCTTCAGGAAGAGGTCGAGGAACGCCACAGACCCCGAAGACTACACCTGCTGGCAAAGGCCAGGTCAACCATGTCTCCGCGAAAGAGGCGCAGAACGCTCCAGATGTCGTGATTGGTAAGTTCCTTGTTAATTCATTACCAGCCACAGTTCTATTTGATTCTGGTGCATCGCATTCCTTTATTGCAAAAAGTTTTGTGGAATTAAATAAGTGGAATGTTACAAACCTAAGGAACCCCATGATTATTCAGTCCCCTGGTCGGACTATGAAAACTGACAAAGTATGCCCCAGACTAGAATTAGAAGTCAGTGGAGTAAAGTTCCTAGCGAACTTAATTGTCCTAGAATCACAAGGAGTGGAAGTGATATTAGGCATGGATTGGTTGACCAAGTACCAAGGACAGATTGACTGTGCCAACCAAGCCATTTCTTTGGTCAATAGTGAAGGAGAAACTGCCCAGTTTTGTTCCAACCTCAACTAGAGAGCCACAAGTTCTTTAAACTAGCTGACAGGAATAGCTTTGGAATCTGTCCCAGTTGTTAGAGAATTTCCTGATGTTTTCCCTGAAGAATTGCCAGGCATGCCACCAGACCGAGAGGTAGAGTTTATCATAGAGCTAGCTCCTGGTACGGCACCAATAGCTCAACGACCTTATAGGTTGTCTGCCAATCTCCTAGCCGAGATGAAGAAGCAATTAGAAGAATTGGAAGGAAAGGGTTTCATTCGTCCCAGTTCATCACCATGGGGAGCCCCGGTGATTTTTGTCAAGAAGGAGGACAAAACCTTAAGGATGTACGTGGACTACAGGTCCTTGAATGAGGTGACCATCAAAAATAAATACCCTTTACCTAGGATCGATGATCTGTTCGAACAACTCAAAGGAGCATGTGTATTTTCTAAGATAGACCTAAGGTCAGGATATCAGCAGATCAAGATAAGGAAAGATGACATTCCAAAGACAGCCTTTACAACTCGTTATGGGTTGTACGAGTTTACGGTGAAGTCTTTTGGTTTGACCAACGCTCCGCCTTACTTTATGAACTTGATGAATAAGGTGTTCATGGAATGCTTGGACAAGTTCGTGGTGGTGTTCATTGATGATATTTTAGTGTATTCAAAGGATGAAGAAGAGAATGAAGGACACCTGCGACGAGTTTTAGAAAAACTGCGGGAGCACCAACTTTATGCCAAGTTCAGTAAATGTGAATTTTGGCTAAAGGAAGTCGCCTTCCTTGGTCATGTTATCTCAGCCGGAGGAGTTTCAGTTGACCCAAGCAAGGTCAGGGATGTTTTAGAATGGAAGGCTCCCAAGACAGTAACCAAAGTCCGAGGTTTCCTTGGTTTGGCTGGTTACTATCGAAGGTTTATTGAAGACTTCTCCCAAATAGCCAAGCCGCTGACTCAACTGCTGAAGAAGGATAAGAAGTTTGTTTGGACTCCTGCTTGTGAACAAAGTTTCCAAGAGCTTAAGAAGCGACTTACCACATCTCCAGTTCTAGTTCTACCGGACATACACAAGAATTTTGAAGTATATTGTGATGCTTCAAAGTTGGATCTTGGATGTGTGTTGATGCAAGAAGGCAAAGTGGTGGCTTATGCCTCGAGGCAGCTAAAGCCTCATGAGACCAATTACCCGACTCATGATTTGGAATTAGCAGCTGTGGTGCATGCCCTAAAGATATGGAGGCATTACCTAATTGGAAACCGGACAGAAATTTATACCGATCACAAGAGTCTAAAGTACATCTTTACTCAGCCTGACTTGAATATGAGGCAACGAAGATGGTTAGAGTTGATCAAAGATTACGATGTTGGAGTTCACTACCACCCCGGCAAGGCCAATGTGGTAGCAGATGCTATAAGTCGGAAGAGCTGCTGCAATAACCTGATGCTTTCAGAGAGCCAACCCGCGTTGTGCAAAGAATTTGAGAAGCTGAACCTGGGTTTGGTAGAGCAAGGGTGTATCGACATGTTGGAGATGCAACCCATTTTGCCGAAGCAAATCAAGGAAGCTCAGAAAGAAGATGAGGAAGTCGCTGGAATCAAGAAGAGGATGGGCGTAGGAAAAGCACCTGGTTTCTCAGTAGACGACAAAGGTGTACTTTGGTTTGGAAAAAGGATCTTCGTACCCAACAATAAGGAGTTAAAGGAGACCATCCTGAAGGAAGCCCATGACACGAAATTATCGATACATCCCGGGTGTACCAAGATGTACTCCGATCTTAAATGATCCTATTGGTGGACTGGAATGAAGAGGGACATTGCAGAGTTTGTGGCTTTGTGTGACACTTGTCAAAGAGTCAAGGCAGAACATCAGCGACCCGCAGGATTGTTGCAACCTTTAAGGATCCCTGAATGGAAGTGGGAAGAAATTAGAGTGGACTTCATAGTGGGGTTACCAAAGACCCAGGCAGGCTATGATTCCATATGGGTCATTGTGGATCGCTTGACCAAGTTAGCGCACTTCATTCCAGTGAAGACTACTTACTCAGGAGATAAGTTGGCAGATTGGCCAAGATAGTGTGTCTGCATGGAGTACCAAAGAAGATTGTGTCGGACAGAGGAACACAATTCACTTCTAAATTTTGGGAAAAGCTGCATAGTCTTATGGGAACTAACCTTAACTTTAGCACCACATATCATCCACAAACGGATGGGCAGACTAAAAGAGTTAGCCAGATACTGGAGGATATGCTCCGAGCTTGTGCAATGGCAAATGCGAAGAATTGGGACCGACATTTGCCCTATGCGGAGTTTTCCTATAACAACAGCTGCCAGTCCAGTCTGCAGATGGCTCCGTTTGAGGCACTTTATGGGAGAAAGTGTAGAACGCCTCTTTACTGGAAGGAGACCGGAGAGCGCATGGTCTTTGGACCGGACCTGCTCAAGGAGGCCGACGAGCAAGTCCGAGTTATCCAGCAGAGATTGAAGACGGCCCAGAGCCGACAAAAGAGCTATGCTGATCATCGCCGGCAAGATCTCAGCTTTGAGAGCGGAGATTTTGTGTATCTGAAGGTTTCGCCAATGAAAGGTGTGCGACGTTTTCAAGTTAGTGGAAAATTGGCACCTCGCTTCATTGGACCCTTTAAGGTTTTGGCTAGAAGAGGCGAAGTGGCTTATCAGCTGGAATTACCCCCTCAACTGTCGGACGTTCATAACATGTTCTATGTGTCTTAGCTCAGGAAATGCTTAAGAGTTCCGGAAGAGCAGATGCCCTTAGAACAGTTGGAGTTGCAGCAGGACCTGTCTTACCAGGAGTACCCGGTTCGCATTTTGGAAGAAGCTGCTCGTCAGACCAGAAATTGGGTGATCAAGCTTCGCAAAATGTAGTGGAGCAATCACTCCGAGAAGGAAGCAACTTGGGAACATGAAGAAGATCTCCGAGTAGAGTTCCTAGATCTGTTTGAAAAATATTCTAAATCTCGGGGTCGAGATTCCATTTAAGGGGGGAGGTTTGTAACATCCTCATTTTCGAAATCATGCATACATGCATTGCATTGCATTTGTAAATTTTTGAAATTCAAAAAACTTTTAAAATGAGTATGTTCCTTGGAAAAATATTTTAAAATGATTTATTTAAACAAAGTTAGATAATAAAAATATATTTATATTGTTTTGACTATGTCATATTTTATTTGAATATTTATAGCATAAATGCATGATAACCTTATATTCAAACCAAAATATAAATTTATATTTAAATCTTTCTCTCTTACGTGTGGGTCCCGCATGTAAACCCCTCTTCCTCTCCCTCTCGTTAAACTTGGCTGCCAAGTTGGAAACCCTCCCCTATAACCTCTCCTTTCCATCTTTATCAATAGAAACCACTCCCAAAATTTTAGCAGATCCAAAATCTCTCATTCCTATCCTAATCCCCCTAGAATACGTACTAATCCCCTACTTAAACCACCCCCCCCATGTTGTTCTTCATCCGGAACCAAACCCAGAAAATCATCTCTTTCACCTTTCTGCCTCCTCGCCAAAACTCGGTTTTCCAGTGAGTTTCGACCTTTGATCCTTAAAGGAGTTTTGTTCTTGGGCACCTCCTTGACCCGTTTTTGCCGCCAGCAGCTCGTCGCCGCCGCCGGAGCTCCATTTTTTGCCGCCGGAGCCGCCGCCGTCCCGTTCTGCCGTCGAGGCCCTTCGTCGCCCGATCTTCGTCGTGGTGAGCACTTCCACCGTCCACACCCCCTAGGGACCCCACCGACCCCCTTCGCCGCCCGTAGCTCCCCTTGGCCGGCCGTCGCCGTGCCGCTCCGTTCTCCGTCCGCCCGCCGACGCCGACCCACGCCTCGGGCACCCGCCAAGCCGCCACCACCATTACCTTCTCGCCGCCTGGTGCTCACCCGCCCGCCGCCTCGGCCGTCGCGCGCCGTTGTTGCTGCCACGCCGTGCACCTCTGCCGCGCCGCCTAGGTATAAGCCACGCCGCCAAAATCATTGCAACGCCTCGACCTCTTCTCTCTTTTCTCCCACTAGCTGTCGTGGCACACCATGGGCGCCTTGCCGTGCCCAGGCCTGCGCTGCCCAAGGTTCTGCCTCGTTGCCAGCGGACCCGCATGGCAGCCGCCTCGCATGGACCCCTTCTTGTGTGTTGGCTAAATGGGCGACCAAGTGACTTCCCCTTTTATTTTGTTTATTTGCAGAATATACCTAATATTGTAAATTGCATAGAAAATTGTAGAAAATTCAGAAAATTGTAAAATAAATTTTATTAGATTCATAAAATTCTAAATGATTTGTATGTACTATTTATTTACATGTTCTTGTTGAATTTAAATTTTGATAATTATGTTAGTTCTTTCATATGTAGGAATTTTATAAATTAATTTAGAGATCCAAAAATATCCAAAAGTATTTTATAAAGTTACATATATTATAATATGATTTCTGTACTGTTTTGGTAAATTTTTGAAATTTATTTATAATTAAGTCTCTTTTGTACCTTTAATATTATGTTTATAAAAATCATAACTAGTTATAGGGATTTCCAAAAATGATGAAATCAATTGCAAAAGTTTTATAAAATTTTCTTGTACTGTTCTGTACTGTTTGCATCATCCTCATGTCATGACATGCACGCCTCATATTTTATTGCATGTGGTTCTTATTGTGTTTCTTTTAAAGTTAGACAGAGCATCGAAAGTTAGTTTCCGACCTTGCGGAGGATCTTCCCCACTACGTCGATCAAGGCAAGTACTGAAACCTCTGAACCCATGTTTTCAAACAAGTTTTGTAGGATTTGAACAGTAGCATGTATGTTTAACATAAAATACTAAATAACCATATTGCCTAGCTAAATCCCATTGATAATTAATTCTTATAAAATACGCTTGCTACCTTAGGATTATTAATTTTGATTAATTATTGCCATATCCTTGATTAGGTTTTGCATCTGCTTAGTAATGCTCATAGTAAACCACCTGATTAATTGCTTGTTAACATTAATTACCATTTTACTTTGTGATCTTTAAAAAGGACAATTGGTGTTGTCATTTGGTTGTAATTGGGCTAGTTGATAGTGGGTGCTATCGGAAAAAATGTTTTGCAAAACCTGATTGGGGTGGATGGTTGCAAGGATGGTGCTGCGTGCACGAGATTCGGGTCGATCTTGGGACCCACCACGATCCCTAAGGTGATTCCTTAAGGTAGGCGAGCTAAGTACAACGGCGACCATTGAGTGCTTGTATGGGCAAGCCCTGGTTGAGTACCCTTCGGACTTCTAGTTTTGGCATTCCAGTTGGTGGAGTAGGCAATTGGTGTTGTTCTGCAGGCTCAAGAGGGGGCTTCAGCCAACTAGAGTAACTAGCGCTGCAGGAATGCCAGGCTAGGGGAATGTTGGTTAAAGACCTTGTGGTGTTCTTCTCCTTTGGGTGATTCCTAGGAAAGACCACCTCTCGTGGTAAAGCGTGCAACCTCTGCAGAGTGTAAAACTATCATGATAGCCGTGTCCACGGTCAAGGACGGACGACGGGGAGCTGCCTCATTGGTACTTTTATCTTTTCTTTTCTAAATGGTGTTTTAAAGAAAAACCACGATCGATGTATTGATTTTGGGGCTTCGTTCTTTCCCGCCCATCGCGAAAACGAAACGTGTTCCCATTGCCACGGGGCATCCCAGCACCGCCGGTCGGAACGCCAATCGTCGCCTTGACCGTTGCTCTATATTCCCAGTGACCTCCGGATCAAGTCTCGGGAACGGCTTTCATTGGGGTTGCTTCCCAATGCCATTATTCCCCAAAATCGGTTCGACTCCCCGATCTCGGCTATAAAGAGAGTCCGATACGGCAGCCGCTTCTCATCGAAGCTTCTACTTCAAACCTTTCATCCCCACCTGCTCTCATGGCTAATGAAGAGTTGGCGGAGCTCTGGGCGTAGTACGACCTCGCGCTCGCCAAGGTCGCCGAAGAGGAGGCTCGTGCCCGCGCGTCGCCTCCGTCGTGGTTCTGATTGAGGTCGCCCCGGCCCGTGCAGAGGTGGCCGATGTGATCGTGGAGGAGCTGGTCTGCGCCCGTGCCCGCGACGCCGCCATCGCCGAAGCCCTGATCGACGCCGCCCGAGACCTCGCCGGGGTGACGGATCTGATCATCAGGGCGTAGGCCCACGCCTGCTGCCATATCCTGTAATTGGCTCGTGGGCCATTACGAATTTTAATAAAATTGTTCGTTCTGACTTCGCTTTCCTCTTTTTATTATCTTAAACGCGAGCTAATCGACTTTTTACGATTCAAGTTATACGCCTCGCCCAAGGGAGTTAGGTCCCTTTTACTAAGCACTCTGCCCAGCGCATCAAGTTCCTTAGCGTTAGGAGTTGGCGCGGAGCTCTAGCTCCGATTACGCTATCGGGAAGTATGAGTGTTGCTAGGAAACAAGAGTTTCGTTACTCGGGACGACTAACGCTTAGGCTCGTCATAGACTCGAAAAGAAAAAAGGTCGATTAGGGTGTCAAATAAAAGTAGTGGTGGAGACTGCGCCTAATCAGGTATAACCCCCGACTTACAAACCAGTCGGAATCCGACCAATGAGTAAGTCAAACTCAATAAAAGAGAAAGGGTGCGCGGCTGCGCACCTAATTAGGTGTAGCCCCCGACTTACTGGCTAGTCGGGATCCGACTAGGGAGCAAGTCAAGTTAATTTCAATAAAAGGTTAGGTCTTGCGATTGCACCTAATTAAATGTAACCCGGACTTACTACTTAATTGAAATGCAAATAAGTAGCAAGTCAGAAACTGAATTGCGTAAGCGTAAAAGACAATGTGAGCGAAAACTTATCTTTATTTAATTATAGACATGTGTTACAATAGTCGTTGGGTATAGAACCGACGCAATTACTCAATGTTCTATGAGTTGTCCAGGAGGGCGCCGTCTTTTCGCCTCAGTCGGTAAGCCCCCGGGCGCGTCATTGAGTCGACAATGTACGGACCTTCCCAGCGTGAAGAAAGTTTGTGGCCACTCGACTGATTGACCCGAAGGACCAAATCACCAACCGAGAAGGCACGATCCCGCACATTGCGATTGTGGTAGCGACGCAAACCCTGGAGGTACTTGGCCGACCGAATTGTAGCAACGTCCCGAGCTTCCTCCAATCGGTCAAGATCGTCATGCCGACTGGCTTCTGACTTGGTCTCATTGAACCTCTGAACTCGGGGTGACCCGAACTGTAGTTCTGCTGGGAGGACCTCCTCAGACCCATACATGAGGAAAAAGGGAGACTGCCCCGTAGCTCGGCTGGGCCTTGTACGAAGCCCCCAGAGTACGGCAGGCAATTCCTTCATCCATTTTGCCGCATATGGTTTGAGCCGATCGAAGATGCGCGCCTTGACACCTTGTAGAAGCATGCCGTTTGCGCGCTCGACCTGCCCGTTACTTCGTGGGTGTGCCACTGAAGCAAAGCAGACCTTTATGCCCACATCTTCGCACCAGCTTTGAAACTTGTCACTCCTGAACTGAGAGCCGTTGTCCGTAATGATCCGAGATGGTACGCCAAACCGACCGATGATCTCCTGGAAGAACTCGGTGGCTTTGGCCCTTGTAATCTTGGTCACAGGCTTGGCTTCAATCCATTTAGCGAACTTGTCAATGGCGACGAAGATGTGTTCGAAACCACCCGGGGCCTTCTTGAAGGGTCCGATAATGTCGAGCCCCCAGACTGCAAATGGCCAGGTGATTGGGATCGTCTGAAGCTCTTGAGCCGGCACATGAATCTGCCGAGCAAAGAACTGACAACCCTCACATTTACGAACGATCTGCTTTGAGTCAGAGACTGCGGTTGGCCAGTAAAATCCTTGTCGAAAGGCTTTTCCGAGCAACGTAGCTAATGCGGCATGATGGCCGCATATGCCCGAGTGAATTTCGCGCAACAGGGCGCGTCCTTCCGACTCGGGTATGCACTTTTGAAGTATGCCAGAGACGCTTCGGCGGTACAGAACTCCTTCATGCACCACGTATGCATGACTCCGACGTTGAATTTGCTCGGCAGCCCCCGATCGTCGGGAAGCTTTTCTTCTTGCAGGTACTCCAAGTATGGCTTCGTCCAATCTGAGTCAAGGGCAAGCACCTCTGTCTCGGATTGTTGCTCGTCCGGTTGGGATAGTTGCTCCTGCGGGGTGATGGAGGGAGCGTGAAGCTCTTGGACAAAGACTCCAGCTGGGACTGGCGCCCGACGAGAACCCATGTTTGCGAGCTCGTCCGTCGCCTCATTGTCTCGCCGCAAGGTGTGTATAAGCTCCAGGCCGTCGAACTTGTCCTCCAACTTTCGGCGTCTGACGGTGGCGGTCATCTTTATCGCGACACAAGTCAATCATACGTACTTGGGTCACGGAAGTGGGAATCTCTGCGAACCACCAATCGTCGGATGCCGAGCGATAAGGCAATACGGAGGCCGTGGATGAGCGCCTCGTACTCGGCTGCGTTGTTTGAAGCTGGGAAATGAATCTGGAGGACGTACTTGAGTCGTTCGCCTCCAGGTGATATAAGAACGATGCCAGCCCCTGCGCCTTGCTATCGGAGAGAGCCGTCGAAGTACATGTTCCAGTACTCAACCTCTTCGGCGGCTAGGGGAGCCTTCATCTCCGTCTACTCGGCGACAAAGTCGGCGAGCGTTTGTGACTTGATGGCGCTGCGTTGCTTGAAGGAGAGCTCGAGAGCCCCAAGTTCCACCGACCACTTAGCAATCCTCCCAATGGCTTCCCGATTATGAAGAATCTCTCCAATAGGGAAAGAAGTGATCACCGAAATTGGATGTTCTTCAAAGTAGTGCTTCAGCTTCTGAGAGGCGATCAAGACCGCATATAGAAGCTTCTGCACCTGTGGATAGGATACCTTGGACTCGCCCAATACTTCGCTGACGAAGTAGACCGGGCGTTGAGCCTTGTAGACGCGTCCTTGTTCTTCATGTTCTACTATCACCGCGGCGCTCACTACGTGAGTGGTGGCCGCAATATATAGCAGAAGCGGTTCCTATGGCATAGGAGATGCCAAGACATAAGGCGACGTGAGGAACGATTTAAGATCCTCAAAAGCCTTTTGTGCCTCGGGTGTCCAGACGAACTTGTCGTGTTGCTTCTTCAATAGTTTGAAGAAGGGCAACCCACGTTCGCCGAGTCGCGAGATGAATCGGCCGAGTGCAACCATGCACCCGTTGAGACGCTGGACGTCCCTTTGGCATGTTGGGGGTGCCATCTCCATGATGGCCTTCAACTTTTTCGGATTAGCTTCAATTCCGCGGTGAGACACCACGAAACCGAGAAGCTTCCCCGAAGGGACCCCGAAGACACACTTCTCCGGGTTCAACTTCATGTGGTATGCCGACAGGTTCTGGAATGTCTCTGATAGGTCAGTGACCAAATCGGAGGTTACCCGAGACTTGATGACAACGTCATCGACGTATGCCTCCACGTTGCGTCCAAGCTGGTTGTGGAAGCATCGCTGGATCCAACGCTGGTACGTTGCTCCGGCGTTCTTCAATCCGAAGGCATTGTGACGTAACAGAAGGCCCCAAACGGAGTGATGAATGAAGTCTTGATGCAATCTTCTTCTTTTAAGCTAATCTAGTGATAGCCTGAGTAGGCATCCAGAAAGCTCAAAAGCTCACAACCGGCAGTGGAATCAACCACCTGGTCGACGCGAGGTAGTCCGAACGGATCCGTGGGACATGCTTTAGTCGACACACATGCACCAACTACCGTTCTTCTTTTACACGAGTACCGGATTTGCCAACCAATCGGGGTGAAGCACCTCCCTTATAAAGCCAGCGGCTAAAAGTTTGGTGATTTCTGTCTTAATGGCATCTTTTCGATCTTGTGCGAACCGACGCAGTAGCTGTTTGATCGGCTTGGCTTTGTCATGTACATTCAAAGAGTGCTCGATCACCTCCCTCGGGACACCTAGCATGTCCGATGGTTTCCAAGCGAAGATGCTTCGGCTGGCTTGGAGGAAGGTGACGAGCGCGTCTTCCTATTTCGGATCGAGCCTTGTCCCAATCAGAGCCGTTTTGGATGAATCGGACGGGTCAAGCGAAATACGCTTGACATATTTGTCAGGTTTAATACCCGATTTAGATGGCTTCTAGTTCGGTAGATCGCCCTCGTCGTGAAGAGTGGTAGTCGCCTGCCGGATCTTGTCCAACTCGGCAGCCGCTTCAGCCGACTGGGCGAAGTCGCAGTTTTACTTGTCAAGGTGATGGGAGAACTTGACGTCTCCATGGATCGTGATCACGCCTTGCGGACCCGGCATCTTTATAGCTAAATAGGCGTAGTGTGGGACGGCCATAAGTTTGGCCAGACCCGGCCTTCCCAAGATTGCGTGATACGCAATCTCGAAATCGGCCACCTCAAAGCTGAGGTTCTCAGTCCGGTAATTATCCCGAGTGCCAAAAGTGACGGAAGAGTGACTTTCCCGATCGGCACTGACGATGTTCCCGGAATTATGCCATGAAACAGCGCGTCTGTCTTCTGGAGCGCTGTCCTTGAGATCTGCATCTTGTCCAAAGTCTTGGCGAAAAGGATATTCAATCCGCTCCCGCCGTCAACCAGGACCTTGCGCAGTCGGACGCCCTGTATCACAGGATCCACGATAAGAGGATATCTTCCTGGACAAGGGACGTGGTCGGGATGATCCGAGCGATCGAACTTGATCGGAACTTCGTACCACCGGAGGTACTCGGGGGTCACCGGAACAGCTGTATTGACTTCCCAAAGAGTAAGCTTTTGCTTACGCTTGGACTCATATGCATCTGATCCCCTGAATATATAGTTGAGCTCACGCTCGATTTCTTGGTAAGCGTCACCCTGAGGAGGGTCATGCTTATCGTCTTGTTTGTCGTTCGGAGCGTCCTTGCTGTGCTCCTCCGTGATTCAAGATGTTGCAGTTTTTGACCGCATGCTTTCCATTTGGGTGGAAAGGACACCGCGCCTCCATGACTTTGTTGTAGTCGACGGGCCAAGGCGGCCTCGGCAGAGCCTGATCTGCGACCGCAATCAGCTCTTCACCCTTGCGCTTTTTGTCCTTTTTGGAGGACGAGTTGGGCTTGTCCTTCTTGCCGTCGTGTTTGCCCGGGTGATCATCCTGACGCTCAGCGAGAGCGTCCGAGGCGGTAGCATACCGGTCCGCCAAGGCGAACATCTCTTTGATGGATGTTGGGGGTTTCCGAGACATCTTCTTGATTAGGTCGAGGTCACGAACTCCCTTCTACAAGGCTGCGACGACGACCGCCTCTGAGATCTCCCGGATTGTGTTCTTCTTCTTGGTGAATCGCCGAATGAAATCCCTTAACGACTCATCTTTTTGTGATGAATCTGATAAAGGTCCCACTGGGTTCCAGGCTTCTCGTAAGTACCCTGGAAATTGGTGACAAATTGGTCGCATAGTTCTCCCTAGGAACCAATTGAGTTCTCTGGAAGGCCTGCGAGCCAATTCTGAGCCGGAGGGGTTAACATGACGGGCAAATAGTTTGCCACCACATCGTATCCTCCACCCGCGGCCTTGATTGCCAAAGAGTAGATCTGCAACCAAGCCTTGGGATCCCGCTCCCCATCAAATTTCACAATCCCTTTGGGGTTGAACCCATATGGCCAGTTTACCTGACGGAGTCGGGGTGTGAATGTCTTGATCCAGTCAATTAATCCTTCCCCGGGGGGAGGAGATTGGCGGGGAAGATTTTGACGCGGTGGAGTACGGCGCTGATCCTCGTCTCGCTCCCTCCGCCGGGCTTCGATGTCGTGGCGAAGGTTGCGACTTGTACTTCGGCGGGCGTCTTGCCCATGACTTTGTGTGTGTCGACTGTGCCGAGTACTACTTGTGACAGTCTGGCTCCTGGCCGAGTTGGCCTGCTGATCCTGAGTGCCTTGGACAGCCGCTGCCGTCACCATGGCTTTGATTTGTTCCATGATCGGCGTAGCGGGGCTGTTTTCTCCGAGCAAAGGACCAACATTATCCAGGAGGGTCTTACATGCGAGGATATTCTGCTGCGGCGTACGGAAGACCGAGTGATCTCCCATGCGGACTTGAAGCAGTTCCTCCTGGACTTCCCGTGCACGACCACGTAATTGGTCGCGCAGGTCTCCTCCTCCTCCGGGGTTCCGTTCGGCTCCTGCCTCCCCAATGGGGCGACGGGCCGATCCGGTGGCCTGCCCATCCAGCACATAGACTCCGCGAAAGTCGGGAAAATCGTTGACGCTCTCCTCTGACTCGGATTCCGAGAAATAGAGGCTTAACCGATCCCGATTTGTTGGCTCGTCGATGGGAGTGATCATAACTCCCACTTCTCGTGCTGGATCATTCGTCAGAAGAGAGTCCGACTGAGGTTCGACAGATCTGATCTGCTGGAACCTTGCAGCCGAATTGACCAATCCGAGTGGTATGACCACTCGAGAAGTTGACCTGGTTAGAGTCGTCCCTGAGCCAAGACTCAGAAAACTCGTCCCAGCTTGTGCTTGCTGTGCTCCGTTCCTTAGCCCGGATTGGAAAAGCTGGCATGTAATCCGATGGAAAACAGCGACCGAGTTTCCTAAACCGAACGGGGCGAACCACAGATGAGGATTTGAGATTCCCGACTAGATCTGAGCACGATCCAGACCGAGAACAAGATCACCGCTTGGTGCTTCACCAACAAGAGGAGCTAGTAAAACAAGGGGCAATGGATCCCAACCGAAACCGAAGGGAAACCCAGCGGTAGGCCAGTCGGAATTGTCGTCCTCAGATTGGATCTCTTCCGGATCGGAATCCAGAGGAGAGATCCTGAGGCGGTGAGGCTCGGCCGGAATTGCGTACCACCTCCCGTGTCGTGGACGAGCGAGGTTCGGTTCACACGACAAAGTTCCCGAAGTCGCCATGAGGAAGCCGAGATCTCCGAAGATGAAGCCTTGGCCGGGGACGTAGGTGAAGACAAATCCGCCAATGGAAGCCATCGAAGTCGATGAAGTTGATCGTGACGCTAGCCCCTGTAAGTGCATCTAGGCCGTTAAAATGATTTTGGTGATTTGTGATGGTCAATTAAAGATCTAACGAATGCTTGAGAGAAAATTGCAGATTACAGGATACATTGATCATTGGTGGACGTTTTCTATTTCGACTCTACGACCTAAGGTTAATAATACTATGTATTTTTTAATTTTGAGTCGTAAGGAAATTTTGCCGTACTATTAAGAGGGATTCGACGAAAAATTGACTCTAGGTGTCTAAATTGCTCATTAGATAAGGTCCACAATAGTTCATAGACACCAGGTCCATCCCACAAAATTTCCATGTGTTTTACTCATCTTGTACACCGGACTATCCGGTGTATCAATCCGGACTATCCGGTGTATACCGGATTGTCCGCTCTATCTTTCCACCCATGTGTTCTGGAACTAGTTCATATTTAACCGGATTATCCGGTAGTTCAGTCCGGATTTTCCGGTCGTCTTCGGAATGTCCGATCCTGTCGTCCACTCGGATCTTCTGCTCGAGAAATAATTAACCGGACTATCCGATAGAAGAGTCCGGACTATCCGGTGTGAACCGGAATGTCCGAACATGTCAGCCTCTCAAGTTTCCTGTCTGAAAATTAATTAACCAGACTATCCGGTGTTCTATACCGGATTATCCGGACTTACTCATCAATGAACCTCAAAATTCTATGTCATCCGGACTATCCGGTATTCCCTACCGGACTGTCCGATACCTTTGTTCTAAAAATTGTAGCTAGGGTTGTGAGGACCTATATATACCCATTCACAACCTCCCTAGCTCCATTTGCCCGTTGGAACACCTGCTCATTCACTCACACACTCTCTCACACTTGTTCTTGCTTCCAAGCACCTCCCCTCTCTAGATCTGAGTGATTCCTGTGGTTAGAGGGTTGAGGAGCTAGGATCTGGTGCTAGATCTGTATTGGTCTCATCTAGTGAGCACTAGGGCTACCTTCAAGTTAAATTTGTCGCCGAATTTGTTACTTTTGGAGGTTGAGGACTCCTAAACGGCTAGGGGTCACCAAGGAGCTTCCAAATCTTCGTGTGGTGAGCCCTCGGAGTTTGTGAAGGTTGGATTCCACCTCCTCTTGGAAAGGAATCAAGGAATAACCCGGTGAGTGCTTTGTGCAACGCCGGTGAGGAAAGGGTTGAAAAAGACCCCAGCTTAAGTGTGACTAAGCTGTCTCAACGGAGACGTAGGATCCCCTCAAGGATCTGAACTTCGGGATAAATTTCTTCTCGTCTTCGGTTTGCTCTCTCTCTAACCCTAATCTCCTAAATCTTACTTTTTCTTGAAAAGCTGCTCTAAGAAACTTGATAACTGTCTCTAAGCTTATTGCGCTAGCTAATCTACTTGTTGAGGTGATTTTTCAGCTTGTGGAGACTTGCTTGTGCTGCTGCCTTAGATTTTCTCAGTAGGCACCGGACTATCCGGTAGAGAATACCGGACTATCCGGTGTGCTTCGGATTGTCCGGTACAACACCCCGGATAATCCGATGTTACTTTCGCAAAATTAACTCTGATTATTTTTTACTGCCTATTCACCCCCCTCTAGGCGACATATTGATCCTTTCAATTGGTATCAGAGCCTAATCTCCTGATTTGGCTTAACCGCTTGGAGAATTAATATGTCGACAGAGAATCAAAGCGGCATTACGGGTGAACTCGAAGAGAACCCTCGTAATGCCGTAGGGGCACAAATTCCTTTTAATTATCCCAATCCCACAACCTCATCTCATGCCACCATTCCGACGGGGCGTGCTCCTCAATTCGATGGCACATATTATCCTCAATGACGACATAAGATGAAGATGTATTTGTTATCTCTACATCCTTCTATTTGGAAAATTGTAGAAACAGGTTACAATCCAAGTGATCCGGAAAATCTCACACCCGCCGATGAGCAAAACTTCTACCACAACTATCAAGCCGTCAATTCTTTACTCGGGGTACTTAGCCCAAGCGAATTCAATCGGGTTGACGGGCTTGAGTATGCCAAGAAGATTTGGGACACTCTCAAGATTGCTCATGAGGGAACTTCAAGCGTAAAGGAGACAAAAATTGAGCTTATCTACGGGAAGTTGGGGAGATTTATCTTGGAAGATGGGGGAAGCTACAAGGATATGTTTGACCGGCTTATGGTTTTAGTGAATGAAGTTAAGGGACTTGGATGCAAGGACCTTACCGATCATGCCGTTGTCAAAATTCTTCTTCGGGCCATCACACCGACCAACCACCATTTGGTTCAATTGATTAGAGAAAGGGACAACTATCATTCACTCACTCCACATGATGTCCTTGGTAGATTATTAAGTGATGAGATGATCGTCAAGGAGGCAAAGGACATTGAAGAGCTTGCTCGGTCTAGCAAGAAAAAGAACATTGCCTTGAAAGCCGGCAAAGAGATCAAAGAGCAAGAGGAGAGCTCTAGTAATGATGGGGAAGAAGGACCCATGAGCTTAGAAGAGATGTCGCTCTTTGTGAGGAGATTCAACAAGTTCCTCAAAAGAAGCGGATACAATGGAGACAAGAGCAAGAAAGGGTCAAAGTCAAGAGGAAGACATTCTAGAAGATCTTGCTATGAGTGTGGTGAAATCGGTCACTTCATTGCCGAGTGCCCACACAAAAATAACAAGGACAAAGAAGAAAAGAAGATGGACAAGCATAGCAAGAAGGACAGGGAGAAGGAGAAGAGCAAGGGTCATAAGAAGTACTCAAAGGGACACGCTCATATCGGAGAAGAATGGGATTCAAAGTCCGATTCCGACTCCGACTCCGACTTCGACTCCGAGGAAGAAGGCATTGCATGCCTTGGACTTGCTTCCACCACAACCACTACTCCACCATCACATAAGTCACTCTTTGATAAGGAAGGAATCAAGCATGAATTCTCGGTACCCTATTCTCCTCAACAGACGAGTACAAAGTCTCAGACATCTTCTGGGCAGAAGCCATCAACACAGCTTGCCATGCCACAAACCGGTTGTATCTTCATAAGTTACTAAAGAAGATCTCATATGAGCTACTAACCGGTAACAAACCAAACATTTCGTATTTTAGAATCTTTGGAAGTAAGTGCTTCATTTTAAATAATAAATCTAAATCTTCTAAGTTTTCACCTAAAGTAGATGAGGGTTTCTTACTTGGTTATGGATCAAATGCCTATGCATACCGAATTTTCAACAACACCACCGGTGCCGTTGAGATCTCGCGTGATGTGACATTTGATGAGACTAATGGCTCCAAAAGGAGCAAGTTGATCCACATGTGATAGACAGCGAAGAACCTCCTTGTGAGGCAATAGGAAGGATGGCCATTGGAGATGTTCGACCACAGGAACGGACGGTGGACAAGGATGAGCCATCATCAACTCAACCGGAGCCACCAACCTCAACACAAGAGGAAGACCAAGAAAAAGAAGATCAAGATGAAGGCAATAATCAACCATCACCAACGTCACACCCAAGAGTTCACCAAAGCATGCAAAGAGATCATCCAATCGACAACATCTTGGGTGACATTAACAAGGGAGTATCCACTAGATCTCGACTTTCAAATTTCTGTGAATTTTACTCTTTTATCTCTTCTCTTGAACCAACCAAGGTCGAGCAAGCTCTTGAAGGCCCTGATTGGATAGTGGCCATGCAAGAGGAGCTCAATAACTTCACAAGAAACAAGGTATGAGAATTGGTAGAAAGACCCAAGCAAAATGTCAAAGGAACCAAGTGGGTTTTTCGCAACAAGCAAGATGAGCACGGAGTGGTGATCAAGAACAAAGCACGGTTGGTTGCTCAAGGCTTCACCCAAATTGAAGGTTTGGATTGCGGTGAGACTTACGCTCCAGTAGCTAGGGTAGATGCTATTAGAATATTAATTACCTTTGCTACTCACCATGGCTTTAAGCTTACGCAAATGGATGTAAAGAGCGCGTTTCTTAATGGACCGCTTTCCGAGCTAGTCTATGTTGAGCAACCGCCGGGTTTCGAAGACCCCAAGTATCCTAACCATGTCTACAAGCTCCACAAGGCACTATATGGACTAAAGAAAGCACCCCGTGCGTGGTATGAGTGGCTCAAGGACTTCTTGGTAAGAAAGGGCTTCGAAATGGATAAATCTGATCCCACTCTATTCACTAAAATGATAGATGGAGATATCTTTGTATGTCAAGTATATGTAGATGATATTATTTTTGGATCCACTAATGAGCTGTTTTGCAAGCAGTTTAGTCAATTGATGACTAAACGTTTTGAGATGTCCATGATGGGCGAATTGAAGTTCTTCCTCGGTTTACAAGTGAAACAATTAAAGGAAGGAACATTCATTAGCCAAACCAAGTATGTGAAGGACATGCTCAAGAAATTTGACATGGATCAAGCAAAGCCCATAAAGACACCAATGCAAGCAAATGGACATTTGGACCTGGATGTAAACGGTAAGGACGTCGACCAAAAGGTATACCAGTTCATAATCGGCTCCTTGCTTTATTTATGTGCATCTAGGCCGGACATAATGCTTAGTGTGTGCATGTGTGCAAGATTCCAAGCTGCACCTAAAGAGGGCCATCTAGTAGCGGTCAAAAGAATCTTAAGATATTTAGTTCACACTCTAAATTTTGGCCTTTGGTATCCTAAAGGGTCTAGTTTTGACCTAATCGGCTATTCGGATGCGGATTATGCCGGGTGTAAGGTGGATAGGAAGAGTACCTCCGGTACTTGCCAATTCCTAGGTAGGTCTCTAGTTTCTTGGGCCTCTAAGAAACAAAACTCCGTAGTCCTATCCACCGCCGAGGCCGAGTATATTGCAGCGAGACATTGTTGCGCTCAATTACTTTGGATCAGGCAAACCTTGAGAGATTATGGGGTTAACCTAGACCATGTTCCACTTTTGTGTGACAATGAGAGTGCCATTAAAATTACCAACAATCCCATCCAACACTCAAGAACTAAACATATCGATATTCGCCACCATTTCCTTAGAGATCATTTCACCAAGGGTGATATCGATATATCCCATATGAGAACCGAAAAACAATTTGCCGATATTTTCACCAAACCACTGGATGAAAAACGTTTTTGTGAAATTAGAAGTGAACTAAATATTCTTGATTCTAGGAATGTGGCTTGAGTCTTTGTACACTCTTATTTGATGTAATGCAAAATTGCTTTGAATCTAGCTAAGTCTATCCATATTTGTATATATATATTTCATAGCTCTAAGGACCTTGTTTGATTTGGATTTAATGAGCTTGCACTGAATTGTGACTGTAGTTTGATTGTTGATATGTACTAGTCACAATTTTAGGCAACACCCTCTCTCTCTCTATCTTGTTCAAAATCAATTTTCTCAACCAATTTGTCACTGACTGGATCGGATAATCCGGTTGTTTGTACCGGATAGTCCGGACATAATCGGAAAATCCGATCCAATCAGCCACCCGCTCTTTCCGTGTTTTTATGAATTAACCAGATAATCCGGTACCCCTGTCCGGATAGTCCGGTGTCACATCGGACAATCCGGTGCTTGAGTCCGGATAATCCGGTTTATCCATGGCTTCATATAGCGAACGGGTTCCCCACTCTCCTCCTTTTCTCCCACTCACCCGCACCCGAGTTCATCTTCTCCCACGGGCGTTCTTACCCCCTTTTCTCTCCTCTCTGGAAGATCTGACCTAGGAAAAGGCTTCAAGAAGGCCTTGGATCAAGGGGGAGTGGCTCTCCACCTCTCCACCGAGATTTTGAGGTAATTTTCTTGTCATATCTTTGCAAGTTTCATAAACTAGGGCTTTTCTACATCCTTTGCCCTAATTTAGTTCAAAACTTGCAAATCTGGGGAAATGCCTTGACAAATCCACTAGGAGTACTTGCGTACTCAAGTAGAACTGTGATAACCACTAGATTTGTAGGAAAATCGTGCCCTAAAGGTGTTGAAGAAATTTTGTGCACATTGGACAATCCGGATTCTACACCGGACTATCCGATGAATACCGGACAGTCCGGTCCTGAACATCGGACTATCCGGTATGGACAGCTTGACTTCAATACTTTAAGACATGATTGTCCATCTATGGGTTATCATTCTAATTCCTTGACCTCATTTCATTGTCTTCAGTGAAATGGACTTCACCTCTGGCAGTGGCAGTCAGCAGCGTGAGAGAAGGACCAAACAAAGGGCCGATCCTACTACTCAAGGAACAAGGGAAGATGAGATAGAGGAGGAACCTTAGGAAGAGACTACTCCTGACGGTCCTGACCCTAAGGGAAAAAGGAAAGTAATTGCCAGAAGATCGGCCTCCAAGGTTCTTAAGCGTCAAGGGGAGTTCTCAAGAGGTCAAAGCCATGAGCAAAGGGAAGAAAATGTCATTGGACCACTAAGGATGAAGTTACCAATGGCAGGGAAAGATTATGCCAAGAGGCATAGAAATTACAAGAAGAGAGCAAATGAAGTAAGGGATCAAAGGATGCTAGATCCAAGGAAATACAGCAAGAGTACCTATGATCCTAGGTTTTGGAATGAATTCCAGGAAGACTTTTATGCTACTGTCATTTTTGACAGGAAGCATCCCATTCTACCGATGCAGTGGGTGGATTGGGCTTACATGGAGGATGCAAAGGATGATGTCTTTGATGAGGTCATCGCTGCCTGTGAAAGAACAAAGTTTAAGAACATCATGGGGCTCCAATATGATTGGTGTGAGGAGGTGATAGCACAGTTCTACGCCACCTTGTACGTGGATAATGATGCTGCTCAAACGATGATTTGGATGACCAATGGGCAAACTTACTCAGTGAAGAAGACTAGATTTGTTGAGATTTTGGGGTTCACACCAGCTGACAGGCAAGGGACCCAAAAGATCCACAATGAACAGACTCTGAGTCCAGAAGCTCTGCTATTTCTCTATGATGAAGAGTCAAAGTTCAAGCTGGGGTCCACTGAAGGCATGTTACCATTTTACAACTATCTCTGCCGCCTGTTTAGGAAAACTCTGACACCCAAAATGGGAGATGCCAGTAGTGTGCTTTCTTTGACAAGGAATCTGCCGCAGAGAATGAGAGCGAACACCAGACCCTTTGATATCTTTGACTTTATCTGGCAGGAGTTACGCTTGGTTGCCATCACTCCTCTGAGAGGATGTGCATATGCTCCTTATATAATGAAGATGATTGAAACTATCTCTGGATTGACATTTCATAAGGAGGTGAAGCATCTAAGCCTGAAGATAAGGATGATTTCTACCAAGTCTCGGCGAGCTCCAGCTAAGCCTTCAGTGGCATCAGCTCCATCTCCTTCAGCTCCCTCAGTTCCTGGGTCTTCCTCATTGAGCGACATGCTTCGCGCTCTCTTTTGTATGGGGAAGAAACAAGCCCGGCACAGCAAGAAGAACACTCGGCGCCTGAAGACGATTCAGCGCCATCTTGACCTCCCTTGCTCTCCCGACGGCTCCGAGGTGGAGGATAGTGACTACGCCGCCGAGGACGTCCTCTCTGCTCCTCCAGCTGCTCAGGAGGAGGGTTCTTCTGAAGACTATGAAGGCTCGGGCTCTGGTGATGATGGCGACGACGACTACGATGAGTAGACCTCTGCTAGGGTTCTTCTTTTTGGTGTTTAATGCCAAAGGGGAAGAAAGAGTAGGAGAAAGCTTCTAAGTGTTGGCTTTTGGACTGTTACTGTTTCTATGTTTTATGTTTGACTACTGTGAGAACTATGTGGTGTGTGCTACTATCTATATTTGGACCATGTGTGCTTTTCGTATGATTTATGTTATGCAAGGTTTTAGGGGGAGTTTTTTTTATGCATACTGTCAATTTTGTTGAAGCTTTAATTGTGTTGTCATCAATCACCAAAAAGGGGGAGATTGTAAGTGCATCTAGGCCGTTAAAATGATTTTGGTGACATATGACGGTCAATTAAAGATCTAACGAATGCTTGAGAGAAAATTGCAGATTACAGAATACATTGATCATTGGTGGACGTTTTCTAATTCGACTCTACGACCTAAGGTTAGTAATACTATGTATTTTTTAATTTTGAGTCGTAAGGAAATTTTGTCGTACTATTAAGAGGGATTCGACGAGAAATTGACTCTAGGTGTCTAAAGTGCTCATTAGATAAGGTCCACAATAGTTCATAGACACCAAGTCCATCCCACAAAATTTCCAAGTGCTTTACTGATCTTGTACACCGGACTATCCGGTGTATCAGTCCGGACTATCCGGTGTATACGATTGTCGCTCTATCTTCCACCCATGTGTTCGGAACAGTTCATATTTAACGAGATTATCCGGTAGTTCGGTCCGGATTATCCGGTCGTCTTCGAATGTCCGATCTGTAGATCACTCGGGCTTACGCTCGAGAAATAATTAAGGACTATCCGATAGTAGAGTCCGGACTATCCGTGTGAACCGGAATGTCCGAACATGTCAGGCTCTCAAGTTTCCTGTCTGAAAATTAATTAACCGGACTATCCGGTGTTCTATACCGGATTATCCGGACTTACTCATCAATGAACCTCAGAATTCTAAGTCATCCGGACTATCCGGTATTCCCTACCGGACTGTCCGGTACCTTCGTTCTAAAAATTGTAGCTAGGGTTGTGAGGACCTATATACCCATTCACTACCTCCCTAGCTCCATTTGCCCGTTGGAACACCTGCTCATTCACTCACACACTCTCTCACACTTGTTCTTGCTTCCAAGCACCTCCCCTCTCTAGATCTGAGTGATTCCTGTGGTTAGAGGGTTGAGGAGCTAGGATCTGGTGCTAGATCTGTGTTGGCCTCATCTAGTGAGCACTAGGGCCACCTTCAAGTTAAATTTCTCACCGGATTTGCTACTCTTGGAGGTTGAGGACTCCTAGACGGCTAGGGGTCACCAAGGAGCTCCCAAATCTTCGTGTGGTGAGCCCTCGCAGTTTGTGAAGGTTGGATTCCACCTCCTCTTGGAAAGGAATCAAGGAGTAAACCCGGTGAGTGCTTTGTGCAAGGCCGTGAGGAAAGGGTTGAAAAAGACCCCAGTTTAAGTGTGACTAAGCTGCCTCAACGGAGACGTAGGATCCCCTCAAGGATCTCAACTTCGGGATAAATTTCTTCTCGTCTTCGATTTGCTCTCTCTCTAACCCTAATCTCCTAAATCTTACTTTTTTCTTGAAATGCTGCTCCAAGAAACTTGATAACAGTCTCTAAGCTTATTGCGCTAGCTAATCTACTTCTTGAGGTGATTTTTCAGCTTGTGGAGACTTGCTTGTGCTGCTGCCTCAGATTTTCTCAGCAGGCACCGGACTATCCGGTAGAGAATACCGGACTGTCCGGTGTGCTTCGGATTGTCCGGTACAACACCCTGGATAATCCGGTGTTACTTCCGCAAAATTAACTCTGATTATTTTTTATTGCCTATTCACCCCCCTCTAGGCAACATATTGATCCTTTCAGCCCCTACCTGGCGCGCCAACTGTCGACGATTTGTGTCGGCAATATATTTTATAGGGCTATACGAAAGATCACAACTTCGATGGTAGCACGAGGGCGAATTTATACTGAGTTCGGGTCCTCGCGCAGGTAATACCCTACTCACGTGCTCGTGGATTGTATTATGGTGGATCTCAAAGATATTGAGATGTGTATGGCGATGATCTTGATGATGATCTAAGATGTCGAACTAGGGGCCTGACCCCTTTATATAGTGCAACGGATGGGATTCTGATTAGAATCCTAATCCGTATATGGAAGATCTGAAATAACAAGAGTCGATTCGCCTATATCTATCTATTCGAGTAGGAAGCGAGTTCGTTTCCTTGTAGAAACCGTCGGGCGCGCCGACCTCTAAGCCATATACGGAAGACCCAATTCACTCGGCCCAAAGAGGTGGTGCGTCCAATTGTGCTTCTCCGGATACCCGGGGCCCATGTTATCCACAATAGCCCCCGAGTGCTTTGTGACAGGGTTGTCTTGATTCGGGGTCCAGCTTGCAGACCTTTAGATGTTGCCCGAGTGACGTCACTCTTCATCTGGTTGACGAAGTTCCGCTCGCCTGGTAACCTGCCGATCAAACAACACAGTTGCAAAAGACTCAAGAAAATCTCAAGTCTTAAAGATATCTGGTACCCAGTCCGACTAGTCGATATGCTGGCTAGTGGCCCCACGGAGAGGCATACCAAAAAGGTGGATGTTGCCGAGTGATCAGTGTCACCCAGCGTACCCTCCCTGTTAAAAATTATGACATTCGAGTCTGACCAGCAGAGCACGACATTCGGTCCAGCAAGGGACTTGTCACAACTTGTGTAGGGTGTTCAGGTGCCCTGACCCGACTAGTGCGGAATCAGGCTAGTGATTCCCAGGAGAATACGCCCGCCTCTAAGTTGAGGTCCTCCTAGTGGTGTTCGTCTTGGTGACGAACGATCCAGAGATGTGCCACTGAGACCCAACTGAAGAGGTAATCTTTCATTGTCCGGGAAACGCCCAGCCCTCGAGAAATCAAGGACCGACTTATGACCCATCAGGGGCATGCCGTTTTACCTGACTAGATTTAACCCAAATAACACCTGTACCCAAACAATGTCGTGCACAGCTTACGGCCCACATGGAGCATGTTCTCTGGAACCTAAGTCCGAGTCCGAACCTCAAAGTATTGATTTTGGGACTTTGTTCATTCCCGCCATCGCGGAAACGAAACGTCGCCCACTTTCTTTTAATGAGAGCGCACGGTGCTCCCATTGCCATGGGGCATCCCAGCACCGCCGGCCGGAACTCCAATCGTTGCCTTGACCGTTGCTCTATATTCCCAGAGACCTCCGCATCAAGTCTCGGGAACGGCTTTCATCGGGGTTGCTTCCCAATGCTATTATTCCCGGAAATCGGTTCGACTCCCCGATCTCGGCTATAAAGAGAGTCCGGTACGGCAGCCGCTTCTCATCCAAGCTTCTACTTCAAACCTTTCATCCCCACCTGCTCTCATGGCTGATGAAGAGTTGGCGGAGCTCTAGGCGCAGTACAACCTCGCGCTCGCCGAGGTCGCCGAAGAGGAGGCTCGTGCCCGCGAGTCGCCTCCATCGCGGTTCTGATCGAGGTCGCCCCGGCCCTTGACGAGGTGGCCGATGTGATCGTGGAGGCGCTGGTCCGCGCCCGTGCCCGCGACGCTGCCATCGCCGAAGCCCTGATCGACGCCGCCCGAGACCTCGCCGGGGTGACGGATCTGATCATCAGGGCGCAGGCCCACGCCTTCCGCCATATCCTATAATTGGCTCACGGGCCATTACGAATTTTAATAAAATTGTTCATTCTGACTTCGCTTTCCTCTTTTTTTTATCTTAAACGCGAGCTAATCGACTTTTTACGATTCGAGTTATACGCCTCGTCCAAGCGAGTTAGGTCCCTTTTACTAAGCACTCTGCCCAGCGCATCAAGTTCCTTAGCGTTAGGAATTGGCGCGGAGCTCTATCTCCGATAACGCGATCGGGAAGCACGAGTGCTGCTAGGAAACAAGAGTTTCGTTACTCAGGACGACTAACGCTTAGGCTCGTCATAGACTCGAAAAGAAAAAAGGTCGATTAGGTGTCAAATAAAAGTAGTGGTGGAGACTGCGTCTAATCAGGTATAACCCCCGACCTACAAACCAGTCGGAATCCGACAAATGAGTAAGTCAAACTCAATAAAAGAGAAAGGGTGCGCGGCTGCGCACCTAATAAGGTGTAGCCCCCAACTTACTGGCTAGCCGGGATCCGACTAGGGAGCAAGTCAAGTTAATTTCAATAAAAGGTTTGGTGCGCGATTGCGCACCTAATTAGGTGTAGCCCCGACTTACTACTTAATTGAAATGCAAATAAGTAGCAAGTCAGAAACTGAATTGCGTAAGCGTAAAAGACAATGTGAGCGAAAACTTATCTTTATTTAATTGTAGACATGTGTTACAATAGTCGTCAGGTATAGAACCGACGCAATTGCTCAATGTTCCATGAGTTGTCCAGGAGGGCGCCGTCTTCTCGCCTCAGTCGGTAAGCCCCCGGGCGCGTCACTGAGTCGACAATGTTCGGACCTTTCCACCGTGGAGAAAGTTTGTGGCCACTCGACTGATTGATCCGAAGGACCAAATCACCAACCGAGAAGGCACGATCCCGCACATTGCGATCGTGGTAGTGACGCAAACCCTGGAGGTACTTGGCCGACCGAATTGTAGCAACGTCCCGAGCTTCCTCTAATCGTTCGAGATCGTCAAGCCGACTGGCTTCTGACTCGGTCTCATTGAACCTCTGAACTCGGGACGACCCGAACTGTAGTTCTGCTGGGAGGACCGCCTCAGACCCATACACGAGGAAAAAGGAAGACTGCCCCGTAGCTCGGCTGGGCCTTGTACGAAGCCCCCAGAGTACGGCAGGCAATTCCTTTATCCATTTTGCCGCATATGGTTTGAGCCGATCGAAGATGCATGTCTTGACACCTTGTAGAAGCAAGCTGTTTGCGCGCTCGACCTGCCCGTTGCATCGTGGGTGTGCCACTAAAGCAAAGCAGACCTTTATGCCAACATCTTCGCACCAGCTTTGAAACTCGTCACTCCTGAACTGAGAGCCGTTGTCCGTAATGATCCGAGATGGTACGCCAAACCGACCGATGATCTCCCGGAAGAACTCGATGGCTTTGGCCCCTATAATCTTGGTCACAGGATTAGCTTCAATCCAATTAGTGAACTTGTTAATGGCGATGAAGATGTGTTCGAAACCACCCGAGGCCTTCTTGAAGGGTCCGACAATGTCGAGCCCCCAGACTGCAAACGGCCAGGTGATTGGGATCGTCTGAAGCTCCTGAGTCGGCACATGAATCTGCCGAGCAAAGAACTGACAACCCTCACATTTACGAACGATCTCCTTTGAGTCGGAGACCGCGGTTGGTCAGTAAAATCCTTGTCGAAAGGCTTTTCGACCAACATAGCTGATGCGGCATGATGGCCGCACATGCCCGAGTGAATTTTGCGCAACAGGGCGCGTCCTTTCGACTCGGGTATGCACTTTTGAAGTATGCCAGAAACGCTTCAGCGGTACAGAACTCCTTCATGCACCACGTATGCATGACTCCGACGTTGAATTTGCTCGGCAGCCCCCGGATCGTCGGGAAGCTATTCTTCTTGCAGGTACTCCAAGTATGGCTTCGTCCAATCTGAGTCGAGGGTAAGCACCTCTGTCTCGGATTGTTGCTCGTTCGGTTGGGATAGTTGCTCCTGCGCGGTGATGGAGGGAGCGTGAAGCTCTTGGACAAAGACTCCAGCTGGGACTGGCGCCCGACTAGAACCCATGTTTGCGAGCTCGTCCGCCGCCTCGTTGTCTCGCCGCAAGGTGTGTATAAGCTTCAGGCCGTCGAACTTGTCCTCCAACTTTTTGACCTCCAGACAGTAGGCGGTCATGCTGTCGCTGACACAAGTCCAATCCTTCTGTACTTGGCTCACCACAAGTTGGGAATCTCCGCAAACCACGAATAAATCGGATCTTGAAGCGATATATATCTGGAGGCCGTGGATGAGCGCCTCGTACTCGGCTGTGTTGTTTGAAGCTAGGAAATGAATCTGGAGGACGTACTTGAGTCGTTCGCCTCCAGGTGATATAAGAACGATGCCAGCCCCCGCGCCCTGCCGTCGGAGAGAGCCGTCGAAGTACATATTCCAGTACTCAACCTCTTCGGCGGCTGGGGGAGCCTGCATCTCGGTCCACTCGACGACAAAGTCGGCGAGCGTTTGTGACTTGATGGCGCTGCGTGGGTTGAAGGAGAGCTCGAAAGCCCCAAGTTCCACCGACCACTTAGCAATCCTCCCAGTGGCATCCTGATTATGAAGAATCTCTCCAATAGGGAAAGAAGTGACCACCGAAATTGGATGTTCTTAAAAGTAGTGCTTCAGCTTCCGAGAGGCGATTAAGACCGCATATAGAAGCTTCTGCACCTATGGATAGCGTACCTTGGACTCGCCCAATACTTCACTGACGAAGTAGACCGGGCGTTGAGCCTTGTAGACACGTCCTTGTTCTTCACGTTCTACTATCCCCGCGGCGCTCACTACGTGAGTGGTGGCCGCAATGTATAGCAGAAGTGGTTCCTGTGGCATAGGAGATGCCAAGACAGGAGGCGAGGTGAGGAACGATTTGAGATCCTCAGAAGCCTTTTGTGCCTCGGGTGTCCAGACGAACTTGTCGTGTTGCTTCTTCAATAGTTTGAAGACGGGCGACCCACGTTCGCCGAGTTGCGAGATGAATCGGCCGAGTGCAACCATGCACCCGTTGAGACGCTGGACGTCCCTTTGGCAATTTGGGGGTGCCATCTCCATGATGGCCTTGATCTTTTCCGGGTTAGGTTCAATTCCGCGGTGAGACACCACGAAACCGAGAAGCTTCCCGAAGGACCCGAAACACACTTCTCGGGTTCAACTTCATTTGGTATCTTGAAGCGGGTTCTCGAATATCTCCGATAGGTCGGTGACCAAATCGGAGGTTACGAACAGCGACAACGTCATCGGCGTATGCCTCCACGTTGCGTCCAAAAGCTGGTTGTGGAAGCATCGGCTGGATCTGTATGTGATGCGTTGCTCGGCGTTCTTCAGTTCGAAGGGCATTCTGACGTAACAGAAGGCCCCAAACGGAGTAATGAACGAAGTCTTGAAGCAATCTTCTTACTTTAAGCTAATCTAGTGATAGCCTGAGTAGGCATCCAGAAAGCTCAAAAGCTCGCAACCGGCAGTGGAATCAACCACTTGGTTGATGCGAGGTTGTCCGAACGGATCCTAGGGACATGCTTTATTTAAGTCGGTCTAGTTGACACACATGCGCCATATACCGTTCTTCTTTTGCACGAGTACCGGATTTGCCAACCAATCGGGGTGAAGCACCTCCCTTATAAAGCCAGTGGCTAAAAGTTTGGTGATTTCCGTCTTAATGGCATCTTTCCGATCTTGTGCGAACCAACGCAGCCGCTGTTTGATCGGCTTGGCTTTGTCGTGTACATTCAAAGAGTGCTCGATCACCTCTCTCGGGACTCCTGGCATGTCCGATGGTTTCCAAGCGAAGATGCTTCGGTTGGCTTGGAGGAAGGTGACGAGCGTGTCTTCCTATTTTGAATCGAGCCCTGTCTCGATCAGAGCCGTTTTGGATGAATCGAACGGGTCGAGCGAAATACGCTTGACATCGTCGTCAGGTTTAATACCCGATTTAGATGGCTTCTTGTTTGGTAGATCGCCCTCGTCGTGAAGAGTGGTGGCCGCCTGCCGGATCTTGTCCAACTCGACAGTCGCTTCAGCCGACTGGGCGAAGTCGCAGTTTTCCTTGTCAAGGAGATGGGAGAACTTGACGTCTCCACGGACCGTGATCACGCCTTGCAGACCCAGCATCTTTATAGCCAAATAGGCGTAGTGTGAGACGGCCATGAGTTTAGCCAGACCTGGCCTTCCCAAGATTGCGTGATACGCAGTCTCGAAATCGGCTAACTCAAAGCTGAGGTTCTCAGTCCGGTAATTATCCCGAGTGCCAAAAGTGACCGGAAAAGTGACTTTCCCGATCGGCACTGATGACGTTTCCGGAATTATGCCATGAAACGGCGGATCTGTCTTCTGGAGCGCCGTCCTTGGGATCTGCATCTCGTCCAAAGTCTTGGCGAAAAGGATATTCAATCCGCTCCCGCCGTCAACCAGGACCTTGCGCGGTCGGACGCCCCGTATCACAGGATCCACGATAAGCGGATATCTTCCTGGACAAGGGACGTGGTCGGGATGATCCGAGCGATCGAACTTGATCGGAATTTCGGACCACCGGAGGTACTCGGGGGTCACCGGAACAGCTGCATTGACTTCCCGAAGAGTAAGCTTTTGCTTACGCTTGGACTCATATGCATCCGATCTCCCGAATATATAGTTGAGCTCACGCTCGGTCTCTTGGTAAGTGTCACCTTGAAGAGGGTCACGCTTATCGTCTTGTTTGTCGTTCGGAGCGTCCTTGCTGTGCTCCTCCGCGAACTTCTTCAAGATGTTGCAGTTTTTGGCCGCATGCTTTCCATTTGGATGGAAAGGACACGGCGCCTCCATGACTTTGTTGAAGTCGACGGGCCTCGGCCGAGCGTGATCTGCGACCGCAACCAGCTCTTCACCCTTGCACTTTTTGTCCTTTTTGGAGGACGAGTCGGGCTTGTCCTTCTTGCCGTCGTGTTTGCCCGGGTGATCCTCCTGACGCTCAGCGAGAGCATCCGAGGCGGTAGCGTACCGGTCTGCCAAGGCGAACATCTCTTTGATGGATGTCGGGGGTTTCCGAGACATCTTCTTGATTTGGTCGGGGTCGTGAACTCCCTTCTGGAAGGCTGCGACGACGACCGCCTCTGAGATTTCCCAGATTGTGTTCTTCTTCTTGGTGAAGCGCCGAATGAAATCCCTTAACGACTCATCTTTTTTCTGATGAATCTGATAAAGGTCCCATTGGGTTCCAGGCTTCTCGTAAGTAAACTGGAAATTGGCGACAAATTGGTCGCATAGTTCTCCCCAGGAACCAATTGAGTTGTCTGGAAGGCCTACGAGCCAATTCTGAACCGGAGGGGTTAACATGACGGGCAAATAGTTTACCATCACGTCGTATCCTCCACCCGCGGCCTCGATTGCCAAAGAGTATTCAGAGACAGACAATTGGTTCCTGGGGCGAATGACTCAAGTACGTCCTCCAGATTCATTTCTTAGCTTCAAACAACGTAGCCGAGTATGAGGGGCTCATCCACGGCCTCCGTATTGCCATATCGCTCGGCATCCGACGATTGGTGGTTCGCGGAGATTCCCAGCTTGTGGTGAGCCAAGTACAGAAGGATTGGACTTGTGTCAGCGACAGCATGACCGCCTACTGTCAGGAGGTCAGAAAGTTGGAAGACAAGTTCGACGGCCTGGAACTTATACACATCTTGCGGCGAGACAACGAGGCGGCGGACGAGCTTGCAAACATGGGTTCTAGTCGAGGCGCCGGTCGGTGAGTCTTTGTCCAGAGCTTCACGCTCCTCCATCACCCAAGAGAACAACTATCCCAACCGGATGAGCAATAATCCGAGACAGAGGTGCTTGCCCTCGACTCAGATTGGACGAAGTCATACTTGGAGTACCTGCAAGAAGAAAAGCTTCCCGATGATCGGGGGCTACCGAGCAAATTCAATGTCGGAGTCATGCATACGTGGTGCATGAAGAAGTTCCGTACCGCCGAAGCGGCTCTGGCATACTTCAAAAGTGCATACCCAAGTCGGAAGGACGCGCCCTGTTGCGTGAAATTCATTCGGGCATGTGCGGCCATCATGCCGGATCAGCTACGTTGGTCGAAAAAGCCTTTCGACAAGGATTTTACTGGCCAACCGCGGTCTCCGACTCAAAGAAGATCGTTCGTAAGTGTGAGGGTTGTCAGTTCTTTGCTCGGCAGATTCATGTGCCGGCTTAGGAGCTTCAGACGATCCCAATCATCTGGCCGTTTGCAGTCTGGGGCTCGACATTGTCGGACCCTTCAAGAAGGCCCCAGGTGGTTTCGAACACATCTTCGTCGCCATTGATAAGTTCACTAAATGGATTGGAGCCAAGCCTGTGACCAAGATTACGGGGGCCAAAGCCACCGAGTTCTTCCAGGAGATCATCGGTTAGTTTGGCGTACCATCTCGGATCATTACGGACAACGGCTCTCAGTTCAAGAGTGACGAGTTTCAAAGATGATGCGAAGATGTGGGCATAAAGGTCTGCTTTGCTTCGGTGGCACACCCACGATGTAACGGGCAGGTCGAGCGCGCAAACAGCATGCTTCTACAAGGTGTCAAGACATGCATCTTCGGTTGGTTATTTGGTCCTTCAGGTCAATCAGTCGAGTGGCCACAAACTTTCTCCACGCTGGTAAGTTCCGTACATTGTCGACTCAGTGACGCGCCCGGGGGCTTACCGACTGAGGCGAGAAGACGGCGCCCTCCTGGACAACTCATGGAACATTGAGCAATTGCATCGGTTCTATACCTGACGACTATTGTAACACATGTCTACAATTAAATAAAGATAAGTTTCACTCACATTGTTCTTTACGCTTACGCAATTCAGTTTCAGATTTGCTACTTATTTGTATTTCAATTAAGTAGTAAGTCCGGGGCTACACCTAATTAGGTGCGCAATCGCGCACCTAATATCATTTTATCAAAAATTTCACCCGTGTCGGCGACTGGGAGGCGAGCCTCTGCAGCGCCAATAAGCAAGGAAAAGGGGTCTGCGAGGCCGGCGGCCTGTCCCCCGGACCGAGGCTGGCCTTGTGGCGGACGCTGCTAGAAGAAAAGACCTTGGTCCCGACAGCGGTGGCGTCAAGACCGGATGGATGGGAACGATAACACGAGTGTTTTATCCTGGTTCAGGCCTCCACTGAGGGATAACAGCCCTACATCCAGTCTTCGTTTAATGCCGAGCTTAAACGAGTACAAGAGGGTGAAGTCCGGGCTTTGGGAAGCCGGGCCAGCTCTGATGAGTGCTCGGGAGCCTGCGTGTGTGTGCTCCTACGGATACCTGGATGCGGAGAACTACCACCGGGAACTAGAGCTCCTACGAGAGTGCAAGTGCTCCTGTTCTACAGTAGCTATTCTCTAAGTGAGTTGTGTATCGAAGTGAAGCCCCCCTCTTTGTTGCGGCCTGTGCGCCCCTTTATAGGCGCCCTTCGGCCACTGTAGCTTGTGCTGGTCCGTTTGAATTAGTCGTTGCCTTTTTGCCACACCAGTAGTGTACCGAATCCACCGGGTAATCGAGTGCAATCCTCCGATCCCCGCGCTAGACCGCTAGCGGTCAGCACGTGTCCTTGCCTACGCGGGCGGTTGACGGGACTGGCCGCCTACCCGTCAGAGGCTACGGCCAGGCACTCCTCGGTACAGTGCATGCATTTAATTCTCGATGACTCTGGGGACCCGAAGCGTATTCTGTCCGCGGTGCGTGATGATTTGCCTTGGGTCCTGTCCCTTCGTTCCTTAGAAGCTCGTAGGAAGCAAGAGGCCCGAGCTTCTGAGGCGGGGAAGCCCGGACTCGAGCTTACCAAGCTCGGCCTTGAGCTTCTTTGGTCGAGCTTACCTCTGTGGGGGGCGGGTAAGTAAGTGGGCGAAACTCCCATGAGCCACATACTTTCCCCAACAGCTAGTCCCAGAGCCTCGGCGGGGCGGTGGCGTGGCCTTCGAGGTTTATCTAATGCGCCCTTGGCGAAAAGCATGGTTTTTAGCGAGCCCCCCTGACCTCGGCGGGAATCCCAAATCAGCGCGGTTCGCGCACGCCGCTTCCTTCTCCTCGAGTTCCACGTCTTCTGGCGGACAGGTGATGGTTCGCCTCCCCTCGCCGGTTTATATCAGGTGGTTTCTCTTTTCGTCATTTCTTCTCACGCCTTCTTGTGCTATTCGTGTTTCTTGTGCTACTGCGTTCCTCCCTCTTCTTCCTTTATCTGCCCCTCCGCCATCTTCCCTTCCGATCCTTCTCCTCCCGATGGCGCCTTTCATGCGAACCTCCTCGCGAGGATGATCTGAAGAAATTTGAAGCCAGCCCGGCTTCGTCGAGGTCGGCGGGTGGAGGGCGGCCGGCAGAGAGGCGGTTCCTGTGTCCAAGAGCAAGGAGTTCGTTTGCTTTGAGCCTTTTGCGATTCATGGGCTCCGGGTCCCGGAGTCCGATTTCGTCGAATCCGTTCGGCCCAGTCTTGGGATCGGTAGTGAACCTCAATCCCAACTCGATCCTGTTCTTGGCGATTTTCGCGCACCTCTGGGAAGCATTCGTCGAGGTGGAGCCGACGGTCGACCTCTTCCTCCACTTCTCTGGTGACCACGACCGGCGGACACAATCGGCGGGGTGTGCCTACTTCAAGCCCCGCCGCGACATGAAGTCCTCGTAGCCGGTGTTCAAGGCCAAGGAGAACGTTGGGGGGTGGGCGTCGCGGTGGTACTACGCCAAGAAGCCCAATAACTGCCGATTCTGGTTTGCCGCGTCAACCGGGAAGGTGCGATGCCTCGACCTCGCTAGAAACGGCGGAGGTAGCCTGGCGGCCAAGATTCGAGGCTTAGCCGGTAGGGGCTTAACGGCCGACATTGTAGCCGACTTCACGAGCCGGGTGAGCCCGCCGAGAAGCGGGTTTGCTCTTTCTTCGAGATCCGCGGGTGGGGCGACCTCTCCATGAAGGCACCGCCCGTAAGTATTGTTCTTGCTTTTGCGATCGTTTGTCGAGCTTCTTCCCGAGTCGTGTTTGTGATGTTCTTCATTCTTTCTTCTCCATGACCTTACCCCAAGGCGATGTGGTTGGTCGTGGGGCTCCTCTTGCCCTTGAGCCTAGCGAGCCATCGAGCTCAGGCGTTATAGCGTCTTGGGCGAGTGCGTGCCTCTACGGGCTTAGGCGCCCCTGGGGCGATTTTTCTCGTGAGCTAACGCCCCGCGGCCTATTTTTCACATGGGGAAACGAGAGCGGGAGCCGGGCCCGCCGTATCCGCGTCGGCGGTTTCGAGCGCCGATCCGTCGGTGGTGGTGATGTGAGCTTAGCCCCCGTAGCGGAAGGACGAGCCCTCCCATCGACAACACAGGAAAAACCGCGGGTCGCTTCCCGGTCAAGGTCGCTCGCGTATGGCGCCAAGCGCCCCGTGCCAGCAAATCCGTCTCCGACCCAGCCCGGGCTGGAGGTTCCCGGGCTCGGGATTCGATCGGTGCACGGGACACCCAGCCGGCGCCGAAGAGGCGTCGGTTGATGCTGGACGACGATGACTCGGACGACGAGATGGACGAGGCGGCCGTCGCGGCCGCTGCGTAAATCGCTGCGCGCATGCGGCATCTCCGTCCTTTTCCTCTGTTGATTATGGCCCTCGGGCGATCGTATTCTAACTCTCCTTGTTTCTCCAATCGCTGTCCCCCAAGCGAAGCCTATCAGCGCAACGAGGCGATGGCGGGAGAATGAGCCTGTCAAGGGCAAACCCAGGCTCCGGGGTTCGAGGCCCTTCGTCTTCCCGCTGGTAGCGCACAAGGACGTGCGCCCTCAGGCCGCGCTTGTGAAGGTGGAGACCGATCTCGGCCCCGGCGCTGGTGCCAATCGCGTCGGCGAACCTCGGCCGGGTGGCGCTGATCGACATCCAGCGGTGATTCGGGGCTTTTGCTAGAGCAACATACCGTTCCCCGGCCGACGCGGCGACACTCTTCTTCTCGGTGGGCGGCCCGTCCGGTCATCACACCATGAGCATAGTTCGATGCGGTTATGGGCGTGGCTCCGTTGGCCGAATCTCGGGGTGGATCTCGGCGGCGCCATCGTGGGTCGAGCACCACCTTGGGATCGTCACATGGAGTCACCAAGAGGCCATCCGCTCGGCGATCCCGACCAAGCCTTCGAGAATGGTGGCGAACCGTCTGGGAGAGGACCTCCGGTGGATGCTGGGCCTTGGTGACTTCCTTCGAGCCGTGTCTTCATGCTATTGATGCCGCCGAGCTGTGTGGGGAGGCAGGCCGAGCCGACGGGAGGCTGGTCGTGTTAGTGGGAGGGCGGCGCCTGTGGACTCGGCCGAACCTCTGAGGAAGGGTGTAGAGCCAGCGGAAGACTTGGCGAACCGGGAGAGGTGGCGAATCTGCGGGAGGCTTGGCGAGCTGCGGAGAGATGGCCGAGCTTGCCTGGGAGGCGGCCGAGCTGCGGGAGGCATGGCGGGCCTATGGGGAGGTGGTCGAGCTGCGGGAGGCTTGGCCGAGGCTCGTTGGGGAGGCGGCCGAACTGCGGGAGAGATGGTGAGGGCCAGCGGCTCGGGCCGCCAGTCATGGCGCTCTCCTCGCCCAGGGGTGTTTCGCATGCTCGGTACGATGTCGCGGCCGTGGCGGTTGCCAAGCGGGTAAGTGTCTCCGGGCTTGATTTTTGTTGTCTTGTGTTTTCCTTACTTTGGTCCTCCCCTTCCTCAGTCTGTCTTCCGGGTGCAGGTCTACCGCGAACTTGTCGATATGGCTCGCTCGTTTGAGGCTAAGCACGATGCCGAACGAGAGGCCCTGCGGTCGGAAGGCACGCGGTGGCAACAGGAAGCCAATGCCGCACGCGCCGAGCTTGAGGAAGCTCGCTCGAGCTCAGTCCAAGCGATAGCTCTGGAGGCCCGAACGCGGTGGCGGCCTTAGCTGTGGCGTGAGAGGGCGCCAAGGAGGTTTCTGCCCGTCGCTGGAGGCCCTTAAGGCGAACGCGACCGCGCCCTGAAGTCGAGCGCCTCCGGTCGATGGTGGCGTCTTGATGTCGTGAGATTGCTCGTGCGGTGGAGGCGCGACCTCCTTGCCGCAGAGCTTTCCCAGGCGAGGGCGCCAGAAACGCTGACGGAGGGTGTCTCAAGACCCTCGGGATGCGTCGCGGGGAGCTGGAGGCGCCAATGAAGCCTTACGGGTCAAAATGCAGACCTCCGGGCGAAAGAAGGAGCTCCTTGACCTTGAGGGCCAAAGCGACGAGTTCTTTGGCGAGCAGATGAAGCTCCGGTGCGGCCTAAGCCGTAGGCCCCTTTTTTTTTTCTTTTTGTTGGGTGATAATCCGGCCTACCTTTGATTAATACAGTTGATTTGTTTTGACTTCTTTGGTCCGCCTTCTCTTCGGAATGCCGAACGTCGTTTTGACTGTCGCGCCGTGTCCCAAAGACATTCGCGTTCGATCTTGAAGCGGTTCCCGTCGGAATCGCTTCCCGCGCCATTACTCACAGGATCGCCCGGCTTCCGGATCACGGCTATAAAAAGAGACCAACGCGTCGGTCACTTCTTATCCCGGACTCCTTTCTTTCATACCTTTCCCTCTTACTTTCATGGCTTGTGACCCGGAGTTGGTGGAGCTTTGGGCGGCCTTCAACCTTGCAATGGCCAAGATTGCGGAGGAGGAGGCGTGCGCCCGTGACATTGCCAGGGTCGAGGCGCTGGTTGAAGTCGTTCCGCGTCTTTGCGGGGCCTTTGATCCGCTCGTGGAAGCGCTGGTCAGTGCCCGTGCCTGCGATGCTGCTGCCGCCGCGGCTTTGGTGGAGGCTGCCCCGGCGCTTGCCGAGGTGGCCGACGTCATTGTCGGGTTTCTGGGACCCTTCTGCTGGGACTAATTGTAATCGGCTTGTGAGCCATCCTAGAACCCCTTTTAATAAAGTTGTTGGTGGTTATCGCTGCTTCTTTTTTGTTTTCTGTTGTTTTTCCTGCATGCAAACGAACGCTAGTAGTCGTATAGGCAAGAAAGGATTGAAAACGTAGTATAGTCCTACCGATCCTAGCCCCCGAGCCATGTCCGAGCTTCTGAGGAGAAGCTCGGACGTGGCTTAGAGGAGACCGGAAGTCTTTTGATTGGGAATTTGATCTTGGAAAATCAGCTTTTTATGAAATCGACCCTTAGAAAAAATCGACCCTTAAAAAATCGACCCCAGCCCCCGAGCCATGTCCGAGCTTCTAAGGGGAAGCTCGGGTGTGGCTTAGAGAAGACCAATTTTTGAAAAATCGACCCTAGTCCCCGAGCCATGTCCGAGCTTCTAAGGAGAAGCTCGGGCGTGGCTTAGAGAAGACCAATTTTTGAAAAATCGACCCTAGTCCTCGAGCCATGTCCGAGCTTCTAAGGAGAAGCTCGGGCGTGGCTTAGAGAAGTCCAATTTTTGAAAAATCAACCCTAGTCCCCGAGCCATGTCCGAGCTTCTAAGGAGAAGCTCGGGCGTGGCTTAGAGAAGATCAATTTTTGAAAAATCGACCCTAGTCCCCGAGCCTTGTCCGAGCTTCTAAGGAGAAGCTCGGGCGTGGCTTAGAGAAGATCAATTTTTTGAAAAATCGACCCTAGTCCCCGAGCCTTGTCCGAGCTTTTGAGGAGAAGCTCGGGCGTGGCTTAGAGAAGATTAATTTTTTCAAAAATCGACCCTAGTCCCCGAGCCTTGTCCGAGCTTTTGAGGAAAAGCCTGGACATGGCTTAGAGACCGCACACTTTTTTGAACGAAGCTTGTGATCCTGGCTCTGTCCCTTTGCGAGAGGCAGATTGTTGGACTCTAGAGGTATCCGGACTGTCGCGGTGTTATTGGGCTTAAGGTATAGGGTCGGAAGCGTGTGCCCGCACGGGATTTTGCGAGTGCGATGGATATCGGCTTACCGTGTGCAAGGGAATCCCGAGGGTTGGCCTGCAGAGCCGCTACCTGCCGATGTGTCTTGGAGCGGCGGGCTTTCTCCCAAGCCCGATCATAAGTTTTGGATCGTGGGGTTAGCCGAGGCTCTCTTAGGGAATAGTGGGTTGAACAAAAGGAAACAAGATAGGGAAATGGAGACTTCGACCTTTTCTCGAGCATAGAACCTTGAAGTTGAGCGATGTTCGGGGAGGCGTTGAGGACTCTCCCATTCGGCATAGCCGATCTTCTGACTCGGGCGTCTGGTGATACTAGCTGTACGGACCCTCCCATCTTGGGGTGAGCTTGTTGGCGTGAGCCGAGTTACGAACTTCGTCTTAGAACCAGGTCGCCCACCCTCTGAGGTCCGGTGCATACCTTTTTGGCTGCGTGCCGCAGGATTCTTGGTATCTTGCCACTCATGATAGTGCTTGCTCATGGCGGGACTCGAGATAGGTCGAGGTCGGCAACCGCTCCTCGTCGTTGTCGATCTGCCTGCAAAATCATCTGAGCTGAACCAATTCTTAGCTCGGCGGGTAGGACCGCCTCCGAGCCGTATACAAGCCTAAACGGGGTTTCGCCAGTAGCCCGATTAGAGGTTGTTCGGGCTGCCCAAAGCACGGAGGGTAGTTCTTCTACCTAGTTGTGTCTTTGCTCGGCGAGAGCGTCGTACACTCGGTGTTTGATACCCTGCATGATCTGCCCATTCGCGCGTTCGGCTGCACCATTACTTTGTGGGTGAGCTACCGAAGCTAGGGCGACCTTCATGCCGAGCTCTTCGCAGTAGTCCTGGAATAGCTCGCTTGTGAACTGTGTCCCATTGTCAGCGATCAGCTTACTTGGGACGCCGAACCTGGTCACGATATTGTTCCTAAGGAACCTCTTGGCCGTCTGGGCGGATATGCTCGACACTGGTTCGGCCTCGATCCACTTAGTGAAAGTGTCGATGGCGGCGAGCAGTGTGCAGCCCTTTAAGCCTCGGGAAGCGGACCAAGTATGTCCATCCCCATGTTGAGAATGGCGGAGTTAAGCGGGATAGTCTGCGGCTCATATCTTGGTGGTGGGATACCGGCGTGATATTGGCGGTAGGCGGCGCTTTCTGAGCTCTCTTCGTCGGTCAACGCAGATTAGCGATAATACCCATCTGAAAGGCTTTTCCCACTAGGGTTACGAAGAGGCATGGGCCCTTGAATCCGTCGTGGATGTCTTGGAGAAGAAATTTGCCTTCCTCTGGGTGGCCGACTTGCAAAATCGTCATTAGAACCTTCGGTACAACAAGCCCCGAGTGTCGGTAAGGTCGGACTTGTCTTTGGAGCAGGATTTCTCGGTTTGTGTCCTATGGCGGTGTCCCATCGTCAAGAAGCTGGGCGAATGGCGTCATCCAGTGTCATATTTGCTCTAGGAAGCAACGGTACCGGTCGTTTGGGTCGAGGCAACCGTCTTCTCGGGGCCTCTTCTCCGAGAGGAATAGAGGGCTTTAGTAGGTCTTTGCATGAGCACCCAGCGGGCGGTTTCTTGTGAGCCAAGCAGCGAGCTTATCGGCGGGCTATTAGCTTGATCTGGGGGCGTAGCATACCGAAGTTCGTGAAGTGCTTCTCCGGCTTTCTCACCTCTGCCAAATGTCGCGCCATTAGTCGTCATAACACCGATACTCCTTGTTTACTTGGCGGACGACCAACCCGAATCCCCTTCATTGTTAGTAATGCAATGCGCTTGATGCATGCTCGTGGGCGGCTAGGAGGCCTTCGTACTCCTTGACTTTGTTCGTTCGCGGAAAAATGGAGTGTACTATATGCTGAATTTGTTCTCCTTGGAAGCGAGAACAAACCCTTGACTGATCGCTCAAATTAGCGCGACCCATCGAATAACATGGTCAGTCGCTTCTTGGTTAGCGAGCTTGGGCGAGCCTCCCGAGGGGTTGGCGGGCGGTCCACTCGACCAAGAAGTCGGCCACGACTTGGGATTTGATCATTTGTTCGAGTGCGAACTTGATGTCAAATTCACCAAGCTCATTGCCCACTTTGCGACCCTCCGTTCGCGTCTGGGTTCGAATGATGTCTTTTAACGGAAACTTGTCGGAACGATGGTGGATGGGCTTGGAAATAGTGGCCTTAACTTTCGCGAGGCCATAAGCAAAGCGCGTACAAGAGCCGAACCTCGGGATACCGCTCCTTAGGCCCGTGAAGTACCTCACTTACGGAGTAGCGGGTTGTTGCTTGCCTTCGCGTCGATTGCTAGTCAACACTTACGACTGCGGGACAACCGCCAAATAGAGGTAGAGCTTCCACGAGCTTTGGCGTGGCTAAGGCAGGAGGCGTGGACAGTGCGCTTTAGCTCACTAAAAGCGGCCTCGGCTTCTTCCATCCATTGAAACCATCGTGCTTACGCAAGATCTTACAAAAAGGTGCCTTTGTGCTGCGCCGAGGCGAGATATGAATCTGCTGAGAGCCGCCATCCGCCGGTGAGGGCTTGCACCTCCTTAGTGCGGAGTTGGCGACCTCATATTCTCGATGGCCTCGATTTTCTCGAGTTTGCCCGATACTTGCCTTTCCTATCACATAGCCAAGCAACATCGGATCGGACACCAAAAACACATTTTTGAGTTGGATTAACTTCGGTGCTTTCTAAGATTAGCAAAAGTTTCACGAAGGTCGGTCATATGGTCCGTGGGACTTTGCTTTTACAACAACATCGTCTACATAGACCTCTACGTTGCGCCCTATCTGATTAGGAACCGTCTTCTGCATTAGTCACTGGAACATGGCTCCCACATTCTTCAGACCGAAAGACATGGTCGTGTAGCAGAAGGTACCAAAAGGTATTCTGGCGATCTTCTCTTCGTCTTCCGTGCAGTAGCGATCTAGTGATAGCGGAGTAGGCGTCGAGAAGCTCATGAGCGCCGAAGTCGCCGTTCGTCGACCGGTTGGTCTATCGCCGTGGGAAAGTGTCCTTAGAGGCGGCGGCGTTGAGTCGCGATGGTCGGCGCACATTCGTCATTTCTGCCCTTCTTCTTGGCGGCGGCCGGATTAGCTAGCGGTCGGAATGCTCGACTTCTCGGATGAAGGCGGCTTGGAGGAGCTTGCCAAGTTGCTCTGGATAATGTCGGCCTTCCATTTTGGGAAGCGCCGTAGAACTGTCAGCGAGCTTTTTGTCGGTGAGCAGCTAGCTTGTGCTCGATGACCTCCCTTGGGACTCGGGCATGTCGGACGGTTCCCCGCGAACACGTCTGCGTTAGCGGGAGGAAGGTAACGAGCTCGAGTTCCTATTTGGACTCGAGGTTGACCCCTCGTGGGCGACCTTGGTGGGTCGTCCTCGGAGAAGGGGCTGCCTTGGTGGGCTCTCGCAGTTGCAGGCCACCTTAGAGGCGGACGGTGGCCGCTCGGCCTTGGCCGAGCCATGCTCGGGAAGCTGTCCGACCATGGCCAAGGCGCTCTCGTCGCAGGCCATTGCGGCCTTGTGACTGCCCTTGATCGTGATGACCCCGTGAGGGACCGGCATCTTCAGGCAGTGGTAGCCATGTTGGGTAGTCGCCATGAACTTGGACAGCGCGGGGCGTCCGAGGATGGCGTTGTATGGGAGCTTGGAGTCCACCACCTCGAAGGTGACGTACTCCGTCCGGAAGTTACAGGGGTCCCAAAGCGTCCTGAGCAAGACGATTGCCCGATCGGCTGTAGGGACGACCCAGGGACAATGCCGTGGAAGGGGATGGCTATGTCCTTGATCTTGGACCGCGGAACCTGCATCTGCTCAAGAACTTGGCGATGGCGATGTCCACGGAGCTCCCGCCATCTACCAACCGCGATCGACCCACGTGTTCTTGATGGTGGGACGAGCACCCGTGATGAGCGCTGGGGGCTGGTCATTCGGGAGGACAATCATCCCTGGAGAAAGTGATTGACTGGTGGGACCACCGTAGGGGTGCGTCCCCGGGCTTACCTTTCTCGAGGTGGTAAACCTCCCGGGCAGCGGCCTTAAGCTCACGTCGCGAGCTATAGGCAGAAGCGCCGCCGAAGATCATGGCGACGTGTGCGCGAGCCTCCTGGAAGGCGTCGCCATGGGCGCCCTGAGGCACCCGGTCGTCCGGCAACCCATGATCGGGGAGCTCGGGCATGGGCCCGCGCCCGGCGTAGAAGTCCTCCAACCGCGCGGCCCATGTCCTGCAGTTATGCAAGTCATGGCCATACTGCCGATGGAGGAGGCGATGCTTGATTGTTTGGAGGTTTGCCTCTGGGCGGTCGAGTCAAGGCCGGGAGCTTCGCCCCGCCTTACAGGCGCGCCCGGCGTTCCGCCACCCGTCGGTCGGGCTAGCAGCGGAGGCGGCCGCTCAGGAGGAGCGGGCCTCTCGGGCTCTACCGCTGCGACGTAGGCGGGGGCGGCGGGCTCCTTCTTCTTCTTCTTCTTCTCGGCGTCACCCTTCTTGGCATCGGTGCCAGTCTGGGCCGCCGCCTTCTCGTCCGTTCTTCCACTCTTGCGCTCCACCGCCTCGGAGGCGTTGATGTATCCTTCCGCAGCACGAAATAAATCGGCTGCGGTGTGGACCGGATGGAGCTCAAGGTCCTCGGTGAAACAGGTGTTCCGTACTACCTCCTTGAAGGCCTCAATGATGGCCTCGTCGGAGATCGACGAAATGGTGTTGCGCACCTGGACGAACCTGCGGACGTAGTCCTGCAGGCCCTCTCCCGCCCTGTGGACCACAAGCTTGAGGTCCTGGGGCTTCCGATGCGCAGAGCGACCACGGAAGTTTGTCGGGCGCCTCTGCGGTTGTTCCCAGTGCGTGTCAACCTTGGCGCTGGTTGAACAGCCAAGTTCAGGCCATTCCCTCCAAGACGGTAGGGAAGTAGTTGACCATTACGGCCTCATTACCGCCTGCGGACAGGATGGCGGTAGTATAAACGGCGAGATATTCGTCGGGATTCTTGCTCCCGTCGAACTTCTCAATGCTCCTGGGCTTAAACTTGTGGGGCCAGGGGGCCTCGCGTAAAACTCGGGAGAAAGCCGGGCATCCAGGAGCGGCCCCATTATTCCCAGCGGGAGCTCTCCCGCCTGGAAGCGGCCCGAGGCGGGAAAAAACTCCGCCGGTCTTGTTGAGGAGCGCCGTCCGTGTGGGCGTGGATGCTGCCAGTAGCGACGAGCGCTCTGGCGCGCCGCCTCGAGCCATCGGTGCGGTTGGGCCTAGAGATGCTCGCCGAGATCCCCAGCGAGCTCCTCTAGGCCGTCAGCAACCGCGGCGCCTAGATCGGCCATGGTGAACCCTCGCGGGTCCTTCTCCAGGTCACGTATGACCTGGGCAATCGGCTTAACCCTTTGCTGACTGCGCAACACTGGGTTGGTGACGGTAGTAGTGGGTGAACACGTGGGTGTAGCGCGCGCCAGGCGTCGGGCCAGCAGGCCTGCGACGGATATCCACCAAGGTTCGCCCAACCGACCCGGCAAAGAGGCTTCGAGCGGCCTCTCGCCGCTGGTACTCTTCGCTAGGGCGCACGCGTGGGCTGGTCTTGGGTCGCCGCTGCGACACCGCAAAGACATGGCGTGAGGCGGGCTCCTTGAAGGGACATGTCGGTGTCACCCACGGAGGCGGTGCCCTCGGCACCCTCAACCGCCATGGGCTCATGTTGGTCTCTTCGCCGGCCTCGACGGGCCGGGCGTGCGATTCTTGTAGCGCAGATCAGCCCTCCTCTTCGGGCGTGACCGTGAATCTGCCATGTCCGTCCGGATATGGCTGCAGTGGCGGTGCCTCCAACCCTCCATGAGGGTTTCACGACGTGGTCGGTGAAGTCTTGGCTAAAGCTGGGGAGGCGGACGGCTACTCCTGAGGCGGGCGTTGCCTCCACCTCCATCTCGTCGGACTGAGCTCCGGCGAGGATACCAGCCTGCCACTCCTCATACGACTCGTCGACGTCGTCGAGATCGTCGCAATCGTCGTAGTTGAGGTCCACGGTATCAATGTCATCGTAAGACAATAAGGCCATCCTCGACTCGATCGAGGGGAGAGGACCGAAATCGGGCCCCACGGTGGGCGCCAGCTGTCGGCGACTGGGAGGCGAGCCTCCGCAGCGCCAATAAGCAAGGAAAAGGGGGTCTGCGAGGCCGGCTGCCTGTCCCGGACCGAGGCCCGGCCTTGTGGCCGGACGCTGCCGAAGGAAAAGACCTTGGTCCGACGCGGCGGTGGCGTCAAGACCGGATGGATGGGAACGATGACACGAGTGTTTTATCTGGTTCAGGCCTCCTTTGCGGGATAATGACCCTACGTCGATCTTCGTTTAATGCCGAGCTTAAGCGAGTACAAAGGGTGAAGTCAGGGCTTTGGGAAGCCGGGCCGAGTCTGATGAGTGCTCAAGGCCTTTGCGTGTGTGTGCTCCTACGGTTACCTGGCTGCGGAGAACTACCACCGGGAACTAGAGCTCCTATGAGAGTGCAAGTGCTCCTGTTATACAGTAGCTATTCTCCAAGTGAGTTGTGTGTCGAAGTGAAGCCAACCTCTTTGTTGCGGCCAGTGCGCCCCTTTTATAGGCGTCCTTCGGCCACTGTAGCTTGTGCTGGTCCGTTTGAATTAGTCGTTGCCTTTTTGCCACCTTGGTAGTGTGCGAATCCACCGTAATCGAGTGCAATCCTCCGATCCTTATTTGGACCGCTAGCGGTCAGCACGTGTCCTTGCCCATGCGGGCGGTTGATGAGACTGGCCGCCTACCCGTCAAAGGCTGCGGCCAGGCGCTCCTCGATACAGTGCGCGCATTTAATTCTCGATGACTCTGGGGACCCGAAGCGTATCTGTCATGGCGTGTGATGATTTGCCTTGGATCCTGTCGCCATTACCTCGAAGCTCGGAGGAAGCAAGAGGCCGTGCTTACGAGGCGGGGAAGCCCGGGCTCGAGCTTACCAAGCAGGCGTGAGCTTCTTTGGTCGAGCTTACCTCCTGTGGGGCCGCGGATAAGTAAGTGGGCCGAAACTCCATGAGCCACATACTTTCCCCAACAACCTGACTTGCTCCCTAGTTGGATTCCGACTAGCTAGTAAGTCGGGGGCTACACCTAATTAGGTGCGGTCTGCACTAATCGATACCTAATCGCTTTTCCTCTGTGCAAGTTTATGTTAATTGTTCCAAGCACGAAGGAACGTGATCTACTCGAGCAAAAAGCATGACTTGAATAAAGAAAGGCCGATTAGCATGTGCCATATTTTAAAAAAAAATCGTTTACATGGATAGCTTACAAGTTCTTACTTTTACTGGAAATTCAGCTCTAAGTTATCTACAAGAGACTCGGCAGTTGGCTTCACCTCCTCGAGCAGAGCCAAGGCCTCTTGTTCGGAGCAGGCGAAACCATCCCTGAAAGCGTCGAGCTCAACCCGAGGATAGTGCGACTTGACGATTCGCAGCGCTTGGCTGGTACTCATCAAGCTGACTTCCTTCAGCCGAACCTTCAGCTGCTCGGGAGCTTCGGTCCACCTTTGGATCAGCTCGGCCCGAGAGCTCGGCTCGGCGTCGCTAGCATAGAGCTGTCGTCGAGTGGGCTCCACCGCCGCTAGGAGCTCATCGTATCGCGCTTGCACAGTTTTAACGTTCTCCTAAAGAACGTCGTACTGCGCTAGCGTTTTCCTCCTATGCTCTGTCAAGAACAGAGAACGCACAGTTATTGTGTGAACACCGGAGGTTCAGAGTCGGTCGGGTTTGGGGGACTTACCCTCCAACTCGGCGACGGCTTTCACCTCCGCCTTCTCGAGGCCGACCTCGGTCACAGGATTTATCGGCTACTGCTTGAAGGCGGCAATTGTGGCGTCATGGCGCACGATCGCGGGCGTGATGTCATTCGGTCATATGCAGGCCGAAAAAAATCCTGACTCAGGTTGGGGTACTTACACCAAAGAGAGCCCACGAGGTCGAACTTTTCGTCCTGCAGTTCCCTGATCCGGGCTTGCAGCTCTCGACGCTCCTTGGCTGCTTCGGTCCGGACCTCAATAACTTCCCCCTTCGCGGATTTGATCTGCTCTATTTGGGGGAGGAAATAATTGAGAAACTTGGTTTTCCTCTCGGAATAGCCACTAAGTTCCTGCAAAGAGGAAGAAGGTTCACCTTCCTACCTCAAGCCGAAGGAAGTCTACTCTGCAGATTAGAAAGCTTACCCGGGCCATTCTGCCGCATTCAGCGGCGTATTCGAAGAAGGTCTTCCTAACATTCTCCTCGGCCTCGTCATCGACGAGGGCCCAGTCCCCGGCCTCGTCCCGCCAGCCTGCCGAGAGCTTGGGCTCAGCCTCCTTTGGGGGAGGCGGGGGCTGGCGAGGAATCTCTTCCACCACTGGCTCGGCCTCCCCGCCGCCTTCAACGGACGGTTTTGGGCATGAGGCCGCGGCGGTGGCGTCTCCCCCGACCTTGGTTCCCGATGCGGCTTCTGTTGGTTCCACCAGCGGGGTGACCGCATCGGCCGTCGGGGGAGATGCCGCCCGACTCGGCTCAGCAGGCTTCGATGTTGGCTTGGTCGGGCGGTTCGACGGAACGTCCTTTGATGGTTTCCTGAAACAGAGAAATGTTTCAGTCGACGCAAATGTGAAAAGGACTCTCAAGCGGTGGCAGGGTTGTGCTTACCGGTTGGAGGTCTTAATTTTAATACCGGCGCCCCTTTAAGCGGAAGTCCCGCTCGAGGAAGCGTCGGACAGGACACTCGACCTGGCCTCCGCCCTTGGGGGACGAGTCGCCTGACTATGCCCGTGGGCCGGCGTCGGTTGGCTCGCTCCCTCTTTAGGAACCTCCCCGACCTTCAGCCCCGAGCCTCGCGGGGTACACCTCCCGGATGGCGGGATGTCCCCCTTCGCCGAAGAAGCTGGGCCCTTGCCCTTCTTTGCCGCAGGGGCCTCTTCAGATTCTTCTCCTAGGCTCTTCTCGCCCTTGTCGGCGGGAGCCTCGGAAGTCGGGGCAAGGGACACAAAAGCTCAGCGGCCCTGCACAGGAGCGCGACTTCCCCAAGTTAGCATTGGGACAGAGCTCCTCGGTACATGAAACAAGCTGAAGGATTACTCAACCATTACCTCTGGTGGTGGGTTGGTGAGGGAGAAGCTCCTGGGCCCCCCCTGGTTGGAAAAGATAGTCCCTGGAGCGAAGAACTCGGAGAGCCGGTCGACGGCATCCGAGTTGGGGATCGGAACATCCGTCTCTCGAGTCGAGTCGGATGGCCCGGTGTACTCAAATCCGAGCCAGATCCTCTCCTTGAGAGGCTGGACTCGGCGCTTTGTGAAGGAGACAGCTATCGCGACGCCGGTTAACCCCTCCTCTTTCAGGCGTTGGATCAGGCCGAGTAATTCGGTGACCTGATCCATTTCGGAGGAAGGAAGGGGACAATTCCAAGAGAGGGAAGCTCGGGGTTTTGTCCCATCAAAACAAGGAAGACTCGGGGGAGGATTGGAGCAGTAAAACCACTCCTGATTCCACCCCTTCAAGGAGGTTCGGAGTGGCAAGGCGAAATACTCCTTTTTGAGGCCGTTACGGAGTTGAAATCGAGCCCCACCAACGGCCTTGGAGGCGTTGTCGGTGGGGTAGGCTTTCAGGACGAAGAGATTATGAAAAAGGGCGAAGTGGGGAGCGATCCCCAGAAAGGCTTCGCAGAGATGAACAAAGATAGAAAGTTGAAGGATGGAGTTGGGATTCAGATGAAAGAGCTCAATCCCATAGTGGCTGAGCAAACCACGGAGAAAGGAGGAAGCGGGGAGTCCGAACCCGCGGGAGAAGAAGGACTCGAAAACGAAAATCTCCTCTTGGTGAGGAGTGGGGGAGGACTCACCCGTGGCAGTGCACCAGTCGATAAGCTCCGGCGTTGGGAGAACGCCGGCGTCAACCAGGGCCCGCAGCCGCTCATCGGTGGTGTTGGAGGTTGCCCAATCCCCCGCCATTGTAATGTGGTGGAGGAGGAGGGGCGGCGAAAGTGGACCTGGAGGTCGGCGACGGTGGCGGTGCTAGCGATGCTCGATGGCGGCAGAAGCACGAAAACCCTAGCGGAAGTGTTTCGGGGAGGAGAACGGTTTGTGCGCACAGTATGAGCATACCGGTTCAAATTCCCTGGTGTGCTTCCTTTAAAGGAAAACGGGCGACGTTTCGTTTTCGGGCAAGACGGGAAGGAATGAGGCCCTGGAATCACCATTTGGGCCCGGACTTAGGTTCCTGAGAGCATGCTCCACGTGGGCCGCAAGCTGTACACGTTATCACTCAGGTACAGGTGCCATATGGGTTGACCTAGTCGGGAAGTCAGTGCGCCCCATGTTGGGCTTTAGGCCAGTCTTCGGTCTGAAGATTGGGCGCTCCCCAAATTACAATTTGGCTTTTGATGTGTCCCCTAGGACTGTAGTTGGTTCGACTTTCAGTCGGATCGAACATCGAAAGTTCTTTTTAGTTGTCCCAGTGGCACATCTCCGGATAGTTTGTCATCAAGAGAAACACCACTTGGGCGAATTTTAATTCAGCTCTTGGCGTACCTCCTAGGGTCAACAGCTGGTCTGATTTCCTAATCAGATTGGGCGTCAAGAGTTACCTCTTCAGTTGGGTCTCAGTGGCGCATCTCCGGATCGTTCGTCGCCAAGATGAACACCACTAGGATGACCTCTACTTGGAGGCAGGCGTATTCTCTTGGGAATCACTAGCCTGATTTCGCACTAGTCAGGTCAGGCGCCTGAACACCCTACGCAGGTTGTGACATGTCCCCTGCTGGACCGAATGTTGAGCTCTGCTGGTTAGACTCAAATGTCATAATTTGTAACAGGGAGGGTACCCTGGGTGACACTGATCACTCAGCAACATCCACCTTTTTGGTATGCCTCTCCGTGGGGCCACTAGCCAGCATACCGACTAGTTGGACTAGGTACCAGATATCTTTAAGACTTGAGATTTTCTCGAGTCCTTTGCAACTGTGTTGTTTGATCGGCAGGTTACCAGGCGAGCAAAACTTCGTCAACCAGATGAAAAGTGACATAACTCGGGCAACATCTGAAGGGCTGCAAGCTGGACCCCGAATCAAGACAACCCTGTCGCGAAGCACTCGGGGGCTACTGTGGATAACATGGGCCCCGGGTATCCGGAGAAGTACAATTGGACGCACCACCTCTTTGGGCCGAGTGAATTGGGTCTTCCAGAAGGCGGGCTTAGAGGCTGGCGCGGCCCGACGTGCTCTACAAGAAAACGAACTCGTTTCCTACTCGAATACATAGATATAGGCGTAACCGACTCGGTTATATCTGTATCTTCCATACACGGATTAGGGATTCTAACTGTAACCCGGCCCTTTGCACTATATAAAGGGGTCAGGGGCCCCTAGTTCGACATCTTAGATCATCATCAGTATCATCGCCATACACATCTCAATATCTTTGAGATCCACCATAATACAATCCACGAGCACAGAAATAGGGTATTACCTCGTCCCGAGGGCCCGAACCAATCGTCTGTCTCCAAATACCCGGGACACAAATCACATGGGTCCCGGGTATTCGGAGACAGACGATTGGACGCACCACCTCCTTGGGCCATGTCGCATGGATCTTCCAGAAGACGGGCTTGGTGGACAACACAGCCCGACTTGCTCTATAAGGAGTAGGATCCTAATTCTACTCGAATACATGGAGATAAGGGTAGCCGACTCGGCCTTATCCCTTATCTTCCTAATACGGACTAGGAAACCAATCTGTAACCCTACCCCTTACACTATATAGGGGGGTCGAGGTCCCTAGTTCGACATTCAGAGATCCTCATCTTGATTGTAATCATCATAATCTTCATCATCTTGGTTCTTGCACAATCTCGGCGAGAACATACGGTCATTGTGATCATCCTTTGATCATTGTGATCGACACCTCATAATACAAATCCACAAGCACAGGAGTAGGGTATTACCTCTTCCCGAGGGCCTGAACCTGTATAAATCCTACCCCCTGTGTTATCATCGAGTTGTGGTCTTTCGCATAGCCCTATAAAATATATTGCCGACGCAATTCGTCGACAGCTAGGGAAGAGGAACAGGGGGAAGTGGCCTAGGGGGAGAGGGAGGCAACCGGGGAGGAGGAGGCGATCTAGCTAGGACGCCGGATCTGTGCAGGGGGAGGCAGCGACGGGAGGCGGTTGGACGGGAGGAGGCGATCCGGGGGAGAAGAGGAAAAGGCGAGGACTTGTGAGACTGCGAGAGGGAACTAGGAGGCACTGGGAATGGGAAAATAAAAGAGAAATCCTAAGCCCTGGCCCACATGTCAATGGCCAGTATCAGGAAGGGGGGAGTTTGAAAAATTTTAGGAAAAATTAAGGGCTCAAAAGCCACGTAGGACCAGTTTGACACGTAGGACAAGTCAAAGTTTCCTGACATCATCCCATTCATCACAAATATGTTAGTATGAGTTATTAGGATGTCCTGAGGATCTATGATGAGTTTGTGTGTTGTTTTATGACATATTTTTAGACTTCGTCATTAATGCCTCGGGGCGGACGTTCCGTCACATCACCTGTATGACAAAGCTGCACTTTCCGTCATAGATGTGAGCTGTTTTATGATGAAATTTTTAAACGTCACGAGCAAAATGTCATGGATTAGCGAATTTCTAGTAGTGACACATAATCACTGAAGTCGGCGAGGACGGCGAGCCTATGAAGCCAGACAAGGCGATTGGGCCGTTCAGATCGACATTTGGCGTGATCGTCAGGGACCAGTGCCCATTAGCATTGCGAAATGGGACGACGTACCTGCAGACCTGAAGAACATGCTATGGACGGATATGAAGGAGACATTCATCTTCCCTGAAGGGACCGAACAGAAGGTGAAGAGTTACACATTGAAGAGGATGGCACTGGCATTTCAGACGTTCAAAAAAACTGAACAATGCGTATGTTCAGAAGAATCTAACCCCCGACTACAGTAAGTTCCCAAAGCTTCAAGATCATAGGGATGAATTCGTGCGGTACAAGAATTCGTAACAAGGTCAGAGTTTAACTGAAAAGAACAAGAAGAATGCAGCAAAGAAGCAATACCACCACCGTCTCGGCCCTGGTGGTTACCGCAAGGCGATACCCAAATGGGACAAGAGGGAACATGACTTGCTGGTGAAGGGTGTTGAACCCGTAACAATGAGATGGTCAAATAGATCGAGAAATTGGTTCTTTGGTCATGACGGCGACCTTGATGACGACGGTAGGGCGGTGTTTAGTGATAAGATCAGAGAAGTCGCCAGAAGGCTTCAAGAGGCCAACGATGAGTCAGCCCACGGCACCTTCGTGCTAGACAGAGAGAATGATGAGCTGACAAGGGCCCTACAGAACCCTGAGCGCCCTGGACATACACGACGCATTGGTGTCGTCCCGTGGAAGGTGGGTTTCGCTCAGGACGCCGATACTTACAGGAGTTGGGCGAGAGGCAAGACCAAGCAGCACAACAACCGTGACTGGAAGATGTCCTAAGACAACAGGCGAGCATACAAGAAACGGTCCGAAGAGAGGTGCAACTAGCCTTGAGCCAACGGCGGGAGGAGGGCCTTCCACAACTTCGATAATCCCAACATCATCAACCCCTCCAGACAGCCAGAGCATTGCGCTTCCGGTGGGCTGCCGAAGAGGACTTGGGGCGCTATCCGTGGGCGACATCACGCAGCGGCGGACACCTTGTGAGCTGCGTCGAAGCACGGAACTCGTCCTTCAAAAGGCGGTGAAGGCATAGCTTACCGGTGGAGTCAGGACAGCTCATCCATCGCCAACCGATAGAGTCAGGCTACGCCAAGGTCTCGGTGGACGAGGTATGCCCAGGGTATAGGGACCTTGACCTCGAGTTCGAAGGAGGTGATGGGAGTACGAAGCTAGGAGATGCAGTGCATAGTTTCATCGTGTGGTGCAAGCGGTTCATAATTTTGCGAGATAACGTGGATATGTCCTCTCCACGGTTTCCAGCGTCAATTCCACAACCTCTTGCACCGTCTCCTGAATGAAGCCCGTCTCCTCAACAAAGCCCTGCAAGTGGAACTCCAACTCCAACATCGTTTCCCGAGCAGGTGCGGGCCAGGTCAAGCAACTCGGTTGGGAGGCCAGCACTTCTCAAGAAGGCAGGGTCCACCAAATCCAAAAAGAAATCTCCTCCGAAGCTGGCGTACCATATGACCGATGAGGAGAATGAGCAGATAGTAAGAGCCGAGGTCACCACATATTTCGCTAAGAAAGCATCTCCACTGAGGGTCCAGCCTGGTATGGATGAATGGCACAGAGGCAAGAGGTGTCTGAAAACATTGAAAGATATCATATAGAAACTAGAAAGGCCGCTTGTATTAGACTACTAGTGCATCTTGTGTAAGGAATCTGATAAGGAGATGCCACAGGAGCGGAGTGCAGAAGAGGTCGCGCAGGAGATGAACAATTTCTACGATGAAACTGGACTTGATCTAGATCAGGTATTAGACCTCAAGGACATCCCAACAGCAGAGGTAGCATGGAGATTTGTGCCGGGTGCATCATTGGTCAGGCGTGAGGAGATTCCTCAGCTAACAACGAAAATACGGCAACTCCACCAATGGTACTTGCACGCGGCCAAACATGGACTACAAATGATCGCCGTCCGGATCAAGCAACAACACTTTTTCCGCGGGGACTCTGAGTTCTTGTTCCAATGGGAGACTCTGCACGAGCTAAACCAGGCAAGGGCCCTCGATGTGAGCATGTTGGGTTGCTGGACTCTGTAAGTGTCTCGTTTATAAATTCTAGCGTGCGCCCCCTTACACTATACTAACTTGCAAGCCTAACTAATTTCTTCTTGTGTAGAATGAAGATGCAAAGATGCCAAAGGGAGCATATTTATAGCATTGGCTTCCTTGACCTAGTAGTTATCAACGAGCGAACAGTTAGGGCCCACCCAAAAGATACAGAGGAGAACATATACAAAGAGCTAATGGGCCAAAGATTCAAGTCACAGATACTTCTAGCCTATGAATTTGAGTATGTGTTTTTGTACCACCTCGTTCTAGTCCTTTTTCTTAATAGGGTGTTACAACAAATGCTAACATATATATGTGCGGCTTTCATTGGGCCCTTTTTATTATTGAGCTAGATAGAAGCTAGATCATGGTTATGGACTCTCTGCGAAAACCCCCCGAAAAGTACAAAGACTTCATCGCCATGCTCAACCGGTACATTCTTGTTCCTTTCATTTTTTTGCTAGTTCTGTTCTTTCCATTCGAAACAAACTCTAATAATATATAAATCATAATCACATGTGTAGTGCCTTCTCAAGTTTCCATGACAAAAACGTTGGGGAATTCAAGAAGAATTTTGAGTTGCGCCTCGCTAAATATGTATGTATATCTTAATACTAGCTTTTTAGTTAACTTAATTTTCATGCATCCATTTCACGCTTCCAACGTTATTATCACATGTCTTGTATCAGCCGTCGGGACACAATTTATGCGGCTTCTATGTATGCGAGATGATGCACAATTTCGTCGGAGACACTACTGACTACACAAGAAAAGGTGAACAGCTTGGGGTAAGTATATGTAATTAGTACCTTACTAAGGCCTAGCTATTTCGGACATCGATCTTCTATAAATTTAAGGATTAATTAGTTAATTTTTCTAATTAACAATAGGTTCTCGTAAAATTAGTGAAAAAAGGTTTGGACAAAGGCCCGGAACTCTCGCCGGTGCGTGTCAAAGCAATACAAGAGCAACTCGCCGGCTTCATTTTTAATGAGGTCGTAAGTCCCACGGGTGAGCATTACCACCATATTTTTATTCATGTTGCGGAGTCGGAGCCCGCCAAAGAGACCGGTCAACCGTCGGGGTCGACATCTACGGTTACCTAGAGCAATGCACGTAAAAGATCTCGATAAACTAAAATATGTGTAATTGTGTACATATGTGATACTTATATATAGGCTAGCTAGCTAGCTAGGTATTGTAATACATTTTTATTAGTTGTAATTAAAGTTTTAATGAATGTCCTTTAATTTACTTATTAGCTAATTGTGCATGATTAATTTTATGGGTTTTAATTAATTATGATTTAACACATGCATGCATAAATAAAATAAATATAATAGCTAGGGGCCACAGATAATAAAATAAATATAATAGCTATGGGCGTGGCACCTGTGTGATATCATGATCACAGTTTCGGTTGGAGATACCAACCGGGATATTAAAGTCCCGGTTGGAGACACCAGCCGGGACTGCTAGGCTCCCCCGCCAACACATATGGGCCTTAGTCTTGGCTCGTTGGAACCGGGACTGATGCCCAGGAGGCATCAGTCCCGCATTGGCTGTCCCAGTTCAGGAACCGGGAATGAAGCCCGATTCCCCAGTAGTGGGTGGGCACTGTACAAAAGATGAATGTTGCGCCTGTCCAAACGGTAGAGCTTTTGAATGGTAGTGAAAAAGATCATCTTTGATGATATCCTAGGAAGATTTAAAGAAGGCCTAGGTGAAACCGTTCGGCCATTGTTGTCGGGGCAGTATGTCCACCCCCTACGACTTGATAATCCCAAGCGAACTAGAGTCGCCTAGAGCTAGGGTATAGGCGAAGCAAAGACCAAGCTTCGCCTAACCTTCGCACATGGCCCATGGGAGCCCTCGGGAACGAAGCGGGGTCGCCCTAGGCCGGGGAGGAGATGAAGCAAAGAAGAAGCTTTGCCTGGCCCTCGCGTGGCCAGATGGCCGAGGGAGCTTGCCTCGCTTGTCCAGCGCAAGTGGAAGGGCCGTGAAGGGGGGACCAAGCGTAGCAGCTAAGGAACTCGGGGAACAAATCGTGCAAGGGGAGGGCCCGTGACATGTTAGGATGGGCATTATTCGATCCTTCTAGCAGGGGCATGTCATAACCGCCTGGGAGAATAAATTCCCATTAGTACCCTTGCTTTAGTATGACGATGCGAGGGCATCTCTGTCCTAAGGTCTCTGCAGAAGTTTTTTCCCTTTTGCACTCTTGCCCTTGCTTTAGTTTTTGTACTAGGGTAACATTGTCATTTGATATGAAGGACAGGAACGACCCCTTTTTAATGGATCTATTTGGGTATTCTGGTCCATGTGGTGTAAGTCATTGCCCCTGTAAAAGGAGGGGTCTATGTACGCGTAAGGGGTTCGAGCCCTAAAAAATAGAAATCAACATACACGAAATTTTCCAAAGTTCAAACTAAGTGTTGAGTTCCCTTAGAGGTTATTCCTTCGCTAGGCTACACGCCGCCTCGCTAGGTGTGTGAGCTGAAAGAGGGATACCCCTGAAAATGCTTGTTACGATGTGACCCGTCAATAGCCCTAGAACTTTGCTGCTAGGGAGGCTAAGCACTGTGCTCCGAAGCTCCATGGTGAAGAGAGCTTCAAGGGACAATATGTCCAAGGAAGGCAGACTGAGTCGACTCCAGTTTAAAGTTGGGGTTGAGGTGGCGGAGGAGTCGTCATAAGGTGGAGAAGGGCCAAGGAGATTGGTGAAATGTTGGTGAGGTGAAGAATGTCAGCTTTGATGGAGTGCTTGGTCTGGATGCCGTTTTGATCTTCCAAGGACAGAATAAAAGTTTTGTGATGCCTAGAGTTGTCCTTTAGGTGAAAATATTTGGTGTTGGCATCACCCAGCTTCAACCAAGTGATTCGGGAGTGTTGTCGTCACTTGATCTACTCGATGACAGGTAGGTGAAAATATTTGGTGTTGGCGTCACCCAACTTCAACCAAGTGATTTGGGAGCGTTGTCAACCAAATAATTTGAGCTCTTTGCAGAGGTTGCCTTCCGCACTTGAGAGGGTTCTAAGCTCCATAGCCAGATGGAGAAGGCGAATGCGTTCCTTTGCTATAGATAGCTACCGCTTGGTATCGCTGATGTGAAGACGACTCCAAGATATTAGGGTAGATGATGTTTGCCGCATCCTGAAGTTCAGGAGACGAAAAGGGTCCTAGCGGAGAGCCGGAGATGGTTGGATTGCTCTTGCCAGGCTGGCTTGACGACGATAAGAAAGCCAGGAATTCTTGTCCAGAAGTTCAAACCGGAAGCAATTGTGGGGTTTGAGCAAACGTTTGGAGGAAAGCTGGAGGAAGGAGGGGGTAGTGATCGAACGCAACGGAGCAAGGCAGTACCAGATTGCTTTCTACGAATAGAAGCTCCCAGCTTGAGGTGCAGAACATTCTATCAAGTTTAACTAGGGTTGGCTGCTCTTGCTTGCTGCTCCTGGAGAAGCGCGAACCTTCAAGGTGGAGCTCCCTGTGAAGGCAAACGTTGAAGGTTGCACGAATGGCGCTGTTACGGCTGAGGCGAAGATTTTTTTTGTTCTAAGGTTATAACCGTTTTTTTTTGTCCCGAGGTTTGTAAAACTCATGAATTAGCTAATGTTGGGGCACAGCTGGAGTCATCTGTATGACTTGAGGATTTCCCAAGTTTGGTGGTTAATGATTTGATCCTGTTGGCACCAAAAATTGGCTTCAGCTAAACACATGCGGGCTTAGAGTCTAGGATCCCCGTCAGCACTAGAAGCAAGGTTCAAAGCGTGCCAGCCGACTTGATCTACAATCGGTAGGAAAAGACATAATCAGCTTTAAATAGTCGATTAGATCTGTAATGTGAAGGACCTGCCACACTTAGAAACAAGTCCGAGCAAGGGTGAAAGATAACAAAACTATTGGCTTAAATTATATCTAAACTAATAGATTCAAAAGGATAAACAATCTACAACTAAACTGATAAGATCAACCAAGTAGTAGAAAGAGAGTAACAAACTATCAACTACCCAACTAGATCGTGTAATTGATAGAACGAAGGGTAAATAGACTATCGACGAATAGCAAGCTAAATGCTGATAGAACGAGGGTATACAATCTACCGCCAATAAAAGTGTTGATCGGCAGAAAGAGGGTGAAACCTAACCCTTAATCAAAACGGCGATGTACAATAATATCGACTAAGATAATATTTCGACCAAAAGCCGATGCAAGCCTATAGATCAAACTGAATCGAGACAGTACTTACTTGTAAGCAACTCCTGGAGTGTACCTTGAAGCCGATCGAGAAGACGATGCGCAACAAGTCGATCGAAGACAAAATACGACAAAACTACTCTAATGCAATGAAAAGTAAAGACAAGTAAAAAGTAGATATATTTGATTAATGTGTCGATGCCCCTTACACGTCCCTCGGACCAAGTATTTATAGAGGTTCTCATACTCAACTCGACTAGGACTCTGACTCTTATTTTTCCAATCATATCCAATACTTCCTAATATACTTGTACCAAGCCAATCCCAACTCTTCTTTATCCCTTCTCTAGCCGATTCTTCCATATTCATGCAAGTCGACTCGGACTCCTTTTTGCACCTGTTTTGGCCTTTATTTTACCTGGCCTAGAGCCGATTTCAAGATGACTCTAGATAATCGGCATGTTTTCAAAAATCGGGTGTCAACACATGCCCCAATTTTAGGATATGAGAATCATGTTCCAAAATTCCTCCAAGTATCGGTTTCTTCTGCATATTTTCTCTTTCCAATTTTACCCTTGATCTCTATTGTTCTTCCATCTATCGACCATCGGTTTCCAGAGGATTTTTTCCATATTTTCACCCATTAGGGTTTTATTGCACCCGACGGTAACCTCCCGTTTTTACTTCCTATATATAGTGCCACCTGTCGCTTTCACTCCCATGCATTCTCGAACCTTTGTGCTCTGCAATTGGCTTCTGTTCTTGACCATTGGCTTCCTCTCTCTCAACTTCATACTTTAATTGATCTCACAAACCTTCAACTATGAACTAGGTACTTCTCCCAATTCCTAGATTTTCTGATCGCTTCAATCTAGGTCCGATGGGACCATCGGACTCCAATCATTGACTTAGATGTCCCTAGACTTCCCTTTAATGCCTCAGGCGCTAACATCAAAGTGTGGAAAGAAAGCTTTAGAGCATGGCCAACCCCCTTAGCTGGATAGAGAGACTGGTATATTAGGATATCAGCCCAGAGAATGCATGAGTGGAGGAACATAGGCATAGCAGACTGTCTCCCACTTTTCTTAGCCGATCCCTCAGCCAATGAGTCGGTGCTAGCAGCAGCAAGTTACTACTGGTCGGATACCTTCAATGCACTTATGCTGAGGCCAAGACCAGTAAGACCGACTCTCTTAGATGTAGCCATGTTTTATGGCCTAAGTCCTGACGGGGAACAACCATCGGCTCACACTCTTAAGGCGACCCATAAGTTAGTCTCCCATAAGGGCAAGGGCTTGAATCGTTATATTGATGATAGCAACCCTGAACAAGGCTCTGTATCGGACAAAGAACATGTTGCCTTTCTCAACATGTGGCTTGGCCTGACGCAGGTGTATTAGGGCCTCACTAAGAGGTTGCTGACTGATGGTAAAGTCTCCCAAGCAAAATTGCTTCTGGGATCGACTCACTAGATGATGCATATCATCCGATCATTCCTGTTCACTGTGTTAGGAGAATACTAGGTAGGAAACTTCGGGGGTCCCCTGTGGTTCTTCCAATTGTAGGCATACGCCCAATTCCATGGGCTATGGGAGATCACAATTTATCGTGACGTAGAGTTCCCCCACAAAGACATTATGGAAAATGAGCTGATGGAGTATATAGGAAGCATCTCTTTTGGGAAAGCTCTTTCAGCCAACCAAGGGGATGCCAAGGTCAATGCATCGGCTTTTTCTTCTTACTTCACCTTCTTCTATGAACTCAAAGCCGAGGACATCCCTTCAATCCATTTTTTCTCCTATGACGACGCCCAATCCTTTGTAGTCCCTTCTTTCCTTTGTCTCTGAAAGCATCTCTCTTAAGACTCTCGAAAATCCTTGGCTCTCTGCCTCTCCCCTTGATCTTTGATTGTCGGCTTGAACTCAAGGGCCAGAACCTTCAAGCCGCTGTGAGAGTTCTATCACCCACCTGCATATTCCAAACAGCTTGGGTTGGGCCAATTGATCTCGAATTTCGTCTTGAACCGGCTTTATCCAGATCTACACGACCAACTTGCCAACCCAAACACCCAATTTCCCGAGCTAGATGAAGATGAGGAAAGCGCTTCATCGGTTCAACTGAGCTTTCCTAATTTTTGCAATAGCCAATCGACTTCTTGGGGTAATTTTTTATTTTCTTTTTATTTCTTAGTCCATTGTAACTCATCTCACGGGTGCTTTTTGCAGGCTGACAAGGGTAAGGCTGTTGCCCCTACTATCACCGTGGGCTACTCATTGGCCATCCTCTATCCCGACGGCCCAACGCCATCCGAGTTGGCGATGAAGAAAGGGCGCACCAAATGTAAGTATCTCTATCAACTTTTCTTTTCTTTTACTTGCTAGCTGATATTAATTTCTCTTCTAGAGATGTATCCAAACGCATCACCCACAAAAAAGAAGCGCCAAGACCTAAGAAGGCCATGAAGCCAGTGCACTCTACTCCGGTCGACGATGTCAGCCATGATGAAGAGTGCACAGTCGAATCCCAACCTCGCGGATCGGCTAACCAGGAGGTATCTTCTTTCTTTCCCCTTCTTTTTACACATCTTGTCCATGAGTTACTAACTATTCTTTGATATGCAGGGCGTGGTGATTGACATCACCACCATCACCTCCCCATTGGCTCCCATGCTGACCCATTTTCCCTTGGCCGTCCCTATCGCCCAGGTACTAGTCCTTCCCTTGTCCAACATTTCTCTCTTTGGATAATACATGCACACGAACAACGATCGTTCTTTTAGGCTTCTCCTAAGCCGACGTTGGGCATCGACGACCTTATGAAACTTCTAGATTTTGATCTAGAAGAGTTCAAAGATGACGACGACATCATTAAATCTCGCCCCGTCATTGACCTCTCTAGGATCTCGAAGGAGGCGGGGGCAGATGTCGGCTTCTACCGTCTTGTCCTCCGTGTCCCTGGAGAAGTTACGTCAGCTGGAGTTTCACCTCACCACTAACTCCGACGTGCTTCTCCAGGATGTACAGCCCATATGGGATGCTGTGCACGCGCTGGACATGGACCTCCTAGAAGCCGCACAGAACGTTGTTTTGTCGGCTTGCAATCTCAACACGCGCCTGGAGGGGATGGCATCGCCAAAGGAGCGGATGGCCAGTCGGGCCACTCAAAGGGAGGAAGAAGACCTCCTTAGGACCTTGGCAGCCAATGCAAAGGCCCAACAAGTGGCTTATAAGAAGCTCGTCGAAGCTACTTATGATGCCACCAAGAAGGTTGATGCCGTCTCGACCTCCATTGGCATCCTAGAGAAGAAGCTGAGGGTCGCCAAGGAGTAGCTCGCCAAGGCCTCCAAGGAGCGCGAAGAAGCTAATGCTGCTACCTTCCTCTAGAAGCAAAAGGCCAAGGGCTGCATTGTTGCTGTGAAGCAACAAAAGACCAAGATCGTTGAAGTGCCTGGATCAGATAAAGAAGAAGAGGCTATCGTTTGGGAGACGCAGCAAATCTTAGCAGCTGCAGCAATGGAAGTTTCCTCCCTCCTTCATCCGACCCCTACTCATCAGGATTCCGACTAAACTTGTAACGGCCTGCATGTCAAAAATACTTTGTAATGTTTGACCGGCCTTCGAGCCGATAGTACTCTTCTGGCCTTCATGCCAATACTTGCTGTAATAATGGTATCAGCTTTATTTCAAAATATTTGCCTTTGCTTCCTTTTCTCAGTTTCATTCTCTTCTTTCACTATCCCTAATCATCCCAACAGCAACGTGTTGGGATTGCATAATCCAAACACTGAAGGCAACATCCCATTCGTCGGCTGTTGCACGCCAAATCGGCTTTAGTAGCTACGATTTCAGTCCTGACCCAAACGCTAGGGTAGTACTACTTTCGATACTTGCCATTGATCGCTTTCCGAAACGCATTCCCTTCCAACGTCTCCAAAACATGCGAGTTGCTAAGAACCGATTGGCTTATACCGTACGGTCTTTCCCATGTAGGCGACCACTTCCCGTATCGGTTGTCCTTCGAGCAGATAGGTAATACCACTTTCCAAACTAGTTCAGTTTCCTCGAACATCTTAGAAACCACTTTTTTATTGTAGTTCCTAGCAAGCCGTGCTTTATTCTTCTCAATTTGCTCTAGCGTCCTAAGCTGATGCTCAAATAAGTCTTCCAAATTGTCTATTAGTAGATTCTTAAAATCATCAGCTTTCAAATCATCTTGCTTGTTGATACATAGTGAGCCGATGTTGACCTCCAACGGCAACACCGCTTCTTGACCATAGACCAGCTGATAAGGAGACACTTTAATTGCCCCATGGCAAGCAATCTGATAAGCCCATAGTGAATCCAACAACGTTTTGTGCCACATCCTCGGCTTCTCATCTATTTTTTTCTTAATCAATTTAATCAGTCCCTTATTAGACGATTCAGCCTGGCCGTTAGCTTGAGCATAGTAGGGTGATGAGTTTAACACTTTAATGCCCAACTCTTTCGCAAAATTTTGAAACCCCTCTGACATAAACACCGTTCCTTGATCGGTTGTTATCATTTGAGGAATCCCAAATCTGTATATAATATGTTCTTTAACAAAGCCAATAGCCTTAACGGCTATAACCCTTTTCAAGGGAATAACTTTGACCCACTTAGTGAAATAATTTGTTGCCGCCAATATGTACTTATGCCCTTTAGACGACGCAGGATATATTTGGCTGATTACATCAATCCCCCAACCTCTAAACGGCCATGCCTTGATTATGGGGTTCAAAGCCGATGCTAGAGCTACCTGAATATTGCCAAACCTCTTACAATCTTGAAATCCTTTATAATATATGAAACAATCCTCCAACATCGTTGGCAAAAAATAACCAGTCCTTCTGATCAACCACTTCATCTTGTGAGCCAATTGGTGCGTACCACAGATTTCCTTGTGAACTTCTCCCATGACAACCTTATCTTATGCTATGCTAAGGCACTTGAGCAATATTGCTTCTAATGTCCGATTGTACAATACAACACCGAGCAGCACATACTTCAAAGCCCTCCTCTTTAACTTCTTATCCCGAGAACTACAAGGCTTGTAAATACCCGATGATCTCTTGTCACCAATCGACTTCTGTCACCATGACTTCCATTATGTCCTTCATCTCCATCTGCTTATAGCCAGACGCACTTTGAGCTAGTGCGTTGGTCTCGTAGTTTTGTTCTTTAGGAACATGAGTAATCTTAAATGTCCTAAACGAGCTGATGATGCTTAAGCACTCATCCAAGCATTCATTTAAAGCCCCATCACTGCACTCGAATTTTCCAAATACTCGTTGCACTACTAAAAGTGAATCACCAAAAACTTCAACAGTATCGGTTCCCACGCTCTGTAACAATTGTAATCCTTTGAGCAAAGCCTGATACTCAACTTGGTTGTTTGAACAAGGTGGCTCTATTCTGGAGGCAAACTCAAACCTGCATCCTTTTGGTGATATCAACAGCAAGCCGATACCACAGCCTTGACTGCACACCGACCCATTGAAGAATAATGTCCATAGTGCTATATTGACCAGCCCTACACTGGCACTAGGACAATAATTAGTAACAAAATTGGCCAACACTTGCCCCTTGACCACTTTAGCCAATTCATACCTTAGGTCATACTCAATTAACGCATACGCCCACTTTCCTAGTCGTCCCTTTAGTATAGGTGCTAACAACAAATATTTGATCACGTCGGCTTTGCAAATCACCTTGCACTCAGTAGCCAAGACGTAATGCCTCAATTTTGTACAGGCAAAGTATAAGCACAAGCACAACTTTTCCACAGAGGAATACCTCGTTTCAACATCAACAAGTCATTGGCTCAGATAGAATATCACTTTCTCCTTGCCTACGACCTCTTGCACTATTACGGCTCCTATTGAATCATCTTCAGCCCATATGTAAAGTCTGAATGGAAACCTCTTCTATGGTGCCATTAGTACTGGATGTTCACACAGATACTCCTTAATATCATCAAAGGATTTCTGATGCTCCTCCTTTCAAACAAACCCTGGATCAGCTTTCAATCTTAATAGGGGTGTAAATGCTCCAATGCGACCGAACAAGTTTGAGATGAACCTCCTGAGATAATTCATCATGCCAATCAACCTCTATAGGTCTCTCTTGCATTTGGGAGCTTCGCACTTCATTATTGCATTGACCCTTTGTTAGCTCACTTTAATCCCCCTTTCGTGTACCATGAGCCCCAAAAATTGTCCAGCTGATACACCAAAAGCACACTTTAATGGATTCATCTTCAACCCAAAGGGCCTAGTCTTTTCATTGGATTTGACGACTATATCATTGATGTAAATCTCTACCAGTAAACCGATCAATTCATGATATATCAAATTCATCGCACGCTGGTAAGTAGCCCTAGCGCTCTTCAATCCAAAGGTCATGACAACCCACTCAAACAAGCTGATAGCACCTGGACAACAAAACTCGTCTTCAGCCATGAATATTTGATTATATCATGCGTTGCTGTCCAAGAAACTCACTACCTTATGCCCAGATGCAGCATCGATAAGCATATCGGCTATAGGCATTGGGTACTCGTCTTTCGGGGTTGCTTTGTTCAAATCCCTGAAATCCACGCAAACGCGAATCTTTCCATTCTTCTTTGTCACAGGGACAATATTTGATATCCACTCAGCATATCGGCAAGGCCTAATAAACCCAGCTTCATGGAGTCTTTCGATCTCAAGTTTCATAGCATTGTATATTTTAGGATTAAATCTCCTCGGTGCCTGCTTGAAAGGTCTAAACCCTAGTTTTACTGGCAATCGATGTTCCACTATCGATCGGCTTAGACCAGGCATCTCATGATACTCTTAGACAAAACAATCCTCATACTCTTTAAGCAATTTTATTAATTCATCCTTCAGCTTACTAGGTAACTGAGCACTTACAAAAGTTGGCATCTTTTAATCACCATCACCTATGTCGACTTCTTCTAAGGCATCAGCTGACATGAACCCTTGGTCTAACTTTTTCTCAAAATCTTCTATGGCTCATATCCCATAGACATGCTATAGTTTAATCGATTCTTCGAACTGTGTCTCGGTCACAATCAGCTTAAAGCCTGATTGACTAATGTTGATGAACTCGCAATCCTCTAGGATTTCACCACATACACACTTGATATCGCCAAGCAGCCAGATAACATCGGCATCGGCCATGGCGATGTCGGCAGTTGTATCAACATGTACTATTTCAACTCGATCACTATCCCATTGAAGCAGTACTTGATGCATGGTTGATGGAATGCAACAGTTAGTGTGAATCCAACCTCCTCCCAATAGGACCACATAACTCTCTTTGCCATCAACCATGAAGAAAGCAGTTGGCAAAGTCTTGCTTCCCATGGTAAGCTCTGCAATCAACACTCTCTTAACTTCAGTTGGGTTGCCATTGAAATCATTGAACACCATGTTGGTTTTAACCAAGTCCTTGGAAGACTTACCCAACTTGCTACATGTGGAGTAAGGCATCAGATTCACCATCACACATCTATCTACCAGCATCCTGGCCATCAGCTTTCTAGCAATAAACCCCCTTAGGTATAAGGGTTTAATATGCCGATGCTTGTCAGGTTTCTTAAAGAGAGCTTTCTGAGATCCAAGGCATAGCTGAGCCCCAGACAATTGTGGATCTGACATGCAAGCTGTAGGTATCCTATACTTATCAAGGAGTATGAAAACCATGTTGATGTCGGCTTTGTGGGAGGGCGATCTACTAGGGACAAATGGCTTCTTTAGTTCATCTTCGCTAGATTTTGTCATCTCCATCCTTTTCCTGCGCCAGACTTATCTGCCATAAGGGCTCCAAAGGTCTCTTGGAGATATTGTGTGTGATATTCCTTTTTCCTACTCTTCACCACTATATCACCGACGTATGCTTCAATATTGCACCCAGCTGCTTCGCAAATATCTTGGCAATCAGCTTTGCGAATGTTGCTTTGGCATTCTTTAGACCAAAAGGCATATGCACAAAGCAATACGTGCCGAATGGGTCTTTTCCTTGTCTGCTCTTCTCATGTACACTTGGTGATATCCCGAATGTGTGACCAAAAAGCTCATCATCTCACATCTCGCTGTGGCGTCCACTAGTTGGTCAATGCGAGGCAACGGGAAATCATCCTTTGTGTATGCCTTGTTCAAATCCTTGTAGTCAATGCACATCGTCCATTTGCCACTGGATTTTTTGGCTAAGACCATATTTGCCAACCATTATGTATGCACTGCCTCGCGTATCATGCCTGCTTTGAGAAGTTTAGCTACTTCTGTTTTTGTTGCTTGCTGGCAATCCACACCCATTTTACAAAGCTTTTGCTTTTGGGGATTTCCTCCCATTTGATTGCTAGCAAATGTTCTACTGTAGATCCTGCTACCCCTTGGGTATCTTCCGAGCTCCATGCAAAAACTCCTTCGTACTGACGGAATGATTCTAGAATTTCCTCCTCTTCATTTGCTTTGAGCTCTGTGCTCACGATCACCTCCTTCTCATTTTGTACTCCGAATAGCGGTATCTTCTTTGTTTTTCCTTTAGGTCTTGCTTTAGGTATCCACTTTTCTTTTTGTACTATTATTGCTTCGGTGGTGTAGACCTGCCTTATTTGTGCAGGTCCTTTGATTTCTATCTTTCTTGCTAGGGGCTGGTCTCCTCTTACTGTGATTGTACTCCTATCTGAAGGGATTTTCATCCACATGTATCCATGATGCACCACTGCTCCAAAAATGTCAGGACCTGGCCAAAAAGACCGAATCCCCTTGTGCATCCAGTACTAGTATCAAGAATCAACAGCTAGTACGCACAGTTCAAGTAGAGTGATACATTACCAGCGAAAATAGAATATTACATAACAGGGGCAGAGCCCTAATACAGTGCATACATAGCGACACGCAGGCCGCGAAACAGAGTACAGCGGAATACAACACATGGGCCCACACGACAGGGCACAACACTAATACTACTACTACTACTACTAGGTTTCACAAGCACTAAGACAGTAGGAAGTGGCCCTAGTCTTTCGGGAAGTCCTCGTAGTCATCCACCTCGTAGTCAACATTGGTGTCGTCGTACTGCAGGTCTTCCGCGAACTGTTGTAACATCCTCATTTTCAAAATCATGCATACATGCATTGCATTGCATTTGTGAATTTTTGAAATTCAAAACCCTTTTAAAATGAGTATATTCCTTGGAAAAATATTTTAAAATGATTCATTTAAACAAAGTTACATAATAAAAATATATTCTTATTGTTTTGACTATGTGATGTCTTATTTGAATATTTATAGCATAAATGCATAGTAACCTTATATTTAAACCAAAATATAAATTATGTTCTTTCTCTTACACGTGGGCCCCACATGTAAGCCTCTCTCCTCTCTTACTCAGCCAAAGGAAGAAGCCTCCCATAATATCTCCCTAAAATCTCTCCTCTTTCTATCCCATCCTTGGAAGGGATTTCCCTAAATTATAGCAGATTCTAACCCCCCTGATTCCTATCCTAATCCCCCTAGACTATGTACTAATCCCCTACTTAAACCACCCCCCACGTTGTTCTTCATCTGGAACCAAACCGAGAAAATCATCTCTTTCACCTCTCTGCCTCCTCGCTAAATCTCGGTTTTCCGGTGAGTTTTGACCTTTGATTCCTTAAGGAGATTTGTTCTTGGGTGTCTTCTTGAACCGTTTTTGCCATCAGCAGCTCATCGCAGCCGCTGGAGCACCGTTTTTCGCCGCCGGAGCCGCCGTCGTCCTCTTCTGTCGTCGGGCCAAATTGTCGCCCCATTGTTGTTGTGGTGAGCGCTTCCACCGTCCACACCTCCCTAGGGACCTCGCCGACCCCTTCGCCGCCCCCATCTCCCCGCCGGCGAGGCCGCCGCCGTTCCCCTCGCCGCCGCGCCCAAGACGCAGACCCGCCACCACGGGCCTTTCGTGTCGAGCCGCCGCCCTTTAGCTCCGCCTTGCGCCAGAAGCTTGCCCGCCCGCCGCCCTCGCCGTCGCGCCGCCGCCGTCGCGCCTCCGCCTGCGTCGCCGTTTAAGCGATGCTGCGCCCAACTCCGTGGGCGCCGCGCTCAACCCGCTCCACCTTTCACCGCCGCCGTCGCTCGCCGCCGGCCGGGCGCGCCGCCGCCGTGCCCGTCTCTGCGCCCTGCTCTCTCTCACCGACGGGCGGGCCCCGTCGGTCAGCGCCCCGGCCTTGCCCCCCCACTGCGCGCGCGTTAAGGCCGAGTGGGCCGGCCCACTTGCGCTGCTGGCCCAAGTGCTCTTCCCCTCCTTTTCTTTTATTTGCAAAATACACCTAATGTTGTAAATTGCATATAAATTCATAGAAAATTCCGAAAATTGTAAAATAAATTTTATTAGATTCATAAAATTCTATATTATTTTTATGTACTGTTTATTTGCATGTTTCTGTTAAATTTAATTTTTGATAATTATATTAGTTCTTGCATGTGTAGGAATTTTATAAATTAATTTAGAGATCCAAAAATATCAAAAATTATTTTATAAAGTTAGATATATTATAATATGATTCCTGTTCTGTTTTGGTAAATTTTTGAAATTTATTTATTATTAACTCTCTTTTGTACCTTAATATTAAGTTTATAAAAATCATAACTAAATATAGGGAACTCTAAAAATAACGAAACCAATTTCAGAAGTTTTGTAAAATTATTTTATACTGTTCTGTACTGTTTGCATCATCCTCATGTCATGACATGCATGCCTCATATTTTATTGCATGTGGTTCTTATTTGTGTTTCTTTTAAGCGTTAGACCAAAGTACCGAAGTCCGTTTTCCGACGCTTGTGAGGATCCTCCCACTCGTCAATCAAGGCAAGTCTTTGAAACATCTGAACCCATGTCTTCAAACATGTTTTGTAGGATTTGAGCAGTAGCATGTATGTTTAACATAAAATAATAAATAACTATATTGCCTAGCTAAATCCCATTGATAATTAATTCTTATAAAATACCCTTGCTACCTTAGGATTATTAATTTTGATTAATTATTGCCATACCCTTGAGTAGGTTTTTGCATCTACTTAGTAATGCTCATAGTAAACCACCTGATTAATTGCTTGTTAACATTAATCACCCTTTTACCTTGTGATATTTAAAAAGGACAATTGGTGTTGTCATTTGGTTGTATTTGGGCTAGTTGATAGTGGGTGCTATCGGGAAAAATGTTTTGCAAAACCTGATTGGGGTGGATGGTTGCAAGGATGGTCTTTGCGTGCGAGATTCGGTCGATCGGGACCCACCCCGATCCCTAAGGGTGATTCCTTGAGGTAGACGAGCTAAGTACAACAGTGCGACCATTGAGTGCTTGTGTGGGCAAGCCCTGGTTGAGTACCCTTCGGACTTCTAGTCTTGGCATTCCAGACGGTGGAGTAGGCAATTGGTGTTGTTCTGCAGGCTCAAGAGGGGGCTTTAGCCAACTAGAGTAACTAGCGCTGCGGTGGAATCCTTAGAGGGAATACCAGGCTAGGGGAATGTCGGTTAAAGACCTTGTGGTGTTCTTTTCCCTTTGGGTGATTCCTAGGGAAGGTCACCTCTCGTGGGTAAAGCGTGCAACCTCTGCAGAGTGTAAAACTATCATGATAGCCGTGTCCACGGTCAAGGACGGATGACGGGGAGCTGTCTCATTGGTACTTTTTATCTTTGTTTTCTAAATGGTGTTTTAAAGAAAAACCACGATCGGTGTCGTGTGTTTTGATTTTTCTCCTCATAGTAGGTGCTATGAGCGATGAGGGTAATTGCGGTGGGTGCCGTGAGTAGCGAGATTGGGCAAAACCGCCGAGGCCGAGTTTTAAAGAAATATTTCAAAGATTTGTTTTCCTCAACTCGTTTCAAATCATTTTTATAAAACCTTAGGAAAGACTTGCAAAACTGGCTTTATGCAAAAAAAACCTTTACCCCTCCTTGTTAAGCCCTAGTTGCATTTAGTCGGTCTTGCTTGTTGAGTATAAAGTATACTCACCTCGCCTTTATCTTGGTGCTCATTCAACGAGCGAGTTGCGACACCGAGGAGGAAGTATACCAGGACGGGGACTTCGCTGAAGGAGTTCAAGACGAGGACTACTCCGACGTCTAGGAGCGCATCCGTCAGACTTGCCTGTGGAGTTGCGTTGGGTTTTCCATTTGAGTTGAACTATGTTATTTGAACTTCCGCTGTTAGGCCATGAAGTCTAAACTTTGTAATAATTATGTGACTCTGATGAAATGAAGTACTTTTCGTTGAATGGTGATGATCCAAACTGTACATCTGTGTGTACTAGCTACTTGATCCAGGGACTAGTACAGGTAAGACACAGCAGGGATTCGACTCCGATTTTTGGGTCCCGACAACTGTCCCTCGACTAGAGATTAGAAAGAGAAGGGAAAATAGCAAGGGTGAGTACAATTGTACTCCACAAGTCGGAAAAAGGTGCAGTAGGGAGCTTAGTGCAAGGGGAAGCTTACGACGTTTTGCAGGAAGCCAATTTTCCAAGTTTTATTCCTAAGTAAAGAAAGGCGGGTTTTGAAAAGAAACATTTCTGGTGATGAAATATGATTTTTCTTAGCTGTGAACTGTCCTTCGTCCAAGCCATTTGCATTTCCATTTGCAAATCATTTAACCCTTTTCCCAAAACAAATCCCTTTTCTTTTTGAAAAGGTCTACCATATGAACACTCCCTTCGCATGTTCTTAACCATGAGCACGGCTATCATGGTAGTTTTAACTCTACAGAGTGGGTACACTTTACCCTCAGGAGGTATCACACCAACAGTGCAAACCACAAAGCCATTTGGGCTAAAAGCCCTAATAGCACTTGCTCTGTGAGTCATTCCCAGGCACCCAGTCGAGGATTGGCCCAACGGCCCTAGTTTTCACATTGTACAAGAAGGCCAAGGAAAAGCGGTCCAAGGCGCTGACGAACAGGGATACGTCCTCCCTGCCCATACAACCCAAATGTCTATGAAGTACATCACCACCAGCAAGTAGCTACTAGAGATCAAAGAATAATAGGCCAGGTCCATCCCATAATGGAACCTGAGGCTGTACTGTAAGGCTCAGTTCGTAGGTTCATCGGAAGAGCAGTCCTCAGATTAAGGGAGGAGTATAGACACCAACCCGAAACCATGCATTCTTTGCACCATACCGTCAACCAGGTCCTCCCTAGACAGAGCATTTTAAGGGGAGAGACAGAAAAGTAACCCAATCCTGGCATTCTTCCCAACGCCTCATTTTACCGAAAATTCCTTTATAATCATTGCAATAATATACCAATCATGGCATTCAATCCGCATGAAGCATTTTTAACCTATTCCAAGGTTAAGTAAGCTATCGAGGTACTTTATAATTAATCCTGGGGTGCAAAATTAATAAGGGTGCGAAAGTCATTTTATATTTTTCGGGTGTAGCTAATTCTAGCGACTACTCAGTTTAGAGATAGCATGCAAGTTTTAAAATTCGACATATTCCCTTAAATTAGACAATGGATCATTTAACATGCATCAAGGGGACTTGCCTTGGTCGAACTTTGAGTGTGGGTAGTCTTTTTCAGCAGGGGGTTCCAAGAACTCTCCGGGTCCTATCCTCGCACACGGAAACACACAACAAGCATAACTCATAAACTCTTTTTATAAAACCTTTTTATAAAAGTTTTTATGGCATTGAAAATATGTTCTTAGTTATTTTTGAAAATTCCTTTTTAAACCCTATAGAGCTTACTAGACTTCTAAAAACATTCATTCCTTCTAAAATGTAAATTTATGTCCGCTGAGGATGTTGTCTATGGGACAGTGGCCCAAGTCCGTTTCGGACAGCCTACCGGAAGCGCAGTTGCTCCACCGAGCGGAGGGGCCGATGACATCAGGATTACTGGAGGTTCCTGGCTTGTCTCCCATTGTTGTCTCAAGGCTAATTGCACCTCTCGTTGTACCTCTTCTTGCATTCTCTGCTATGTTTCATTTAGGCTTTCTTCAATCACAATGAACTATTGTGCCTGTCGGGCCTTGCTTGTCACCCGATACCTATAGGTCTCGGCGTCTTGAGCGAAACCAACCTTCCACGAGAAGAAGCCAACACCTCGTGTACGTCCAGGGTACTCCGGGTTTTGTAGGGCCCTTGTTAGCATGTCGTTCTCCTTGTTTGGCATGAAGGTGCCCTGGAAAGACTCCTCGATCGACTGTACAAGTCTTCTGGCCACATCTCTCAGCACCTTCCCAAACACCGTGTTGCCATCATCGTCAAGGCCGCCGCCATGAGCATAGAACCAATGCTTCGCTCTGTCAGGCCATTCCATTGTTGCGGGTGCGACACCCTTCGCTAGTAGGTCCTGTTCCCTCTTCTCCCATTTGGGTATCGCCTGGCGATAACCACCAGGGCCGAGATGATGGTGGTAAATCTTCCTTTGTGCATTCTGCTTGTTCTTTTCACTCATACTTTGTCCTTCTTCTGAAGTTTTGTAGTTCACAAACTCATCCCTGTGATCCTGCAACTTTGGGTACTTGTTGAAGTCGAGTGTTCGATTCTTCTTGATATACTCTGTGGTCAACTTCTTTTTATAAGTCTGGAATACGATGGCCATCTTCTTGAGTTTGTAACTCTTCACCTTCTCTTCAGTCCCTTGGGGAAAGGTGAATGTCTCCTTCACATCGGTCCAGAGCATGTTCTTCGTATCTTCAGGGACCTGATCCCATGTCGGTATGCTAATGCGCACGGGGCATGCCGAATTGAATGGCCCAAGCGCCCCCAGGGGTGCAAGAGGTTGGCCGTTCTCTCCGACTTCGGTGATAACGTGTCTTGCCTTCGACTTCTTGCTTGGACCTCGCTGACGTGATTGCCTGCTCGGTTAACCGGTCTGAAAATATGGTACAATCATGAATGAATCAGAATGTTGGCTTAACATAATAGTGGAACCGACATACGCATTCGTACTAATTACCTCGCTGGCCTCATCGAGCTCTACGACCTCATCGACCACGGGTTGATCCACGAGGGCGGCTTCACGCTCCCCCGCCTCATGACCATCATCTCCCGCAACCAAACTTCTCATAAATTCTTCTTGATCAAATCCTTCGCCCTCAATCGTTGTTTCTTAGGCTAAAAGAAAGCACTGAAAATTAACAAAAATAGATCAACAGAAGTAGATGATAAAAAGCGATTTGTTAATTTTTCTTTTCTTAGGTGAGTAGATGATAAACGGTATGGAAGAGAGGGTAGAGGAGGACGGGCATCGATGGCGAGGAGGACAGTGGGGAAGAGGGGGTGGAGAGGACGGGCGGCGATGCTGAAGATGTTCTTAACCTAAGTCGACAAGTATACTTATACATTTCACATATACTTATACATTTCAAAATTCAAATACATTATACATATACATAGAAATTTCTTCAAAATTCACATATACATATAAATTTTAAAATTCACCAAGAATTAGAAAAATTCACATGATACATATACATTTGACATGATACATATACATAATAAATTCACATTTTTCAAAATTCACATATCTGGCTCATTGGATCTATTCACTTCACTACAAATCAACTCTTCACTTCTTTAACTTCTTGAATTCCAAAATAATATCATCATAGCTGTACATATCCGGTCCATGGTCTTTGCCGGCTCAATTTGTGCATTGTGATCAACAAAATCACTATACCTTTAGCACGAATTACCCTTGCCAAGAAACCATTGGCCATTTTTACTCTGGGATTAGTAAGGATATGGCACAAAGAAAATTTATCATCTTCGGCTTGGCCAATTACGCATATCTCATGGATGACAATCTCATGGATAAAGAAGAATCGCTTAGTACATCTGAATGTACTTCGATCGAGACAAAACTATGCCATCTTTCTTTGTTGTACCTGTATACCAAGGAAGTTCTGTAGCACCCCAAGAACGGTGGTGCACGCAGGGACGTCGGAGGCGAGGAGGACGGCAGTGCGCAGGCTCGTCGGAGGAGAGAGGATGACGGCGCGTGCGGGGTCGTCGGAGGCGAGGAGGACAGCGACGCGCGTGGGGTCGTCGACGACGGGGGTTGGAGGCGGCAGCTACGGAGGCGTCGGCGAGGGAGAGACGTTGGGGACTTAGGGTCTGTTTGGTTCATGGCTAAGTTTGCCTCACCTAACCTTAGTAGTGTGCCACAGTTGTGGCATGACTAATCTGCCTAATGGTAGCACGTGTTTTGTTCGTTGTGACTGCTAAAGTTAGGCAAGCCTAAGACTTTGGTGGTAGGTGTTTGGATTGTTCCTATGCCTTTGCTTAGGCATGGCTAAAAATTGTGGTAGGTGTTTTGATCGCTGCCACAGAATTTCAAAAATGGCATATGGATAAGCATAAGTGTAAAATTAAAGTCTTGTTCGGACCAAAATGTTGTTAAATTTTCATCCAAACCAATAATAAATTCATGACCGCTAACAATTAGACATAAGAAGTACTTAAGAAGTCCAGTCCATTACATAATTATAGGCCCATGACACACGACAAAAGCACTTAAGAAGTCTGTTACATACCACAGAAATAGTTAACATAATTTGAAGTCCATTACATGCATAAGTTAAAAAGTTGACAAACTGAAACAACAACAAACCAACGTCCACCTAGCTTCTCCTTGCCTTTGCCCATCTGTAGGCAAATGAAAGGCAATAACAAACCAAAATGACACACATACAAATTACAGCACCCATAGGCGACATAACCATCACATAAAAATTTACAGCACTCAATATCATGATTGAACATAAGAAACTATATAATGGTTAGACAACCAAATAAATAAGAAAATTGTTCATAATTAAGCTATCATTTTCAGTATATATACCCTCTTTTAGTGCAGGAAAAACTCTAGTGTAAAATTAAGATGTCATTTTCAGTAGTTCAGGCAAGACATCAAGTTCAAAATTGATCACACAAGTAGAGGTGCAGATCCAAAAGATGGCCCCATAATTAAAGTCAGTGCAGTGCTCTGTGAGTTAAGGTACAAGCTACAAGCTTACAGTCAGCAAATCAAGGCACAATCACACTGACTTTCAATATGGACTGACTGACAGTGCATTCAGCATATCACTACCATGACTTTCTCATAATCTTGTCACATAATAGTCACTAACCAGAGCTTTGCAGTAGAAATCACCTAGCAATCAACAATTTTTTCTCAGTAGGTTTGGTAGAAATCACTAGCGTTTAGCTCGTGGCTCACAAACAAATCGAGCGATGGGGAGTCTCAAACGAAATGGTAGGAGTTTAAGCGCAAACACATCAATATGCATGAGAATCACTCAGCTGGAAGGAGGGGTGAGATTCACACCTGACAGAAGGAGATCGACGGCGTTGTGTAAGAATCCGGCAACAGAGTGAGGAAGGACTAGAGCCACAACATAGGTATGGACGGCGGGGAGCCGGCTTCACAGCAGAGCCTAGGCTGGCCTCGTCGCCGGCGTTGCCTAGGCTCGTAGCAGTGGTGGCGTCGCCTAGGGAAACCCCAGTAGGGGCGGCGGGTCGCGAGAAGGATAAGGAGAGTTTGCTTCGTAGGCGTGGCTTTGTTAGGTACTGTGGAAAACATGGGCCCTAGGTATCCGAAGATACACTACTGGATGTACCACCTCTTTGGGCTGAGTCAACTGGGCCTTTCCAGAAGGCAGGCTTGGAGGCTGGCGCGGCTTGAGATGATCTACAAGGAAACGAACTCGTCTCCTACTCGAATATATGGATATAGGCATAGCCGAATCGGTTATATCTGTATCTTCCATACGCGGATTAGAGATTCTATCTGTAACCCGACCCCCTGCACTATATAAAGGGGGTCCGGGGCCCCTAGTTCGACATCCAATCCCACATCTTACAATCATCATCAGCATCCACCATAATACAATCCACGAGCACAGGAGTAGGGTATTACCTCCCCCCGAGGGCCTGAACCTGTATAAATTTGGCTCCCTGTGCTACCATCGTAGTTGTGATCTCTCGCATCACCCCCTAAAATATATTGCCGACACAAATCGTCGACAGTTGGCGTGCCAGGTAGGGGCTAGCGTCACGATCAACTACATCGACTTCGATGGCTTCTATTGGCGGATTCATCTTCACCTACGCTCCCGGCCAAGGCTTCATCTTCGGAGATCTCGGCTTCATCGCCGGTGACTTCGGAGAGCTTCGGTTGTGTGAGCCGAACTTCGTTCGATCCACGTATTACCGGGGGAGACGGTACGCGACTCCGACCGAGCCTCACCGTTTTGGGATCTCTTCCCTGGATTCCGATCCAGAAGAGATCCAATCTGATGATGATGGTTTCGACTGGCCTACCGTTGAGTTTCCCTTCGGTTACGGTCGGGATCCACCGCTTCTCTCTTCGCCAGCCCCTTATGCTGACGAAGCATCGAGTGGCGATCTGACTCCTGGCCAGGATCGTTCTCAGATCTAGTCGGGGGTCACAATCCCTCAGTCGTGGTCCGCCCCGTTCGGATTTGGAAACTCAGCCACTGTTTTCCATCGGATAACATGCCGGCTTTTCCAATCCGGGCTAAGGAGCGGGACACGACACATACACACTGGGACGAGCTTTTTGAGTCAAGACTCGGGGACAACTCTAGCCAGGCCAAATTCTTGAGTGGTTATGCCATTCGGATTGGTCAATTCGGCCGAAAGATTCCAACAGATTCATTCTAACGAAACTCAGTTGGACCTCCTTCTGACCAGAGATCCTGCACGTGAGGTGGGAGTTATAATCACTCCCATCGACGAGCCAACGAATCGGGATCGGTTGAGCCTTTCCTTCTCGGAATCCGAGTCGGAAGAGAGCGTCAATGGGTTCCTCAACTTCCGCAGCATCTACATGCTGGACGGCCAAGCCTCCGGATCGGCCTGGCGCCCCGCAGGGGAGACAGGAGCCGAACAAAACCGCGAAGGCGGAGAAGACTTGCGCGACCAATTACGCGGTCGTGCACGGGAAGTCCGGGAGGAACTGCTTCAAGTCCATATGGGAGATCACACGGTTTTCCGTACGCCACAGCAGAACATCCTCGCTTGTAAGACCCTCCTAGACAATGTTGGTCCTTTGCTTGGAGAGAACAACCCCGCAACGCCGATCATGGAACAAATCAAGGCCATGGTGACGACAATGGCTATCCAAGGCACTCGGGATCAACCGGCCAACTCGGCCAGAAGCCAGACTGCTACAAGTAGTACTCGGCGCAGTCGGCACACGCGAAGTCGCGGGCAAGACGCCCGCCGGAGTGCAAGCCGCGATCTCCGCCTCGACATCGAAGCCCGGCACAGGGAGCGAGACGAAGATCGGCGCCATACTCCACCGCGTCGGAATCTCCCCCGCGATCTCCTTCCCCCGGGGAAGGGTTGATCGACGGGATCAAGGCATTGACTCCCCGACTCCGTCAGGTAAACTGGCCCGAGGGGTTCAACCCTAAAGGCATTGTGAAATTTGATGGAGAACGGGACCCCGAGGCTTGGTTGCAAATCTACTCTTTGGCAATCAAGGCCGCGGGTGGAGGATACGACGTGATGGCAAACTATTTGCCCGTCATGTTGACCCCTCCGGCTCAAAACTGGCTCGCGGGCCTTCTAGAGAACTCGATCGATTCCTGGGGAGAGCTTTGCGACCAATTCGTTGCCAATTTCCAGGGCACTTACGAAAAGTCTGGGACCTAGGGGGACCTTTATCAGATTCATCAGAAAAAAGATGAGTCATTAAGGGATTTCATTCGGCGTTTCACCAAGAAGAAGAACACAATCCGGGAGATCTCGGAGGCGGTCGTCGTCGCAGCCTTCCAGAAAGGAGTTCGCGACCCCGATCTAATCAAGAAGATGTCTCGGAAACCCCCAACCACCGTCAAGGAGATGTTCGCCTTGGCAAATCGGTATGCTACCGCCTCGGATGACCTAGCCGAGCGTCAAGAGGATCACCCAAGCAAGCATGAAGGCAAGAAGGACAGGCCCGAGTCGTCCTCCAAGAAGGACAAAAAGCGCAAGGGTGAAGAGATGGTAGCGGTCGCGGATCAGGGTCGGCTAAGGCTGCCTCGGCCCACCGAGTACAACAAAGTCATGGAGGCGCCGTATCCTTTCCATCCAAATGGGAAGATCGCGGCTAAAAATTGCAACATCTTGAAGAAGTTCGCTGAGGATCACAACAGTGACGCTCCGAGAGATGCCAAGCAAGACGATAAGCGTGACCCTCCCCAGGGCGACGCTTACCAAGAAACCGAGCAAGAGTTCAACTACATATTCGGGGGATCGGATGCATATAAGTCCAAGCGTAAGCAAAAACATACTGATCGGGAAATCAATGCAGCCATTCCGGTGACCCCCGAGTATCTCCGGTGGTCTGAAGTCCCGATCATATTTGATCGCTCAGATCACCCAAATCACGTCCCTTGCCCAGGAAGATATCCACTCATCCTGGATCCTGTGGTACGGGGCGTCCGACTGCGCAAGGTCCTGGTTGACGGCGGGAGTGGATTAAATATCCTTTTCACTAAGAGTCTGGGCGAGATGCAGATCCCAAGGGCGGCGCTCCAGCGGACAAACGCGTCGTTTCATAGTATAATTCCGGGAACCTCATCGGTGCCAATCGGAAAAATCACTCTTCCTGTCACCTTTGGCACTCGGGATAATTACCGGACGGAGAACCTTAGCTTTGAGGTGGCCGATTTCGAGACTACGTATCACGTGATCTTGGGAAGGCCGGGCTTAAACAAGTTCATGGCCGTCCCACACTACACCTATCTGGTTATGAAGATGCCAGGTCTACGGGGCGTAATCACGGTCCGTGGAGATGTCAACCTTTCCCACCTCCTCGACAGGGAAGGCAGCGACTTCGCCCAGTCGGTTGAAGCGGCTGCCGAGTTGGACGAGATCCGGCGGGCGGTCACCACTCTCCGCGACGAGGGCGATCTACCGAACAAGAAACCATCTAAGTCGGGCATCAAGCCTAACGAAGATGTCAAGCATATTTCGCTCGACCCGTCCGATTCAACCAAACGGCTCTGATCGGGACAGGGCTCGACCCGAAATTGGAAGACACACTCGTCACCTTCCTCCGAGAGAACCGGAGCATCTTCACCTGGAAACCATCTGATATGCCAGGCGTCCCGTGGGAGGTGATCGAGCACTCTTTGAACGTTCATGACAAGGCCAAGCCGGTTAAGCAGCGGCTGCGCCGATTTGCGCAAGATCGGAAGGAAGCCATCAAGACGGAGATCACCAAACTTTTAGCCGACGGCTTTATAAGGGAGGTGCTCCACCCCGACTGGCTGGCAAATCCGGTACTTGTGCAAAAGAAGAATGGGACTTGGCACATGTGTGTCGATTACACCGACTTAAATAAAGCATGTAGCAAGGATCCATTTGGACTTCCTCGCATCGACCAGGTAGTTGATTCCACTGCCGGTTGCGAGCTCCTGAGCTTTCTGGATGCATACTCAGCCAATCACCAGATTAGCTTAAAGGAAGAAGATTGTATCAAGACTTCGTTCATCACTCCATTTGGGGCCTTCTGTTACGTCACAATGCCTTTCGGACTGAAAACGCCGGCGCAACGTACCAGCGTTGCATTCAGCGATGCTTCCACAACCAGCTTGGGCGCAACGTAGAGGCATACGTTGATGATGTCGTCGTCAAGTCTCGGATAACCTCTGATTTGGTCACTGACATATCAGAGACATTCGAGAGCCTGTCGGCGTACCACATGAAGTTAAACACGGAGAAGTGTGTCTTCAAGGTCCCTTCGGGAAAGCTTCTCGGATTCGTGGTGTCTCATCGTGGAATCGAGGCTAACCCGGAAAAGATCAAGGCCATCATGGAGATGGCACCCCCAACGTGCCTAAGGGACGTTCAACGTCTTAGTGGGTGCATGGTTGCGCTCGGTCATTTCATCTCACGACTCGGCGAGCGTGGATCGGCCTTCTTTAAGCTATTGAAAAAGCAACACGACAAGTTCGTCTGGACACCTGAGGCACAGAAGGCCTTTGAGGATTTCAGATTGTTCCTCACCTTGCCACCTGTCTTGGCATCCCCCCTGCCACAGGAACCGCTTCTACTATACATTGCGGCCACCACTCATGTAGTGAGCGCTGCGGTGGTAGTGGAACGAGAAGAAGAAGGACGCGTTTACAAGGCTCAACGCCCGGTCTACTTCGTCAGCGAAGTATTGAGCGAGACCAAGGTACGCTATCCACAGGTGCAGAAGCTTCTGTATGCGGTCCTCATCACCTCTCGGAAGCTGAAGCACTACTTTCAAGAACATCCAATTTCGGTGGTCACCTCCTTCCCTATTTGAGAAATTCTCCATAATCGGGAAGCCACTGGGAGGATCGCAAAGTGGTCGGTGGAACTCGGGGCTTTCGAGCTCTTGTTCAAGCCACACAGCGCCATTAAGTCACAAACACTCGCCGACTTTATCGCCGAGTGGACGGAGATGCAGACTCCACCAGCCGCCAAATAGGTCGAGTACTGGAACATGTATTTCGATGGATCTCTCCGACGGCAGGGTGCGGGGGCTGGCATCATTCTCATATCACCTGGAAGCGAGCGACTCAAGTACGTCCTCCAGATCCAATTTTCAGCTTCAAACAACGCAGCCGAGTACGAGGCGCTCATCCACGGTCTCCGTATTGCCATATCGCTTGGCATCCGACGATTGATGGTTTGCGGAGACTCCCAGCTTGTGGTGAGCCAAGTGCAGAAGGACTGGTCTTGTGTCAACGACAACATGACCGCCTATTGTCAGGAGGTCAGGAAGTTGGAAGATAAGTTTGACGGGTTGGAGCTCATGCATGTCCTGCGATGAGACAATGAGGCGGCGGATGAATTTGCAAACCTGGGCTCCAGTCGGGCGCCAGTTCCGGCTGGGATCTTCGTCCAGGAGCACCACGCCCCCTCCATCACTCCACAGGAGCAACTACCCCAACCTGATGAGCAGCAATCCGAGATAGAGGTGCTCGCCCTTGACTCGGATTGGACGAAGCCTTACCTGGAGTACCTGCAAGAAGAAAAGCTTCCCGATGACCGGGGGGCTGCTGAGCAAATCCAACGTCGGAGACGCAACTATGTGGTGCATGAAGGGATCTTGTACCGACGAAGCGTCTCCGGCATACTTCAAAAGTGCATATCTGAGTCTGAAGGACGCGCCCTGCTGTGCAAAATTCACTCGAGCATGTACGTACATCATGCTGCATCAGCTACGTTGGTTGAAAAAGCCTTCCGACAAGGATTTTACTGGCCAACCTCGGTCTCTGACTCAAAGGAGATCGTCCGCAAGTGTGAAGGTTGTCAGTTCTTCGCCCGGCAGATTCATGTGTCGGCTTAGGAACTTTAGACGATCCCCATCAACTGGCCGTTCGCTGTCTGGGGGCTCGACATTGTCGGACCCTTCAAGAAAGCACCCGGTGGTTTTGAACATATCTTCGTCGCCATTGACAAGTTCACCAAATGGATTGAAGCCAAACCCGCGACCAAGATTACGGGGGCCAAAGCCACCGAGTTCTTCCAGGAGATCATCGGCCGGTTTGGCGTACCATCTCGGATCATCACGGACAACGGCTCTCAGTTCAAGAGTGACGAGTTTCAAAGCTAGTGCGAAGATGTGGGCATAAAGATTTGCTTTGCTTCGGTGGCACACCCACAAAGCAATGGGCAGGTCGAACGCGCGAATGGCATGCTTCTACGAGGTGTCAGGGCGCGCATCTTCGATCGGCTCAAACCCTATGCGGCAAATTGGATGAAGGAATTGTCTGCCGTACTCTAGGGGCTTCGTATAAGCCCTAGTCGAGCTACGGGGCAGTCACCCTTTTTCCTCGTATATGGGTCTGAGGTGGTCCTTCCCACGGAGCTACAGTTTGGATCGCCCCGAGTTCAGAGGTTCAACGAAAGCGAGTCAGAGGCCAGTCGGATTGACGATCTCGACCGACTAGAGGAAGCTCGGGACATTGCCACAATTCGGTCAGCTAAGTACCTCCAGGGTTTGCGTCATTATCATGATCGTAATGTGCGAGATCGAGCCTTCTCGGTTGGAAATTTGGTCCTTCGAGTCAGTCAATCGAGTGGCCATAAACTTTCTCCACAATGGGAAGGACCGTACATCGTCGACTCTATGACACGCCTGGGGGCTTACCGATTAAGGCGGGAAGATGGCGCTCTCCTGGACAACTCATGGAACATCGAGCAATTGCGTCGATTCTATACCTGACGACTATTGTAATCCATGTTTACAATCAAATAAAGATAAGTTTTCGCTCACATTGTCTCTATGTTCATGCAATTCAGTTTCTGACTTGCTACTTATTTGTACTTCAATTAAGTAGTAAGTTGGGGGCTACACCTAATTAGGTGCGCAATCGCGCACCTAACCTTTCATTGAAAAATTAATTTGACTTGCTCCCTTGTCGGATCCTGACTAGCCAGTAAGTCGGGGGCTACACCTAATCAGGTGCGCAGTCGCGCACCCTTTCTCTTATTGAGTCTGACTTACACGTGAGTCGGGTTTCGACCGGTTTGTAAGTTGGGGGTCATACCTGATTAGGAGCAGTCTCCATCACCACATTTATTTAACGCCTGATCGAGTTTTTTCGTTTCAAGTCTGTGAGGAGCCTGAGTGTTAGTTGTTCTGAGTAACGAAACTCTTGTTTCCTAGCAACACTCAAACTTCCCGATTGTATTGTTGGAGATAGAGCTCAGTGCCAGCTCCTAATGCTAAGGAATTTGATACGCTGGGCAGGGTGCTTAGTGAAAGGGACCTGACTCGCTTGGGAAAAACGCATGATTTGAACCGAGAAAAGTCGATTAGCTTGCACCAAGATAAAAAAAGAAAAACAACACACAGAGAAGAGATCGAAGGCAAAATAGATAATTTTATTAATATTTACAATGGCTTGCAAGCCAATTACAGGATATGGCGGCAAGCGTGGGCCTGCGCCCTGATGATCAGATCCGCCACCCCGGCGAGCCCCGGAGCAGCGTCGATCAGGGCCTCGGCAATGGCGGCGTCGCGAGCGCGGGCGCGGACCAGTGCTTCCACGATGACGTCGGCCACCTCAGCAAGGGCTGGGGCGACCTTAATCAGAACCGCGACGGAGGCGACGTCGCGGGCGCGGGCCTCTTCTTCGGCCATCTCGGCTAGTGCGAGGTCGAGCTCCGCCCAGAGCTTCACCAACTCTTCGTCGCGTGCCATGGGAGCAGGCGGGAGAAAGGAGGGTGGAGGAAGAAGAAGATTGGGTGAGAAGCGGCCATTGAATCGGCTTCTCTTTATAGCCGAGATTGGGGAAGTCGAATCGGCCTCGAGGAATAATGGCGTTGGGAAGCAACCCCGAGGAAAACTGTTCCTGGGCTTTGATGTGGAAGCCTCTGGGAGCATGGCGCAGCATTCAAGATGGCGTCTGGTCTTCCGGCGAAGTGACGTTGGAGATGACCCGTGGCGACCAATAGTGGCGCGCATTCACCAAAGAACCGCGGGGGACGTTTCGGCTTCACGCTGGGCGGGAAGGAACGAGGCCTTGGATTCACTGTCGCAATATTCGGGCCCAGACTTAGGTTGCAGAAGGCACGCTCCATGTGGGCCGAAAGTTGTACGTTGCTCACATACGGGTGTTGATTGGACCGAACCTAGTTTGGAAAAAGGGTGCCCCCCTGGTTGGGCCTTATGCCAGTTATCAATCCTTCGATGGCTGGGCGCTTCCCGGGTAATTAACTCAGCTCTTGGTGTACCTCCTAGGGTCAATGGCTGGTCTGATTTTCTAATCAGATTAGGCGCCGAAGAGTTACCTCTTTAGTTGGGTCTCAGTGGCACATCTCCGAATCGTTTGTCGCCAAGACAAACACCACTAGGAGGACCTCAACTTGGAGGCGGGCGTATTCCTCTAGGGATCACTAGCTTGACTCCGCACTAGTCGGGTCAGGGCGCCTGAATACCCTACGCAAGTTGTGGCATATCTCATGCTGGATCGAATGTCGAGCTCTGCAAGCCAGGCTTGAATGCCATAAGTTGTAACAGGGGGGATAACGCTGGGTGGCACTGCTCACTCGGCAAAATCTACTTTTCTGGTATGTCTCTCCGTGGGGCCATTAGCCAGCATTCCGATCCGTCGGGCTAGGTGCCAGGCATCTTTAATAACTTGAGAATTTTCTCGAGTTCTTTGCAACTATGTTGTTTGATTAGCAGGTTACTCGGCGAGCAGACTTCATCAGCCAGACGAAGAGTGACGTCACTCGGGTAACATCTGAAGGACTGCGAGCTGAACCCCGGATCAAGACAACCCAGTCCCGAAGCACTCGGGGGCTACTGTGGAAAACATGGGCCCTGGGTATCTGAAGATACAATACTGGATGTACCACCTCCTTGGGCCGAGTCAACTGGGCCTTCCAGAAGGCAGGCTTGGAGGCTGGCGCGGCATGAGATGATCTACAAGGAAACGAACTCATCTCCTACTCGAATACATGGATATAGGCGTGGTAAAGCGGTTATATCTCAGATCTTCCATCTGTGATTAGGGATTCTATCTGTAACCCGGCCCCCTGCACTATATAAAGGGGGTCCGGGGACCCTAGTTCGGCATCCAACTCCACATCACACAATCATCATCATCATCCACCATAATACAATCCACGAGCACAGGAGTAGAGTATTACCTCCCCCCGAGGGCCCGAACCTGTATAAATCTGTCTCCTGTGTTACCATCATGTACCGACCCAATTTATATGATGGGGGCATCAGTCCTTGTTGGTGTAATCCACCGGGACTGATCAGTCCCTGTGGATTACAGCAACTAGGACCGATGCCTCCATCAGCCTGCCCATGAGGGATGCCCTAGGCGCCATCAGTACCGGTTCGTAACAAGAACCTGTATTGATACCTTTTTTGGTTTAAAAGCACCGCGCGCCTCCTCCATTGAAAAATATTATAAGCGATAAAATAATTTTTGCACTCTTACAATTCCATTGAAAATATTCTTTATATCTCTAATGCCTTGAAATTTCTCAATAATTTTTCAAATTTTATGAGAAATTTTCACCTTTTTATATAAATTCAATTATTGCTTCTTTGCTTAATAAAAAATAATAAATCATACTTATTCCACACTAAAATGATTTTCAAAAAATAAAATAAGGTTATTAGTCATTATAAATTCCTTTTAAAGTTTCCACAATTCAGCAATAATATTAAAAATTCATACATTCTTTTGAATATTATTTTCCAACCATCTAATTATAAATTTTCACCTTTTTATATAAATTCAATTATTGCTTTTTTGCTTAATAAAAAATAATAAATCATACTTATTCCACACTAAAAAATAACAAATTGTTAAAATGTTGCTGTCATATGAAAATAACCATATTCATAATTCATACACGGGTTTATACAACACGATTGGACTTATTTGCTAACATACTTTATTTTTACAAGTGATCCTTCATAATGATCATGGCATACATAGGGAGATTCCTCTGTATCATTTAGGGCACAAATGTCTACATCCACCGTGAAAGGACGCAGTTTGTCAAACTGATTATACTCTTCTTTGTCTGTGACGCCCTCAACTCTGACAATCCTACGTTTACCTGGAAGAACCACGTGGTGCCTTGACTGATCGCTACTGCTGGTCTTCTCCTTTTGCTTTTTGTTTTCGATAGACTTGTCCTTCTGCTTCTTGCTTTTAGTAGGCTTGTCCATCTGCCTTTTCAGTTTGCTATCCATGTCCATCACATAGAATACCTGTATCACATTATTGGCAAGCACGAGCGGTTTGTCCCTATAGGCCACTTGCTTGAGATCCACGGTCGTCATACCGTACTCGTCAATCTCCATGGCTGTCAGTTTGACTCATTGGCACTAAAACAGAGGGACTTTCAAAGGTCCGTACTCGAGCTCCTAGATCTTTTCTATGAAACCATAGTAGGTGTCTATCTTTCCATTTTTGTCAAAGGCATCTATACGGACACCGCTGTTTTGGTTCGTGCTCTTGCTATCATGGGTTGTCATGTAAAATGTGTACTCATTTATCTCATACCCTTGGAATGATACGATTGTCATGGATGGTCCCCGAGCATTGAGTTTCAACTGTTCATCGTCTGTCTAGTTGCCCATCAGTTGCTTTTGTAACCAACCGCCGAAACGATCCATTTGCTCGACTGCGATCCACTTATTTGACTTCTCTAGGTATTGGTCTTGTAGAATCATCTCGTGATCATGGATATACGTAGCCACTACAGTTCTCTATTTCAATACCGTGAAATGTGCTTGTCTAAATGAAAGTAGATCGTCACTAAAGGATTGTTTTCTCTCTAGAGTCCCTTTTTCCCGTAACCTCCTCTCATGGCATGATACAAGGATGCCAATCGAATTCAGATCATCAATGTAATTGACACAAAACTCAATCACCTTCTCTGTGCAAACACCCTGAGCAATGTAGCCTTCTGGACGAGACCGGTTACGAACATACTTCTTTAGGACACCTATGTACCTCTCGAAAGGGAACATATTGTGCAGGAACACGGGCCCGAGAATTTCTATCTCTTTGACAATATGGACCATCTGATGGACCATAATATCCAAGAAGGACGGAGGGAAAATCATCTCAAGGCTGACCAGACTATCGACCACGTCATCCTATAGATTAGATACCTTATTCAGCTCGATGATTTTCTGTGACACCGCGTTGAAGAATGAACACAACTTTATGATTGTCCCTCGCACCTATTCCGGCAAAATACCTCTCACCGCCACTGGAAGCAACTGTGTCATCAACACGTGACAATCATGAAATTTCTGGTGTACGATTTTATTCTCTTTCGTGTTTATGAGTCTCCTTATTTTCGAGTAGTATCTAGAAGCGACCTTCACACTGTTCAATAACTTAATCATTTTTTTCTCTTCCTTGCTCAAAGTGTAGCTCGTGGGGTGGAGGTAATGCTGTCCTTTCGCTCTCGTTTCCAGATATAGGCCATTCCTGAGTCCCAACAGCTGTAGGTTCTTTCTCCCTTGAAGTGTATCTTTTGATTTGCCGTACATATCTAGGAAGTCTAGCAGGTTCACGCAAACATTCTTCGTGATATGCATGAAATCCAGTGAGTAGTGCACCTCTATATCTTTCCAGTAAGGTAAGTCCTTAAATATTGACATCTTCTTCCAAATGGGCTTTGTATGACCTTGTTCAGTCGAGACAGGTTTGCTACCAAGACCCTTTCCAAATACTACTTTCAGATCCTTTACCAAAGAAAATACAAGTGTCCCACTACAATACAGGGGCTTCTTACGTTTCTCTTCTGTCCCATCAAAATTCTCACCCTACATCTGTAACGGGTGCTTATATGGAGGAACCTACGGTGGCCCATGTACACAACATTCCGAGAGTTTTTAAGGTACTTGCTATCCGTATCCTCTAAATACTAGATGCAGGCTTTATATCCTTTGATAGATAGGCCCGACAGGTTACCAAGTGCAAGCCAGTCGTTGATAGTTACGAATAACAATGCACGTAGGGTGAAGTGCTCTCTTTCGTACTCATCCCATACACGTACACTATTGTTCCACAGCATTAGCAGATCTTCAACCAACGGTTTGAGGTACACATTCATGTCGTTTCCAGGTTGCTTCGGGCCTTGGATAAGCAATGACATCATAATGTACTTCCACTTCATACATAGCCAACAAGGAAGGTTGTAGATACATAGAGTCACGGGTCAAGTGCTGTGATTGCTGCTCATCTCTCCGAATGGGTTCATCCCATCCATACTCAACCCAAACCTTATATTCCTCGTATCCTTAGCAAAGTCCGGGTATTTTCTATCGACTTTCCTTCACTGAGAGCCATCAGCAGGGTGCCTTAGCCTTCCGTCGTCCTTACGATCTTATTTGTGCTAGCGCATCATCTGGGCATGCACTTTGTTCGCAAATAAACACTTCAACCAGGGTATTATAGGAAAATACCACACCACCTTACGCGGGGGGGAGGGGGGGTCGCTTCTTCTTACACTGCCCCTCTACCTTACCTGGGTCATCACGTCTAGTCTTATACCGCGAAGTTTTGCACACCGGACAAGCTTCCAAATTCTCGTACTCATTACGATAAATGATACAATCGTTACGACATGCATGTATCTTCTGTACCTCCAACCCCAAAGGGCATTCAACTTGCTTGGTGTCGTACGTAGTTTTAGGCAGCGTGTTACCCTCTGGAAGCAACTTCTTTATGAGGTACAACAACTCATCGAATCCCTTATCAGACAATCCATTGGTCGCCTTCCATTGCATCAGTTCTAATGTGGTACGCATCTTTTTGTGGCCCTTTTAGCAGTTTGGATACAACAATGTTTCGTGATCCTCCTACAGGCGCTGGAACTTTTTATAATGTCTTTCATCGATGTATTCTCTCTCTCCATCAAGCAACATCTGGTCTAGGTCATCATCGCCAAACTTTCCCAATGTATCTTCGAAAGAACCGTGTTGGCCAACGTCTAGGATATTGTTGTCCATCTTTTCTTCTTCACCGTCTTCCTGTATAATCTCTTCTTCACCATACTTGGTCCAACAGGTATAGTTTGACATGAAACCTCTTGTGAGCAGATGGAAGTGAAGGTGGCTGGATTTTGGCCACTCCTCATTTTTGTAGTCTATACATGGACAGCATATGTAGCCTGACGACATGTATGCATCGGCTGCAAGAAAAGCTTACAAACCCTGCAAAAACTCCGAGCAGCGTCGGTCCATGTATATTCATCATCGGTCCATCTACATTATGTTACATCAAGGTAACTGTTAGCTCATTTTCCAATAATGAATTATTGAACATTTGACAAAATCTAAATTAAACTAATATTTAATTTATTTAAAAATTATTTAAAATTTTAGGTGGATAAATTTAATTTTAGGTGAAATTTCATTAACAAAGTTAATATTTTTTAATGACAATCTTTCATCACATATTTTTTCAATAGAAATTATTATTTTTAAGACAACTATATTTTTAAATGAATTTATTTCCTTACATATTTTTAAAAGGAGTATATTTCATTACATATTTTTCTATATAATGATTATTTGCTCTGGTATTCATACTCGACAAGTTTTTGCAACCTACTAAAAGAATTGGTTGATCAAAATCTAGATTCAAAATTCTTCATCGATCGATGGAACCAAAACCTAAATTTGAGCTAGATCTATACCTTCAATGCGAGCTACATCAAAATCGAAGCAAAATCCAAGGTTACACAACAAGTATTTGCAATCTACTAAAAGAATTGGTCGATCAAAGTCTAGATTCAAAATTCTCCATCGATCGATGGAAACAAAATCTAAATTTAAGGTAGATCCATACCTTCAATGCGAGCTACATCTAATCCAAGCAAATTCCAAGCTTACACAATAAGTTTTTGCAACCTACTTGAAAAGATTGAGCTAAATCTCTACATTCATAATCTCATTGATCATGGGAAAAGATCAAAATTTCTAAATATTTCAAGCAAAGAAAAAGTTCCATTGAACACCAAATGTAGTGAGGAATGATGTTACTAACCTTGGTTAACTTGGCTTGGAGTAAAATGACCAAAATTTTGAAATTTGAGCAGCACCTCCCCTCCTTTGAAGTTCTAGACGGCGTTGCACTGTTCTTGATTGGGCAGAGTATGGGGAGGAAGAAGAAGTTCAAATAGGGCGACATAGTACCGGTTCATGTCACCAACCGGTACGGACGCTCTAACATCAGCACCGGTTCATGACATGAACTAGTACTAATGAGCCCCTGTGCTAGCTGGCCTGTACCCGCCTGCTAGGGGGCTCCTCAGTACCGGTCCGTGACATGAACCGGTACTAATGTTAGAGCATCAGTATCGATTGGTACCTCCAACCGGTACTGAGTTGCCTCCACGGCCTAGTAGGCATTGAACCGGGACTGTTGTAACTCTCAGTCCTGATTCATGCCTAACCGGTACTGATGAGCCGGTATTGAAGGCTAGTTCTGTAGTAGTGGCATCACATTTTTAATTCAAGACTCATACAGGAGGTACTGTCTTCTCCTCGATAATGAAATCAGAAATGTGAGTAAATAGAATAAATTGAGTTGGCATCGGCATAGCCCTGGAGTGATGCCTCTGATGGTGGCGATGACCTGGCCGACGTGGTGGGCACAACGACCATACCTGAAGGTTAAGTTTGTGAGATCCAGGATTGATCAATGAACACAATCCAAAGCAATTTTTTGGTGCCTCAACCGTCGTTCCTTTTCTCTAGCTTCTAACCCTTTATTTATACTAGAATATTACATGAAACCGATTGGGGCTCTTCACCTAATAAAAAAACTCTATGCCCTACTCTCATACGAACTCGATCCTACTCAAATAAGAAAAAAACTCAAATTCCAAAACTAGTAACTCATACTAAATTAAAATTAAACCTAACAATCACCCTCTTAATCTTAATACTCTAACCGCAACATCTTCACAGCGTCATCCTCCTCGCAGTAGCTTCGCGCACTGTTCATCTGGTTCCTTGGCAACTTCACGCCATCGTCTCCATTGTTGGCTTCACACCGACGTAGTTGCGGACCTCACATCGATGTTGATGTCAGCTTCAAACCGATGTAGTTGTTAGCTTCACACTGACATAGATGCAATGGCATCACGCCATTGCTGTGGCTTCACTCCTAGTTGTTGGCTTCACACCAACGTACCTCGCAGCGACTTCACACCACCACGATTGTCGGTTTCACACCGACCCTTCTCTGATGGCTTCACAGTGCCATCTAGCACCGCCCATCAAAGCAACATGGGCTCTTCATCTCCACTAGCTTTGGTAAGGAGTGCTATCTCCTTTCTTACTTGACACTCGTGTGCAAAGTGTCCAAGCTTTTGGCAATTATAGCACCTTACCTTTGTTTTGTCTCTAATTTCACCACAACTACGACCATGGCCATGCCCTCGCGACGAGTTCTCAGACACTTCCTTTGCTTTCCAGTCAGCACGGGTGAGAAGAAATTGATCACCCTCGACGTCCTTGAAACGATGAGATCCCTCCTCATGTGTTTTTCGACGACCAATTAATTCTTCAACTTTCAACTCCTTGAGGTCAACGACCGTTCAAGTGTGTGACCACAATTTCAAACTTCTTAGGGACTGCACGAAAAATTTTCTCACAACATAGGATTCTTCTATCTTTTCTCCCAAATTACGAATCTTGCTCATTATGGAAGTCAACTTAGCAGAGAAATCATCAATATTCTCTGACTCATTCATGAGCAAATTCTCAAATTCAGATCTAAGATTTTGCACACGCGCCTCATTCACTCGATCATCACCGATGAACATCTTCTATAAGATGATCCAAGCTTCTTTGGCAGTGTCCTTCTCTGCCAACATTATCATTACATTTTGTGGTATCTATTAGAAGATCACCGCAAGTGCCATCTTGTCTTTCCTCTTGTCCATAGCCACCTCCGAGATGATCGCATCCCATATAACCTGTGCTGGCATGAAAACCTTCATCTTTACAATCCATGCAGCGTAGTCATCTCATGAGAGCATAGGGTACTGAAGAGACACAACATTCCCTTCCCTTGTCGGCACCGCTGGTACCGGTGCCTCCATCAGTTCTTTCATTCCTTTGTCGGAACTTTCGCTTTTCAACAACTCTGACATGATCTTCACCCTCCAATGACCTTGCTCTAACACCAATTGGGACATCCAAGATCGATCAATGAACACAATGCAAAGCGATTTTTTGGTGCCTTAGCTGTCATACCTTTTCTCTATTACCTGACCCTTTATTTATACTAGTAGATTACATGAAACCGACTAGGGCTCTTCACCTAACAAGGAAACTCTAAGTCCTACTCTTATATGAATTTGATCCTACTCAAATAGGAAAATGACTCAAATTCCAAAACTAGTAACTCATACTAAATCAAGATTAAACCTAACAAAGTTTAATATCTTGCGCTTGGCTTCAAGATGATGCATATTTAAGTTGGAAACAGCAGTAGGAGATATCATCGATTGTTCAAAATGTGCAGAAGAAAGGCAGCCCTTTCGGAATCTCTCATATAATTGGAGGGACTGGAATTGGGTTAGTTGCACGTCGAAGCGCGAAACCTCTCATTCAAGGTAGCTCACGACATGGCTCACCCAGTGGAGCTGAGCCAGCTCATCCATGGCCAACAGATACCGCTGGGCTACTCCAAGGTCTCAGTGGAGGAGGTATGTCCAGGGTACGAGGACCTTAACCTCAACATTCCTCGAGGTGACGGCACTACGAAGTTAGGAGAGGTAGTACACAATTTTATCCTATGGCACAAGAAATACATCGTTTTTCGAGATAACGTGGATGTGTCCTCTCCACATAGAGACCTCCCGGACTCAGACCATGCAGGAAGAAGCCCGACTCCAACACCTCCCGCACACATAAGCGGTGCAACTACAGCGTCACCTCCATAACCTCCATCTGCACCGAAGAAGATGCCCCTTAGAAGAAACCCGATTCCTCTAACACCTCCCACACACATATGCGGTGCAACTACAGCATCACCTCCACCACCTCCATCTGCACCGAAGAAGATGCCCCCAGAAGAAGCCCGTCTTCTCCACCACCCCTCGCACGTGGAACTCTAACTCCTACATCGGCCAAGACAAGCCAGCCTGCTCAGCCATCAGCACCACCCAAGAAGGTGTCAGCCAAGACAAGCTAGCCTGCTCGGCCAGTAGCCCCCAAGAAGACGTGGTCCACCCAATCCAAGAAGTTGGCTCCACTTCTAAAGCGGGCGCACGATATGACCGAGAGGAGGAGACCGAGAAGTTAGTAAGAGACAAGGTAACTAAATTTTTTAGACCTAAGTCACCAGAGAAGAAGGTTTAGCCTAGTATAGAAGAATTTCTAAAAGGCTTGAGGACTATTAAAAAATTGAAGGACCAAAAAGAAATACCTCTTCTATCAGACTATGAGCGCACATTGGCTAAGGAAATCTATAAGAAGAAGATATCAGAGGAGAGGACGTCAGCTGAGCAGAAGGCCAAGGAGATGCTACAATTCTCCGATAAAACTGGACTTGACACAGATCAAGTTTTAGGCAACAAGAAGATTGAGTGTGCATAAGTAAGATGGTTGTATACATCGGGCGCATCATTGGTCAGGCATGAGGAACTTCTCTAGCTAACAACAAAGATGCGGCAATTTCATGAATGGTACTTGGAAGGGGCCTAGCATGGTCTAGAGTCATTCGCCGTCAAGTACATAGAACAAGATTTTTTCCACGGGGACAGTGAATTTTTTGTCCAATGGAAGGTCATGTACAATCTATACAGACATACACCCTCGACGTGGCCCTGATGAGTTGTTGGACTCTGTAATTCCAACAAAGTGTCTTATTTGTAAAAATCCACCATACGCACCCTTGTACTATACTAACTTGCAAGCCTAACTAATTTCTTCTTATGTAGAATGGAGATACAAAGATGCAGAAGGGAGAGAATTTTCGACAGAGGCTTCATCGACTCATTAGTTATTAACGAGAGAACCGTTAGAGACTACCCTGGCGATACAGAGACCAACATATACAGGGCGCTAATGGGACAAAGATATCAATCAAAGATAGTTCTACCCTACAACTTTGAGTACGTGTTTTCGTACCGCCTCTAATCCTTTTTCATAACACCATGTTAGAACTAATTAGTTACCTATTGTAATAGCCCAGCTGTTAAATTTCGTATAGCTATGCATATCATTGGCATGTTCATTCGTTTTTATGTTGGTTTACAAAAATTTTGCATTCAACCACCATGCTCTATGGTGGGAACATAAGGCTTTTAACTTTAAACCCTTTGGCCAAGCCACTAGAGTAGTAAGACCTAGCCCGACGGGCATGTTCCTTAAATGCCCGAGCTAGCTGTAGCTTGCCCGAGCAAGGTCGAGTTCACCCGAGCTCTATCAAGCAAGGTAGTGACTATGCCGGACTTCACCGAGCTCTACCCGATCTTGGTTGCTACCCATCCAAGCTGATTATCACTTGTCCGAGCTAGAAGATGTCCGGAGGAAGCCACCCGAGCTATAGACGGTTGAACCGAGCTACAGAAGACCTGACCGGTCAAACAACCCCGCCACCATATCTATTCTATATTTCTTTTTGCCCTCCGGCAGTATCAGCCAAATCTTCCATCCATTGGCTGACTTGGGCGGTGCTGCAGGCAGCCAGACCCTTAGCTTTTCTTACCTGGAATCTTACCCGCAGACTCTCTATTTACAGGTGGGACCTGGACCCACTTGTCAATGGAAGAGTATACCTCTATTTAAACCCCTCTCCACCCACTTCAACCAGCCCTCACTCTCATTCTTCCCACGTCCAAGTTGTGGACAGCAGCAAGAACAGCAAGCTGTTCTTCATCTCCACCTCCACCATTTTCAAATCTCCACCCAAACCACCAAGAATCCATATAGAGTGTTATGTATCGTTGGAAAGCTGAAATCGTTGGCTATCCATTCCACTCCATGGTAAGCACATGCACAAAGGTTTACTATGGATTTCTCTTTCTTTTCTCTTTGCTGTTCGGTTTTGGGACAGCAAAATCTAATTTCGTTTTTTGTCCATCTATGCCCTCTTTCTTCAAATCCAGGCCATGGAATGAGCAGGAGTAACATCTATACTTCCTAGGCTTCAAGTACATCTAACTCCCTTGCACGTGCACAAGGATTTGGGTGAGTTCTTGCTGCCTTTCTTCATCTACTTCGCTGTTTTGAATAGCAGCGAGGTTCTTCGCTGTTTTCTCATCTTGCATGTCATTTTCCCTCAAATGCAAACTTGGGGATGGCCAAGAAGATTTTATGCACGAGCTAAGGAACGTCTAGGAGCAGATCCACGCTTCTGGAGTTGAAGGGACCTCAAGGAACAAGCTGAAGAGTTGTTGAACCGAGTTCTGGACAGATTGCCGTCCGTCACCTTGATCTCCTCATGTTTGGGCTCTCTATTGTTAAGCAAGGCCTTCCTTGCTAGGTGAGAACCCAGTACTCCCTCTCATTTATGTTCTTGACCATTTAGCATTCATGTCTAAGCTGTTCTTTGGTGGAAACCGAAGCCTTAGAACCCCCAGATCTGAAAACAGCCAGTTTCAGCCTTTCTTTGAGCAGTAGCCTAGTAAGTAAGCTCTATAGAATGAACCGTAGCTCGGAAGAAAAAGTGTTCTACATGAAAATTATGCACCAGGAAATTTCCTACAACGTTCGTGTTAAGCCTGAGCCTAGCCGAGCTTATTAGGATCCTCAAAAGTGGCTCGTACTGAGCAATATGTAAGCTAAGTGACTTTCCCGAGCTAGAGCTAGTTGAGCCCGACCTTGGTCATGTCATAGCCGACCAAGCTATGCCATATCCGACCTTGTAAACCCACTCTTGACTAAGACAACGTCCTTCCCGAGTTAGGAGACTCATTCCCGAGCTAGCTTAGTTAATCCCGAGCTTAGTCCTTACAGCCCCGAGCTAGTTTTGCACCCCAAACTTCATATAGCTCGATCTCACTCATCCGAACTCGGATTTGGGTGATTCTTTTTGCAAAATTTGCATTAGCTCATGAACTTTCTGAATTTCTAAAAATATTTGATGTTCCTATTTGTTTGATATTTTATTTGGATTTTATTTGATGTTCTTGCTACCGAACATTAGGAGCCGACGTTCCGAAGGAGTCCGGACTTGGTCCAGAAGCTCTCCCCGCCAACAAGCAGCAACCAGGCACATATACTCCCCTCATTTGACTCACCATATTGATCCTCTATTTATGAATGCATGATTTTGATTATGTTCTATCACTTGCCTGCATGCTAAGTTGAAATATATATGTCACTTGGTGGGTAGAACTTTGTTATCCCCTACTTAGTGGTCTATGTTTGATATCCTTATTCCTTTGTAGCCTAAGAGGGTAGTATTAATTGGGTTTGGTCAGCGAAAACTTAGCCATGCTTAGAGTCAACGTGGGCGAGCGATCAATGGAGTAATTCCGTTGGTCATACGACTTCGATTGTGAATGATTTACTATGTGATACTGGTGATGATGATGATGGATTACGTGTGAACTCTGAGTTGGACTTGAACGGGTGATAGGGGATGATGGGAGGACAGATCCCGGACACGTAGCCCCGTTCGAGTGAATTAAGGACCGAACATGGTGCCAATCCCTTTAGGTTACTATACGTACGACCACACGTGTATTATGGGAACACTTGGCCAATTTCCTGTGCATGCTCGCGCCGTTGGGTACCAGCGGGGCAACTTGTGTTAGAGGGTGGGGTGGCAGGGTGGACCATCCGTGGTGCGTCCTTGTGCTTGGGTGTGATGGGCCTTGGACAAATACATTGCAACGGTTGACTCCCTCCTGCACTCGTGGAGTGGGGAGTGGATGAAGTCAACTCGGGTGACCCAATGGACTGGCATGTACATCTAAGAGGCTTCGGCATGGCTTGTCGTGGTCGTGTGGGTAAAGTCGTACACCTCTGCAGAGTGTTGAACTGTTGAACAACCGCGTCGTGGTTAGGACGAAAACTTGTGAGGCGAGACACTGATGTTAGCTCATGGTTCAGTTGGGTACTGGTTTTAGACATGGTGGGATAGCCGTGTGTCTTTCCGAGCACAGGGTTGCTCGTGGTGTATGGTCGGATAGAGACAAAGGGCGGATAGAGCCCCATGGATTTATGATGATGAATTATGATGGATACTACGAGCATTATTGTTTGGAATGTTTTTCCTCAAATGCAATTTACAACCTACTCATATACATACGTCTTGTGAAAATGCAAATTGTGCTAAAAGTACTGCTAGCCCTTCCTTGGAGTACATAATATTCATGATTGAGGATATACATTACCACTTAGTGCTGAGTACCATCTGTACTCAACCAATGTGCTGCAATTTCAGGTGAAGACAACCCCGTGCTTGAGTACTACTACCAAGCCGAGCACGGTGACGCTAGCGGGCAAGCGGAGTTCTAATTTCCAGTCGGTTGCCCATGGGGTTAATGGGGGCATACCACGCTGGTCTTTTGTTTATCATGATGTTCTTCCGCTGCTATTTTGGTGAACAAACTTGTATTTCCGCTGCAGTAAAACTCTGATGATGTTAAAACTTATTGTTCGGGCAGCAGTTCATGTTGCCCGGTTGGATGAAAATTATGCCGAAAATGTATGTGTTGTGCTATCGATCATTGTGAGGATATGTGTGTGATGGTAGCTGATCTTGGGAGCCATCACCGAGCACATATCCGGGCACTCGGTTTACATTCGTTTCAACGAAGGTCGCTCGTGTGTGCCGCTGCAAGCTCGGGTTGGGAGTTAACATGCTCGGCTTGCTCTTGGGCAGGTAGTATGTTATTTTTCAATCACTTGGACAGCGAAAGGGCAGTGACTTCTTTGAGCCGAATGTGAATTCAGAGGGGGCGCCACACCTATGTTGACATATATATGTACAACTTTCACTGGATTCTTCTTATTATCAAGCTAGATCGTAGCCTGATCACAGTTATGGACTTGAGAAGGAAATCGATTGAAAAGTATCAAAGCTTGATCGACATGCTCAACCGGTATTCTTGTTCCTTTCATTATTATACCAGTTCTATTTCCTTCCATTTGAAACAAATTCTAATCATGTACAATTCGTAATCACGTGTATAGTGCATTCGCACGGTTCCGTGCTAAAACTAGGCACGAATTCAAGGATGAATTTGAAATTACAGTTGCCTCTCGAGTACGTATATCATAATGCTAGCTTTTTAGTTAGTTAACTTAATTTCCATGCATCCATTTCACGCTTTTAATTTTTTTCACCATAGGTTTTGCGTCAGCCGCCGGGCAACAATTTATGCGGCTACTATGTATATGAGTTTATTCACACCCAAACCGGAGGCACTGACCACATGCTAAAAGGTGACAAAGGGGTGAGTAAATATAATTACTAGCTTAATGATGCCTAGGTACTCCTCATATCATGTACAAATTCAAGGATTGATTAGTTAATGACCTAATTAATGAGAGGTGCCTGAATATTTGGCTGAACAAGTTTCAGAACTCTCGCTGACGCGAGTGAGAGCAATCCAAGAACAACTCGTCAGCTTCATTTAAGATGAGGTTATAAATACGAAAGGCGAGTTTCATGAACCACTTCTAAATAGGTGGGGCCCTTCGATAAGGACCAGTGAACTATCGGGGTCGACATCTACGCCTAGCAAGAGCGATGCACGTAAAAGATCCTGATGAACAGAAGGAAAAGATGTAACACTATTTAATTAATTTTTATTTGAATTGTGTACATATGTGTACTTATATATAGGCTAACTAGCTAGCTCTAGCTATTGTAATACATATTAGTTGTAATTAAAGTTGTTAATGAAAGTTTTTTGTGCTTTAATTAATTGCGATTTAACACACACAATATATATATACACACACACACAAAGGTTATTGTACTCTTAAGAGTTAAGAGTACGGAGCCCTTCCGTACTCATATTTTTTTAACCACATGATTTAGATTAGATCTAATCCTCACTGTTGTAGCGGCAACCACCCCATCTTCGAGGAAGGTGGATGTCCACGAAGAAGCTGTAAAGGTCCTTCGTGATGATTATAACCCGAAGGGGTAAGTGGAGAAACGCACCAAAGATGACCTCAAGACCCCTTGGGCTGTGAGCAAAAGACTTGGACATGCGCGAAGGATCGGGAGGTGGACGTGAAGGGTCAGGTGTTCCGAGGGAATCTCAAGAAATGAGAGTCCTCGAGACTCCTGCCGAAGGGTGGCCGAGGAGCGAAGTCTTTCACGAGGACCCCTCGTGGAGACAAGTGGATCTTGGGCTAGTTTCGGGCCGGGAGGCGAAGACTTCGCGACAGCCTCTGACAAGAACGGATCAGATCAACAACCTTGTCAGAATGTGCCCCCCCCCCGAGGGCACATTAGGGAGTAGAAGATCTTGGGTTGTAAGAAAGCTAGTCTAGCCGTTGATCGCAAGATCAACGATCCAGAGATCAGGGCAATTTGGGTGTTTCCCCTGGGCCGGGGTAATTTGGGTATTTTCCATGCATGTAAACCCAGACCGTAGAGTTGTATAAATTAATAAGCTCATCAATGAAAGAGACAAGCATTCTGATCGCACATTAGCACACTGGTTCTATTCACCTTGGGTCCGCTTTCTATCCACTACTTCTTGCGGCGTCCTCTCCAGCGCCGTCCGTGGGGAAGAGGCGAGCATTGCGGTGATGGCCAGGCCAAGGAGGAGCGTAGCAGCGGTCGGAGGCGACGCGCCGCCGGAGCCGGGGCACGATGGTGCAGGCGCAGGGTGGGAGCGGCAAGACCAAGATGAACAAGATGCCATCGGCGATGCGACGGAGGAAGCGGCCCAAAGGGCAATCACCACCGCGCCAGCGACCGAACGGCGGCAGGAAGGCGCGGTGGCGCAAGGACTTGGCGGAAGCGTCCCAAGAGCCCCCGACACCAACCTGCAGGGCCGGAGAAACCAGAGCCAAGGTGTCCCGGGCGTGAACGGCGGTAGATCCGACAAGCCGGGACCCAGCAAAATCATCAAAGATGAGATGCAGCAAAACCCGCCCACCCATCGCATGCAAGAATGTCAACATAGAGACCCCCCATCTGCCGAGGACATCTTGCAAGACCGAAGGCGACTGTTGGAGGAACAAATCAATCTGCTCTGAAGAGAGCTCGTGACAATGCAACCCCAGCAGCACTACGTGCCCCGAAGGATCCCACACCCAGAGGACAATCTTGAGCAATTTCGGCAGAACGTAATGCTGGCACAGCCGAGGAAGGCAAGCGAAGGGCCTCTGAGTGCATATCTTCGCGGCAAAAAAGGCCCGAGGGATTCAAAATGCCAAGCGTATTCAAGTTCTCCGGAGACACCGACCCAAATGAATTCTTAGATGTATATGACACGGCCGTAGAAGCTGCTGGCGGAGATGATGATATCAAGGCAAAGAGCTTGTTGCTGACACTGAAGGGTACCGCACTCTCATGGTACACTTCACTGCCACAAGGATCCATACACTCGTGGAGTCAACTCAAAGATGCCTTCGCCAACAACTTTCAAGGCAATTATATCCAGAGGATGGTAGAAGGGGACCTCTTCGCCCTGGAACAAGGCAAGAAAGAAAGCACAAGGGACTACTACAAAAGATTCGCTGCAATACGATGCCAGATAAGAGATGTATCAGATTCCTCGGTAATCAATGCATTCCGAAGAGGGCTTCAACCAGGACCCCTTCTGCACAAGTAAACTCAAGACCCACCACAAACAGCTGCGCTTCTCTATGACGAGGTTGAGGGGTATGCAAAAGGAGAAGAGGAGAACTTAAGGAGACTAGGCCAGCTGAATACACACAAGGACCGCGATGACCACAAGGAAAGCAATTCAGAAAACAAAAACAGAAAACATCAAAACTCCAACAAAAGGGTAAGCAACATTGAGTCCAAACAAGCAGACGAGCAGAAAGCCATCGACAACAATAGAAGGGGAGATTATTCCCGAAGAGATTACAATTCCCGAAGAGACGAGTACAACTATCAAAAAGATAACATGAGAAGAGATGGTGATCGATGGAACGACAACTACCGGAGGGAGAATTACCACATGAATGATAGATTCCGAGGAGGAAATCAGGACAACAAGGAGAAGAGATATTGCGCGGTACATGGAGAAAACTACTCGCATACAACCGAGGAATGCAGAGATGTTAAAGCACAACGCGAGAACTACCAAAACCAGAAACGACAACGAAGGCAAGACCAGCGACCGAGGGATCAATACCGCAAATCCCTTGAGAGGGTTCACAATGTTGAACAGCAAAACTGAAGGGTTATCCATGTCATCACCGGAGGATCCTCGCTGAACCTCCTATCGAACAGAAAGAGAAAGGAGTTCATCCGCGAGGTGTCGTATGTCTCAGTATCAAGTAAACCAGCACCGGCTCCACCGATAACCTTCGATACGACTGACGCTAAGGGCATAAAGTTCCCACACCAAGATCCCTTTGTGATCACAGCAGAAATTGCACAATATGATGTCCAAAGGACGCTAGTGGACGGAGGAAGCTCAGCAGATATCATCTTCGCCAGCGCATTCAAGCAACTCAATATACCAGAAGACAGATTAACACCATCGCACATGCCGCTCATAGGATTCGGAGGAGAGCCTATGGCTGCCATAGACCAGATATCACTACCTGTAACTTTCTATGAAGGCAAAAGAAAGATAACAAAGAGCATATGCTTCGATGTTGTTGACATAGAGTAACGCTACAACGCCATCTTTGGAAGAGAAATCATCAATGCCTTCGGGGCTATCATACATCACAGCTACCTGTGCATGAAACGACCCGCCGAAGGGGGAGTCATTACCATTCGAGGAAACCAGCAATCAGCAAGGAAAAATGAACCCGAAGGTATACCAAAGCTCAAGCCAATCCAAACTATGGAGAGAGTCGACTCCCAATACAGGCCGAAGGGTTACAAGCGCCAGGTCAGGCCGAAAAGTGAAACGAAGAAGATACGATTATTCTCAGAGAATGAAGAAAAAATAATATCCATCAGAACCGCCCTTTCCGAAGAAGAAGAAGCAAACGTCATCAACTTGCTTCGGCAAAACAGTGACATCTTCGCCTAGGTTCCGGGAGAGTCAAAGGGGGTCCCTAGAAAAACAATCGAACACACACTAAACACGAAAATGGATGCAAAGCCAATCAAACAAAAACTCAGAAAAATGGGACCCGATAGACAGGAAGCAGCGAAGATAGAAGTGGAAAAATTGCGTCTAGCCCACGTCATTCGAGAAGTTGCGTACCCTGAGTGGCTTGCAAATGTCGTGATGGTGAAGAAGTCAAACGGCACCTGGAGATTGTGCGTTGTTTTCACAAATCTTAACAAAGCATGCCCAAAAGATGATTTTTCGCTACCAAGGATTGATCAGCTGGTTGACGCGACAGCGAGTTGTGAACTGATGAGCTTTCTGGACGCCAACTCAGGCTATCACCAAGTGTATATGAGGAAGGAAGAGGAAGAGAAAACGGCATTCATAACACCCTTCGGCACATACTGCTTCCGAAGAATGCCTTTCGGCCTAAGAAATGCAGGCACAACATTTGCAAGACTCATCGCGAAGGTACTTGCAAAGCAAATGGGAAGAAACGTGGAAGCGTATGTCGACGACATTGTCGTCAAGAGCAAAAGAAGGAGGGACCACTGCGAGGATATTCAAGAGACCTTCGCAAGCCTGAGAGCAGAAGGCATAAAACTAAACCCGATGAAATGCGCCTTTGCAAAGGGAAACAGAAAGTTGCTTGGATTCTGTATCGCACCGAGGAATAGAAGTTAACAAAGAGAAGATAGATGCAATTCAATGCATGAAAGATCCAGAAAACAAGAAGCAAGCACAGAGCCTCCTAGGAAAGCTAGCCGCCCTAGGAGGTTTCTCCCAAAGGCTGCAGAAAAACACAAACACTTCTTCAGCACAATTAAAGGAACGGCACCCTTTGAGTAGGGACCTCAATACAAGGATGCCTTCGCAAGACTGAAGGATCATCTTCATCAACTGCCAAGACTCGTCAGTCCGAACGGGGCGACGCACCTAACCTTGTATCTAGCAGCTACCCACTTTACAGTCAGCGCAGTCCTCGTAAAGGATAAAGCCGAAGGGGGACAAATGCCCGTATATTATGTATCGGAATCATTGCAAGGAGTAAGAAGAAATTACATTGAGCTAGAGAAGATAGCTTATGCATTACTTATGGCATCCAGAAAATTACGGCACTACTTCCAAGAGTTTAAGATAAAGGTACCCACAGCATACCCTCTAAGGTCTATATTTGAAAACAAAGACGCCACGACAAGAATCGCGAAGTGGGCCGCAGAACTAGCACCCTTCGACATCACCTTTGAACCAAGGATGGCCATTAAAGCTCAGGCACTTGCCGACTTCAAATCCAAATGGTCGGCTAAAATTTCGGAAGAAGGCCAAGCTCCGCCCCCCTTGTGGAGTATAAAATCCAATTGCTCTTCCACAGCAGAAGGGGTAGGAGCATCAGCCATTGTAACTGACCCCGATGGGCAGAGCACGGAGTACTCTCTCAGATTAAACTTCAAGACAACAAACAACGCGGCTGAATACGAAGGACTTCTGCTAGGTCTTCGGAAAGCAAAATCCCTCGGCGCAAAAAGGGTCGTCATCTACACCGACTCAAAGTTGATAGAAGGGCATATAACAAAGGACTTTCAAGCAAAAGACACCGAAATGGCAAAATATCTGGAAGCAGTAAGAACAATGGAGAAGCATTTTGTGGGGATCTCTGTGAAAACAATACCAAGGGGGGAAAACATGAGAGCAGACGAGTTGGACAAGGCAGCAACATACTCTACAAGAATACCTGACGAGGTGTTTTACGAAGCAATATCACGAGCATCTATATGCCCCGAAGTGCAACTCATAGCAAGATCCTTGGAAGAAGATTGGCGAACGATCATCGTCAAATATCTTCGGGATGGTGAATTACCCGAGGATAGTAGAAAGGCGCACACAACAAGGCAGCGTGCAAGAACGTACACCATGATGGATGGCCTACTCTACAAATCGGGAATTGGCACGCCATGGATGAGGTGTGTTTCAAGGGAAGAAGGAAATGAAGCATTGGCAGAAGTGCACGCAGGAATTTGCGGCTCGCATCAAGGGCCAAGGGCCCTCGCAGCAAAGGTGTTACGTATGGGAATAAATTGGTCAACGGCCAATAGTGACGCAGAAGAATTTGTAAAAAGATGCCGAGGATGCCAGTAGATGACGAACCCGCCAAAGGCTCCGCCAACAAACCTCCAGCCCTCGCCCCCGGTTTGGCCCTTCGCAAGATGGGGGATTGATATCGTGGGAGAGCTCAAGCAAGCTTCAGGAGGGTTTAAATGGATCATTGTTGCTATTGACTACTTTGCCTAATGGATTGAAGCAGAACCATTGATGAGCATCTCAGCTGCGAAGACCCAGCATTTCTTTTGAAAAAATGTGATATGTAGGTTTGGCATACCACAAGAAGTGGTGGCTAATAATGGATCACAATTCATCTCGTCAAAATTTGAGTCATTCTGTGAAGACCTCGGCATAAAAATATGCTACGCTTCCGTGGGACACCCACAAGCGAACGGTGCCGTTGAACGGGCAAATCAGAACATCATGAAATCACTGAAAAGAAGATTGGTAGATGAAGCAAAAGGAAAATGGCAAGAAGAACTAGAAAAGACGTTGTGGGCAATTCACACAACACCTACAAGACCAACGGGGTATTCACCTTTCAGGTTGGTGTATGGTGAAGAGGTAGTAACGCCGGCTGAGATCCAAGCGAAGACTCTTCGGTTCATAACAGGTGGAGCTGAGATCAGTGATCAACCACTGGGCGACACTGTCGAAGAAGACAAGCTTAAAGCAAAACAGGCCTTAGAGAAATATAATGAGCTAATGAGCAGAACTTACAACAAGCGCGTAAGACCACGGGAGATCCAAGAAGGGGACATGGTACTTCGGAAGATGCCACAACGACCATCCAAACTAGAGCCCACATGGGACGGACCCTTTATCGTGAACAAACAAACAAAGCAAGGATTGTTCCACCTCTCCAATCTCGACGGCTCTTCGGTCCCAAACATATGGAACGCGAAGAGCCTGATCAAGTATTACCCATGAGGCAATGAAAAAGCGCTGAGTACTCTTTTCTCTAACTCGATTTTTCCCTGGCGGGTTTTACGAGCAGAGTTTTTAACAAGGCTCAGACGCCCAAAACCGGCTGCGATCGGAGAAATCCTAGGGAATGTAACTGCCAAGATGTAATTTGAAATGAAATGAAAAAGAGAAGAACGTTCCCGAGTAGACACTTCAATCCGACCAAGGGCTGGCGCGTGGCTAAGAACACTCGTGCCAAGCACCCGAAACAAAACCTTTGCGGGCCACGAGCCTTCGCGAACACGTAACACGCTAAAGTGCCAAGGGGCTGGCGCGAGGCCAAGAGCACTCGCGCCAAGCACCCGAAACAAAACCTCCACGGGCCATGAGCTTTCGCGAATGCGTAACGCGCTAAAACGCCAAGGGGCTGGCGCGAGGCCAAGAGCACTCGCGCCAAGCACCCGAAACATAACCTTCGTTGGCCAAGAGCCTTTGCAAACGCGTAACACGCTAAAGCGCCAAGGGGCTGGCACGAGGCCAAGAGTGCTCGCGCCAAGTACCCGAAGTCTCTGCAAGACATGAGCCTTCGCGAACGCCGACTACGCTAACGATATCACGCGTAAGGGGTGCAATGTATAAGATGGAGCGAAGCAACGGGCTAATACCAAATAAAAACAAAACATCGTGAAGGCAAATAAGATCACTCACGATACGAGACAACTTCGGAATAAGACGTGAAAAAAAAGATCATATATTACATTAGCAATATGTTACAATCCTAAAACTATTACAATCCTACTCCACTGGCCTTTTTCCCTTCGGATCCATAGGACCTTTAGGATCCTGGGGAGCGGGACCTGTTGAAGGATCTTCGTTCGGCACCCTGGGCTCTGCTATCTTCAGGGGCGGAGGCGAACCAACCACAGCAGCTGAAGGAGTCTTCTTTTTCGCGTTGGCCATGAAAGCGCGACGAGGTGGCCGCCAGACGCTGAACCTCACCAGGAAGTCCCGAACAACCTGGCGGGAGTCACGGTCGAAGGAACTGGGAATGAACACTGTGGGGTATGAACCGCTTGGGGAGGAGCCACTTGGAAAGTGTGTGCACCCAGCGCTCTTCAGCATTGTTGAAAATGTGAAGATGGAGCTAACAGCGCAGTCCGAGCCATAGCATAGAGACCCCTCTACCAAGGTACGGATCGCCTCCTTCAGGTACTTGAGGGCTAAAGCCGGGCTCCTCGGAGGAATGCTCACGGCAATAGTCCCAAGCCTGCTCATCTCTTTAGCGAAGACCTGGCTCAAGGATAGGAGCCCCCCTTGAAGCGCCTCTAACTGTTGCTTTGCCTTCGCTACGGAACCCCGAAGAGTCCCAAGCTCCGCAGCTCCCTTCTTCAAATCGTCGCGCAGGTTGTTGCACTCCTTACGCGACGATTCAACTTCAGCTCGCTGAGACTCGACTTCAGCGCGAAGCTTAGCCAAAGTCTCTTCGGCGGCCTTCTCGCGCTGCTCCGCCTGGGCCTTCTCCGCCCTGAGGAGGGCTACCAGCCCTTTCTCCTTCTCGCTAAGTTCACGAAGGGTGCGATTTTCTTGATCAAGGGTCGCGACGCGACTCTCAAGGACGGCGCACTTCTCTGCGAGACTCAAGACTTGTGCAGAGGCGGCACGATTCCAAGTCAAGCTCTGAAAAGTTCAATGCAAACATAAGTACCACAAAGGGATCACATCAAAAAAAAATTACCGAAGCAACGCATAACTCGATGCTGCGCATGTTCTCCAGCAGGGGGAACATCTCGCAGCGATCGAGGATTGCCGAAGGCACCCCCCCCCGATGATAGCCTCCACATGTTTGTCGAGGAGGAGTACAGCGGGCTCCAGAGAGGAGCCATCGAAGGCAGGGGCGACACTAGGTGCGAGGGGAGTTTCACGCGAAGCTCCTCCATCGATAGTCGTCGCCGCTGCCGAGGATGTGGCGCCGGGCGTTATAGAAGAAGCTCGCAGGATTCCTCCCTCCACCGTAGCCGGTAAAGCTGAACCTGCGACGACAGGTGCGGCCGGGATAATCAGCGAAGGTCCCCTCTCCGCGGCGGTTGTTGCCAGCAACGCCAAAATGGCATCAGTAGCGGTGCTGGCACCGACGGCCCCCGAGACGGGCACCGAAGGTGTCTCCTCGTTAACCCTCTCTGCAAGAAACAATAAGCATGAGCAAAAAACCAGCAAGACAAAAGAAGTGCACCAAGGTATAATAACAAACCTTCGGCGGAAGGAGAGTCAACCAGCCAAAGCTCCGTATCAAGAATGAAGCCGGTGGTATAGCCTTCGACCTCTGTAGCAACATCAACGGAGGCCCCTTCGGGAGTCACAGGACCCTGACCTGAAGGGAGAGACCCCGCTCCATGGCTGTCTTGAAGCTCGTTAGAGCCGTGTTCGGGGTCTAACAGCCCCGAAGGGGTCTTGCTGACAAGGACATCCATTGGATCGTTATCACCACCGCTGGCCGCGCTCTGCGCATCCGGCGAGGTGCGATCGCCCTCAGCCAGCGGCCCTTCATCTTCGACATCCTCGTCCTCTTCCTCATCCTCCGCGCTGGCGGCTTCTGATTCGAAAAATCAGTAAGGAACAACAAAAACGAAGAAGTATGGCAGATGTAGGAGAATGCTCACCACGGGGTCGCTTCGACGGGCCCGCGGTAGTGCCATCGGTAGCCTTCCTCTTCCCGTCCCTCTTCGGCTCGGGCTCCGCTTAGGGAGAAGCTGTCCCGAGGATGCGGTTGACACGGGCGCCCACCCCAGCTTCGTGGGCCCGCACGACTTTGTCGGCACGAAGCAGCCCGAACATCCCCTCGGCCCTCTCCACGACCGATTCCAGCTTCCGAGGTCGGTGATCCTCATCACGCAGAGTGAGGTGGTCGCCTCCCTTGCTGACGATAACGAATTCCTCCCAGTTGCGCATCAGCGGCCCCACCTTGGCCGCGAAGAACTCCTCGGTGAGGCAGCGCATGGAGAAACGATTGCTGATCCTCCGAAATAGGAGCCGCTGCGCCTCTTCGGAACCAGACAGTTTCTCCACCAGGAACTTGATGCAGTCGGCCGCCCCTAGGGTGTACCTCAGCGGAGAGTCCGCCGCATCCACCTTTTGGTAAAACCAAAACAGTTTCCAGCTTAGCCCAGCCGCCCCGTCCCACTTCTTCTTGGTGGCCAAGGATGCAAAATCTGCGGTGTACGCCGACTTCACGACAAAATTCAAACATCCGAAGGCGCTGCCGCTTGTCTTCCCCTGCCACCTAGCTTCGTGGAGAAAACCGAAGAGTCGGGCTATCGGGACCCACAAAACGAAGTCGAATCCCTGTTGTGCTTACCTGTACTAGTCCCTGGATCAAGTAGCTAGTACACACAGATATACAGTTTGGATCATCACCATTCAACGAAAAGTAATTTATTACATCAGAGTCGCATAATTATTACAAAGTTCAGGCTCCAAGGCCTAGCAGTGAAAATTTAAATAACAGTTCAACGCAAATGGAAACCAAATCACAACTCCACAGGCATGCCCGAAGAATGCGCTCCTAGACGTCGGAGTAGTCTTCATCCTGAATATCATCAGCGAAATCCCCGTCTTGATACACTTCCTCATTGGCGTCGCATCCTGCTCGTTGGAATGAGCAGCTCGAGAATAAACACGAGGTAAGTAATATTAATTACTTGCAAGACAATGCCTAGATGCTATGCAGGTTTCAAGGAGAGGTTTGGGGTAGTTTTGCATAAAGCTAAGTTTCAAACTTTTAGGCCTAGTTTGAGAAAGCGGTTTTGAAATTGAAGTTTGAACTTTATAATTCTTTCTTTTTGGAAAAGACAGCACCTACTGACTTAACCAGATCATCATGGCACCCACCATGAAGACAGCTACGCACATGCAACACCGATTGCAAGGCAATTCCCAAAACAAAGAGAGGGAGAAGAGAGTTTTTCAAAACTACAGTGGGGTAGCTTCCGTCGTTTACCCTTAACCATTGGGCGGGGCTTTCATGAAAGTTTACACTCTACAGAGGTTGTATGCTTTACCCATGAGTAGGTGGCTTCCTAGGAATCACCCAAAGGAAGTGGACACCACGAGGTATTTCACCGCGACATTCCTTTAGACCGGCATTCCCACTAAGGTTTCCACACCAATGCCCCTCTTGTGCCGATAGGTTCTGTTCTATGGACACATCTGAATACCCACTCCCAACCACAAAGGAAGGTTCTGTTCTTATGGACATATTCAGATGCCCACTCCCTATTCCACCAGGAATGCCAGACTAAAAGTCCGAAGGGTACTCAACCAGGACCTGCCCATACAGGCACTCAATGGTCTCACTGTTGAACTAGTCCAGGTACCACAAGGAATCGATCCTTAAGCCAAACGGGTATGGTCCAACATCAACCCAATCTCTAGCATACTGCCACCAAGTAGTTGCCAACCACCTTGCAACCATCCACCCCGATTAAGAAACCATTTAAAAAGCTCGGGATAGCACCCACTATCCCTATAGACAATTCCCGACACGGTAGCACCCACTACCGGCCATCCAATTTGCAATCAAGTTTTTGTCAGGGTTGAACACAAAAGTAAGTCTCTAAATTGCAATTGCTAAGCATGTAATGTGAAAATCACCAAACAAGGATGGCTGCAAGATTAAATAATATTAAATAGCTAGGGTTAATGAGGTTGGCTGTGTATATTAGTCATATAGGACGTTATCTACAACTTAGCTTAAGTATTGTTTTTAACTTTTAATTAGGATCTAGGTTTTGCAAAGTCTAATAAAACATTTATGAAAACTAGGTAATAGCAACATGGCACAATGACTTGCCTTAATCCTGATAGTTGGACTGATCATCGGCAAAGCCTCCTTCGGCGGACGGATCTAACGTTTAAAAGAATGGCAATAAGAACCACATGCAATAAAATATGATGCATGCATGACATGACATGAGGATGGTGCAAATAGTACAAAACAGTACAAAATAATTTTATAAAACTTTTGCAATTGATTTCATCATTTTTGGAAATCCCTATAATTAGTTATGATTTTTATAAACTTAATATTAAAGGTACAAAAGAGACTTAATTATAAATAAATTTCAAAAATTTACCAAAATAGTACAGAAATCCTATTATAATATATCTAACTCCAGAAAACAATTTTTGATATTTTTGGATTTATATTTTATTCTATAAAATTCCTACAAGTTTAAGCACTAAGATATTTCTTAAAAATTAAAATTAATATAAACATGTAAATAAACAGTACATAAAAATAGTTTAGAATTTTATGAACCTAATAAATTTATTTTACAATTTTCTGAATTTTCTATAATTTTCTATGCAATTTACATCATAACACATAATAAGAAATTAAGAAGGAATAAGGGGAAGGGGGAGACGTGGGCCTCGGGTGGAGATGGGCCTACCAACCGGCTAGGGGGCTGAAGGAGCGGCTGCCATCAGGGGCCCCCGCAAGGAGACAGAGCGGGGCGTGGGGCGGGCACGGCTGGGGCGCCCGGCATGGCAGCAGCGGCGGCGGCGAGAAGGTAGGCCAAAGGCGGCTCGGCGGCGTCTCGCGTCGAAATCGGGCGTGGCGTGAGGCACGGCTCAGCCTAGCAGCGATGGTGGCGGAGCATGGCGCGGCGACGATTAGCGGCGCGACGGCGCGGCGGCGGGCGGAGTGAGCAACAAGGCGGCGAGGAAGGTAATGGCGGTGGCGGCTTTAGCGCGGGCGTGCTCAAGCCGGTGGGTCAGCGTGCGGGCGGCGGGGCGGACGGAGGAGCACGGCGACGGGCTCGCCATCGGGGAACTAGGGCGGCGCTGTGGTCGGCGAGGTTCCTACAGGGATGGAGACGGCGGAGGTGATCACCACGGCGAAGATCGGGTGACGAAGGACTTCGACGACAGTAGAGGACAGCGGCGGCTCCGGCGGCGAAAAACGGAGCGCCGGCGGCGGCGACGAGTTGACGAAGGTGAAAACGGAATCAGGGGGCATCCAGGAGCAAATCCTCTTCAAAGAGCAAAAGCCAAAACTCACCGGAAATTGGAGTTTGGCGCAGAACAGAGAAATGAAGGAGATGGGTTTTCTGTTTTTGGTTCCAGATGAGAACGGCGTGGGGTGGGGGGTTTAAGTAGGAGATTAGTAAGTATTCTAGGAGGATTAGGATAGGAATCAAAGATATTTAAATATGCTAATATTTGGGGAGGGATTTCTATTGATAAAGATGGAAAGGAGAGAAGATAGGGGAGTTTACAACTTGTCAGCCAAGTTGAACGAAAAGGAGAGGAAGAGAGGTTTACATGTGGGACCCACACGTAAGGGAAAGAGTATAAATTTATATTTTGGTTTGAATATACGGTTAACATATGCTTATGCTTTAATTATTCAAATAAAACATCACATAGTCAAAACCATATGAATATATTTTTATTATCTAACTTTGTTTAAATAAATCATTTAAAAATATTTTTCCAAGGAACATACTCATTTTAAAAGGGTTTTGAATTTCAAAAATTTACAAATGCAGTGCAATGCATGTATGCATGATTTTTGAAAATGAGGATGTTACACGGGCACTTGGCTGCGCGCCATGGCTTCGGAGCGCCCACTCGTACACCGCAAGCCGGGCCACGGCGTTCAGGGAGAGATGCACGAGCTGCGCCCCGCACAGCTCGAGGACCTCCCCGACGAGGCGGGTGCACGGTATCCGAAGACCCACCTTCACCTGCGAGTTGAAGATGACCGCCTCGTCGGCATTCGGCCGAGCAGTCGTCTCTTGCCCCGGGAGTCTGAAGTCCACCTCGTCCGCAACAGAGCAGTCCGCCACCTTCGCGAGCATATCTGGCGTCATCCTCGATTGCCCCAGCTCCCAAGATAGCCGCGCGAGGTCCGCAGGACTCAGGATCTTCTTTGGTGCCATCAGAGATTCTGAGGACTGCAAAATAGAAGACGTCAGCCTGCTGAGAGGCGACTCTTCGGGAACACTAAAATAAAAAAGGGGACAAACACGCACAACCAACTCCGAACCATTTGGAACGCGGGATTTCGTAAAATCCAGTACCGTGTTTTCAAACAAAGAGAGGAGCAGGGATCAACATACGAACGGCGGCGCAACCAACGCCGCCGGTACAAAAACCTCACCGGCGAACTTCACGGCATCGAACTTCTCATACCCGGAACCCTCATACCCCGAATAGAAAACGACGCTGGTGAGAGTGGCGTACCAGCAAGCGTCGAAGGGCGACGGGAGGTCGGTGACGAACCCGCGGCGACGACCCACCGATGGCGTGGCAGAGGCGGGGAACCGGCGGCGACGGAAAGAGGGCGCAAGAGCGAGAGCACTGGACAGCGGGAGGATTGAGTTTGAAGCAAACGCAAGTGGGGAGAAGACAGTGACTCGGCCCCTTATATCGAAGGCAGTTAGACACGGATGAACGACACGTGTCCACACCAACGGCGACGATGTGCCACGAGGAAACCGGGGAGACACCAAAAAGAAAAAATAAAAAAAAAGGAAAATCCATGGGTCACCTAAGGATTTGACGACACGTGTGACGATCGGCAGCTATGATCAACACGAGGATTTTGAGGCTACTGACACGGTCAGAACGTCAAGTCCAAGTCACATCAGCGGGCGAAGATATCATCGCAAACAGAAAGAAAAAAGCATCTTCGGGAAAACCACCTCGACGTGGAGAAGGGGGAGCTGGATATTTCGGCCAGACACCACGGCGAGGTGGTGACGTGACCGTAAGGGGCTTCTGTTGTAGGGGCAACCACCCCATCTCCGAGGAAGGTGGATGTCTACGAAGATGCTATAAAGGTCCTTCGTGACGATTATAACCCGAAGGGGTAAGTGGAGAAACGCGCCAAAGAGGACCTCAAGACCCCTTGGGCTGCGAGCAAAAGACTTGGACATGCGCGAAGGGTCGAGAGGTGGACGTGAAGGGGAAATTTCGCTATTTGACACTCAATTCATCGGCCTCTCTCCGCTTGACACCTAATTCGCTTGCCTTTCGGTATTTGACACCGAAACCATCAATTTCTTCGTTTCATGACACCCATCCATTTTTTCTCAATTTTGATTTTCCTTTTCTCCTTTTGTAATGTGTTTTTCACGTGCTATGACGGAATTGCCCTCGCATGGCATCGCTCCGCGAGATTCATCTACCCGCTCGATCTCGCTCGATCAGATCCAAAGCCGACGCCGTGTTCACCCGCGTGGAAGCGTGCGCTGCATCGCAGATGGTGACGCTGAACTGGTTCGCCCATGGCTTCTTCGTCGTCTGATGTCGGCGATCCGGTTCTTAGTACGGTGTCAAGATCGGCGATAGATGGGGCTATCTTGCGGCGGCGGCGGCGGCAGCGAGAGATTATGCCACCGCCCGGCGGCGGATCGCGATCCGGCGTCCACGCTGGTGAACATGACAGCCGCCATCTGATCCGGCCCACGCGTGGTTCAGCTACGATCGAACAGTACGCCCTTGCGATACAAGGTTCTCTGCGGTAATTCCGTCATAGCGCGTGAAAAACACATTACTTAAAAGAAGAATAAGAAAATCAAAATTGAGAAAAATGGATGGGTGTCATGAAACGAAGAAATTGATGGTTTCGGTGTCAAATACCGAAAGGCATGGGAATTAAGTGTCATACGGAGAGAGGCTGATGAATTGAGTGCCAAATAGCGAAATTTCCCGACGTGAAGGGTCAGGTGTTCCGAGGGAATCTCAAGCAATGAGAGTCCTCGAGACTCCTGCCGAAGGGTGGCCGAGGAGCGAAGTCTTTCACGAGGACCCCTCGTGGAGACAGGTGGATCTTGGGCTAGTTTCGGGCTAGGAGGCGAAGGCTTCGCGACAGCCTCTGACAAGAACGAATCAGATCAACAACCTTGTCAGAATGTGCCCCCCGAGGGCACATTTGGGAGTAGAAGATCTTGGGTTGTAAGAAAGCTAGTCTAGCCGTTGATCGCAAGATCAACGATCCAGATATCAGGGCAATTTGGGTGTTTCCCCTGGGCCAGGGTAATTTGGGTATTTTCCATGCATGTAAACCCGGACCCTAGAGTTGTATAAATTAATAAGCTCATCAATGAAAGAGACAAGCATTCTGATCGCACATTAGCACACTGGTTCTATTCACCTTGCGTCCGCTTTCTATCCACTACTTCTCATGGCCCTCTCCAAAGACGGGAGGCGCCAGACCACCGTCGGCGGGATTCCTCGGCGACACTCATAGCTCCACGTGCAAAAAAATCCATACCCCACCTCTCTGTACGTGGGCAACATGTATGCTGGATGACATCAGCTCTCTCTCCCCCGGCCCAAGCATGCATATAATTATTTCTTTCATTTTTTTACCATATCTTTTGATTAAAAGCTCCAATCGATGAACGGTTTTCGAAAATGGGTTCTTGATATTTTTGTGAACAAAACTAGACCACACATGCTATATAAAATTTTTTTAAAATATTTTCATACTATGTACGGCATACGTATAGTAGCTTTACTATTTTCTTAAACACAACTTTACTACATTTATAATACAACTTTATTACATGTATGTAGTAAAATAGTAAATATATGTAGTAAAGTGTTATATATGAAGTAGTAAAGAAAAATTTATACATTGAGACTGGCCACACATTGGCTTTACTATTTCAATAAGCATAACTTTATTATTTTTATGAATACAATGTCACTATATGTATGTAATAAAGTGTTATATAAGAAGTAGTAAAGAATAAATTTATATATCGAGATCGGTCTAGTTTTGTTCGTAAAAATGTCAGGAACACGTAGGTGAAAACCACTCGGCAATCGAATGTGTCAATTAAAAGATATAGTAAAAAACATGTGTCAATTAAAAGATATAGTAAAAAACAGAAGGAATATATGTCACCTTCGCTGACATCAGCGCTGACTTCATTGCATGCATGCATGCAGAGCCACCGGTGGCTTATCGCGGGGGATTTGCTCTACGTGTGTTTATTGATTAATCCAATGGCTAAAAAATTATATATACAGAAGCCTTATGTACTCTTAAGAGTACATTAGTGCTACTCTCTCTCTCTCTCTCTCTATATATATATATATATATAATAACTAGTGGCATGTTGTACAGGGGCACTAGCTCATTAGTACCAGTTGGAGACATCAACCGGTACTGATAAGGGTCTCAGGGGACTCCCGGGCTAGAGCCACATGTGGCCTCCAACCAGTACTAATACTATATCAGTACCGGGTGAGGGAATCAGTACTGATGTTCTTGAGCATCAGTCCCGGATGGCCTGTGCCGGTTCAAAAACCGGTACTAACGGCCGTTTTGAACCGGTACTAAAGGCTAGCTCTATAGTAGTGTGCTCTCAAGTTTGTGCCGATGAGTTCTATAATTTCCTTTCCTGTGCTAACCATCGACTCTGCTTGTGTCCTGTGTAGGTTAAGCTGGCCTCTGTGTTGAGGGATATGGAGAGATTTGATATAGCCAGCGGCAAACTAATTGTTGGTGTTGGCACTCCTGTACAGAGTGGAGGACCATGAAAAGGCTTGCATGGTTATTGTATCTCCAGTTTCCTATATACAGGAGCTTCTCTAAGTTGGTTCCATAAATAATGGTTAGCAGCGATGTGAAGAGTGAAGAGCCTAATTGGTTTGAACCAGATTGGAGCACTATGTTAAACTCTTATGTAGTGCGCCTGCCTGTGCAAATCTGAAGATACAAGAGGTTCAACCATTTGAATTTAAAAGTCCATCTATATATTATGATTTGTTCATTGGCCAGCTGATGTATCTGTGCACTAGAAAAAGAAAAACCTTTTCATAGACGAGAAGCAAAGTCACCTGAAAGCACATACATTTAGGGTGTGATTGGTTGGCTGTGCAGGCCGAGCCAGGCTCGTGCGCGCGGCTTCAACACGTGTTTGGATGGTTGAATGCATGGACGAGCCTGGCTCGTGCGCTGCATTTTCCCTGTACTGGCCTGGCTCGCGCGGAACGGATCGGCCGGCCGTTTCCGCCGAGCCAGGCCGCGCGCGCTGCATGCTGCATGCAGCACATTTGCATGCAGTGATGTCATCGTATGATGTCATCATATTCTCAAGTCATTTTCATCTATTTAGTGATATATCTTTTGATTATTATCTCTGATTAGCGAACCGATTTCACCAATGTGTTTCTAACATTTTTTCGAACAAAACTAGACCACACTTGCTATATAAATTTTAAAAATTTAAAATTTTGGTTTTTGAATTTGTTGATTTTCTATTATTTGTTTTAAAATTTTCAATTTATTTTAAAAATTATTTATTTACTAGTATTTGTTTTCAAATTTGTTTCATCCATCTCTTGAATTTGTATATCCCACTTCTATTCTATGCAGCCAACCAAACAACATCTCTACACAGCCTGTCCAACCTCATACAACCAACCAAACAACATCCTTTTGCATCCACTTAGCCTGGCTCCACTCAGTCTGGCTCAATTTATACAGCCTGGCTCAGCTCATACGGCAACCAAACAGACCCTTAGGGTGTGTTTGGTTGTCTTCTCAACTCAGCCTGGCTCGTACGAGTTGAACCAGGCTGATTTGAGACAGGCTGAGAAGATGCAAGAGATAGTGTTGGGTTGTCTGTGCAAACTGAACCTGGCTGTGAGAAGAAGATGTTTGGATGGCCGCATTAGAAGTGAAATTGGTGGGTGGATTAGAGGAGATGTGTTTGGTTGGATGCATGAGTAGTGGATGTAATAACCTCCAATCCATGGTGATGAACATACCTCCTCTTCATACTCCAATCCATTGCATGCACATAACTTTCAGATTCCAAGCAAAACTGTTCGTCCTAGATGAGATTAATATTCCTACTCAAACTTTGAAAGCAATATTCCGAACAAACTAACAGGTAATAGGTAGCAACCAAGGTGTTTTAGATATATATGTAACTGTGTGTAGAAATAATGGGAGCAATTGATAATGGGGTTGCCATATCGGTATTCTTTGTTTACAACCAGTGCAAGTATCAACAATTCAACATGTGTCCATTTTTACAAATTTGAAACCAGTGCAAATTGGCAACATATTTGCCATTACTGCTAGACAGCAGGGAGGTTACAAAAGAAGGGTATATACATGACAAATTTCAAACCAGAAGCAGTCTTGCTGGATGATGATTCTATCACTGCTTCAGTCACTTCATTGGCTGATATAGTCTGTTCTATATTGCTACTTGCTGGTTGGTTCATGTCTGAACTACCAGAACCAAGCTGTAGTAGAGCAGCGGTGAACCATGTTGAACGCTCACTTGAAAGCCTTATCTGCTTTTCAGCATCTGAAAGAATCTTCAGTGCTTGTTGTAATCTTTCCAACTCTGTATCAGTTACTGCAGAACACACATAAAAACAAAGGTCTTAAACATGGATCAACAGATTGTAGGATGGATGAACAATGAACTGCATCTTTTATGGATGTGCAATATAGCAAGTGGTTGAGAAAGCATACCACGATAAGACATTCAAGTTCAAATTATGTAATAAATGACTAATGACAGAAGAGGAGCTATCTTTTATGGACTCTGTCAGTTAACATTGACAGTGCCACATAATAGCATATTTCAGTTTATTTCATTTCATAGTTTAGTTTACTGACATTGGACTAAAATTGTGCACTTTCAGAGGATTTTCAGTGTCATTTTCCTCCTGACAGGAATTAGAACACTAAAAAAAAAATAGTTTCTTGTTGCTTGTATGGATAGTCTTCCATTCAATCAACTATTTATAAAAACAAGGTGCCAATCTGATTAGTATATCAATTCCAGAAACAAAAATGTCAAACGGGTCATAGATACTGCAAACAAGGATGTAGCTTTTTGTGTTATGCAAAGCAATATTTAGTTACAAAAGAAGCAGTCGATCCTAAAAGCAACCTACCAGATCATTGACAAGTGAAGGTGTTATCTTTTTCCTCAACAAACTCAACTGATCTAACATTGTCTCTGCATCTCGTAGTGAGCCATCAGATCTAAAGCTGCTAATTCAACATCCAGATTTTCCTTCACGCAAATTCTCCTCAACTGGCATATAATGTCAATATTTTTGATCTTGGAGAACACATACTTCTGACAACGTGAACTTTGAGGGCGGCGTGGAGGAGACCGGCGTGGAGGGGACCGCGCGACGGAGGGGACGATGCGACGTGGAAGACCACGCGTGGAGGATTTAACGACGACGAAGACCCGACGTGCAAAGCGGCGCGGAGGGCGGCTTGCAAAGCATTTAACGCGCTACGAGGAAGACCGGCTTGGAGGCGGCGCGACGAGACCGGCGTGGAGGGGTCGACGGCGGGAAGACCCGGCTTGGAGGAAGAACGGCGAGGACGACCGGCTTGCAGGGCGGCGCGAGGGCGATGGGGAGGAGCGGGGTGGAGGCGCCGATGGGGAGGGCCGCGTGGAGGGGCGGTGATGGGGAAGGAGGCGCGGGTGGAGGCGTGGAGGGTCGACGGCGGGGAAGACCAGCGTGGAGGAAGAACGGCAGGACGACTGGCTTTGGTGGCGCGCGGAGGGCGATGGGGGAGGGCGCGGGGTGGAGGCGCCGATGGGGGGGGGCGTGGAGGAGGCGGCGATGGGGAAGGGGGCGGGGTGGAGGAGGCGATGGGGAAGGGGCACGATGGGGAGACAATGAGACGACTGAAACCCTAGAGGATTCACTCAGAGGTCATCAGAATTAGCAGCCTGCACGCGTGGAGCCAAAATTTCGCCGCCCACAAGATAGCTGAAGCCTGGCCCGCGGAACGATCAAGGAATCGTTTCATGAGCCAGCTCGTGTCCTGTTTGCACCGGTTAGGCCAGCTGAATCGCCAATACAACCAACCAAACACACCCAACTTGTATCTTTAGAGCCACTTCTCCACCTATACACCCAACCAAACACACCCTTAGATGTCTTCCTACAATGCAAAGCTTGACTTATCTTGGCCATAATCCCATACCATCTTTTCGTGTATCTTTGTAAAGTACTAAATAGTACTAGAAAGGTCAGCACGCCCGTCGTGTGCCGCTCTCTGATACAATCTATTGAGTCGTACTGCACGATTGAATATAAATGTATTATATAACATATGCCAGCCTTGTAAATGGTTAGAGAAGCATTAAACGCTATCAATGAGCAGCATCACACATGCTATTAATGACTCTGAACGTGACTATTTTCTTAGCAAGCAGAACAGAGCACCAATGATTCGGGTCCGTTTCTTTTGGCGGCCAACGGCGGTCGGTGTTTTGGTACAGTAAATTTAAAAATTTTTAATTATTTTTTTAGGCTCGCTATACTTTTTTTTCAAAGACTTATAAATTTGCTACAGTAAAACCACCAGCCGCTGAAAACCGCTGAAAAAAACAGGGCCGAAATATAAAACCAATACTGATCGGAGGGCCTGCGAACAGTTCCAGCTCTATAGCTACATAGTACAATTTTATACAAAGGGTCACTTTGTGTGCAACGCTCAAAGACAGCAATGAAAGATCATGAAGCATAAACGCACATGCTTGATGTTACGCTATTCTCTTAAGCGATTGCCAACGCCATCCATCTTACATAAAATATATACCGCTGAGAATGGGACCTACACTACCGGTTCCAAACCGGCTCTAGTACCGGTTTTGGAACCGGCTGTAGGCATTCGGGAGTGATGTCTACGGGGTTGCACTACCGGTTGATCTACCCGGTAGAGCTTGCCAGAAAAGGAAGCGCACGTATGGCGATGCAGCGTATCTACTACTGGTTTGTATCACCAACCGGTAGTACACCTTGCCAGAAAGGGGGATTTCTTTAGCGCCAACAGCAAATTCACTACCAGTTTATATTACAAACCGGTAGTAGATCTATGGATTCACTACTGGTTTGTATTACAAACCTGTAGTAGAATTAGGGATTCACTACCAGTTTGTATTACAAACCGGTAGTAGAGATTCTGTTACCCATCCGACAACAGGCCACCAAATTACTTTCAGTTCAGGTTTAATTACAATGCACATTTCAATCAGATTCTTAATTTACAGATTTGCATATCAGTTTTTAAAATGCACACATAATTCATTCACAACACAACAAATTCATTCACAACATTAATTACTTCAACAAAGTACATATTCACATTCAAATAATATTCACATTCAAATAATATTCAACAAAGTACAATAGTTCATTTTTTCGTCCATCGCTTTTTGAAACCGAGGTTGAGCCCGTGAGTTCGCTAGTCCTTATCGTAGGGCACGGTCTGTACGCATGTTCGTGGAACGCGCCCTTTGGAGATATGACCTCATCAACAAGGAAGCCGGCGAGTTGTTCTTGGATTGCATTGACTCGGTGTGGCGAGAGTATGCCTTTCTCAGAATTGGTGAGCTGTCATTAGGTGAAGTGAAAAAATTAATCAATCCATAAACTTTGATGTGTACGAAGTGAGAATTACTTAATCGATAAGTATCTACATACCCATTCGGTACTTTGCATCCGATTGTGGTTGATAGTGAAATACCGCATGAACTCACATACATAGTAGCCACATAAGTTATTTTCGACTCTGCCTCATACACCGCGGTGAGAAGAGTTGAAAAATATTATTGGCATGGAAAGGTGAAAATCATTATTGGCACGAAAAAGTGGTACGACACATGAATATTCGGTACGTACTGGAAAATCGGTTATAACATGAAGTGTCTCCTTGAATTGACCACCCTTTTGTGCACGAAAACTTGCAAATGCACTGCGCGTGATTACGGATAGTAGTTATTAGAGTTCGACTCACTCGAAATAAATATTACTAGAGTAATAATGATTGTACAAATTCAGTAGCACTAGCCGGCGACGGAGACACAAACCAGGGGTCGGCGACGGGGACGGAGATGGCGGTAGGGCGGAGACGGCTGCGACGGGGACGGGGGCAAGGATGGGGTCGGCAACGGGGACACCGGCGACGAGCGCTGGGTCGTCGGAGGCGTCGACGTGGGGAGCCGTCGGAGGAGTCGGCGCGCAGGGTTGTCGGAGGCGTCGGCCGCATTGTCGTCGAAGGCGTCAGCGCGGGGGGTCGTCTAAGGCGACGACGCGTGGGGTCGTCGGAGGCGGAGACGGCGGCGGCACCAGGGGTTTTGGGAAGTTGGAAATTTGGGGGAGAATAGGGTTAAGTCCCCTTGCGCGCGCGTTTTTGAGGGGCAATTCACAGGTCACGACCGGTTGGTTAAACAAACCGGTAGTAGAGTAGGATCTACGACCGGTTTGAATAAACGACCGGTAGTAGAGCTTCCTCTCTACTACCGGTTTGTTTAACCAACCGGTCGTCGTCTCAAAAAAAAAAAATCCCGTGGCGGGGCAATTCGCATACCACTACCGGTTAGTTAAACAAACTCATACTAGAGATGGCTCTACTATCGGGTTGACTAAACAACCGGTAGTAGAGCCTTGAAAATAAAAGAATTTATGGCGCGAGCGGGGCTCAAACCCACGACAGCACGAGGAGCCCGCGCTCAAGAGCACGCTGCTAGCCAGGAGAGAGGAGGGTTTTTGTTCGATGTTGTGTATTCCTTTTGTTCCATAACTGGGAGAGGTGAGGGGGAAGGGCATGGTGATTGAAATGTCGGCCTAACTCTGGTGGGTCCCAAATGTCAGTGGTAGACTTCAAATTATTTTAGATGGTTTTTTATTGATTAAATTTGTCTTGGAGGTTTATTTATTTTTGGGAGCCCATAAAAATGAAATGAAAATATGACCAAATTCAAAAATTGAGCAAAATTCAAATATGCTATCAATGAATTTGATCTTTTTAGAAACCTCGAGAGTTAGAAATATTTTGCCGAGTGTTCTGTAATGTTGTGAGCCCATACAAAAGAAATAAAAATAAGAAAACATATTGACAGGTGTCACACATGTACCAATACCGGTTGTTTAACCAACCGGTAGTAGAGCCCGATCTACGACCGGGTTGAATAAACAACCAGTAGTAGAGCTTCCTCTCTATTACCGGTTTGTGTAACCAACCGGTACAATAGGGAATTCCAAACGACGCAATATTGGCGCGAACCGAGGAGCCACCTCTGCCTTAGTGCCTCTTCCAATGCCTCTTCGTCTTCCACTGCCTCTCCTTTAAAACCGACGATCTTCCTCTGCGTCTTCATCTTCCTCAACTGCCGCCTCTGCCTCCACTGTCGCCTCTCCGCCTCCTCTGCCTCATCTGCCGCCCCACCGCCAATGGCTTCCTCCGGCGCCTCTCTCCTCACTGTAGCCTCTGCCTCCACTGCCGCCCCACCACCACCGACGCCTGCGCCTCTGCCTCCACCGCAGCCGGCTGCTCTGCCTCCACCGCCGCCACCGCCGTTGCATCCACCAACGCGGCCGTCTTCCGACGATGACGAGAATGCGCGCCCACGGAAGCGCATCTTTCGTCGTAAGCCGAGGAAGGAGTCCGTCTTCTACCCGGCGGAGTTCTCCATGTCGGCCGAGCTCTCCGACGACGACGACGATGAGGATGACTTCGACGAGGTCGTCGTCGAGGAGGAGGACGAGGACGAGGAGGAGGACGATTCGGAGGAGGAGGAGGACGACGACGACGACGCCTCCGACGATGGCGCCGACGCCGACGATGAGGAGGAGGACGACGACGAAGAAGACGACTAATTAAAAAATAATAGATAATTAGTTAGTTAATTAGTATATTATTAATGTCTAGCTTAGAAATTATCATCTTTTGCGGTAACCCTGTGGATTGTACAGGGTACCATTATTGTAAATTATATTAAACCCATGGTAATATATGAACATTTTTCTATAATAGATTTTATCTTACATTATTGTAAATTATTAGTTTCTACAAATTGTACAAATTTTTATATATTTCTCCACAAATACATTCATGTACCAAAAATTAAAAATCAACCGGTGTCACACATGTACCATTACCGGTTGTTTAACCAACCGGTAGTAGAGCTTCTCTCTACTACCGGTTTGTTTAACCAACCGATCGTGGTCTCAACAAAAAAAATCCTGTGGCGGGGAAATTCACATGCCACTACCGGTTGGTTAAACAAACCCGTACTAGAGATGGCTCTACTATCGGGTTGTCTAAACAACTGGTAGTAGAGCCTTGAAAATAAAAGAAAGCAGCCGCGCGAGCGGGGCTCGAACCCGCGAAGGCACGGGGAGCCCACGCTCAAGCGCAAACTGCTAGCCAGGGGAGAGGACGGAGTTTGCTCGTCTTTCTCGGGCTCGTACCGCAATTGTACCATAACTAAAAGAGGAGAAAGGGCCTGTCACTGACAAGTAGGCCCATATATCTTGGGTCCCACATGTCAGTGATACTAATTTTCCATACAGTGCTCGAAAATCATAGAAAATCGTTGGAAAACCATACAAATTAAATAAAAAATATCACAAAATTCATGAAAATATGAAAAATTGACATATATAAGAAAATATGATCTTTTTAGAAACTTCTAGACTTCAAATTATTTTAGTGGGTTTTTTATTGATTAAACTTGTCTTTCTAGGTTATTTATTTTTGGGAGCCCATAAAAATGAAATACAAATATGAAAAAAAAATTTTGCCGAGTGTTTTGTAATGTTGTGAGCCCATACAAATAAAATAAAAATATGAAAAAATATTCATAGGTCACAAATATGTACCAAAAATATTCTTAACTGTTTACATACTTTGTTTTAACAAGTGTTCCCTCATTATGATCGTGGCGTATAGAGAGCTTCATCAATATCATCTAGGACACTTATGTCGACCGGCACCGCGAAAGGAGGCAGCTCGTCGAATTGATTATATTCTTCTTCATCTATGACGTCCTCAACTCCGACAATTCTTCTTTTGCCACAGAGAACCACGTGGCGCTTTGGCTGATCGGTAGACTTGTCCTTCCGCTTCTTCGGTTTGCTACACATGTCCATTACATAGAAGACCTGTGTCACGTCATTGGCAAGCACAAATGGTTCATCCCTATATCCGATTTGTGTAAGGTCCACGGTTGTCATACCGTACTTATCGATCATAACGCCGTTTGCTGTTAGTTTGACCCATTGGCACCGAAATAGAGGAACCTTCAAAGGTCCATAGTCGAGCTCCCAGATCTCTTCTATGAAACCATAATAGGTGTCCTTATTTTCATTGTTGTCTATGGCATCTATACGGACACCGCTGTTTTGGTTGGTGCTCTTGTTATCCTGGGCTCTAGTATAAAATGTGTACCCATTTATGTCATATCCTTGGAATGTCAATATTGTACTGGATGGTCCTCGAGCTAAGCATTTTCAACTATTCATCATTGGTCTCCTTACCCATCATGTGCTTTTGTAACCAACCGCCAAAAAGGTCCATGTGTTGCCGTGTGATCCAATCCTCTGACCTGCCAGTGTATTGAGACCGTAGAATTCTCTTGTGCTCATCGACATATGGAGCCACTACAGCTGATTGTCGCAACACCGTGTAATGTGCTTGTTTAAATGAAACAAGATCATTGCTGCTGATTGCTTTTCTCCCTAGTGTCCCTTTTCCCCATAGTCTCCTCTCATGGCGTGATATAGGAACGTCAATTGGATTCAGATCGTCGATGTAATCAACACAAAACTCAACCACCTCCTCTGTCCCAACACCCTGGGCAATGCAGCCTTCCGGACGAGATCAGTTACGAACATACTTCTTTAGGACACCCATGTACCTCTCTAAAGGGAACATATTGTGTAGAAACACGGGTCCGGGAATATCTATCTCTTTAACAATGTGAATCATGAGATGGACCATAATATCAAAGAAGGATGGAGGGAAGATCATCTTAAGGCTCACCACGCTTTGGACGACGTCATCCTGCAGCTTAGCTAGGTTATCTGGATCGATGACCTTCTGTGACACCTCATTGAAGAATGAACACAACTTGATTATTGTCCCTCATACCCTTTCCGGTAAAATACCTCTCACTGCAACTGGAAACAATTGTGTCATCAACACGTGACAATCATAAGATTTCAGGTGTACGATTTTTTTCTCTTTCGTGTTGATGAGTCTCTTTATGTTCGAGGAGTATCCGGATAGAACCTTAATACTGTTCAAGCATTGGATCATGCTTTTTTTCTCTTCCTTGCTTAGAGTGTAGCTCGCGGGATGTAGATAATGTCTTCCTTTCCCTCTCTTTTCTGGATGTAAGTCGTTCCTTAGTTCCAATTGTTTTAGGTCTTTTCGTGCTTGAAGTGTATCTTTCGATTTGCCATACATATCTAGAAAGCCTAGCAGGTTGACGCAAACATTCTTCACTAGGTGCATGACGTCAATTGAGTGACGGACCTATAAGAGTTTCCAATAAGGTAGGTCCCAAAAAATTGACTTCTTCTTCCACATGGGTTCCTTGCCTTCTTCACTCTAACAGGTTTGCTACCAGCACCCTTTCCAAAAACTACTTTTAGATCCTTTACCATAGCGAATACCCGTGTCCCATTACGATGCGCTGGCTTAGTACAATGGTCTGGTTTCCCGTTAAAATTCTTATCTTTCTTCCGTAACGGGTGATTTGTATGAAGAAACCTACGGTGGCCCATGTACACAACCTTCCGACAGTTTTTCAGGTACATGCTATCAGTATCATCTAAGCACTAGACGCAGGCTTTATATCCTTTGATAGTCAAGCCTGCTAGGTTGCCAAGTACAGTCCAGTCATTGATGGTTACAAATAACATGGCGCGTAGGGTGAAGTGTTCTCGTTTGTACTCATCCCATACCCGTACACCATCGTTCCACATTGTTAGTAGATCTTCCACCAATGGTTTAACATACACATCAATGTCATTTCCAGGTTGCTTGGGGCCTTGGATAAGCAACGGCATCATAATGTACTTCCGCTTCATGCATAGCCATGGAGGAAGGTTGTAAATACATAGAGTCACAAGCCAAGTGCTATGACTGCTGCTCATCTCACCGAAAGGATTCATCCCATCCGTACTCAAGCCAAACCTTATGTTCCTCACCTCCTCTGCAAAGTCAGGGAATGTTCTATCGACTTTCCTCCATTGGAAGCCATCAGCGGGGTGTCTTAGCATTCCGTCATCCTTTCGCGCTTCTTTGTGCCAACGCAACATTTGGGCATGCGCTTTGTTCGCAAACAAACGTTTCAACCGGGGGATTATAGGAAAATACCACACCACCTTAGCGAGGGGACTCTTCTTCTTGGGCTCCCCCTCTACCGCCCCTGAGTCATCACGCTTGATCTTATACCGTGATGCTTGGCACACTGGAGAAGCATCCAAATCCTCGTACCCCCTACGATAAAGGATACAGTCATTAGGGCATGCATGTATTTTCTGTACTTCCAATCCCAAAGGACAGACAACTTTCTTGGCTTCGTAAGTACTTTCAGGCAGCGTGTTATCCTTTGGAAGCAACCGCTTAATGAGACATAGCAACTCGTTGAATCCCTTATCGGACAAACCATTTGTCGCTTTTCATTGCAGCAAGTCAAGTGTAGTACGCAACTTTTTGTGGCGCTGCTCGCAGTCTGGGTACAAGAGAGTTCTGTGGTCCTCTAACAGGCGTTGGAACTTTTGGAATTGTCTTTTATCGGTGTAATCTTCCTCACCATCACACAGCATCTGATCTAAATCATCCCCATCAAACTCCCCCAATGTATCTGCCATTGAACCGTATTGGGCTGTGTCCAGGTTTACACTGTCTCCCTCTTCTTCTTCATCGTCTTCCTGTATAATCCCTTCTTCACCGTGCTTGGTCCAATAGATATAGTTAGGCATGAAACCTCTTTGGAGCAAATGGCTGTGAAGGGGCCGTGAGTTTGAATAGTCCTTCTTATTCCTGCAGTCCAGGCATGGACAACATATAAAGCCTGACGGCTTGTACGCAACGGCCGTACTAATAAAAGCTTACACACCCTCAATGTACTCCTTCGAGCGTTGGTTCGTGTTATACATCCATTGCCGATTCATCTACAATAGGATGTAGCAAGCTAATTTTTAACTAATTTTCACATGATGATTTATCAATTTTTAGAACCTCAAAACCTACATTAATTTACCATGTACATAAATTATTGCTAAATTGGACTCTAGCCCTTTCCTAGGCTATTCACCATGCACATAAATTAATCAATTAAATTATGATCGAGCTAGCTCTAGATTGGAGCAAAATCACCAAAATTTTTAATTATTTGCAATTTACTTCCAAAAATGATCGAGCTAGCTCTATATTCAAAATCCTTCATCGATCATGTGAACTACAATTCCAAATTTAATCTAAGTAAACTCCAAACATACATAACAAGTTTTTAGCAATCTACTTCAAAAATGAGGTGAGCTAGCTATATGAAGTGAGGATGATGTTACTAACCTTTAAGCACTTGGATTGGAGTAAAATCACCAATTTTGAAAAATTTGGGCAGCACCTCCCCTCAAATTTCAAAAATTGCCATGGCCAGCACTTGGATTGGATCTAGATTCAAAAGCTTTCATGAATCATGGAAAAAACCACATTTCCTCCAAATCTAAAGCAAAGAGGTATACATCTAACACTATATGAAGTGAGGTTGATGTTACTAACCTTCAAGCACTTGGATTGGAGTAAAATCACCAAATTTTGAAAAATTTGGGTAGCACCTCCCCTCAAATTACAAAAATCGCCACGGGCAGCACCTCCCTCCCTTCTCTGTTCATGGGCGACAGCTCTGAGAGTAGAGGAAGACGACTGTTTAAATCGCGGGGCAAGGAGACCCCAGTGATCTACTACCAGTTGGTGATACCAACCGGAGGAAGACTACTGTTTAAATCGCTGCGCGGGGAGACCCATGTGATCTACTACCGGTTGATATAACCAACCGGTTGGGACCGCAATCATCGCCTACCGGTTTGTATCACAAACCGGTAGTGGAAGATTCACTACCGGTTTGTGGCTGCAACCGGTCGTAAAACAACCCTCTCCAACCCAGCCCTGGCCTTGGATGCCCTTGTAGCCGTTGAACCAGTAGTGATGCAATCATCACTACGGGTTGATATCCAACCGGTAGTGATGGGCTGGTAGTAATGCCCAGCTCTGTAGCAGTATCCTCAATGCTCTCCTTGGACAATACTATAGGTTACATCGATCCAATAGTTGTAAATGAATCAACCGCTACGGACAAGGCAAAAGAAACCGAGAACAATATCCTCAATGCTCTCATTGGACAATACTACAAAAACTTTATACTTCTACCCTACAACTTTGGGTACGTGTTTTCGTATCTTCTCGTTCTAAATTTTTTTCACATGACATGAAGTTAGGATTAATTACCTAAGTTGACATGTGCGTAGGTTTCACTGGGTCCTTCTTGCTATCTACTTAGATCGCACGGATCATTTGTTTTGACTCACAAAAGAGGCCCGTATAAAATTTGGAAAAAATCATACGCTTGCTTAACAGTAATATTGTTCCTTTCATTATTACTCTAGTAATATTTATTTCGAGTGAGTCGAACTCTAATAACTACTATCCGTAATCACGCCGCAGGCATTTGCAAGTTTCGCATACGTATGGGTGGTCAATTCAAGGAGACACTTCATGTTATAACCGATTTTCCAAAGACGTAGCGAATATTCATGTGTCGTACCACTTTTTCATGCCAATAATGATTTTCACCTTTCCATGCCAATAATATTTTTCAACTCTTCTCACCGCAGTGTATGAGGCAGGAGTCAGGAAATAACTTATGTGGCTACTATGTATGTGAGTTCATGCGGTATTTCACTATCAACCACAATCAGATGCAAAGTACCGAATGGGTATGTAGATACTTATCGATTCGTAATTCTCACTTCGTACACATCAAAGTTTATGGATTGATTAATTTTTTCACTTCACCTAATGACAGCTCACCAATTCTGAGAAAGGCATACTCTCGCCACACCGAGTCAATGCAATCCAAGAACAACTCGCCGGCTTCCTTGTTGATGAGGTCATATCTCCAAAGGGCGCGTTCCACGAACATGCGTACAGACCGTGCCCTACGATAAGAACTAGCGAACTCACGGGCTCAACCTCGGTTTCAAAAAGCGATGGACGAAAAAATGAACTATTATATTTTGAATTGTAAACTTGAGTTCCCTCGTGTACTTAATGTGAATATGTGTTAAATTAGCTTGATGTGAATATTATTTGAATGTGAATATGTACTTTGTTGAAGTAATTAATGTTGTGAATGAATTTGTTGTGTTGTGAATGAATTATGTGTGCATTTTAAAAACTGATATGTAAATCTGTGAATTAAGAATCTGATTGAAATGTGCATTGCAATTAAACCTGAATTGAAAGTAATTTGGTGGCCTGTTGTCGGATGGGTAACAGAGTCTCTACTACCGGTTTGTAATACAAATTGGTTGTGAATCCCTAATTCTATTACCGGTTTGTAATATAAACCAGTAGTGAATCCATAGATCTACTACCGGTTTGTAATATAAACCGGTAGTGAATTTGCTGTTGGCGCCAAAGAAATCCCCTTTTCTGGCAAGCTGTACTACCGGTTGGTGATACAAACCGGTAGTAGATACGTTGCATCGCCATACGTGCGCTCCCTTTTCTGTCAAGCTCTACCGGGTAGATCAACCGGTAGTGCAACCCCATGGGCATTACTCCCGGATGTCTACAGCCGGTTCCAAAACCGGTACTAGAGCCGGTTTGGAATCGGTAGTGTAGGTCCCATGCTCAGCGGTGATATGGTAAAGCTCGAACTGAAGCTGGAACTGATTTACAATTAATATCTTAGAAATGCTCACAAAATCAACCCAAACCATTGCAACGAAATAGCATATATAACTGATGTGGCAACTAGTAAATGAACAGATCTCAGACTCTAAACCGCATACCTAGAAAATGAGAGGCACGATGAGAGGTTACACAATTCATTTATCTTCTGATACATTTCACTCCGTGGAAAATATGTAATGTATAATGTATATTTAGATATGAAATATGCAAACACTAACCTACCATGGAGCCTCCTGCAGCAGCAGTAGAGTATGCCATGCTGGCAATTGGTGTTGGCGCTATCACCCCATCTACTTGAACCTAGACGTATTTCCCATTAGATTGAAAACAGAGGTATGAGCTAAATTAGACACAAAGTAAAATTTATTAAAATAATCCTGAATTTCTACATAAAGCCTAGCATAGAAATAAATATAATCTCCAGGCATAAGAGTTCCATGTAGTTGCTACCTAACTTTGTTGAGTATATTGAGTATAATACAGTTAAAAAAAGGCCTAACCTGGAGGTTCCATCAATTCAAATTTCTAGCAGTAACACTAATTGATAGACTAAGTTTAAATCCGTATACCAAACCAAAAATGGTAAGCTGAATGTGATGAATATTTTGTTAACAAAGTTATTTTAACTTTATAGATCCAAGGATTATATGCGGATCCCGATGAGGACATCGCTATCTCGGATACACCCATGGGACCAACATTCAAAGACCCCCCTAGTGACCAGTGACCTTCGACCAACATTCAAGGACCAATTACGCGGGCTCGTGCGCGACAACTAAATTATCAAGTAAATTCGTTTCTAGGGTTGCATAATTGTACTTTTGAAAATATACCGCTACCTAATAATATTCTCATACGTTGGAACGTTGGCAAAGATCATGTTGAGGATGCAAAGGGGTGTGGGAATGCAAAAGGACAGGTCCTAAATGCAAGGTGGAAACACAAAAGGACGTGGGAATGCTTAATTGACAAAATGCCATTGTATACAAGTGGCTTTGCTATTTTGCCACCCCTCTCTCAATGACATATGGGACTATCTATGTCTATGATAGTGGGCCCGAGCGGAAAAATAGCAAAGCCACTTCTTCGTAATGGCATATTATCAAATCCCTATTGCAAAGGGTTAAGCCCACATGCAAGGTGGGAACGCAAAAAGGCTCCACTCGTCCTTCAATCACTAGTTAGAATTTAAACGGATCTAGAGAATGCAAGGACTCCATTTTGTGCATGTGAGTACTTAATGGAAAGAAAATTTTGTGCTCTTTCCAATGGATCCGGTCTCACCTTCAAATTCTTATTCAGCTGGCCACAACAGTAAAAAAAATTTAGCGGCTTCAGTCTTTTCGAGTGCTGCACCACCATTAATGTTGGGCAGAGTTCCCATGTAATTCAAGTGGCGTAAGACCACCTCCTAGCAGCCATCTCGTGGCTATATATTGGACATGCTCCCTCTCTATCTCCTCAGGTTTTGTTAAGATTAGTGTGGACAACATGGGTCCCGGGTATTCGGAGACAGATGATTGGACGCACCACATCGTTGGGCCAAGTCGCGTGAATCTTCCAGAAGACGGGCTTGGAGGACGGCGCGGCCCGACTTGCTCTATAAGGAGTAGGATCCTAATTCTACTCGAATACGTGGAGATAAACGTAGCCAACTCAGCCTTATCCCTTATCTCCCTAATACGGACTAGGAAACAAATCTATAACCCTACCCCTTACACTATATAAAGGAGGTAGGGGTCCCTAGTTCGACAGCTAGATATATCCTCATATACATCCACATCTACATCTTCATCATCTATGATCTCGTGCAATCTCGGCGAGAACATACGGTCATTGTGATCCTTTGATCATTGTGATCGACACCCCATAATACAAATCCACGAGCACAGGAGTAGGGTATTACCTCTTTCCGAGGGCCTGAACCTGTATAAATCCTGCTCCCTGTGTTACCATCGAGTTGTGATCTTTCGCATAGCCCTATAAAATATATTGCCGATGCAATTCGTCGACAGTTGGCGCGCCAGGTAGGGGCTAGCGTCACGATCAGTTTCATTAACTTCGATGGCTTCAATCGGCGGATTCGTCTTCACCTACGCCCCCGGCCAAGGTTTTGTCTTCGGAGATCTCGGCTTCCTCGCCAACGACTTTAGGGAACTTCGGTTATGCGAGCCGGATGACGTTCGGCCCACATACTACTGGGGGAGGCTATACGCAGCTCTAGCCGAACTACACCACGTCAGGCTGCCTCATTCGGATTCCGATCCGGAAGAAATCCAATATGACAACGAAGATTCCGACTGCCCCACAGCAGGGATTCCCTTCGGCTTCAGTCGGGATTATGAGGCTTTGGTCCTGCCAGCTCCTTTTGCTGATAAAGAACCAATTGGCGATGCTATTCCTGACCTGGATCGCGATCAGATCCAATCGGGAACTGCAACTTTCCAATTGTGCAACGCCCCGTTTGGATTGAGGAACTCGGCCACTGTTTTCCATGAGATAACGCGTCGCCTTTTTCGGTCTGTGCTAAGGGGTGGAGTCCAACAGACACTTACTGGGACAAGCTTTCCGAGTTCCGGCTCGGGGATAACTCTAATTGGATCTACTTCCCAGGTGGACACTAGGATGCCACTCGGATTAACCAATTTGGCTGCTAGGTTTTGGCAGATCTGTTCTGCCGAATCTGAGTCGGGTTTCCTTCTGCCAAACAATTCATCACGGGAAGTGGGAGTTATAATCATCCCCATCGATGAGCCAACAAGTCGGGATCAGTTAAGCCTCTCTCACTTGGGATCCGAGTTGGAGGATAGCATCAACGGGTTCCCAGACTTTCGCGGCGTTTACATGGTGGATAGACAACCTTCCGGGTTGGCCCCGTGCCTAATAGATGAAGTAGGGGCCGGGCATACCCGCGGAGGTGGAGAAGATCTGTGCGATAGATTGCACGGTCGAGGGCGCGAAGTTCAGGAGGAATTGCTCCAAGTCTGTATGGGAGATCACTTGGTCTTCCGTACGCCACAACAGAATATCCTTGCATGCAAGACCCTCTTGAACAACGTTGGTCCGTTACTCGGGGAAAACAGTCCCGCAACGCCGATCATGCAGCAGATCAAAGCCATGGTGACAGCAGCGGCTGTCCAGAGTACTCGGAATGAACAAAGCGACTAGACCAGAAGCCAGACTGCCATGAGTAACACTCAGGAGCAGATCAAAGCCATGGTGACAGCAGCGGCTGTCCAGAGTACTCGAAATGAACAAAGCGACTAGGCCAGAAACCAGACTGCCATGAGTAACACTCGGCGTAGTCGGCGCACACCAACTCGCGGGCAAGACACTCGCCAAAACACAAATCGCGACCTTCGCCTCGACATCGAAGCTCGGCGGAGGGAGCGAGAAGAAGACGAGAGGCGTCACCAAGATGACGATAGAGATGGTTTCGGCCGAAACCATGATAGAAACGATCGTCGCAACGACCAGACCACACTGTGCGTCGTGGTGACCATCACCGAGAAGATCAGCGCCACACTCCGCCGCACCGAATACTTCCCCGACAGTCTCCTCCCCTTGGGGACGGAATGATTGATGGGATCAAAGCATTCACACCCCGACTTTGTCAGGTCAACTGGCCCAAGGGGTTTAACCCCAAGGGAATAGTGAAATTTGATGGGGAGTGGGACCTAGAAGCTTGGTTACAGATTTACTCTCTAGCAATCAAGGCCGTGGGTGGAGGCTATGATATGATGGCAAATTATCTACCCGTCATGTTGACTCCCCCGGCTCAGGGTTGGCTTGCAGGCCTTTCAGAGAACTCAATCGGTTCCTGGGGAGAGCTTTGTGACTAATTCGTTACCAACTTCTAGGGCACTTACGAGAAGCCTGGGACCCAATGGGACTTTTATCAGATTCATCAGAGAAAAGATGAGTCGTTAAGCGATTTCATTCGGCGTTTCACAGAGTAGAAAAACACAATCCGGGATATTTCTGAAGCAGTCGTTGTCGCAGCTTTCCAAAAGGGAGTTCATGACCCCGACTTAATCAAAAAGATGTCTCGAAAGCCCTAACTACTAACAAAGAGATGTTTGCCCTGGTGGACCGGTATGCCACCGCCTCGGATGCTCTCACCGAGCGCCAGGAGGATCACCCGAGTAAAAATGAAGGCAAAAAGGACAAGAAGCGGAAGGGTGAAGAATTGGTGGCAGCCGCGGATCATGGTTGGCAAAGGCCGTCTCGGCCCAATGACTACAATAAAGTAATGGAGGCGCCGTGTCCTTTCCATCCAAATGGAAAGCATACGGCAAAGAATTGCAATGTCCTAAAGAGATTCGCTCAGGAGCACAACAAGGACGCTCCGAAGGACGCCAAGCAAGACGATAAGCATGATCCTCCTCAGGGTGACGCTTACCAAGAAACCGAGAGCGAGCTCAACTACATATACTGGGAACGAATGCATACGAGTCCAAACGTAAGCAAAAGCTCACCACTCGGGAAGTAAATGCAGCTATTCCGGTGACCCCCCGAATACCTTCGATAGTCTGAAGTCCCGATCAAGTTCGATTGCTCGGATCACCCCGACCACATCCCATGTTCAGGAAGATATCTACTCATCCTGGATCCTGTGGTAAGGAACGTCCGACTGCGTAAAGTCTTGGTCGACAGCGGAAGTGGGTTGGATATCCTTTTTGCCAAGACGTTTGATGAGATGCAGATTCCAAGGTCGGCGCTTCAAAAGACCGATGCCCCTTTTCACGGCATAATTCCGGGAACCTCCTCGGTGCCGATTGGGAGAATTTCTCTTCCGGTCACTTTTGGCACTCAGGACAACTACCGGACAGAGAACCTCAGTTTTGGGGTGGCCAATTTCAAGACTGCATATCACACAATCTTAGGAAGGCCGGGCTTGGCCAAATTCATGGCCATCCCGCATTACGCCTACCTGGCTATGAAGATGCCGGGCCCGCAGGGCGTAATCACGGTCCGCGGAGACGTCACGTTTTCCTATCTCCTCGATAGGAAAAACTGTAACTTGTCCCAGTTGGCTGAAACAGCTGTCAAGATGGACAAGATCCAGCAGGCGGTCATCACTCTTCGCGACGAGGGCGACGTGCCAAACAAGAAGCAATCTAAGTCAGGCATCAAGCCTAACGAAGATGTTAAGCGTATTTTGCTCGACCCATCCGACTCAACCAAAACGGCTCTGATCGGGACAGGGCTCGATCCAAAATAGGAAGAGGCGCTTGTCACATTCCTCTAAGCAAATCGGGGCATCTTCGCTTGGAAACCGTCTGACATGATGGGAGTCCCGAGGGAGGTGATCGAGCACTCCTTGAACGTACACGACAAAGCCAAGCCAGTCAAGCAACGGCTGCGTCGGTTCGTGCAGGATCGGAAGGAGGCTATCAAGGTGGAGATCACCAAACTTTTAGCTGCTGGTTTCATAAGGGAGATACTCCACCCTGACTGGCTGGCAAATCGGTACTTGTGCAGAAGAAGAATGGTACTTGGCGTATGTGTGTCGATTATACCGACTTAAATAAAGCATGCCCCAAGGACCCCTTCGGACTACCTTGCATCGACCAGGTGGTTGATTCCACTGCCGGTTGCGAGCTTTTGAGCTTCCTGGATGCCTACTCGGGCTATCACCAGATTAGCTTGAAGGAAGAAGATTGCATCAAGACGTCGATCATCACTCCGTTTGGGGCTTTCTGCTATGTCACTATGCCCTTCGGGTTGAAGAACGCTGGAGCAACATATCAGCGTTGCATTCAACGATGCTTTTACAACCAGCTTGGGCGTAACGTGGAGGCATACGTCGATGATGTTGTCGTCAAATCTCGAGTATCCTCCGACTTGGTTACCGACCTGTCGGAGACATTCGAGAGCCTGTCGGCAAATAACATGAAGTTGAACCCGGAGAAGTGTGTCTTCGGGGTCCCTTCAGGAAAGCTACTCGGTTTCATGGTATCTCACCGCGGGATTGAGGCTAACCCAAAAAAGATTAGAGCTATCATGGAGATGGCTCCCCCAACTTGCCAGAGGGATATCCAGCGTTTAAATGGATGCATGGTGGCACTCGGCCGATTCATCTCGTGGCTCAGCAAGCATGGGTCACCCTTCTTCAAATTGTTGAAGAAGTAGCATGACAAGTTTGTCTGGACACCCGAAGCACAGAAGGCTTTTGAGGATCTCAAATTGTTTCTCATTTCGACACCTATCTTGGCATCTCCCATGCCACAGGAGCTGCTTCTACTATACATTGCGGCTACCACTCATGTAGTGAGTGCCGCGGTGGTAGTAGAATGGGAAGAGCAAGGACGCATCTATAAGGCTCAACGCCCGGTCTACTTCGTTAGCGAAGTATTGGGCGAGTCCAAGGTACGCTATCCGCAAGTGCAGAAGATTTTGTATGCGGTCCTGATCGCCTCTCGGAAGCTGAAGCACTACTTTCAAGAACACCTAATTTCGGTGGTCATTTTTTCCCCTATTGGAGATATCCTTCATAATCGGGAAGCCACTGGGAGAATAGCTAAGTGGTCAGTGGAACTCAGGGCTATCGAGCTCTCGTTCAAGTCACGCAGCGCTATTAAGTCACAAACACTCGCCGACTTCGTTGCCGAGTGGACGGAGATGCAGGCTCCCCCAGTCGTCGAAGAGTCCGAGCACTAGAACATGTACTTCGATGGCTCCCTCCGACGACAGGGCACGGGGGCTGGTATCGTTCTCATATCACCTGGAGGCGAACAGCCCAAGTATGCCCTCCAGATTCATTTTCCAGCTTCAAACAATGCAGCCGAGTACGAAGCGCTCATCCATGGGCTCTGTATTGCCATATCGCTAGGTATCCGGCAACTGGTGGTTCGCGGGGATTCTCAACTCGAGGTGAGCCAAGTACAGAAGGATTGGATTTGTGTCAACGACAATATGGCCGCCTACTGTCAGGAGGTCAGAAAGTTGGAGGATAAGTTCGATGGATTGGAGCTTATACACATCCTACGGCGAGACAACGAGGCAGCAGATGAGCTTGCAAACATGGGCTCTAGTCGGGTAGCAGTCCCGGCTGGGGTTTTTGTGCAAGAGCTTCACGCCCCCTCTATTACACCGCAGGAGCAACTACCTCAATCGGACAAACCATTACCTGAGTCAGAAGTACTCGCCCTCGACTCGGACTGGATGCGACCGTATTTGGAGTATTTACAAGAAGAGAAGCTTCCCGACAATCGGGGGGCTACAGAACAAATTCAACGTCGGAGTCGTGCATACGTGGTACACGGAGGAATCCTATACCGCCGAAATGCCTCTGGCATACTTCAAAAGTGCGTATCTGAGTTGGAAGGACGCGTCCTGTTGCATGAAATTCACTCGGGTATGTGCGGCCATCATGCTGCTTCAGCTACGTTGGTCGGCAAAGCCTTTCATCAAGGGTTTTACCGGCCAACTGCTGTCTCGGACGCAAAGGAGATCGTGCGAAAATGTGAAGGTTGTCAGTTCTTCGCTCGGCAGATCCATGTGCCGGCTTAGGAACTTCAAACGATCCCGATCACCTGGCCGTTTGCCGTCTGGGGGCTCGACATAGTCGGGCCTCTCAAGAAGGCCTCGGGTAGTCTCGAACATATCTTCGTTGCGTCCAAATGGATTGAAGCTAAGCCTGTGACCAAGATTACGGCAACTAAGGCCACTGAGTTCTTCTAGGAGATCGTCGGTCGGTTTGGTGTGCCCTCTCGGATCATTACGGACAACGGCTCTCAATTCAGAAGCGACGAGTTTCAAAGCTGGTATGACGATGTGGGCATAAAGATTTGCTTTGCTTCAGTGGCACATCCTCGGAGCAATGGGCAAGTCGATCGCCTGAATGGCATGATTCTACAAGGCGTCAAATCGCGCATCTTCGATCGGCTCAAGCCATATGCAGCAAAGTGGATGAAGGAATTGCCTGCCGTACTCTGGGGGCTTTGCACAAGTCCTAGTCGGGCCACGGGGCAGTCACCTTTCTTCCTTGTATATGGGTCTGAGGTGGTCCTCCCAACGGAGCTACAATTCGGGTCGCCCCGAGTACAAAAGTTCAACGAGGACGAGTTAGAGGCCAGTCGGGTTGACGAACTCGACCGACTGGAGGAAGCTCGGGATGCTGCGACCATTCGGTCGGCAAAGTACCTACAAGGGCTACATCGTTACCACAGTCGTAATGTGCAGGATCGAGCCTTCTCGGTTGGTGATTTGGTCCTTCGGATCAGTCAGACGAGTGGCCATAAACTCTCCCCACGCTGGGAAGGTCCGTACATTATCGATTCAGTGGCACGCCCGTGGGCTTACCGACTAAGGCAAGAAGACGGCACAGTCCTGGAAAACTCGTGGAACATCGAGCAATTATGTCGGTTCTATATGTGACGGCCGTTGTACACACATTTACAATTCAATAAAGTAAGTTCTCGTTTACATTATCTTTACGCTTGTGCAATTCAGATTCTGACTTGCTACTTATTTGTATTCGAATTAAATAGTAAGTCGGGGGCTACACCTAATTAGGTGCGCAATCAAGCACCCCTTCCTTCTCTTTTATTGAGATTGATTTGGCTTGCTCCCTAGTCGGACTCCGACTAGCCAGTAAGTCGAGGGCTACACCAAATTAGGTGCAGCCTGCGCCACATCGATATCTTTCTTGTTGAGTTCTTGTTGAGCCTAAGTATTGTTCGTTCCGAGTAACGAAACTCTTGTTTCCATGCAACACTCATACTTCCCAACTGCGTTCTTGGAGACAGAGCTCCGCGCCAACTCCTAACGCTAAGGAACTTGATGCGCTGGGCAGAGTGCTTAGTAAAAGGAACCTAATCTACTCAGGCAAAATACAGAATTCAACAAAAAAAGATAACATAACTTATATTATATTGAAAGAACTGTTTACGTACAGTGAACCGATAATTTACAAGAAGTTCAAAGATTTATGGGGAATCTAAATCCATGTTATCTACAAGGCACTCGGCTACCGGCTTCACTTCTTCCAGCAGGGCCAACGCCTTCTCCTCGGTGCAGGCGAAGCCGTACTTGACAGCATCAAGCTCAACTCGGGGATAAAGCGACTTGACGATTCCCAGCGCTTGGCTGGTGCTCATCATGCCGACTTCCTTGAGTCGGGCCTTAGCTGCTCGGGGGCTTCGGTCCACCTCTGGATCAGCTCAGCCCGGCTACTTGGCTAGCGTCGCCAGCATAGAGCCGTCGCCGAGTGGGCTCCACGACCACCAGGAGCTCTTCATATTGCGCTTGCGCAGTTTGGCGTTTTCATTTAAAACGTCATACTGCGCTTGCGTCTTCTTCTTGTATTCTGTCAGCAGAGACACAGATACAGTAATGCGGTCGTACAACATTGGAGATTCGAAGTCGGTTGGGTTAAGGGGCTTACCCTCTAACTCGGTGACGGCTCGGGCCTCCGACTCCTCCAGGGCCAGCCTCTGTGGTCTTGGGACCTCTTCAACTCAGCTTGGGCGGCGGCCTCAGAGTCCTTGGACTTGGCCAGTTCCTCCCGCAGGCTGGCGATCGTGGCATCACGAGCTGCACAATGAGCAGAAAGTGATGTCACTCGGTCACACACAAACCAAATAATCCTGACTTAGGTAAGGATACTTACATCCAAGGGAGCCTGCGAGGTCGAACTTCTCGTCCTGCAGCTCCTTGATCTTGGCCTGCAGCTCCCGACGCTGCTTGGACGCCTCGATCTGGGTCTCAACTATTTGCCCCTCCACGGCTTTAATCCATTCTATTTGGGGGAGAAAATAGTTGAGAAACTTGGTTTTCCTCTCGAAAAAATCACCAAGTTCCTGCAAAAGAGTAAATAATGAGTGCTCTACTTCAACTCGACAATACTTACTTGGCTGATCGGGAGACTTACCTTGATCAGTTTGCCGCATGCTGCGGCGTGCTCGTAGAAGGCCACCCTGGCCTTCTCTTCTGCTTCGTCGTCAATCAGAGCCCAGTCCCCGGCCTCGTCTCTCCAGGCCGCCGAGAACGTGGGCTCGGGCTCCTCCGGGGAAGATGGAGGCCGGCGTGGAATCTCTTCCACCACCGGCTCGGCCTCCTCGCCACCCCTGTTAGTCGACTTCGGGCTCGGGGGGCGGCAGCGTCGTCTTCGTGGACTTTGGCCTCCGGCTTGGCTTCAGTCAACTAGGATGGCGGAAGCTCTGCGTCGGCCGCTAGCGGAGAAGGAGGAGAAGAGAGAGGAGAAGAAGGAGGGGGAGGAGACACCGCCCGATTGTGCTCAGCAGCTGCCTCTTTAGGCTTCGGTGCTAGCTCAGTCAGGCGGTCCGTCGGGATTTCCTCCGACGGTTTCCTGAAAGAGGGAACACTTCAGCATAACAAAACATATTGAAAACTACCAAGGAGTGGCAGAGTCACATTTACCGGCTGGAGGTCTTGATCTTTATGTCGGCGCCCCTCTGAGCGGAAGACCCGTTTGAGGAGGCGTCGGGCGGGCCACTCGGCCTGGCCTGGGACGCTGCAGGCTTAGGCGCCGAGTGCGCCCGCTTCTTCTTTGGTGACGTCCTGCGACCTGCCCTCGGAGGACGAGCCGCCTGACTGCTCGGCCTTCGGGTCAGCGTTGGCTGGCTCGCTCCTTCCTTGGGGCCCTTGTGGATCGTGGAGCCCGAGCCCTGTCGGCCGCGCCCCTCGGGCGGCAGGACGTCCTCCTCTTCAAAGGAGGCCGGGCCCTTGCCCTTCTTCGCCGCAGGAGCCTCTTCAGCCTCCTCACCCGGGCGCTTCTCGCCCTTGTGGGCAAGGCCTCAGGCGTTGGGGCGAGGGACACGAAGGCCCGGCGGTCCTGCACAGAAACACAACCTTCCTAAGTTAGTAAAACTACTTAGCGGGCATGAGACAAATACGAAGACTACTCGTCCGATACCTCCGTTGGCGGATTGACGAGGGAGAAGCTTCTAGGACACCCTTGGTTGGAAATGGATGTCGCCATGCTGAAGAACTCCGCGAGTCGGTCGGCGGCATCCGGATGGGAGATCGGGGTGGCCACCTCCCGAGTCGGATCAGTCGGCCCGGTGTATTCGAACCCGAGCCGGACCCTTTCCTTGAGGGGCTGGACGCGGCGCATCATGAAATTAATGGCGATGGCCACGCCAGTCAGCCCCTCTTCTTTCAGATTTCGGATCAGGCCGAGTAGCTCGGTGACCTGATCCATTTCAGAGGAGGAGGGAGAAGAGGTCCAAGAGGGGAAAGCTCGGGGCTTTCTCCCGTCAAAGGATGGGAGACCGGGGAGAGGGTTAGAGCAATAGAACCACTCCTGGTTCCATTCCTTCACGGACGTTCGGAGTGGCAGAGAGAAGTATTCCTTCTTGAGGCCGCTCCGGAATTGGAATCCAGCCCCGCCAACAGCCTTAGGATCGTTCGTCATCATGACGAACACCACTCGGATGACCTTGACTCGGAGGCGGGCGTATTCTCTCGAGAATCACTAGCTTGACACCACACTAAGTCGGGCTAGGGCGCCTGAACACCCAAATACACGAATTGTGACATGTCCCCTGTTAGACCGAATATCGAGTTCTATCAATCAGACCCGAATGTCATGATTTGTTACAGGGAGGATAAGGCAGGGTGACTCTGATCACTCGGTTACATCCACTTTTCTTGGTATGTCTCTCTATGGGGCCAATAGTCAGCATACCGACCAGTCGGATTGGGTACCAAACATCTTTTAAAGGCTTGAGATTTTTCTCTTGAGTCCTTTGCAACTGTGTTGTTTAATCAGCTGGTTACTCGGTAAGCAGAACTACATCAACCGAACAAAGATTGATGTCACTCGGATTACACTTGATGGGCTGCAAGCTGGACCCAGAATCAATACAACTCAGTCACGAAGCACTCAGGGGCTACTGTGGACAACATGGGTCCCGAGTATTCGGAGACAGACGATTGGACGCACCATCTCCTTAGGCCAAGTCGCGTGGATCTTCCAGAAGACGGGCTTGGAGGACGGTGCGGCCCGACTTGCTCTATAAAGAGTAGGATCCTAATTCCACTCGAATACGTAGAGATAAGCGTAGCTGACTCAGCCTTATCCCTTATCTCCCTAATACAGACTTGGAAACCAATCTGTAACCTACCCCTTACACTATATAAAGGAGGTCGGGGTCCCTAGTTCGACAGCTAGATAGATCCTCATATACATCCACATCTACATCTTCATCATCTATGATCTCGTGCAATCTCGACGAGAACATACGGTCATTGTGATCATCCTTTGATCATTGTGATCATCCTTTGATCATTGTGATCGACACCCCATAATACAAATCCACGAGCACAGGAGTAGGGTATTACCTCTTTCCGAGGGCCGGAACCTGTATAAATCCTGCCCCCTATGTTACCATCGAGTTGTGATCTTTCCTATAGCCCTATAAAATATATTGCCGACGCAATTCGTCGATAATTAGTTACCCCCATGTGTGGAACTTTATTATTCTTCTCCTGACTCGGTTAGAACAACAGTAAACAAATTCAGAACCTCAACTCGTGTGTGTGCCTTATGCTTGTTCTTACTAGTTCTTCAGTTGCTTGCAAACATTGACCTTCGTGGTCAGGTCATCTAGGCTTTGGCAAGGTTGATAACAATCAGGAGTGTGGTTTAGCGATTGCGGCCGTTTATCCTTGTGTGGTTCATAGTCGAATCGTCAAAGTCATATTCCGCAAAATCGAAGTTATCCCCTCACCGGAAGATGGAGCACCCGTATGTTCATCATTTGGTATCAAAGCTAAGGTTTACCAGTGAGTTTTTTGTATCTTGTTTAGTTGTTTGATTGTGTTCTTCCTATAGTCCAGAAAATTTGTCCCACAAAAATATTGTTTTCCTGCTGTCCAAACCCTCTTTGTGCCTTTCAATCTATTAATTTTAGTTTGCTAAATTGAGTTTGTGTTCATTCTAGAGTTGTCTTGTTACTGTTTATCTTTTTGTTCATCTCCCTGTTCGTCTTCCCACGTCAAAGTCATTCTCCGCCAAATCGAAGTTATCCCCTCACCGGAAGATCGGGCCGTCCCGTGTGTTCATCATTTGCTTAACCCCGTTGTGCCTTTCAATCGGTTAATTCTGTTTTTTTCTAAATTGAGTTTGTGTCCTTTTTAGTGTTGTCTTGTTGTTGTTCATCTTCTTGGTCATCTCCCTACTCCAAAGTTCCTTCATATCCCTCAAAAACAAAATATTGCATCTTGGCCAGAAAGTTTCCCTTTCTACAGCTGCCACCAAAAACACCATAAATCCCAATTGCCTTATCCTTTTTGAGTGAAACTAAAAGGAGCAGTTCCATAACTTGCTAATCTATCTTGCTGGCAAGTTTCAAGACCATACATGAAGGCAGTAAGGAATTATCGACGTTTCATTCAGACCTAGTTTCTGTCCTGAAATTTGCATCTAAGCGCAATTGTGAATTTTGTACAAATGTTTTAATTGGTTTTCAGAAACTTGTCCCAAAATAAAAGTTGTTGCAAAAACCGTCAAGAAGACGAGAAAAAAAGAATCATCACAAAAGAGACAACTGACAAGAAGTTACGGTGAAAACACCAGTCTACTATCCAGTGGATAGAAAACAGCAATTTACAAAGTTGGATCAATTTTGTGCTTCCATACTCCAAATTGCATATCTTTGAGTAGTGATGTGTTTACCACTTGTATCCATATCCACATACTTACTTTAGCCTATTTTCTATCCTTGTTTGATCAGTAACATAGGCTAAGTGCTAGATTTGAACAATTATTTAATTTGTGCAAATCTGAGATTGGCCGATGAAGAAAGAGGGTAAACAGACTATCAACTAGCCGATTAAATCGTGTAGATGACAAAATGAGGGATAAACAGACTATCGATGAATAGCAAACTATAAGCCGATAGAACGAAGGGTAAACAGTCTACAGCCAACGAATGTGTTGATCAGTAGAAAGAAGGGTGAAAGCTAACCCCTGTTGAAACGGCGATGTGCAGCAATATTGACTAAGATAGTATTTCAATAAACCAAGCGAGAAGATTGGACTTAATCGCGATAGTACTCACCTAGGGTTGTACCTTGAAGCCGATCGAAAGACGATGCACAACAAGTCAATGGAAGACAAAATACGACGAAACTGCTCTAATGCGATGAAGAGTAAAGAACAAATAAAAGTAGATATGTTGTATTGATATGATGATGATTTACACGCTCTAGGGGCTAAGTATTTATATGGACTTTCACACCCTAACTTGAACTAGGACTCTTATCTCTAACTGATGCAGACTCGATCTCATCTTCTAATTTTACCTAATAATTCCTAATATACTCGGACTTAGCTGACTTGGACTTTGTACCCATCAATCCGGTTGAAACTCTTCTTGATATATCTACCTTAGCTAATTCAAGCTTTCCTTTTGCATCTGCTTCTAGCTCGTATCTCCTTCAAGCCCAAGCCAATTTCTAGAAGTTTCTAGAACATCGGCTGATTCCAAAATCAAGTGTCAACAGAAGCACAAAAGCACCATGCCTACATGTACTAACCGTAAATCGTACCGATTTGCATAGAAAAATGTAACTTATTTTCCCAATAGAACCATGAGGAAGACCAGCATGGCGTTGTATCAGTGCATTATCAAATACAATATGCATGATAGTAAGACAATACAAAGATGCATATAGAATCTAACAGAAGGCATCTACATATTGCAATTCAAGAAAACACTTAATAAGAATGCAACGTAACAATAATATTAAATGTCTTTGTAGCTCACTACATTTTCGATCTCCAATAGTAATGGCATCTACAAAACCCTGCAGAGGGCACTGCAAAACGAAGATAGAAAGGTCATATCATCATTATAGAAACTCTCTCAGTAAATTACTAATACATGTGTGTTTGTTGCATTTATAACAAAAAACCATAGGAAACTGCAAAATCTTTATGGAAAAAAAATATTTGCAATAAAAGTTGAAGTAAACCAGAATAATTTCAGTACACAATAGATCAATTATCTAAGATTGTTTTTAAAGGTAAAAATATGCTATGAACAATAGAAGTGTGAATAGAGAGTACATAGAAATACCATCTCACCTCACGTTTGGTGGCCTAAAGATTGGCCTCTTGTAAGGTCAATCCCGCATCATAGACAGCCTAACACACATAGAAAAGCAAAACTAAAATTTTAATGTGGAAGGGTGATGTGGATATGCTAGAACAACCTTTTGTATTGGGGTATCTTGATCCTGCAAGAGCTGAGATTTGTATCCATCAGATATTGGAACAATCTATAACCAAGATGTAAACAATGGAGTATTTAAGTTTTGTATAATGCGGTTGATTTTAACTGACTGACAACATAATGAAACATCACTTTCTAATGTACTTTGAAACTTACTGTACTGTGAGAAAAGGGGTATTTTTTTCCTCCACACTAACTTCTTAATTGCATGACAACACATGATATTTGTTTTACAACTTATTCTTTTTAGCTTAATCCAACTGGAGACTATAATCAAAAAAAATTGTGTGTCCTCGATAGGGGGCTCGGAGTGCCTAAAAATTGTAAAAAATGGTTTTGGGAGCTTTGACAATAACCACTAAAAGTCGTAAAAAATGCTACAAAGTGATACATTGTTTGGCTTGTACAAAAAGATAAATTTTTAATTGTATCTTTTAATTTTAATTTAAGCTGAAAAGAATAGGGAGTCGTCTCTTCATGGATAACACTATATGAAAATCTCACATTTTCATCACTAACTTCAACATACCTAGAATCTCCACAATGGTCACAATGGGTCTATTCGGAGTCACCCTTCGAGAATGACATGCAGTAACAATGTCAATAATCTATTTTCACGTACGACATTCCTAAACCTTTCAAAAGCTTCTTTGATTCGTACCAACTTGGTGGTATCTTGTGCCCTTTAGGGAGGAGATCGCAAATCAACTTTATTAGCTCATCGCTGCAACCAATTGAGAAATTATTCTTTGACTTTATTGAGATGAGACGTGCGACAACAGCAACGACTGACATGTCGGTTTTATCTGCAACGGCTCTGTGCGGCTTAGAAAGGACTTTAGAATTTATCTGCAAGCTGGAGAGACTCTTAACCCTCGGGGATTTCAAACCGCCGGGCAAAATCTTCGAGAATGTGATTCATTCTACCTATTCGTCAAACCCCTCATCGGCACCAGACAGTTGAACCTCAGGCCTTGACAAAGGACCTAGCTTGCTATCGCCGTGATTAGAGCATATGAAATAATTTGCCTTGAACTCGTGCTTGCACTAATATAACTCCATCCTTGATGGACATCTCTTCTTCATGTTACAACACACAACACAAGGGCATCTAACTTCTGCAATGTCAGGATTGGCCACCGACTGGAAAGCTTTCCTCACAAAACTTTTAGTATTCTCGTTCCACTTGGCTAAGTGTTGTCCATTCTTCTTCCAACCATCGTGCACCCACCTCCTAGACGCTTCCATGTCGTACCCCTGATGCTATATGGACCATGCATGAGAGTTTTAGTGTTTTTAGGTCAGAATAGGTCCTAAACCCACCAACGAATGATCCCTTGAGCACGATCATTGTGGTACTTGTGGATCGGAGATGAAATTTCAGCAGCATAACCCCGCTGAACCACGTGTGCAAGTATGACTAATGTACACTAGCTCTTATGTTATGCATTTGGCAGCATAACCCCGCTGAACCACGCGTGCAAGTACGACTAGTGTACACTAGCTCTTATGTTATGCACACCGAGTTCAACGGGGTTATGCTACCGAAATTCCATCCCAGATCCATAGGTACCACAGCAGTCATGCTCAAGGGCTCATTCATCGGCTGTCTAAATAACGTGGATAGTTCAGAAGAGTTATCACTTTTCATAATAGAATCCAACGAATCACCATCCAGACTCCTTACGAATTGTGCACTCCCGAACGGGTGACCTAATGAATACACTACATGACTCTATTGATAAACATCCTTGCTCTAACTACTAGCATAGCACAAGATGTAAACATTTAATCACTTGTTCTAGCTACTTGCACAGCACCCATTGTGAACATTTAACCACTATTGCGCTATCTAATTGCGTAACACTCATTTTCTTATTTTCGATTTAAGCAAGGTCAACGGTTTTGAATTTTTCTAAACAGCCGTCAACACTAATCTGAAGAGCCACATATATAAGTACTAATCGAGAAGTAGAGGAAAACCTTACTATCCTACCACACCCGAGGCATGGTGCTAGGACCAACACCCCGCCAGATTAGGGTTCGGAAGGGTTATGGTAGGGTAAGTCGCAAGAAGGCAGGGAGGGGCGGGGCGGTGGCATGGCGGGACGGCAAGGGCCTGTGCTATGGGGCAGCGCTGCGGGACGGTGGGCCGGGACGGTGCAATGGTGGCCATGGGTGGAGGCAACAGGTGTTGTGCTTGTGTGTGGGGCTATTATCTTGTGGGTGAGAGGATAAGGAATCGCCATATATGGTCAACAACCATACCCAAACCGTCGACCAGATAGGTCCAATTAAGGTTGACAGCCATAGTAAAGTTTTCGACAATATTTGACTAACCTTGTCGACTATGCAAAACCTCGCAAGGTCCAACGGAGTTTAAGACTTATGGTTGACGGTTTTATTGTGCGCCGTCGACCCTAACTGCAAAACCCAGTCGACCATAAGGTTTCCCGCATGGTTTTCGGACCATCGATTTCATTTTTAAATGTTTTATGGGTAATATGCTCAAAATCACCTAAATACTAATGTTTTATAACCTACTTAACGAATGGGAGGGTCGTTTAGTTCATCTCGATAATATACCATTACATACTAAGTAACATGCAAATACTAGCTACTGCACTAACTATGCAGCACAACGTTCCATTATTACTCTCGGTGCAACTCCAGGTGCACGTCTATTATAAATTTGACTACACATTTTACAACTTAGGCATATTCGATTAATACAACTGATTGAAAACTTGAATTACGAAATTTTCAAATATTTTAGGCAATTTTTTTGAAAAAATAAGATAACTGCCACGCGTCTAGTGGACGGCCACGTGCACGGCCATTGACTGTATAAATATAAAAAATTAGGGGTGCGCGTGTCGGGACCCGACCGAAAAAACCAAACCCCTCTGTACAACCCGTACCAGTCCCAAAGATCAACAGCTAGTACGCACAGTCCAAACAGAGTGATACATTACCAGCGAAAATAAAATATTATATAACGTGGGTAAAGCCCCAATATAGTATAAACATGGCGACACGCAGGCCACGAATCAGAGTTCAGCAAAATATAATACATGGGCCCACACAATAGGGCACAACAGTACTACTACTAAATTCCACAGGCACCAAGACAGTAAGAAGCAGCCCTAGTCTTCCGGGAAGTCCTCGTAGTCTTCTGCCTCGTAGTCAGCATCGGCGTCGTCGTACTGCGGATCTTCCGCGAACTGTCCCTTGACTGGAGTTTAGAATGAGAAAGGGAAAACAGCAAGGGTGAGTACAATTGTACTCCACAAGATAGGAAAAAAAGGTACATTATGGGGCATAGTACAATAGGAGGCTTAGGGCATTTTGCAGAAAGCTAATTTTCCAAATTTTATTCCTAAGGGTGGAAAGGCAAGTTCGAAAAGAAAACTGTAGTGGTGAATGAAATATAACTTCCTCGGCGTGAACTGTCCTTCGTCCCGGCCATTTGCATTTCCATTTGCAAAACCATTTAATCATTTCCAAAACCATTTTGAAAAAAAGATATACCATATGAACACTCCCTTCGCATGCTCTTGACCGTGAGCATGGCTATCATGATAGTTTTAACTTTGCAGAGTGGGTACACTTTACCCTCAGGAGGTATCACACCAACGGTGCGAACCACAAAGTCGTTTGGGCTAAAATCCCTAATAGCACTTGCTCCGTGAGTCACTCTCAGGCACCTTGTGGGGGATCGGCCCAACAGTCCTGGTCCTCACGTTGTACAGGAAAGGCCAAGGAAACACAATCCAGGGCACCGACGAACGTGGATACATCCTCCACACCCGTATAACCCAGACGTCTGTGAAGGACATCACCACCAGCAAGCAGCTACTAGAGATCAGAGCTTAATAGGCCAGGTCCGTCCCATAACGGAACCTGAGGTTGTACTGCAAGGCTCAGTTCATAGGTCCATAGGAAGAGCGTTCCTTAGACTTGGGGAGGAGTAGAGACACTGACCCGAAACAGTGCATACCCTGCACCATACCGTCAACCGGGTCCTTCCTAGTCAGAGCATTTAGGGAAAGACAAGAAAAACATCCCAATACCAGCATTCTTCCCAATGCCTCATTTTACTGAAAATTCTTTTAGAAATATTGTAATAACCTACCAATCGTAGCCTTTAATCCGCATGAGCATTTTTATCCTATTTCAAGGGTAAACATGGTATCGAGTATTTTACTTTTGATCCGAAGGTGCAAGATTAATAAGGGGGTGAAAAACCATTTACATTTTCTGGGTGTAACTAATTCTAGCAACTACTTGTTTTAAAGATAGCATCCATGACTAAAATCCTACAAATTCCTTTAAATCAGAGAATGGTTCATTCAGCATGTGTCAAGGGGACTTGCCTTGGTCGAACTCTGGGTGCGAGTAGCCTTCGTCAGCAGGGGGTTCCACGAACTCTTCGGAACCTACTCTCGCACACGGAAACATACAACAAGCATAACTCAGAAATTCTTTCCATAAAATATTTTTATAAAACTTTCTATAGAAAGCAAATATATTTTTAGCATTTTTGGAAATTCCTTTTTAAACCCAATAAAGCTCACTAGGTTTCTAATTACATTCATTCCTTCTATAATGTAAGGTTTGATATTTTTTCTAAGTTCACAAGTATGTCTAGTATTTTACAGAATTTTTTCCAAAATTTTTTGAAGTCTTTTGCTATTTTTAGAAATCCTATTTTCATTTACTGGTTTTTCAAATTAGGAAATGCGGGGAAAATTCAATATGAAGATCGGCTCGGCCCAACAAGTATGCCCACTCGGCATGTGGTCGAGCGGACGTCTTGAAATGGTATTTGGCGTGAGCCTGCACGCAGGAAAGTGCAAAACCGGGAGTACGCCTCCACTTAAATTGATAGGTGGGTCCTTAGACTCTACCTGTCAGCGGCGGTGATTCACGACGGAGGTTAACCGCGAGATTTAACAATGCAGGCCGCGCATGTCCATGGCGGCTCAGCCATTAACCGCCGATTAAGGGCTAAACCATATGGGCCTACCGGTCAGCGGCAACCAACGGCTCGATGCTCGCGTCTTCTTCCTCCAGCCGGGCAAGACCGGAGGAGAAAGAGACCGTTGATGCGCCGACGGCTCAGGCCATCCCGCCTGGTGAACCTCGGGAAATGGGCATCCAGCCTCACAACGAGACCACTAGGGGTGATGGTGTCGTTGACGGCAGTTTAGATCGGTGGCGCGGCTAAGGGCAGTGGCGGCGGGCACAGTTTACCGTGGCGCCAGTGATTTTGGGGGTTCCTAGCTAGGCGCGATGGTTGCTCAAGCTACTAAGAGGCACCGAGAGGTTACCTGAAGCGGTGGTGAGGACGCAGGTGGCTCGGCTCGTTCTGGCGTCGTGGAGATCAGCGGTGGTCAGAGCAGGGCTCCTGTCGCCAGCGAACTCCAGCGAGTCCTAGGCCAACTCAGGCGTATGGTCATGGGCGCGGTGCTCCTAGGATGCTCCCAAAACAATGAATTGGAATGGGGCTTGTCATGCACCCTGGTATTTCTACCGGCTCGAATGACCGAATACTAGTCCTAGAAGATTATTGCTAGTATTGCACTCAAGGACAGTTTGAAATATCATCGCAGGCATTGAATTAACTAGAAAATTAACAGTTCACATAACATAAATAACATCCCGTTGACATAGATGTTTACATAGTCTTGCACTAAATATCAGGACATAAATCAAAACATAAAGAACACAACAGAAGATTTCAAAAGCAACGATACTCCGAGGTTAACCCAGAACACGTAGCTAATCACCTTGAGTTGGACCCTCCTGGTCACAACTGGTACCAACATCGAGATCTTTTCTTGAACAAATAATCTGTGATCCATATAATGAATACATGGCTACCCAGCAAGCAGTCCTTAATACTGAATGCAAGGACAAAGGACGGATCTGGTTATTTTGCTAAAACAACACCTATCTACTTGTTTATTTACTTTTAATTCTTTGAACACGGTAGATCACCTTCTAACACATGAGCGTAGCCAGAGGATGGCTATCCGGCTCAACATACGACGAGCGTAGCCAAGGAAGCGGCTAACTAGCTCAAAAGAAAGACACTCCCTGCCTTCACTGCACCATCAATTTAATTAATCGAAACTCATGGGACTACCTTTTGTCAAACTCCTTTCCCCGGCCCATAACCGCGGGCACGGCTACCATGATAGTTTTAACTCTGCAGAGTGTGTACACGTTCCCCATAAGCCCTATCTCATCTCAAAGAGAGAAGCAGTACAAAACCGTTCAATGCTTTTACCTGTCCCTTAGTGTACCCTTTCTTTTGGTTTCGCGCCCCATATGTTACGCTGCGACCAAGCCGACAATCATGCGCATCTCCTTTAGCCGGACCTGATAGCGCACCGCATGAGGTTGGCCCCCATTTAAGCCATTCAGAACCGGTGATAGCTAGTCACGTCCGTTCCCTATGAGTACACCGGAAACTAAGTTTCCATAGCTAATAAGTTAGGACCAGAAGGCACAACTGGTTGTACTGTTTAGGTTTGGTATGGTAGTCACAAGTATACGGTCCTTATATGATAGAGGTGATCTGCACATCACAACCACAAGCCCCAGATCGGCCTCTTCTGGGTCTCCTCAAATCAACACACACCACGTTGATTTTAGTTGATTAGGTTTACCAAAACAATACCACGAAGCCATAACTTCACGGATACAGATTTAATAATGAGTGAAACCTAACAACTACCAACCAAGAAGCAAGGCTAAGCATCTACACAAAGGATAGGTCAGGAAAATATAATCAATGGGTTATCAAAGGCAGGCTAATTCACATTAGTAGAAGACTAACATGAAAACGGGACAATATAGTACATACGATGATAATTCATGCATGCAAATTAAATAAAGATGAACGAATAAAATTTTAGCAAACTAGGAATTCAATCTGAATCTAGCTTGCCTTCAAAGAAGTCTTGATCTTGTTGTCCTCCTTCGAAGGGCTCTGAGACGACTCCCGTACAGCAGGTACACGCTGGATCTACGCGAAAAAGAACAAAAACATAAGTAAATAATAAACATAGAGAAAATAGTGTGATAAAAATATATAAAATTCATGAAATTATTTGTGATTTTTGGGCCCTGGAATCATCTAAATCGGAGTTCAGATGCTCCCTAAACAATTCGAGGAAGTTTCAGGGTAAATAGAAAAGGCTGGAAATAAATAAATCCAGTTAACCGTGGGTTAACCGAGGGAAAAACCGGATTTTAATCTGGGCGGGACACGTGGCGGCTCCGGATTGGGCGTGGGTGGCGCGACTGGCGGTCGAGGACAACGCGAGAATCTTGTGCGGGGACTGTGGCGGGCATGGATTGGGTAGGCACGGCGCTGGGCGGTGTCGGCCGGTGGTGCGCGAGGCGACTGGCGAACAGTGGCGGCGATGTGGTGATGGGGCGGTCTTGAGGGACAAAGGTGATGGTGGCGGTGTACACGTGGCGGCGATGGATTGGTGCGTGCACGGTGGTGGCGTGGCGGCGGGCACGCAGGCGTCTTGGCGGCGGCCGGTTAGTGCGGCCGTGTGGCGTGGCGCGCTGCGACGGGGTACACGCGGCCGGGAGTGTGTGCGGCGCGAAAAGCAAGGCGGCTGCGGCGGGCGGCTTGCCGGCAGCGGCGATGACAGTGAAAAATCTAGCGATCTTCGGCGCTCCATATCTTCTCCAATTCTTGGCCAAAATAGGGCTTACATATATCCAAATTGATCGTCTCGACGAGACCTACAACGTGTTGGCTTTAGATATAGAGTTTGGGCATAGGAATAAGAGGGATACCTCAATTTAGCTTCGGAGGCTAGGGTTTTGGTAGCTAGAGCTCCAATTCCGAGGCTCCGACCTTAGGGGCTAAGGGAGGGGGTCTAGGGGGTATTTATAGGGGGTGGGTCATGGTTTGGAGAGACCTATTAGGGATATAATCTGATTTAGATAAGAATTAGAGTAGAGTCCTAATGGGCTTTGGATTGATTAGCAGAGGGGTTTGAGCCTAAGTTTCGCTCAAAAAGGTTACTCAAGCCTAAATAGAGCCTTTTTGTATTATTATTTTATGTTTTTATTTTCTTTATTTTTATTTTTAATAATAAGTGACATAATAATTTTATTAGGATGTCACTGGGCTTACCGGCGGCGATGAAATCGAGAAGGAGCAGTTCCCAACCGGCGATGCTTTCCAAGCTCTCTTTCGAGCTGCAAAGGGAGAGAGGTCGATCAGGGGAAGGACAAGGGAGTAGGAGGAGATAGCTTCGAAAAAGGGCTCATATTCAAGCCTAATGGCTCACCACAGCGCGCAGGAGATGGGGCTGGGGCGCGGTGGCCAACATGGCCGAAAAGGGGGAAACGTGAGAAGGGGACAACGGGGCTTTATTGACTCCAGAAGGGGCAATGGAGGGTTGGTGATGTCCAGGAGAGCGGTGGGAGTGGGTCCGGGGCATCAGTGGCAACTCAGACTGGATTGTCACTGAGCGGGACCACGGTCTTCAAAGCTTGTCACTGAGCAGGTGAGCGACCGTCCACAGCGGCGGTGAGGAAATGGGGGTATGGCAAGGCAAGGACACGACAGCGCATGGTGCCATGTCGTGTGGCTTCATCCTGCCTCGGGAAGGCGAGAAAGAGGTGACAGCGTGATGCATGCAGCGTGACGCACGCGGAGTGTTGTGCGCAGTCATGGAGGCAGGGCAAGGGCGGGGATGCCAAGTCGTGTCAGACGGGCGCAGCGTCTTGCTGCTCGGCGTGATCTTCATGCATGCCATGCATGCTGCATGCCTGCCAAGACTAGCACGTGGCGTCGCGACATGGGAGTGGCGAGGCGGACAGGGGGAGGAGGAGCTAGCACGCGGCGCTGCTAGGCTGAGCGAGGGAGGACGAGTGGCTGGGGAAGCTGGGCTAGGGCGCGAGGAACGACCCAGGAGGGCGCACACGGGGAAGAGAGGGAGAATGAGCCGAGGCAGGTGGGCCGGGGCCTTTTTTCTTTTTTCTTTTCATTTTCTTGTTTTTCTTGTTGTCTTTTCTTTTTCCATACCCTATTTAGAAATAGGTTTCTATCGCTCCTTTTAAAATTCGATAACTTACTTGAATATTATGTGTAATTTAGGTTTTCTATAAATCTTTTTAACATTCCATTGCAACGCATGGACACCTAACTAGTAAATATAGAGACATCAAATTAATAATGTGGACACATGTTGGAGAACATGGTGTTGAATAGACCCACCCAAGACACTGCTGAGATTGTTATCTTACATATGCCATTAGTGTATCTCGAATGACATACCTATATGATCTTTAGATCTGAAATCGTCATTCGTTCCCAACATGTGTAGTTGTATATTTTTGGGTTATAACCTGCTACACCGCAACTGAATAGTTATAAAGATAGCTTTTGGGAATGTCATGAAATATAGCTTGCGGTGTGAGTGATCAAGATGAAACTTGCTCTTGCTAGATAATGGGAGAGATATCTATGTCCCTTCAATATGGTTGAATTAGAAAGTACATGACCATGCGAGTGTGATTAAAGAATTAATCACGGTTTCAATATTCACCGCAAGATCGAGTGAATAGTCGAACTATCATAAGGGTGGTACTTATCTCGCCTTGAGCTTGATTGTTATCGTCCGACGAAGGGATCGGTACATGAGTTTATCAAGGTCAATATATATATTCTGCTAGAAACCTATGATGGTGACCGGCCAGGAGGAAGGACTACTTCCTATACCTCAATGGGCACGTCGTTGGAACCGGCTACTCTAACTCTTTTTCTATCGCGGCTGCGTGCCAAGGGTAATGATACATAATTTCCTAATTGCATGATGTTCTGGGTGATCGCGGTAGAAAATCTTAATTTGTGCTAGTATAGCTTGCCCGTTCCCTTCAGTTGTGATCTCTTTGCCTTGACGTGCAACCAAACCAAACTAAGCAATAAAAATGTTTGTTTTTCTTCACCAAGCCCAAGGCTCGTTGTTTGGGACGAACGTGACCGAACGGATTGTGTATATGTCAGAAGATATGCATCAGACTGAACGGTATGGCTTCGAGAGCTTAACCTGTCATGTCGAATTTAGGGTCTTTCACCGCACATAAGTGTTAAGTGGAAGATGGCTGAAATTGAAATTTTCCTAGTATGTGGCAGATGGACTTGGAGAAGACCAAAGAACCATTGAATCCTATTTCTTGAGAGTTTTCAGAGACGGACAAGCCAAAGCCATTGTATGCATAATTCTCACGAATTTTTTTATTTTTAAATTATTTTTATTCTATTTTCTAAAAATATATGTCAGTCCGGTTATTTTGCGTTTTTGGGCGCCCGTCGCCCCAGGGATGGGCAATCGCCCGAGCTATGGGCGACCAGTCGCACGCACGTTAGGCGGGGACGGCGCCATGGCTAGCCGTTGGCGTAGCCATTGGGTTGGCCGTTTGGCTCGCTGGTCACCCTCCCCCCTCCCCCCTCCTCCCCAACGAGCGATCGCCCCGCCCACGGACGACCGAGCCGCCTATTTAACCAGCCTGCATGCTGCTGCCCCCATTCCCTCTGCCGTGCCTCAAACAGAAGAGAGGAGAAGAGAAAGAAGAAAGAAGAGAAGAGAAGAGAATAGGAAAGAAGAGAAAAAAAAGAGGGAAAGGAGAGAAAAATCTGAAAAGAAAATTGGATCATGCGACATCAAATTTTTGTGAGTTAATTTCTTGAGTAATGTAGGTAGTGTAATTTTTCTATTTAAATTTATGATTAAAAATATGGTAAGATAGCCACACATTAAAGATATATATAATTTTGTTATTAATGTGCATAGTTGATATAAATACATGTAATATAAATTTATGTTTGAAAACATGGTAGAATGGCCACACGTTAAAGATATATATAATTTCATTATTGATGTGCATAATTTTCAAAATAGGACGAGGATCCGTCGACACGGGTACACCATGGCAGGCCTAAGAGGGATATTCATCCTCCTGACCCGTGGACATACTCCGAGGACCATATAAGAAAGCGCACACGTCAGTGACCCGCATGTATGTTGTACTTCGAGTAGACATCAATAAAATGGATGTCCCCTTATTACCTTTTTTTCTTTTTTTTGTAATAATGATGTACTGCACTTGTTGGTCTACTGATGTAACGGATGTAATGCATGATTATTATCATTGACGTGATCACTTAGCCCTTTTCTTTTTTTTCGTAATAGAAGGTGCAATGCCCAAAAGCCCTAGGTTGCTTTGCAAATATCGGAGATCATCACATCATGCACGTGATGTAATTTCTCCAAAACTTTTGGGACCCAACCGGTTCCCCGTCTGGTACGGTTTATTGCGCTAAATGGCTTGATTATTGTCATCGACGTGGTCACTTAGCCCTTTTCTTTTTTTCGTAATAAACGGTGCAATGCCCGAAAGCCCTAGGTTGCTTTGCAAATATCGGAAACCATCATGTCGTGCACGTCATATAATTTCTCTAAAATTTTTGGGACCCAATCGGTCCCCCGTCCGGTATGGTCTATTAGGCTAAGTGGCATGATTTTTGTTGTCAACGTGGTCACTTAGCCCTTTTCTTTTTTTCGTAATAGACGGTGCGATGGCCAAAAACCCTAGGTTGCTTTGCAAATATCAAAGATCATCACGTCACGCACGTTTTGTAATTTCTCTAAAATTTTTGGGACCCAACCGTCCCCCGTCCGGTACGGTCTACTGGGCTAAGTAGCATGATTTTTGTCGATGACGTGGTCACTTAGCCCTTTTCTTTTTTTCGTAATAGATGGTGCATTGCTCGAAAGCCCTAGGTTGCTTTGCAAATATCGGAGACCATCACGTCATTCATGTCATGTAATTTCTCTAAAATTTTTGGGACCCAATCGGTCCCCCGTCCGGTACGGTCTACTGGGCTAAGTGGCATGATTTTTGTCGTCGACGTGGTCACTTAGCTCTTTTCTTTTTTTCGTAATGGATGGTGCGATGCTCGAAAGCTCTAAGTTGCTTTGCAAATATTGGAGACCATCACGTCATGCACATCATGTAACTTCTCTAAAATTTTTGGGACCCAACCAATCCCCTGTCTGGTACGGTCTACTGGGCTAAGTAGCATGATTTTTGTCAACAATGTGGTCACTTAGGCCTTTTCTTTTTTTCGTAATAGATGGTGTGATGCCCGAAAGCCCTAGGTTGCTTCGTAAATATCGAAAACCATCACGTCATGCATCACGTCATGCACGTCATGTAATTTTCTCTAAAATTTTTGGGACCCAACCAGTCCCCCATACGGTACGGTCTACTGAACTAAGTGCCATGATTTTTGTCGTCGATGTGGTGACTTAGCCCTTGTCTTTTTTTTGTAGTAGACGGTGTGATGCTCGAAAGCCCTAAGTTGCTTTGCAAATATCGGAGACCATCACAAAAGTCGATGACAAATACAAACGGTACAATAACCTTAGGAAAATTAAGTAGTACATGAAGATACAAAGGTACGGGCTGCCTATACATAAAGACATGTAAGGGGATTATCATGTCTCCCAGAACTACTGCGTGTATCGGGGCCATTTCCCCTTCTCCCAAGCCCCCCAGGGGCCTCTCTTGCGCGTCTAGCCCTCTCGCACTTTCTTTCACGCTCTGTCTCACGCTCAAACGCCTGTCGCTGCCGTTCTGCCTCCTTTGCACATAGCGCCTGTTGCCAACGCTTGTGTTCCTCTTCCTCACCGACAAGGCGGCACCGCTCCTCGAACATTGCTCTCCTCCACGCCATCTCTTCCAACACATGCTTCTCCTGTGTGGGAGTCTACTCCATGTCCAAGTATTGCGCGAACTCGCACAATGCCGGCTACGATAGGTTATATTATATAAAATTAGTTAGTTGCATAATATATTTATATATATGTACATACATCTACGACACTAAACTTATCGGGTTTTTGCCCTGCCTCTTCATTTCCTCGATTTAGTTGTACGCGTAGTTAGGACACATCCAGTACCTCCTACCGTACGTGTAGGACATGTCAACGGACTTTTTGAAGTTGCAAGGATCCCTGCATAGACACATGGGGACCTGCATGTCTCCCATCCTTCTCTTGGAGGCGAGGGAAACTCCATCACACAAATCTGAAAAGAGTCGTCACAAATCAGGGAAATCAATTTCCTTGTCTCGTTTTCTTTTTTTCTTTTTCCTTCTCTTCTCTTCTTTCCTTGTTTCTCTTCTCTTCTCTCCCGTTTGTTGGGGATAGGGGAGGCAACAGCGCGAAGGATTAATGGGCGGCCTGGTCGCCCGTGGGAGGGGGGCAATCGCCCGTGCAAGGGGCAAACGGCTAGCCATGGCGCTATCTCCACCTAACGGTCATGGGACCAATCGCACTTGGCTCGGGCAATCGCCCATGCCTTGGGCGATGGGCATCCAATTTCGCAAAAAATCCAGATCGACATATATTTTTATAAAATAGAATAAAAATAATTTAAAAATAAAAAAATCTACTTCTCACTGGGCCTATCAGGCCACAAGGCCCATTTCTGTTGACTGAGGGCCCAGGCCCAAGGGAAGAAGACGAGACCATTGGATTCGGATAGAACAAGGGAGCAAGGATAGGGGTTTTGTCTTGCCTTGTCTTCTCGGGTCCAACTCCCAACAATACAGCGACTCCGAGGGGCGGCGGCGGCGGCGACGGCGGCGGCGGAGACACCGAGGTAGAAGAGGACAGCCACCCGCTTGCCTAGGTTCCTAGTACGGCATGAAGGCCACCGTCAAGGGCCGCTACGAAGGCGACAAGGCCACCGCCGCCGCCACTCTCGCCGTCTCCGCCGCCGGCGACCTCCGCCTCAAGGCCTCCGCCACCGACGCCGCCTTCACCTCCGGCCCCTCCATCAAGGGCCTCACCCTCACGCTCGAGAAGCCCGGCGCGTTCCTCGTCGACCTCAAGCCACACAACCAGGTGACCTCGCTATTCCTCGCTCGATTTCTCCCTCCTCCTACTTGCAACCCTTCTCACCAATCCCGTCTCGTTTCTTCCGCAGGATGTGCGCTTTCAGTTCATGAACTCGGCGCTCGTCCTCGACAAGCGCGTCAGCCTCACCTACACCCACTCCACGAACCTCGCCCCTGCCGCGCCGCCCAGCCGCACCGGCCTCGACTGCACCCTCACCTTCGATCCGGCCAACAAGCTCAACTTCAGCCACACGCTCGGCTCCGCCGGCTGCCGCCTCAAGTACACCTACGCGCACGGCGCCGACCGCCTCACCACCATGGAGCCCTGCTTCGACACAGCCAAAAACGCCTGGGATTTCGCCGTCACCAGAAAGTTCGAGGGAGGGGATGCTCTCAAGGCCACCTACCACGCCTCCACCAAACTCATGGGGCTCGAGTGGAACAGGGATTCCAAGGCTGGTGGATCCTTTAAGGTGCGTCTCTGCTCTTCCCCTCTACGTAATTGTAATTTTCTACAACTAAGAATGCAAAATTCAAAACAATGGAATTTTCAAATGGTATGGAACTGATCTTAAGAAAAGGATGTTTTTAGTTGCCTAATACATGTGTATTCCCATTTCCCTTAGTCTTCTGTAATCGCTGTTGCTTTCCACTCGGGGCATGCGACTGTGGAGGACGAACCACAGCCAGCAGGGCAGGGGTGAAGTAGGGGCGGACAACTTATTTGCATGTGCCCACATTTCATTGTGGGCAATTGGGTGGGTGGAGGATGTGATTGGAGCGGTACTTTTTTATTGCTAGACATGAACATTTGTTGCATTCCTTGCTAGCATGCTAGCTGCCCAGAGCATTTCGCCATAATAAGAACCAGACAAGGATAGCAAATTTCTTGTGTTAGAATTGAAATGCTGATTTCTCACACTCCCACATCCAATACTAACCCTAGGTCATTGCTTTTCAATTGAACATCTCCTGAAGATGCTAGTTCAAACTGTGCGCTTCTTCAGTGTTCTTGGGTGCTTGGAGCAATAAGAGGTTGTGTGTAGGCTATAAAAAAATCCATTCCTATGTTTCACATTGCCTTACCTGATATGGGGATGCATTTTAATTTTTTTTAATGGATGTATGCCGAAAGTGCTATGGTCTAATTAGTTATCAGGAGTGTGTTAAGACCATTGTATAAAGGCCTTGTTTTTAGTTTCCGTGTAACTGTGAACTGGGGGTATGGTGCCTTAGTTCTTTCTCCCTACGCAAGAAATTTAATGAAGAGGTTGTTTAGTTGAATAACCATTGTTTTTTATGAGAGCCTTGCCAACAATTAATTTTATGGATTCTGTATGGCTCACTTTAGTGTTGGTGAATCCAAATGGAAGCTAGGTTCAAGGATGAGAAAGAGGGAAGAGATGAAATGGGAGGAAGCAGGATGGGTGGGTTGAGAGAAGAGGGAGTATGTCCCCACAAGGATGTATGTAGAAAGCTTGTGCCGCCCAAGCATTCCTAAATTTAATGTTAGGTGAAGAATCTGTTGTATGAGAAAAGTGAGTCATTTAGTTAAAATCTAATGGTAGTGTCAAGACTGTCTTCTTAGTTTATTCTGATTTGCTTAGTCATCAAGACAGCCCAACCCATTGTCCCATACTTGTCATGTTAGATGACATAGCCAGGAAATTACGTCTGACTGAACAAAAAAGGTCCAGAGCAAAGCCATCAAAGTATCCAAGTTTGCACATCGAAAACTTTGTAAGCTTTGATTTTAAGGTTGATTTTTGCCTAAGTAAATAAGGAAGTGTGGAGGGGTCTAGTTTATGGTGAAATAGGAGAGGATGCTGAATATTGTGTTGCATATGTGCAACTTGAATCTGTGTATAGGAGTTGGCTATTTTGGATCTTGTTATGTCTGATTATAACTGACTGTAAGGATTTATATTTTTTTGTGGTGTTTTTAAAGGTTTCTTGCTTTGCAGGTCTAGATCTATAGTCTTTTGTAGGGCAGGTATAATTTTCCCTTTATTATTGTGGTGGCAGGGTGGGTGTGTGCCTAGCCTATCTGAACTTTTGCGTTAATCCAGTTTATATTGCAAGATGAAGATGATTTTTTGAATTCTGCTATATACGCAGATAACTACAAAATGGTTAGATTGGTGGTTTTAACAGGAAAGAGCTAGATCAGATTGACTTAGGCTCTGTTCTCGTCAGCTTATCTTATCTGACTTATTTGACCTTTTTTTTAACTTCAAGAGCTTCCCGAAGTAGCCTCGAGAGTCAGATCCACTTCGTTCGATTTGTGTGTTAAAACTTTTAGAAAAGTCTTTGAGATAGAAATAAAAGGGATTCGAAAAAACAAATCGTTTTTATTTTAAATGAAAGTAAGCTCTAACCTCAAATAAGACAAATAAGGCCTTATAAGCTGACAAAAACATGGCCTTAACTTGAACGATGCTGACTTTGTTCTTATGTATCTAGAGTAGAATCTCACTCTCGCACCCACATTATGAGATGTGACATATGTATTGTATTCATTGCAATTTTTTTGCTATTCATGGCAAAGAATATTGGTATTTGGTTGGATATGTTAGTTTGTTGTTTCGCTTGTCTTAAAGCTTTTAATAAAAAATGTGACAATATTTTCTGTATCCTTTAATAAAGGATCTTCATATTGGGTGTTTGTATGGCTTGCACCCTGCACTCTGTATTTCATCACGTTTCCATCCCTGATTGTATTATGCTCCTTTTTTTGCAGATTGCAACAACCTTCGATTTGTCTGATCAAAGCAAAGCGCCAAAGCTAATAGCGGAGGGTACATGGAACTATGAAATCTGATTTGCCCATGCCAGCAGGCAGCTCCTGCCTAAGAAGCACCCTTGACCTTGCCATAGTGCTTGCTGTGTCTCCCACTATGCAACTATATTTTTTTGGGTTCACCGTTATTATTCAAATGTCTGCTACTGTTCATTTTTGCTGTCGTACGATGGAGTTTTCATCGGTGATGCTTTACATTGGAAACGACACCGAATAACCTTATATGATATGATTGAACAAAATCGGTCTGTGAAAAGAATCCCAGGAGTGTTGCGTGCTGCTTGTTATCAGCTCACATGTACTTACATGGTTATAAATGTTGTGCAGCTTATGGCAGTAATTCTTGGCAACATTTTACTAGTGACAGACCGTACATTTTAAACTTTGGAATTTGGAAAATGTTGTTGGAATTGAAGCCCCTCAGCAGGATGTGGGAGAACGGGGCACCGCCTCTGCCAAGGCAGTGGAAGGAACACAGCAACATTAGCTTCACGAGGGGGATATCGGTGGCCAAGATGCATGTTTTCAGACCAAACTTTTCGCCCAAGTAGGAGCAATCAATTGCTCTCGATATATCGGTTTATTTATTTCTTGCAGATCCGCCCGCTAAGAGGAAGTACTACTTCCAAAACACCCAAGGTTTAATCTTAGGACCTGTTTGACAATAAAGTTTAGAGAAAACTCTGTTTTGTAATATATAGAGTTTAGTTATGTATGAATATAAAACCATGGTTTCAATTATCTTCATCTTAAACTTAGTTTTTCTTGAAACTATAACTTGTTTGTTTGCATGGTTGGTTTTGTTTGCATGGTTAGTTTTTCCCAAAGATAAAGAAGTACGACCACAAACAGTATCAAAGTTAGAAATAAGAGGTGTAGAGAAATAAGAAATGTAGAGTGGAGTTACAAAAACTCCAAAAAAAAACCATGGTTTTAACCAAAAACAAAGTTATGAAACTATGCTAAAGTTTTGTATCTAGCACTTCTAAGCTTTCTAAACCATAATATTTTCATAAACCCGATTTTTGTTTTGTAACTACAAAAAAACCATGATGTCAAACATGACCTTAATATGTGCTTGACAGGGATGAGTTACATAGTGTTGAGCTGTGATGTTATACTTGCCTCAGGAGAGGGCCTTTACGAGGGTCTGGGTTGGCTTTCTACCGAAATCGCAAGCAAGATTCGTTATGTACATCGCCCACTTTCGGTTTATCTTTACACTGTTGTGCTACCTTTTTAGTGTAACATGATAGAGCGTGAACCTGCCAGACATTTTTTCATGTAGAACAGCAGTAAGCGTGCATGTCCAATGTATGTTTTTCCTGGGTTAGATGATATCTCTACTATTAAAATATCTTTTATGATGAGTGACGGTGATGTTACATTTCACTAAAATTATCCACTAATATTATCCGTCATAACAAACCCATCTATTTCACTAAATTTATCCATCATGTCATCTATAAGTTCAAGTGGCCCTTGTAATTTGGTGATTAATGACAAATATATTTAATGAGAAATATTGTTAAATGACAAACATATTTAATGACAAATTACAAATAACAAATATAGTTTAATGTTTGATTTATTCTTTGATTAATGACAAACCTCTAATATGTGATGAATTTTATTTTGAGACTAACAAGTCTGATGCTAAGCCCTTTTTTAATCTTATTCTAATAGAGGAATCAAAGTGGATAAGCTATCTATCCTAGTAAGGTATGCCTCATATTAATTATCTTGTTGAGACTAACAATTAATTGTTGATCCCCTTTAGTCTTATATATACAAATAGAATGAATTGTAAATTGAGGTATACAACTTGGTAACCTACTCATATTTATTGTTGTATTTCTCATGTGGATTTATGCTCATAGTGTCCTTATTCATATCATCAATTAATTAAACTTAACCGTGCTATTAATTGTGTTTATGCATATATGTATATTGTATATTCTCATATGCATTTCTTAAGTAAAGTTTATTATTTATAGTGTGATGTATCCTATATCAATCCATGCATCTGTTTATCTCTTTTAGTGGATCGATTACATCATATATGTTTTTAATTATTAAATGTAAATGTATCTTTCATGTATATTTATTCATGTGCACATTATGTGAAGATTGAAGATTAATTGAATTGATTAATTGCTATGCATTGAAATATAATTTAAATATCTTTTGGCATCTTTCTCTCATGTGCATATGGATCTTTTACTTTATCACATGATGTACTTTCAAAGTTATCATACGACAAGTATTTCTATGCTTTGTGATATCTATAATGAAACACTTATGGCACTTAATTGCTTGTGAAAATAAAAGCTCTTTATATCTATTGAGCTTTCAAGACTAATGTATTTTATGAGTGAGAATCAGGTCTCCGTGAAGGTGAATGACGATAGGTGATATCAAGGGATGACGGCCAAGTCAAGGTCAGTAAGACTTTTTCAAATATTGATGATCAAGTCGAAATCGATAGGATGAGAGGATTATCGGGTAGATAGTCGACTCAAGGTCGATGGGACAGAGGAGTCATCAAAGATTGGTAATAGTCAAGATTGGCAAGATGGAGACATCATCGTGTGCGGATTGTCGTCAGGAAATGGATGTGCAAGGTGAAGGTATGGCTAGTGTAGGGCTAAGAATGTTTCAGTCTTTTATTAGTTTCGGTATTAGTTGAAAGACCAGATTGGTAGGATAGTCACTGTACTATCAAGAGGGATCCAGATCAGTTTTGATCGGACTATTTTCTAGCAATCGGATGATGCACATTCAGTCTTCTTGTCCCTGATTGAGTCTAGTGAGGTGTCGGGAGTGTCGGAGGTGTGTAGCAAGAGAGGTGTTGAATTGTGTGCAAGTTGGGACCTATTTGGTTTGCTTAGGTTTTCTACATCTCTCCTTTAGATTTAGGGTGGTGTAACCTTGTGGATTGTGTAGCCCTCATTCTAAGCTTTCCGTAGAGTCGAAGATCACCTAATTCTGACTTAAATATGCCCATTTCCGTGCGAGGTCTGGTGGCCCATGGCGGCGGACTGACATGATCTAACATGGTGCTATGGCGGATCGGGCTTCTCTAGAAGCTGGTCTGACATGAACATGTGTATAGCTGACCGGGTCCATCTTCGGTCTGCCATGAACATGTCTGTAGGGGACCTGTCCGGTCCCCTGTTTGGTATCAACTGGTCCGTTGCGAACCGGTCCAGTGTGTGAGGGTGCTTTTTTCCAACAGCTAGTTTTTGAAAGTGGGGATATTTAACCCTCAAATCTAGGTGGTTTGAAGTGATGGTTTGGCTTGAAATTTCCCCTATGTGTTAGAGATAGCTAAGAGAAAAGAGAAAAAGGGTTAGAGAGAGGGAGAGCACCATCATGTGTGTGATTAGATGATTTCCTAGAGAAAGAAGAGTGAGTGACCATGTGTATCTTGTGTACATCACTCTTAAGCTTTGATCTGATACAATCAATCCACTTCGTGCTTGTTACTTTTGGTGCTTGCCGGCATCTAGACAGCGTAGGAGGCTTCATGCTCTGGTGACCTTCTCAAGGAAGCTTATGGGGAGACTCGGGCGAATTGTGTGAGTAGCATTGGTGCTTGCTATCTTCGAAGAGGAGAAACTAGCAACCACTAGTGAAAAAGGCAATTGGCTCAAAAAGAAGCCGGTTCATATGTGGGATCAAGCCTCAACGTGGATTAGGGAGACAAGCAAGTCTCCAAACACTACGCCAAAAAAAGAAACATGTCACTTGTGGTTTGCTTCTCTTTCTTATTTACTCCATGTCATCTCATATGAGTTGATTGTGCCTTTACATTCTATGTCATGTATTGATTGTTAGTATCCTAATTCTTGTATTAATCTTGTTAATTTAGTCCTCCTAGTATCTAGATTGTGCTAAATTGTATATTTAACTTATTTAGTGATTTTAGCTTGCTCTCACCCTAGAATTGCTATCTAGATATATTACTTGTGTTCAAAATTTTCACTTTTATTTTCCACATTTAATTAGGTTTTGGACACAAGTGTAAAAATTGGATAGAAACTAAAATTTAAAAACCCCAATTCACCCCTCTATTGGGCATCCAATTTCTTTCACCATCCATCGTAACAAACTCATCATATCTAGCTTAACCCCCCGAAATTCTCACGATGGGTAGAACCAAAGTATATCGTGCTTTGGCCTCTACTGTCATTTGTGCAGTGGTTCACGAGGTAGCGCATCGCGCAGTCATAGCAGCAATCACCAACAACGAAGTCGATTGCATATGACCCACGCAATCGATTGTAACATATCGTGTCATGTGGTGTGTAGCACCAATCTTCCATAGCGAAGCTGAAGATGTATACCCGCTTGTTCATAGTCTCGACGTTGTAATTTGGATTTTCTTATAGCAAAGCACGGGTGCTTGGCTAGTACATCAATAAAAGAATATCCAGAACAGATAATAGAAGAAATAATATGCATTTCTTTGATTCCCTGCAGCACCATTCGAATATTTTGATAGGAATTTTAATCTCATTAGTGTTCGAGTGCATACGAGGTCTTCAGAGCACTATGCAAAATTCGGTTTCTTTTGCTGCGCACTTTTTTATAATGGAAAAAAACAATTCGGCCTCTACGCTGCAATCGTATACGAACTATTACATAGTCTCGTACAAGTTGTAGCAAAAACTAAATAGAAAGAGCAATGAATTTAATCCGTCCTAAGCCTGTTATTGAAAAATCATCCATGGTTATTGAATATTGCCCTGGTGTAAACCTCCATTGCTTGGCACAATTTGTTAAAATTTTTAATTTCATGCTCTTTCTATAGCAATGCCTAGTGCCGCAACTAGTAGGTTCTCCTGAAAATATTCTGGAGAAAAAAAATGAATGTTGGCATTTGTCAAACATAATATTATGTCAACAAAGCCAAATGGCCAAAGAATGGCTGTTGACCCAACCGGAATCTTTTTCTTGTGAGTTAAATTCACTCCATCTAGCCAATCCCCTCTTATATAAATTAAGCTAGCAGGGGGTGTCAAACCTATTGCAATAGAAACTACCAGCCAAACAGATCTTCCAAACTGACAATCGAAGAATAAATGTTAAATAGTTTCATTACTATTACAAAACCAACATTTCTAACTTCTTCGCCAATGACGTTTGGCCAGATTATTTATTGTCAATAAAACCCCTCTAGCTAAATACCATAGGAAGATTTTGATCTTTAAGGATAGTTTGAGTTTCTACAGGATCTTATTAGAATAGTGTACATTTGATCAAGCAACACTTGATACATAGAACGTACTGAGAACGGGCCGTTCTGATGAAGCTTCCACCGGAAAAATATCCTTTTGCCGAGATAGGTGAATGTCTTTTAATCTGACTAGTAAGGCATTCCGGTCGAAAAACTTTTGTCCCACTAAAGCTCTTTGGAAGGTTACATTTAGGGGTGTAGAGTTTAACATCTCAGTAGCATGCTTCTTTCTGACAATTGTGAAGATATTTGGGAGTGAAGATATTTGGGTATTGGTCTTTTAGACGTGTGTGACCCAGGAGCATTGCGGACACGGCGAGGCCGGCACGCACTATTAGAGAAGTAGGTATCACTACGGGCATATTACTACTGGTTATCAGTGAACCGGTAGTGATAGTTGCGTGAGCCATGAACTGGTAGTGATATCGAGGCATCACTATCGGTTTGAGCCACGAATCGGTAGTGATGTCTCGTTTCTGGAAAGTTTAAAAGAAATACATATTCTATCTATATCACTACGCGACAGTGGATGGGTTGACTAGAAGGATGAGGCTGGAGTCATGAGTTCTCGGGTTCGAGTTCTACTCCTCCCAATATATTCCCAACATATTTTTAAACATTTCTAATACTATCACTACCAGTTCATGCAACCGGTAGTGATACCCTGGAAGTATCACTCCAGGTTAGGTACTACAGTTCCAAAATCCAGTAGTAGAACCGGTCTGGAACTAGTGAAGAGAGTTCCTCCGGTAGTGACACACTATGGGTGCAGCCGGCACGACCATGGCTCGGGTCACCGACATAGTGGTGGCGTGCGTGCTCGGGGCGAGGCCGGCACGGTTGCAGCGTGGCCACCTGTGCAGCAGCGGCGAGTCTTTGGCGGCACGCGGGGACGTATATCCTAGGCACAGTGCTGACGAGGCAGGGACAAGTCACGGCACGCGCAGGAGTGGGTGTCCTAAGCTTCAGTGCAGGCGAGGGATCTAGTGGGGCGTCGGTGCTGGAGCGGTTGGGAAGCGGTGGAGGGGAGGCGGTTGGGGCTGCACCGGAGGGGAGGGGAAGCGGTGGGGGAGGCAGCTGCGGCTATAAGGGAGATAGAGGGTCGACATGAGGGAGGAGGAGACCGACGAGCTGGGGCATGGGGCATGATAGAGGAGAGGGGAGATGGGGAAAGAAGAGAGAGAGAGAGAGAGGAGTAGATGGCATGTGACACACTTACATGTGGGTTACGTGCCACACGCTAGCTCGCATGCCATGGTGACGAAACCATTCTTAAAACCGTTCTTGGAGGATTATTTACGCTGTTATTAAAGTTTTATGAGATAAAATACTTGGTTTCATAGTTTAAAATTATATAGACGAAGCATGATAATTTAGAGTCTAAAATAGACTTTTTTTCTTAGTGTGTGTTTGGTTGGAGAGTAAGTAGAGCGGAGCCATTCTATTCCTGATTCTGAGAGTGGAGCGGATCCGTTCGGCCAAAAAATAGGAATGGATTGGTTCTGAATCTATGAGGAATATTCCATATAAAGAGTGGCTTCTCTCCATAAGAATCACAACCAAACACTCTGCGGTCTGGAACGGAGTGGCTCCATTCTAACCAAACATCCTGAGACCTAGAATGGAGTGGCTCTATTCCAGTTGACTCCTCAACCAAACGCACCCTTAATGTTACAAACTAAATCCCCCCAGCCGTGCAGGCACAAGTTGGCATCTCTCTTCGCTCATCACCACTTGAGCGATGCTCTCCCGTCCCAAGCAACAATGCTCCCGGAACCCAAGCCGTCTGCGCCGCCCTCCTGGACTCGCCGCCGTCCTCGGTCACACTGCAGCTAGACGGAACCCTAGCTACGACGCTAGGAGCTACACTGCCCTGCTGCGCCAACTGTTGGAGCCATTGGGAATCCAAAGAGGAAGAAGCAGCTCTTGGGATTTTATTTTCTGATTTCTAGTTTGATTTTAATTTTCTGAAGTGTCAACGCAGGTGCATGTATTTGATCATTGCTGGTTTGAACCGAAGTGTGAACCGAAGTGCTTGTTTGAGCGGTGCTTGTTTGGATACTGTTGAATGCTCTATGAACTCAGTGGTGAGTGAGAGAGAGGATGTCCAGAGACAAATGAACTTTTCTTTATTGCTTCCTTTTATTGATGAACAGTACAATGTACAGAGTGGGCAGTGCTCTCTCTTTTTATAATAGACTATGTCGGTGTTTGGTAGTGAATTGCCTTTTGGCAGTTACATCTTTGTGCAGGCGCCTGTTCAAAATGGCATCTTTTCCTTGCATGCATTGCCACTACGCAGAGCATCGGCTACAAACGCCTCTTCACTCAAATGGAACCTTATTACTGTATGTGCCACTTTTAGTTACTGCATGTGTCTCTTTAGGATAAATCTAACAAGAGAGAAGTATTCCATGATTGCTAGATCGATCCATAGGGATTGATGAGGAGTGAGCTGATAATGGAATTTTTCTTCAATAAACAGGAAACATAAGATTAAGATGCGCCGGAATGGAAATGAGGGAATGTCCATAATACCCGGATTTAGTCAGATCCAATTCGAGGGATTTTTGAGGTTCATTAATCAAGGCTTGGTAGAAGAACTTGAGAAGTTTCCAACAATTAAAGATCCAGATCACGAAATTGCATTTCAATTATTTATGAAAGGATATCAATTGCTAGAACATCCTTTCAATTGCTAGAACCCTCGATAAAAGAAAGGGATGCTATGTATGAATCACTCACCTATTCTTCTCAGTTATATGTATCCGCGAGATTATTTTTTGGTTACTTCCATCGTATTGTGGTTAATTAGTGTTTAATGAATATTGTTATTTTATTTGCTTATATAATATGTTTCACAACACTCCCCCTTGAGCAAATGATTGTATATTGTCTTAAAAACTCCCTCCAAAAAACCTCGTGGGAAAAATGGATGGAGAAAAGAATACTGTTGGGGAATACGCGGCCCATAGAGACATGGCCCATTAACTTGCCTCCGATCCATGGAAAATGCTGAGCTTTATAAGCTCACGCCGAAGCTTCCCGCTCGGCTCGGGTCCTCCCCCGTGCTTGAAGCCGGGACTCGGGACCCAAGGCAGACTACACCACGCCGCGCACAGGCACGCTGTGGGTCCCGCAGTCACCATGAGTTAAAATCGATTGCGATGCCAAGGCACGCTGACACGAGCCCCAGCAAGTTGGTGGCAGGTCGCGTCAACGGTCAGTTTACCATCCGCCCTATAGAGAAAGACACGTATTGCCGGGCTGCATTCCGAACATCAATCCTGGTAGGATGAGAGAATATACCCGAATATCCGTGGGCCTCGGCGCCACACCCAAAGACGCAAGCAAGCGAAGAACACAACTAGTGACTGAGGGACAACACGGTGCATCATAATGGACTAAGGTCAGAGTACAGTGGCCGAAGGCCGCCTATAAAAAGGGCGCACAGGCCACAACCAAGACAAGCGACAAGAGATATAGGAGGAAAAGAGCACTCAACCATCGTAGAGCAGAAGCACTTGCACCAACATAGGAGCTTTAGTTCCAGACGGTAGTTCTTCACATCCAGGTACTGTAGGAACACACATAGTGCCTGGAGCACTTATTGTACTCGAGTCTGGGCTTCCCGAAGCCCGATCTCACCCTCTTGTACTCGTTTAAGCTCGGCATTAAACGACGGCTGGACGCAGGGCTGTTATCCGACAGTGGAGGCCTGAACTAGGATAAAAAAAATCCCCGTGTTACACTAGTACACATCTCCCACACACGTCCTTCCCTCATTGCGCGCTCGGCGTGGCCGGCCTCGATCGAGGCGGGGCGCCTCGGTCTCGTGACACCCCTTTGCTCATCGGCCTGCAGAGGCTCGCCCAATTGCGGTCTTCTCCCCTCGATCGAGTCGAGGATGTCCTTGTTGTCATACGATGACGACGAGGGACTGCGACGACCTCGACGACGTTGATGAGTCGTACGAGAGATGGTAGGCTGGTTTCTTCGCCAAAGCCCAGGCTGACGAGATAAAGGTAGAGGCATTGCCCACCTCGGGAGCAACTGTCTGCCCCCAGCATTGCCCGGCCAGGGCGGCGCTTCGCTGGCTCACGTTAGCAAGACCCTCATGGAGGGACTGGAGGCACCGCCACCAATGCCAAAGCTAGACGAACCACGTACATTCGTGGTCCTATCCGAGAGCGAGATCGGTCTGCTGTAGCGGTGGCGCCCGACCCATCGAAGTCGGGCGGACAAGGTGTGCCCATGGTGGCTAAAGGTATCGACGACACCGTCACCGTGGGTGACACTCGCATGTCCCCCTCGCAGGAGCCGGCCTCACGCCACGTCTTCGTGGCATCAGGCGAAAGGACTCCGCACCAGACGCGCGCTGACTTGGGCGAAGAGCACCGCCGGCGCGAGACCGCTCGGAGCCTCTTCGCTGGGTCGGTCGGGCAGACCTTGTTGGACATCCGCCGTAGGCCTACCGGCCCAACGCCTGCCACTACCATCACCAACCCAGTTCTGCGTAGTCAGCAACGGGTTAGGACGATTGCCCAGGTCATACATGACCTGGAGAAGGATCCGCGTAGATTCACCATGGCCGACCTAGGCGCCGCGGTTGCGGACGGGCTGGAGGAACTAGCCGGGGACCTCGGCGAACACCTTCAGGCCCGGTCGCGCACTAGCAGCACCTCAAGGCGCCGCGATAAAGCGTCGGTCGCGTCGGCAAGTGTCGCGTCCTGGCAGTGGTGCCCCAGTGCACCTTAGGCGATATTTTTCCGCCTCGGACGCTTCGTCGGAAGGCCCGTTAGTAACAGCAGGGCTGCCCTAAGGTGTCCGGCCTTCTCCCGAGCTTTGCGCGAGGCTCCCTGGCCCCGGAAGTTCAAGCCCGGGAACATCGAGAAGTTCGACGGGAGCAAGAATCCCGACGAATATCTCGCCGTGTATACTACTGCCATCTTGGCCGTCGGCGGTAATGAGGCCGTTATGGTCAACTACTTTCCAACCGTCTTGGAGGAATGGCGAACACGGCTCTTTAACCAAAGATCGAGGTTGTATACGTTGTTGGGAACAAGCGCAATAAGCGCTCGGGCAAACTTCGAGGCGCTCTGGCATACTGGAAAGCCCCAGGACCTCAAGCTCGTGGACCAAAAGACGGGGGAAGGCCTGCAAGACTACATCCGCAGGTTCGTCCAGGTGCGCAATACTATTCCGTCAATCTCGGACGAGGCCATTATCGAGGCCTTCAAGGAGGGGGTGCGGAATACCAGCTTCACCGAAGACCTTGAGCTCCATCCGGTCCATACCGTAGCCGATTTATTTCGTGATGCGGAGGGATACATCAACACCTCCGAGGCGGTGGAGCGCAAGAGAGGCAGAGCGGAGGAGAAGGCGGCGACCCGGACCGGTGCGGACGACAAGAAGGGTGACGTTGAGAAGAAGAAGAAGAAGAAGAAGAAGAAGGAGCCTGCCGCCCCGAACTACGTCGCGGCCATGGAACCCGAGAGGCCCGCTCCCCCTGAGAGGCCTCCTCCCCGGCAAGCCCGACTAGCGGGCGGAAACGGCCGCGGAACGGGCCAAGGACAGGGACGAGCTCCCCAGCCCCGGCCTCGACCGGCCTGAGGGGCGAACCGACTGAACAACCACTACTGCCTTCTCCATCGCCAGTACGGCCACGACCTGCGTAATTGCAGGACGTGGGCGGCGTGGTTGGAAGACTTTTACGCCAGACGCGGGCCCATGCCCGAACTCCCCGATAACGGAGTTCCGGATGATCGGGCGCCCCAGGGTGGCCACGGTGATGCCTTCCAGGAGGCTCGCGGGCACGTTGCTGTGATGTTCGGCGGCGCGTCCGCCTACGGCTCGCGACGCGAGCTTAAGGCCGCTGCCCGAGAGGTTTACCACCTCGAGAGGGGTAAACCCGGAGACGCGCCTATGCGGTGGTCTAACCAGTCGATCACCTTCTCCGGGGATGACTGTCCCCCGGGATGACGAGGCCCTAGCGCCTGCCGCTGGTGCTCTGCCCCACCATCAGCAACACATGAGTCGACCGCATACTAGTGGACGGCGGGAGCTCCCTGGACATCATCACGGCTCAAGTCCTAGAGCAGATGCAAGTTCCGCGTTCCAAAATCAAGGACATAGCCATTCCTTTCTATGGCATTGTGCCGGGGTCATCCCTGCAACCGATCGGGCAGATCGTCTTGCCCGTAACGTTCGGGGCTCCTCAGAATTTTCGGACAGAGTACGTCACCTTCGAGGTGGTGGACTGCGGGCTACCGTACAACGCCATTTTAGGACGCCCCGCCTTGTCCAAATTTGTGGCGGCCACCCACCACGGATATCATTGCCTGAAGATGCCGGCCCCCCACGGGATCATCACAGTCAAGGGTAGCCACAAGACCGCCATGGCCTGCGCCCTAGCGATGGTCGGACAACTCCCAGAGCGTGTCCCAGCTAAGGGCGATCGGCCGTTAGCCCGCCCTAAGGTGGCCCTACAGCCGCAGGAGCCCACCAAGGCAGTCCCCCTCTCTGAGGATGACCACGCTAAGGTCGTCCACGTAGGGGCCAACCTCGAGTCCAAATAGGAACTTGAGCTCGTCGTCTTCCTCCGAGGTAACGTAGACGTGTTCGCGTGGGAACCGTCCGACATGCCCGGAGTCCCAAGGGAGGTAATCGAGCACAGGCTAGCCGTCCAGCCTGATAAAAAGCCTGTCAGACAGGCCTTACGACGCTTTCCCAAGTGGAAGGCTGACATCATACAGGAGCAACTCGGCAAGCTCCTCCAAGCTGGCTTCATCCGAGAGGTTGAGCATTCCGACTGGCTCGCCAACCCAGTCGTCGTCAAAAAGATGGGCAGAAAATGGCGAATGTGCGTCGACCATCGTGACCTCAACACCGCCTGCCCCAAAGATAATTTTCCCCTGCTGCGCATAGACCAACTGGTCGATGCAACGGCGGACTCGGCGCTTATGAGCTTCCTGGACGCCTACTCAAGCTATCACCAGATCGCGCTGGCAAGGGAAGACGAAGAGAAGATAGCCTTCGTGACACCTTTTGGTATTTTCTGCTACACAGACATGTCGTTCGCTCTGAAGAACACGGGAGCCACGTTCCAGTGGTTGATGCAGAAGACGGTCCCTGATCTGATAGGGCATAACATAGAGGTTTACGTAGATGACATCGTTGTAAAGAGCAAGGTCCCACGGGCTCATGTGATCGACCTTCAAGAAACATTTGCTAATCTCTGGAGACATCAAGTCAAGTTAAATCCTGAAAAGTGTGTTTTCGGTGTCCGGTCCGGGATGTTGCTCGGTTATGTGATAGGAAAGGCGAGCATAGGGGCTAACTCCGAAAAAATCGAAGCCATCGAGAATATGAGATCGCCAACCTGCACCAAGGAGGTGCAAGCCCTCACCAAGCGGATGGCAGCTCTCCGCAGATTTATATCTCGTCTCGGCGAATGCAGTACACCTTTCTGCAAAATCCTGCGCAAGCACGATGGTTTCGAATGGTCAGAAGAAGCCGAGGCCGCTTTCAGCGAGCTAAAGCGCTATCTATCCACGCCTCCCGTCCTACCCACGCCAAAGCTTGGGGAAGCTCTACTCCTCTACTTGGCGGTCGCTCCACAGGCTGTGAGTGCTGTACTAGCAGTCGAACGCGAGGGCAAACAATAACCCATCTATTACGTAAGTGAGGTATTGCATGGACCTAAGGAGCAGTATCCCGAGGTTCAGAAGCTTTTGTACACCTTGTTTATGGCCTCACAAAAGTTGCGCCACTATTTACAAGCCCATCTAGTTACGGTCCCAACGAGTTTTCCGCTAAGGGATATCATTAGAAACCCCGACGCAAACGGGCGGGTCGCAAAGTGGGCGGTCGAGCTTGGTGAATTCGATATCAAGTTCGTACCACGAACAGCGATCAAGTCCCAAGTCGTGGCCGACTTTTTGGCTGAATAGACCGGGCCAGCCGACCCTTCTGGAGGTTTGCCCGAACTTACAAGCCAAGAAGCGCACTGGACTATGTTCTTTGATGGGTCGCGCCAATTCGAGCGATCAGGTTACGGTTTTGTTCTCATCTCCCCTCAAGGAGAACAAATTCAGCATATAGTACAGCTTTATTTTCCCGCAACGAACAATTCTACGGAGTATGAAGGCCTCCTAGCCGGCCTACGAGCATGCACTGCACTCGGCATAAAACGGCCAACAACGAAAGGGGATTCGCAGTTGGTCGTCTGCCAGGTAAATAAGGAGCTTCAGTGTTGCGACGACTCAATAGCGCGATACTTGGCAGATGTGAGAAAGCTGGAGAAACACTTCACGAACTTCGAAGTGTGTTATGTTCCTAGGCTAGCTAACAGCCTGGCCGATAAGCTCGCAAAGCTCGGCTCCTCACAAGAAACCACCCCGGCGGGGGTCCTCGTGCAACACCTACTAAAGCCCTCTGTTCCCTCCGGAGAAGAGGCCCCCGAGAAGACGGTTGCCTCGACCAAAACGACCGGTACCGTTTCGTTTCTAGAGCAGTGCGACACCTGGATGACACCATTCGTCCAGTTCTTGGCGCATGGGACACTGCCACAGGACACAGCCAAGAAATCCCGGCTCCAAAGGCAAGCCCGACCTTACCGACTACTCGGGGGCTTGTTGTACCGAAGGGGTTCTAACGGCGTACTTTGCAAGTGCGTGACCCTGGAGGAAGGCAAATTTCTCCTCCAAGATATCCACGACGGGATCTGCGGGGCCCACGTCTCTGTCAGAACCTTAGTAGGAAAAGCCTTCCACATGGGGTACTACTGGCCCACTGCGTCGACCGACGCAAGGGAACTAGTAAAACGTTGCCCGGCCTGCCAATACCGCGCCCGAGTGTCCCACCAGCCAGTATACGAGCTACAAACCATCCCGCTGACCTGGCCATTTTCAACGTAGGGAATGGATATACTCGGTCCGTTCCCCAGAGGCCTGAAGGGATGCACACACCTGTTTGTTGCCATCGACACTTTCACTAAGTGGATCGAGGCCGAACCGGTGTCCAGCATATCAGCCCAAATGACCAAAAGGTTCTTCAGGAACAATATCGTGGCAAGATTTGGCGTCCCAAGTTAGCTGATCGCTAATAATGGGACACAGTTCACAAGCGAGCTATTCCAGGACTACTGCGAAAAGCTCGGCATGAAGGTCGCCCTAGCTTCAATGGCCCACCCACAGAGCAACGGCGTGGCTGAACGTGCGAACGGGCAAGTCATGCAAGGCATTAAGCGCCGAGTATACGACGCTCTCGTGGAACAACGCCAATACTGGGTAGAAGAACTACCCTCGGTGCTATGGGCAGCCCGGACAACTTCTAATCGGGCTACTGGAGAAACCCCATTCAGGCTCGTGTACGGCTCGGAGGCGGTCCTCCCCGCCGAGCTAAGACTTGGTTCTGTTCATGTTGATTTTGCAGGTCACATCGACAACGACGAGGAACGGCTGTTGGATCTCGACATATCCGAGTCCTGCCGCGAGCAAGCACTATTGCGAGTGGCAGCATACCAGCAATCCCTACGACGGCACGCGGCGAAAAGGGTACAGACCCGGACCTTATAGGTTGGCGACCTGGTTCTAAGACGAGTTCAGAACCTAGCCAACGCCAATAAGCTCACCCCGAGGTGGGAGGGTCCATACACGGTCAAATGTCGACCACACGCCCGGGCGTGAGGCCCAGCTATGCCGGATGGTAGAATCCTCAACAGTTTCTGGAACAACGCTCAACTCCGGAGGTTCTACGCTTAAACCAAGGTCGTAAGTCTCCTTTCTTACCCTTTTTTCCATTTTTTCCTCTCCTTAGTAAACCCCCAAACAACCCCCAGAAACCTAACCTATGATCGGGCTTGGGAGAAGGCTCGGGTTGTCTCAGCACATCGCAGAATAAGCGGCTATCTGAAGCTACACCCCAGATTCCCTTGCACAGGTAGCCGATATCCATCGCACCACATAAGACCCATGGCGAACAAGCGCTTTCGGCCCTATACCATAAGCCCGTATAAAATTGTGGACGCCCGGGATAACTCCAGAGCTCTAAAACTCTGTCTCTTACAAAGAAACAGAGCAAGGGCCACGAGCTTCATTCTAAGGACGCGGTCTCTCTAAACCACGACCGACCTTCTGTCAATCTAGAAGCTCGGCCGTGGCTCGGGGGCTAGGATCGATTTTTTCAAAAAATTGATCTTCTCTAAACCACGACCGACCTTCTGTCAATCCAGAAGCTCGGCCATGGCTCGGGGGCTAGGATCGATTTTTTTCAAAAAATTGATCTTCTCTAAACCACGGCCGACCTTCTGTCAATCCAGAAGCTCGGCCATGGCTCGGGGGCTAGGGTCAATTTTTTTTTCAAAAAATGATCTTCTCTAAACCACGATCGACCTTCTGTCAATCCAGAAGCTCGGCGGTGGCTCGGGGGCTAGGGTCGATTTTTTAACGGTCGATTTTTTAAGGGTCGATTTTCTAAAGGTCGATTGCCCGAGGGTCGATTTTCGATCTTCTCTAAGCCACGCCCGAGCCTCTGTCCAGAAGCTCAGCCATGACTCAGGGCTAGGATCGATAGGGCTATACCCCGACCTTCAAATCCTTCTTGCCTATGTGACTATTTGTGTTTTATTCTACGCATGAAGGAAGGACGACAAAGGAGAAAGACCAAAACAGAGCAATAACATTACCTTTAAAGAGTATCTGCAAAAAAGACAAGTCGGACCACAGCCAAAGAAAAGAAAAAGGGTACAAAGACCTACGGCCCAGGCCGGTACCTCAACTTACGAAGCTCGGCTGCCTCTTCGTCATAACGGTCCTGAAGCTCGAGGAGGGCCCTCCGATCGCTTCGGACGGTCCTCACCTCAGTCCGCAGGACCTTGTTGGCCGCTTCCAACTCCCGGACGGTGTCCCGGTGGGTTTTCAGCTGATCCTCCGTCACGGCCGCCGCCGACTTCACTCGGGATAGCTCCGCGACGAGAAGATTGCGCTCCTCTGCCGCACGGGCAACCTCGGCAGCGCGGCACACCTCCACCGACCGAAGGCGCTCCTCGAGCTCGGTAAGGCGGTCGCGCTCGGCTTGATGGCCTCCTGCGACCGACGGGATACCTCCCCGGCGTCTTCCCGCGCCGTGGCAAGGGCCGCCTCCACCGCCGCAACACGAGTCTCCATGGCCGCTATCTGGACCAAGGCGAGCGAGGCTTCCTCGGCTCGGCGCGTGGCTTCGGCTCAGCTGTAGCGAGCACGCCATCCATATGAGGGCCTCCCGCTCGACCTCATGCTTGGCGCTAGACTTATACGCAAGGCCAACTACCTCGCTGTAACATCCTCATTTTCAAAATCATGCATACATGCATTGCATTGCATTTGTGAATTTTTGAAATTCAAAACCCTTTTAAAATGAGTATGTTCCTTGGAAAAATATTTTACAATGATTTATTTAAACAAAGTTACATAATAAAAATATATTCTTATTGTTTTGACTATGCGATGTTTTATTTGAATATTTATAGCATAAATGCATAATAACCTTGTATTTAAACCAAAATATAAATTATGTTCTTTCTCTTACACGTGGGCCCCACATGTAAGCCTCTCTTCTCTCTTACACAGCCAAAGGGAGAAACCTCCTATAATTCTCCATAAATCTCTCTTCTTTCTATCCCTTACTATGGGATTCTCCCTAATTATAGCAGATTTCAACCCCCCCTTTAATTAATATCCTAATCCCCCTAGACTACGTACTAATTCCCTACTTAAACCCCCCCCCCCACGTTCTTCCTCGTCCAAACCGAGATAGCCAAACACATCTACTCCTCCAACCCTCGCTGCCCCTCCTCAATCTCGGTTTTCCGGTGAGTTTCGACCTTTGATTCCTTAAGGAGATTTGTTCATGGGTGTCTTCTTGAACCGTTTTGCCATCGCTGACTCGTCGCCTTGGCCGAGCACCGTTTTTACCTTGAGAACGCTTGAATCTCTTATCGTCGGGCCAAATTGTCGCCCCATTGTCATTTGTGGTGGCCTTCCACCGTCCACACCTCCTAGGGACCTCGCCGACCCCTTCGCCCCTTCTATCTCCCCCGGCGAGAAGGCCACCGCCATGCCCTCCGCCCGCCGCGCTTGTGAGCCCTTGCCGCATGCTTGAACTTTCCAGTCGGCCGCCGCCACCCTAGCTCCATGCGTCTTGTAAAGCTTCGCTTGCCCGCCGCCCTCGCCGTCGCGCCGCCTAGAAGGCTGCGCTGCGCCGCTCATTCGCTTGATGCGCGCCGCCCAACTCGGCGAGCGCCGCCCTCGACCCCTCCACCTTTCCCGGCGCGCCTTGCTGCTGCCGGCCGCGAGCCGCCGTGCCCGTCCTGCGCCCTGCTCTCTCTCACCGACAAGCGGCCCCGTCGGTCAGCGCCCGGCCTTGCCCCCCCATCTTGGCGCATTAAGGCCGAGTGGGCCAGCCCACTTGCGTTGCTGGCCCAAGTGCCCTTTCCCTCCTTTTCTTTTATTTGCAAAATACACCTAATGTTGTAAATTGCATATAAATTCATAGAAAATTCAGATAATTGTAAAATAAATTTTATTAGATTCATAAAATTCTATATTATTTTTATGTACTGTTTATTTGCATGTTTCTGTTAAATTTAATTTTGATAATTATATTAGTTCTTGCATGTGTAGGAATTTTATAAATTAATTTAGATATCCAAAAATATCAAAAATTATTTTACAAAGTTAGATATATTATAATATGATTCCTGTTCTGGTTTGGTAAATTTTTGAAATTTATTTATTATTAACTCTCTTTTGTACCTTAATATTAAGTTTATAAAAATCATAACTAAATATAGGGAACTCTAAAAATAACGAAACCAATTTCAGAAGTTTTGTAAAATTATTTTATACTGTTCTGTACTGTTTGCATCATCCTCATGTCATGACATGCATGCCTCATATTTTATTGCATGTGGTTCTTATTTGTGTTTCTTTTAAGCGTTAGACAGAAAGTACCGAGTTAGTTTAAGCCTTGGTGAGGATCCTCCCCACTACGTCGATCAAGGCAAGTGCTGAAACCTCTGAACCCATGTTTTCAAACAAGATTTGTAGGATTTGAACAGTAGCATGTATGTTTAACATAAAATAGTAAACAACTATATTGCCTAGCTAAATCCCATTGATAATTAATTCTTATAAAATACCCTTGCTACCTTAGGATTATTAATTTTGATTAATTATTGCCATATCCTTGATTAGGTTTTGCATCTGCTTAGTAATGCTCATAGTAAACCACCTGATTAATTGCTTGTTAACATTAATCACCATTTTACTTTGTGATCTTTAAGAAGGACAATTGGTGTTGTCTTTTGGTTGTATTTGGGCTTGTTGATAGTGGGTGCTATCGGGAAAAATGTTTTGCAAAACCTGATTGGGGTGGATGGTTGAAAGGATGGTGCTGCGTGCATGAGATTCGGGTCCAGTGCGGGACCCACCCTGATCCGTAAGGACCGATTCCTTGAGGTAGACGAGCTAAGTACAACAGTGCGACCATTGAGTGCTTGTGTGGGCAAGCCCTGGTTGAGTACCCTTCGGACTTCTAGTCTTGGCATTCGGGCGGTGGAGTAGGCAATTGGTGTTGTTCTGCGAGGCTCAAGAGGGGGCTTGACCAACTAGAGTAACTAAGCGCTGCGGTGGAATCCTTAGAGGAGTGCGGGCTAGGGAATGTTGGTTAAAGACCTTGTGGTGTTCTTTTCCTTTGGGTGATTCCTAGAAAAAGGTCACCTCTCGTGGGTAAAGCGTGCAACCTCTGCAGAGTGTAAAACTATCATGATAGCCGTGTCCACGGTCAAGGACGGATGACGGGGAGCTGCCTCATTGGTACTTCTTATCTTCGTTTTCTAAATGGTGTTTTAAAGGAAAACCACGATCGGTGTCGTGTGTTTTGATTTTTCTCCTCATAGTAGGTGCTATGAGCGATGAGGGTAATTGCACGATGGGTGCCGTGAGTAACCAGGATTGGGCAAAACCGGCCGAGGCCGGAGTTTTAAAGAAATACTTCAAAGATTTGTTTTTCTCAACTCATTTCAAATCATTTTTTGTAAAACCTTAGGAAAGACTTGCAAAACTGGCTTTATGCAAAAGAACCTTTACCCCTCCTTGTTAGGCCCTAGTTGCATTTAGTCAGCCTTGCTTGTTGAGTATAAAGTATACTCACCCTCACCTTTCTGTGGGTGCTCATTCCAATGAGCGAGGATCACGACCGAGGAGGAGGTGTGCGGGGCGAGGACTTCGAGAAGGAGTTCAAGATGAAGACTACTCCGACGTCTAGGAGCGCATCCGCCAGACATGCCTGTGGAGTTGCGTTGGGTTTTCCATTTGAGTTGAACTATGTTATTTGAATTTCCGCTGCTAGGCCATGAAGCCTAAACTTTATAATAATTAGGAGACTCTGATGTAATAAAGTATTTTTCATTGAATGGTGATGATCCAAACTGTACATCTGTGTGTACTAGCTACTTGATCCAGGGACTAGTACAGGTAAGACACGGCAGGGTTTCGACTCAGATCTTCGGGTCCCGACAGAGTTGGTATCAGAGCCTGTCTGTAGGATGAACCTTAGATAGCTGGAGTAGTTCAAGGATTTATGATATTGCTATAAAAATTATTTTTCCAAAAATTCTTGTTGATAAACCCTCATCTTGTTGTTTGCTAATTCTTTACTAAAATCATTTGGCCACTCTCTCCCCTGTTTCAAAATCTAAAACTACCGAACCTTGTCTTCACCTTCTTCTTTCGCGGCCAGGAGGGCCGAGAATCCAAAAGACCATGAAGAGGAGCCCATGGAGCGTGTGCCCGATGCGAACCCAGATTCTGAATAAAACCCTAAGTTTACGTCTCCTGTAGGGATAGAATCGTAGAACGACCTTATTATTATGATTAGCTTTCTAAAGTTTTTCTAAGAGACTGACTACATTGGCTTTTGTGATGTAGCTTTCTCAAATTTTGGTTTTGAACTAAGAATGTTTTGAATTATTTGTGTTTTGGTGTGCTATTTGGATGTTGATTGCATAGATGTTGTGACCTCCCCTATAGTATCCCCTCTGGTTTCCCTTCTCGTATCTTATCTTCAAAATTTGTTGTCAGATGGTGGACACCCGAGCTTCTGCTGTTGGCCGTGGTCAAGGTCAGGCTGGACAAGGTCAACCCAACCCACCTCCTGTTGGACAAGCTGCTCAAGCTCAACCTGCAGCGGGAGTGCCCCCCTTTGTTAACCCACTCCCGGCCATTCTAGAGAACCAGAATCTGCCACCACCGCCTGCTCATCCTTCTCAGCTTAACCAGATTCTGGAGATGCATTTGCAAGCTATTCAGGCCATAGCTCACAACCTGAACAACCTCGCTGCTCCTGCTCAAGCTCAACCACCACCTTATCAACCCTAATCCAGGTTCAGCGACTTCATGAGAACAAGGCCTACTGTGTTCACTGGATCCGCAGAGCCTCTCGTTGCAAAAGATTGGCTTCGTGAGATAAGGAGGAAGCTGGACATGACTCGATCTTGTTGATCATGAGGGTGTCGATTTCTTTGGGCACCAAATTCAAGGAGATGCTGCTATCTGGTGGGACAACTTCAGGGCCACACACCAGAATGCTGATGCTATTACTTGGGAGGAATTCTCTGAAGCTTTCACCGCTTCATTCGTTCCCAAGGGAATCATGGAAATGAAGAGGAGGGAATTCCATCGTCTCCAGCAGGGCAATATGTCAATTACTGAGTACTTAAACAAATTTAACCATCTTGCCCGCTATGCTACTACAGAAGTGGCCAATGAGTCGAACAAGATATGGAGGTTCATGGAATACATGGATCCGGACATTAAGGCTCTCATAGCCGCTAATGACTTTGCTACCTTTCAGCAAATGGTCAACAAAGCATTGGTGATTGAGGACATCGAGCGCCAGCGTATGGAGAAGCGCAAGAGGAAAATGGCGCAGAAGCAACATCAGGGCTCAAGCAACTCTAGGCCTAGATTCACCCAATTCCAGTCCAATCGGCCTCCTGTTCCGCAGCAACAGCAAGTTCAGAGGACTCCAACTTCTCAACCTCGCCCATCTGAGCAGACACCTCGTCAAGCTCCCAATGCTCAGACCCCTCAGAACAACAAGACTCAAGGTGTGCAGTGCTTCATCTGTCATCAGTGGGGACACTATGCTAGCTTGTGTCATGAAAAAACGTTAGCTCAGTCTTGGTCAATCTTGGATTGGCATCTCGCGCACCACCTGCCGGGAAGAGGTCGAGGAACGCCGCAGACTCAAGATCGCACTCACTCTTTGGCAGAGGCCAGTCAACCATGTCTCTGTGGAAGAGGCGCAGAACGCCCCAGATGTCGTGATTGGTAAGTTCCTTGTTAATTGAGACCGACCACAGTTCTATTTGATTACGGTGCATCGCATTCATTCATTGCAAAATGTTTTGTGGAATTAAATAAGTGGAATGTTACAAACCTAAGAAACCCCATGGTTATTCAGGTCCTGGTGGGACTATGAAAACCGACAAAGTATGCCCAGACTAGAATTAGAAATCGGTGGAGTAAAGTTCTAGCGAACTTAATTGTCTGGAATCACAAGGAGTGGAAGTGATATTAGGCATGGATTGGTTGACCAAGTACCAAGGACGGATCATTGTGCTAATCGAGCCATTTCTTTGGTCAATAGTGAAGGAGCGCCGATTTTGCTCCAACCTCGGTGAAGAGCCACAAGTTCCTTAAACCGGTGACGAGGATAGCTTTGGAATCTGTCCTAGTTGCACAAGAATTTCGGATGTTTTCCACGAAGACTTGCGGTCTGCATGCCACGGATCGAGAAGTAGAGTTTATCATAGAGCTAGCTCTGATGCGGCACCAATAGCTCAACGACCCTATAGATTGTCGCTAATCTCCTAGCCGAGATGAAAAAGCAATTAGAAGAGTTGGAAGGAAAGGGTTTCATTAGTCGATTCGTCACCATGGGGAGCCCGGTAATTTTTGTCAAGAAGAAGGACAAAACCTTAAGGATGTGTGTGGACTCTGAGGTCCTTGAATGAGGTGACTATCAAAATAAATACCCTTTACTAAGGATCGATGATACATTCGATCAACTCAAAGGAGCATGTGTATTTTCTAAAATAGACCTAAGGTCAGGGTATCACCAGATCAAGATAAGAAAAGATGACATTCTAAAGACGGCTTTTACAACTCGTTATGGGTTATGCGAGTTCTGATAATGTCTTTTGGTTTGACCAACGCTCCGCCTTACTTTATGAACTTGATGAATAAGGTATTTATGGAATACTTGGACAAGTTCGTGGTGGTGTTCATTGATGACATTCTAATATATTCAAAGAATGAGGAGGAGAATGAAGGACACTTGCGACGAGTTTTGGAAAAACTGCGGGAGCACCAACTTTATGCCAAGTTCAGTAAATGTGAATTTTAGCTAAAGGAAGTCGCTTTCCTTGGTCATGTTATCTCAGCTGGAGGAGTTTTAGTTGACCCAAGCAAGGTCAAGGACGTATTAGATTGGAAGGCTCCCAAGATAGTAACCAAAGTCCGAGGTTTCCTTGGTTTGGCTGGTTACTACCGAAGGTTTATTGAAGACTTCTCCCGAGTAGCCAAGCCGCTGACTCAACTTCTGAAGAAGGATAAGAAGTTTGTTTGGACTCCTGCTTGTGAACAAAGTTTCCAAGAGCTTAAGAAACGTCTTACCACAGCCCCTGTGCTGGTGTTGCCAGACATACACATGGACTTTGAAGTTTACTGTGATGCTTCAATATTGGGTCTCGGATGTGTGTTGATGCAAGAAGGCAAAGTGGTGGCCTATGCCTCGAGGCAGCTAAAGCCTCATGAGACCAATTACCCGACTCATGATTTAGAATTAGCTGCTGTGGTGCATGCTCTGAAATTTTGGAGGCATTACTTAATCGGGAACCGGACTAAGATTTACACTGATCACAAGAGTCTAAAGTACATCTTTACTCAGCCTGACTTGAATATGAGGCAACGAAGATGGTTGGAGCTGATCAAAGATTACGATGTTGGAGTTCACTACCACCCTGGCAAGGCCAATGTGGTAGCGGATGCTCTGAGTCGGAAGAGCTACTGCAATAACCTGGTGCTTTCAGAAAGCCAACCCGCTTTGTGCAAAGAATTCGAGAAGCTAAACTTGGGTTTAGTAGAGCAAGGGTGTATCCATATGCTGGAGATGCGACCCCTATTGCCGGAGCAAATCAAGAAAGCTCAGGAAGGAGATAAGGAAGTCACTGGAATCAAAAGAAGAATGGGTGTAGAAAAAGCACCTGGTTTCTCAGTAGACGACGAAGGTGTACTTTGGTTTGGAAAAGGATCTTCGTACCCAATAATGAGTTAAAGGAGACCATCCTGAAGGAAGCCCATAACACGAAATTATCGATATATCCCGGGTGTACCAAGATGTACTCCGATCTTAAAGGATCCTATTGGTGGACCGGAATGAAGAGGGACATCGCAGAATTTGTAGCCTTGTGTGACACTTGTCAGAGAGTCAAAGCAGAACACCAGCGACCCGCAGGGTTGTTGCAACCTTTAAAGATTTCCGAATGGAAGTGGGAAGAAATTGGAATGGATTTCATAGTGGGGTTACCAAAGACCCAGGCAGGCTATGATTCCATATGGGTCATTGTGGATCGCTTGACCAAGTCAGCACATTTTATTCCGGTGAAGACTACTTATTCAGGAGATAAGTTGGCAGAACTTTATCGGGCTAAGATAGTTTGTCTGCACGGAGTACCCAAGAAGATTGTGTCTGACAGAGGGACACAATTCACTTCAAAATTTTGGGAAAAGGTGCACAGTTTGATGGGGACTAACCTCAACTTCAGTACAGCATATCATCCGCAAACGGATGGGCAGACTGAAAGAGTTAACCAAATACTGGAGGATATGCTCCAAGCTTGTGCATTGGCAAATGCGAAGAATTGGGACCGACACTTGCCCTATGCAGAATTTTCCTATAAGAACAGCTACCAGTCCAGTCTGCAGATGGCTCCGTTTGAGGCACTCTATGGGAGAAAGTGCAGAACGCCTCTTTATTGGAAAGAGACCAGTGAACACTTGATCTTTGGACCGGACCTGCTCAAGGAAGCCGACGAACAAGTTCGAGTTATTTAGCAGAGATTGAAGACGGCCCAGAGCCGACAAAAGAGCTATGCTGACCATCGCCGCCGAGACCTTAGCTTTGAGAGCAGAGATTTTGTGTATCTGAAGGTTTCGCCAATGAAAGGAGTGCGACGTTTTCGAGTCAGTGGAAAATTAGCACCTCGCTTCATTGGACCCTTCAAGGTTTTGGCTAGAAGAGGCGAAGTGGCTTATCAGCTGGAATTACCCCCGCAGCTATCGGATGTTCACGACGTGTTCCATGTGTCTCAGCTCAGGAAGTGCTTAAGAGTTCCGGAAGAGCAGATGCCCTTGGAGCAGTTGGAGTTGCAAAGAGACTGTCTTACCAGAGTGCCGGTTCGCATTTTGGAAGAAATTGCTCGTCGGACTGTAAATCGGGTGATCAAGCTTTGCAAGGTGCAGTGGAGCAATCACTCCGAGAAGGAAGCAACTTGGGAACATGAAGAAGATCTCCGAGCAGAGTTCCCGGATCTTTCTGAAAAATCTTCCGAATCTCGAGGTCGAGATTCCATTTAAGGGGGGAGGTTTGTAACATCCTCATTTTCAAAATCATGCATACATGCATTGCATTGCATTTGTGAATTTTTTAAATTCAAAACCCTTTTAAAATGAGTATGTTCCTTGGAAAAATATTTTAAAATGATTTATTTAAACAAAGTTACATAATAAAAATATATTCTTATTGTTTTGACTATGCGATGTTTTATTTGAATATTTATAGCATAAATGCATAATAACCTTGTATTTAAACCAAAATATAAATTATGTTCTTTCTCTTACACGTGGGCCCCACATGTAAGCCTCTCTTCTCTCTTACACAGCCAAAGGGAGAAACCTCCTATAATTCTCCATAAATCTCTCTTCTTTCTATCCTTCTTGTGGCGGACCAAATTTACGGTAAAATTTGCGAAAATGTCGAAATATAGCCAATCGAGATTTCGATTGCATTGAAATGGTACAGCTTGCTTAATTTATTACATGTTATAAATATTTTAAGCGGAAAGTGAAATTTTAACCTGGTAATAAAAAGAAAATTACATGCCCATATACCACAGGCAGAGCCTGAGCATAAGGTAAACCTTAGAAATCGATTCCTATGCAAATTCCTGTTTTCTTCATAAATGTCTATTTCTGAGCATAAAGTGGATCCTGTAAAAAGAAAATAAATTGCCCACATAATGTGGGTAAGTACTAACAGTTCTTGCAGGAATCTTACAGGAAATTACTAATAACTATATGCAAGATTTATTTGAGTGGAGTTCATCTTTTAACTGGAATGTAATATAAATTATTATAGATTAAAGACTTAATACTTATTAAAATCAAAACAATTTTTATGATTATTCAATTTCTATCTCCAACACCATCCTTATGCTCATCTGCTAACCAGACAAAGAATTTATAAATTAAGGTCATGAATTCAATGTATAAGATAGGCATCACCCATTTGACACAATTTCATATACCCGAAGTAAGGTCCATCGATGTTTTTATATTCAGCTCTGCAGAACCTACCCAGCTTACCCATATAGTGGCCTACTACATGGATGGGAGAAAATTTGTGTCATTCTTATTCATTTTAAACTCAAGTTTTTATAGAAGCAAACGATTTACAAATGACCCTGTCATTTGCTGCCCTTGAGTGTTTTCACCAGCCATACTTGCTGTGACCATAGCCCAAGACGGCAAAGATAACGATATTTCCGAATTTGCTTCTATATTTTATAGAGCAACGAATCCAGACTTTAACTCAACCAAACACTTAGCCTGGTGCCCTTGAGTGTTGCACCTTTTTCCCGGGGTGCCTTACCCAAGCCGACAAAGCAATCTTTCCGAATTGCTCTATAGAAAAAGATGCATTTTAAATCTTCCACAAACTCTAATATAAGCTATCCACCCAGCTTATATTCTTCAACATAACTTTACTCAAAATTCAATGATGATTATTATCCTTAAATTCTAGGGTAGTGGAAAATGTTAAACATGTTATTAGGAAGGGGGGGCTTTTTGGTTGTGGATTTTGGGAGAAATACTTTTAAAAGGGGATTTCATACATACATATCTACAACATAATGCAATAATTATAAATAACAGGAATAGGAAATAAATTATGCATCAAGGGTAGAAAACCTGCCTTATTTGAAGATCGGATCACACTTATTATATTTTCAGGACATTTATGACTAAAGCTTCCAGAGGGCGAAGTTCATTATCTATACGTTACAAAAAGAGAGAGAAACTCCAATAAATATTCAAATAAGAAAAGTTTTTTAAATAAACGACAAAATAAATAGATAGTGTTTTGGGTAAAAAGGGTGATGGGTTGTACAATTTTCTAGAAGTTTGAAAATATTTTCTAAAAGAAAAAGAGGTATGGATTTTTATATAAGTGATATTAATTAAAAGAATTGTTTTGGCATTATAATTTTATATGGAAATGTTTATATGGGTTGAATGGATTATGTGAAATTTATTAGTAAGATCCTTATATTAAATAGGTTTGAATGGGATATGTAAAATTTACTAACATAATTTTCATATTAACTTTATATTTGTCGGGACCCGGGAAAAGGGAGCTGAGTCCCTACTGTGTCTTACATGTACTAGTCCCTGGATCAAGTAGCTAGTACACACAGATTCCAGAACTTGGATCATAACCATCCGATAAATTTATTTATTACATCAGAGTGCAAATTACAAGTCTGGCGCGAAGGCCTTAAAGCAGCGGAAGTCTTACATAGGCAACAGAGGCCTCAAAATAAAACCATAAAATCCAGATGGAAACCACAATGATTCCCCACAGGCAGAGCCGGAGGAGCGCAATCCTAGGCGTCGAAGTATTCTTCGTCCTGAACTCCATCGGCGAACCACTGCTGATCACCACCTGCTCGTTGGGATGAGCAACCCGAGTAATAAACTCGAGGTAAGTATTCCTTAAATACTTGCAAGTCAATGCATAGTTGCTATGCAGGTTCCAAGAAGGGGTTTTGGTTAACTTTGCGTAAAGCTAAGTTTCAAACTTTTAAACCTAGTTTGGGAAAGCGGTTTTGAAATTGAAGTTTGATCTTTATAATTCTTTCTTTGGAAAAGACAGCACCCACTGGCTTTTCCGAAACCACCATGGCACCTACCATGATAACAATCACGCCCATGCAATACCAATTGCCGGGCAATACCCCAAAATACAGAGAGGAAGAAGAGAATTTTACAAAGCTACAGTGAGGCATCTTCCGTAGTTCACCCTTAACCATTGGGTAAGGCTTTCATGAAAGTTTTCACTCTGCAGAGGTCGTACGCTTTACCCACGAGAGGTGGTTTTCCTAGGAATCACCCAAAGGAAAAATGCTCACCGCAAGGTCTTTCACCACAACCTTCTCTTAGCTCGGCATTCCCACTAAGGTTTCCACACCAATGCTCCTCTTGTGCCGGTAGGTTCTGTTCTATGGACACACCTGGATACCCACTCCCATCCATACAGGAAGGTTCTGTTCTATGGACATATCCAAGTGCCCACTCCTTACTTCCACCAGGAATGCTTGACTAAGAGTCCGAAGGGTACTCAACCAGGACCTGCCCATACAGACACTCAATGGTCGCATTGTTGAACTAGTCTAAGTACCACAAAGAATCGGTCCTTAAACCAAAAGGGTATGGTCCACCACCAACCCAATCTCGAGCATCCGCCACCGAAAGCGGATGCAAACCACCCAAGAACCATCCATCCCGATTGGGAAAGCTGTTTAAAAAGCAGGGATAGCACCCACTATCCCTACACACAATTCTCAACACGGTAGCACCCACTATCGGCCATTCAATTGCAATCAAGTTTTTGTCGGGGTTGAACACAAAAGTAAATCTCTAGATTGCAATTGCTAAGCATGTAATGTAAAAATTACTAAACAAGGATGGCGCAAGATTAAATAATATTAATTAGCTAGGGTTGATGATGTTGGCGGTGTATATTATTCATATGGGACATTATCTACATCTTAGCTTAAATATTGTTTTTGACTTTTAATTAGCATCTAGGTTTTTGCAAAATCTAATAAAACAGTTATGGCGGGTAATAGCAACATGGCACATTGACTTGCCTTGATCCGGGTAGTTGGATGATCGTAAGCAAATCCTTCTAGACGGATCTAATGTTTAAAAGAAACGGCAATAAGAACCACATACACAACAAGCGATATATGCACGACATGATTTGAATTGAATGCAAACAGTACAAAACAATACCACATAATTTTATAAAACTCCTGCAATTAATTTCATCACTTTTGGGAAAAACCTATAATTGATTTTGATTTTCATAAGTTCAATATTAGAGGTACAAAAGAGACTTAATTATAAATAAATTTCACAAATTTACTAAAACAGTACAGAAATTAGATTACAATATATCTAACTTCAGAAAATAATTTTTGATATTTTTGGATACACATTTTATTCTATAAAATTCCTACAAGTTGAAGCACTAAGATAATTATTAAAAATTAAAGTTAACATAAATATGTAAATAAACAGTACATAAAAATAATATAGAATTTTATGAACCTAATAAAATTTATTTCACATTTTTATGAATTTTCTACAATTTCTATGCAATTTACACTATAAAGTATATTCGTAAATTAAAAAGAATAGAAGGAAAAGGAATTGGGCGGCGTTTGAGATGGGCGGCCCATCCGTGTCTCCACGCCTGCAGAGGGGTTGGGAGGCGCTGACCATGGGTCCCTCCCTGCCATGGGGACGAAACAGGGAGGCGACGTCGAGGTCCGTGGCGGCGATCGGGTCGGCAAGAAGCTCCAGCGAGAGGAAAGGAGAGAGGGCCCAATCGGCATCTTGCCATGATTTGGCAACCCGAAATCGGCCGAGGCGGCGCTGCTTTTGCCCTAGCGGCGACGGCGAGGCGGGTCAGGCGGCGGCGGCAGGCGCGACGGCGGAATTGGCGGGTCGGCGAGCACCTAGGCGGCATGTGGAGGCTAATGGCGGCGGCTTGTCCGAGGACGCCGAGGCGGCTTGTCGACGTGCGGCGGCGGCATGAGGACCACGGCGGCGGGGAGCTCACCGGCGGCGTGACGGCGGCAATGTCGGGGTCGGTGAGCATCTGCGGAGCAAAGGGGTGCTAATGGCGGCGGCGGTTGGACCGGAAACGCACCACGGCGGTCCGGCGACGTGCGGCCAGCATGGAGGAAGAAGGCGGCGACGGCAACTCGGCGGCGGGCAAAAATTGGGTCGCGGGAGGGGGTGGGAAAGGTGGAGTGGACCACGGGGAAGAGAAAGGGAGGGACGGTGAGGGACTTTACCGAGCGATGACGGCGAATCGCCTGAGGAGGAGGTCGCCGTGAGCTTAGGCTTGAACGATCGGCGTCGTGTTCGGCTGACTCGGCGACGGCGAGGGTGGCGGCCTAGCAAAACGAGAAGGGGAGAGTGAGAGAGAGGAGGTGATGGGAGGACAGGGCCGGGGAGGGGCTCACCTGGCCACTTCAGCTGTGGACAGTGAGGGAGGGAGTGAGGAGAGTGAGAGATAGAGCACGGGGAGGAGTTGGTTGGAGAGGTGGCGCCTGGGCAGGGAAGGGGGACGCGTGGGAGAGTGGAGCAAGGGGGCAGTGCCACGCAAGTAGGTGGCAGAGAGTGAGTGCCACCGGGGGCAAGAGAGGAGAGAAGAGAGAGAAACGTGAGAGAGAGAGAGAGGCAGTGAGGGTATGTGAGGAGAGCACGTGAGAGAGAGTGGGAAGAGAGAGAGAAGAGAGAGTGGGGGGGGCAATGCCAAGTGGGGCCCATTTGATATAGAGAGAAATATGGTAGGTTAAATAGGAAAATTTACTAGTTTATTTAATTAACTGCACAATTTGCAATTGAATTTTTATTTAGGTTAGGTTTTTAAATTGTTGTTTCAAAATCTAATTTAAAATCACAAAGTCCCCAAATTATTATAATAGGTTTGTAGTAAATATTTTGCAATTAACATTTTAGAAGCAAATCTTTTTATTTATGGTTTTGGGTAACTAAATATAGTAACATGCACATTTTCAAAAAGATTTTCAAAATTGTTTAAATCACGAGCAAAGATGCCATGAATTTTATTTCATTTTATGTATTTAATTACTTTTGAAAATGAGGATGTTACAATATTTTAAGGAAAGTTCTTAATTACGTTAAAGAAAGGGGTTTAAATTTAGATTTGAATTTCTGTAGGTTTTTAAAATGTACAGATATTATTTCTAGATATAAAACATTATTTTGAGTAACTTTTATATTGGAAGTTTTTACTAATTTTATTTCTATATTCTTTAATTAAAATGCTTTATTATATAAAGAAGAGAGGGTAAAAGGATTTGTTTAAGGTTATTTTATTAGAGAAATATGATAGTTTATATTTTTATATTTTTCTTTATCTTATGTTAGATTTGTATGAATTTTGGTGGAATTTATAAAAGTGAGTGGATATTTTAAATATATTTAAACAGTATGGATGGAAGTAAAATTAAAAAGGGATTCAAATTCTTACTTGGGCTAATAGGTAATAGGCTTGGCCCAATTTGTTGCAACGTGGCTGACGTGTGGGACCGGATGGGCAGAGAGAGGGGCGTGAGTGTGAGGTCAGCGGCTGACGCGTGGGTCCATGGCGTCAGTGGGAGAAGGTGGGTGAAAGGGGGAAACAGGGGAAGATGGAAGGGGCGGTGGTGGAGCTTGTCGGCGACGGCGAGGGAAGTCGGTGGTGAGAAATTGAGGGAAAAATAATGCAATTGGGAGCCTGGGCTTTCTCTAGGTGGTCACGGTGGAGCTCAAGACGGCCGAAGTCGGCGGGACGACGGAGTCGGAACGGCGGCGGTATGGGGTAGCGGTGGCGGGTGAATTCCGGTGGTGGTTAGTGTCGGATGATGGCCGGATTAGGTTTGAGGGTGGGAGTAGAGCATTTTATGTATAGGGGTTGAGGTCGGAAATGGACCGGAACGGCGAGGAGGCAACTCACCGGAATTGGAGAAGACAAACTTGATGGCGGCGATATTAGGCGATAAAGGGAGTAGGAAAGTGGAGGAAGAGAGCTTGGGGCGGCGATTTCGGGATGGGTTTATATAGGCTTTGGATGGAGTAGCGGGTGCAAAGCTCGTTTATGGCGGCAACAAATTTGTCTGATGGCGGCCAGCATGATTGGTGGTCTTGTGGAGAAGATGAGGATGATGACGATGGCGGTTGTCGCGGCAATAAACGAGGGTCGGAGAGAAAGGAAAGCGGCATGGCGGTGCTTCCGTGGGCAATAAGCGGCGCATGTGGTGTTGGTGGCGCCGGTGGCTGAGCAAGGCGGCGAATCGGTGGGAGGTGGAAGAAGATCCACGTGCGCCGTTGGATTTGAGAGGAAACAATGGGCGCCGTTAGATTAGGTTTGGGGGTATGACAAATGGGACCCGTAGGTCAGTGAGAGAGAGTGGTGGGATGGTGTTAAGTGGAAGCGTATTTCCATAAGAGGAAAGCGCATTCCGGGTCTTTTCCCAAAACGGAAGGTTTTAAATTAAAAAAAAGAAAAGGTTTTCTAGGATTTATTTATGATTTTAAAAATTCATAGAGAGCTGTAGGAAGCTCAGAAAAATATGAAATAAATTTCTAAAAATCCAGAAAAATGAGTAAAATCCAAATATGAAATAATATTTATTATTTTATGGGATTTTGTTTTATTTTAGAAAAAGATAGATAGGGTGTTTTACTTAGAGAATAATAGGAGTTGATTTCATAAAATTCTTTAAAAATTTGGAAAATGGTTATATAAATATAATTGTTATTTTTGTGAAAAAATTTTATACTGAATTTGAAAATTTTGGTATGTTACATACTTACCCCCTTAAAAAGAATCTCGTCCCCGAGATTCACTTAGTGTGAATTTGGGTTTTTATAAAATTTATTTCAATAATACTTTAAGTTTAATAATTTATAAAAATGTTGTTGGAAAATTGTTGGTATTATGTTGGTTAAGAATGAGATTTGTACATATTCTACAAATAAATTATTGTTATAGTTTTGGTATTTTATCAGGTGTATGGTGAGAATTATTAAAGATATTTTGAATATTAAAAGCAGTGTAGTTAATTGAGATACATATCTTGTTAAAGATGTTTAAAGTAAACTTATTATAGTTTTTTTTTATTTTACCAGGTATATGGTGAGGATTAATTTGGAATATTAGTATTGGTTTGAGATGTTTTCAATTTTTAAGTCGGGATAAACTCTTTTTAATTGAAGTTAAGGTAATTTATTTTTAACCTAGGTCTCTGGGTGATGGGTTCACTATGCTTCTGTTGCGCTATTCTGATTATGTATTTGTAAAGGTCTTTATAACTTTAATATGGTTTTGTTATAATAGTAGTATATTGGTAAAGGTCTTTCTAGGGTAATTTTCTTATATGAAAATTTTTTTTTATTATAGTTCTGTGATTCAAGATTTTTAAAGTAACTTTTAATGTGATATGAATTTAGAGTAAAATTGTTTTAGTGAGTGATTACAAAAGTAAGGGTAATTATATAGGTTGACTATATGTTAGAACTTCTATATATATTTTATTCTAAGGTTATCTCTTTTTCTTTTTAGGCTTCTTCTTCTTCTTCTTCTGTTTTAATGATTAGTTTTAATATGGTTAAATTTTGCCATAATAATGGTATCTTGGTAGAATGTTTTAAGGCAATTTCTATATAATGTCTAATGCAATTTTTATATAGTGTCTAATGAAAAATTTTGCTGATGGTTTTATGATTATAGATTCCTAGGGTAATTCTTAATGTAAAATGGATTCTTATATTAATATAGGGTGAAATTGTTTTGGTAGATATAGAGATATATTTTTTTACTTAGTTTTATATTTCAAGAATATGAGTCTTAAGTTTATATATGTTTAATTTTCTTTTAAAATTTTTGTATATTCGTTTTATTATTGCTTATTCTCTTCTTAGAATATTATGGTTTGTATTTAGGATTGTTTATTTAGTTTATTAAAGAGGTTACGAAAGTTAAAGTAAGAAAAGAAATTAATAAAGCTTTTGAAAGAGAAAGTAATTTCTTATATGTTAGAGCTTTTGGGTTATTATAGTTAGTTTTAATTGATTTTCAGATTATATATTTTATTTTATTTTATTATTTTTTATGTGTATAAATAATTAAGTAGGTTCAAAGTTTGGCTTATTTATTTAGATATAGATGTTAAACTGAAATTTTCTTAGTTATTTGGTAAGATTTTCCATATAAAGACATAATTATTAATATTTTAAACTTATTTAATGGTACACACAAGAGAAGAATTCAAAATTTCAAGCAAAAATATGCAAATTTCATGTTTTAATGCATAAATTTGGGTGTTAACTATAAATTTTCTTAAAATTTATCAGATTTCTTGTTGAAAATACTATAGGGAAGGAGATTTAAAGCATTTTATAAGGTGAGATTTGAAATATTTTGGAAATTTTCTTTAAATGGCATTTGAAAAGGTAGAAATTTTAAAAGAATTAGGTAAGAAGTATAGTAATATCTTAATTTTCAAGCTTTTTCTTATGAAATTCTAAGATTTGAGAGAAAACTTAGTGTTTTATATAGCTTAACTTTACTATTTTCTATCTAACCAACCTAAGGCTACCTATGGTCAAGCCAAGCTCTGATACCATCCTAAGGATTATTAATTTTGATTAATTATTGACATATCCTTGATTAGGTTTTGCATCTGCTTAGTAATGCTCATAGTAAACCACCTGATTAATTGCTTGTTAACATTAATCATCATTTTACTTTGTGATCTTTAAGAAGGACAATTGGTGTTGTCTTTTGGTTGTATTTGGGCTAGTTGATAGAGGGTGCTATCGGGAAAAATGTTTTGCAAAACCTGATTGGGGTGGATGGTTGCAAGGATGGTGTTTGCGTGCGAGATTCGAGTCGATCTTGGGACCCACCCGACCCTAAGGACCGATTCCTTGAGGTAGACGAGCTAAGTACAACAGTGCGACCATTGAGTGCTTGTGTGGGCAAGCCCTGGTTGAGTACCCTTCGGACTTCTAGTCTTGGCATTCCAGACGGTGGAGTAGGCAATTGGTGTTGTTCTGCAGGCTCAAGAGGGGGGCTTCAGCCAACTAGAGTAACTAGCGCTGTTGTGGAATCCTTAGAGGGAGTGCCAGGCTAGGGGAATGTTGGTTAAAGACCTTGTGGTGTTCTTTTCCTTTGGGTGATTCCTAGGAAAAGGTCACCTCTCGTGGGTAAAGCGTGCAACCTCTGCAGAGTGTAAAACTATCATGATAGCTGTGTCCACGGTCAAGGACGGACGACGGGGAGCTGCCTCATTGGTACTTCTTATCTTCGTTTTCTAAATGGTGTTTTAAAGGAAAACCATGATCGGTGTCGTGTGTTTTGATTTTTCTCCTCATAGTAGGTGCTATGAGCGATGAGGGTAATTGCACGGTGGGTGTCGTGAGTAACCAGGATTGGGCAAAACCGGCCGAGGCCGGAGTTTTAAAGAAATACTTCAAAGATTTGTTTTCCTCAACTTATTTCAAATCATTTTTTATAAAACCTTAGGAAAGACTTGCAAAACTGGCTTTATGCAAAAGAACCTTTACCCCTCCTTGTTAAGTCCTAGTTGCATTTAGTCAGCCTTGCTTGTTGAGTATAAAGTATACTCACCCTCGCCTTTTACGCGGGGCTGCTCATTCCAACGAGCAGGATGCGACACCGAGGAGGAGGTGTACCAGGACGGGGACTTTGCCGAAGGAGTTCAAGATGAAGACTACTCCGACGTCTAGGAGCGCATCCGCCAGACATGCCTGTGGAGTTGCGTTGGGTTTTCCATTTGAGTTGAACTATGTTATTTGAATTTCCGCTGCTAGGCCATGAAGCCTAAACTTTATAATAATTATGAGACTCTGATGTAATAAAGTATTTTTCATTGAATGTTGATGATCCAAACTGTACATCTGTGTGTACTAGCTACTTGATCCAGGGACTAGTACAGGTAAGACACAGCAGGGATTCGACTCAGATCTTCGGGTCCCGACACTCGCGGTAGGCCTACATCAAGAAAGCAAGTTAAGAAAAGAAGAACCAAAGCAAGGTCGACACAGGGCTTCAAAAGCCAGGCCCGAAGCCACTTACCTGTCTCATGGCCGCCGCGACCTCGGCCTCATGCAAGGGCTGGGCAGCGTGCCTAGGCACGGCCAACGCAACCTCCAGGTCGCCTAAGCCGCCGCCCAAGCCGTTGGACTCCCCCGAGGATCCCTCCGCAGGTTCGGCCCGGGCCTCATTAGCCAAGACCGGCGCCGCAACCTCCGCGGACTCGACCGCCCCCTCCGCGAGCTTGGCCGCCTCCCTCGCGGGCCTGGCCGCCTCGATGGCAAAGTCGGTTTGCACCCCGACGTCCACCTTCGGCTTGGCCACCCTCATGCTCACCAGCCACTCCGCAAGGGACTGGCCAGGGACAGGCTGAACCCGGAGGGACTCTCCCCAGTGGCTTCCGGCGAGCGACAGCTTCTGCTCAACCCACGCCGGCGTCACCACAATCCACCCCGCAGCGACTAACGGGGCCACGCTCTATAGCCGCACTGGGATGGTACTGGCCGCCGTGATGACTCGGACCGGCCAGTCCCAGCCGAGCAGAAGCGTGTCGTCCATGTCCAACGGCGGGATGGGCACGCCGCGCTCCGCGAAGAGCTCCGCCAGACCGTTAAGGTCGATCGGGCGCCACCCGGACCTAGTCCGTCCCTTGACACGGAGCGGTGCTAGGACCAGCGTCCCGCTGTCCGTCACCACTTCCACTGTCATGGTTTGACAACGCACGTCGCTGTGTACCACCGGCGGGAGAAGAAAGGACCCCGAGCACCGTCACTTTCCATGCTTCGGATGAGGCTCGTTCTCCCAGGCCACTTCCTCTGGCCGCACCGGGATGACCTCCTCCGCCCCAGCAGACATGGCAACTGGCGACAAACACAATTGAGCATGCCCCGATCAACCCAAAAATCGTGATGGCGAAGAGAGGGAAGAAGGGCCGAAAGGCACAGCGACTTACCGGTAAGCTCGAGATCTGTCTCCGCCGGTCCACCATCCGCGATTTTACCGCCTACCATCAACCGACGCTTCTTCGGCGCCGGCTGAGCATCCCGTGCGCCGGCGGAGTCCTGGCCCCAGGAACCTTTAGCCCAGGCCGAATTAGGAATAGAGACAGGAGCCCGGGTCACCGGTCCCCCGGCCACTGACGACGACCGAGGCGGCCGCCCCGTGCTAACGACCTTGTCTCGACGGGAGAGCCCGATCCTCTTCTTTTGGGGCGGCTGCGTGCTCGCGGCCGGCTCTTGGCACAATTGGTCCGAGCCCGCGCAGCCGCCGTCCGACGAACCCGCTGGGAAGGCGGCCCCTGGGACTGCCACTAGCTCGAGGGCTTCGGGCCCAGCCTCCTCATCCGCCTTCCCCTGCAAGCAAACCAGGGAACGTTAGCCTGCACCCAGAGAAGGCCGTCTTAGGGGGCGCTAAGCTCGCGGGAACATGTACCTCGTCGAGAATGTTCCGGATGCCTGAGCCCGATGGCTCGTTGTGGTTTGCAGGTAGCAGGAGCCCCACGGCCCGAACCACGTCATCCTGAGGCAAAGCTGCGGAGAAAAAGGAGGGAACATTGAAACACGTCCCAAAAGAAGCCCGGGCAAAGGACAGTGAGATCGAAAGAGAAACTTACGGGAGTTGTTTTTGCGAGTGAGGTCGTCCCACCTGTGGATCCTGAAGAAGGGGCGAACCCGCTTCCGCAGCGGGCTCACCCGATGCCTGATAAAGTCGGCTACGATGTCGTAGCCGTTCAATCCCCGGCCGGCCAGCTGTCGGATCTTAGCCGCCGAGGCTACCTCCGCCGGCTCCAGCGAAGGGCGTGGCAGCGTCAGCTTCCCGGGGTTCACGTTCGCGAACTAGAGCCCGCACTCGCTGAGCACCTTGGCATAATACCACCGCGACGCCACCCCCCGATGTTGTCCTTAGCCTTGAACACCGGGTACACGGGCTTCATGTCGCAGCGCAGCTTGAAGTAGGCGCACCCCGCCGCGTCGCTCCCGCCGGTCGTGGTCAGCTCATAGAAGTTGAGAAAGAGACTGACCGTTGGCTCCACCCCCAACGAAGGCCTCACAGAGATGCGCGAAGATCGTCAGGGACAAGATCGAGTTGGGATTGAAATTCACCAACTCGATCCCGCATTGGGCCAGAATGGCGACGAAGAAGTCGGACTACAGTATCCGGAGCCCGTGGATAGCAAAGAGCTCGAAGGAGACAATCTCTTTGCTCTTGGGCGCGGGGGCTGTCTCCTCGCCAGCTGCCCTCCAGCCGCCGACCTCATTGAAGCCAGCGGCGGTCAACTCCTTCAAGGTGTCCTCGGAAGTGAGACTCTGGGTGAAAGGCGCCATTAGAGGAGGAGGGTCGGGAGGCGAAGGTGGCAGAAAGCGAAGGGATTGAAAAGGCAAGAAGGCAGTAGCACAAGAAAGGACACAAGAGAGCGTAAAGGAAGCGATGTGGGAGGCAAGCCGCCTCTTATGAGCCGGCGCGGGGAGACGAACCGCCTCCTGTTCGCCTAAGGCGCGGAAACCGAAAGAAAGACAGCGGCGTGCATAAATGCGCTCGGTTGGAATTCCCGCCAAAGCCAAAGACCACACGCACAAGGCACAACATTTCGCCAAGCGGAGCATCTCCCAATAAACCTCTGAGCGGGACTAGCTGTTGGGGAAAATACGCGGCCCATAGAGACACGGCCCATTAACTTGCCTTCAGCCCCGCGAAAAGTACGCGCGAGCTTTATAAGCTCACACCCGAGCTTGGCAAGCTCTACCGAAGCTTCCTGCTCGAAACTCGGTCACTCGCCCCAAAGCTTCAAAGCCCAAGGCTCGGGACCCAAGGCGAGCTGCAAGGCCAGCGCCAAGACAGCATCTGCGCGGGTCCCACGATAATGCGAAGTTAAATGCGACCCATGATGCCAAAACACGCTGACACCGGCCACTGGCGAGTTAGTGGCAGGTCGCATCAACGGTCAGCTTACCATCCGCCCCTATAGAGAAAGACAAGTATTGCCGGGCTACAGTCCGAACATCGATCCTGGCGGGATGAGAGAATACGCCCGAATATCCGGTGGGCCTCGAGCGTCCGCCACACCCAGCACGGCAAAGCAGAAGAACACAACTAGTGACCGAGGGACAACACGGTGCATCACAATGGAGCAAGGTCAAACTACAGTGGCCGGAGGCCGCCTATAAAAAGGGCGCACAGGCCACAACCAAGACAAGCGACAAGAGATATAGGAGGAGAAGAGCACTCGACCACAGTAGAGCAGGAGCACTTGCACCCACGTAGGAAATCTAGTTTCAGGCGGTAGTTCTTCGCATCCAGGTACTGTAGGAACACACATAGTGCCTTGAGCACTTATTGTAGTCGAGTCTGGGCTTCCCGAATCCCGGTCTCACCCTCTTGTACTCGTTTAAGCTCGGCATTAAACGAAGACTGGATGTAGGGCTATTATCCGACAGTGAAGGCCTGAACTAGGATAAAAATCCCTGTGTTACACTAGTACACATCTCCCACACACGTCCTTCCCTCAGCGGCGCTCGGCCAGCGGTCGGGCCTCGGTCCGGGGGGCAGGGCTGCCCTCGAGTCTCGCACACCCCCTTTGCTCATCGGCCTGCATTAAAAACATTATGTAAAATTTATATTGCCTCATTATACATACGCTTGTATTTATATTGCCTCATTAAAAACCTTTATGAGAAACCATTATGTAAAACTCATAAAGAGGAAAAGAGTACAATATTCCACAATTAATCAGGCTAATTTTCAAAGGGCTCTCCCCCTGAACCTTGAAATACACAAAGTTTTTTCATACCAATTCCATGAACACATTTCAAAAATACGGACTTTGGTAGAGATTTGGTAAATAAATCGGCAAGATTTTCACAAGACTTATTTGTAAAATTTCTATCTCTCCACTCTTTTGGAGTTCATAAGGATAGAATAATTTTGGAGCAATATGCTTGGTAATGTTGCTCTTCATATAACCTGATTGCATTTGAGCAATACAAGCTGCATTATCCACATAGATAATGGTAGGGGATTCCATGGTGTTAATACCACAAGATTTTGTATATGATTAATCATTCTGCGAAGCCAAGCACATTCACGTGATGCTTCATATAATGCAATTATTTCAGAATGATTAGTGGAAGTGGCCACTAAAGTCTGTTTACTAGACTTCCAAGAAAAAGCCGTACCACCATACAAAAATACAAATCCAGTCTGTGATCTGGCATTGTGGGGATTAGACAAATAACCAACATCAGTATAACCCACCATGCTCATACCTTCATTTTTTATAAAATAGACCAAGATCTTGTGTTCCTTGTAAATATTTGAAGATATTCTTAATGCCAGCCTAATGTCTCTTTGTTGGCGCTGCACTAAATCTAGCCAAGAGATTAACTGCAAATGAAATATCAGGTCCAGTGCAGTTTGCTAGATACATTAATGCCCCAATAGCACTAAGATATGGAACTTCCAGTCCCAAAATATCTTCATTTTTATCATTTGGTTTAAATGGGTCTTTATCCCTATCAAAGGATCTAACAACCACAGGGGTCTTAGATGGATATGATTTATCCATATTGAATTTCTTCAAAACCTTTTGAGTATATGCAGACTGGTACACAAATATCCTATCAGGGAGATGCTCAAGTTGCAAACCTAAGCAAATTTTGGTTTTACCCAAATCTTTCATTTTAAACTCTGTCACAAGATGATTGCTTGCTTCTTTGATATCTTGTGTGGTTCCAATGATATTCAAATCATCAACATAAACTAAAATTATGCAAAATCCACTTTGGGATTTCTTGATGAACACACAAGGACAATCATCATTGTTTGAGTAGTCTTTTTTAATAAGGAACTCACTTAGTCGGTTGTACCACATTCTACCTGACTGCTTTAATCCATATAGTGACTTTTTCAATTTGACACTATACATGTTGCGATTTGCTTTAGGATTCGGAATTGGTATCCCATCAGGGACTTTCATATAAATATCCGAATTAAGTGACCCATACAAATATGCGGTCACCACATCCATCAACTGCATTGTTAAATTCATATTTACTGCTAATGAGAGTAAATATCGGCCTCACCATCGGCCTCACCATGGGGCAGAGCAGGAGCCACCACCGCCGCCACTCCGACGCAAGGTGAGGCAGGGGCCGCCGTCTCCGGCCTACCATGGGGTTGAGCAGGGGTCGCCGTCGCCACGTCGAGCTAGACTGTGCCTGTAGCCGTCGCCGGTGGATTTGGAGCCACAACACCGAAGGCTGCCTCTCCCATAGTTCTGGCCGCGCCGACACCTTCAGACGCCGAAACGATGCCGTGGTCGGGCGGTGCTGTTGTGGCTGAGCCAGCACCGTAGAAGGGTGCAGCACCTCGATGTCCTGCCATGGTGAACGATGGGCCGGCCTCCTTGCCGAAGGGGGTGGGTGCACCCTGCACTGGTACTTCGACGCCGAAGACCCTCCTTAGAGCAACCGCCGCCAAGTTTGCTTCTCCACCAGGGTTGATGGCGACATATTCTGGAGGCGGTGGAGGATCTGGAGAGGTCGGGGAGGGAGGTTCCCTGCCTTCCATGGCGCGGAGCCTCTCCTGCCATCGACATCTTCGGTCGGCCTGCAGGGCGGCCACAAAGGCTGTTGTGTCCTCTTCTTCATGTGCCTGTGTGGTGAGGAAGCCGGAACCGTCCGGGGATTCCAGCCAGTACCGAGGGGAGTCGGGGCAGCAGCGGGAATAGGCACTGCCACCGGAGAGTCCGGTGAACCGGGCATCGCTGCCCTTCTACCCGAAGGTACAGTGCGTCTTCCCCTGTTTCCTCCCCTTCTTCCTCTCCTGGATGTCCGGTAATAACGAGGAGCGATGCTCCGCTAGCATCGCCATCTCCGTGCTAGGCGGTCAGTGGTTGGAGGGTTTGATTCCTCCACTGTGGATGCCAAGATGGCCATCCACAGTGTCTCCCTGATTCTCCACCACGGTGTGTTCGCCGGAATCCAGCGAGGGTTCGTCCACCACGAGTGAATGACTTGATCCCTAAACTGATCCATAATCTCTTCCTCTAATCACAATTACTGTGTAATTAGCACTGCGATTAGGGACTCATCATAGAATCAAGGTGCTGATAACGTGTTGAATGCTCTATGAACTCAGTGGTGAGTGAGAGAGAGGATGTCTAGAGACAAATGAACTTTTCTTTATTGCTTCCTTTTGTTAATGAACAGTACAATGTACAGAGTGGGCAGTGCCCTCTTTTTATAATAGACTATGTCGGTGTTCGGTAATGAACTGCCTTTTGGCAGTTACATCTTTGTGCAGGTGCCTGTTCGAAATGGCATCTTTTCCTTGCATGCATTGCCACTACGCAGAGCATCCTTTACAGACGCCTCTTCACTCAAATGGAACCTTATTACTGTACGTGCCACTTTTAGTTACTGCATGTATCTCTTTAGGATAAATCTGACAAGAGAGAAGTAAATACTTCCATCGTATTGTGGTTAATTAGTGTTTAATGAATATTGTTATTTTATTTGCTCACATAATATGTTTCACAACAGATACCAGCATCTCTAGCAGAGACTTTAAATTTTTATCTCTATAACACTATTTCATATAAACTCTATCTATTTTCTAAAAATATTTCACATTTTATACTATACTTTAAAAAATTCATTCCCTCCTCTAACAATTCTTCTATTAAAAAAAGTTAGATGAATAGTATCCTCCAGCACCTCCTCTATTGAAAAAAGTTAGATGAATAGTATTTTGTAACTATTGCTAGAGATATTCTAACCATATGTAATAACGTAAATTTCACCTCACCATAGGTGTGCTTGTTTGTAAAACAATTGTACATAATCATGTAAATTTCACCTCACTACAGGTGCTTGTATGTTTTGATTTGTGAATTTTTTTTGTGATATTGATTTGTGAATTGAAGTGTATGAATGTGTTCGGTTCACAAAATTGAACCTTAATTCATGTGGCAATGCGTGTATATTTTTAATTCGCGAGCTACAGTGTATACCGAATGTAAAACGAAGTATAAACCCGGAGAGAATCAGATTTATGGGCATGTAAACAAAGTCAATTCAGTGTAGATATGTTCTTGTGAAAATATAAAGGCAAGTTCAGCAGCACATCACCATTCAAGAATACAGTATACAGTATCACTGCTCCAATCTGCTACTTACCATTGTCATCCAAAATACATTGCATGCAGGGCATGTATATGAAGAAATCGTTCATGTGAGCAGGCTTGGGCTCGAGACATACAAGGCATGCATCGCCAAAATCATATACAGGGCATATACATATAATCCGAACAATTTCAGTCTGACATGGTAACCCAATATACAGGGCATACACATATGAAGAAATCATGTATGGGACATTGTCATCCAAAACCATTAGTTCACATATATACACAACAAATTAGAATTCACAGCTATCATCAGTTCTCCTGAAACTGAAATTCTGCCTATAGTTCACAGCAAATTCAAAAATGGCCGCATGCCATCACTTGACTGAAAATGCACAACTGTTATTTGGCAGTCAATGAAACAGTTAACACACAAGATTGCAGTCAATCATACAAAATACATACAAAACTTGTTCAATTTCACTTCATACAAAATTGCCTCATTTGATACACAAATCATACAGAAATTGCTTCACTTCATACTTGTGCTTCAGTTCCTACATCTTCACAAAATTCAAACCATATCCTCAATTCAGAAGTACAATGGTGCTACTTCAGAAAACTCTAAACATCAAAATTTGGCAGGGGAGGAAGTCCTTGGCAACTCCGGGCATGTCTCCAAACTCTAAATGATGCGGCTATGAAGGATGGCGGCAGCGGAGGCAGTCTGGCTAGGGTTCTGACGGGTGGCACAGCTTAGCCAGCGCGCCTAGGGTTCAGGCTAGGGGGGGAGGCACACAGATGTAGGTGAGGCTGGGGAGAGCGGAACTAGGGTTCAGGTGAGCAGGAATTGCCCAAGGAGATGGAGCAGGGGCAGCCGAGGGGTTCGCAGGATGTGCCTGCACGGCTAGGAATGGGAGGGGGGAAGAGGGGGATTGGGATCAGGAGGAAGATCGTGCGGCTTTGTGGAGAGGGGACGGACGGCCAGATGCTTGTCCAATGCCCATCAAACCTCCCCTGCTCCCAACCTGAAGATGCAACATGGGAGAGGCAAAAATGGGAGATTAAAGAAACGAAGGCAAAAAAGGGAGATTAAAGAAACGAAGGCAAAAAACGCAGACTGAAATCAAGTAAAACCTGCAGCTAAGTCAACATTGAAGAGGCGAAACCTGACACACTCAATCTAACAAATGCAATACATAAGTATGACAGTAAACTTGGATATCTCTTGTGTGCTCAATAGTTAGCCAAACTTTATTTGATTTCTTCAATTTAGAAATATTACAATCAAAACTTGGAACAGAAGGCCTACATTCATAGCACCTTAAACAGATGTATACCATTACAACTAGAATGCACCAGCAGCAAAATATTCAAGCCAATGCCAACAGATCGCAGAAGTGCAATAATTAATCAGCTGCAAAAGAACTTAAAAGAATCTAAGAATTACTGATCACAATAAGATATCTATGGTTCATCTTTTGTAAAGGATCACAGAAATAGATGCTCAAGCCGATCAAATGGTTCAAACACACAAACATTGTTGACGAATGACCAGAAACGATATTAAATTACCTACATAGTCATTGATTCAAAAGTAGCAATCATCATTGACCAAAAGATGACTAATGTATCAATACCAAACAGTTCAACTCTTCAAGCAATCCATCAAAGCAGATAATCAACCAAAAAAGCCTTATTTTCCAAAAGGAAGAGAACCTTTTAAGCCCTTCAAGCAACAGTAGCTTCCCCACTCTTCTCACCCTCACCACCAGCAACATCTGCATTATTGGCCTCTGCCTCTGCAGCTGCATCCATCTCCTCTGCAGTAGCATCGACATCGTCTGCTGGCGGACGGACCTGCTCCTCCTCTGGAAGTGGCTCTTCAACATAATCATTCTCAAACGCATCCGAAGGCACCTCATAGATCCTCACCTGTGGCTTCGCTGGATCTTTCACAAGCACATACTTGCCCTCTTCAAACTTCATGCAGATGTCCACAATTGACTTGACAATTCCCCACATGTTTGCAGTGTTGAGGTTGATCTGCGCAGCAAAATCCCTTGGTTTGTACCCCATCACAGTGAGTATTGAATGGTTGTAGTGGTCACGGGGATGCACGCGTGACACATAACCCAACTTCATCATGTCAGCACCAGCAAGCAAAGCCTGAGCGGTCCAGCGAGCAAGTTTGTTGGCATTGTTCTTGAGCTCTGTAGCAAGGACAGCCCCACGCTGGGTCTCAAGTTTCTGCCTCCAGTCCACACCAGTAATCTTAGGATCAAACTCATTAAGCGCATTGAGGGTAAGGAACTGACGACCACCGCCCAGATCAGCATTGACGGCATGCACTTCACAGCGAGCAACAAGGCTGATATCGTCATCCAGCTTCCAGCGGCGGTAGCGGTAGCCAACAGATGCTGCCTCTTCACCCTCAGATGCAAATGGGTTAGGCTCATCAAAGGTAACCTTCCCGCCATCACGAAGAAGCACCTGCTGTGAGAAGTTCTGGTTGATGTAAGTGGCCTCAACAGCAAGTGAGTGAGCTGAGTTGATGTCCTCCTTGTTCTCAGGGAGCTGTTCCTGGGCAGTCTCATTGACAGAGAGCAGATCGAGCTGGGAGCCATCACGCTTGTCAAAGAAGAGCTTGTTGCCCACGCGCTGCACGACAATATCCCAAGAGTGGATGCTGCGCGGTGTGCACATAAGTGCAGCGAGGATAACATCAGTAGCAAACACTGTGGCTTTGTCTTCCTCAGCGAGGCGCCGGATAACAGGGTCGTCGGTGGTGGTGACCTTGAAGAAGTTGCGGGACTTGAAACGCTCAAGACGGCGCGCAGCCTTGGGATTGACACGGTCATATGCACGGTCGTAAAACTCGACGGCGCCACAGACGAGGAGGTCCTCGGGCTGGTCGGTGACGGAGAAGGAGAGCTTAGTAAAGTTGGCGAAGGGGATCTGCTCACGCATGGTCCAGTCAGGCTGGATGTCGACCGAGGGCTTGGACGACGAGGATTGGTTGCCGCGGCCGCCGGCGTGGTGGTGGGAACGGTGGTTCTGGTAGTGGCGCTCGCGACGGGCACGCTCCTTCTCGGCCTCGCGGCGGCGCGCCTCGACCTCCTCGTCGCGGCGCTGCGGGAGCTGCGGGCGCTGGTTGAAGCGCCACTTGGGGCCGAAGCGAGGGTGGCGCGGCGGCGGCTTGGCGTCGACGAGGCGGAACGAGGAGTCGTCAGCAGCGGCGGCGAGGGAGTCGTCGACGGAGGTGAAGTCGAAGACGGAATCCCGTGAGGCGGCGGCGAGGGCCGCGGGGCCCGCGGGGTTGCGCGTCCAGTCGGCGATGCGGCCCAGCTTGTCGGAGCGGGAGAAGGGCGCGAAGGGGATGGAGGCCGTCGCGGCGGAGCCACCAAGGGACGGCGGCGCGGCGGGGGTGTCAGGAGGGCCCCAGCCGTCGGGGTTGAAGGGGACGAGGCCCACGTCGAAGCCCATGGTTGAAGGGGACGACGCCCACGTTGAGGGTCCCAGCCGTCGGGGAGAGGACCGCGCGGGGGAGAGGGGGAGGGTGGTGGTGCGCCGGAGTGGGATGGCCGGATGATGGCGCCGCTACTCGGGTGGAGTCGGGGGAGGAGAGGAGATGAGGCGCTAGGGTTTGGAATGGGTCGCTCACTCACTCGTCGCCTGTGAAGTAGTAGGTCGCCCGGTGGGCTGGTGTGTGCTCTGAGCTCTTTTGTTGGGCCGTGGTGGAGGGAAGGAATCAAGCTTTGGGCTGGATGGGAATTGAAATTTTATGGTAATTAGGATTCAGGTATTAGGGATTTGGCCCATTGTATTGAAACGGTCGAACCATAAACCGAAGCTTGGACCAGGTCGCTGACTGATCCAATTCGCTGACTGGTCCGTGTTCAAAAAGTGTGGGTTGCGCTGGTGGCTAGGATCTCATAAGCAGGGTTTTAAAACCCGAAACCGGATCCAAAACCACTGACCCATTGAGCTGGTTTTTTAAAAAAAACCGCTAAAAACCGCTAGAAACCGGTGGAAACCGCTCAAATTTAAATTCAAACGAAGCACGCGAGCCACCGGTTTCTCGGCACCGCCGGTTTTATCGGTTTCTCGGCGGTTTTAAGCAAAAACCGCTACAAAAATCAGAAAAATAATGGAAAATGGGAAAATAAAAAGAGGTCTGAAAAATATAAAAAAATTGGGAAAAATCAAAATTTTGTTTCATACAAATTGTTCTACTCAGTATCTAGTTTTTTATAAGATTTTTTAAAATTTTTTTAAAAAATCAAAATCAAATTCAAAATTTTGAATTGGACCGGGGAAAAACCGGCGGTTTCTCAAACCGCCGTACAACGGTTCGGCGAGAAACCGCCGGTTTTACCGGTTTTGTCGGGACCCAGGAAAAGGGGGCCGAGTCCCTACTGTGTCTTACATGTACTAGTCTCTAGATCAAGTAGCTAGTACACACAGATTCCAGAACTTAGATCATAACCATCCGATAAATTTATTTATTACATCAGAGTGCAAATTACAAGTCTGGCGCGAAGGCCTTAAAGCAGCGGAAGTCTTACATAGACAACAGAGGCCTCAAAATAAAACCATAAAATCCAGATGGAAACCACAACGATTCCCCATGAGGCAGAGCGGGAGGCCTTAATCCTAGGCGTCGAAGTATTCTTCGTCCTGAACTCCATCGGCGAACCCGTCATCTTGGTACATCTCCTCCTCGGGGTACCACTGCTGATCACCACCTGCTCGTTGGAATGAGCAGCCCGAGTAATAATGTGAAACTAACCACGGCGAACAGAGGGGGGGTGAATGAGAGCCTCGAATTTTTACTACCGTTCTTTTTGAATTCAAGCACCCCAAAATATGAACAACTTGACAACTATGTGTACCCCTAGCATGAATGAGAGTCATGGAATATGTGGGGATTTTTCACACACAATCCTGGTTGTCAAGTGTCCAAAAAGAAGAATCAATTCAAACCTTACTTTAAGAAAGGAGATCAAGCCAAATAACCAAAGTGACTTTCGAAAAAAAAAGCAGATTTGTTCTCACTTGGAGGAGATGGATGGTGGCTTTCTGGTGCTCATCAAATTTTGGGAATTTTTCTCCCTATTTCTCAATGGGTCGTGCACAACTTTACCAAAAATCATCTCAAAACTCCATGTAGATAAATCATGAAAATTCAAACATCACAAGCTGCTTTCTGGAAAGCAAAAACAGAAACCCCAGAGTTTGTTTCCACTTGGAGCAGAGGGATGGTGGGTTTCTGGTGCTTCTCAATGTTTGGAAATTTTTCTTCCGATTAATCAATAAGTCATGAAGCACTCCACCAGAAATCTCCTCAAAACTCCTTTTGCAGAAAATATGAAAAATCAAAACCACGAGCTGTCAAGAACATCGAGCAGAAAGTTTGGGGCTCGGTTTTCACCTCACTGCTCCCAAACGGTGCAAGAACAGGACTCCAAATTTTTATAGTGAATAGATATATGAGTCACGCACCTTCTCCAACAAGAATCACTCAAAAAGATTTTTCTAGATTTTATAAAAATCAAAACTGCCTGCTGCGCGAAGAACAAGACAGGAACTTCAAGAACAGACTTGAGCTATCAAAGCATATAGAATAGAAAAGGAGGCACGGAGTTTTTCAGGGATGGCTCAAGATCGAAACAAGAACACACACAAATCCCACAAGATCATTTCACTCTCACGGTATTTAAATGCTGAATTTAAATGCTGAAAGTAAGTGCAAGAACGATATAAAACGCCGATCTATTAGCTCATGAGCAGAACTACAGATCGGGGACCCGGAGACGCAGCTCCCCACACTCACACAGAGACGCAGCTCCTCAACTCACACCTATGTTGGCTGGCTACAAATGGCTCAAGGGACACCCTCCAAGTGAAGCCTTGGGGTCCTATTTATAGCCCAAGCCACACATTTGTGAAAAACACTGTAGGCGGCCGGAAACCCCGAAAACACACTCCGGTCTCTCAAGACGAATCTGAAGCATTGCCAACCACCTCCAGCGCTCCGATGCTCCCAAGACTTCGACGAGGTCGTGCACGAGCGGCGTCCGGTGCGGGCGCCGAAAAACCTCCACCGCAGACTCACGCGGTCCTCCGAGACCACCGCTAGCCCACTGGCGGTTCTTTCGTGGGGCCAACTGCATTGAGACCATCACTGCGTACACGAGAACAACACGAACACAAGGAAACAAACCGATCTCCGATCGGGTTACGATTCATCGAGCAGTGAAAGCGAATGAGCACGACAGAAATCTGACCGACGGACGCCGTCCGGTGATCTAGGAGCGATTCGGCACTGGGAACCAGAGGTTCCGTGGACCGTTAAGCATAGCGTCTAAGTGCAAGCTCCAAGCTGCAGGGGTTCAAAACTTCGCAAGAATCAAATTTGTAACATGCCAAATCAAAAGTGGATATGAATTTTGAATTTAAACGAAAACCACCACATGCTCATCACTCATGACTTCACAAATAAACTCGAGGTAAGTATTCTTTAAATACTTGCAAGTCAATGCCTAGTTGCTATGCAGGTTCTAAGAAAGGGTTTTGGTTAACTTTGCGTAAAGCTAAGTTTCAAACTTTTAAACCTAGTTTGGGAAAGCGGTTTTGAAATTGAAGTTTGATCTTTATAATTCTTTCTTTGGAAAAACAAGACCCAGCGGCTTTTAAAACCACCATGGCACCTACCATGATAACAATCACGCCCATGCAACACCAATTGCAGGGCAATACCCCAAAATACAGAGAAGAAGAAGAGAATTTTACAAAGCTACAGTGAGGCATCTTCCGTAGTTCACCCTTAACCATTGGGCAAGGGTTTCATGAAAGTTTTCACTCTGCAGAGGTCGTGACGCTTTACCCATTTAGAGGTGGTTTTTCCTAGGAATCACCCAAAGGAAAAATGCTCACCGCAAGATCTTTCACCACAACCTTCTCTTAGCTCGGCATTCCCACTAAGGTTTCCACACCAATGCCCTCTTGTCTTGCAGAGGTTCATTCTATGAACACACACGGATACCCACTCCCATCCACAGGAAGGTTACATTCTATGGACATATCCAAGTGCCCACTCCCTACTTCCACCAGAATGCTTGACTAAGAGTCCGAAGGGTACTCAACCAGACACCCATACAGCACTCAATGGTCGCCTTTGTTGAACTAGTCTAAGTACCACAAAGAATCGGTCCTTAAACCAAAAGGGTATGGTCCACCACCAACCCAATCTCGAGCATACTGCCACCGAGCAGATGCAAACCACCTCGCAACCATCCATCCCGATTGGGAAACCATTTAAAAAGCCCGGAATAGCACCCACTATCCCTACACACAATTCTCAACACGGTAGCACCCACTACCGGCCATTCAATTTGCAATCAAGTTTTTGTCGGGGTTGAACACAAAAGTAAATCTCTAGATTGCAATTGCTAAGCATGTAATGTAAAAATTACTAAACAAGGATGGCAAAGAAGATTAAATAATATTAATTAGCTAGGGTTGATGATGTTGGCGGTGTATATTATTCATATGGGACATTATCTACATCTTAGCTTAAATATTGTTTTTAACTTTTAATTAGCATCTAGGTTTTTGCAAAATCTAATAAAACAGTTATGAAAACTGGGTAATAGCAACATGGCACATTGACTTGCCTTGATCCGGGTAGTTGGACTGATCGCCGGCAAATCCTTCGGCAGACGGATCTAACGTTTAAAAGAAACGGCAATAAGAACCACATACACAACAAGCGATATATGCACGACATGATTTGAGTTGAATGCAAACAGTACAAAACAATACCACATAATTTTATAAAACTCCTGCAATTAATTTCATCACTTTTGGGAAAAACCTATAATTGATTTTGATTTTCAAAAGTTCAATATTAGAGGTACAAAAGAGACTTAATTATAAATAAATTTCAAAAATTTACTAAAACAGTACAGAAATTAGATTACAATATATCTAACTTCAAAAAACAATTTTTGATATTTTTGGATCTACATTTTATTCTATAAAATTCCTACAAGTTGAAGCACTAAGACAATTATTAAAAATTAAAGTTAACAGAAATATGTAAATAAACAGTACATAAAAATAATATAGAATTTTATGAACCTAATAAAATTTATTTCACATTTTCATGAATTTTCTATGAATTTCTATGCAATTTACACTATAAAGTATATTACGTAAATTAAAAAGAATAGAAGGAAAAGGAATTGGGCGGCGACTCGGAGATGGGCGGCCCATCCGTGTCCCTGCACGTCTGAGGAGGGTTGGGAGGCGCTGACCGTGGGTCCCCGCTTGTGAGATGAAACAGGAGGCGACGTCGAAGTCCGTGGCGGCGATCGGTTTCGGCGCGAGCTCCGTGAGAGTGAAAGGAGAGAGGCCCAATCTGCATCTTGCCAAGGTTTAGCGACCGAAATCGCCGAGGCGGCGGTGCTGCTTTGCCCTAGCGGCGCGTCGGCGGTCCTGTGTGGCAGCGGCGACGGGCAACATGACGGCGGAATCGGCGGGTCGGCGAGCACCTAAGCGGCATGTGGAGGCTAATGGCGGTGGAGGCTTGTCCTGTGGACGCCCGAGGTGGCTTGTCGGCGACGGCGGCGGCGGCAGGAGGACCACGGCGGGAGCTCACCGGCGGCTTGACGGCGGCAATGTCGGGGTCGGTGAGCATCTGCGGAGCAAGGGGTGCTAATGGCGGCGGCGGTTGGACCGGAGACGCACCACGGCGGTCCGGCGACGTGCGGCCGGCGTGGAAGAAGAAGGTGGCGACAGCAACTCGGCGGCGGGCAAAAATTAGGTCGCGGGAGGGGGTGGGAAAGGTGGAGTGGACCACGGGGAAGAGAAAGGGAGGGACGGTGAGGGACTTTACCGAGCGATGACGGCGAATCGCACAGGGAGGAGGTCGCCAGCGAGCTTAGGCTTGGAACGATCGGCGTCGTGTTCCGGCGGCTCCAAGCGACGGCGAGGGTGGCGGCCTAGCAAAACGAGAAGGGGAGAGTGAGAGAGAGGAGGTGATAGGAGGACACGGCCGGGGAAGGGCTCACCTGGCCACTTCGGCTGTGGACAGTGAGGGAGGGAGTGAGGAGAGTGAGAGATAGAGCACGGGGAGGAGTTGGTTGGGGAGGTGGCGCCTGGGCAGGGAAGGGGGACGCGTGGGAGAGTGGAGCAAGGGGCAGTGCCACGCAAGTAGGTGGCAGAGAGTCAGTGCCACCGGGGGCAAGAGAGAGGAGAGAAGAGAGAGAAACGTGAGAGAGAGAGAGAGGCAGTGAGGGTATGTGAGGAGAGCACGTGAGAGAGAGTGTGAGAGATGAGTGGGAAGAGAGAGAGAAGAGAGAGTGGGGGGGCAATGCCAAGTGGGGCCCATTTGACATAGAGAGAAATATGGTAGGTTAAATAGGAAAATTTACTAGTTTATTTAATTAACTGCACAATTTGCAATTGAATTTTTATTTAGGTTAGGTTTTTAAATTGTTGTTTCAAAATCTAATTTAAAATCACAAAGTCCCCAAATTATTATAATAGGTTTGTAGTAAATATTTTGCAATTAACATTTTAGAAGCAAATCTTTTTATTTATGGTTTTGGGTAACTAAATATAGTAACATGCACATTTTCAAAAAGATTTTCAAAATTGTTTAAATCACGAGCAAAGATGCCATGAATTTTATTTCATTTTATGTATTTAATTACTTTTGAAAATGAGGATGTTACAAACCTCCCCCCCTTAAACGGAATCTCGACCCCGAGATTCGGACAAGCTGAGAAAAAGATTGGGAAACTCAACCCGAAGGTCCTCTTCGCGCTCCCAAGTTGCTTCGTCCTCCGAGTGGTTGCTCCACTGAACCTTGCATAGTTTGATTACCTTTCTCCTGGTCTGTCGAGCGGCTTCGTCCAAAATCCGGACTGGGTACTCCTTGTAGGTCAGGTCTTCCTGTAGGTCCAGCTGTTCTAATGGCATTTCTTCCTCCGGAACCCTCAGGCATTTCCTTAGCTGGGATACATGGAACACATCGTGGACAGCTGACAACTGGGGTGGCAGCTCAAGCTGGTAGGCTACTTCACCTCTTCTAACCAAAATCTTGAAAGGTCCAATGTATCGCGGTGCAAGTTTTCCACTGACTCGGAAACGTCGAACTCCTTTTATCGGTGACACCTTGAGATAAACAAAATCTCCTTCTGCCAAGACTAGATCTCTTCGCCGATTATTTGCATAACTTTTCTGTCGACTTTGAGCAGTTCTCAATCGTTCCTGGATAACTCGGACTTGCTCATTTGCTTCCTTGAGCAGATCAGGTCCAAAAATCATCCTTTCTCCAGTCTCTTTCCAGTAGAGAGGGGTTCTACACTTCCTACCGTATAGTACCTCAAACGGGGACATCTGCAAGCTTGATTGGTAACTGTTGTTATATGAGAACAAATGCTTATCCCAATTTTTGGAATCTGCCAAAGCACAAGCTCGAAGCATGTCCTCTAGAATTTGGTTAACTCGTTCTGTCTGGCCTTCAGTCTGTGGATGGAATGCTGTACTGAAATTTAGATTGGTTCCTAGCAAACCATGCAATTTCTGCCAAAACTTGGACGTGAACTGAGTTCCTCTGTCGGAGACAATTTTCTTAGGAACTCCGTGTAGACAAACAACCTTGGCTAAATACAGCTCTGCTAGCTTATTTCCTTTGTAATTTGTCTTCACGGGAATGAAATGAGCAGACTTGGTGAGCTGGTCCACAATGACCCAAATTGAATCATGACCGGACTGGGTTCTAGGTAAGCCGGTGATGAAATCCATTCCAATTTCTCCCCATTTCCACTCAGGGACTTTCAGCGGCTGAAGCAACCCTGCAGGTCTTTGATGCTCTGCTTTGACCCGCTGACAAGTGTCACACAGGGCGACAAACTCGGCGATGTCCCGCTTCATACCAGTCCACCAATAGGATGTCCTAAGGTCCAAGTACATTTTGGTACTTCCTGGGTGAATTGACAATGCTGAATCATGAGCTTCTTTTAGGATTAGCTCCTTAAGCTCTTTCCTATTCGGCACAAAGATTCTTTTTCCAAACCAGAGGATATCGTCCTTATCCACTAGGAATCCAGGGGCTTTTCCTGCCTTGATTCTTTCTTTAATCTCTGCGACTTCGGTATCATCCTTCTGGGCTTCCCAGATCTGGTTCTCCAAGGTTGGCTGAAGTTCGAGCATATGAACACAGCCTTGTTCCACCAATTCCAAGTTTAACTTTCTGAACTCTTCATATAATACAGGTTGACCTTCTTGGATCATGAGGTTATTGCAGTAGCTCTTTCTGCTCAAGGCGTCAACTAATACATTGGCTTTTCCAGGATGATAATGAATGTCTAAATCATAATCTTTTATAAGTTCTAACCACCTTCTTTGTCTCATGTTCAAATCTGGCTGCGTGAAGATATATTTCAAACTCTTATGGTCAATATATATTTCGGTTCGGTTGCTGACCAAGTAATGCCTCCAAATCTTGAGAGCATGAACCACAACAGCTAGTTCTAGATCGTGAGTTGGGTAGTTGACCTCGTGAGGCTTCAACTGCCTTGATGCATAGGCTACAACCTTTCCTTCTTGCATCAGCACACATCCTAGTCCTAATTTGGAAGCGTCACAATAAACCTCAAAATCCTTGCGGATATCCGTGAGTGAGAAGCTGAAATTTGAGGTCAAACGCTTCTTTAGCTCTTGGAAGCTTTCATCACAAGTTTTGGTCCATTCAAACCTATTGTTCTTTTTCAAGAGCTGGGTGAGCGGTTTGGCAATTCTAGAGAAATCTTCAATGAACCTTCTATAATACCCTGCCATTCCAAGGAAACTACGGACCTTGGTCACTGTCTTTGGCGGGGTCCAATCTAAAACATCCTTCACTTTGCTGGGGTCAACAGCGACGCCATCGGCTGATATGACATGGCCTAAGAATGCAACTTCTTTCAGACAGAACTCACACTTACTAAACTTGGCATACAACTGATGCTCTCTGAGTTTTTCTAACACTAACCTCAGATGCTCAGCATGCTCTTCTTCGTTCTTGGAGTAGATGAGGATGTCATCAATGAAGACAACCACAAATTTATCCAAATATTCCATGAATACTTTGTTCATCAAATTCATGAAATAAGCAGGGGCATTGGTCAATCCAAAGGACATGACTGTATACTCGTATAACCCGTACCAGTCTAAGGTATGTCCTCTTTGCTGATCTTAATCTGGTGGTAGCCTGACCTCAAATCAATCTTGGAAAAGACACAAGCTCCTTTAAGCTGATCAAACAGGTCATCGATCCTGGGCAAAGGATACTTGTTCTTGATTGTGACTTCATTTAGGGATCTATAGTCCACGCACATCCTTAGGGTCTTGTCCTTCTTCTTGACAAAAATTGCTGGGGCTCCCCAAGGTGATGCACTGGGACGAATGAAACCTTTACCTTCCAACTCTTCGAGTTGTTTCTTCAGTTCTGCTAAAAGATTTGCAGACAACCGATATGGCTTTTGAGCTATCGGAGCAGTTCCCGGTGTTAACTCAATGATGAACTCAATGTCACGGTCGGGTGGCATGTCGGGCAGGTCATCGGGGAAAACATCTGGGAACTCTCTGACCACGGGGACTGAGTCTAAGGCCATTCCTTTCAACTGGTTCAGGGTACTGACAGCTCTTACAGCAAGATTAGAGGAGAATTCTACTCGGACTCCATCACTATTGACAAGAGAAATAGCACGACTGGCACAATCAATCTGGCCCTTGTATTTAGTTAACCAGTCCATGCCTAGGATAACTTCTATCCCTTGTGAGTCTAGCAAGATAAGGTTCGCTAGAAACTTGACTCCATTAACTTCTATGTCTAACTTAGGACATACTTTATCGGTCCTCATAGACTTTCCCGGTGATTGAACAATCATGGGATGCTTTAAGCTCATTACGTCCCAATTATTTGATTCCACAAAATTCTTGGATATGAAAGAATGCGATGCACCGGAATCAAATAAAACGGCAACTGAACTGAATTCACTAGAAACTTACCAAGGACAACATCTGGGCGTTCTGCGCTTCTTCCATGATGATGTGGTGACTTGGCCTCTTCGATGCTGGAGGTGCCCTAGGAGGTGGGGGTGCTCCACGGCCTCTACTAGCAACTGGTGCACGAGCAGCCGACCTAGGGTTGGAGGGGGCAGAAGGCACTTGATTCCTCTGAGGACACTTGGAAGCATAATGACCCCACTGGTGGCAGTTGAAACACTGAACTCCTGCAGTGGTGTTGTTCTGGGGAGCTGGAGCTTGGCGAAGGCTCTGTGTCATCTGACGGGGCTGATTTGTTGACATCCTTTGACCTTCTTTGGGCCGGGACATTGGAGGCCTGTTAGATGGCAACTGGGAGAAGCGAGGCCTCGAGCTGCTAGAACCTTGGTGTTGCTGTTGCGCCATCTTTCTCTTGCGCTTCTCCATACGCTGCCGCTCAATATCTTCTATAATCAAGGCCTTCTTAACCATCTCCTGAAAGGTGGCATAATCATTGGAAGCAATAAGAGACTTGATGTCGGGATCCATTCCCTCCATAAATTTCCACATCTTGTCAGATTCTAAGGCTACTTCTGTGGTGGCATAGCGGGCAAGGTGATTGAACTTATTCAAGTACTCGATGGTGACATGTTGCCTGCCGAGAGCGGTGAAATTCCGCCTCTTCATCTCCATAATGCCCTTGGGAACAAATGAAGCAGTGAAGGCTTTAGAGAAGTCTTCCCAAGTAAGAGCTTCAATATTCGGGTGAGAAGCTCTAAAGTTTTCCCACCATATTGCAGCATCGTTCTGGAGTTGATGACCAGCAAAATTGACACTCTCCTGGTCAGTGCACTGGATCATATCTAGCTTTCGCCTCATTTCTCGGAGCCAATCCTTAGCAACCAGGGGTTCCACAGCTCCGGTGAACACTGATGGTCTGGTTCTCATAAAATCACTAAATCTAGATTGGTGTTGGTTCTGAGGGGGCTGAGCTTGAGCTGGAACAGCAAGGTTGTTGAGATTATTAGCAATGGCTTGGAAAGCTTGGAGGTGCATTGCCAATATTTGGTCCAACTGTGGAGGGTGAGGTGGTGGGGGTGGCAGATTAACATTGTCCTGATTATCAGTAGCTGGTTGATTTTGGGGCTGACCGACAGGTGGAGGCTGACCCTGAGGTTCGTTCACTACCACCTCTCTTCCTCTTCCACGACCAGCAGCAACTCCATTTCGGGTGTCCACCATCTGACAGAAATTTTGAAAATGAGATGAGAAGGGAAACCAGAGAGAAAGCTAATAGGGGAGATCAGAACGTCCAACAACACACCAATACAAACAAAATGCAGAAAAACTCCGAAAGACACACAAGCGACAGCTGCACGACCAAGTCAATGCACATTATCTAAAAATCCAGCCAGAAAATCCAATATCGTCTAATACGATTATAGATCATAGGGTTCCCACAACTTAAACGCTATCTTGCTTTCTTGAAGCCACCTAGTTCTTCTATGCTTGCTGCACTTTAATGCATCTCATGGGCTTGTTCCAATCGTTGACGACTTAAGGCTCTAGGTATACTATTAAGAGCAGTGGTGTCACTAAAATTTTGAATCAGGGGAGAACCTAGAAGCGACCTTTTTGCTTTGAAAAACAAACCACTTAGAAGGTGATAAGAGAGGAAAAACTAAGACCAGATAGAAGCGTAAATTTCAGGTAAGCAAAGACAGAAGAGAGTAAGTTTCGAAAACTGTCGAAAGTAGATTTATTAATTAAATAGGTCCTTATGGCTACACCATTCTACCTAGGTTGCGGCCTACAGCCTAGACTCTGATATCAAGCCTGTCGGGACCAGGGAAAAGGGGGCCGAGTCCCTACTGTGTCTTACATGTACTAGTCCCTGGATCAAGTAGCTAGTACATACAGATTCCAGAACTTGGATCATAACCATCCAATAAATTTATTTATTACATTAGAGTGCAAATTACAAGTCTGGCGCGAAGGCCTTAAAGCAGCAGAAGTCTTACATAGGCAACAGAGGCCTCAAAATAAAACCATAAAATCTAGATGGAAACCACAACGATTCCCCACAGGCAGAGCCGGAGGAGCGCAATCCTAGGTGTCGAAGTATTCTTCGTCCTGAACTCCATCGGCGAACCCGTCATCTTGGTACATCTCCTCCTCGGGGTACCACTGCTGATCACCACCTGCTCGTTGGGATGAGCAGCCCGAGTAATAAACTCGAGGTAAGTATTCTTTAAATACTTGCAAGTCAATGCCTAGTTGCTATGCAGGTTCCAAGAAGGGGTTTTGGTTAACTTTGTGTAAAGCTAAGTTTCAAACCTTTAAACCTAGTTTGGGAAAGCGGTTTTGACATTGAAGTTTGATCTTTATAATTCTTTCTTTGGAAAAGACAGCACCTACTGGCTTTTCCGAAACCACCATGGCACCTACCATGATAACAATCACGCCCATGCAACACCAATTGCAGGGCAATACCCCAAAATACAGAGAGGAAGAAGAGAATTTTACAAAGCTACAGTGAGGCATCTTCCGTAGTTCACCCTTAACCATTGGGCAAGGTTTTCATGAAAGTTTTCACTCTGCAGAGGTCGTACGCTTTACCCACGAGAGGTGGTTTTTCCTAGGAATCACCCAAAGGAAAAATGCTCACCGCAAGATCTTTCACCACAACCTTCTCTTAGCTCGGCATTCCCACTAAGGTTTCCACACCAATGCCCCTCTTGTGCCGGTAGGTTCTGTTCTATGGACACACCTGGATACCCACTCCCATCCACATAGGAAGGTTCTGTTCTATGGACATATCCAAGTGCCCACTCCCTACTTCCAACAGAATGCTTGACTAAGAGTCCGAAGGGTACTCAACCAGGACACCTTGCCCATACAGGCACTCAATGGTCGCCTTTGTTGAACTAGTCTAAGTACCACAAAGAATGGGTCCATAAGCCAAAAGGGTATGGTCCACCACCAACCCAATCTCAAGCATATCGCCACCGAGCGGATGCAAACCACCTCATAACCATCCATCCCGATTGGGAAACCATTTAAAAAGCCGGGATAGCACCCACTATCCCTACACACAATTCTCAACACGGTAGCACCCACTACCGGCCATTCAATTTGCAATCAAGTTTTTGTCGGGGTTGAACACAAAAGTAAATCTCTAGATTGCAATTGCTAAGCATGTAATGTAAAAATTACTAAACAAGGATGGCCGCAAGATTAAATAATATTAATTAGCTAGGGTTGATGATGTTGGCGGTGTATATTATTCATATGGGACATTATCTACATCTTAGCTTAAATATTGTTTTTAACTTTTAATTAGCATCTAGGTTTTTGCAAAATCTAATAAAACAGTTATGAAAACTAGGTAATAGCAACATGGCACATTGACTTGCCTTGATCCGGGTAGTTGGACTGATCGCCGGCAAATCCTTCGGCGGACGGATCTAACGTTTAAAAGAAACGGCAATAAGAACCACATACACAACAAGCGATATATGCACGACATGATTTGAATTGAATGCAAACAGTACAAAACAATACCACATAATTTTATAAAACTCCAGCAATTAATTTCATCACTTTTGGGAAAAACCTATAATTGATTTTGATTTTCATAAGTTCAATATTAGAGGTACAAAAGAGACTTAATTATAAATAAATTTCAAAAATTTACTAAAACAGTACAGAAATTAGATTACAATATATCTAACTTCAGAAAATAATTTTTGATATTTTTGGATCTACATTTTATTCTATAAAATTCTTACAAGTTGAAGCACTAAGACAATTATTAAAAATTAAAGTTAACAGAAATATGTAAATAAACAGTACATAAACATAATATAGAATTTTATGAACCTAATAAAATTTATTTCACATTTTATAAATTTTCTCACAATTACTATGCAATTTACACTATAAAGTATATTACGTAAATTAAAAAGAATAGAAGGAAAAGGAATTGGGCGGCTCGGGAGATGGGCAGCCCATCCTGTCAATCCCGTGAGAGAGGGGTTGGGAGGCGCTGACCGGCGGGTCCCCCCCGCCGTGACAGTAACAGAGGGAGGCGACGTCGGGGTCCCGGCGGCGATCGGTCGGCCAGCGAGCTCCAGCGGCAGAGGAAAGGAGAGAGGGCCCAATGCGGCATCTTGCCAAGGTTTGGCGACCCGAAATCGGCTGAGGCGGCGGCGCGGCTTTGCCCTAGCGGCGACGGCGGCGGGTCCGGCTGCGGCGGCGGCGCGGCGGCGCGAGCGGAATCGGCGGGTCGGTGAGCACCTAGGCGGCATGTGGAGGCTAATGGCGGCGGCTTGTCCTGTGGACGCCGAGGCGGCTTGTCGGCGTCGGCGGTGGTGGCGGCATGAGGACCACGGCGGCGGGGAGCTCACCGGCGGTGCGACGGCGGCAATGTCGGGGTCGGTGAGCATCTGCGGAGCAAGGGGGTGCTAATGGCGGCGGCGGTTGGACCGGAGACGCACCACGGCGGTCCGACGACGTGCGGCCGGCGTGGAGGAAGAAGGCGGCGACGGAAACTCGGCGGCGGGCAAAAATTGGGTCGCAGGAGGGGGTGGGAAAGGTGGAGTGGACCACGGGGAAGAGAAAGGGAGGGATGGTGAGGGACTTTACCGAGCGATGACGGCGAATCACATAGGCAGGAGGTCGCCGGCGAGCTTAGGCTTGGAACGATCGGCGTCGTGTTCCGGCGGCTCCGAGCGACGGCGAGGGTGGCGGCCTAGCAAAACGAGAAGGGGAGAGTGAGAGAGAGGAGGTGATGGGAGGACACGGCGGGAGGGCCCACTGGCCACTTCTGGTGTGGACGATGAGGAGGAGTGAGGAGAGTGAGAGATAGAAACCTGAGGAGGAGTTGGCTGGGGAGGTGGCGCCTGGGCAGGGAAGGGGGACGCGTGGGAGAGTGGAGCAAGGGGGCAGTGCCACGCAAGTAGGTGGCAGAGAGTCAGTGCCACCGGGGGCAAGAGAGAGGAGAGAAGAGAGAGAAACGTGAGAGAGAGAGAGAGAGAGGCAGTGAGGGTATGTGAGGAGAGCACGTGAGAGAGAGTGTGAGAGATGAGTGGGAAGAGAGAGTGGGGGGGCAATGCCAAGTGGGGCCCATTTGACATAGAGAGAAATATGGTAGGTTAAATAGGAAAATTTACTAGTTTATTTAATTAACTGCATAATTTGCAATTGAATTTTTATTTAGGTTAGGTTTTTAAATTGTTGTTTCAAAATCTAATTTAAAATCACAAAGTCCCCAAATTATTATAATAGGTTTGTTGTAAATATTTTGCAATTAACATTTTAGAAGCAAATCTTTTTATTTATGGTTTTGGGTAACTAAATATAGTAACATGCACATTTTCAAAAAGATTTTCAAAATTGTTTAAATCACGAGCAAAGATGCCATGAATTTTATTTCATTTTATGTATTTAATTACTTTTGAAAATGAGGATGTTACAGGTTTTTCGTCGGTTTTTAAAACCCTGCTCAGAAGTAGGTGGTGGTGGTTCAAGGGTGGGCTAGGATTGGGATGTGTGAGAGAGTTGGAGGTAGAGGTCGATTTAGGGTTTGGGAAATCAATTTTTTATTATTTAAAGGCCCAGTGTTTGACGTCTGACTCAAATGCCAATGTTCATTTGAGGACCCCTATGTGAGTGTTTATTTTCGGGCCACATTTATAGCCAAGTTGTGAATTGGTGATACTATTTGTGTAGTTTCTCATAGCTTCGATTATGCTTGTTACTATCCTTTTGTTTTTTTGGGAGAAAAACTATCCTTTTGATGTAAATCTTGGGTCATGATTCAAAAGCACGCTTCTTGTTTGGAACGTGGCAATTTCCTATAAACTCATACAAGCTCAACATGTTTCATGCAAACCAATGTGTGAAATTCGAATTGATAACCCACAAAATGGTAGAACATAACTGCACACTTCAATTAAAGCAGATTGGCTATACCTCCACGCCTTTCGCTCTCTAAGACATTCTCTAGCAACTTGGCTATTGTGGCCTCGCTCACTATATTTGGTGAGAGTGCCGATGGCGAGCCACGCGTGGTTCTAGCAACATCGCTACCTACAGCGAGCTCACCAGCGAGAGGAGAGAGGCTAGCTATTCTCTCCTCTTGTTATTCACGTCCCTAGTGCACGCATGACAACTACCAATCTCTTTTGCGCTCATTCGAAAGACCAGGAGTGAGAGTGAATGCAATAGCATCTAGACGCAGAGTAGCTACATTACTCCCAATCCCGTGGAGGCGTTATAAAATCAATGTCACACCTCTCCATTGCCTTCTCAACTTGGCCCCTCCTCTTCAAATGGCTTACCTACAACCGCTACCGAGTATCAGTTCTTCCTTGTTTGCATTCGTGTGACAGTCTCTACCAGATGGCGCAACGCCACCATGCCACCGCTTCCACCCCCATTGCCGCCTCCAATGTGAATCCTGTCTTCGCCTCCATCACCACAGCCACGGGCTCCATCTCCACCATTGGAGGTGCCGAAGTCGACGTTGCCATTAGGGATGAGCACCGATGAGCTATGGGAGTGGCTATGTTGGGGCCTATCTGATGGGACACCAATTATTTGAATGCCAAAGATGGGCACGGGTCGTGCCCTCTTCCTCCGATGTCTTAGTGAGATGCCGCAAGCGTCACAGACACCACGGCCATCGCTGCCCCTCCTGCCGTGTGATGACCCCAACAAGGATTATCGGTGCCCCTGTTGAAACGAGTATAACTCAAACCGGGCGAGGTCAGTGCGTTCCTGTGCTGCTAGAATGTAGGTAGTAGATAGAGTAGGTAGTTGTATTGTAGGAAAACTTTTGTAGCTCCGGCCTAGTACTTGACATGGAGCACTGAAAATGTTGTAGCTTTGGTGAAGTAGTTGTCATTGAGCTCTAAACTTTTTGTAGCTCCAACGAGATCCCCACCGTCGAGCCGAAAGTTTTTGTTGTATGGATGTTTCAAGCCCCAATGGAAATGCCAAAATTATAGTTGTTTCCTAATTCATTTACTAAACTTGTTCATTATGTTGCAAATGCGTGCTTTAAATTATGTCCATTTGGAAGTAACTAGGAGGCGGTTAGCTATCAAACAATATTATATAGGATAAATAAGATAGCTATCCAGAAAATAGAGAGGTTGCTGGAGAGGGTGTGAAGATAACGACCTAAAAAAGGGAGTGAGCTAGCTATATGGGGGGTTTTTAGAAATCTAGCAACGTTATTGGAGATGGTCTGACACCCACATTAATATCTACTTCACTCAAAACAGCCCAACTGAGGTTCCTTACAACTCCTCCCCACACAACCCTAGCACCGCTATCTCCTTGGCCCCTTCCTCTTTCTCCAGCGAGTTCACCGACGGTGAGAGGGAGGGATCTGTCCTCCTCCACCTTTCCTTCCCCTCCTCTCCCTTTCTGTCCTCTCCCCTAAACTTCCCTAGCTACTCCTTCGACCTAGCCTTCCCCACACATTTCTAGTGTCCTCCCTAGTGTCGGAGCAAGGCCAGGCCAAGCGATGGTCTTAGCGGAGCAGGGATGGTGGATAGCGGTGACATCTTGTAGATAGAAGGTAGCACGGCTGATAGGGTCGTGGAACACGGTGTTGTGCTAGCGGTGCGCTGCATAATGGCGGTGATATGGATGGGAACTCAGTTGGGTGTGTAATCCATGTTCTTGTTGTACTAGTATTTATAGTATGTTAGGGTTAGTTGGTAGGATTTTTTTGCTAGTGGATGTACTGATTTCGACAAAATTTGGGTTCCTCGGTGATATCTGCATCATTCGTATTAAGGAGAGTGTGAGTTCTGCAAGTGTGGTCGTCGGAGGATGGTGTTCCTCATCTTTGGATGTAGTGGGAAGTTTGCATCAGCCTGATCTAGATGGTGAAAATTTTGTGAGGAAGGGTGTAGGGACAATACCCCAACTTTTGCCTCTCTCTTTGTTGTTGCTCCTTCTAATGCAGGAGATGAAGTGGTTCATCGACGGTCATCTCCATCCTTACATGTGGTGCTTATCACCCGCTAGACACGTTTGGGGTGCACCTAGGGAGTTCCCTAGTTCATTGAAAACTACTTGTCAGGACCTAAATAACGGAGTCGAATCTTGCTGTGCTTTTACCTGTACTAGTTCCTGGATCAAGTAGGTAGTACATACAGTAGAACAGTTTGTATCATAACCATCTCACGCTTAAACCAAAACATCAGAGTACAGCCCACAAGGCCTTTATTACAATAGTTTAGTACCAAGGCCTTACAACCAACAACGGAAACTTATAAGAACATTGTTTAAACTTCGACAAAGTGAAATCCAACTCCACAGGCATAACTGTAGAGAAGCGCTCCTAGGCTTCGGTGTAGTCTTCATCCTGGATTCCTTCAGCAAATTCTTCGTCCTGGTACATCTCCTCATCGGGGCAGGGGCAGTACTGATCCAGACCTGCTCGTTGGAAAGAGCAGCCTCGCATGAAAGGCGATGGTGAGTATACTTTATACTCAACAAGTAAGGCTGACTAAATGCAACTAAGGTTTACAAAGAAAGGATAGGGTTCTTTTACATAAAGCCAGTTTTGCAAGTTTTACCTAGGTTTTATAAATAATTTGAAATGTGTTAAGGAACACAAATATTTGAATCATTTCCTTTGAAATTCCGGCCTCAACCGGTTTTGCCCAACCAGGCTACTCATGGCATCCACCGTGCGAACACCCTCATCGCTTACAGCACCTACTGTGAGGAAAGAAAATAAAAGACACGACTGCGATCATCATTTTCCTTTAAAACACCATTTTGAAAACAAATAGCTAAGAAGTGTCATAACGCAGCTCCCCGCCGTCCACCCTTGACCGCGGGGCACGGCTATCATGATAGTTGTACACTTTGCGGAGGTTGTGTGCTTTATCTATGTGAGGTAGTTTTTCCTAGGGTGCCCCTAAGGAAAAAGATCACCACAGGGCCTTTCACCAACTTCCTCCTAGTTAAGGCATTCCCGCGAAGGTTTCCACCGCAATGCCTCTCTTGCGCCAATAGAGCACTGATTGTCTACTCCACCAACTGGAATGGCAAAGTCAGGAGTCCGAAGGATACTCAACCATGGCCCGTCCATACAGGCACACATGGTCACACTGTTGTACTTAGCTCGTCTATCTCAAGGAATCAGTCCTTAGGGACCAGGGTGGTTCCCACATTGGGCCCAAGTCTCGTGCTTATTGCACCAACCTTGCAACCATCCACCCCGATCAGGTTTTATAAAATATTTTTTACCAGATAGCACCCACCATCCCAACTATGCCCATTTTGAAACAAGACAGCATCAACTGCCCTTTGAAAATCTATAGTTAAGCAAGCATTTGATATAACATCATGCATCCAAGTTTGATATGATTGCAACTGAGCATAGCTAATATGATCAAAACTTAATTCAAGGGTGTTGGCATTATTTTAACACTATTATAATAACCTAGGGCAACAAGGAATGATTTTATAACGGTATCTTTAATTAGGGGGTTTAGCTAACCAACTAATCAATTAGCATTTTTAAGTTTCAACATAGCATGCAATTTAAACATCTAACAAAGTTATTTTACAAACAAGGGTACGAGGTTTAGCACTTTCCTTGATCAGCACCTTCCTAAAAATCTTCCGCGGGGTTGATCACGGGGCTCACGTCGCTAGACCCTAACAACGAATTAACAACAATAAACACGAATGCTCAAATAAATATGGACAGACATGTATGGTCATGCTTATGCAAAAATTAACCCAAAATGGTAAATTATTTTCTTGGTCGAAACAAAATTTATTTGCAATTTTGTTGATACAAAAATTATTTAAATAACCAATTTTAAAGACATTTTATCAATTTATCGATTAAAAAGAAACTTAAATATTCTTAAATATTTATTAAAATTCACAGATTGGTAGAACATATTTTTACAAACATTATGAAATTTATTTTGAAATTTTTGGATTTGTGAATTAAAAGATATGAAATTAAAGATTTACTGTTTAAGAAATTAAAAAGAATGGGGAGCTCGGTTGTTGGGCTCGGCCCTCGCCTCAAGGCTCTTGGCAGTGGGCCTACGCGTGCTAAAGCTGCCCGGCCCAAGAATACAGTTCAGCGGCTGACCAGCCTTGGCTTCTTTCAAGGCTCAGCGGCAAGAACACTGGCCACGGCGGCCTTGGTGGCCCAGTGACATGTGGCTCAAAGAAGATCAAGCGCAGGCACGTGGCTCAGATCGAGGCGCCTTTACTACGGCGGCTGTCGGCCAGCGCCCGATGGCGGCTAACAGTGGGGCCCGCGCCCGATGGCACCTGAGCAAGAGAGGCGGTGGCGGCTCGGGAAGGTGGCGGTGACGGCGAACACCAGCATGGTGGCGCGCCGAGGGGCAAAGAAGGAGGGGGCTGGCGGTCGAGGAGAATCGGCCTGGGAAGGGGCAGCAGTGAGGTCGTGGCTCGGGCGGCGTCCGCGGAGGCCGGCTGAGCAGGCGAAAGGAGGTCGATGGTGGGGTGGGTGGGCATGGCGGTGGCTCGGGAATCCCAAGGGAGGTGGTTCCCCGGCACGAGAGTGGGCGACACGGCCCGGCGGCATGGCCGACCGCAGGGAAGAAGGAGGCTTGCGTCGGTGACTCTCCCCGGCGACAATTTTGTTCAATTGACCGAGGGGAAAATCTCTACAACATCTAGGGATGCTCTGGGATGAAGGAGGGGGAAATTTTGGAGGATCAACGGGGAATTAGGAGCCGAGGCAGTAGCGACAACGAGAAAACATCTGCAGTGACGGCGGCTCAATTCCTCGCCTCCGACGATGATCCTTCAAAACCGACGACAAAAATGGATCAAGGGGGTGGAGATAAAGGGGGCCCTCAAAGGATTTGGACAATGGTGACTTACCCGGGCTGAATTGGAGGAGAAAACACAGGGGGAAGAAATAAGCTCGGGCTGGGGGTTTTGAAAGAGCCAGGGAGACGAGGGGAGGTGGCTTAGTGGCAATTAACACTACTAATGGCAGTAACCGATGCCATTAGGGGATTCATGTCCGGATTAAGGCAGTGGGAGGAGTTAGAGTAGATTTGGGAGGTTTCTCTATGTGTTCATTACAGAGGGAGAAACAGGGAGTGGGAGAGGAAGAGGGAAAACAGAGAGAGAGAAGGGGAAAGGGAATGCCAGGTAGGATTAGGGAAAAGGGAAAGGTTTTAAATTATATTTTTCTGACTTTCTCCTTTGAAAACCAAATTCAAGTATAATTTTATTTTCTCTTTTTGAAATCCTAATACTTTACTTAATTACTTTATAGAATATTTGCAAAACAACTCAATTAATTTTTAAAGTTTTTAATAAACTAGTAACATACTCATTTTGCTAAAACTTTAATTTTTTCAAAAAGAATTTTAAATGCAATGCAATGCATGATGCAAATGAATTTTTCGTTTTCGAAAATGAGGATGTTACAAACCTCCTGTCGACGAATTGTGCCGGCAATATATTTTATAGTGCTATGCGAAAGATCATAACTCGATGGTAGCACAGGGGCAGGATTTATACAGGTTCAGACCCTCTCGAAGAGGTAACACCCTACTCCTATGTTCGTGGTTTTGTATTATGGGGTGTCGATCACAATGAACAAGGGATGATCACAATGATCGTATGTTCTCTCCTAAGGTTGTGCGAGATTGGATGTTAAAGATGTAGATCCAATGATGATGATGAGATGTCTAACCAGGGACCCCAACCCCTTTATATAGTGCAAGGGGTAGGGTTACAGATCGGTTTCCTAGTCCTTATTAGGGAGATAAGGGATATAGCCGAGTCGACTTTACCTATCTCCACGTATTCGGGTAGAATACGAATCCTACTCCTTGTAGAGCAAGTCGGGCCACGCCATCCACTAGGCCCGCCTTCTTGAAGATCCATACGACTTGGCCCAAGGAGGTGGTGCATCCAATCATCTGTCTCCAAATACCCGGGACCCATGTTGTCCACACCTCCCCCGTAAGAGGAATCTCGTCCCCGAGATTCGGAAGATCTGGGGAAAAGGTCTGGAAACTCTGCCCTTAAATCCTCTTCACGTTCCCAAGTTGCCTCTTCCTTAGAATGATTGCTCCATTGAACTTTCCACAACTTGATCACTCGGTTTCGGGTCTGACGAGTGACTTCATCCAAAATCTTAATCGGGTACTCTTTGTAAGACAGATCTTGCTGCAACTCTAGCTGCTCTATTGGTGTCGGGACCCGGTCAAAGAGACCGAACCCCTCTGTGCATTCCGTACTAGTTCCAAGGATCAACAGCTAGTACACAAAGTTCAAATAGAGTGATACATCACCAACTGAAATAAATTATTACATAACAGGGGCATAACCCCAGTCTAGTACAAACATGGCGACACACAGGTCGTGAATCAGAGTTTAGCGGAATACAACACAGGGTCCACATACACTGGCACACGCATGCCACTAGACAGCTTCTACTATTTCTCCACGGACGGACAGGCAGAAGTAAGTGGCCCTAGTCTTCCAGGAAGTCCTCGTAATCACCGCCTCGTAGTCAGCACCGGTGTCGTCAAACTGCGAGTCCTCCGCGAACTGTCTCTCGACTGAGGTTTGAAAAAAAAGAAACAAAGAAATAGTAAGGGTGGGTACAATTGAGCTCCGCAAGTCAGAGAGATGAGTGCAGAATGGGGTTTAGTACAATGGTAGGTTTGGGAAAATTTGCAGAAAGCCAGTTTTCCAAATTTTTATCCTAAGAGGGGGAAAGCAGTTTTTGAAACTGTTGCGGTAAACCAAACCATTTGAAAGAGTTTTTTCTTTGCCAATCCAGTTTTGCAATTCTGTCTGCAAAATCCTTACTCACACAAAAACCTGTTTTAAAAAGAAGGATCTACCATATGATCAGTCCCTTCGCATGCTCTTGACCGTGAGCACAGCTATCATGATAGTTTTAACTCTGCAGAGTGGGTACACTTTACCCTCAGGAGGTAACACAACAGTGGTGCGTACCACAAAGCCGTTTTGGGCCAAAAGCCCTAATAGCACTTGCTCTATGAATCATTCCTGGGCACCCTGTGGGGGATCGGCCCACAGCCCAAGTCTTCACGTTGTACAAGAAGGCCGAGGAAACAAGGTCCAAGGCACCGACGAACAAGGATACATCTTCCTTGTCCGTACAACCCCAGATGTCTACAAGGGACATCACCACCTGCAAGTGGCTGCTAGAGATTTAAGCTTAATAGGTCAGGTCCGTCCCATAACGAAACCTAAGGCTGTACTGTGAGGCTCAGTTCATAGGATTATAGGAAAAACAGTCCTTAGACTAGGGGAGGAGTACTAACACGAACCCGAAACCGTGCATCACCTGCACCATACCAGCAACCGAGTCCTCCCTAGTCAGAGCATTTTAAGGGGAGAGTAGAAACACACCCCAATCCCTAGCATCTACCCCGATGCCGTATTTTACCAAATCACACAGTTGCAATCATGTAAAATCATGGTGAAATCCTACAATCATGTATAGCATTTTCATCCTATTGCAAGGAAATTTGTAATCAATGTAGTTATCGATATTCCTAGGTTCAAAATTTATAAAGGGATAGAACAACATTTTAATTTCTGGTGATAACTAAGCTCTACTGATTACTTGTTGTATAATTAGCATGTAGTTTTCTAAATACTAACAAAATCTTTAAATAAGACAATGGTTCGTTCAATATGTATCAAGGGACTTGCCTTGGTCGAACTCCTAGTGTAGGTAAGCGTCTTCGGCGGGGTCTCCATGAACTTCTCGGGATCTATCCTCGCACAAGCATCTCACCAAAAATTAAATTTTTGAAATACTTTTCTAAAAAGAATTCTTATAATTCTTATATATATATTGTAAAGGTTTCCATTTTGGCCATTCCAAAAAGGTTATTTGATGTTTAAACACTAACAATCTTACTGAAGTGCTAGGTTTGTTATTTTTATAGAATCATGAATCATCTCCAGGATTTTACAGAATTTTTCTTAGAATTTTTCAGATTGAAGATTCAAAGGTTTTGCATGCGTCTAGAAATTCATTTTATAGCCCTTAAAGTGCTAATGGATTTTTAAATATATCTATTATTTCTTTTTAAATAGGTGCCGTATTTTTCCTGGGAATTAAATGCTTCTGAACAGCTATACAAAAAGTTTCGTAATTGTTTGGCTTCGTTTGCTATTTTTGCTAATGGGCAGAAGTTATCAGCTAACAAGTAAACTGGATTGTTGCACTAAGGTTGAAAGCGCACTTTCCAAATTACGTTTCCACTTACTAGCTAGTGGGACTGGGTCCACTAGTCAGCCACCTACCAGCTAACAAGCATCTCCTATATGCTGGCCCACATGTCATAAGCTGCAAGGGTGACATCTCTAGTAAACCAACTAATAGCACATGCTGTTGTGCAGCTTCTTCAACCTCACGCATGCAGCTAGCTGCAGCCATGAACGCTCACAGTGAGCTTCGGCACCGGTGCTAGAGGGCTTAAATCTACGAACTAATTCCAAAAATGAGTTCCTCATGTCCTAACGCCTCTGCAGGTACTCTCAGTTTCGATTTCGACGATCGACGACTCCGCCGCTGACGACACAAGCTAGAGTTTGCTACGAGCTATTACTGGAATAACCAAACTACACATGCCCAAACTAAGCAAAAATCAGCAAAACAGCAACAGCAGCTCTAGCAAAGCAGCAGCAGCAGCTCCAGGAAGGCATGGTGCTTACCTGAGGCGTCGTTGCAGGTGGTGGCGCAGATCGGAGTTGCCCCGAGGCCTTCGACCTCACCGGCGTTTGCCTCTAGACGGTTGGGGCGGCTGCGGCAAGTAGTGGGAAATGGTGCCGAAACCCAGGATTAGGGCGCTCGCGCCGAGCCTTTAAAGGAGGACGACGACGAGCCCAAGCCGGCATTTGAAGGCTTGTCCGATGGTGGGTGAGCGTCTGTGCGAAGAGGTTAAGTGACGCAACGGCTTCAGCGGCGGCACGTAGCAGCGCGACAGACTGGGCCACCTCGGGGAGGCTCGGGCGAAACGACGGCATGGCGTGCACGTCACGACGCCGCCGGAGTGGCAGGTTGCGCGGGCGATAAGCCGGGCACGGTCGGCGAGGAGGTCAAGGCGGGGTCAGGGGTGCACAGACTGACACGCCCGATGACCGGCGGTCCGATGGAGGATTCGCGCGATGTACGCTCGGCGAGGCCGGGCATATTCTTTTTCTTCTTATTTTTCCTTTTTTCTATTTTATCTTTTCTTTTTTATTTTTATTTATCCTATTAAGAAAAGGGTGCTTGGGGTAGAAAATATTTTAAAATTTTCTGAAGTAGTGCCCTATTAGAGTCCAACTTCTAATTGTCACCTCTAAGGGTCTTTTAAATTTTTAAATATTGAATTCTTTCTGCTTTATGTTTCTAATAACTCTTTTATTTTTATTTTTAAACAATCCAAGTTTTATTCCTTTTAATAAAAATTGGAATGTTACAATTGGCATCTGCTCTTCTGGCACTCTTAAACACTTTCTCAGCTAGGAGACGTGAAAATCATCATGGACTTCTGACAGCTGCGCAGGCAGTTCCAACTGGTAGGCTACTTCTCTTCTGGCTGAAACCTTGAAAGGTGCCAACTTTTCACTAACTTGGAATCGTCGCACGCCCTTCATTGGTGAAACCTTCAAGTACACAAAATCTCCTTCTACGAAGGTTAGATCCCTGCGGCGGTGATCAGCGTAACTCTTTTCCGCGATTGGGCTATCTTCAGCCTCCGTTGAATTATTCAGACTTGTTCATCAGCTTCCATTAGGAGATCAGGTCCAAAAACCATGTTCTCACCAGTCTCGTTCTAGTAGAGAGGTGTTCTGCACTTCTGACCATACAGAGACTCAAACGGTGACATCTGTAAACTGGTCTAATAGCTATTATTGTATGAAAATTCTGCAAACAGCAAGTGTTTGTCCCAATTTTTGGCATTAACTAGAGCACAAGCCCGAAGCATGTCTTCCAGTACTTGGTTGACTCTTTTGGTCTGGCCTCTGTTTGTGGATGATATGCTGAACTGAAATTCAAATTGGTTCCCAACAAACTGTGCAGCTTTTCACAAAACTTAGAGGTAAACTGGGTTCCTCTATCAGACACAATCTTCTTTGGGACTCCGTGGAGACAAACTATTCTCGCTAGGTATAACTCTGCAAACTTATCTCCGGAATAAGTTGTCTTTACTAGGTTGAAGTGTGCTGACTTAGTCGATCAGTCCACAATTACCCAAATAGCATCGTGGCCCGATTGCGTTCTTGGTAAAACAACAATGAAGTTCATTCCAATTTCCTCCCATTTTCATTCAGGGACTTTCAATGGTTGCAGCAGTCCTGCGGGTCTTTGATGTTTTGCTTTGACTCGCTGGCAAGAGTCACACAGCGCTACGAACTCTGCAATATCACGTTTTATGCCTGTCCACCAATAAGATCCTTTGAGATCCGAATACATCTTGGTACATCCTGGGTGTATGGACAGTTTGGTGCCGTGAGCTTCCTTCAAAATAATCTCTTTCAATTCTTTCTTTTTTGGGACAAAGATCCTCTTTCCAAACCAGAGAATTCCTTCAAGATCCACCAAAAATCCGGGAGCTTTTCCCTTGCTTAACCTTTCCTTTATTTCCGAGACCTCTTCATCTTCTTGCTGAGCTGTTCGGATCTGACTTGGCAAAGTAGGCTGCAATTCCAACATGTTGACACAACCTTGTTCTACCAACTCCAAATTCAATTTCTTAAACTCTTCATGTAGAGCCAGCTGATTCTCTAACAATAACTAATTGCTGCAGTAACATTTCCTACTTAAAGCATCGGCTACAACATTTGCCTTACCCGGGTGATAATGTATTCCAACATCATAATCCTTTATCAGTTCCAACCACCTTCTTTGTCTCATATTTAAATCTACCTGAGTGAAGATGTACTTTAAACTCTTATGATCGGTATAAATCTCCGTTCTATTTCTGATCAAATAATGTCTCCAAATTTTTAATGCATGAACCACAGCCGCCAATTCCAAATCATGCGTTGGGTAATTGATCTCATGGGGCTTCAGCTGCCTTGATGCATAGGCTACAACTTTTCCTTCCTGCATTAAAACACATCCAAGCCCTAGCTTGGAAGCATCACAATAGACTTCAAAATCTTTATGGACATCTGGCAATGTCAACACTGGGGCTGTCGTCAGCTGCTTTTTGAGTTCTTGGAAGCTGTTCTCACAAGCTGGGGTCCAAACAAACTTGTGATCCTTTTTCAACAATTGGATAAGCGGTTTGGCTATCCGAGAAAAATCTTCAATAAACCTCCGATAGTATCCTGCCATACCAAGGAAACGTCAAACCTTTGTCACTGTCTTGTGGGTTAGCCAATCCAAAACATCTTGGACTTTCCTGGGGTCCACAACAACTCCACTAGCTGAAACAACATGACCTAGGAACGCAACTTCCTTTAACCAAAATTCACACTTGGTAAATTTGGCGTAGAGTTAGTATTCTCGAAGCTTCTCCAACACTAACCTCAAGTGTTCTTCATACTCTTCTTCACTCTGGGAATAAATCAGGATGTCATCGATAAAAACAACCACAAACTTATCCAGATACTCTATGAATACTTTATTTATTAAGTTTATAAAATAGGCAGGGGCATTTGTCAGTCCAAAAGATATTACTGTAAACTTGTATAGACCATAACGAGTTGTGCAAGCTGTCTTGGGTATATCTCCTTTTCTTATCTTAATCTGATGGTACTCGGACCTCAAGTCAATTTTTGAAAATACACAAGCTCCCTTTAGTTGATCGAACAAGTCATCAATCCGAGATAAGGGATACTTGTTCTTAATAGTCACTTCATTCAAGGACCTGTAATCCACACACATTCTTAAAGTCTTATCCTCCTTCTTAACAAAAATCACTAGGGCTCCCCACGGTGATGAACTGGGACGGATAAATCCTTTGGCTTCCAACTCTTCCAATTGCTTCTTCATTTCTGCTAGAAGATTAGCAGACAACCGGTAGGGTCGCTAGGCAATCGGTGCTGTTCCAGGAACTAACTCAATGATGAACTCGATGTCCCTGTCTGGTGGCATGCCTGACAAATCATCCGGGAACACATCTGGAAACTCCTTTGCAATGGGGACCGAATCCAACACTATTCCGGTTAACTTGTTCAAAGAGCTCGAAGCTCTGGATGCAAGATCAGATTTGAACTTGACTGATACTCCTTCACCATTAACCAAAGAAATGGCGCAGTTGGCACAATCAATCTGACCCTGATACTTGGTTAGCCAATCCATGCCTAGAATCACTTCTATCCCTTGGGATTCCAAAACAGTAAGGTTCGCTAGGAACTTTACTCCATTTACTTCTATTTTCAAACGAGGACATACTTTATCGATCCTCATAGGTCGTCCCAGTGATGGAATAATCATGGAAGTCTTAAGACTAGTTATATTCTAGTTATTTGATTCCACAAAACTCTTTGAAATAAATGAATGTGATGCACTGGAATCAAATAAGACGGTTGATGGTACTGAATTTACAAGAAACTTACCCAGTACCACGTCCGGAGCCAGATGCGTCTCCTCCGCAGTGACATGATTAACCTGGCCTTTTCCAGCAGCTGGGGTTTTTGGAGTCTGGGGCACTCCACTACCTCGACCTAAAGCAGGAGTACGGGCGGCAAACCCTAAGTTAAATGGAACTAGCGCCATTGGCTTCTTCTACAGGCATCTACTGGCATAGTGCCCCCACTGGTGACAGGTAAAGCATTGAACTCCAGGGTTACTGTTGTTCTGTGTTGTCTGACTGGCCGGTGCCTGACGAGGTGTCTGGAGCACTTGACGCTGCTGGGGTGCTGGGGGTCCTTGGAACATTCTACGGCGGTGGCCTTCTTGGCAGGTATTGCAAGAAACGGGGCCTCGAACTGCTAGACCCTTGCTGAAGATGTGCCATCTTTCTGTTACGCTTCTCATTGCGCTGCTTTTGTATATCCTCTTGCACTAAGGCTTTATTGACCATTTGCTGAAACGAGGCATAATCATTGGAAGCAAGGAGTGCCTTGATATCTGGGTCCATGCCCTCCATGAACTTCCAAATCTTATCGGCTTGTTCAGCCACTTCAGTGTTGGCATAGCGAGCAAGATGATTAAACTTGTGCAAGTACTCCGTGATGGACATGTTGCCTTGCTGAAGACGATGGAACTCCTGTCTCTTCATTTCCATTATACCTTTTGGGACATGGGTGTCCTTGAAAGCCTAATAAAATTCTGCCCAAGTTATAGCTCCAACATTTGGATGGGAGGCACAGAAGTTCTCCCACCAAATGGCAGTGTCACCCTGCAGTTGGTGACCTGCAAAGTTGACTTCCTTTCCATCTCTTTCAACCAATCTACAGCTACCAAAGGCTCATGAGATCCAACAAAAATTGATGGTCTGGTCCTCATGATTTCCCCAAATCTGGACTGAGGCTGCTGCTGTTGACCGGGGACTGGGGCAACAAGATTGTTCAGATTGTTGGCAATCGCTTCGAAAGCTTGCAGGCGCATGGCCATCATCTGCTCAAACTGAGGTGGAAAAGGTGGTGGTGGTGGCAAATTCTTGTTATCTTGTGCAATTGGCAGCAGGTTGGCAGGGAGTTGAGCTTGCTAAGCTGGCTGCTGACCAACTGCAGTGGGTTCTGCTGAGCTTGCTGAGCTGAGCCACTTCTGGTGTTCAACATCCGACAGGAAGGATAGAACTCTAAGGGAGGGAGAAACATCCAAGAACGAAGAAAACACTGACAAAAAAAAAATCAAGTTCACAAAAACCAAATGAAACACCAGTCCACAAACATAGCAACGGATAGCTACACCACAACCAGCCGGTGTAAGCTATCGCAAAACAGGGCACACAAGCCACAAGCATTCAACTCGCTTTATTTAATACCAAATATACTAAGGGTCACTAGAGTACTCTAAGTCGGACAGGCAATCCTCAGCTGCCATGCGCTCCATCAGCTCCTCCTCCTCGCTCTCATCAGAAGCCTGGACCTTCCCAGCTGCGGAAGAGGACGGTCTAGCAGACTCACGGTGGGGAAGGACACAGCGTGCAGGAACTGCCGCCGAAAGCATCCCCTCAAGCCCACAGAGGTGTCTAGAGTAAGCCCACGGGGTAGCAGCTGCTCAAAGCCAGGGGGACGTCTGGGTACGGTAAAGCTGGTGGTGTCGAAGCTGCTGGCGAGAGAGGTAGTGGTGGAGGTGGTGCAGATTGCAGCTGATGGATCTTCTTCAAAGCCTTGGCTAGCTTGCTCTTGTAGTACATCACCTCTCCCTTGAGGCTGCAGCGGTCCTCGTTTTGTGCCTTGATCGCCTCACTCCCGTGAAGCTCCAAGGGGTTGTGGCCGGTGTTGTCGTGGTACTGGTTGGGCAACTTCCCATCGAGGTTGAGCGGGAACCAATGATAGGGAGTGTTGGCCACCAGAATGGTGTAGCGAACAACAAGGTACGCCATGGTAGCATAAGCAGCCTCCTGGATCGCCGCCTCCCGGTCTAGCCTCTTCGACTAGCTCCTCAAGGAACGGTGCTCCTCAGAGTCCCCCTCCATGTGGGCCTTCTGTCCAGCCTTGTCGATGACCTTGAAACAGGTGTACTGGGGCCTCTTGTGGAAGCCCAGCTCCCCCGTCATGTAGACTAGCTCGCCCACAAAGCCTCTCATGCCCTGACCGAACGAGAAGTACATGTCCGACATCTACAATTTTTGAAACAGGGAAGATCAGTGAACCAATTTTAATAAATGAGACAGCAAACAGATAAGGAACGAATTGAGATAGATAAATAAGAAGAGATTGTAACAATGACAATTTTTGAAAATTACTTTATATATAATATACCAATCCTTAAGCTACTCCCAAAAACTAAGGCTTGCCCTACAATCCGGCTCTGATACCAACTCTGTTGGGACCCAAATAACGAAGTCGAATCCCTGCTGCGCTTTTACCAATACTAGTCGCTGGATCAAGTAGCTAGTACACACAGTAGAATAGTTTGGATCATAACCATCTCACGCTTAAACCAAAAACATCATAGTATAGCCCACAAGGCCATTATTACAATAGTTTGGCACCAAGCCCTTACAACCAACAGCAGAAACTCATAAAACATTGTTTAAACTTCAACAAAGTGAAATCCAACTCCACAGGCAGAACTGTAGAGACGCACTCCTAGGCTTCGGGATAGTCTTCATCCTGGATTCCTTCAGCGAATTCTTCGTCCTGGTACATCTGCTCATCGAGGCAGGGGCAGTGCTAATCCAGACCTGCTCGTTGGAATGAGTAGCCCCGCATGAAAGGGATGGTGAGTATACTTTATACTCAACAAGCTGGGCTGACTAAATGCAATTAAGGTTTACAAGGGAAGGATAGGGTTCTTTTGCATAAAACCAGCTCTACAAGTTTTACCTAGGGTTTTATAAAATGATTTGAAATGTGTTAAGGGAAACAAATATTTGAATCATTTCCTTTGAAATTTTGGCCTCAACCGGTTTTGTCCAACCTGGCTACTCACAGCACCCATCATGCGAACACCCTCATCGCTCACAGCAACTACTGTGAGGAGAGAAAACAAAACACACGACTGCGATCGTGGTTTTCCTTTAAAGCACCATTTTGAAAATAAATAGGTAAGATGTACCATGAGGCAGCTTCCCGTCGTCCGCCCTTGACTGCAGGCATGGCTATCATGATAGTTGTATACTCTGCAGAGGTTGCACGCTTTACCCATGCGATGTGGTTTTTCCTAGGGTACCCCCAAGGAAAAATGATCACCACAGGATCTTTCTCCAACATCCTCCTAGTTAAGGCATTCCCGCTAAGGTTTTCACTGTAATGCCCCTCTTGTGCCAATAGAATAGCACCGACTGTCTACTCCACCGACTGAAATGCAAAGCCAGGAGTCCGAAGGATACTCAGCCAAGGCCCGCCCATATAGGCACACATGGTCGTATTGTTGTACTTAGCTCGTCTACCTCAAGAAATCGGTCCTAAGAGACCATGGTGGTTCCCACACTGGGCCCAAGTCTCGTGCTTGCTGCACCAACCTTGCAACCATCCACACCGATCATGTTTTATAAAACATTTTTTTACCCGATAGCACCATCTATCCCAACTATGCCCATTTTGAAACAAGACAGCTTCAACTCCCCTTTTAAAATCTATAGTTAAGCAAGCATTTGATATAAAATCATGTATCCAAGTTTGATATGATTGCAACTGAGCATAGCTAATATGATCAAAACCTAATTCATGGGTGTTGCCATTATTTTAATAATATTATAATAACCTAGGGTAACAAGAAATGATTTTATAATGGTATCTTTAATTGGGGGGTTTTTAGCTAACCAACTAATCAATTAGCATTTTTAAGTTTCAACATAGCATGCAATTTAAACATCAAACAAAGTCATTTTACAAACATGGATATGAGGTTCGGCACTTGCCTTGATCAGCACCATCCTGAAAATCTTCCACGGGGTTGATCACGAGGCTAACATCGCTAGACACTAACAACGAATTAACAACAATAAACACGAATGCTCAAATAAATATGAACAAACATGTATGCTCATGCTTATGCAAAAATTAACCCAAAATGGTAAATTATATTCTTTGGTCAAAACAAAATTTATTTGCAATTTTGTTGATACAAAAATTATTTAAATAACCAATTTTAAAGACATTTTATCAATTTATCGATTAAACAGAAACTTAAATATTCTTAAATATTTATTAAAATTCACAGATTGGTGGAACATATTTTTACAAACATTATGAAATTTATATTGAAAATTTTGGATTTGTGAATTAAAAGATATGAAATTAAAAGATTTACTGTTTAAGAAATTAAAAAAAAAATGGGGAGCTCGGTCGTTGGGCTCGGCCTAACGCCTCAAGGCCCGCCCGACGGCAGCCAAGACGCTACACAGAAGCGTGGCCCCCGGCAATGTCAATGCAGCGGCGGCTAAAGGTTCTTGATGGCATCTTTGTGACCTAGGTGGCAATGCCCAAGAACGCTGAAGTCGCTTCTAAATGACGGCGGCAAAGCAATAATGGCGCAACACGCTGCCCAATATGAGGCGGCCCGACACATGGTGGTGGCTGCCCGTGCAGCCGGTGGCTAACGGCGGGCCTGCCGCCCGATGGCACGGAGGAGGGAGGCGGTGGCGGCGGCTTGGGAAGGTGGCGGGACGGCGAATGGCGGCGCTGTCGAGAAAAGAGGAGGGGTGCGGTGGTCTTGGGGAGGGTCGCACGACGAAGGGGGACGACAACAAGGTTAGCGGCGGCTCGGCGGCGTCATGGCGCCATGTCGGACCGAGCGGCGAACGAGGTCGGCGGTGCGGTGGGTGGGCATGGCGGCTGCTCGGGGTGCCTGAGGGAGGTGGTTCCCCGGCGTGAGAGCGGGAGACACAGCCCGGCGGTGTGGCCAGCCGCAGGGAAGGAGGCTTGCATCGGTGACGCTTCCTGGTGACGATTTTGTCCAATTGACCGAGAGGGAAGTCTCTACGACATCTAGGGATGCTCTCGGAGGATGGAGGAAGGAAATTACCGAGGATGGATGGGGAATTAGCCGAGACAGTAGTGACAGTGAGAAAACCTCCACAGCAACGGCAGCGCAATTCCACGCAATTCCTCGCCTCCGACGACAGTCCTTCAAAAATGACGGCAAAAATGGATCAAAGGGGTGGAGATGAAGGGGGCCCTCGAAGGATTTGAACAATGGTGACTTACTCGGGCTGAATTGGAGGAGAATGCAAAAGGGGAAGAAATGAGCTCGGGCTAAGGGTTTTGAAAGAGCCAGGGAGACGAGGGGAGGTGGCTTAGTGGCAATTAACACTACTAATGGCAGTAACCGATGCCATTAGGGGATTCATGGCCGGATTAAGGCAGTGGGAGGAGTTAGAGAGGATTTCGGAGGTTTCTCTGTGTGTTCGTTATAGAGGGAGAAACAGGGAGGGGGAGAGGAAGAGGGAAAACAGAGAGAGAAGGGGAGAGGGAATAACAAGTGGGGTCAGGGAAAAGGGAAAGGTTTTTAATTATATTTTCTGACTTTCTCCTTTGAAAACCAAATTCAAGTATAATTTTATTTTCTCTTTTTGAAATCCTAATACTTTACTTAATTACTTTATAGAATATTTGTAAAACAACTTAATTAATTTTTAAAGTTTTTAATAAACGAGTAACATACTCATTTTGCTGAAACTTTAATTTCTTCAAAAAGAATTTTAAATGCAATGCAATGCATGATGCAAATGGATTTTTGGTTTTCGAAAATGGGGATGTTACAAGAGAGTAAAAGGGCTTCTCTCGACGGCATAGGTTTGCCACCGTTGAGAGAGACCCCATTGTGGCCTTGCCCTAGAGGCCACTTCTCTCGACGGCCTCTGGTCACCGTCAATAGCGGTGGTCCGTTGCCCTAGACCGAGGTAGGCATCTCTCTACGGCTATTTTTGGGCCATCGAGAGAAGTTGGCCGTTGCCGTGCCCTAGAGAGGCCTCTCTCTAGGCTAATTTTTGGGCTGTCGAGAGAAGTGGGCCGTTGCCGTAACCTAGAGAGGCCCCTCTTGACGGCTCCATATAAGCCGTCGAGAGAGACATGTACTTTGAACTCTCGGGGGCTCGGGACTTGGGCAGCGAAAAACTCCGCGCCGTCGCCGCCTCGGCCCGTCCTGCCGTCGACGCCACCCCCGCCGTGGCCGCTCCACACCGTGGCTGCCCTGGCCCACTGCTCCCGCTGCTGCCGCCCTGCGCCATCGCCGCCTTGGTCCGCCCGCAAGAACACAAGCATCATGGGCATCAGAGCATTTACTAACAAAGTAACATTATGAGCATAGCAAATGACAAAGTTCCGTAAAAAAAACATTGGAACTACTAAAATATGCCATTCCTTGCCCTCACCCTTCTCTCGGTGGAATCCCGGTTCAAGCTCGAACCCTCGATAGGCGAATTGACACCCTCTGCAAAGCAAAACTAATGGTTGTAATGATGACAAAATAAAAATGTGGGAATTTATTGATTGACACCATACAATGATATGAAGTACCTTTGTTGTCAACAGGTGCATGAGGAAACAGACGTGAACGAGCTTGCTATTGACAAAGATATAAGAAAAAACATAATTTTGGTATAGTGTAAGACATGGAACTGCATAACTAACCTTAGCTAGTACTATATAATTAGGTGACAAAAGGATATCAGATTTATCAAAAAGAACATATATATATTATAGGAATGGAGGGAATATATCATGCATGTATACTCGTCAATGTTAACTGCTGGGCTAAACAGCCGAATAACATGTATATATGAAATCTATTGGATTATTAGAAAGACCCCCAAATATCTAACCAACTAGGTTGAGCTTGATGCCAAGAGAAGAAAGTAACAATAGTAGAAGACTACAAGGTAAGCATGGTCCTACAAGGTGTTAGAAACCGACACGTACAAAACGAAGTAGATCGAGAAATCAAACAGATCGAGACACAGGATTTTAACGTGGAAAACCCCTCCAATGCAAGGGGAAAAAATCACGGGCATCGGCCGGCGAAACTTCCCTATTTTGGGGAGATACAAAACGCCGGGGAGAAACAATATGTGGGATAATCCCTCCGATGGCTTACAAGAGGTATTTATAGAGGCGGTGACCTAGGTCAACAATAATAACGATCCGTACCACGGGGGCTTCGCCCCCCCGTACCCCCAGGCGTCCCTGGCGGCGGGGCGAACTTGTGATGGGCCAACTTCTGATGGAGTTGGCCTTCTTTGAATTTGGATCATAACTCAACACAAGGAACGAGGGTGGTTAGTTTTAGCACCTGTAGTTTTGGTCAAAGTGCTTCAAGTGGCCCTTTAGGTTTACGAGGACGAGGATTTTCTCCTTGCTGCGGGAAGCCAAGTATAAGGTGAGTATGTGTTAGGGATTCTAGACGACACCGGAGGCATGATGTTTGGTAACGCAGTTCGGTATGACTACCCACATCTGTGGGACACAATTACGGGCGCTCCTCCCAAAAGTACAAGCACACCGGGCCACATGGGTCAAAGCCACAAGTCGGCTGCTACCCCCTGCGCGTCTTGCGCTACAGCCACGTCGTCTTTGCGGGTTACAACGGCAGTGCCTATCATCCTCCTGTCTATCACAACTCACAGTCCAAGTAACCCTATACCTACATATATTCAACACAAACTATCAATGTATGCTTGTGTAGAAACATATGGTATCAAATTTAGTTTTAGCTTTTCAAAATAGCAGCACAATACCTTCGCCAAAGACCAATCAGCAGAATCAAAATAAGCTTGCTCATGGTCCTGATAAGAAATTGACATAAGTAAAATAACATTGATACAGAGATATATAATAAAAGTAACTTCACTTAATGGTTATATATAAATTGTAAAAATGTTTTCGCAAAGGATTACAATTCTAATGAAATGATGGCTACCTTGGATATAAGTGGTGGCTTTCAGGCCAATATTCCCCCATATTCTTGTTGATTGCTGCTTCCTGCAAATACTCAAAGTCCCATTGCGCAAATGGATACAACTCTTGGGGTAAGTCAAATTAGAAAAATAATACATATGAAAGAATGACGATGCCTCTTCCTGTGGTGAAGGCATGGCTTCTCCTTCATTTTGATTGGCAGTTACTTTCTCATCGGCAGTTTCTACCTCCGTCACGCCCCACTTAACCAGTCGTATCATCAGATGGCTTTCCCGACATACTGTACTAAAAATGTTCAGACAAGCTGCAAGAAGATAGATTTCTTATCATATAAATTATCACAAAGCAACCAAAATCATTTGGCACAAGCACTACAGCGTACACAATAGCAGTACGAAGAACATGTTTGCATATATAAGCAACTTAGTATTAAGAATTCACGGTAAAATACATACACACATTTTATTTTACTCACTAGAAAGAGATGGTTAATGTTTTACCCATCCAGTAGTAACTCATTTTTTTCTATAAAAAAATGGAACTGGACAACCAATTGCACTAACCACAGTCCCTGTTTTCTACGGCTTATAAGCAAATAAACTTCAATTTTGAAAAGCTAAACTCTTTCATTTGTTGAGCCATTTTTTATAATTTCAAAGCCGCTTCTCAAAACTCTTAAAAACTAATGGAACCAAGAGGCCCAACTTCCTGAAGCCACTTCGAGAAGCCCTTAAAGTGGGTCATATCAACAAAATAGCAACTCCAGCAAATAAGTAATTACTTTTGAACATTCCTAGTATAAGTCGGTACGTACTAACATTGAATTTGACAATAGTATGCTATACGTAGCACCAAGGTTGTTGGTTAGTCAGGTACATGGACAAGCAGAGAGCTGAACAGATGGCCAAAATTAATTGGCCAAATTTTGGATAAGGCTACTATCCTTGAAAGTATTGGTGAGAGGGGAGCAACCTTGACAGCCTCTATGAATGTGCAGAAGTTGTTCCCATTTCCAAAGACATGGAATAAGTTATCAATGAAGTGAACAAATATAAATACTGCACTCAGGACCGTTCCTAGTATTTTGGGGCCCCAGGGCGAAACAAAAGATAGGGCCCTATAGTCTATAATACCATTTTAAAAAACATGCACAAATATTTTTAAAAAATTTATATCATTATCTAATATGTTTAGTACATCTAAAGTTGAAGTATGACATAAAACTACCGAAGAGAGAATTTTTACCTATAGAGAATATCGCACATGTAGAGAAGATCACATCATCCAATTATCCAAATAAACGAACAATATGAGAGCCATCATTGATTACCTGAAAATGTAAAACAAATGATCATAGAAAACGATTTCTTCTAATATTTGTAGATGCAAAGTCATTTATAATAGTATCTATATCAATATGATCCAACATAGCCTTTTCGATACATAAAGTGGCTAGATCATTTAATTTTTCTTGTGACATTGTTGATCTCAAATAGTTCTTCAATAGTTCCAATTTTGAAAAACTCCTTTCAGCGGATGCCACAGTCACATGTATAGTAAATAAGATTCGATAAGCAATTGAAACATTTGGATAACAATCGACATCTCTAATGAATTCAAAGATAGCAATAGCAGTCATAGAGTCATTTGGCAAAGTCATTTGTAAAACTCTTAGCTCAGAACAAAGATCATCTAACTCAACATCGGATGATCCATTTTGTGAAAAAGTTTCCACAAATTTACTGCAACATTTTCTTAATTCTATTTCATCCAATGACTTCATGCCTTTTGAGCAAAGTAAAAATCCGAATATACTTTTAAACATTTGTAGTTCCTCAAATCTATTTTTTAATGAAGTATTGGCCATGTCCACCAAAACTAAAAAGTAATTAGCTTCAAAAGCTTTCTGAGCCGACATAATTTCTTCAATGTGATCATTTTCATCAAATTGTTTTTTTCTAACAGCATGACGTTTTATTGCAAATGATGGTTCTACATTCATTTCTAAAGCAAGTCCTTTAGCAATGTCCATACTAGATGCAAATCCTTCATTTCTATATTTATCAAAGTATCGTATTATACCTTCAATCTGATGCAAAGTAGAATCGATGCACATGGATGAAGATTGTAACTTTTTACTCACAATGTTGACTGAAAATAAAATGTCATGCCAAATAACCATACCAAGTAAAAACTCAAAAGTTCCAAGCACATCAAAAAGATTTTTTGCATCACTCTTTGATTTGGGGTCATCAGAAGATTTATGTATCTCTAACAAAGCTAACCTTATTTGAGGAGCTTGATACCTAATAGCTTTAACACTTTTAATTCGACTCTCCCAACAGGTATTAGACAAAGGTTTTACCGTTAAATTTTGAACATGGTCAAGAAGAATTTTCCATCTTTTAGGAGAACTGAAAATAATGCATATATCCTTTGCACAATTCCAAAAAATAAAATAGCTTTGACATAAGAATTTGCCATATCACAAGGAGTAAGATTAAGACTATGACAAGCACATGGCATATGCAAACCCTTTCGGTTTATATCAAGCAAACGCTTTTGTATCCCTTGATGTTTCTCTTTCATGTTAGACCCGTTATCATAGCCTTCACCCCTTACATCATCAATATTAAGACCAAAGGACTTAACAGCATTTAATAATTCATTAAAAAGGCCTAAACCAGATGTGTCATCCACTTTCAAAAACTCAAGGAAAAATTCTTCTATTTTAATTTTATTATTTGACATATTGACACATCTAACAATTAAAGTCATTTGTTCTTGATGGCCTACATCTGGGGTACAATCAAGGATAATAGAAAAATATTTGGCTTCCTTCACAATCTTTATGATAGAACTTGTAACACTACATGCCAAAAGAGAAATCAACTCATTTTGAATTTTAGGACTAAGATAATGGTGATGGATTTCATTGCATTGCATACGTCTAAGATGATCTTGCATTACCAAGTCAAATTCCATAATCATTTCAACACATGCTAAGAAATTACCATTGTTGTCTTGGTAAAGTTTCTCACTAGATCCTCGGAAAGCTAAATTACGTTTACTAAGAAATTTTACAATGGCAATTATTCCAACTAAAACATGTCTCAAGCGCTCTTTCTCCTTCAAGATTTCCTGCTACAAATTAGTATTAAGTGGTTGATTCTTGCAAAGTCTCATTCTTAATTCATTCCAACTATTCATGTTAGTAATATGGTCAACACTATTTTCGTGTTCTCTAAGCCTCTCACTAATATGTCAACATGCTTAGAATAAACCAACCATTTTCTTTCATGTACCTCTCCATTGCTCATCTTTTTTGAATAATAAGCATAGGAAAAATGCCTAGAGGAATCATCCAAAGGGTACACAAAATTTTCTTCTCTTATAGGCCCCTTTTCCACTAAAATGTCCCTAGCTTTATTATCAAGATTATCCCAATGCCTTGGATCATATATATCCATAGTAAAAGTTGGTATGTCATCCCCACTTAAATTATCCATATTAGGTGAACTAGCTAAGTTCTCATGCCCACTTGTATCATTATTCTCATCTAATCCTTCATTAGGTTGTTCTTGAACAGAAACTATAGCCAAGTTCTCAGAATTTCTAGAGGCATCTACATTACACCTAAAAAACCTATCAATTGCTCCTCTTTGTGTTTGTATGAATTCATCTACTTTTTTCTCTTTTCGCTTCCAGACAGGTGTTTTTTAATGGGTGACATGAAGACAACAAATCAACAATCAATAGATAAATTGGCAACGACAATTGTAAGTGACAAAGCTAATAAACTAATTAATTGCAAGTCTAAAACAGAACTGATTAGTAATTAACTGAAATAAAATGGAAGGATTTAGGAAGTAGGAAGTAGGAACATAGGTCATAGGTGAGTGGTTCAGTGGTTGGTGTCTTCACTCTTCACTGTCTTGATTCTGCAATCTGCACTTCTGCACAGAGCAGTCTCGCGCGGTCGCGCCGGCGCCTCGCGGTAGCGAAGTGGCGAAGTGCACCGTGCTGGTCAGCCGGTGTCGCCTGTGCGCGTGACAAGCCGCAAGCGTCGCCGCCTGGCCCGCCTCGGCCTCGCCGGCTCGCCAGAGTGTGACTCACCTCGCCGGCGCGCAGCCCGACTGCCCCGGCGCCGAGGTCGCCCAGATGCCTAGGAGGCAGGACTGCAGGAGCTGCCAAAGCACCGAGGTCGCCCAGACGCCCAGGAATGGAGCTGCCGAGGCGCCGACGTGCCGTGTCGCCGTCTCGCCGAGCTGGGAGTCTGGGACTGGGACTCTAGGACTCTGGCCTCTAGGAGTAGCACCGCTTGGCCGCCGTAGGCTAGTGATTAAGGGACCGGGGAAATTAACAACAGAATCAACGGATACTCCATTAAATCACTCAAACGCCGTCATGGGGAAAGAAATCAGAGATTTTTGGGAGAAGACGAAGGGAAAGGAAATCAAATCACCGCCGCTGCCACCGTCGGTGGTTAGGGATTGGGGAGAGACCGAGAGAGGAAAGGTAACGGGCGTAGTGGAGTCGTGGAGGCCGACAGCCGTAACAGGCACAACTGATTGGAGAGAGAGAGGGAAGGGATTGCTGGATTGGGCCTTGGGGACAGCCGGACAGGGGAGCTAGCCATCTAAGCCATGTACTCATGTACCTAGGTCGGGCCCCCCATTTCATGGGCCCAGGGTGGTCGCCCCAATTGCCCCGGCCCAGGAACGGCCCTGACTGCACTGACAATTTCACCAATGCTCGAGAGACGGTGAAACGGTGGCAGGGATTTGTTTTTCGGTTTAGAAAAAAACTCGGCTGGACCGAGTCAACCAATTTTTTCTATTTTCAAAAAATTTGATTGATTTTTGGTCTATTTTTTGAATTCAAATTTGAATTTGTCAAAATGAAAAACTGCAACAACTGTGTTTCAGGGACTCGAACCCCCGACCAACGTATAGAAGTGCAAGGACAAACCACCGCACTACAGCACACTTCTTACCTTGGAAAGATATCAATGTTGTTTTATACATAACTTAAAATTCATGAAAAATTTATGAAATCCGAAATTTTTTAGTCGATTCATCTAACAATCAGGAGTGCCCGAGAATACCGATTTTCATCGATTTTCAATTTTTTTGGGCCAAAAAACAAATCCCTGGACGATGGGGCCATGGCTCCCTCTTTCCTACCATAATAAGTATTCAAATTTCCCATGACCATCTTGGCTAAACCTCTAAAATGACTTCAAGCATGTATACGGCCCCTTCCAAGATGCATGTGTCACTACTGCATATCGGAGTATCACAAATGGTTCGTAAGGCCCTTTACAAGCGGTTTTTGAACCGCTTGTACGAAACCGCATGTGATACCTGGCTGGTATCACACGCGGTTCCCTCAACCGCTTGTGATAGTGTGTGAAAAAAGGTAAAAAATATTTGGGGGAAGTGGGATTTGAACCAAGGACCTCATGCCTCCTCGTGACCCACACCTCACCCAGCTAGCCAACTCACCCACGCGTGTTCTTTGATAGAGTAGGACAAAATTTCTTTTTAGCCTTTCGAAAACTAGGTTTTACAAGCGGTTCATGTCTCGAACCGCTAGAAGTTATTTACTAGCGGTTCGTGTCCCCAACCGCTTGTAGAAGTCTATAAGAGGTTAGGGACACGAACCGCTTGTAGAAATGGGTTTTACAAGCGGTTCGGGACACGAACCGCTTGTAGAAGCCCTCTTCTGGCCCGTTGGTTTCAAACCGCTTGCATTTCTCAAACTACAAGCGGGCCGAAGTCAACCGCTTGTAATAGGCCGTTTGTGAAACCCTTATCTGTACTAATGTGTTTAGAACTTGAAGCATGTATATGACTCAAACATGTGTATTGAATTTCTTGTTTAGTGTCAAGACCCGGCCAAAAAAACCGAACCCCTCTGTGCATCTTATAATAGTCCCAAGGATTTAACAGCTAGTACGCACAGTCCAAACAGAGTGATACATTACCAATAAAAATAAAATATTATATAACAGGGGCAGAACCCCAATACAGTTCATACATGTTTGGAAAAAAAATTATTCTGTGTTGAAGTAAAGTTCCTTGGTCTTGATCTTTCCTTTGAGACCATTTACATTTCCATCTGCAAAGCCATTTACCCTTACCCAAAAACCCTTTTCTTTTAAAAAGAAGAGCCTACCATATGAACACTTCCTTCACATGCTCTTAATTGTGGGCACGGCTATCATGATAGTTTTAACTCTGCAGAGTGGGTACACTTTATCCTCAGGAGAACATGCACTGCAAGTGCGAATCACAAAGCCATTTGGGCTAAGAGCCCTAATAGCACTTGCTCCATGAGTCATCCCTAGGCGCCCTATAGGGGATCGGCTCAATGGTCCTAGTCCTCACGTTATACAAGAAGGCCAAAGAAACACAATCCAATGCACCGACGAACACAGAAACACCATCCATGCCTATACAACCCTAATGTCTATGGAAGACATCTCTACCAGCAAGTTGCTACTAGAGATCAAAGCTTAATGGGCTAGGTCCATCCCATAATGAAACATGAGGTTGTACTGTAAGGCTTAGTTCTTAGGTTCATTGGACGAGCAATTCTTAGACTAGGAGAGGAGTACAAACACTAACCTGAAACCATGCATACCTGTACCATACCGTCAACCAGGTCCTCCCTAGTCAAAGCATTTAAGAGGAGACGCAGAAAAACATCCCAGTCCTAACATTCTGCCCAATGCCTCATTGTACCGAAAACTCGTTTTACCACATTGCAATACATCACTATTTGTAACAGTTAATCCGCATGAGCATTTTCATCCTATTCCAAAGGTGATCACAGTATCGAGGTATATCATACTTAATTCCTACGGTGCAAAACTATTCTGGGTGTAAAATCCTTCTTATATTTTCAACGGGAGCTAACACTAGTAATTATTCATTTTAAAAATATTATGCAAGTTTAAAATTCTACAAATTCCTTTAAATCAGACAATGGTTCATTCAACATGCGTCAAGGGGACTTGTCTTGGTTGAACTCCGGGTATGGGTAGTCTTCTTCGGCAAGGGGTTCCACGAATTCCTTGGATCCTACTCTCGCACACGGAAAGATACAACAACCATAACTCAAAAACCCTTTTATAAAGTCTTTTATAAAATTTTATAGGGAAGAAATATACATGTTTTATATTTTTGGAAATTCATTTTCTAATCCCTAGAGAGCTACTGGATTTTTTCAAATACATTTATTCTCCCAAAATGTCATGTTTAATATTTTTCTAAGTTCATAAACATATCTAATATTTTACAAAATTTTTAGAATTTTTGTAAGTCTTTTGCTATTTTTAATAATTCCATTTTCATTCTTTGGTTTTCTAACCAAGAAAAGGCTGGAATAATCCCAGCGCAGTACTAGGCTCAGCCCACTATTGCGCTAGGCGGCCCGCACGGCACGCGGCCTGGTGAACGTGCCATGGCGCGAAGGTGCCAGCGCACGGAGAAAGCGCACTTGGGGGAGTATGTTTCCACTTAAATTGACGGGTGAGTCCTTAGGTCCCACCTGTTAGTGATGGCAACTCCACGCGCGGGTTAATCCAACGATTAAACTCCACGGGCCCCACGTGTCAACAATACACCTGCGGATAACCGTCGATTAATGGCTAAACACCAGGTCCTACCGGTCAGTGACTCTAACAAAGGGGCATGACGTCATCGTCTTCCACCTCTGGCCGAGCGTGACTGGCGGGAAAGACTGGTGGCGCGCCGGCGACTCGGGCCACCACAGCCAGTGAGCACCGAGGCCAAGGTTATAGGGTTCACGGTGATCCTAGGAAAGGTCGCGGTGCCACCGGAGATGGCCAATCCTGGCGGCACGACGAAGAAGGGCGGCGGCAGTCGGCCCATCTTGAGCTATCGGCTTCGTGCAGAAGATGCAGGAGCTACTGGGAAGGTCTAGGAAGTTACCTGCAGCAACGGCAAGGACGGAGAAGGTCTGGATTGCCGTAGCGTCACGGAGGTCGGCGGGGATCAGAGCAGGGGCCTCGTCAGCAGCAAGCTCCAGTGAACCCTAAGCCAAAATAGTGGCACGGGGCTGAGAGCGATGCTCCTGGGATGCTCCCAGAGCAAGGAATTGGAACGGGACATACCGGCGGCAGGGGAAATAAGAAAGGGGGTGATTTCCGGCCGGTAGCGCTCCTTGGGCAATTCGGTGAGCTACGGGAGTGGGGTCAATTAGGGGGACAACGATGAAGTAGGAAGAGAGGGCTCCCTGTTGAGCTTAGGTTCGAGCTACAAGACTCACCCACGAGCGCGGGAGTCCGAGCTGGAGTGCGGCGGTGGAGTTGAGCAGAGAGGGAAACGGTGGCAGGAGGTGTGGTTCGGGGTTTTAAATGGCTCGGGAAGGGAGCACAAGGGTTAAGTGGTAGTGCGGGGCTAACCTGAGGGTCTGAGACGCTAGCGAGGTGTGCAGGCGATGACACCGGCGGGTGGAGCTGCGGCATTGATTGCCTCCTCGCCGAGTAGGCGAGCTACCGGCTCAGCGGCACTGGGCAGTGAGTAAAGACGCAGCAAGATGTGACGGCGTGTCCTGCTGTGTCGTGTGGTGCCGTGCTGCCTCAGGAAGCGGCATGGCTTGCTTGGCCACGGTGAGAGAGGCAAAGGCGCATGGGCAAGTCACATCGGTACGGTCACGCGCGTGCGCTACTGGTGGTCCGAGAGGGGGCTAGCTGGGGCATGGCATGTGCGGCGTGTGGGCGGCGAGACGAGTAGGAGGGAGGAGAGGGCTAGCGCGGGGGCGGCCGGGCTGCACCTTACGCAGCTCAGCTAGAGTGAGGCGGTGCGTGACACGGCTGGGCTGAGCGCAAGACGCGGATTTGCAACAGCCCAGATTTGGCATATTATAAAATTTTGAAAAATGTTGTTGTGGTCAGATATTTTGGGCCCAAAATTTTGCAAACTGAATTCAAATCAGGGATTATTTGTATATAAATATATTTTTGAAAACAACATAACACCTCATACAGGAACTACTTGTTTATTATAAAACCTAAATTACATTTAAAGCTTTTGCAAGGCTCATATTTTCTAGTAAAAACATTATATATATATAGACTTATATATATTAATATATTCAAAATGCTTAAATGATTGCTTTTGCTCTCTGTAAAAATAATTCCTGTAATATAAATATATACATAAGATTATGTCAAAAAGATAAAATAGGTACTCTTGCCAATTGTCATATAAGGAATAGTATTTTAGATATTGAATAGTATCATAGCCTCATCAAATCAAATTCACATTTTTTAAAAGTCTTATGGGTTGTCTAAGCCTAAAATCTACTAGCTCAATTAGTAATTCACCTCTAATTAACCGAGTTTTAAAACCTAATTTATAAATTATGCCCATAATAAACTTATTAAATTCAAAACCTAATTGAGCAAATTAAAGTTTTAGGGTTAAGAAGTTACCAAACCAAATCATTCCACGCCAATTCTCTTAATTACACGTGAATTAATACACATATTGGGGTGTGTGTGTATGTACACTTATACATATAACTATTTATATGTTTTTTTCCGCATTGGAAAACCCCCCAAAATTCACTAAAAACTCACCAATATTTCTAGAACCCATTTTGCACTTCATTTTGAATTTTTGCCCTTGAGTGAACAGCCCTCTCTCTAATAATCACTCTTTGTCTCACTCACTCTCTCCCTGCTTTCTTATCTCACCCGCATCTCTCTCTCTCACTGCTCCTGCTCTCTCTCATCACTCTCTCTTTCTCCCTTATTTCTGCTTACCAGGCAAAAGATTGCCTCTCCTTCTCGCGTGCTGGCGCCCATGCTCTGCCAAGCCTGCCCCGTGGCGGCCCTTCCCCTGCAACCGACGCCTCGTGGCACCATGCCCCTGATACACCACCACCCCGTGGAGCTCCGCCTCTGCTTCTCCTTCACAGCACGGCTACGCACTGTAGACACACCTCCCACTTCCCCTCGGTACCAGTTCGGCACCTCCATGCCACCTCGGGCTCCCCTCCGTGGCCGCCCTAGCTCCATTCTTCTTCACCGTCGGTGCCGGCCCGATTTTCGCCCTAGTGTCGCCTCTGCGTGTTTTCAAGCCACCGTGCAGCCCGGCCTCCGTCCCTGTCGTACTCCTCTACCAGCTGGGTGCCGCCCCTGCTGTCGACGAATTATGTCGGCAATATACTTTACAGGCAATATAATTTATAGGGCTATGCGTAAGACCGAAACCCGATGGTAACACAGAAGACAGATTTATATAGGTTTGGGCCCTCTGCGGTGGAGGTAATACCCTACTCCTGTGCTCATGGATTGTATTGGGGTTGATCTTGATGGACCAATGTTGAGGATGGCTATGGATCGATGTGATCTCTCCTCTCTTTCGAACTAGGGGCCCCTGTCTCCCTTTATATAGTGGAGGGGGTAAGGTTACAGATAAGTATCCTAGTTGATTATTGAAACTAGGGATAGAGATAGGAAGTCTATCTCTATCCTTTCTTACCGAGTACGTAAGTACCGGATTACAACTGTGCCTTTCCTGTGATACAAGTCGGGTCTTCATGCGGGACAGGCCCGTCTTCTAGATGGTAGACGTGACCCTGCTCCGTGAGGTGGTCCGTCTAATTGGTCTCCGTGAGGATACCCGGGACCATGTTATCCACACCTGCCTTCCTACTCCGTCAGCTGATGCCGCACCTGTCCTCTTCCTCCACTGGCCGGTGCCACCCCAGCTCCCCAGCCGTCGTGCCCCAGCCTAGCAAGGCCTCCTTCTCCCCCATGGCCACCTCCATCCACCTCCAGCCCTGCTGCGGCTGCTCTGCTGCTAATGCCTCCTCTGTTTCTTCATCCCTTCCTTGCCTAACCACCAAGAGCATCCCGTGGCTGCTGCTCGCGCTGTGCTACTACGCTGGAGCTGGTGCTCACGCTGCACGCCGGAGCTGGTGCTCGCGCTGCCATGGAGCTGCTGCCCACACCGCCAGAGCTTCGCGCCATTTGCTACGCTCGAGCGGCGCTCGTCTTCCGACCGCTTCGCTAGCGACCGTGAGTACAAGAATCATGACATTGCGAAGGCCGCAAAATATTCCTCGTTTATTTGATTAAGGCAAAACAAGTTAAAATGGATAGATCGGGACGCATTCTAACTACCATGAATTTTTCATAATTTTCTGAGCATATATTATTTTATGGCATTTTATAGCTATAGGAAAATGCTTATAAACAGTGACTTAATTGTTTATATCTAGTTAAAGAGGGTTAAAAATATCTAAAATTAAGTAGGTATAGTAAAACAATGTTTATGCATTTCTAATATAATTAGTTTATTTTTAGAGTTATTTATTTAAAAGAAAACCCTCTTAATAGTAATTAAAAATTGGTGTCCCACTTTATTTAATTAGTTATTAATTTTCTAATATGATGATCAAAATTCCAGGGGAGCACAAATATGGTTTAGGATTTAAGTAAATGTATTATACAATTTTAGGATCAAATTTTTTCTGGGAGTAACTAAATTGAGCAGTTTAACTATTTTCCTCATATATTAATAAAACAGAAACTGAATTTGATTTCTTTTAAATATCAAACGACTTCAATTAAATCTAAACTTTTTGCAAAGACATAGTTTCATTAAGGAAATTATTAAAATATTGAGAATTAGTTTAGCATGGTATTTATGCATAATTTCCTAATTAGGATAATTAAAACCCTCTTTTAGTAATTTCCTTTTTTGTTAAATAATTGGGAGTTAGATAAAACACTAAGACCGAAACACACTAGAAAATTCGAGAAAACCAAGGAAAATTATAATATCAGCATGTCACCATAGAATTCCCTTTTGGCTAGAATTTCCTAAATTTTCCCCTAATTAATTAAAGATTTAATTAATTAAGTGATGACTCTAAAATAACCTTAGGAATTATATGGACCATGTACTTCGTCATGAACAATACTCTTACTAAAAGATTTATAGAATAGACCGTTGTCGAATTTCCCGACATTGGAAATTATTCTAATTTAGTTAAACCGATATAGCAGAACCTAACCGTTTATTGGTTTAAGGTAATACTAATTGGACAAACCCACCAACAAAGGCTATCGATGTCCGGAAACTTAAATTATCTTTAATAGAGTATTTTAGGGAAATTCATAAAACTAGTTAAGCCAATCATATGTAATATAAATAGAGACATAAATGCGTATAATTTTATTCAAAACAATATTTAACTTTCAAATAATACAAATAAATATTTTACCAAGTCTTTTATCCACTTTGGGTTATTTTCAAATTATGGTTATCTACCATAAGGATACATTAGCGCATATTCATGCATTACATCTCTCGACGCTGCTACGCTTGAAACCATAGCTAAACTAGCAACCGTAATCGCCATCGCTTTAGGTGCGCGTGCATCATGCATCATCTTTATGATCAAGTGGATCAGCTCTACGTTCAAGAACAAGACTAAGACACACCTTCCCGGTCCAGGTGAGTTAACATTTAGTTAGATCATTTTGAATCCCATTTTTCTAAAGTATTTACTTACAATATCAAATTGCATGCTCTTTAAGTAACTATGCCTACTTGCTTAATCATGATATATCATGCCTTGTTATTACTTGTTATTGCTCTACCATGATGATGTCTTGATGAAATCATCCGTCATTTGACATTGATTGTCTTGATGATCACCCTTGATAGCTTGGTTAGGTTAAATAAATGATTTAGACTGTTAAGTCTTGGTTAAATTTTGCTTAGATATTGCTTAGGTCCAATTATTAATTCTAGGCTTAGTTGCCTCAGAACGGTGGACCGATATTCACTGGACATGATGACATAATGAACTTGGCTAACTGGAAATTGGGCATGGCATGCTAATGTGTGTGTGATTGGAATGCGGACATGGTCCGGCATATGGATAATGGTGTGAAGTAGCTTGGCTACTTGGTGTGGTGAGGGCTATCTATTCAAACATGGTGCAGAGAGGAGTGCGGATGGAACACGCGTACTGCCTAGCGCTGCCTCAGGAGGGTTCCGTCACAACGTGTGCAGGGCACATCGAAGAACGATAGCTATGAAGGAAGACATTAGGGTTCGGGGGTAGTACGATCTGGGGCTCTGAGAGTGGACGTACCTCGAATGCCACTAAGTGAACGGGCTGGGGTGGAGTTGAGCTCACCTATCGACGAATTATGTCGGCAATATATTTTATAGGGCTATGTGAAAGATCACAACTCGATGGTAGCACGGGGGGCAGGATTTATACAGGTTTAGGCCCTCTTGAAGAGGTAATACCCTACTCCTGTGCTCATGGATTTGTATTATGGGGTGTCGATCACAATAAACAGGGGATGATCATAATGATCGTATGTTCTCGCCTAAGGTTGCACTAGATTGGATGTAATTGGAGATGATGGATATGTCTAGCTAGGGACCCCGACCCCCTTTATATAGTGCAAGGGGTAGGGTTACAGATTGATTCCCTAGTCCGTATTAGGGAGATAAGGGATATGGCCGAGTCGGTTTTTCCTATCTCCACGTATTCGGGTAGGATTAGGATCCGACTCCTTATAGAACAAGTCGGGCCGCGCCGTCCTCCAAGCCCGCCTTCTGGAAGATCCACGCACTTGGCCCAAGGAGGTGGTGCGTCCAATCGTCTGTTTCCAAATACCCGGGGCCCATGTTGTCAACAGTAGCCCCCGAGTGCTTCGTGACTGAGTTCTTTAATTCCGAGTTCGGCTTGCAGCCCATCAAATGTAATCCGAGTGACATCAGTCTTTGTTCGGTTGATGTAGTTCTGCTCGCTGAGTAACCTGCTGATTAAACAAAACAGTTGCAAAGGACTCAAGAGAAAATCTCAAGCCTCTACAAAGATGCTTGGTACCCAGTCCGACTAATCGGTATGCTGGCTATTGGCCCCATAGAGAGGCATACCAAGAAAAGTGGATGTAGCCGAGTGATTAGTATCACCCTGCCTTATCCTCCCTGTAACAAATCATGACATTCGGGTCTGGTTGACAGAACTCGACATTCGGTCCAGCAGGGGACATGTAACAATTCGTGTATTAGGGTGTTCAGGCGCCCTGACCTGACTTAGTGCAGTGTCAAGCTAGTGATTCTCGGGAGAACACCCCCGCCTCCAAGTTAAGGTCATCCGAGTGGTGTTCGTCATGATGACGATAATCTAGAGATGTGCCACTGAGACCCGACTAAAGAGGTAACTCATGATGCCCGGTCTGACTAAAAGTCAGACTGACTATTGACCCCAGGAGGTACATCAAGAGCTGAGTTATAACTCGGGAAGCGCCTAGTCCTCATAGACTGACAACTGGCATGAGGCCCGACTGGGGCCACGCTACTTTTTTCGACTTGGTTTGATCCGAGTGATACCTATACTCGAGTAATGACGAGCATAGCTTGTGGCCCACGTGGGGCATGCTCTCTGAAATTTAATTCCGGGCCCGAATCTTAAAGCAATGATCAGGGCACCATCTCTTCCCGCCCAGCGCGGAAATTGAAACATCGCCCACTTCCTTTTAAATAGAACACGCCGGGGGATTCGAACGGTTATGCTCGTACTGTGCGCCCAAATCTGTTCATCTTTCCCGCAGCGCTCCCACTAGGGTTTGTCGCTTCCGCCATTGTAGAGCAAATCCAGTGCCACCGCCGCCGCCAATCTCCAGATCCAGCCTCGCCGCCTGTCACATACCCAAAATTTTAAATTTGGCATACAAATTTTTCGCAAAAGTCATAAATATATTTCTATAACCATCCCTAATTTTTAAATAATTTTCTAAACTTAACTCCTATTTATTCTCTAAAGAAAATACCTTATCTATCTTTTTCCAAAAATATAAATCCCATAAAATAATAAATATTATTTCATATTTGGATTCTACTCATTTTTCTGGATTTTTAGAAATTTATTTGATAATTTTCTGAACTTCCTATAGTTCTATATGAATTTTTAAAAGCCTCAATTAAATTCTAGAAAACCTTTTCCTTTTAAATATAGAGCTTTCCTATTTGGGAAAGACCCAGAATGCGCTTTCCTATTTAGAAAAGTACGCTTCCACCTAAAAGCCTAACCAGCTGCCTCTCTCACTGAACCGTGGACCCCGTTTGTCATACCCCATCTTTAATCCGACAGCGCCACTGATTCAACTCTCATCCAACAATTTGCCGCCTTTCTTCTTCCTCCACGATGCGCCCGGTTAATCCTAAGCGCCATTGCCGTCGCTCCAGAAAACGCCGCCGCCACCGTTTCTACCCTCCTCTACCCTAGTTTAGCTGCCACGGTGTATTTCTCGCCGTCGTCTACTTATTCCGCCAGCTCATTGCCCTCACTCACTCCTAACTCCTAGCGCTCCCCCAATCTGCCGCCGACACCTTGCTCCGCCGCCGCCGCCACAAAACTCACTATTCTTGCCCGCTACTCCACCCTCCGCCTATAAATCCCTTTCCCTGGCACCGCAATCCCTCAAGCACCCCTCCCCGCCCGCTCCTTCTCCCTCAAATCACCCCGAGCCACCTGCTTCGCCACCATCTTCTCCAAGTCCGGCCAACCTCCTCCTCTCCGTTTCGGTCTTCCTTTGACCCTGATGCCTATACATGAAATACTCCATTCGCCCAACCCCAATTCTCACTGGAGTACCTCCAATTCTCACTGGAGTCCCTCCATCGCCACTACCCCGATACGCCACCGCCACGGCCTCGCCGCCATGCCAACTCTAGCCATCTCAAACCCTTCTAAGACCACCAAAAGAATCCACATGACCTTAATTTCATTGAACCACCGTCAATTGCTCTTGGCGCCTCCTCACTGTCATGGGTGAAGACTCATAGCTTCCTCCATTTTCCTCCTCCTCCCACCGACAACATGACCCCACTGGTCAGCCACCCTGGCTTCACTCTCACACACACTGCCGACGGGTCCCTCTCGTCAGCCGCTTGTGTCCTCGTACTGGGCCAAGCCCAATTAATCCCAGTAAGAAATTTTAAAAACCCTTTTCTATTCAATATTACAACTATACAATTTAATATATTTAAAATATTAAATCACTTTTATAAATTCCACAAAAATTCATACAAATCTAACATAAGATAAATAATAATATAAAATTTTAAAATACCATATTTTTCTAATAAAATAACCTAAATAAATCCTTTTGTTCTCTCTTCTTTATATATTAAAACATTTTAATTGCAGAATATAAAAGAAGAATTAGTAAAACTTCAATATAAAAATTACTCAAAATAATGTTTTACATCTAGAAATAATATCATTGCATTTTAAAACCTATAGGAATTCAAATTTGAATTTAAAACCCTTTCCTTAATCTAATTAAAACTTTCCTTAAATATAAAATTATAATGCCAAAATTAATTCTTTTAACTATTGTCACTACAAGGTCAAATAGAAATACTAGTATTCCAAAATTAATATTAAATATGAATTTTGACCTATTATAAATCTCTCCACAATACTTAACGTTATGCTACCCAAAATACTTATTTTTACATAAAAACCTACCCCTTTTTCCTTTAGAAAATATTTCAACCTGTTAGAAAATTGTACAACTCATCACCTTTCAACCCAGACCTTTTAATTTTATTTTATAATTTATTCAAAACTTTTCTTATTTGAATATTTACTGGAATTTCTTTCTTTTTACAACGTATAGACGACAAGATACGCCCTCTGGAAAGAATGTCCAAAAGATATACTAAGTGTGATCCGATCTCCAATTAAGGCAGGTTTTCTTATCCTTGATACATTTTGATATATCTACATTTTCTCTATTTATTATTTATTGCATATATTTTCTAGTTATTTATTTATTCATTCCAAATATAAATTTTTATCCAAGCCCCAATACCATAAAAAGCCACCTAAAAATAATCAACCTTCGATAAAACCCTAGTATAGGCAAAAATATTAAAATTTGTTTATCTCATAAAAAGATGGAGAATTGATCTGTACAAATAAGTTAGATTGGATAACTTATTTGATGTGGAAAAGCTGTAGTCTGGAAGGTTGATTGAATTTATATAGAGTAATTCGGAAACAGTGTTATGTTATTTGAGCCCATCGGTACGTGGAGTACCAGCTCAAGAACACTAGGTGGAGAGAGTGTGAACTCCCTGGAATCGTTACTCTATAAACTATAGAAGCAGATTCAGAAACAATGTTTTGCCGTCTTGGGTTAGAGGAATCAAGAGTATTGATTGACACTCAAGGGCGCTAGATATTTGCTATGTGGTTTGAGAATATCTAGATATCGTTTGCTTCTATAAAAACTTGGGTTTAATGGATAAGAATGACACATTAATCATCCAATCATATAAGAGAGCTGTTATATGGGTAAAGCTGGATAGGTTCTGCAGAGCTAATAACAAATTCATCAATGGACCTTACTTCGGGTATATGAAGTTGTGTCAATTGGGTGATGCCTCTCTTATTTACCAAAATCCATGAATTTACATTATGAAAATTGTTGTCTGAATTGCAAATGAATAAGGATGGAGAAAGATGATAGAATTTGTTCTAATATTATTAATTGTTTTAAAATAATGGTAGAACCTTTAAAACTTAAAATTTGCATATTTATCATAAAGCCTTACTATTCCTTGAATCCTGTTATCATATATTAATAGTGATATTCTTTCAAGAAACCTGCAAGTACAATTAGTACTTACCCACGTTATGTGGGCAATTTATTCTTTTTACAGGATCCACTTTATAATCAGATTGGACATTTATGAAGAAGACAAGAATTTCGCATAGGATCGATTTCTAAGGTTTACCTTATGCTCAGGCTTGCCTGTGGTGTATGGGCATGTATTTTCTTACTAGGCTATATTTCACTTCTATTGTAAAATATTTTGTAACATGTAATAAATTAAGTAGTCTGTACTATTTCTGAATGCAACTGAAATCCTGAACAGTTGGCATTCTAGACATTTTCTGGTAAATTTTTACCGGAAATTTTGGTCCGCCACACCACCCCCATCCCCCACCACTTTCTCACAAATGGCAGGAAACTGGGCGACCTCCATCACCACCGAGGAGCGACTGCAGGCACTGGTTGACGCCGGTGTTCTTCCGGCACAGGAACTCATCGGCTGGCGCGCCGCCGCGGGTGAGTCTTCTCCCACTCCTCGCCAAGAGGAGATCGTCGTCTTTGAGTCCTTTTCTCACGGGTTCGGACTCCCCGGTCCTTCTTTTCTTCGTGGCTTACTCCACCACTACAACATCGAGCTCTTTCATCTGAATCCGAACTTAATCCTAAAATCTCTCTTTTTGTCCATCTCTGCGAGGCCTTTCTGGGGATTGCTCCCCATTTCAACCTTTTTCGTCACCTTTTCCATTTAAAGGCCTTCCCCAACGATAGTGCCCCTAAGGCCATCGGTGGGACCGGATTTCAACTCCGAAGTGGCCTAAAAAAGGAATACTCTTCTCTACCACTCCGAACCTCCCTGAAGAGATGGCATCAGGAGTGGTTTTATTGTACCAATCCTCTTCCCAGTCTTCCTTCCTTTGATGGAAGAAAGCCTCGGGCTTCCCCTTCCTGGACTTCTTCTCCCCCTTCCTCTGAAATGGATCAGGTCACCGAGCTACTCGGCCTGATCCACGCACTGAAAGAAGAGGGGTTGACCGACATGGCCATCGCCATCAATTTCAGGATGCACCACATCCAGCCCCTCAAAGAGAGGGCTCGGCTCGGGTTCGAATACACCGGGCCGAACGATCTGACTCAGGAGGTGGTCTCCTAGATCTCACATCCGGACGCCGCCGACCGGATCGCCGAGTTCTTCACCACAGGGACACCCATTACCAATCACGGGTGTCCCAAAAGATTCTCCCTCGCCAATCCGCCACCAGAGGTAACGGCCGAGTAGTCTTTGTGTTTATTTCAAGCCCGCCGAGTGGTTTTGTTGTCATCGTACTAACTCAGGAAGGCTGTATTTCTGCGCAGGACCGCCAAGCCTTCGCATCCCTCGCCCCAACGCCTGAGGCCCTTGCCAACAAGGGCGAGAAGCGCCCAAGCGAGGAGTCTGAAGAGGCTCCCACGGTAAAGAAGGGCAAGGGTCCGATTTCCTTCAAAGAGGAGGACGTCCTGCTGCCCGAGGGGCGCAGCCGACAGGGCTGGGGCCCCACAATCCATGAGACCACCAAGGAAGGAGCGAGCCAGCCCACGTCGACCCGAAGGCCAAGCAGTCAGGCGGCTTGCCCTCCGCGGTCAGGAGGCCGGACATCGCCCAAGAAGAAGCAGGTGCACTCGGCGCCTAAGCCTGCATCGTCCCAGGCCAGGCCGAGTGGCCCTTCTGACGCTTCTTCAAGCGGGTCTTCCGCTCAGAGGGGCGCCGAGATAAAGATAAAGACCTCCAGTCGGTGAGTGTAACTTTGTCACAACTTGTTAGTCTTTGATGTTCGCTGTTTTTATGCTGAAGTGTCCTCTTTTTCAGGAAACCGTCGGAGAAATTCGACGACCGCTGGCCGAGCCCGAGCCGAGCTAAAAAAGCGGCTTGAGCCTGGGTCGGGGCGTCGCCTCCTCGCCGCCTCCAACGCCTCCACCGACCGTCACGGAACCTCCGCCACCCAAGCCGACCGAAGCTGAGCGGGTGGCTGAAGTCCCAGCCAGTGATGCCGCCCCCCTCCTCCCCGAGCCCGAAGCCAACTGATGGGGGCGGTGAGGAAGCCGAGCCGGCGGTGGAAGAGATCCTACGCTGACCTCCATCTCCCCCGGAGGAGACTGAGCCCAAGTTCTCAGCGGCCTGGAGAGATGAGGCCGGGGACTGGGCTTTGCTTGACGATAAAGAGGAAGAGAAGGCCAGGGTGGCCTTCTATGAGCACGCCGCAGCATGTAGCCGACTGATTAGGGTAAGTTCCCCGACCAGCCGAATACATCTTGTTGACTCGAAATAGAGCAGTGTCAATATATACTCTTTTCTGCAGGAACTTGGTGACTTTTTCGAGAGGAAGACCAAGTTTCTCAACTATTTCCTCCCCCAAAATAGAACGGATTAAAGCCGTGGAGGGGGAGATAGTTGAGACCCAGATCGAGGCGTCCAAGCGGTGTCAGAAGCTGCAGGCCGAGATCAAGGAGCTGTAAGATGAGAAGTTCAACATCGCAGGCTCTCTCCGATGTAAGTGTCCCGACCTAAGTTGGAATTGTATGCTCGCTCGTGACTCCACGATTGCCAGCCTGCGGGAGGAGCTGGCCAAGTCCAAGGACTCTGAGGCCGCCGCCCAAGCAGAGCTGAAGAAGTCCTAGGACTAGAAGCTGGCCTTGGAGGAGTTGGAGGCCCGAGCCATCGCCGAGTTAGAGGGTAATTCCCTTAACCCAACCGACTTCGAATCCCCAATGTTGTGCAGTTGCATGACTGCATTTGTCTTTCTGCTGACAGAGTAGAAGAAGAAGACGCAAGCGCAGTATGACGTTTTGAACGAAAACGTCAAAGCCGCGCTAGCACAGTATGAAGAGCTCCTGGTGGCCGTGGAGCCCACTCGGCGACGACTCTCTGTTGGCGACACCGAGCCAAGCAACCGAGCTGAGCTGATCCAAAGGTGGACCGATGCCCCCGAGAAGCTCAAGGCCTGACTTAAGGACGTCGGCTTGATGAGCACCAGTCAAGCGCTAGGAATAAATCAAGTCATTGTATCCCCGAGTTGAGCTTGAGGTCGCTGGCGGCGCCCGCCGCACCGAGGAGAAGGCGTTGGCCCTGCTTGAGGAAGTGAAGCCCGCAGCCGAATCACTTGTCGATAATTTAGATTTAGATTCCCTGTAAATACATGAACTTCTTGTAAATTATCAGTTCACTGTATGTAAACAGTTCTTTCAATATAATATAGGTTATGTTATCTTTCTTTGATTAATTCTGTATTTTGCCCGAGTAGATTTGGTTCCTTTTTCTAAGCACTCTGCTAAGCGCATCAAGTTCCCTAGCGTTAGGAGTTGGCGCGGAGCTCTGTCTCCAAGAACGCAGTCGGCAGTATGAGTGTCGCATGGAAACAAGAGTTTCGTTACTCGGAACGAGCAATACTTAGGCTCAACAAGAACTCAAAAAGAAAGATATCAGTGTGGTGCAGACTGCACCTAATTAGGTGTAGCCCCCGACTTACTGGCTAGTAGGAATCCGACTAGGGAGCAAATCAAATCAATCTCAATAAAAGAGAAGAAAGGGGTGCGCGATTGCAAACCTAATTAGGTGTAGCCTCCGACTTACTACTTAATTGGAACACAAATAAGTAGCAAGTCAGAAACTGAATTGCACAAGTGTAAAGATAATGTAAACGAAAACTTATCTTTATTGAATTGTAAATATGCGTACAGCGGCCATCAGGTATAGAACCAACGTAATTGCTCGATATTCCACGACTTATCTTCTCGCCTCAGTCGGTAAGGCCCCAGGCATGCCGCCGAGTCAATAATGTAAGGACCTTCCCAGCGTAGGGAGAGTTTATGGCCACTCGTCTGATTGATCCAAAGGACCAAGTCACCAACCGAGAAGGCACGATCCCGTACATTACGACTGTGGTAACGACGTAGCCCTTGGAGATACTTTGCCGACCGAATGGTTGCAGCATCCCGAGCTTCTTCCAGTCGGTCTAGTTCGTCAACCCGACTGGCCTCTGACTCGTCCTTGTTGAACTTTTGAACTCGGGGCGACCCGAATTGTAGCTCCGTTGGGAGGACCACCTCAGATCCATATACAAGGAAGAAAGGTGACTGTCCTATTGCCCGACTGGGACTTGTGTGAAGCCCCCAGAGTACGGCAGGCAATTCCTTCATCCATTTTGCTGCATATGGCTTGAGCCGATCGAAGATGCGCGCCTTGACGCCTTGTAGAAATATGCCATTTGCGTGCTCGACTTGCCCATTGCTCCGAGGATGTGCCACCAAAGCAAAGCAAATCTTTATGCCCACATCTTCGCACCAGCTTTGAAACTCGTCACTTCTGAATTGAGAGCCGTTGTCTGTAATAATCCGAGAGGGCACACCAAACCGACCGACGATATCCTGGAAGAACTCGGTGGCCTTGGCTGCCGTAATCTTGGTCACAAGCTTAGCTTCAATCCATTTGGTGAATTTGTCTATGACAACGAAGATATGTTCAAAACCACCCGAGGCCTTTTTGAGAGGTCCGACTATGTCGAGCCCCCAGACGGCAAACGGCCAGGTGATAGGGATCGTCTGAAGTTCCTGAGCCGGCACATGAATCTGCCGAGCAAAGAACTGACAATCTTCGCATTTCCGGATGATCTCTTTTGCGTCCGAGACAGCAGTCGGCCAGTAAAACCCTTGACGAAAGGCTTTGCCGACCAATGTAGCTGAAGCAGCATGATGGCCGCACATACCCTAGTGAATTTCACACAACAAGACGCGTCCTTCCAACTCAGATACGCACTTTTGAAGTATGCCAGAGGCGCTTCGGCGGTATAGGATTCCTCCTAGTACCACGTATGCACGACTCCGACTTTCAATCTGTTTAGCAGCACCCCGATCATTAGGAAGCTTCTCTTCTTGCAAATACTCCAAATACGGTCGCATCCAATCCGAGTCGAGGGCAAGCACTTCTGACTCGGGTACTAGTTTCTCCGGTTCGGGTAGTTGCTCCTGTGGTGTGATGGAGGGGGCGTGAAACTCTTGCACAAAGATCCCAGCTGGGACTGTTGCTCGACTAGAGCCCATGTTCGCAAGCTCATATGCCGCCTCGTTTTCTTACCGTAGGATATGTATAAGCTCCAATCCATCAAACTTATCTTCCAACTTTCTGACCTCCTGACAGTAGGCGGCCATATTGTCGTTGACACAAGTCCAATCCTTCTGTACTTGGCTCACCACGAGTTGAGAATCCCCATGAACCACCAATCGCCGGATATCGAGCGATATGGCAATACGAAGCCCATGGATGAGTGTCTGTACTCGGCTGCGTTGTTTGAAGATGAAAAATGAATCTAGAGGACATACTTGAGTCGTTCGCCTCCAGGTGATATGAGAACGATACTAGCCCCCGCGCCCTGTCACCAGAGAGAGCCATCAAAGTACATGTTCCAATGCTCGGAATCTTCGACGACTGGGGGAGCCTGCATCTTTGTCCACTCGGCAATGAAGTCGGCGAGTGTTTGTGACTAATAGCGCTGCGTGGCTTGAACGAGAGCTCGAGAGCCCCAAGTTCCACTGACCACTTAGCGTTTCTCTCGGTGGCTTCCCGATTATGAAGGATATCTCCAATACGAAAAGAAGTGACCATCGAAATTGGATGTTCTTAAAAGTAGTGCTTCAGCTTCCGAGAGGCGATCAGGACCGCATACAAAAGCTTCTACACTTGCGGATAGCGTACCTTGGACTCGCCCAATACTTCGCTAACGAAGTAGACCGGGCGCTGAGCCTTATAGACGCGTACTTGTTCTTCCTGTTCGACTACCACCGTGACGCTCACTACATGAGTGGTGGCCGCAATGTATAGCAGAAGCGGTTCCTACGGCATGGGAGATGCCAAGACAGGTGGTGAAGTGAGGAACAATTTGAGATCCTCAAAAGCCTTCTGTGCCTCATGTGTCCAGACAAACTTGTCCTGCTGCTTCTTCAATAGTTTAAAGAAGGGCGACCCACGCTCACCAAGCCGCGAGATGAATCGTCCGAGTGCCACCATGCATCCATTTAAACGCTGAACATCCCTTTGGCAAGTTGGGGGAGCCATCTCCATGATAACTCTAATTTTTTCCGGGTTAGCCTCAATCCCACGGTGAGACACCACAAAACTGAGTAGCTTTCCCGAAGGGACCCTGAAGACACACTTCTCCGGGTTCAACTTTATATTGTATGCGGACAGGCTCTCGAATGTTTCCGACAAGTCGATGATCAAGTCGGAGGATACCCGAGATTTGACGACCACATCATCGACGTATGCTTCCATGTTATGCCCGAGCTAGTTGTGAAAGCATCGCTGAATGCAACACTGAAATGTTGCTCCAGCATTCTTCAACCTGAAGGGTATAGTGACGTAGCAGAAAGCCCTGAACGGAGTGATGAACGAAGTCTTGATGCAATCTTCTTCCTTCAAGCTGATCTGGTGAGAGCCCGAGTAGGCATCCAGAAAGCTCAAAAGCTCGCAATCGGCAGTGAAATCAACCACCTGATCGATGCGAGGTAGTCCGAATGGATCCTTGGGCATGCTTTATTTAAGTTAGTATAGTTGACACACATACGCCAAGTACCATTCTTCTTTTGCACAAGTACCGGATTTGGCAGCCAGTCGGGGTGGAGCACCTCCCTTATGAAACCAGCAGCTAAAAGTTTGGTGATCTCCGTCTTGATGGCTTCCTTCCGATCCTGCGCAAACCGACGCAGCCATTGCTTGACTGGCTTGGCTTTGTCGTGTACGTTCAAGGAGTGCTCGATCACCTCCCTCGGGACACCCGGCATGTCAGACGGATTCCAAACGAAGATGCCCCGACTTGCTTGGAGGAAGGTGACGAGCGCCTCTTCCTATTTCGGATCGAGCCCTGTCCCGATCAGAGCCGTTTTGGTTGAGTCGGACGGATTGAGCGAAATACGCTTAACATCTTCGTCAGACTTGATGCCCGACTTAGATTGCTTCTTGTTTGGCACGTCGTCCTCATCGCGAAGAGTGATGACCGCCTGCCGGATCTTGTTCAACTCGGCAGCCGCTTCAGCCGACTGGGCTGAGTCACAGTTTTCCTTATCGAGGAGATAGGAAAACTTGACGTCTCCACGGACTATGATTACGCCCTACGGGCCCGGCATCTTCATAGCCAGGTAAGCGTAATGCGGGATGGCCATGAATTTGGCCAAGCCCGGCCTTCCCAAGATTGTGTGATACGCAGTCTTGAAATCGGCCACCTCAAAGCTGAGGTTTTCCGTCTGGTAGTTGTTCCGAGTGCCAAAAGTGACCCGAAGAGAAATTCTCCCAATCGGCACAGAGGAGGTGTAGCGGATCGAAGGCCAAGAGGGGGGTGAATTGGACCAAATTTTATTTTTATTTCAAGTGACTACTTAGGAAAAGTTAAAGGAACCACCTAGCTAACCATCCTAAAAACAATCTACCACTAGTACGGGCAAATCACACAGAAGATAGATTCTTGCAGAAAGTAAATTGCGGGAAAAGTAAATATGGACAGATATTTTTTCCCGAGGTTGGAGACGAACTCCTACTCCCGTTGAGGCAAGTCTTTGACAAACAAAGACCGGCTCCTCTCGAGCCTTCCGCCTCGCTTCCACTCATGCAGTAACCCTTCACCAAGCGGCAAGGTGGGCTCGAACCTTTCAAGCGCTTGAGAGCTCCCACAAGCACCTTGGTGAGCTCCTCAAGCCAACACCTCCACCGACACACGGTGGCTCACCTCAGCACCAACACAAGGTGGGAGGTCTCTCCACCGACACACGGTGGGCAAACCCTACCACCGACACACGATGGCTTGACGAAGATGAATCGGTGAAGTTCTTCACGTCGGCGACGGATTCCGAGGAGCACAACCGAGAGGCACACCCTTCACCAACACCACTCACACACACATGGAGACCTAAACCCTAGCCACCATAGGAGAGCTCTTGGACCTTGAGCAAAGAGGAGAGTTGATCCGGGTCTCTCATCATCCCCTGTGGAGAACAGTTGCTTAAATACTCCACTCACGGAGCACTCGAGAACGGACCGAGCAGACAGATACACTCACAACCCGGACGGTCGGCCTCCCAGGCCGGACAGTCCAACAACAGATCTCGATCTCCGCCAAGGGCACGCGGTCGACTCACCGGACACTCAGTCAGACGGTCCGCCGGACGGTCCGCCAAGGCGAACTTCTGAACAAACCACGGACAGACACTCAACGAGACAGGAGACTCTCACTTGGGCGGACAGACCACCCCGGCGATCAGGAGAACCGCAAAGCCTCCTGTCGAAACCAAGCCAAAACCTTGGCGAGGCCACGAGGTCGGTGTGTCAAGCCCTAAGTCCGGACTGTCAGCAACAGCACAAACTCCTGGACCAAAACCGAGCCGACACACGGGCAAGCCCTAGGCCGGATGTCCAGGGCACTAAGGCTGGACGGTCGGGACAACGGCACTAATTCTGGCCGAAACAAACTAGCAAGCCACCTAGGCCGGATGTCTCGCCCCCAGTCGGATGTCAGGCCCTCCTATGCCCACATGGCTGAAGCTACAGCTGCCCTACGACACTTCTAGGCAAGCAAAAACTAGAGGATAAAGGAGAAAACCTAGAAGCACACAAGGAGAGCAAAAGCCGACGCCGCAAACTCTCTAAACACTCCACGCCGAGCGAATGGCGATCTACAAACTCCTAGACAAGAAGCAGACACACTGCTAATTCTAGGGACCACCGCTGACAGAGAAAAGATAGAGTAGGGAACACGACGGTTGTGCTCGGGGAACCTATGACCAAAGAGAAGAAATCACCGTAGCATCTAAATTAAGCCAACAACTCACCCAAGGATTAAAAAGAACTATGAATGAAAGATCCTTATTCTTGAGAATCATCGCCAACAGAAGAACAATGCTTGAGGGGTCCGTGAAAACCAAGATTTCCCCATTTGAGAGTAAAGCGCATTAATCACCAAAACAACTTTTTGAAGACCATGGGAGCTTGATACTTACAGGAGGTTCCCAGAATTATGCCATGAAACGGTGCATCGGTCTTTTGAAGCGCCGACCTTGGAATCCGCATCTCGTCAATCGTTTTGGCGAAAAGGATATTCAACCCACTTCCGCCGTCGACTAAGACTTTGCGCAGTCGGACGTTCCGTACCACAGGATCCAGGATGAGTGGATATCTTTCTGGACATGGGATGTGAACGGGATGATCCGAGCGATCAAACTTGATCGGGACTTCAGACCATCGAAGGTATTCGGGGGGTAACCGGAACAGCTGCATTGACTTTCTGAATAGTAAGCTTTTGCTTACGTTTGGACTCGTATGCATTTGATCCCCCATATATGTAGTTGAGCTCGCGCTCGGTTTCTTGGTAAGCGTCACCCTGAGGAGGATCACGCTTATCATCTTGCTTGGCATCCTTCGAAGTGTCCTTGTTGTGCTCCTGAGCGAATCTCTTCAGGACATTACAGTCCTTTGCCGCATGCTTTCCATTCGGATGAAAAGGACACGACGCCTCCATTACTTTATTGTAGTCATTGGACCGAGGTGGCCTCTGCCGACCATGATCCGTAGCTGCCACCAATTCTTCACCCTTCCGCTTCTTGTCCTTCTTGGAAGATGACTCGGGCTTGTCTTTCTTGCCTTTATTTTTACTCAAGTGATCCTTCTGGCACTCGGCGAGAGCATCCGAGGCGGTGGCATACCGGTCCGCCAGGGCGAACATCACTTTGACAGTAGTTGGGGGCTTCCGAGACATCTTTTTGATTAAGTCGGGGTCACGAACTCCCTTTTGGAAAGCTGCGATGACGACCGCTTCAGAAATCTCTCGGATTGTGTTTTTCTTCTTTGTGAAACGCCGAATGAAATCCCTTAACGACTCATCTTTTCTCTGATGAATCTGATAAAGGTCTCATTGGGTCCCAGGCTTCTCGTAAGTGCCTTGGAAATTGGCAACGAATTGGTCACAGAGCTCTCTCCAAGAACTGATTGAGTTCTCTGGAAGGCCTGCAAGCCAACCCTGAGCCAGGGAAGTCAACATGACGGGCGGATAATTTGCCATCACATCATAGCCTCGACCCGCGGCTTTGATTGCTAGAGAGTAAATCTGCAACCAAGCTTCTGGGTCCCGCTCCTCGTCAAATTTCACTATTCCCTTGGGGTTAAACCCCTCGAGCCAGTTGACCTGACGAAGTCAGGGTGTGAATGTTTTGATCCCATCAATCATTCCGTCCCAGGGAGAGGAGACTAGCGGGGAAGTATTCGGCGCGGCGGAGTGTGGCGCTGGTCTTCTCGGTGATGATCACCATGACGCTCAGCGTGGTTGTCGAGACGATTGTTTCTGTCGTGGTTTCGACCGAAACCATCTCTATCGTCATCTCGGTGACATCCCTCGTCTTCTTCTCGCTCCCTCCACTGAGTTTCGATGTCGAGGCGAAGGTCGCGATTTGTGCTTTGGCGAGCGCTTGCCCGCGAGTTGGTGTGCACCGACTGTGCCGAGTGTTGCTCGTGGTAGTCTGGCTTCTGGCCGAGTCGGCCTGTTGATCCCGAGTACCCTGGATAGCCGCTGCCGTCACCATGGCTTTAATCTGCTCCATGATCGGTGTTGCGGGACTATTTTCCCCGAGTAATGGACCAACGTTACTCAAGAGAGTCTTGGATGCTATGATATTCTGTTGTGGCGTACGGAAGACCGAGTGATCTCCCATATGAATTTGAAATAATTCCTCCCGAACTTCACGCCCTTGAACCGCGCAATCTATCGGGCAGATCTTCTCCACCTTCGCGGTTATGCTCAGCTCCTGCTTTATCTATTGGGCGCAGGGCCGACCCGGAGGGTTGTCCATCCATCACGTAAATGCCACGAAAGTCAGGAAACTAGTTGACGCTCTCCTCCGACTCAGATCCCGAGTAAGAGAGGCTTAACTGATCCTTACTTGTTGGCTCATCGATAGGGGTGATTACAACTCCCATTTCCCGTGATGAATTGTTTAGCGGAAGAAAATCCGACTGAGATTTGGCAAAATAGATCTGCTGAAATATAACAGCCGAATTGGTTAGTCCGAGTGGCATCCTAGTGTCTACTCGGGAACTAGATCCGGTTAGAGTTATCCTCGAGCCGAAACTCAAGAAGCTCATCCCAGTAAGTGTCCGTTGGGCTCCACCCCTTAGCCTAGACCGAAAAAGGCGGCGTGTTATCTCAAGAAAAACAGTGGCCGAGTTTCTCAATCCGAACGGGGTGTTGCACAACTGAGAAATTGCAGTTCCTGATTGGATCTGATCGCGATCCAAGTCAGGAATAGCATCGTCGATTGGTTCTTCATTAGCGAAAGGCGCTGGCAGAACCAAAGGTTCATAATCCCGACTGAGACCGAAGGGAATCCTATAGTGGGCCAGTCGGAATCGTCGTTATCAGATTGGATCTCTCCCGGATCGGAATCCGAAAGAGGCAACCTGACATGGTGTAGTTCGGCTGGAGCCGCGTACAGCCTCCCCCGATAGTATGTGGGCCGAACGTCATCCGGATTACATAACCAAAGTTCCCCGAAGTCGTTGGCGAGGAAGCCGAGATCTCCAAGTACAAAACCTTGGCCGGGGACGTAGGTGAAGACGAATCCGCCGATTGAGGCCATCGAAGTCGATAAAGCTGATTGTGACGCTAGCCCCTACCTGGCGCGCCAACTGTCGACGAATTATGTCGGCAATATATTTATAGGGCTATGCGAAAGACCACAACTCGATGGTAGCACAGAGGGCAGGATTTATACAGGTTCAGGCCCTCTCGAAGAGGTAATACCCTACTCCTGTACTCGTGGATTTGTATTATGGGGTGTCGATCACAATGAACAGGGGATGATCACAATGATCGTATGTTCTCACCTAAGGTTGCGCGAGATTGGATGTAATTGGAGATGATGGATATGTCTAGCTAGGGACCCCGACCCCTTTATATAGTGCAAGGGATAGGGTTACAGATTGATTCCCTAGTCCGTATTAGGGAGATAAGGGATATGGCTGACTCGGTTTCCCCTATCTCCACGTATTCAGGCAGGATTAGGATCCTGCTCCTTGTATAACAAGTCGGGCCACGCCGTCCTCCAAGCCCGTCTTCGGGAAGATCCACGCGACTTGGCCCAAGGAGGTGGTGCGTCCAATCGTCTGTTTTCAAATATCCGGGGCCCATGTTGTCCACATCACCCAGACGGGTGCATCAGAGATACACAGTAGGAAGTCACTGACTATCTGCCTGCGGAGGATAGTTCCTAACACCACAATGCATAGCCATTACGCGGTAATGCAAGTATGAGTAGGGTTCTGGGTAGTACAATCCAAAGCTCTGAGAGTGGACGTATCCTGAATGGGCGCCATCATTTGCAGGTGATCTGGATCGCATGCACTTGAGTTGCGAACCTTAGGGTGGGTTGGACCCAACTATGGACTCGGGCTCTTGTGGGATAGTGTGATCTCATAACAGGTGTGCCGCACCTAGAATATGATGGCGGGAGTAAGAAGTTGGTTTGGCAGAGTGCATGGAAACTGCCATGGATGGGATTTTGGTTTATGACATGGAACTTAAACTGTGGAATGATACATTGAAAGTAGAACTTTGGTTAAAACTGCTAAGTCATAGGGTTTGATTTATAAAATTGGCTTTCTGCAAACAAACAAACTCCAACCTTTCCTTTGGATCCTCTATCACTACATGCATTAGGTTGGGTGTTAACTCGCCAGTTTTGGATGACAGTAACCTCGCACACACTCACTCTTTTGGATGTTGATTATGAGCAAGACCACTACGCCTGCCATGAAGACAATGCTCCGGAGTTTGTTGACGATCAAGTCGAGGCTTAAGGCGTCTCTCCAGTCGATTGCTTAGACATAGCCGGCAAGAGACTCTTTTAAATCTTTAATTGCACTCTGATCTTTTGTTGTTCGTGGACTATTTTGGGCTAATGTGACTTGTTGCAGTACTTAATAGCCTTCGGGCTTAATTCAGGTATGTAATGTAACATAAGTCTTCCGCTTATATAAAATGATCCAGTTATGTAAATGGTGTGCACTAGTGTACTGAACCAGGAACCAGTGCAGATCAAGTGGTAGGAAAAGGATGACCCCACAGGCAAGTTCTACGTGATTAATCCAGGGACCAGTGATATATAGGGCATGTTACAATTCTACACAAAGACCAATAATCAAATGGAGTGACTAAATTACCCTCATTTATTCCTAATTAAGACCTCTTCGTTTCTCCTTCCGTCCAGAATCAATGCATGCATAATCAATCCGTTCACATTATGGTGCTCCTTTGCATGCATGCAAAACATTTTCCTGTGACCTCATGTTGATACGAGGAGTAGAAACGAAACCAAAAGCAAATTTTTGCACGGTGGCGCCAAATGTTGATAGAAATGAAACGAAAGTAATTTTCCGTGATGCCGCCTAATTTTTCCTGCGTGGTGGCGCCTAATGAAACCAAAACCGTGGAGTAGCATCAGCATAAATAGAGCAGCATGCACCAAGAAAATGGCTTATCTTCAGAAGTTCACTCACGCACGAACAACTCACTAGGGTAGCAATACAATTTCTAAAGCAATGATCGATGGAGGTAGGAATACCGCGGAGCTCAACGAACTTTTACCTATTCGGAATGGTAAGGTTCAGCTGATGTCATTTTATCAATTTATTTTGTTATGCATGAGTAATCAGTATTCATGTTTTACCAAATGTCTTGAATATATATTGTTTCAGACCTCAATGAGCCCTTAGATGTTCCAGTCCTCAATGAGCCCTTGCCAGAAGTAAATTTTGATGAGCCAAACGAACATGATCATGTAGCTCATGTTCCAGACCCATGACATCCTAAAAATTAGCTAAAATTTTATTTTCTAAATTTTCTTTATGAATCTTAAAGCAAATAGGCTTAGCCTAAATCCATCTTGAATTGAGCCCGTCCCAATCCTAGGCCAACCCGAGCAAACCCTAATTCTCTATATAAACCACGGCTAACCCTAATCCCCCTCCCAAAACCAATCTGTTATTTCCCCAAACCGATCTGTACGTGCCGTCGCGCTGCCCGTCGCCCTGTCCTTGTCATCGTTGCTGCGCCTGCCGGAGCCGCCGTCGTTGACGTCGTCAAGGTAGTCGCGCCACCGCCTCCCTTAGAAATTGATGCTTAGAAAATTGTTCGAAGTTAAGTTAGATCTTGGAGCATTTGTGGTTACAAGTGTTGTGAATCCAACCTTAGATTGGCTAGTTGTAGTAGTTGAGACTCTAGAGGTGGTATTAAGGGATATATGAGATGAAGAACTTGAATCATATTAGCACATTGGCTAGTGATGTCTGCTGGATTGAGGAATATGGCAAGATTTAAAAGAATTTTGGCTAAGACTTGTTAGGGATGATATATGTTTGTATTGGAAGATTCAAATATTGGTTAGAAAGGTCTTTTAAATTTGCAATCGAGATCAGGGATTTAAATTTCGATGCAAATTTCCTCAAAATTTCACAAATTTTGCCTATTTCGGCCTAGCCCATTTCGATCAAATATTTTCAGCTTTGATGTGACTTGTCATGATGAATATTTACAAACTATGCTTCTTAGGAGGCATATTTGCTGCTTGAGTTCATTTCATAAATTAGAAGACACTGTCTGTATATATTTTTGTCAAACATAAAATGTTGGAGCTTTGTCATTCCATTGAAGGAGAGAATTATAGGGGAAAGAGGTAAAGAGGAGGACACAAGGGGAGAGGAGGGGGAAGAATGCGAGAAACACCGGTGGGGGCAATCCGTCCTTCCAGTCGTTCTAAATGAGTGGCTCGGAAGTCTACTAGGCCTGAATATATTTAGTTCACATTTTTTTTCCTAACTAAGTCTACTAGGCACAATTAAGTCTGGGTGATTCAAACTATATGTATAATTGTGAATGACAACTCAGTTGCTATTGCTAGCAAACACCAATTGCAGTTAAGTAACTTTTGTTAATTTGCTTCTGTCTTCTTTGAATCTTGCTTTACATTTGGATCTTGCTGCAATCCAACTGCAGGAGATGTATATGCCAATTTTATAACAAATTTGAATTCTGAGATGTATATGTATATACCAATTTTATAGCAAATTTGAATTTTGAGATGTATATGTATCATGTGAAATTTAATGTATGTGAATTGTGAAATGTATAAGTAAATGTGAAATGTAATGTATATACTATCCTCGTCGCGCTCGCCCGTCCTCCTCTACCCCCTCTTCCCCACCGCCCTCCTTGTCATTGTCGCCCGTCCTCCTCTACTCCCTGTTACCCACCGCCCTCCTCGCCGTCGCCGCTTGTCCTCCTCTACCCCTTTTCCCCACCATTTATGTATAAGTATATGTGAAATGTATAAATATCTGTGAAATGTGCAAGTATACTTTTGTTGATTTTTTTTCGTTAATTTTCAGTGCCTTCATATAAACTACGAAACAACGATGGCGGGAGAAGGATTTGATGGAGACGAGTTCATGAGAAGTTTGATTTCGGGTGATGATGTCTATGAGCTCGCTGAGGCCGCCAGGGCCACAAGGCCCGTCGAGACCGATGAGGCCCCAAAGGCCACTGAGGCGACCATGGTAATTAGATTGAATGTGTATATGTCGGTTCCACTATCGTGCTAAGCCAACATTCTAACCCGTTCATTCTTGTACCATATTTTCAGATCAGTCAATCGAGTAGGCAATCACGTCAGCGAGGTACAAGCAAGAAGTCGAAGGCAAGATATGTTATCACTGAAGTCGACGATAACGGCCAACGTCTTGCACCCCTGGGGGCGCTTGGGCCGTTCAATTCAGCATGCGGCATCCACGTTAGGGACCATGTGCCAATTAGCATCGCGAGATGGGAGAATGTCCCTGAAGATACAAAGAACATGATCTGGACCGATCTAAAGGAGACGTTCACCTTCTTCCAAGGGACTGAAGAGAAGGTGAAGAGTTACACGTTGAAGAAGATGGCCATCGCATTCCAGACATATAAAAAGAAGTTGAACATGGACTACATCAAGAAGAACCGAATGCCCGGCTTCAACAAGTACCCAAAGTTACAGGATCACTAGGATGCGTTCGTGAACTACAAGAATTCGAATGAAGATCAAAGTATGACCGAAAGGAACAGCCAGAATGCTCAAAAGAAGCAATACCACCACCACCTCGGCCCTGGTAGTTACCACCAGGCGATGCCCAAATGGGAGAAGAGGGAACAGGAACTGCTGGTTAAGGGTGTCGCTCCCGCGACAATGGAATGGCCAGACAGAGCGAAGAGCTGGTTCTATGCTCACGGCGATGGCCTTGACGATGATGGAAACACGGTGTTCGGGAAGGTGCTGACAGATGTGGCCAGAAGACTTGTAAAGTCGATCGAGGACTCTTCTTAGGGAACCTTCGTGCCAAACAGGAAGAGCGACAAGCTTATAAGGGCCCTACAAAACCCGGAGCACCCTGGACGTACACAAGGCGTTGGTGTCATTACGTAGAAGATTTGGTTCGCCAAGGACGCCGAGACCTATAGGAGTCGGGTAAGAACCAAGTCCGGACAGGCACAGCAACTTCTAATGCTTGAAGAACGCCTGAATCAAACACAACAGAGCATGAAAGAAGAGGTCGCCGGCCAGGAACCTCCTAGTAATCCGGACGTCATTAGCCCCTCATGGCGGCGAAGTAGCTGCGCTTCCGGTGGGCTGCCTGAAGAGGACTTCGGCCACTGGCCCGTGGACGACATCATGCAGCGGACACCTTGTGAGCTACACGTCTAAGCGAAGAACATCTCTTTCAAGGCGGCTCATGGCATGGCTCACCCAGTGGAGCCGGGACAGGTCATCCATAGCCAACAGATACTGTCGGGCTACTCCAAGGTCTTGGCGGAGGAGGTATGCCTAGGGTGCGAGGACCTAGACCTCGATATTCCCGGAGGTGACGGGACTACGAAGTTAGGAGAGGCAGTCCACAATTTCATCCTATGGCGCAAGAAGTACATCATTTTTTGACATAACATGGACGTGTCCTCTCCAACACCTTCATCACCTCTGGCACACATAAGCGGTCTATCGTCACCTCCATCACCTCCATCGTCACCAAAGAAGATGCCTCCCAGAAGAAGCCCGTCTCCTACACCAACCCCCGCACGCGAAACTCCAACTCCAACATCGTCGTCCAAGACAAGCAAGCCAGTTCGTCTAGCAGCTCACAAGAAGATGAGGTCCACCCAACCCAAGAAGCTGGCTGCACTTCCAAAGCGGACGTATGATATGACGGAGGAGGAGACCGAGAAGGTAGTCAGAGCCGAGGACACTAAATTTTTTAAACCCGAGTCACGAGAGAAGAAGGTTCAGCCTGGTACGAAAGAATTTCTAAAAGGATTGAGGACAGTGAAAAATTTGAAGGATAAAAAGGAAAAACCTCGTGTATCTGAGTACGAGCGCACATTGGTCAAGGGAAGGTCCAAGAAGAAGACGTCAAAGGAGACGACGTCATCAGCTGATCAGAAGGCCAAGGAGATGCTAAAATTCATTGAAGAAACTGGTCTGCACCCATATCATGTATTAGGCGACATGCAGATTGAAGCTGCACAAGTCAGACGGCCATTTACACCGGGCGCTTCCTTGGTCAGGTGTGAGGAGCTTGTCCAGCTACCAACTAGGATGCGCCAATTCCATATATGGTACCTGGATACGTTCAAGCATGGCCTAACGACATTTGCCGTCAAGTACAAGAAAGACCATTTTTTCATGGCGACAGTGAATTTTATGTCAAATGCCAGTAATGTACGAGCTATACCAGACAGATGCCCTCGATGTGTCCATGTTGAGTTGCTAGACTCTGTGTCTTATTTAATTGCAAAAATCCACCGTGCAGGCCCTTGCACTATATTCACTTGAAAGCCTAACTAATTTCTTCTTATGTAGAATGGAGATACAAAGATGCAAAAGGGAGTGTATTTTCAACACAGGCTTCCTTGACCCCTTTAGTTATTAATGAGACGACTGTTCAATTATCCCCTGCCGATACAGAGACCAACATATACAAGAGGCTAATAGGTCAAAGATATTAGTCAAAGATACTTTTACCCTACAGCTTTGAGTAAGTGTTTTCGTACCGCCTCGTTCTAATCCTTTTCCATAACATGATGTTAGAACTAATTAGTTACCTATGTTGACATATATATGTACAGCTTTCACTGGATTCTTCTCATTATCGAGCTAGATCGTAGCATGATCACAATTATGGACTCGCTGAGGAGACCAGTTGAAAAGTACCAAAACTTGATCGACATGCTCAACCGGTATTCTTATTCTTTCCATTATTGTGCTAGTTCTACTCCATTTTAAACAAATTCTAATCATGTTCAATGAACGCAATCACGTGTGTAGTGCATTCGCAAGGTTCCGTACTGAAATCGTGGGCGAATTCAACGAGGAATTCGATATTACACTTGCCTCTCGAGTATGTATGCCATCATGGTAGCTTTTGAGTTAGTTAACTTCATTTCCATACATCCATTTCACGTTTTCAGCTTTTTTTCACCACAGATCTGGTGTCGGTCGTCGGGCACCAATATATGTGGCTACTATGTGTGCCATTCTATGCACATCCTGACCGGAGGTGCTAGCAGCTTGCAAGGTTCGTCCGATTTCTCGCCGGCGAAAGTGAGAGCGATCCAAGAACAACTCGTCGGCTGGATTTACGATGAGGTCATAAATCCAAGAGGTGAGTTTCACAATCCAGAGTCAAATAGGTGGGGCCCTTCGATAAAGACTGGTGAACTGTGGGGGTCGACATCTACGGCTACCAAGAGCGATGCATATTAAAGATCACGATGAACGTTCTGTAATTAAAGTTGTAATGAATGTTATGTGAACTGTATATGTGTACTATATAGGCATGATTGATTCATTGTGATACCTATTAGTTGTAATTAAAGTTGTTAATAAAAGTTCTGTGATTTAATTATCAATTAATTGTGCATGATTGATTATATGTGCTTTAATTAATTGTGACTTAACAAACATACATATACATACATATATATATATATGTATATAATATTAGACTTAACACACACAGACACATATATAATATATATTACCTCACACGCATATATATTATATATTAAAACTTAGGTGGTGGTTGCTCAGTCCCGGTTGGAGGCACCAACCGGTATTGATCTGATTGGGGCCTCGGTGACCCACGGGCTAAAGCCACGTGTGGCCTCTAACCGGTACTGATACTATATCAGTACCCGGTGAGGGAACCGGGAGGCATCAGTCCCGGATGGCTTGTACCGATTCAAAAACCGGTACTGATGGTCGTTTTAAACCGGTACTGATGGCTAGATTTGTAGTAGTGTACCATTATATGTCCTTGTTGTATTGTCACTTCATTTACTTCCAGTCTTGCACAATCTGGTGCCCACGGCCAATTGGATTGGGGTTTATATTTGACCTGCAATCTTCACATTATGTTTTCCTTTCACAAAAGAATGTAACAGATAGTAGAGAAAGCTTCTGAATATCTTGTAACATGTTAATTTTTCCTAGGTTGTTCATGCATGGCTAGAGGCCAATTGACCAACGAACCATATGTACCTAGCGAAAATTAGGGGTGCAAATGGTATAGATATTTTTCGACCGACTAACTGACCGAATCAATTTGGATAGTGATTTGGTTAGTTTATGGATATCTGGCTATTCTTGTGAATACAGATACGGATACAAATAATGACGGATAATATCCAATGGATAATATTGAAAAAATTATGGATAGTATCTAACGGATACTATCCGACTCATAGACAGACGACAATACTCTATACCAAATAACACCCAACTGATATTGATATCCATAACTATATCTGATGATATTGATCTTATATGATTCATATCCGTATTCGAGACTAATCGTGTCCATATCCGTGTTTGTATCTGTGTACGGTGCTATTCGTATCCATATCCATATCCAATAAAAAAGATAGTTCTGTATCCGTATCCAGATATCCAGCAATGTCCAACCATATTTGATCCATTTGCACCCTAGCAGAAATGATAAAAGATGGCTGGCACAACAATACAACAAGCATGATATTGTCTGCAATGAACTACTACAACAAACTCATTTTTTATTTTTTATACTTTTTATTATTCTGAAATAAATCATATAATTTTATTAAAAATAGACGCCTATCTCCCTTTGGTTGGGCGAGACTGAAATCCTGCCTAACCAAAACATCCCGCCTGACCAAAGGACGGGTTTTGTATAATCTGCCCAACCAAAGTGTGGATAGGGCATGTTTCCAAGCAGCTGGGCTAGTAGGGTAAATCTCGCCTATTGGTTGGGTGAGATTGAAATTCCGCCCGACCAAAGGGCATGTTTTTTGTCTCGCTCAACCGTCGGGCGGGAATTCTGTCCCGCCCAACTAAAGAGGTTTTTTAATATGATATGGAGAAATTTTTCATGTTGCTCAAAAAAAGTAGACTTTTGGCTATTTTATGTTTGGATCCCTTCATATTTGGATCCTAGTCATGCATGCCTGGACCAAAAGAGAATAAAGATAGTAGTGACCACCTTTACGTGCAGGACTTTCGGCTATTAATAAATAGGTAAAATGCAGTACATTGGTATGGACGTACAAATGATTATTATGTCATGTTTGGATAGTGATACAGGCAAGGGCACCAAGAAGTAGTGCATGCATGGTTTGATTCAAATTCTAGGTCCCATATGTGGCCAAAGTCCCGATGCATGATCCTTCGGCAACGACGCACTTCATCGTCCGGGCTTTTCGGGTAGTGGCAACCGCATAAGCAGGTTACATTGGTATAAGGAGGGTTATGGTCGTACTGTGGGTAAAAGACACCTTCGTATCGAGGCTCACATTGTTGGACTTTGAACTCGCCTGGCCTCAGCCGAGTAATAAGCTGGGCTTGCAACTCGTTGATCCTTCGATGGAAATGTGCGATGTGAGATGTTTAGCAAATCAGAACAAAGAATATGCAAAGACAAAAGGTGGTTAACAATCCATACTCGGTGACGAAACCAAAGAAAGCCCATCGTGAGCATGTCCTTTGGAGTGCATGGTAGCAGGTGGCCTCGTAGGGGCTGTGATCTATGAGAGACCGCCCAATGGCGATCCTCTTGTACGACCACAGCTGGAGGAAAGGAGGGCACTCACCGAGCACGGGCTATGCCTCTGTCTTGATGCAGGCGTAGCACAAACCTCTTTACGTGGTTGCTAGGATAGCGGAGGCCCAACTGTATGGGATACCTCATCTAGCGAGGAGTCCACGATCTCCCTGGCATATTGGAGCAGGTGCTTGTCTATCGTGTGGCCATCCGTGCTTGTGAACATTACCCACCCGAATAATCAGAGGAGGTAAACCTCAAGGTACCTCGAGACGGCAGGCTCGTCTGCCTAAGGGTGGATGTGCTCAGCATGTAAAAACAAAAGAAAAGGCATGTCAACACATAACAAAAATGCGGAGTAAGGGTTGACATTTCTTACTGTCAACTGTAGAATCCACCTCTTCGGCGGACCAAGTGTCTCTGACTAGGAGATGGGCCTGTACACACTAGCCTCTGGGGGACGTACGATCTCAGCTAAACGGGCAATGAGTTCTGCACACCAAGCTGTCGAGACGTCCATGACCAACACCGGTGCACCAGCACACGGTAGGCTTAGAAGGAACGATACGTCCTGAAATGTTGGTGCCATCTCCCCGCAAGGGAGGTGAAAGGTGTGCATCTCGGGCGAGACAGAAAGCCCGCCTTTTGGTCGGGCAGGATTTCAATCTCGCCCAACCAACGGGTGGGATTTACCTTACCAGCCCGGCTGTGTGGACACATGCCCTATCCGCCCTTTTGGTTGGGCGGATTATACAGAACCCGTCCTTTGATCGGGTAAGATTTCAGTCTCGTCCAACCAAAGGGCGACGAACATCTATTTTTTTAAATAAAACTATATGAAATATTTTTTATTTATTTTATAATAATAAAAAAGTATAAAAAATAAAAAATCACCATTATTTTTTAATAAAAATAAAAGTATAAAAGTATAAAAGTATAAAAAGGAGGGTTATGGTGTGGGTCAAAGATACCTTCGTATCGAGGCTCATGTTGTTGGACTTCGAACTCGCCTGGCCTTAGCCAAGTAATAAGCTAGGCATGGAACGCATTAATCCTTACATGAAGATGTGCGATGTAGCTCGAAGCTGCCATCGGGAACGGGTTGTCCGTCCATTGCATGAACCCGCAACGGGCGGTTTTTCCCCGCCACTCAAATCCTGCCATACCTTTAGGCGGATTTTCTCAAATCCCTCCCTCTCATGGGGTGGATTTTTACTAGTGGGGCCCACGAGTCGTTCAGGACAAATTACTGCCCAACAATTGGGTTGGAGGATTGTCTCGCCTGACCTATTTATTCATACCGATGCTATTCTATTTTATTGATTTTTGTATTAAATTAAATATAAAATAGCTGAAAGTCCTGCACGTAAAGGTAGTCACTACTACCTTTACTCTCTTTCAGTTCGGACATGCACGAATGGGATCCAAATATAAAAAGATCCAAACATTTTAGCAACGCAAAAAATTTCTCCATATCGTATCAAAAAACCTGTTTGGTTGGGCAGGACAGAAAACCCACCATTTGGTTAGGCGGATTTTAATCTCGCCCAACTAACACGCGGGATTTACTCTATTAGCGCGGCCATGTGGAAACATGCCCTATCCACTCTTTGATTGGGCGGATTATAGAAAACCCGCTCTTTGGTCGGACGGGGTTTCAGTCTTGCCCAATCAAAGGGCGACGGACGTCTATTTTTTTAATAAAATTATACGAAATATTATTTATTTATTTTGGAATCATAAAAAGTATAAAAAATAAAAAAATCTAGTGGTGTTGGCACCTGTTCATGTACTGATGTACGTACGCGACTGGGCCCGATTTATCCCAATTTCGGCCCATCGCTTGTAGATATTTCGGGATTTTCTCTTCTGTTCTCGGCGCCAATGGAGTGCGTTAGTAAGAGTGGATAGAGTGAAGAAGCTCACCTCCCAATCCAATCCAATTCATTCCCTCCATCTTGGCCTCGCCTGCCCATGGCGCCCGCCGCCGCCGCCTTCCTCTTTCTCTCTCCGCCGCGGGCGCGGAGCCACCTCAAGCCCAACCCCGTCGTCTGCTCTTCCTCCTCCACGCCGACGCCGACGCCGACGCCGACGCCGTCCCTCTCCGACCAGCTCCAGCCCCTCTCCCGCACGCTCCTCCACGACAAGCCCACGCCCGCGCCGCCGCGCCCTACCCCGGAGCCCACCTGGGTCAACCCCTCCAAGCCCAGGCCTACCGTCCTCTCCCTCCGCCGCCACCGCCGCCGCTCCCGCTCTTCCCACCCCTCCTCCGCCCCGCTCCAGCCGCTCCTCCGCGCCATCCGCGCCCTCCCCGACGACGCCGACCTCGCCCCCGCCCTCGCCGACTTCTTCCCGCCCCACTCCCCGCCCTCCCCCTCCGACGCCCTCCTCCTCCTCAACTACCTCCATCCCTCCTGGCGCAAGTCCCTCTCCCTCCTCCGCTGCCTCCGCTCCCTCCCCGACTTCACCCTCGACACCATCTTCTTCAACGTCGCCCTCAAGTCCCTCCGCGCCGCCCGCCAGTGGCCGGACGCCGAGCGCCTCGCCCTTGACATGCTCGCCCACGGCGTCCCCCTCGACAACATCACCTACTCCACCCTCATCACCGCCGCCCGCCGCTGCCGCCAGTTTACAAAGGCCGTCGAGTGGTTCGAGCGCATGTACGCTGCCGACGGCGTCCTCCCCGACGAGGTCACCTACTCCGCCATCCTCGACGTCTACGCGCAGCTCGGCATGAAGGAGGAGGTGCTCGCGCTCTTCGACCGCGCGCGCGGGAGCGGCTGGAACCCCGACCACGTCGCCTTCGCCGTCCTTGCCAAGATGTTCGGAGAGGCGGGCGACTACGACGGCATCCAGTTCGTCTTCAGGGAGATGAGGGAGATCGGGCTCAAGCCCAACATCTTCGTCTACAACGCGCTGCTCGAGGCGCTCGGCAAGACAGGCAAGCCCGGCCTCGCGCGCAGCCTGTTCGACGAAATGACCGCCGAGGGCGTCGAGCCCAACGCGCGCACGCTCACCGCGCTCGCCAAGATCTACGGCAGGGCGCGCTGGGGCCGCGACGCGCTCCACCTCTGGGAGCAGATGCGCGAGAAGAAGCTGCCCGCCGATAGCATCCTGTGCAACACTCTGCTCAGCATGTGCGCCGACGTGGGGCTAGTCTCCGAGGCTGAGCAGCTGTTCGGCGAGATGAAGGATCCGGACCGCAGCGACGTCCCCAAGCCAGACAAATGGAGCTACACGGCCATGATCAACATCTACGGGAGCAATGGGGACGTGGACCGCGCACTCCAGCTGTTTGCGGAGATGCTAGAGGGCAGGATAGAGCCCAACATAATGAGCTACACCATTGTGATCCAATGCCTCGGCAAGGCGCACAGGATACAAGACGCAGTGGAGGTGCTCAAGGCGGGGTTGGAGAGGGGTCTCAAGCCCGACGACCGGCTCTGTGGGTGCTTGCTCTCGGTCATCGCTCTGAGCAGCGGGGAGGAGACGGAGATGGTGCTCGCTTGCCTAGAGAAGGCCAACAAGAGTTTGGTCAAGCTGATCAGAATGCTCGGAGATGCCCAGGTGGGTGTCGATGACCTCACGGAGGAGCTGAAGAGCGTGCTAAATGCCGCAGCCCCTGAGGTGCGACGGCCGTACTGCAACTGTTTGATCGACATATGCCAGAACCATGGCTTCCCTTCTCAGAGGGCGCGAGAGCTCTTCCATCTTGCCCAGCTGTATGGCCTCTATTCCAAGCTTCATACTAGGAAGGACGAGGAGTGGTCGCTGGACTTGCGGTCGCTCTCGATCGGTGCAGCCAAGACAGCATTTGAGGATTGGATGAAGACCGTGTCGGAGCGCTTGACGCAGCAAAAGGCCTTGCCAGAGTCCTTCAGCGTGTACACTGGGTCCAGCACACACAAGTTTGCGCAGGGGCTAGCGAGTGCTTTCGCTGCTCATCTTGAGGAGATGGCAGTGCCATTCCATCAGAGCGAGTCTCAGGTCGGCAGCTTCATCAGTTCAAGGGATGACCTAGTGTCGTGGTTGCAGATGAGCAGTTCATCAACAGTGGTTGCTGGATGACCAGATATAGCTGCGACGGATTTGGATTTGGTCGCAGAAAGCTCCAAAGAAGATATGAATAAGCTCATCATTGGATCTGGATGATGATGTTAGGCTCATAATGCAGCGCACACTCCATTTTCGACATTTTAGGTTGTAGGAAGAGAGGGGATTCCAGAGGTTACTCAATTGCATATTCCATAAAATTACAATGATATATGGCCAATAAAATTGCAATGATATATGGCCAGATTGTTGCACTTAAATGATGGTTTTGTGCCTAGTTCGGTCGTTTTTCGAGTACTATCATCTGGGTGTAGGCATTGTATATTTTGTTGTCTTGGATGTAGGTTGGACATCAATTGTGTTCGTCTTGGCACTGATATAGTACTGATCTGCTGGAAGTGTTGTAGTGGTAGGGGTTGATTTGTCATATAGAGAATTGCAGCCATGTTGTGCTCTAGGGCCTCAAACAGAAGAAGAATTATCCACTTTGAGGCCTGAATGATGCGGACTGGCTTGGTGTCTTGCAAGCTGATTTCTCGATTTGAGGCTGAATGACGCGGCTTGCCGTCTTGCAAACTGAGTGTGCTGCGTCTACTCCGACTCCGGGCACCCTAGTGGTTGCCGGAAGATAGTCTCTGCAGGTCATCTACATATCACTGTAGTTGAAGTAATAAATAGTAACTTGGCACAGTTAAAAGGGTACTGTTTGCTACAGTGTATGATGATATAGAATTTTTGCTACAGTACTCTTTCATTTCTCTCATAAAATACTGTGCGTCTTTGCCGTTGCCGTACTAAAGGCAGAGGATACGCGTGCTTGCTGGACATTCTTACTAATTGTTGCGTGCCTATTCTAAAGTAGCCTATTCTAAAGTATAACGCAGGTGAAACGAGCTGTTAATGTTTTACTTCACTGTTTGCATAATTTGTAAATGACACATGATGTCTTTTTTATAAAGTTGTTGTCAAAGTCAACCCCTAACTTCAAACTAATCTAATATAATCTTTAAAAAAAATGCGGGCCAAAGCACCTGTGAGTACTGTTCACGAGCGCAACACATGAGCCGCAGAAAAAAGGCCCATATCACTAATTGTGTTCGTTGAATAGAATGTTGTTGTTAGTTGATGTGGGTGGATTCGGTATAGCATAACGGCAACGGCTGATTGAGATTTGCTGGGAAATTAATTTTAGACAGGATGATTGATTCCGATCACAAATATAGGTCGTCCGACGTACGAGCCAAAGTTTTAAATCTTTAGCTACAAATATGTTTTTAAAAGTCATGTATATAAATTTGTCTTGAAACTACTTTCATAATATTATAAATAAAATTGTATTGGTAATTAAAGGTCAAATGTGTATTTGGGAGGGTGTGTATTTGCTGCCTGCTGCACCATCAGAGTTCAGACACGGATGACTTGCATTGTTTACAGGCCCAGATGTATGTAGCCCAAGCCTGGAGTCTGGAGTCTAGACGCACGGTCACCTCGGCCCGTTCCCATTGACGTCCAGGCCCCCGGGCTCCGGTCCAGTTCTTCCTTGCTTCTTCTTCTTCTTCTTCTTCGGGATCCCATCCCATCGCCGGCTGCGAGAGACGAGCAGATGATACTGGCCGTGCTCTTCGCCAACTCCGACGGCAACATCCTCATCGAGCGGTACGCCCCCCTCCCCTCTCCCACCCACTTCTTCAATCAACGCGTGCGTTTCTTGCAGCCCCGAGATGTCGTGAGATCTGCCAATGAATACTGCATGATTCTGTCCAAAACCAAACTAACAAGCGATCTACCTACTTACTTGTGTGCTTGGAAATTATTGGTTTGTAGCTTCCATGGGGTTCCTGCGGAGGAAAGGCTGCACTGGCGCTCTTTCTTGGTCAAGTTAGGATCCGAGAACCTCAAAGGGGCCAAGAACGAGGAGCTCCTCGTTGCTTCCCACAAGTATGCTCCGCTCCTCACCACGCACCAACTACTTCAAACCTTCTTGCTTGCTTGCTGCTCCTTGTATGTCATGATGAATGCTACGCCTACGCGCAGATGGGAGTTACAATTACTTACGCTGGTTAATTGAGATTTATTTCACGCTAGGTGAAGGTCGTGTCGGTTAGTTGTTAAGAATTAGTGCAAACTGTAATATGGAGTCCACACGCTTTGGTGATTTAGTTCGTGCTGGTCAACATATCTGGTGTACTCAATCTCATCAAACCAGCTATTTCTCTCATCAACCCTTCTTGGCATCTATCTAGGAAAAATATAAATGTGCCAATGTTACTGCTCTGCTAAGTGTTATACTCAAGCTAATCCATAATGCCCTGTTAGTCGCCGTTATATTTGTCTTAAGAGAAGTGATTTGTTTCTGCTCTGCTAAGTTTCAAACAACTGGCTGGTAGTTCCTGGAATGTATAACACTGACTCTGATTAGAATTTACAGAAGAAAATACAACACTTTTGTTCTTTTCCTATAACCGAAAGGCTCCTAAAACACTTAACAATTATCCGGTCCTATTTTCATCTGATACTACTATGATCTGTTAATACTGGTCCACTTTCTCACACAGTCTCTACCTATCTATGTTTCATCTTTGGCATGCACCTGCATGTCTGTGTCCTTAGTTGGTTCATTTTTTGTTGTCATATCTGCCCAATCAGAGTAATCTAATATCGCAATACCACTGCTCACTGATGTGTCTCTATTACTCAAATCCCTATTGAAATCTGCGATACGAAAACTAAGTGAATCATTTTCTAATTTGCTCTTTACTGTTCTAGGCCATCGTTCTTAGCATGATTTGACACATATTTGCAGAGGTCCAAATAGATTACTGACCTCAATTTGTTTTTTGCATTACTATGTATTGATGATGACCCAGTTTACTGCAAGCCACAATGTTGAATTCTTAAAATTGACCTTCGGGGATCCTTGCAAGTTAGAAATACCTGTATGCTAAATTGACCTTGACATGCCTATGCATCTTGAATTCCAGTCCCATGGTTGCGATGGCTTCAGTTTTGTCGTACATTGTGTTACCGAATCATGCTTGTCCTCTCCAAATTCCTCTCGCCCAGAATAACTGCTTGTTCACACTTTTTTTACAGGTCTGTCTCTATTGTTTATACCATGATTGGGGATGTCTGCCTGTACATTGTTGGCAAGGATGAATATGATGAGCTTGCTTGTGAGTATTGAGAGTTTGCGATGTTCTTGTCGTTAACTGTCGCCCCATTTTAACGTTTACTATGTTACCTCACTGTTCTTCTGTTACCTTATGCTTGGTATTATGTATTGTTTGTAGTGTCAGAGGTGATTTTTGCTATTACATCAGCAGTGAAGGATGTCTGTGGAAAACCCCCTACTGAGCGGCTCTTCCTTGACAAATATGGGAGGATCTGCTTGTGCCTTGATGAGATCGTTTGGAAGGTAGGGTTTTGAATTAATTTTCTGGTGGCATAGTATGTCCATGTGCCTTGACCGTGGACTTACTTATTGGGTAACTGACGATGGACTATAGATTGCGGGGCATATCAGAATGATACAATACCAGTGTTTGTTCAGTGCCTGCCTGTCTTGAATTCTTGGTGTGGTCATTCCATCCTGATCTAATTCGGAGAATTTCGATGGTTTTCATGCTTGTGTGTGGTGCATTTATCTTTTCATGACTTGTTACCTCTGGAAATTAGTTTCTTGGCTCACTATCTTACCCATATGAGGTTTTTTTAAGTACATGTATGATTTGATGTTTGACCAGGTGTGTTCGTTGTTGATGCAGGGCCTGCTGGAGAACACAGAGAAAGACAGGGTCCGGAGGTTGATTAGGCTGAAGCCACCTGTTGAGCCTTGATTTGGAGCTGGAGCTGTGTATCTTGTCCTGCGTATTGATGTAGAACAAAATCTAAAGACATCTACATGTACTGCCTGTACCTACAGGATCCTTCATTCGAGGATTGTTGTGTACGTGACAGTATTTCCAAAGGATAGCCCATTGATCCTGTTCTAAGCTGAAATTATTTGATTATCTGCCGAAGCTGAACTTTGACAGCTCTAACTAGTGGCGAATGTTTATCTTTGACTTTGAGATTTTCGAGAAACCGCATAAAAACTCAAAAACGCTAAAAGAAGATATAAAAAACTGAGTACAACATGCTACGAATTGATTGCGTTTTTTCTCATTTCACCTCAGCAAAAGGAGGGGGAAGAAACTGGGCATGAAGGCAAGTGTACTAATCGGGCCTGTGGGCCGAAATAGAGGGAGCCCATGAGCACGCATGGACGGCCTGGCGGAGAAAAGGGACACTGGCTGCTTGCTCCGCCTCCGACGACAGAGCAGACGGAGAGGAGGAAGACGACGACCCATGGCTCGCAACAAGGTACCGTACGCCACGCCCGCCCTTCCCATCGCCAACGCCGTCTCCTCTCCCCTTTCCCCGCCCTGTGCTAGGGTTCGATCCGAGCATATTCTATTTCTTCCCCCCCTCCACCACCCCACCCCTGGATGGAAGCAAGTCTCCGCCATTTGCTCAAACCTAGCGTTTTTGTGCAGGAAGGGCTGGTTTTGCTATTGGATGTCGGGCCATCCATGCATGGGGCGCTGCCAGAAGTCGAGACCGTCTGCTCAACTCTGGTGCACAAGAAGGTGAGAGGTTCCCCCAATTCAAATGCTGCTGTCTGCCAGTTCATCATATACCAACCGCCATTGGCGCATGCTCATCTCGCCTGCCCACTTTTGCTCTCTGCAGCTAGTTTATAATAGGAGTGATGAGGTTGGCGTCGTCCTCTTTGGAACTAAAGGTATAGATACCTGCACTCCTGTTTGCACCTTCATACTTGTGTTCTGGTCTTGTTACTACATTTCTAATATGTTTGGCTTAAAAAAAAAGTTGCTTGATCCTTCAGACTGAATCCTACTTTTGCAGGAATTTTACAGCTACTAGCAAATAGAGAATCTCAAAGTAACAAATGATATAGTTGACGTTTTTCCATGTCTGATTTTTCTCGATAGAAAGCGGAGGGTGTTTCACAATACCACAAACTGAAGGGAATTAAACTGGGCCAATAAAAAACAGTAATCTGATTACTTTGTGCACTTGAGAGCTGAGACATATTCGTCTTCCACTTTGTAGTAATCAACATAACGTGGGCATCCAATACTCTGAAGGCAATTGCCATGTGGTAAAGTTTTGGTTGGCTACTTCATATGCGTTATGGTGCAATGATAAACTAATAAATGTAACTTCTAATTGCGAGTGCGTGTATGGTCCTGGCCCATGCCACTTCATGGAAGCTTTATAACAAATGTACTAACATTGAGCAATTATATGATCAACGATAGAAAAAGAATCCTAAAGGCCACCATAGTTCTAGTGACACTTCTATCAATGACTTCCATTGCTTCAGTCTTGAACACCAGCCAAGAATGTTAGCATGGTTGCCAAAAATGTTAGCATGGTTGCATCTTCCTTGCTTCTAATAAGTTAAAAAATCGTGGGCTACCTGATTTTTTGCTGATTCATGCAGAAACATGCAATGACCTCGCGAAGGAGCTTGGGGGTTACAAGCATGTAGTGGTTAAACATGATATTAAAGTTGTTGATGAAGGAACAACAGATGCTCTTCAAGACCTTCCAAGGGGAACCACACCTGGTGATTGTATCCATAAATAGCATTATTTGTTGGTGTCTAGTTTTTACTCTAATGTTAAGTACCAATCTGTTTCTTCTTGTGCTGTCACTATCATTATCAGCACATGTAAGCTGTTTTGTATTGAGGGTATCTCATTCATAGGCAAAAGCAGGCTGGCCTGAAGGCATGAACTGAAGGTTTTCGTTCTGCTGCCTACATTTATTTGTTCCTGGTCAACTTGAAGTAGTTCCTTGATCAATAACCTTCAAGTGTTTGGATTCTCGGGCTCTCCTATTGTTGTTGTTTTGCCATCAAGTAATTATGCTTAAGGCTTGGTTCTTTATGTAGTTGGTCCTGCCTTGACTTTGGCTGTAGCAACCCTTTTTTTTAAATTCTTCATTTGCATATTTTGTAGTTTTTCTTGTCTTTACATCAAATGGTTTCTTTGATTTGCCTAATTATTGATTTCTGGAGTATTTTCTTGTTTTATTCTTATGGAATTTGATCGGAACCAGGCTTTGAAATTCCTTGACTAAGGCAAGTCCTGGATGCTATTGTTGTCGGTTTGGATATGCTGATAAAGAGATTTGGAAATACCAAAGGAAAGCAACGTCTCTGTCTAATCACTGATGCACAACACCCATTAAGAGATCCGCCCCAAGGGACAAAAGAAGATCAGGCGGACACTATTGTGGACCAGATGAAAAGACACGATATCAAGATGGACTGCATTGTTTTCAGAGAATCTGGAGTTCATTATAACGCCATAATGGATGAAAATGATCAATTATTATATCACTTTAGGGATAGGTCTGTAGCTAAGGTTGTCCAGGTTGACAGCCCGACATCACTCTTGGGTGCTATCAAGACTAGAAATGTACTTCCAGTTACTGTCTTCAGAGGAGACCTGGAAGTGAGTACTAATTTTAAAATCAAGGTGAGATTTTATAATAAAAAAATTGTAATGTTTCTGTCAATAAATGAAGTTTTTTTAGTTCAACGTTTCTGGTTCAATTTGCAATTTGGTTTAAGATTATTAACCCCAAGATGATCTCATTAATATTCCACTCCACTTACAATGATGCTACTGCTTGATGCCCTTGTGAACAGGTGTGGGTCTATAAGAAAACACATGAAGAGAAATTCCCCACTTTGAAGAAGTATTCCGATAAGGCTCCTCCAAGTAATAAATTTGCCTCTCATGAAGTCAAAGTGGATTATGAGTACAAAAGCGTTTTAGAACCAGATACAGTTGTTCCACCAGATCAGAGAATTAAAGGGTATCATTACGGTCCTCAGGTTGTTCCTATATCATCTGCTGAATGGGAAGCTGTCAAATTCAAACCAGAGAAAGGTGTCAAGCTTCTAGGCTTTGCAGATAGATCTAGCATATTGAGGTATCCTAAATCCTTCCCCTTAACTTCTTGGATTAGATATTGTTCTTTGGCACTTATTGATTTGTATTTACTGATGTGATTTCTGCTTAGGATTAGCTTTGAAATTAACTATGCACCTAGTCCTTGATTTGTGCATTAATGAGCTGAAAGTTCTCTTTTTTTCTGTTCATGACTAACCAATACATGTCATGGAAGTGAATGAGTTGGATCATAGGTAAGTCAAAGCGCGTTTCCCCTATGAGGTAAAAAGAAAATTAATGAACCTACAAATATCGGCAAAACAACAAGTATTGTTAGACATAGAAGCTGCAATAATTTTATTCCATTTGCTAGAAATGCATCTTCCCTCACTAACCCTTGCCTCCTCAGTGGTAGGCTGTTTTCCTGAGTTGCGTTTCTTTAATATGATGAGAGAAATGTAAAAAGCAAGAGTTCCATGAAGCACTTCGTAGTGTTAATGGATGTGGCTTGATGAATCTTATTTAATTTGATCATTGGTATATAATATGGCTAACTTTACTGTAACCCTAGCTTGGTTTTCTGCTGGTTTGAGGTTGTGCCATTATGTACTGCAGTTATTTCAATTATCATAGTCAACCCATGTTTACTTCAATTATTACATGTAATAAATATATAAATAAATGTGTATAGTTATAGTTATAAATTACGTAACCAATAACCCAGATTGGTACTGGGTCAATTCATATTAGCCTCTGTGGAATGCCAGGGGGCTCATGTTCTACAAAGCAGTCTACTCTTTTTCTGAGTGTCTCATGTCGAAATAAGGTAACATCAGGTGCAGGGTGTTCTCCACTTATGTAGGAGTTGCACAACAAATATATTTGATGTAGTTGCACTTTTAAGGCCCACATACTGATGTAATGCAGTCCTTGTTTTCTAATTTGGCAGGCACTATTTTATGAAAGATGTGTTCTCCTTTATACCTGAACCAGGAAACACAAAAGCAACTATTGCAGTTTCTGCCATAGCTAGAGCAATGCAACAAATGAACAAGGTTGCAATTCTGCGATGTGTGTGGAGGCAAGGCCAAGGGAATGCTGCTTTTGGTGTATTGACACCAAACATTTCATCAGTGAATAATGTTGTATGTACTTTGTTCACAACTACTTACACTTGAAGGTTTTGATGGATGGTTATGCATATGTTCAAGCAATTCTGTACTTTACCTTGCAGCCAGATTCCTTTTGCTTCAATATACTTCCATTTGCTGAGGACATCAGAGAGTTTCAGTTTTGCTCCTTCAGCAGCCTGCCAACATCATCTCAGCCTACTATAGAACAGCTGGAAGCTGCAGATAACCTAGTGAGGAAGTGGGACCTTGCACCACCAGAGAGGGAAGAGATCCTTAGGCCTGATTTCACACCAAATCCCATGTTGGAGGTATTGTTCTTCCTATGGAAAATTGCAATTTGCCAAAACCGATTTTAGACATTTTCTTATTCATCCTTTCTTATATACCATATGCTATTTTCCCCTGTCTTTTTTCACCTCTTTTTGTTGCTTTGTGCTTAGTAAAGGTTTTTGTCTGGCCAACAGATCCAGTCGATTTTTTTTTTAATCTCAAAGAGGTTGTAGTAGGATACTAGGATCTACTGGATTATGGAAACACACCATTTTAGGTTTCTATGAATTACTTTTCCAATTCTATAATAGAAATGGTTTTTCTGGACTGTAGTAAGTATGATTGTGAAATTTCAGTTTGTTCCATACCCATTAGTTGTCCAAAAGAAAAGATGTGACCAACAAGAGAGTAAGAACAGTACCAGGACGACCTTGTGTCAGCGTATCTGGCTAACAAAAAAGATTTGAAATTGATAAATTTATCTCTGGAATGTCATTGTCCATTGGGATCTTGTGCATGGGGTTGCACAATTAGTGACTGTTGGTAATTTGCACATATTTTTTTTATTCACTTCTAATTTTTATAGTTGAGTTCTGGATCACTTGACATTTGGTTAATCCCCCTCCTTTTTTATGTATAATTCTTGTTTTGATGGCTAAGTTTCATTTCCCACGTTCAGAGATTCTACAGTTTCCTTCATCTGAAGTCAAAGCAACCAGATGCAAATGTCCCGCCACTTGATAAAAGCCTTCGGAGGATAACCAAGCCTGATCCTAATGTCATTGATCAAGCACCATCAATCCAAAATTTAGGCAAAGCATTTGAATTAAAGGAGAACCCCAAGGTCAACAATTGATATTTGTGATATAGACTTGTACTTCAGTAATTTGGTAATCAACTACAACATTAACTTTTTTTATTTGATTTCAGAAAAAGAAAGCACGGACACAGGAGAGATTGACTTATACTGGTGCAGATGGTCAACCTAAATTATCAGAAGAGCCTTCTGCAGCGAAGGTTGGGGTGATGGAAGTTTTATATCCTCCAACAGAGAAGGTTAGGAAGATCGGGGATCTAAATCCTGTTCAAGATTTTGAAGCTATATTGACAGAGAGATCTAGCTCTGTGTGGGTTCAGAAAGCAATTGAAGAGATGCAGAAGTACACAGCTGCTTTGTTAGAAAATTCTCGCGAGGGAGATAATTACCAAAAGGCAGTCGAATGTTTTGTTGCTCTACGGAAGGCTTGTATTATCGAACAGGTAATCATCCCTACAATATAATTTTCATTTCAGGGTATAGTAGCGACTACTGAGATGTAGCCAGTCACAAGTTATATTCCAAGACCACGGAAGGAGTTTTTTAACATGCTTCCTCAGTTGTACCACATCTGCCGTTTGTGCTCAGGAACCAAAGGAATTCAACCAATTTCTGAGTAAGCTATATGAGAGATTGAGGGCGGAGGGTGATGTTGCGAAGTTCTTTCAACTTCTTTCATCCAAGAATGTTTCACTTATAAGCAAAGAAGAAGCACCTGACAGGTACGGAAAACTCGTGTGAATCTAATGGAGAGAATTAGGTTAGCATGATTTTCCCCCCCTACTATACCATGAATTGTCTCGATCTACATGCATGTAGTGATGTGACGGAGGAGTTGGCAAGAAGCTTCTACTTGAAACCCGAACCGTCTTCTCAGTAGCTGAAAGCGCGGCATGGTTTTTGGGTTCAGGCAAACAGAGGATCGGAAGAGGGCGAACCATCCTGCTAATTCCTAACACTGATGTAGCTTAGCGGGCTCATGGTGATGTTCTGAAGCTTGATTATGCTATCACATGGGATTTGATAGCTGTGTCATGACGAACAGACTAGCGGGTAAAACTACTGTCTTGGAATCCCTTTAGCTGGTAACTGTTTTGGAATGGGAAAAGGGGGGTTGCTCTGTGGTCTGTGTTGCTGTCATAAGGGCATCTCTAGCATCTCTAGCATAAAGCTCTAAAATCAGATCTCTGTATACCTCCTCTAAACCACTATTATATTTTCATCCTTTCCGACAGAGCTTCTATCCGGAAAAACTATAGAGGTTGATATTGAGAGGCTTCAAATTTAGAGACTGAGAGAAACTCTAAATTTAAAGACTAAGATAGAGTCTCTACTGGAGAATGAAAAATTCTAAATATAGAGAAGATTCTATTTTAGAGACTCTCCTAAAGAATGCTCTGACCATAGGCAACGGGAGCGTCGTCGCTGGGAGTGGCATGGCCCAATTGCCGATACTTTAATTCAGTTGCAACAACAACAATTTACTAAGAATCAAATTTCAGGCACTCACTAAAGCACATGTCAACATTCTTGGAGATTGTCCTTTTGTGTCTCTTATTGAACCGGGGAAAGCATACATGAAAAGAACCCCTGCAGAGACCCTGACTAAATTTCGATCATAGCCCCGTCACCCGTGTATGATGCCACGTTTAGATTTAAAATTAATCAGACAGAATCGCTAGGCCGTCGTTTCTAACCATCCTTGTCTGCCACAAGCTTATCAATAAGAGCAGCAGCGTCCTCCACCGTCTGGATCACCTGAGCACTTGACTCATCCACCGTGATCTGGAATGCCTCCTCCAGCCCCATCACAATTTCCACCTGCGTCCAACTCACACACATTATGATCGCGAGAAGAGAATAACAAGATATGGAATTGATCCTTTATTGCACTACCGAACAAGAATAACTTTGCTATGCAATGTCATAAAAAGTGCTCGACTATAACCAGGCGTAGCGTTGCTTAGCATCTAGAACATGCAGAAGCCATTCAAGCTAAAACGTATCCTCTTACTTCCAGTCTTTTTTTTTAAAAAAAAAGAAACACTTATAAAGTAGCCCAAGGGATTTAGTTGATGTTGAACTATTACTCACTAGTGCAAGGGATTACCGTGTCAAGGGAATCAGCCCCAAGATCTACAAATTTTGTTTCTCCAGTTACAATTATCCCCTCCTCTACTGCCAACTGTTTCTTCACTATTTCACAAACCTTCTCAATAGTGTCCTGTTTGGCCTGCTCAAAAATCGGAAGGAATCTTCACTAATATATCATCAAGCAAAAGTAGTTTAAAGTATTCATCATAAATTTCTCCAGAGATATTATGAGCATTTGACCATGTCATCAGCATAAGAACAAAAAATCGTCCCAGTAAACTGCTCATACTGCATGCTTTAAGGAATATGAAATCTCTTCTACAATCAGCACAACACGTGTGATGCGCCAAAGATGATAGCACACATTCTTTAACTGCAGGTACAGGTTTCAAACTTCAATTGCCTTAGTCCATTAGCCATAAACAATGAAACTTTCATGAAAATGACAATGAAACTTTCATGAAAATGATAATCTAAGTTGCTCTAATAGGCCTAACGTTTAGGCAAATAGACTGAAATAAAATGTTGCATTATTCTAGTATCTTAAAGTTAATTCATCTAGAATCATACGGAGTGAACTCCCAGGGAGGCTACCATAGAATTGCTATCAAATGGCATCTTTCTAATTTTCATAAAACAGATTGTTTTTTTTTTGTTCAAATAGTTGTTTACCATAGGAGTGTTTGTTACGTTGAGTCATTATAAATTTGTGACTGATGGTAATACATAACCGTCTTCCTGATCTCCAACACCATAAAAAAAATGACATTATTCTGTACCGTCTCAGGCTAATGTAGTGTAATATTTAATGAGGAAACATTTACTATTATATCTGGCAAAACTCCTCATGCCCTTCACACCAATTAATTAAAAATGTAAAAAATGCAGCTCCTGGCGACGGGAAGACATGGCACATGAAAACATAGCGAAGATTGATGCCGTTTCATGCATGTGAATAGCCATGTTTGTGGTCCATTTTCTTGAACATGCAGAAGAAATTTGTGTTTCATCTCTCATTTAATCATGTCAAACTTACGGTTGGGAGAATCTGCCAGACTGTCTATAGAGGTCAAAAGTGAAGTATTATTGACTGTTTATAGTACCATACAAAGGAGGGAATAGCAAGACTGAGAGTGTCAGTGATTGATACATACCGAGCAAGACACCTGGAAGCGCTTCGGAACCTTGCTTAACCGAATCGATGGAAAGCTTGCTCTTTGACTGGGGAGAGATGCGGAGCTTCGATTGAGCATTGCGCCCATCGCCTGCAGAAAACCGAGCAGACGGCAAATCAAGATATGTAGTACCATCTCCGAATCAAGAAGTGAAGAGGAAAAGAAGAAGAAAGCGAGAAGAAGAGGCAGCAGCGGAAGGATCCAAGAAGAAAGCACCTGAACCCGATGCGCAGAGGAGACGGCCGATCTGGCTGTGGCGGTGGCGGTGATGGGAGCAGCCATGGATGGCGGTGGCGGCAAGCGCAGGGGAGGAGGCCGAGAGGCGAGCTGAGACGCTGCTAGCTAGTGATTAGAGTGAGAAGCAGGTGAGTGGGATCTCAAGTTTATTAGGGACGGGACGCCGACGCCGACGCCGACGCCAACAAGGGCGGGAGCGCAAGTGCCTCCGCCTCGTTAGTATCGACCATTTTCCTCTTTGACATGGATGCAAACGAGGAGGGCCTTGTGATCACCAACCTGGCAGATGGAGATGTTTTCTACTGGAAAAGCACTTCTCTTTTTCCTCCCTTGGTCCTTGTCTTCCGGAAGATCTCGCTCATATATATGCAACTTTTTTGTTTTGGTTGCACATCTCTTCAATGGTTCCAATCACATCTCTCCTGCATCTAACGATTCGAAATTCCCTCGGCACCATTGCCTCTCTCGGAACATGTTCTGCCCAGCATTTTTCCTAAGTTATTTGATTATATTTTTGAGACCTTTGAATTTTTTACGCCGTTTGTTCAAAATCTTTAAGTCACGAGATAAATATTCTCAAATCTGACTTTGATTATCAGTTTCAGTTTTTTGAACCACTGTTGAAAAGCGCTCAAATTTTAGTTTCAATAATCAAATAATTTTAGTACCGCAGAACACAACCTCAGACCCTATTTGATTGAGCCGAAATTCTGCAGTAGATTATAATCTGAAAAGTTAAAGGCTCTTAAAAAAAAGGCTCAAAGAGGCAAAAAAAAATATATTAAAAAATAGAGTAAATTGCACCACAGGTCCTTAAAGTTGTCCCGTATTTTCGTTTAGGTCTGAAATTCTCAAAACCAGATATTTGGGCATATAAAGTTGCCTTACCATTTTAGGTAGGTCCAAAATAATATGGAGAAGGTGATTTTTATGACATGGGTCATCTAATCAGCATAATATGTGCCAAAAAATGACCACTTATCATTCTAATCAATAAAAAATGAGTTCAAATTGAAAATAAAAAATGAGTTCAAATTGAAAATTCATAAAAAATCCTAAAATTCTACAAAAACTCTAAAAAATCTCTAAAATTCTTTAAAAATCTTAAAATTTGTAAAAAGATCAAATAAACTCTAAACACATTTAAAAAACTTACAAAATCCAAAAAAACCTTAAAACTTTTTCTAAAAGAGTAAAATGCACCGTAGGTCCTTAAAGTTGTCCTACGTTTTTATTTAGGTCCAAAATTTTTAAAACCAGATGTTTGGGTACATGAAGTTGTCTTACCATTTCAACTAGGTTCAGAGTGACATGGAGAAGGTGGTTTTGATGATAAGGGCTGCCTAGTCAGCATAATATGTGGCTAGAAATAACAACTTGTCATCCTAAATTAATAAAAAAATAAAATCAAATTGAAAATTGGTAAAAAAAAACTAAAATTCCAAAAACCTAAAATTATTTAAAAATCTTTAAAAAATCCTAAAAAATTATAAAATTTTGAAAATTCATTAAAAAATCTAATAATCGATTTAAAAACTTTAAAATCCTACCTTACAACTTTTGTAATATATGTAAAAATATAAAATCTAAATAAAACCCTAAATCTCCTTCATTGCTCTCTTTCTCCATTTTATTCATATTTTATAGTTTTTACGAGTTTCATAAAAGTTTTAAGGTTTCTTATGATTTTTTAATTTTTTTAAACATGTTTTAGAATTTGTTTGATCTTTTTACAATTTTTAATTTGTTTTCATATGTTAGGATTTTTTAGATTTTTCATGAATTTTTTATTGGGCAGATTTTAGGTTTTTAATGAATTTTATATTTTTTATATTTTTAGAATTTGAAGATTTCTTTTACAAATTTTGAATTTGATTTTTTATTGATTTAGAATGATATGTGGCTATTTTTGGTCTCATTTTATGCTAAATTGGTAGCCCATTTCATCAAAATCATATTCTCAATGCCACTTTTGACCTAGTTGAAACGGTAAGGCAACTTCGTATTCCTAAATATCCGGTTATAGAAATTTTGGACCTACGTGAAAACGCGGGACAATTTTAAGGATCCACGATGCAATTTATGCTTTCTGAAATTTTTAAAAAACTAAATAAAATCCCAAATCTCCTTCGTTGCTCTCTCTCCATTTTATTTAGATTTTATATTTTTTAGAATTTCAGAAAGGTTTAGAGGTTTCTTTAGAGTTTTATATTTTCAGAAGGTTCAAAATCTCCTCATGGACAAATTTTTCATTTTTAATTTTTTTACGGATTTTTAGATTTTTAAAGAATTTTAGAGGTTTCTTTAGAGTTTTATTAGAATTTTAGTATTTTTTAGAATTTTTAATTTGAATTCATTTTGTATTGATTTAGAATGATAAGTAACCATTTTTTTGCCACATATTATGCTGACTAAGCAACCCATGTCATCAAACCACCTTCTCCATATCACTTTGTACCTAGTTAAAATGGTGAGGCATCTTTGTGTACCTAAATATCCAGTTTTCAAAATTTTGGACCTAAGCAAAAACACAGGACAACTTGAAGGACCTGCAGTGCAATTTACTCTAAAAAATATTCTTGGGATCTTTGAGAAAAACCACTAAAAGCCACGAAAAAATGACAACAAAGTGTTACAGCATATGACTTGTACAAAATAACAAATTTCAAGCTGTAGATTTTAATATGATTTTAAGCTGGAAAGAAGAGGGCCTCATTCTCAGGGGCACAATGTGACCATCAACATGGCATGAAAAAGACATACAGTGGCTAAGGATGAATGTGGTGGTGAAGGGGAACGAGTAGACAACGCTAGCGCAATTTTAAAAATTTCTACCTTAAGCACCCAGGACATCATGCAAGTAAAGGATCACAGATCGTTACCCTTGACGCATAGTCACAGTGGAAGGAGAGTTGGAGTAGCCAAGTCCGACGTCGAGTGAGTGGAGGTACAAGAAGTAGTTGTTCACGTCGAGCCGAATGTCCCCTCCTCACCAATCACCACCGCAGCAACAACGTACATACTGCCATAGAGGAAGTAGTCGATCTCGTCGACCTTCTCCTCCTTATTACCAATCAGCGCTGCAGCAACCGCAGTAGCACCTCTACGGTATCTATACGTCTAGGGGTGGAACGCCATGCACCGGTGTGCTAGCACCGCACATGACGACTAGAGTTACGTGGTGGCAAACTCAAGTGTATGCACCGCTGTCACGCCCCTTCTCAGCTTACCTTGCGAGAATTGGTCGGACCTGCACTAGGCCCTGGATCAGTAGGCTAGTGCAAGAGTTACACAGCTGGAATCATTTCATACATCGGTTGTCCAAATATTACATACCCGCGATCATCAGATCGCATTAGTAGCAAACGGCATTAAGCCTTAGTTACAGTCCAGAGTTCATCAGAGTAACGGAAATCTCCCAAAAGGCAAATTGCAAGCTTAAGAAAGAACAGCAAAATCACGCCAGCAGCTGTGTAACAACACACGGCTGGCGGAACGTACTAAACCCTATCTTAAGAAACTACTCTTGATCCTGATACTGAGGGTCTCCTTCCTCATGACAGTCGTAGGCATCTTCTTCAATAGGGTCCTCCATGTCTAAAGATAGATATTTATGCGAGGTCAGTGTCATCCAAACACTCGCGAGCTAACACCCAACCCAATGTATTTAGTGATAGAGGTTTTAAAGGAAAGGCTGGGTTTATTTAGTTGCAGAAAAGCCAGTTTTGGAAATCAAAACCTATGACTTAGCAGTTTAACCAAATTTCATATCCAGTTGATTATTTGTCATATTTCCATTTCAATACACAACCAATCCCATGGTAGTTTCCATGCACTCTGCCAAACGATCTCTTCCCACTCCCGCCATTATCTTCTGAGTGTGACGCACTCGTTGTGGATCACATTCCCCAGCAAAGTACCCGGTCTCGTCCTAGCTAGGCTGCCGACCCACGCTAGACTCACAGCTCTCTGTAAGAATGGACCTAGATCATCCTCGGATGACGACATGAAACCATCTTCACCTCAAGCATGGCAAGAGATGTGGTACGCCCGCAGTCGTAACTACCTCGAATCTCCACTACTTGCACTACCATGTGATGGCTTGCTGTGGTATTAGGAACTATCTCCGCAGCAGATAGTCAATGACGCCACATCTGCATCCTCGATGCACCCGTCGGGGAATCCTTGATTCACTTAGCCATCCACTAAGGGCCTCACCCTTATGCACTTCCTTCTTCGCTAAATCGCACCCTCCGTGTGAATCACACGATGTGGCGGAACCCTCCTTTTGGGGCAGCAAGACGGCATTACGCGGATCTCGCCAAGCGCCTCTTCCATGCACTACGATGTGGGCGATTAGCTCAAATCACGAGCCCAGCTACTCCATCACTTACCCAATGCCGGACCGATCAGCAAAGACATCCCAACGATACACACATCGGCATGCCAGGCCCAAAATCCAGTTAACCATATTCATTGTGTGATCATGTCCGTTGAATGTCGGTTCACCGTTCCGAGGCAATTTTAAGCCTAAAATTAATAGTTGGACCTGAGCAATGTCTAAGCAAAATTTTAACCAAGACTTTGGTGTCTAAATCAGTTTATTTAACCTGGCTTGGCTAACAAGGGTGATTTTCAAGGCGATCAATAGCAAAGCCAAATGACAGGTGATTATTTCAAGGCAACATCATCTTGGTAAATTGATAGCAAGTAAATAAATGGCATGATATATCATGATTGAACAAATAGGCATAAGTACTTAAAGGGCATGCAGTTTAATACTGTAAAATAAATACTTTAGAAGTCTGGGATTCAATATGATATTATTGGATGTTAACTCGCATTAGGGAAAGCGCATACTCTCCCTAGTAAAAGAAACTTCCTATAGGAGAAGTGTTAACTCGCCTGGGAATTGAAGTCCAGGTTCTGTGTAGAGTCCTCAAACGGTGCTTCTGAATCCTCTACGTCTAATCAGAGAATCAACAATTCATCATAAACACAATGCGGCGAGGAAAATAATGATGCATGAAATGCAATCGAAATCGCTCGTTTACGATTCCCTGTGTTTAACTAACTATATGTTATGAATATATATCGAGAAAGTTCCATGATCCTTCTAAGTAATAAATCTTAGCGTAATGGCAGCAAGGTGCTAGCGAGATGATGCACATAATATTCATACATGTATATATATATATATATATATATATATATATATATATATATATGATAGTGTAATTTCTACCCTAAGCAGCCCAAATAGGAGAAAATAGGGTTTTATTGTGCTTAAGGTATTCAACAGCTAGAATATGCTAACCCACATTTTTGTTTGAAGAATTTCCTTCATCAACTTTATTTTATCATTATTACTCTAGCAAAATAGGGATTTAATGGTGTGTGTGTGTGATTATGTTCATATATGCTATATATATATATAAATATATATATATATATATAACCATGGTTTTGCATGTTATAAGATTTAATCAAAAATAACAGTTTTACTATTTTAACATGCTATGTAATATCTTACTTTGAACAGGTTCATAGGTTTAGGAAAGTTAAACTAATTATTCATATTTACTAATTAGGCCACTTTTAAGATAACATGTGATTAGGAATTATGCCGTAGATTTTATTATATTTCTCCTAGGTCCAAAAAGTCATTTACCAACATCCATGATTTTCTTATGTTTAATTAGGTATTAATCTATTTTTGATACACAGCAATCTATTTTTTTGCTATTTTTCTATATAGGTAAATACCCTAAAAATATGCAAAAGAATTTAATCCGAGGAAAGTGTTCGGTTACTGTGTGTGGTATTATTTTTAATAAATCCGTCACAAGCCCTAGTATTTACCATAATTTTTCCAGAATTTTTAAAGATCTCTACATATTTTAAATAAATCGTTTCTAATTACTGTTATTGTTTTATTCCTAAATTCGGGGAAAATCGGTGAACAGTGTTAGGCCGGCCCGCAGTCTCGCGGCCGAGGCAGCCACGCCAAAGGCGTATTTCCAAAAAGGCGCCAACCGCGAGCGAAGGCGCCAGTGAAGCGGGGCGCTTCCACTTAACCTGACATGTGGGACCGAGGGCCCACATGTCAGCGACACATAGAGGTCGCGCGGGAATTTTTAAACCGGTGAGCACCCGACAGCTAGGGCCCACCAGTCAACGACTGGGCATGGTGAGGTCGCACGGATCTTGGAGCTGATCGGATAGCTCACCGTCATTGTCTTCCTCCCACCGGCGTTCGCACGGCCGAGGCTTGACCGACAGCTAGCAGGAGTTATGGTGCTCCGTTTGGGGATTTCTTGGGTGCGTTAGAATCAGTGGGTTGACACGCACCTATAGATGCCCACGTCGAGGCTAGAATCGGCCGGACGCTGCGGAGCCATGCACGGCGGCGGAACCAGCTACTGGTGACATGAGTAAATGAACTAGAGGCGATCTGGTGAAGAGATAGCGCATGCATGAGCAATGTCGGATCATGTGGGGGCTTACCTAGTGGTTATCCGGGGTCGAAGGCGCCCGGATGAGTTGTCGACGAGGAGGCCAAATAGGGGAGACGGCGCGCTCACGGTGCCGGGGAAGATCGACGAATCCCTGGGCCAAAAGAGGGGAGCGCTATGTGAGGTGAAGTCAGGCGAAGCTCACGGAGCAAGGAATTGCCGCGAAGCTCACTAGAGAGGAAGAAATCAGAAAGGGGGAAGAACCGGGCTGCCGGCGGTGGCAAGAGCGTTCCAACTAGCACGGAGCGACATTGACCAATTCCTTCGGGCAGGAGCTTCACGAGGTTACGGCGAAGCAAATGCGAAATAGAGTGGGAGCTAGGGATGTCTGAGTTAGGCTGTCAACGAGAGAGTGAAAAGAGAACGAAAACGACCGATGCGGTGCGGCTGCATATAAGCTCAGTCGGAGCTTGATTTTTGTCCGTCGGTCACGAGGGCGTGCGAGGCGGTCGCAAGGGAGCTCTAACACCGATTGGCGGGCTTGGGCGGTGGCTTACTTGCGTGCGGCGAGTGACCAAGCCGGGTGGCGAAGGTGGCTTGCGCCGGGCGGCATTGCCAGCCCGAGGGAGCGGTGGTGCCAAAGGCATCGATGGCGTGACTAGGGCGACCATTGGGCAAGGTAGGCGGTGCTTGGCGCGACCTGACATCGCCAGCCCGACAAGGCGGCTTGGTCGGCCACGGCAACAGAGAACGGTGGCGACTCAGTGGCGGAGTGTCACTTCGACGCAGTTGTGGGCCCGCTCAGGCTAAGACGATGCGCACAAGCCGCCAAGGAAGGGATCTCCTAGGCGAATCTGGGCAGCCGCGAGCTAGATTGCCGACGGTGAGGAGTGTGAGCCGAGGCAGCTTAGCTGCTCGAGGAAATGCCCACAAGGGCAGAGAGGAATTAGGACTGTTATGTGGGTCCCACAGTGGTTCCCATTGGTCAACAACTGAGTCAAACATTCAATTAGGGTCTAAACTAATATCTAGAATTTTCCTAGGATTTTTAGTGCAATTAAGCATATTTATGCTTATGTGAATATGACTATATGGGTGTGTGTATATATATATATATATACAAATACCGATATATATGTATAGATGTTTATGTGTGTGTAAATATATTCACAATTTAAGGTTTATTAGAATTTACATTCCAACTTTTCCTAAATCTTGCTATAATCTATAAATTCCTAAGCAGGACCTATTAAATAGCTTTTAATAATTTATTCAAGTAAAATTACCAAATTCAAATGGCTTTTAAAAATCCTGAAACGGTGTTGTCACATAGAAATTTAAACAGAAATCGTCATAACCTTACGCAACATCACAGAAGTGTTTTCAAAATACTAATACAACTTTGGGTTGTTACAACCGCCCCATTGCCTCCCCTTATATAGAGCGCACTAATAATAGGCTTCTACGCTAGAGGCCCATTAGGACTTTAATCCTACACGAATCAGTATCCACAAAACTATTTTTACATGGACCAGTATCTACGAAACCCACTAATGAATCCAATCCATTTTGCATGTTCCAACCCGTTAAGTGTGTGACCCATTAGGTTCATATGCAAGTGGCTGTGGCCCAGAAACTCTTTTCCGAACCACAAGTCAATAGCGGTTCCTAATAGGACATATTGATCCCCAAAAGCACAGAATGATCATATCGGCTGAAACTTGATATACTCACATACTGATCCCTTTGCCGCACGATACCAGTCAAGCTCAAGGCGAGATATGTGCCACCCTTGTGATAGCTTGACTATTCACTCGATCTTGTGATGGATTCTAAACTATGATTAACTCTTTATTCACATTGGCATGGTCATGCTCTTTCCAATCCAATTACATCGAGGGGTTTAGAGATATCTCTCCTGTTATCAAGGAAAGACAAATTCCATCTTGATCGCTCACACCCCATGACATGTTTCACAACATATCTGAAAGTTATCTTTATAACTACCCAGTTACAGTGTAGCGGTTGATAACCTCAAAGTATACAACTATGCATACTGGGATTCAATGACGATCTTAGGTCTAATGATCATATAGATATACCACTTGAAACTATAGGCTGATGGCATATGTAAGATAACAATATCTACAGTGCCTCGAAGTAGGTCTATCCAACACCATGTTCTTTAACATGTGTATACATTATTGATTTGATATCTCTATATCTATGATACGTGAAACATTACCATCAATCAATACATGTGCAGATCAAATCATTACTGTTCCATATAATGATATGAGATTAGGGATTATTTAGAATAACATCATATAAATAATATGTCTCTCAACCAAGTCATACTTGATGAATAATGTGAACGACGTTTATTCATAGAACTGATAACATATTATCCAAGAGTACATAAATATAGACGTGATACAATCATATTACATAACTGCCTCTAAGGCATATCACTAACAGGCGGTAGGTGTAATTGTAAGGTTCAAGACCCCCTTGTGTGTGTTTAAGATATTTGGTGCAGTTTTGGTGATGATGACAATGATAGCCTCGTCAAATTGGTAAAGTTGTGAAGTATTCAAGGCTAAGGATAAACTAGAATGAACTTGGGCATCGAGAAGAGTTCATTTAGATTCTCTAGGGCTTTTTATGTTTTGCTTTGCTTTTTGAGGGGTTCGAGATGTGTTTGATCTACTGTGAATCAAGTTTCATCCATGAAGCACATTGGGATTAAGTCTAGAGGTGTTCTAGAGCCTTTTTTATGCTTAGGTTGTCTGGGTGTGTGTATGCCGTATGGGATAGGATGTACCCCTCCCTTTTGGTTCAGAGAGTGTGGAGTTTGGTGCTAGGATCCCAAATGGTACGGTGTACCATATAGGGCCTCGAACGGTTTAGTCCAGAGAACTTCCAATTTGGCGATAGGGATCCTGTATGGTATGGGTTACTGTACAGGCTGCCCCTGGTGTGCTGTATGGTACGGGTTATTAGACGACACGTTTGGACCATTTAATCCAGTGGTGTTGAGAGTGAGGGCACCGCATGGTCCGACTAGGGCCGTACCATACGGTAACCCTGGGTCCCATATGGTACAGCATGTGCCATACTATACAGTGCGAGCACGTTTGTGCAGAATTTGTGTACAACAGCTAGTTTTTTAGTGTAAGCTATTTAAGGACTTAGGGTACCCCTTTGTTCCATGCTGTTTTACTCCATAGCCCATCCTATAGTCCATTTGATTGAGAGCCACCAAAAATTAGGGTTTCCATCTTAGAGTGAGTTCATGAGAGCATGAGTGCTATGTCTCCTTGTGTACTTCCATGAAAGGCTTGATCCGACAAGATCAAGCCATATCAAGCTTGTTACTCAAGTTTCTTGCTTTTAGAGTTGGTGCTTTGTGATCTCTCAAGCAGGAGGTTGTATGAGACTCCAAGTGGTTGTGAAGGTCGAAATCCACCTACCGGAGCGATGATGGACTATCCTGAGTAAAATCGGAGCGATACTTCTCTTCATGAAGAGTGCTCTAATGAGGAATAGGGAAAGGGAATGCCTTTTCGGAACCTCGAGAAAAAATTCCTTATCCCATATCTCTTTTACTTCCTGCATTTACGTTTCCACATTTCTCTTCTTTTGTCTCTTGTGTTAAGTGCTAGTAGTTTTCTCTAGGCTTGTTGCTCTCACCTATTAGTAGAAAATTTTAATCTTGTTGTTAAATTTGAAAAGAAGAACAAAAATTCATAAAATTGTTCTAGGCCAATTCAACCCTCATTCTTGCCCCTTGGATCTTTTCAAGTGGTATCAGAGCCTCGTTGTTCTTGGTATAGCTTAGCTTAGCCGCTATATGATGGCATGAGAGGAGGCTAGCACCAATGTTGATAGGGCTCCGATATTTTATGGTACAAATTATACTTATTAGAAGGTTAGGATGCAATGTTATCTTGAAGCTTTGAATTAAGATTTGTGGATTGCATGTGTGGTTTGCTATGCTGAACCAAAAAACCTGTTGGCTCTCACTAGTGTGGAGGCAAAGCATAAACATTTCACTGCGCAAGCCAAAATGCTTTATCCTCTTATCTTAGCTTGGATGTCCTTCATCGTGTGAGTAACTTGTTACCCGCTCACCAAATATGGACGACCCTCAAAGAAATACATGAGGGAAACAACAATATGATGGAGGAGAGAATGTGCCTTATTCATAGCAAATTTTATGTTCTTATAATGAAGATGGAAATGTGTCGGGACCCGGGAAAAGGGGGCCGAGTCCCTACTGTGTCTTACCTGTACTAGTCCCTGGATCAAGTAGCTAGTACACACAGATTCCAGAATTTGGATCACAACCATCCGATAAATTTATTTATTACATCAGAGTGCAAATTACAAGTCTGGCGCGAAGGCCTTAAAGCAGCGGAAGTCTTACATAGGCAACAGGGGCCTCAAAATAAAACCAGGAAATCCAGATGGAAACCACAACTATTCCCCACAGGCAGAGCCGGAGGAGCGCAATCCTAGGCGTCGAAGTATTCTTCGTCCTGAACTCCAGCGGCGAACCCGTCATCTTGGTACATCTCCTCCTCGGGGTACCATCACGATCACCACCGCTTGTTGGGATGAGCAGCCCGAGTAATAAACTCGAGGTAAATATTCTTTAAATACTTGCAAGTCAATGCCTAGTTGCTATGCAGGTTCCAAGAAGGGATTTTGGTTAACTTTGCGTAAAGCTAAGTTTCAAACTTTTAAACCTAGTTTGGGAAAGCGGTTTTGAAATTGAAGTTTGATCTTTTTAATTCTTTCTTTGGAAAGGACAGCACCTACTGGCTTTTCCGAAACCACCATGGCACCTACCATGATAACGATCAGGCCCATGCAACACCAATTGCAGGGCAATATCCCAAAATACAGAGAGGAAGAAGAGAATTTTATAAAGCTACAGTGAGGTAGTTTCCATAGTTCACCCTTAGCCATTGGGTAAGGCTTTCATGAAAGTTTTCACTCTGCAGAGGTCGTACGCTTTACCCACGAGAGGTGGTTTTTCCTAGGAATCACCCAAAGGAAAAATGCTCACCACAAGGTCTTTCACCACAACTTTCCCTTAGCTTGGCATTCCCACTAAGGTTTCCACACCAATGCCCCTCTTGTGCCGGTAGGTTCTGTTCTATGGACACACTTGGATACCCACTCCCATCCACACAGGAAGGTTCTGTTCTATGGACATATCCAAGTGCCCACTCCCTACTTCCACCAGGAATGCTTGACTAAGAGTCCGAAGGGTACTCAACCAGGACCTGCCCATACAGGCACTCAATGGTCGCACTGTTGAACTAGTCTAAATACCACAAAGAATCGGTCCTTAAGCCAAAAGGGTATGGTCCACCACCAACCCAATCTCGAGCATATCGCCACCGAGCAGATGCAAACCACCTCAAGAACCATCCATCCCGATTGGGAAACCATTTAAAAAGCCCGGATAGCACCCACTATCCCTACACACAATTCTCGACACCGTAGCACCCACTCATCGCCATTCAATTTGCAATCAAGTTTTTGTCGGGTTGAACACAAAAGTAAGTCTCTAGATTGCAATTGCTAAGCATGTAATGTAAAAATTACTAAACAAGGATGGCAGCAAGATTAAATAATATTAATTAGCTAGGATGATCATGTTGGCGGTGTATAATATTCATATGGGACATTATCTACATCTTAGCTTAAATATTGCTTTTAACTTTTAATTAGCATCTAAGTTTTGCAAAATCTAATAAAATAGTTATGAAAGCTAGGTAATAGCAACATGGCACATTGACTTGCCTTGATCCGGGTAGTTGGGATGATCGTCAAGAAATCCTTCTACGGACGGATCTAACGCTTAAAAGAAACGGCAATAAGAACCACATACACAACAAGTTTATATATGCACGACATGATTTGATTGAATGCAAACAGTACAAAACAATACCACATAATTTTATAAAACTCCTGCAATTAATTTCATCATTTTGGGAAAAACCTATAATTGGTTTTGATTTTTATAAGCTTAATATTAAAGGTATAAAAGAGGCTTAATTATAAATAAATTTCATAAATTCATCAAAACAGTACAGAAATTAGATTACAATATATCTAACTTCAGAAAACAAGTTTTGATATTTTTGGATCTATATTTTATTCTATAAAATTCCTACAATTTTAAACACTAAGATAATTATCAAAAATTAAAATTAACAGAAATATGTAAATAAACAGTACCTAAAAATAATATAGGATTTTATGAACCTAATAAAATTTATTTCACATTTTTCTGAAGTTTCTACGAATTTATATGCAATTAACAACATGAAGCAAAATCTAAAAATGAAAAGAAATTAGGGGGAGGAGGAGCTGGGCGGGAGGCAGCGTGGGCCGCCCATCCGGCACACAGTGGCGTCTTGGCGTGAGGGGCAGGAGGCTGACCAGGGCCCGCCCGTCGGTGGGACAAGCGAGGCGGAGCGAGGGCACGGCGGGCGGCGCCCGACGGGCGGGCGGCCATGAGTGAAAAGGAGAGGAGGTCGAGGGCTTTGGTGGAGTATCGCGGTCTGAAATCGAGCATGGCGGCGTGCTCAGACCTAGGTGGCGCTGGCGGCGTTACAGCACGGCGCGACAATGAGCGGCGCGACGGCGAATCGGTGGGTCGGCGAGCATCGGTGAAGCTTAGGGTGCTAAAAGCGGTGGCGGCTTGGCGGGGTGCCCGAGGTGGTCTGGCGGCGTCTTGGGCGGGCGGACGGAGGAGCACGGCGGCGGCCGACCGGCGGCGAATGGGGGTCGGGAGCAGGTCGGCGAAGCCATGGGCGCCCAAGGGTGCTAATGGCGGCTGCGGTTGGACGGAGACGCACCACGGCGGTCTGGCGACGTGCGGCCGGCGTGGAGGAAGAAGGCGGCGCGACGGCGCGGCGGCGAGCATAAATTGGGTCACGGGAGGGGGTGGGAAAGGTGGAGCGGGTCATGGGGAAGAGAAAGGGAGGGACGGTGAGGGGGTTTACCGAGCTATGACGGCGAATCGCAAAGGGAGGAGGTCGCCATGAGCCAGCTTGAGCGATCGGCGTCGTGCTCCGGCGGCTCCGAGCGACGGCGAGGGTGGCGGCCTAGCAAAACAAGAAGGGGAGAGTGAGAGAGAGGAGGTGTTGGGAGGACACGGCCGGGGAGGGCTCACCTGGCCGGATTGGGCTGCAGACAGTGAGGGAGGGAGTGAGGGGAGTGAGAGGTAGAGCATGGGGGGGGGTTGGCTGGGGAGGGGGCATCTGAGCAGGGGAAGGGGACGCGTGGGAGGAGGGGAGCAGTGGCAGGGTGCCAACTAGGGGCTTAGGTGGAAGCCATGCAAGGAGTGGGCATGGAGAGAGGGCCACGGGGTGGGAGAGAAGAGTGAGGGAGAGAAACGTGAGAGAGAGTGGCAGTGAGGAGTGCACGTGAGAGAGTGAGAGAGATGAGTGGGAAGAGAGAGAGAGAAGGGGGGCCACTTGTCATAGTGAGAAAAGGGAGGAAAAGAAAATAGGTAGGTTTTAGATAGGAAAAATTAATAACTCTTTTAATTAACCACTTAATTCGAAATTTAAATTTTTATTCAGATTAAAACTTTAAATTGCGGGTTTTAAAAATCTAATTCGAAGTTAAATCTTTGCAAACTATTACCATAGGTTTTTAGTAAATAATTTGCAATTAACATTTTAAAAGCAAATCTTTTTAATTATGGCTTTAGGAAATTAAATGTAGTAACATACACATTTTCAAAAGGTTTTTAAATCGGTTAAATCACATGCAAGATGCCATAAATTTCATTTCATTTCATTTATTTATTTATTTTGAAAATGGGGATGTTACAAACCTACCCCCTTAAACGGAATCTCTACCCCGAGATTCGAACAAGCTGAGAAAAAGATTGGGAAACTCAGCCCGAAGGTCCTCTTCGCGCTCCCAAGTTGCTTCGTCCTCCGAGTGGTTGCTCCACTGAACCTTGCATAGTTTGATTACCTTGCTCCTGGTCTGTCGAGCGACTTCGTCCAACATCCAGACTGGGTACTCCTTGTAGGTCAGGTCTTCCTGTAGGTCTAGCTGTTCTAATGGCATTTCTTCCTCCGGAACCCTTAGACATTTACTTAGCTGGGACACATGGAACACATCGTGCACAGCTGACAACTGGGGTGGAAACTCAAGCTGGTAAGCTACTTCACCTCTTCTAGCTAGAATCTTGAAAGGTCCAATGTATCTCGGTGCAAGTTTTCCGCTGACTCAGAAACGTCGAACTCCTTTTATCGGTGACACCTTGAGATAGACAAAAGCTCCTTCTGCAAAAACTAGATCTCTTCGCCGATTATTTGCATAACTTTTCTGTCGACTCTGAGCAGTTCTCAATCGTTCCTGGATAACTCGGACTTGCTCATTTGCTTCCTTGAGCAGATCAGGTCCAAAAATCATCCTTTCTCCAGTCTCTTTCCAGTAGAGAGGGGTTCTACACTTCCTACCGTATAGTACCTCAAATGGGGACATCTGCAAACTTGATTGATAACTGTTGTTATATGAGAACTCTGCATACGGCAAATGCTTATCCCAATTTTTGGAATCTGCCAAAGCACAAGCTCGAAGCATGTCCTCTAGAATTTGGTTAACTCGTTCTGTCTGGCCTTCAGTCTGTGGATGGAATGCTGTACTGAAATTTAGATTGGTTCCTAGCAAACCATGCAATTTCTGCCAAAACTTGGACGTGAACTGAGTTCCTCTATCGGAGACAATTTTCTTGGGAACTCCGTGTAGACAAACAACTTTGGCTAAATACAGCTCTGCTAGCTTATTTCCTTTGTAATTTGTTTTCACGGGGATGAAATGAGCAGACATGGTGAGCCGGTCCACAATGACCCAAATTGAATCATGACCGGACTAGGTTCTAGGCAAGCCGGTGATGAAATCCATTCCAATTTCTTCCCATTTCCACTCAGGGACTTTCAGCGGCTGAAGCAACCCTGCAGGTCTTTGATGCTCCGCTTTGACCCGCTGACAAGTATCACACAGGGCGACAAATTCGGCGATGTCCCGCTTCATACCAGTCCACCAATAGGATGTCCGAAGGTCCAAGTACATCTTGGTACTTCCTGGGTGAATTGACAATGTTGAATCATGAGCTTCTTTTAGGATTAGCTCCTTAAGCTCTTTCCTATTCGGCACAAAGATTCTTTTTCCAAACCAGAGGATATCGTCCTTATCCACTAGGAATCCGGGGGCTTTTCCTGCCTTGATTCTTTTTTTAATCTCTGCGACTTCGGTATCATCCTTCTGGGCTTCCCAGATCTGGTTCTCCAAGGTTGGCTGAAGTTCGAGCATATGAACACAGCCTTGTTCCACCAATTCCAAGTTTAACTTTCTGAACTCTTCATATAATACAGGTTGACCTTCTTGGATCATGAGGTTATTGCAGTAGCTCTTTCTGCTCAAGGCGTCAGCTACTACATTTGCTTTTCCAGGATGATAATGAATGCCTAAATCATAATGTTTTATCAGTTCTAACCACCTTCTTTGTCTCATGTTCAAATCTGGCTGCGTGAAGATATATTTCAAGCTCTTATGGTCAGTATATATTTCGGTTCGGTTGCTAACCAGGTAATGCCTCCAAATTTTTAGAGCATGAACCACAGCAGCTAGTTCTAGATCGTGAGTTGGGTAGTTGACCTCGTGAGGCTTCAACTGCCTTGATGCATAGGCTACAACTTTTCCTTCTTGCATCAGCACACATCCTAGTCCTAATTTGGAAGCGTCACAATAAACCTCAAAATCCTTGCGGATATCCGGCAGAGTGAGAACTGGAGCTGAGGTCAAACGCTTCTTTAGCTCTTGGAAGCTTTCCTCACAAGTTTTGGTCCATTCAAACCTATTGTCCTTTTTCAAGAGCTGGGTGAGCGGTTTGGCAATTCTAGAGAAATCTTCAATGAATCTTCGATAATATCCTGCCATTCCAAGGAAACTACGGACCTTGGTCACTGTTTTTGGCGGTGTCCAATCTAAAACATCCTTCACTTTGCTGGGGTCAATAGCGACGCCATCGGCTGATATGATATGGCCTAAGAATGCGACTTCTTTCAGCCAAAAATCACACTTACTAAACTTGGCATACAAATGATGCTTTCTGAGTTTTTCTAACACTAACCTCAGATGCTCAGCATGCTCTTCTTCGTTCTTGGAGTAAACGAGGATGTCATCAATGAAGACAACCACAAATTTATCCAAGTATTCCATGAATACTTTATTCATCAAATTCATGAAATAGGCAGGGGCATTGGTCAATCCAAAGGACATGACTGTATACTCGTACAACCCGTACCGAGTAGTGAAAGCAGTCTTAGGTATGTCCTCTCTTCTGATCTTAATCTGGTGGTAGCCTGACCTTAAATCGATCTTGGAGAAAACACAAGCTCCTTTAAGCTGATCAAACAGGTCATCGATCCTGGGCAAAGGATACTTGTTCTTGGTTGTGACCTCATTTAGTGATCTATAGTCCACGCACATCCTTAGGGTTTTGTCCTTCTTCTTGACAAAAATTGTTGGGGCTCCCCAAGGTGATGCACTAGGACGAATGAACCCTTTGCCTTCCAACTCTTCGAGTTGTTTCTTCAGTTCTGCTAAAAGATTTGCAGACAACCGATATGGCCTTTGAGCTATCGGAGTAGTTCTCGGTGTTAACTCAATGATGAACTCAATGTCACGGTCGGGTGGCATGCCGGGCAGGTCATCTGGAAAAACATCTGGGAACTCTCTGACCACGGGGACTGAGTCTAAGGCTATTCCTTTCAACTGGTTCAGGGTACTGACAGCTCTTACAGCAAGATTAGAGGAGAATTCTACTCGGATTCCATCACTATTGACAAGAGAAATAGCACGACTGGCACAGTCAATCTGGCCCTTGTATTTAGTTAACCAGTCCATGCCTAGGATAACTTCTATCCCTTGCGAGTCTAGCAAGATAAGGTTCGCTAGAAACTTGACTCCATTAACTTCTATGTCTAACTTAGGACATATTTTATCGGTCCTCATAGACTTTCCCGGTGATTGAACAATCATGGGATGCTTTAAGCTCATTACGTCCCAATTATTTGATTCCACAAAATTCTTGGATATGAAAGAATGCGATGCACCGGAATCAAATAAAACGGCAGCTGGAACCGAATTCACTAGAAACTTACCAAGGACAACATCTGGAGAGTTCTGCGCGTCTTCCGCAGTGATGTGGTTGACTTGGCCTCTTCCAGTAACTTGAGGTGCCCTAGGAGGTGGGGGTGCTCCACGGCCTCTACCAGCAACTGGTGCACGAGCAGCCGACCCAGGGTTGGAGGGGGCAGAAGGCACTTGATTCTTCTGAGGACACTTGGAAGCATAATGACCCCACTGGTGGCAGTTGAAACACTGAACTCCTGCAGTGGTGTTGTTCTGGGGAGCCTGGGGAGCTGGAGCTTGGCGAAGGCTCTGTGTCATCTGACGGGGTTGATTCGTTGACATCCTTTGACTTTGCTAGAACTGGGACATTGGAGGCCTGTTAGATGGCAACTGGGAGAAGCGAGGCCTCGAGCTGCTAGAACCTTGGTGTTGCTGTTGCGCCATCTTTCTCTTGCGCTTCTCCATGCGCTACCGGTCAATATCTTCTATAATCAAGGCCTTATTAACCATCTCCTGGAAGGTGGCATAATCATTGGAAGCAATAAGAGCCTTGATGTCGGGATCCATTCCCTCCATAAATTTCCACATCTTGTCAGATTCTAAGGCTATACGTGGTGGCATAGCGGGCAAGGTGATTGAACTTATTCAAGTACTCAAGGATCGACATGTTGCCTGCCGAGACGGTGAAATTCCCGTCTCTTCATCTCCATAATGCCCTTGGGAACAAATGAAGCAGTGAAGGCTTTAGAGAAGTCTTCCCAAGTAAGAGCTTCAATATCCGAGTGAGAAGCTCTAAAGTTTTCCCACCATATTGCAGCATCGTCCTGGAGTTGATGACCAGCAAAATTGACACTCTCCTGGTCAGTGCACTGGATCATATCTAGCTTTCGTCTCATTTCTCGGAGCCAATCCTTAGCAACCAGGGGTTCCACAGCTCCGGTGAACACTGATGGTCTAGTTCTCATAAAATCACCAAACCTAGACTGGTGTTGGTTTTGAGGGGCTGGGCTTGAGCTGGAGCAGCAAGGTTATTGAGATTATTGGCAATGGCTTGAAAAGCTTGGAGATGCATTGCCAATATTTGGTCCAACTGTGGAGGATGAGGTGGTGGGGGTGGCAGATTAACATTGTCCTAATTATCAGCAGCTGGTTGATTCTGGGCCTGACCGATAGGTGGAGGCTGACCCTGAGGTTCGTTCACTACCAACTCTCTTCCTCTTCCACGACCAGCAGCAGCTCCATTCCGGGTGTCCACCATCTGACAGAAATTTTGAAAATGAGATGAGAAGGGAAACCAGGGAGAAAACTAATAGGGGAGATCAGAACATCCAATAACACACCAACACAAATAAAATGCAGAAAAACTCCGAAAGACACACAAGCGACAGTTGCACGACCAAGTCGACGCACACTATCTCAAAATCCAACCGGAAAATCCAATATCGTCTAATACGACTATAGGCAATAGGATTCCTATAACTTAAACGCTATCTTGCTTTCTTGAAGCCATCTAATTCTTCTATGCTTGCTCCACTTTAGTGCTTCTCATGGGCTTGTTCCAATGGTTGACGACTTATGGCTCTAGGTATACTATTAAGAGCGGTGGTGTTACTAAAATTTTGAATCAGGGGAGAATCTAGAAGCGACTTTTTGCTTTGAAAAACAAACCACTTAGAAGGTGATAAGAGAGGAAAAACTAAGACCAGATAGAAGCGAAAATTTCAGGTAAGCAAAGACAAAAGAGAATAAGTTTTGAAAACTGTCGAAAGTAGATTTATTAATTAAATAGGTCCTTAGAGCTATACCATTCTACCTAGGTTGCGGCCTAAAGCCTAGGCTCTGATACCAAGCCTGTCGGGACCCGGGAAAAGGGGGCCGAGTCCCTACTGTGTCTTACCTGTACTAGTCCCTGGATCAAGTAGATAGTACACACAGATTCCAGAATTTGGATCATAACCATCCGACAAATTTATTTATTACATCAGAGTGCAAATTACAAGTCTGGCGCGAAGGCCTTAAAGCAGCGGAAGTCTTACATAGGCAACAGGGGCCTCAAAATAAAACCAGGAAATCCAGATGGAAACCACAACTATTCCCCACAGGCAGAGCCAGAGGAGCGCAATCCTAGGCGTCGAAGTATTCTTCGTCCTGAACTCCAGCGGCGAACCCGTCATCTTGGTACATCTCCTCCTCGGGGTACCACTGCTGATCACCACCTGCTTGTTGGGATGAGCAGCCCGAGTAATAAACTCGAGGTAAATATTCTTTAAATACTTGCAAGTCAATGCCTAGTTGCTATGCAGGTTCCAAGAAGGGATTTTGGTTAACTTTATAAAGCTAAGTTTCAAACTTTAAACCTAGTTTGGGAAAGCGGTTTTGAAATTGAAGTTTGATCTTTTTAATTCTTTCTTTGGAAAGGACAGCACCTACTGGCTTTTCCGAAACCACCATGGCACCTACCATGATAACGATCACGCCCATGCAACACCAATTGCAGGGCAATATCCCAAAATACAGAGAGGAAGAAGAGAATTTTATAAAGCTACAGTGAGGTAGTTTCCATAGTTCACCCTTAACCATTGGGCAAGGCTTTCATGAAAGTTTTCACTCTGCAGAGGTCGTACGCTTTACCCACGAGAGGTGGTTTTTCCTAGGAATCACCCAAAGGAAAAATGCTCACCACAAGGTCTTTCACCACAACTTTTCCTTAGCTTGGCATTCCCACTAAGGTTTCCACACCAATGCCCCTCTTGTGCCGGTAGGTTCTATTCTATGGACACACTTGGATACCCACTCCCATCCACACAGGAAGGTTACATTCTATGGACATATCCAAGTGCCCACTCCCTACTTCCACCAGAATGCTTGACTAAGAGTCCGAAGGGTACTCAACCAGACCCGCCCATACAGCACTCAATGGTCGACTGTTGAACTAGTCTAAGTACCACAAAGAATCGGTCCTTAAGCCAAAAGGGTATGGTCCACCACCAACCCAATCTCGAGCATATCGCCACCGAGCAGATGCAAACCACCTCAAGAACCATCCATCCCGATTGGGAAACCATTTAAAAAGCAGGGATAGCACCCACTATCCCTACACACAATTCTCGACACGGTAGCACCCACTACCGGCCATTCAATTTGCAATCAAGTTTTTGTCGGGGTTGAACACAAAAGTAAGTCTCTAGATTGCAATTGCTAAGCATGTAATGTAAAAATTACTAAACAAGGATGGCAGCAAGATTAAATAATATTAATTAGCTAGGGATGATCATGTTGGCGGTGTATAATATTCATATGGGACATTATCTACATCTTAGCTTAAATATTGCTTTTAACTTTTAATTAGCATCTAAGTTTTGCAAAATCTAATAAAATAATTATGAAAGCTAGGTAATAGCAACATGGCACATTGACTTGCCTTGATCCGGGTAGTTGGACTGATCGCCGGCAAATCCTTCGGCGGACGGATCTAACGTTTAAAAGAAACGGCAATAAGAACCACATACACAACAAGCGATATATGCACGACATGATTTGATTGAATGCAAACAGTACAAAACAATACCACATAATTTTATAAAACTCCTGCAATTAATTTCATCATTTTTGGGAAAAACCTATAATTGGTTTTGATTTTTATAAGCTTAATATTAAAGGTATAAAAGAGGCTTAATTATAAATAAATTTCATAAATTCATCAAAACAGTACAGAAATTAGATTACAATATATCTAACTTCAGAAAACAAGTTTTGATATTTTTGGATCTATATTTTATTCTATAAAATTCCTACAATTTTAAACACTAAGATAATTATCAAAAATTAAAATTAACAGAAATATGTAAATAAACAGCACCTAAAAATAATATAGGATTTTATGAACCTAATAAAATTTATTTCACATTTTTCTGAAGTTTCTACGAATTTATATGCAATTAACAACATGAAGCAAAATCTAAAATGAAAAGAAATTAGGGGAGGAGGAGCTGGGTGCAAGGCGTGGGCTGGCCCATCCAAGACCTTCAAGGCGCAGGAGGGGCAGGAGGCTGACCAGTGGGCCCGCCCGTCGGTGGGACGGCAGGGGAGGCGGAGCGAGGGCACGGCGGCGGCGCCGGCGGGCCGGCGGCATGCAGTGAAAGAAAGGAGAGGAGGTCGAGGGCGGCGCTTTGGTGGAGTATCGCGGTGCGAAATCGAGCAAGGCGGCAGCGCGGCTCAGACCTAGGTGGCGCGGCGGCGTTGCACGGCGCGACGGCGGAATCGGTGGGGTCGGCGAGCATCAGTGAAGCTTAGGGGTGCTAAAGGTGGTGGCGGCTTGGCGCGGGTGCCCGAGGTGGTCTGGCGGCGCGGCGGCGAGGCGGATGGAGGAGCACGGCGGGCGGCCGCGGCGGCGAATGGGGGTCGGGAGCAGGTCGGCGAAGCCAGGGGCCCAAGGGTGCTAATGGCGGCTGCGGTTGGACCGGAGACGCACCACGGCGGTCTGGCGACGTGCGGCCGGCGTGGAGGAAGAAGGCGGCGCGACGGCGCGGCGGCGAGCAAAAATTGGGTCGCGGGAGGGGGTGGGAAAGGTGGAGCGGGTCATGGGGAAGAGAAAGGGAGGGACGGTGAGGGGTTTACCGAGCTATGACGGCGAATCGCAAAGGGAGGAGGTCGCCGGCGAGCTTCAGCTTGGAGCGATCGGCGTCGTGCTCCGGCGGCTCCGAGCGACGGCGAGGGTGGCGGCCTAGCAAAACAAGAAGGGGAGAGTGAGAGAGAGGAGGTGATGGGAGGACACGGCCGGGGAGGGCTCACCTGGCCGGATTGGGCTGCAGACAGTGAGGGAGGGTGTGAGGGGAGTGAGAGGTAGAGCATGGGGGGTTGGCTGGGGAGGGGGCATCTGGGCAGGGGAAGGGGACGCGTGGTAGGAGGGGAGCAGTGGCAGGGTGCCAACTAGGGGCTTAGGTGGAAGCCATGCAAGGAGTGGGCATGGAGAGAGGGCCACGGGGTGGGAGAGAGGAGTGAGAGAGAGAGAAACGTGAGAGAGAGAGGCAGTGAGGAGTGCACGTGAGAGAGTGAGAGAGATGAGTGGGAAGAGAGAGAGAGAAGGGGGGCCACTTGTCATAGTGAGAAAAGGGAGGAAAAGAAAATAGGTAGGTTTTAGATAGGAAAAATTAATAACTCTTTTAATTAACCACTTAATTCGCAATTTAAATTTTTATTCAGATTAAAACTTTAAATTGCGGGTTTTAAAAATCTAATTCAAAGTTAAATCTTTGCAAACTATTACCATAGGTTTTTAGTAAATAATTTGCAATTAACATTTTAAAAGCAAATCTTTTTAATTATGGCTTTAGGAAATTAAATGTAGTAACATACACATTTTCAAAAGGTTTTTAAATCGGTTAAATCACATGCAAGATGCCATAAATTTCATTTCATTTCATTTATTTATTTATTTTGAAAATGGGGATGTTACAAAATGTTATATTCTTTAGGTTGAATCCTCTCATCAATGAGCTTAAAGGAGTAAGACAAACTCTATCAAACGTTGAGATTTGTCAGAAGATGGCCAAAGTCTTGGCCCTCGGAGTACCATTCATTGGTCACCTATCTTCATAATAGCAAGGAGCTCCGAATAATGATACCTACTGCACTGTTGTCAAGAATCACCTCTCATGAAATACACTTTAAAGAAAAGGGGACATCTCTATCAAGAAGAAAAGTATTACTTTCAAGGCCAAAGAGAAGATCATTGCAGAGAGTGATAATGACAGTGAAGAGGATGATTTTGGAAATCTTGAAGGCAATGCTGAAGAACTTGCTCTTGTCATGCACCAATCCAAGACTCTGCTCGCCTCTTAGTATCCATGGAGATCATGAGAAATCTTCACCTCCTCCATACAAGAAGCCTCTTTCTAAGATTTGGTGCTACGAATGCCGAAACAAGGGGCATATAGCCACAAATTGTGCCATGAAGAAGAAGTACCAGAACAAGATCAAGGAAAATGATGTGAATCAAGAAAAGAAAGATCAAAAGGACATAAAGAATAAGTTCACAAAGAAGATGAGATTCACTAAGTTCAACAAGAAGGGAAAAGAAGGGTTTGTTATCGGGGGGTGGGCCATAGATGATGAGATCTCAAGTGATTCCTCCACTGACGATGATTCAAGAATAATCGGCTTAGCCGAACTCACAATTGAAGAATCCATACCTCATCCTTTTCAATCATCCATGTGCCCTATGGCCAAAGAGGACAAGGCAACAAATCCCAATCATTCCATGAAGAATTTGTTGTCTTGGTAGATGATCTTAATCATGATGTAGCTAAAGAGAAAAAAATTTATAACTCTTAAGAAAATGTATGGTACCATGACAAATGAGCTTAAAACTTTGATTAAAAAATATGAGCATTTGGAGAATGATCATGGGTTGCTTCTCACTCAGTGTAACACCAATGCTAAGCATGATATGAGCATAGGTTGTGATATTGTTGATCTTGATGAACATGAATCTCATATAGTTGAAACTTATAGTGTTAGTGTCCAATGTGATTTGATAAATACTATTGATGGTGCTCATAGCATAGCTTTGGACATATCAAACAAAGAAATTTCACCTTGGTTCCTAAACTTAACAAATGTTGACATTGTGAACTTTGGTATTGTTGATACAAAAAAGGTGTTCTTGACGTCAGCACACATGGGCTTAGGGAGTTGGATCCCCGACAACACCGAAAGCAGAGTTATAGTGTGCCGACTGATTTGATCTACAATCGACAAGAGAAGACACAATCAGCTTTTAGATAGCCGATTGGATCTAAGATATTATGAACCTGCGACACTTAGAAGCAGATTCGAACTGGGTAAAGGGTAACAAAACTATCGGCTTACATTAGATCTAAAACCAATAGATTCAACATGTAAATAGTCTACCACTAAGCCGATGAACTCAACGAAGTAGCGGAAAGAGGGTAAACAGATTGTCAATTAGTCGATTAGATCGTCCAAATGATAGAACGAAGGGTAAACAGACTATCAATGAATAGCAAGTCATAAGCCGATAGAACGAAAGGGTAAATGATCTATTGCCAACAAATGTGTTGATCTGTAGAAAGAGGGGTGAAATCTAGCCCTTAGTTGAAATGGCAATGCGCAGCAATATCAACTAAGATAGTGTTTCAACCAAAAGCCAATACAAGCCTGTAGATTAAACTTAATTGAGATAATACTTACTTGCAAGCAACTCCTAGGATGTACCTCGAAGCCGATCGAAAGGCGATGCATAACAAGTCGATTGAAATCAAAATACAATGAAACTACTCTAAATGCAATGAAAAGTAAAGAACAGGTAAAAGTAGATGTGTTGTATTGATGTGATGATGATGCTTACACTCCCCTAGGGGCTAAGTATTTATACAGACTCCTTTACCTTGACCTCAACTAGGACTCTTATTTCGTAACTGATATAGACTCAATTTTTTCTTCTAATTTTACCTAATGATTCCTAATATACTCGGACTTAGACGATTAGGACTCTTTGTGCCCCAACCAGGACTCTTCTTGCCATGCTTATTCTAGCTGATTTGGGCCTTACCTGCGTCTATTTTTAACCCGTGTATCCTTACAGCCCAAGCCGATTTCTAGAAGTTTCTAGAACATTGGCTAATGCCAAAATCGGGTGTCAGCACATGCCTCCAATTTTGGGATATGAGAATCATATCTCGAAATTTCCTAAGTATCAGCTCTTGCCCTCATATTTTCTTCTTCCCATCTTGCCCTTGACCTCTAGTATTCCTTCTTGATTAATCGTTAGTTTTTCAAGGGCATTTCTGTCTCTTTACATGTTGGGGTTTTACCACGCTTGACAGTTAGCCTCCTCGATTTTACTTCTTATAAATAGCACCGCCGTCGTTTTCGTTCGTATGCGCTTGAACTTTCGCAACCTCTGCCATCGGCTTGTACCTCTGTGATCGGCTTACAGCCCCTTCCGGATTTAACCAATTCTCCACCTTCTCTTTCTATTCAGTGAGAAGAGTCAGGTACTCCTTCCGATTCCTGGTCTGTCCGACACTTATATCTTAGGTCCGGTGGGGAACCTTGACCCATCAGTCGTAGTTCAATTGGATGTCCCTCGTCTCCCCTCATTTGCTATGGATGCTGATATACAAGGTTGGAAGGACAGTTTCCGATCTTGGCCAACCGAGTTAGCTAGTTGTAAAAACTAGTTTATTAGGGTATCGGCTGCTAAGAAGTCTAAATAGGAACAGATAGGAATAGCCGATTGCCTCCTCCTTTTCTTGTCTAATCCCACTGCTAATGAGTTCATGTTAGCATCGGGTAGCTATTTCTGGTCTGATACCTTCAACACTTTCATGCTTAAGCCAGGGCTGATAGGTCCCATTGTTCTGGACGTAGCTATGTTGTGTGTTCTCAGGCTGGATAGGGAACAACCATTGGCTTATGACCTTTTGGTTCGTTATAAGCTGATTTTGCAAAAGGACGAAGGCTGGAACAAATACATGGATGAGAACGACTTAGAGACTAGCCCGGTGTCGAATAGAGAACATGTGGCTTTCGTCAACGTGTGGCTAGATCGATTCTTTTTTTGTGGAGCCTCTCTCGATCCGACACAGATCTATCAAGGTTTGACTGAGAGACTGCTGCGTGAAGGGCAAGTGTCCTTGGCCAAGCTACTTCTGGGATTAGTGTATCAAATGATGCACATCATTTGTTCTAGGCTATACACCGGTCTTGGAGGACATTTAGTAGGGAACATAGGGGGTCCGATGTGGTTTATGCAGCTCTGGCTATATACCCAATTCCATCGATTGTGAGAGACCCCCGTAGATTCAAAAGTCCTCTTTCCCTATGAAGACATACCAAAGGAAGAAGAAATAGAATATAGGCCAAGCCGATTGCATGGGGAGTCCACATCCTTATGTCAAGGTTCCGCCAGGCTTCATGCATGAACCATAGTCAAATATTTTTATTTCTTCTTTAACGTAGCGCCCAAGGAAGTCCTGGCAAGATATCTTTTCTATTACAATGAAGCAGAGAACTTCCTAATACCTTCCTTCTTTAGACTCTCCAACCACTTAGATGAGGGATCCAAAGAGATGTTGAAGTTCTTCATTCCCCCTGTACTTTAATGGTCGGCTTAAACACCAGGGCTAAGACCTTCAAGCCCTCCTATGAATTTTACTGCCCTTCTATCTATGCCAGACAACTTGGTTTCAGGAAGGCCATCCCAGACCTTATCCTTAACAGGAGAATTCAGCCTAGAATGCTATCAGCTAAGGGAACTGTATGCGTCATCCTTGGCTTGGCCGATGACCTCTTATGCCCAAAACTCCCTCCTCTTTGTCTCGGAGGATAAACTTCAAGTTCTTTCAAACAATGGTAGCAGCCTATCTCAGCAGCAATCTTCCCAACCGACCGTCTTTGAAGTTTTACATAGATCGGTTATATCCTAACCTGCCCAACCTCCTCAAAGAGGCCCTCCAAGAGATCCAAGAAGATATAATCGAGGGCACTCAGTCTTCTTCCACTTCTAGCTCTTCCAGTTCCTCCTCGGGTAGTATAACATACCCTAAATTTTTTCTAATTTTGGCATGAAAATTTTTGCGCAAAAAGTCATAATTAAGTTTCTACAACCATTCCTCAATTTTGAGAATCTCCCAAATTAATCTATTATTTATTCCCTAAAGGAAACACCTTATTCCTATTTTTTTCCATAATTAATTAATCCCTTAAAATAATAAATTTTATTCCATATTTGGATTTCTCTTATTTTTCTAGATTTTAAGAAATTCACTTCATATTTTTTTTTGAGCTTTCTACTATTTTCTATGAATTTCTAAAAGCCTCAAACATTTATCTGGAAATTAATTTCTTTTATAAACTAAAGTTTCCTTTTTCGAAAAGTCACGGATTACGCCTTCCCATTTTGGAATACGCCTGGACTTACCCTACCTCTGGCTCACTCCTTCCCTGATAAATGGGCCCCACATGTCAGCCCCTTGTACCCTTTGAATCCGATCGAACGGCACCCACAGATCTAGCCCTGGATCCAACGACACCCATGGTTTCTTCTTCCTCTCGCCTCGCCACCCCTACTTGAATCACCGGCGCTGCCACCACCCGCTAGAAACTTCCCCCGCTACCATTGCCACCTACCCCTTTGCCTCGGTTCCACCACCACGGGATAACCCTCCCCGCTGCTGACTTCCCATGCCACCTCATCACCCCTATCCCTCCCCGGTGGCCCGCCAATTGCTCGCCGCCACCTCGCGTCGTTGCCGCTGCCATGATCAACCTTTCCATAGCCGCTACTCCATACATCGGTTATAAAAGCCCCCTCCCGGCACCGCTATGATCTAAACCCTCATCTTCACCCCTCCATTTCTCCTCCACCATCCTGAATCGCTGCTGCCACCATCACCTTCTCCAGCTCCTGCAAACTCACTCCCTCACGCTCCAATCCTCCTCTAGCCTTAACACCCATATACAAAAGCTGCCACTATACTTCGCGAAGCTAGTGCAGCTGATTCCCCACACTGACACCTGCTAGAGCCCCTCGTCGCCGCTGCTCCATTTGCGCCACCGTCCCGACCTCGCCGCCCGGCCAACGCCGACCACCTAGAGCCTCACTACGACTCTCTAAGGTATCCCCGTGACCCTAATCGTGTAATCTTGACATCAATTTGTCGCCGCCGGCCACCGCTCACCGGCGCCATCGACCCCCTCTGTCGTCCTCCTCTTTCCCCCTTTCTCTTCCACTGACAAGCTGGCCCTACTTCAGCTGCTCCGGTTTGGCCCTCACGCGCGTCCTTCCTCTCTGTACACGCTGGGCACCATTTGTCAGTGGCTCGCATGAAGTTAATAGGTCGAGCCCAGTGCTATAGATTCAGTAATATTAAAACTCCTTTTCAATTTCTTTTCCTTATTATTATTAGTGTAGAAAACCAAGGCCCTCTTAGATTTGATGCCACCAGGTCTACCCGCATAGATGCTATGCAAGATGCTTGCATGAAGGCAACTATGTTCCTGATTAGGAAGTTCAAAAACCGCCTAAAGTATACTCCATATAAGTTCTTCCCTCAAGAAGGCGATGGAGGCTGTTCTGTACAAGGACTTGATCCTAGTAATTCTTGTTCTTCCCTAAAAACTATAGTTCCTCCAAGCTACCAACAACAATATCAAATCCAAAAACTTAATGAGAAAAATAGCAAACTTAGGAGTGACCTGGTCTTTGCCAACCGCCTAAATGAAGAGCTAGAAATCCAACAGGCCATTCTGATCGGAATATGAATGCTCCACACTCGGAAGTTGCGTCAGATGCATCAGAAAGTGACTAAAGATAGCGATTAAGGAAAACCTTAGTATATCCTTGTAAAATATCCCAAAAAGTTACTTTTATTTTCGCAAAGAAAATGACTTGTAATGTAACCCTAGATAGACTTAGAATGTTGACCTGTAAAATAGTTTTGAGGTTACTTTTATTTTCCTAGAGAAAGTGACATCTTGACTTACAATACTTGTAACTCCCACTTGTAAACCTTACAAAAGTCTTGTTGTCACTTTCATTTTCACCTGAGAAGTGATATATATATGTACAATTATTATATATGTGCCGAAGATTCTGAAGATTCTACTTGAATTTTTGAAATTGTTGCATTTTATTGATTTATTTCTTTTATTTCTAGTTGTTTTGAATTTTCCCTATGTCCAGCAGTTCAGATCAATCCCCTAAGATAATTCTAGCCTAGATATTGGCCAACCTTGAAAGACAAAATCGGGAAACTGCTGAGTTTCATACTCGGTTGCTGTCGACGATTTGCGTCGGCAACGTATTTTATGGGGCAGTGCAAAAGATCACAACTACGATGGTAGCACAGGGAGCCGGATTTATACAGGTTCGGGCCCTCAAGATAAGGTAATACCCTACTCCTGTGCTCGTGGATTATATGGTGGATGTCGATTACAATGTATGTTCTCGTCGGGATGGCACGAGAACAGACAATGATCTTGGATGTGTGTATGATGATGAGATGAAGATCATCTAACTAGGGACCCCCGATCCTCTTTATATAGTGCAAAGGGTCAGGTTACAGATAGGTTCCCTAATCTGTATAAGGAACATAGAGATATAACCGGGTTGGTCACGTCTTTGTTTCCTTGTAGAGCAAGCCAGGCCGCGCCAGCCTCCAAGCCCGCCTTCTGGAAGATCCGTGCGACTCAGCCCAAAGAGGTGGTACGTCCAACTGGATATCTTGGAATACCCGGGGCCCATGTTGTCCACAGTAGCCCCCGAGTGCTTCGTGACTGGGTTGTCTTGATTCCGGGTTCAGCTTGCAGCCCTTCAGATGTAGCCCGAGTGATGTCACTCTTCGTTCGACTGATGGAGTTCCACTTGTTGAGTAACTCACGATCAAACAACATCTTGTTGCAAAGGACTCAAGAGAAAATCTCAAGTCTTAAAAAGGTGTCTGGTACCCAGCCCGGCTGGTCGGTATGCTGGCTATTGGCCTCACGGAGAGGCATACCAAAAAGATGGATGTTGCCGAGTGATCAGTGTCACCCTGCGTTATCCTCCCTGCTACGAATTATGGCATTCGAGTCTGTCTGGCAGAACTCAACATTCGGTCCAGCAGGGGACATGCCACAAACCATGTAGGGCGTTCAGGCACCCTGACCCATCTAGTGTGGAGTCAAGCTAGTGATTCTCGGAAGAATAGGCCCGCCTCCAAGTTGGAGTCCTCCGAGTGGTGTTCGCCTAATGACGAACGATCCGGAGATGGGCCACTGAGACCCAACTGAAGAGGTAGGCTTTGATGTCCGCTCTGACTGAAGCCAGACCGACTTATGTCCCCAAGGGGCACATCAAAAACTAAGTTAATTACCCGGGAAGCGCCCAGTACTCAAAAGATTGATGACTAGCATAAGGCCCAACCGGGGGCGCGCCCTTTTTCCTGACTAGGTTTGACCCGAGTGACACCTGTACCCGAGCAATGTCGTGTACAGCTTACGGCCCTCATGGAGCGTGCTCTTTGGAACCTAAGTCCGGTCCCGAATATTGAAGTAGTGATTTTAGGGCTTCATGCTTCCCGCCCAGCGCGGAAACGAAACGTCGCTCGTTTTCTTTTAATGAGAGCGCGCCATACTCCCGCCGCCACGGGGCATCCCTAGCGCCGCCTTCGAGAATGCCAATCGTCGCTTTGACTGTTGCGCCATGTTCCTAGAGACATCCACATCCAATCTTGGGAATAGTTCTCATCGGGGTTGCTTCCCGACGCCATTACTTCCCGGAATCGATTCGACTTCCCAATCTTGGCTATAAAAAGAGGCCGGTACGGCGGCCGCTTCTCACCCAAAACTTCATACTCCGTCCCTCCTTCTCCTCCTCCTCCCATGGATAACGAAGAGTTCATGGCGGAGCTTTGGGTGGAATAAGATCTTGCGCTCACCGAGGTTGCCGAGGAAGCAACCCGTGCCCACGACGTCGCCTCCGTCGCGGTCCTGATCGAGGTCGTCCCGGCTCTCGCCGAGGTGGCCGATGTGATTGTCGAGGCGCTAGTCCGCGCTCGCCAATATCTCCTGTAATTGGCCTGTAGGCCATCTAGGTTTAGATTCCTTCTAGATGTAGGAACTTGCTGTAAATTATCAATATACATGATTTTCTTCCCAATACAATATATGCTAATCGTTTTTTCTTAATTCGAGTCATGCATTTTGCCTGAGCAAGTTAAGCTCCTTTTACTAAGCACTCTGCCCAGTGTTTCAAATTCCTTAGCGTTAGGAGTTGGCGCGGAGCTCTGTCTCCAAGAACTCAATAGGGAAGTATGAGTGTCGCTAGGAGACAAGAGTTTTGTTACTCGGAACAATTAACACTAAGGCTCAACATGGACTTCAAAAGAGAAAAATCGATTAGGTGCAAACTGCACCTAATTAGGTGTAGCCCCCGACTTACTGGCTAGTCGGGATCCGACTAGGGAGTAAGTCAAATTAATCTCAACAAAAGAGAAGGGGTGCGCGATTGCGAACCTAATTAGATGTAGCCCCCGACTTACTGGCTAGTCGGAATTCGACTAGGGAGCAAGTCAGGTTAGATTCCAGATAAAAAAGATTAGGTGCGCGGTTGCGCACCTAATTAGGTGTAGCCCCGACTTACTACTTAATTGAAACACAAATAAGTAGCAAATCAAAAGCTGAATTGCATAAATGTAAAGACAATGTGAACAAAAACTTATCTTTATTTATTTGTAAACATGTGTGCAACGGTCGTCAGGTATAAAACCGACGTAATTGTTCGATGTTCCACGAGTTGTCCATGAGAGTGCCATCTTCTCGCTTCAATCAGTAAGTCCCTGGGCGTGTCACCGAATCAATAATGTACGGACATTCCCAGCGCGGAGAGAGTTTGTGACCACTCGATTGATTGACTCGAAGGACCAGATCTCCAACTGAGAAGGCTCGATCCCGCACATTACGATCGTGGTAACGACGCAGACCCTAGAGGTACTTGGCCAACCGAATTGTTGTAGCGTCCTGAGCTCCCTCCAATCGGTCGAGTTCATCGATTCGATTAGCCTCTGATTCGTCCTCATTGAACCTTTGAACTCGTGGTGACCCGAACTGTAGCTCCGTTGGAAGGACTGCCTCAGACCCGTATACGAGGAAGAAGGGAGATTGCCCCGTAGCTCGGCTGGGACTCGTACGGAGCCCCTAGAGTACGGCAGGCAATTCCTTCATCCATTTTGCCTCGTATGGGTTGAGCCGATCGAAGATGCGCGCCCTGACGCCTTGTAGAAGCAAGCCGTTCGCGCGCTCGACTTGCCCGTTGCTTCGCGGGTGTGCCACTGAAGCAAAGCAAACCTTTATGCCCACATCTTCGCACCAGCTTTGAAACTCGTCGCTTCTGAACTAAGAGCCGTTATACGTAATGATCCGAGATGATACGCCAAACCGACCGATGATCTCCTAGAAGAACTCGGTGGCTTTGGCGACCGTAATCTTGGTCACAGGCTTGGTTTTAATCCATTTAGTGAACCTGTCAAAACCACCTGGGGCCTTTTTGAAGGGTCCGACAATGTCGAGCCCCCAGACGGCGAACGGCCAGGTGATGGGGATCGTCTGAAGTTCCTGAGCCGGCACATGAATCTGCCGAGCGAAGAACAGACAACCCTCGCACTTGCAGACGATCTCCTTTGCGTCAGATACGGCAGTCGGCCAGTAGAAGCCTTGACAAAAGGCTTTACCAACCAATGTAGCTGAGGCAGCGTGATGGCCGCACATACCCGAGTGAATTTCACGCGTTAGCGCGCCCGGACTTCGGATCGCGACGAAGTATGCCGAAGGCGCACAGTATAGAATCCCTTCATGCACCACGTATGCATGACTCCGACGTTGAATTTGCTCGGCAGCCCCCCGATCGTCGGGAAGCTTTTCTTCTCGCAGGTACTCCAAGTATGGCTGCGTTTAATCCGAGTCGAGGGCAAGCACTTCTGACTCGGGTTGTTGTTCATCTGGTTGGGGTAGTTGCTCCTGCGGTGTGATGGAGGGGACGTGAAGCTCTTGGACGAAGACCCCAGTCGGGACTGGCGCTCGACTAGAGCCCATGTTTGTGAGCTCATCTGCCGCCTCGTTGTCTCGTCGCAGAATATGTATGAGCTCCAACCCATCGAACTTGTCCTCCAACTTTCTGACCTCCTGACAGTAGGCGGTCATGTTGTCGTTGACACAAGTCCAATTCTTCTGCACTTGGCTCACCACGAGCTGGGAATCTCCGCGAACCACCAATCGCCGGATGCCGAGTGATATGGCAATGCGGAGACCGTGGATGAGCACTTCGTACTTGGCCGCGTTGTTTGAAGCTGGAAAGTGAATCTGGAGGACATACGTGAGTCGTTCGCCTCCAGGTGATATAAGAACGATACCAGCCCCCGCACCCTGTCGTCGGAGAGAGCCGTCATTCAAAGATGCTCGGCCTCGACTACGGTGAGCTCAGATCTCCGTCCACTCGGCGACGAAGTCGGCGAGTGTTTGTGACTTTATGGCGCTGCGTGGCTTGAACGAGAGCTCGAAAGCCCCAAGTTCCACCGACCACTTAGCGATCCTCCCAGTGGCTTCCCGATTATGGAGAATTTCTCCAATAGGAAAAGAAGTGACTACCGAAATTGGATGTTCTTGAAAGTAGTGCTTCAGCTTCCGAGAGGCGATCAGGACCGCATACAAAAACTTCTGCACCTGCGGATAGTGTACCTTGGACTCGCCCAATACTTCGCTGACGAAGTAGACCGGGCGTTGAGCCTTGTAGACGCGTCCTTGTTCTTCTCGATCCACTACCACCACGGCACTCACTACATGAGTGGTGGCCACAATGTATAGCAGAAGCGGTTCCTGTGGCATAGGAGATGCCAAGACAGGTGGCGAGGTGAGGAACGATTTGAGGTCCTCAAATGCCTTCTATGCCTCAGGTGTCTAGACGAACTTGTCGTGTTGCTTCTTCAACAGCTTGAAGAAGGGCGACCCACGCTTGCCGAGTCGCGAGATGAATCGGCCGAGTGCGACCATGCACCCATTTAGACGTTGGACGTCCCTTTGGCACGTTGGGGGAGCCATCTCCATGATGGCTTTGATCTTTTCCGGGTTAGCTTCAATTCCACGGTGAGATACCACGAAGCCAAGATGCTTTCCCGAAGGGACCCCGAAGACGCACTTCTCTGGGTTTAATTTCATGTTGTATGCCGTGAGGCTTTAGAATGTCTCCGATAGGTCAGCGACCAAGTCGGAGGTTACCCGAGACTTGACGACAACATCATCAATGTACGCCTCCACATTGCACCCAAGCTGGTTGTGGAAACATCGCTGAATGCAACGCTAGTACGTTGCTCCGGCGTTCTTCAATCCGAAAGGCATAGTGACGTAGCAGAAAGCCCCGAACGGAGTGATGAACGAAGTTTTGATGCAATCTTCTTCCTTTAAGCTAATCAGATGATAGCCTGAGTAAGCATCCAAAAAGCTCAAAAGCTCGCATCAGCAGTGGAGTCAACCACCTGGTCGATGCGAGGTAGTCCAAACGGATCCTTGGGACATGCTTTATTTAAGTCGGTGTAATCGACACACATGCGCCAAGTACCGTTCTTCTTTTGTACAAGTACCGGATTTGCCAACCAATTGGGGTGGAGTACCTCCCTTATAAAACCGGCGGCTAAAAGTTTGGTGATCTTCGTCTTGATGGCTTCCTTCCGATCCTATGTGAACCGTCACAGCAGCTACTTGATCGGCTTGGCTTTGTCGTGTACATTTCAAAGAGTGCTCGATCACCTCCCTCGGGACACCTGTCATGTCGGACAGCTTCCAAGCGAAGATGCCTCGATTCGCTTGGAGGAAGGTGACGAGCGCTTCTTCCTATTTTGGATCGACCCCTGTCCCGATCAGAGCCGTTTTGGCCGAATCGGACGGGTCGAGCGAAATACGCTTGATACCTTCGTCAGGCTTGATGCCTAATTTAGATGGCTTCTTGTTTAGTGGTTCGCCTTCGTCATGGAGAGTTGTGGCCGCCTGCCTGATCTTGTCTAACTCGGCAGCCGCTTCGGCTGACTGGATGAAGTCGCAGTTTTTCCTATCAAGGAGATAGGAAAACTTGACGTCTCCGCGGACCGTGATTACGCCCCGCGGACCTGGTATCTTCATAAGTAGGTAGGTGTAATGTGGGACTGCCATGAGTTTGGCCAAGCCCGGCTTTCCCAAGATTGCATGATACGCAGTCTCGATATCGGCCACCTCGAAGCTGAGGTTTTCTGTCCGGTAGTTGTCCCGAGTGCCAAAAGTGACCGGAAGAGAGATCCTCCCAATCGGCACTGAGGAGGTTCCCGGGATTATGCCGTAAAACGGTGCGTCAGTCTTCTGAAGCGCCGACTTTGGAATCCCCATCTCGTTGAACGTCTTGGCGAAAAGGATGTTCAATCCACTTCCGCCCTCGACCAAGACTTTGCGCAGACGGACACCCCATACCACGGGATCCAGGATGAGTGGATATCTTCCCGGACAAGGGATGTGGTCAGGGTGGTCCGAGCGATCAAACTTGATCGGAACTTCGACCATCGAAGGTATTCAAGGGTCACCGGAGTAGCAGCATTAACTTCCCGAGTAGTAAGCTTCTGCTTACGTTTGGACTCGTATGCATCCAATTCCCCGAATATGTAATTGAGCTCGCGCTCGGCTTCTAGATAAGCGTCACCCTAAGGAGGGTCACGCTTGTCGTCTTGCTTGGCGTCCTTCGGAGCGTCCTTGTTGTGCTCCTCAGCAAACCTCTTCAAGACGTTGTAGTTTTTCACCGCGTGCTTCCCGTTTGGATGGAAAGGACACGGCGCTTCCATTACCTTGTTATAGTCAGTGGACCGGGGAGGTTTTTGACAACCATGATCCGTGACCGCTACCAGCTCTTTACCCTTGCGTTTCTTGTCCTTCTTGGAGGACGATTCGGGCTTGTCCTTCTTGCCTTCGTTCTTACTCGGGTGATCCTCTTCACTCTCAGCAAGTGCGTCCAAGGCGATAGCATATCGATCCGCCAGGGCGAACATCTCCTTGACGATGGCCGGGGGCTTCCAAGACATTTTCTTGATTAGATCGGGGTCGCGAACTCCCTTCTGTAAGGCCGCGACGATGACCGCCTCCGAAATCTCTCGGATTGTGTTCTTCTTCTTGGTGAAACGCCGAATGAAATCCCTTAGCGACTTATCTTTTTTCTGATGAATCTGATAAAGGTCCCATTGGGTCCCAGGCTTCTCATAAGTACCCAGGATATTGGTGACGAATTGGTCGCAAAGTTCTCCCCAGGAACCGATTGAGTTCTCTGGAAGGCCCGCGAGCCAACCCTGAGCCGGAGAAGTTAACATGACCGGCAGATAGTTTGCCCTCACGACGTACCCTCCACCCGCGGCCTTGATTGCCAAAGAGTAGATCTGCAACCAAGCCTCTGGGTCCCGCTCCCCGTCAAATTTCACTATTCCCTAGGGGTTGAATCCTTCGGGCCAGTATACCTGACGAAGTCGGGGTGTGAATGCCTTGATCCCGTCAATCAATCCGTCCCGTGAGGAGGAGATCGACGGGAAGGATCGGCGGTGGAGTGCGGTGCGGTCTTCATCTCGCTCCTCTGCCGGGCCGATGTCGTGGCGGAGGTCGCGAATTAACTACGCCGGTAGGCGTCTTGCCCGCGAAGTTAGATATCGATCGCGCCGAAGTGCTACTCGTGGCAGTCTGGCTTTTGGCCGAGTCGGCTTGTTGATCCCGAGTGCCTTGGATAGCCGCTGCCGTCACGATGGCTTTGATCTCCTCCATGATCGGCGTTGCCGGGCTATTCTCTCCAAGCAAAGGACTAACATTATCCAGGAGGGTCTTACATGCGAGGATGTTTTGCTGGGGCGTACGGAAGACCGAGTGATCTCCCATATGGACTTGAAGCAGTTCCTCCCGGACTTCTCGTGCGCGACTGCGTAATTTGTCGCGCAGATCTTCTCCGCCTCCGCCGTTATGTTCGGCTCCTGCCTCATCCATGGGGCGCCGAGTCGAACCGGAGGCCTGTCCATCCAGCACATAGATGCCGTGAAAGTCGGGGAAGCCGTTGACGCTCTCGTCTAACTCGGATTCTGAGTAAGAGAGGCTCAATTGATCCCGATTTGTTGGCTCGTCGATGGGAGTGATTATAACTCCCACTTCTCATGCCTGATCGTTTGACAGAAGAGAGTCCGACTGAGATTCGGCAGAACTGATCAGCTGAAATCTTGCAACCGAATTGACAAATCCGAGTGGTATGCCCACTCAGGAAGTTGATCTGGTTAGAGTTGTCCCTGAGCTAGGACTCAGAAAACTCATCCCAGTGTGCGTGCGTTGTGCGGCGCTCCTTAGCCTAGATTGAAAAAGACGGTGTGTCATCTCATGGAAAATAGCGGCCGAATTTCTTAACCCGAACAGGACGCCAGACAACTGAAAAGTCGCAATTCCTAATTGGATTCGAACGCGATCCAGATTAGGAACAACATTGACGGTTGATTCATTACCAGCGGAGGACGCTGGCAGAACCATAAGCTCGTGACCCCGACTGGGACCGAAAGGAGTCCTTACGGTGAGGCAGTCGGAGTCATTGTCGCTAGATCGGATCTCTTCCGGATCAGAATCCAGAAGAGGCGAGCCGACGTGGTGTGGGTCGGCTGAAGTCGCATTCAGCCTTCCCCGAACGTTGTCCGGCTGAGAGAGCCGGAGTTCCCCGGAGTCATCGGCAAGGAAGCCGAGTTCCCCGAAGACGAAGCCTTGGCCGGGGATGTAGGTGAAGACGAATCCGCCGATGGAGGCCATCGAAGTTGATGAAGTTGATCGTGACGCTAGCCCCTACCTGGTGCGCCAACTGTCGACGATTTGCGTCGGCAATGTATTTTATGGGGACAGTGCGAAAGATCACAACTACGATGGTAGTACAGGAAGCCGGATTTATACAGGTTTGGATATCGATTACAATGTATGTTCTCGTCGGGATGGCACGAGAACAGACAATGATCTTGGATGTGTGTATGATGATGAGATGAAGATCATCTAACTAGGGACCCCGACCCCCTTTATATAGTGCAAAGGGTCAGGTTACAGATAGGTTCCCTAATCTGTATATGGAACATAGAGATATAACCGGGTTGGTCACATCTATCTCCATGTATTCGAGTAGGAAACGAGTTCGTTTCCTTGTAGAAATAAGCCGGGCAGCGCCCGACCTCCAAGCTAAATCTTCGAAGATCCGTGCGACTCGGCCCAAAGAGGTGGTACGTCCAACTGGATATCTTGGAATACCCGGGGCCCATGTTGTCCACAGTTGCTGAGGGAAATTCTAGAGAGAAACCCTAGGGAAAACAATGAAATCCAAGGTCTGGGAAATGATGGATGGATTTCCAAAAGATCAAGCCGCCCCTTTTCTCTAGTACTGCAGGCCCAATGCAGGCAGATGATTGGCTGAGAGACATTGAGAGAAAACTAGACATTGCTCAATGTAATGATAGAGAAAAAGTATTATATGCCTCTCACTAATTAACCGGTCACGCTGCAACATGGTCGATTACTGCCCAAGAAACATTTCCAAATAGGAATGCTATTACTTGGACAAACTTTAAAGATGAGTTTAAAGGGCATCATCTCCCCGGTGGATTATTAGAAAGCAAAACAATGGGAGTTTGATGATTTAAGACAGAATAATAAAACTATTTTAGAATATCTGCATCAGTTTAATTATCTAGCGAGGTATACAACTGATGATATCAAAGATGAAAAGAAAAAGATGAAAAAGTTTATAAGAGGATTGCAACAATCCTTACAATATCAACTTTCTGGACATGACTACCTAGACTTTAAAACCCTAGTAAATAAAGTCTTGGTAATGGAGGAAAATAGAGGATAATTGGAAAACCTTAAAAGAAAAAGGAATGAGATTATAAGTAAGATGAGAAATCAAAGATGTAGAATTGTTAATCTCAATCCTAGAAACCCTCCTGTCAGAAGAGTGCCTCCAACAGCCCCCTCAACCTCTACAGTAACTGGGTGTTTCAATTGTTGAGGCCAACACTTGAAAAAGGACTATCCACAACTAGCTAGAGTTACATGCTATCATTATGGACAACAAGGACACATAAAACCTAATTGCCCCTAGAATCAACTACCTACTGAAGTGGCACAAGCTCAGGCTAAAGGACAGAATGTCGGAATAAAAAGGACAAATCCAAATCCAAAGTTTATTCCAAACAAAGCAGGAAATCTGACTAATAAAGGAATATTTGTCCCTAAGAATCAACAGGGACAAGTGAATTATGTTACCGCCAATAAAGCAGAAACGACATCAGATGTGATAACAGGTAACTTTACAGTTCAATCTAATCCAGCAGTTATACTATTTGATTCCGATGCACCCTATTCCTTTATATTCAAAGATTTTCTTACCCATGTTAATATTAAAACTTCTTCTTTAGAAACCCCCTACTTTATACTTCCCCCGGTGGAAAAATTTTAGTTTCACCAAAATGTGAAAATATAGAAATCCAAATCAAGGGAGAAACTTTCCTATCAAACCTTTTAATCATCAACATGCAAGGACTAGACCTGATTTTGGGAATCGATTGATTATACCTAAATAAAGGAAAATTGGACTGTGTGACTAAAACCATGACCCTGACTACTTCCTCGAATCAAGTCATAGAATATCAGATAGAACCTTCTTATAAGAATCAATTCCCTAAATCAATATCTACTATGTCCACTTAAGGTCTAGACTCTCTACCCATAATTAATCAATTTCTGTATATATTCCCTGAGGAATTACCTAGTTTACCCCCTGACAAAGAATATGAGTTTACCATAGATTTAAACTAGGAATAACCCCTATTGCTCAACATCATTATAAGATGAGTCCTCTAGATTTGGAAGAAATAAAAAAGCAACTTAAGGTATTAAAGGATAAAGGTTTTATTGAGGCTAGTTCCTCAAATTGGACATCACCAGTGGTATTTGTTGATAAGAAGGATGGTACCTGTGGACAACATGGGTCCCGGGTATTCGGAGACAGACGATTAGACGCACCACCTCTTTGGGCCAAGTCGTGTGGATCTTCCAGAAGATGGGTTTGGTGGACAGCGCGGCCCGACTCGCTCTATTTGGAGTAGGATCCTAATTCTACTCGAATACGTGGGAGATAAGCGTAGCCGACTCGGTTATATCCCTTATCTTCCTTATACGGATTACGAAACCAATTTGTAACCCGACCCCTTGCACTATATAAGGGGGGTCAGGGGTCCCTAGTTAGACATCTTCAACTTCTTCATCATCTGTGATCCCGTGCAATCTCGATGAGAACACACGGTCATTGTGATCATCCTTTGATCATTGTGATCGACACCTTATAATACAAATCCACGAGTACAGGAGTAGGGTATTACCTCTTTCTGAGGGCCTGAACTCAGATAAATCCTCGCCTCGTGCTATCATCGAAGTTGTGATCTTCGTGATAGCCCTATAAAATATATTGCCGGCACAATTCGTCGACAGTTGACGCGCCAGGTAGGGGCTAGCGTCACGATCAGGTTCATCGACTTTGATGGCTTCAATCGGCGGATTTGTCTTCACCTACGCTCCCGGCCAAGGTTTTGTCTTCGGAGATCTCGGCTTCCTCGCTGATGACTTCAGGGAACTTCGGTTATGTGAGCCGGATGATGTTCGGCCCACATACTACTGGGGAAGGCTGTACGTGACTCCGGCCGAGCTTCACCTCCAGAGGATGCCTCTTTCGGATTCCGATCAAGAAGAGATCCAATCGGATGACGACGATTCCGACTGGCCCACCGCAGGGATTCCCTTCGGCTTCGGACGGGATCATGGGCCTTTGGCTCTGCCAGCTCCTTTCGTTGATGAAGAATCAAGTGGCCATGCTGTTCCTAATCTGGATTGCGATCAGATCCAATCGGGAATTGTAACTTTTCAGTTGTGCAAAGCCTCGTTCGGATTGAGAAACTCGGCCACTGTTTTCCATGCGAGAACATGTCGCCTTTTTCGATCAAGGCTAAGGGGGGAGCCCAACAGACACACACGGAGGCGAGCTTCCCGAGTTCCGACTCAGGGATAACTCTAACCGGATCTGCATCCCGAGTGGACGTCACGATGCCACTCGGATTAACCAACTCGGCTGATAGATTCCAGCAGATCTATTCTGCCAAATCACAGTCGGGATTTCATCCGCCAAACAATCCATCACGGGAAGTGGGAGTTATAATCACTTCCATCGACGAGCCAAAAAGTCGGGATCAGTTAAGGCTCTCTTACTGGGGATCTGAGTCGGAGGGGAGCGTCAATGGGTTCCCTGACTTTCGCAGCGTCTACGTGGTGGATGGACAACCCTCCGGGTCGGCCCTGCATCCAATAAATGGAGTAGAAGCCGAGCACAACCGCGGAGGTGGAGAAGATCTGCACGATAGATTGCGCGGTCGAGCACAAGAAGTTCAGGAGGAATTACTCCAAGTCCGTATGGGAGATCACTCGGTCTTCCGTACGCCACAACAGAATATCCTTGCCTGTAAGACCCCCTTGGACAATGTTGGTCCGTTACTCGGAGAAAACAGTCCCGCAACACCGATCATGGAGCAGATCAAAGCCATGGTGACAGCAGCGGCTGTCCAGGGTACTCGGGATCAACCGGCCGACTCGGCTAGAAGCCAGACCGTCACAAGCAAAACTCGCCGCAGTCGGCACACGCCAACTCACGAGCAAGACGCTCGCTAGAGTACAAGTCGTGACCTCCGCCTCAACTTCGAAGCTCGGCGAAGGGAGCGAGATGAAGACCAGCGCCGCACTCCGCCGCGCCGAATACTTCCTCATCAGTCTCCTCCCCCTGGGGACAGAATATGGGATCAAAGCATTCACACCCCGACTTTGCCAAGTCAACTGGCCTGAAGGGTTTAACCCCAAGGGAATAGTGAAATTTGATGGGGAGCGGGATCCAGAAGCTTGGTTGCAGATTTACTCTCTGGCAATCAAGGCCGCGGGTGGAGGTTATGATGTGATGGCAAATTATCTACCCGCCATGTTGACTCTCCCGGCTCAGGGTTGGCTTGCAGGCCTTCCAGAGAACTCAATCGGTTCTTGGGAGAGCTTTGCGACCAATTCGTCGCCAATTTTCAGGGCACTTACGAAAAACCTGGAACCCAATGGGACCTTTATCAGATTTATCATAGAAAGGATGAATCGTTAAGGGATTTCATTCGGCGTTTCACAAAGAAGAAAAACACAATCCGAGAGATTTCTGAAGCGGTCGTCGTCGCGGCCTTCGAAAAGGGAGTTCGTGACCCTGACTTAATCAAAAAGATGTCTCGGAAGCCCCAACTACTGTTAAAGAGATGTTCGCCCGGGCGGACTGGTACGCCACCGCCTCGGATGCTCTCGTCGAGCGCCAGGAGGATCACCCGAACAAAAATAATGACAAAAAAGACAAGCCTGAGTCGTCTTCCAAGAAGGACAAGAAGCGGAAGGGTGAAGAATTGGTGGCAGCCGCGGATCATGGTCGCCAGAGGCCGCCTCGGCCCAACGACTACAACAAAGTAATGGAGACGTCGTGTCCTTTCCTTCCGAACGGAAAGCATGCGGCAAAAAACTGCAATGTCCTGAAGAGGTTCGCTGAGGAACACAAGAAGGACACTCCGAAGGGCGCAAAGCAAGACAGTAAGCGTGATCCCCCTTAGGGTGACGCTTACCAAGAAACTGAGCACGAGTTCAACTACATATTCAGGGGATCGGATGCATACGAATCCAAACGTAAGCAAAAGCTTACCACACGGGAAGTCAATGCAACTGATCCGGTGACCCCCAAATACCTTCGATGGTCTGAAGTCCCGATCAAGTTCGATCGCTCAGATCACCCCGACCACATCCCATGTCCAGGAAGATATCCACTCATCCTGGATCCTATGGTACGGAACGTCCGACTACGTAAAGTCTTGGTCGATGACGGAAGTGGGTTGAATATCCTTTTCGCCAAGACGTTTGATGAGATGCAGATTCCAAGATCAACGCTTTAAAAGACGGACGCACCGTTTCACGGTATAATTCCGGGAACCTCATCAGTGCCGATTGGGAGAATTTCTCTCCCGGTCACTTTTGGCACACGGGACAACTACTGGACAGAAAACCTCAGCTTTGAGGTGGCCAATTTCGAGACTGCGTATCACGCAATCTTGGGAAGGCTGGGCTTAGCCAAATTAATGGCCGTCCCGCATTACGCTTACCTGGCTATGAAGATGCCGGGCTCGCAGGGCGTAATCACAGTCCGCGGAGACGTCAAGTTTTCCTATCTCCCGATAGGGAAAACTGCAGCTTGTCCCAGTCGGCTGAAGCGGCTATCGAGATGGACAAGATCTGACAAGCGGTCATCACTCTTCGCGACGAAAGCAACGAGGGCGATGTGCCAAACAAGAAACAATCTAAGTCAGGCATCAAACCTGATGAGGATGTCAAACGTATTTCGCTCGACCCGTCCGATTCAACCAAAACGGCTCTGATCGGGACAGGGCTCGATCCGAAATAGGAAGAGGTGCTCGTCACCTTCCTCCAAACAAGTCGGGGCATCTTCACTTGGAAACCATCTGACATGCCGGGTGTCCCAAGGGAGGTGATCGAGCACTCCTTGAACGTACACGACAAAGCCAAGCCCGGCCAAGCAGCGGCCAAGGCTCGGTTCGCAAGAAGGTCGGAAGGAAGCCATCGAGGTGGAGATCACCAAACTTTTAGCTGCTGGTTTCATAAGGGAGGTGCTCCATCCTGACTGGTTGGCAAATCCGGTACATGTGCAGAAGAAGAATGATATTTGGCGTATGTGTGTCGATTACACCGACTTAAATAAAGCGTGCCCCAAGGATCCCTTCGGACTACTTCGCATCGACCAGGTGGTTGATTCCACTACCTTTTGTGAGCTTTTAAGCTTTCTGGATGCCTACTCGGGCTATCACCAGATTAGCTTGAAGGAAGAAGATTGCGTTAAGACGTCGTTCATCACTCCGTTTGGGACTTTCTGCTATGTCACTATGCCCTTCGGATTGAAGAACGTTGGAGCAACATATCAACGTTGCATTCAGCGATGCTGTCACAACCAGCTTGGGCGTAACGTGGAGGCATACGTCGATGATGTTGTCGTCAAATCTCGGGTATCCTCCGACTTGGTCACCAACCTGTCGGAGATATTCGAGAGCCTGTCGGCATACAACATGAAGTTGAACCCAGAGAAGTGTGTCTTCGGGGTCCCTTCGGGAAAGCTACTTGGTTTCGTGATATCTCACCGCGGGATTGAGGCTAATTCAGAAAAAAGTAGAGCTATCATGGAAATGGCTCCACTAACCTGCCAGAGGGATGTCCAGCGTCTAAATGGGTGCATGGTGGCACTCGGCCGATTCATCTCGCGGCTCGGCAAGCGTGGGTTGCCCTTTTTCAAACTTTTGAAAAAGCAGCAGGACAAGTTTGTCTGGACACCCGAAGCACAGAAGGCTTTTGAGGATCTCTCAAATTGTTCCTCACTTCGACACCTATCTTGTCATCTCCCATGTCGCAGGAACCGCTTCTGCTATACATTGCGACTACCACTCAAGTAGTGAGTGCCGTGGTGGTAGTAGAACAGGAAGAACAAGGACGCGTATATAAGGTTCAACGTCCAGTCTACTTCGTTAGCGAAGTATTAGGCAAGTCCAAGGTACGCTATCCCCAAGTGTAGAAGCTTTTGTACGCAGTCCTGATCGTCTCTCAGAAGCTGAAGCACTACTTTTAAGAACATCCAATTTCGGTGGTTACTTCTTTCCCTCTTGGAGATATCCTTCATAATTGGGAAGCCACTGGAAGAATCGCTAAGTGGTCAGTGGAACTCGGGGCTTTCGAGCTCTCTTTCAAGCCACACAGTGCTATTAAGTCACAAACACTCGCCGACTTCGTTGCCGAGTGGACAGAGATGCAAGCTCCCCCAGTCGTCGAAGAGTTCGAGCACTGGACATGTACTTCGATGGCTCTCTCCGACGACAGGGCGCGGGGGCTGGGATCGTTCTCGTATCACCTGGAGGCGAACGACTTAAGTATATCCTCCAGATTCATTTTCCAGCTTCAAACAATGCAGCCGAGTACGAAGCGCTCATCCATGGGCTCCGTAATGCCATATCGCTCGGTATCCGGCGATTGGTGGTTCGTGGGGACTCTCAACTCGTGGTGATCCAAGTACAGAAGGATTGGACTTGTGTCAATGACAACATGGCCGCCTACTGTTAGGAGGTCAGAAAGTTGGAAGATAATTTCAATGGCTTGGAGCTTATACACATCCTACGGCGAGACAACGAGGCGGTAGATGTGCTTGCGAACATGGGCTCTAGCCGGGCAGTCCCGGCTGGGATCTTTGTGCAAGAACTTCACGCCCCCTCTACCTCACCGCAGGAGCAACTACCCCAATCGGATAAACCATCACCTGAGCTAGAAGTGCTCGCCCTCGACTCGGGCTGGATGCGACCGTATTTGGAGTATTTGCAAGTAGAGACGCTTCCCGATAATCGGGGGGCTGCTAAACAAATTCAACGTCGGAGTCATGCATACGTGATACATGGAGGAATCCTATACTGCCGAAGCGCCTCTGGTATACTTCAAAAGTGCATATCCAAGTCGGAAGGACGCGCCCTGTTGCACGAAATTCACTCAGATATGTGCGTCCACCATGCTGCTTCAGCTACGCTGGTCGGCAAAACCTTTCGTCAAGGGTTTTACTGGCTAACCGCTGTCTCGAACGCAAAGGAGATCGTCCGGAAGTGCGAAGGTTGTCAGTTCTTCGCCCGGCAGATTCACGTGCTGGCTCAGGAACTTCAGAAGATTCCTATCACCTGGCCGTTTGCCGTGTGGGGGCTCGACATAGTCGGACCTTTCAAGAAGGCCCCGGGTGGTTTCGAGCATATCATCGTCGCCATTGACAAGTTCACCAAATGGATTGAAGCTAAGTCTGTGACCAAGATTACGGCAGCCAAGGCCACCGAGTTCTTCCAGGAGATCATCGATCGGTTTGGTATGCCCTCTCGGATCATTACGGATAACGGCTCTCAATTCAGAAGTGACGAGTTTCAAAGCTGGTGCGAAGATGTGGGCATTAAGATTTGCTTTGCTTCGATGGCACATCCTCGGAGCAATGGCCAAGTCGAGCGCGCGAACGGCATGCTTCTGCAAGGTGTCAAGGCGCGCATCTTCGATCGGCTCAAGCCGTATGCAGCAAAGTGGATGAAGGAATTGCCTGCCGTACTCTGGAGGCTTTGCACAAGTCGCCTTTCTTTCTTGCATATGGATCTGAGGCAGTCCTCCCAACGGAGCTACAATTTGGGTCGCCCCGAGTACAAAAGTTCAACGAGAATGAGTCAGATGCCAGTCGCATTAACAAACTCGATCGACTGGAGGAAGCTCGGGACGCTGCAACCATTCAGTCGGCAAAGCACCTCCAAGGGCTGCGTCGTTACCACAGTCGTAATGTGTGGGATCGAGCCTTCTTGGTTGGTGATTTGGTCCTTCGGATCAATCAGACGAGTGGCCATAAACTCTTCCTATGCTGGGAAGGTCCGTACATTATTGACTCAGTGGCACGCCCGGGGGCTTACCGACTAAAGAAGGAAGACGGCACAGTCCTGAAAAACTCGTGGAACATCGAGCAATTACGTCAGTTCTATACCTGACGGAAGTTGTATACACGTTTACAATTCAATAAAGATAAGTTTTCGTTTACATTATCTTTATACTTATGCAATTCAGATACTGACTTGCTACTTATTTGTGTTCCAATTAAGTAGTAAGTCGGGGCTACACCTAATTAGGTGCGCAATCGTGCACCCCTTCTCTTTTATTGAGGTTGATTTGACTAGCTCCCTAGTCGGATTCCCACTAGCCAGTAAGTCGAGGGCTACACCTAATTAGGTGCAGTACGCACCACATTGTTATCTTTCTTTTTGACTTCTTGTTGAGCCTATGTATTGTTCGTTCTGAGTAACGAAACTCTTGTTTCCATGCAACACTCATACTTCCCGACTGCGTTCTTGGAGACAGAGCTCCGCGCCAACTCCTAACGCTAAGGAACTTGATGCACTTGGCAGAGTGCTTAGAGAAAGGAACCCGATCTACTGGGGCAAAATACAGAATCAATTACTGAAAGATAACATAACTTATATTGTATTCAAAGAACTGTTTACATACATTGAATTGATATGTTACAAGAAGCTTCTACATTTACAGGGAGTCTAAGTCTAAATTATCTATAAGGGACTCAGCTGCCGGCTTCACTTCCTCAAGCAGGGCCAACGCCTTCTCCTCGGTGCAGGCGAAGCCGTCCTTGACAGCTTCAAGCTCTACTCGGGGATAGAGCGACTTGACGATTCCTAGTGCTTGGCTAGTGCTCATCAAGCCGACTTCCTGAGCCGGGCCTTGAGCTGCTCGGGGGCTTCGGTCCACTTCCGGATCAGCTCGGCCCGACTGCTTGGCTCGGTGTCAGAAATGTACAGCCGTCGCCGAGTGGGCTCCATGGCCACCAGGAGCTCTTCGTATTGCGCTTGCGCAGTCTTGGTGTTTTCATGCAAAAACATGGTACTGCGCCTGCGTCTTCTTCTTGTATTCTGTCAGCAAAGACAACAAATACAGTTATACAACTGTATAAACATTGGAGGTTCGAAGTCGGTCGGGTTAGGGGACATACCCTCCAACTCGGCAACGGCTTGGGCCTCCGATTCCTCCAGGGCCAGCCTCTGGTCCAGGGACCCCTTCAGCTCTGCTTGGGTGGTGGCCTCAGAGTCCTTGGACATGGCTAGCTCCTCCCGCAGGCTGGCGATCGTGGCGTCACGAGCTGCACAGTGAGCAGAAGGTGATGTCAATTGGTCGCACACAAATCACATAATCCTGACCTAGGTCGGGATACTTACATCGAAGGGAGCTTGCGAGGTCGAACTTCTCGTCCTACAGCTCCTTGATCTGGGCCTGCAGCTCCCGACATTGCTTGGACGCCTCGATCCGGGTCTCAACTACTTGCCCCTTCACGCTTTAATCCGTTCTATTTGGAGGAGGAAATAGTTGAGAAACTTGGTTTTCCTCTCGGAAAATTCACCAAGTTCCTGCAAAAAGAGTGAATAATGACTATTCTACTTCAAGATAACAAAACTTATTCGGCTGATCGGAAAACTTACCCTGATCAGTTTGCCGCATTCAGCGGCGTGCTCGTAGAGGGTCACCCTAGAGGGTCACCCTGGCCTTCTTCTCTGCCTCATCGTCGAGAAGAGCCCAGTCCCTAGCCTCGTCCCTCCAGGCCGCCGAGAGCTTGGGCTCGGGCTCCTCCAGGAGAAATGGGGGCCGGCGTGGAATCTCTTCCACCACCGCCTCGGCTTCCTTGCCACCCCCGTTGGTAGGCTTCGGGCTCGAGGAGGCGGCGGCGCCATCTTCGCTGACCTTGGCCTCCGACGCAGCCTCCGTCGGCTTGGTCGGCGGAATGACTGCGTCGGCTGTCAGAGGAGGAGGAGAAGAAACAGGAGGGGCAGGAGATGCCGCCCAACTCGGCTTAGCAGGCTTCAGTGCTGGCTCGGTCGGGCAGTCCGTCGGAATTTCCTCCGACGGTTTCCTGAAAGAAGGGAACACTTTAGTACAACGAGAACACATTGAAGGCTTCCAAGGAGTGACAGAGTCGTGCTTACTAGCTCGAAGTCTTGATCTTTATGCCGGCGCCCCTCTGAGCGGAGGACCCGCTTGAGGAGGCGTCGAACGGGCCACTCGATCTGGCCTGGGACGCTACAGGCTTAGGCGCCGAATGCGCCTGCTTCTTCTTCGGCGACGTCCTGCGACCGGCCCTCGGAGGACGAGCCGCCTGACTGCTCGGCCTTAGGACCGGCATTGGCTGGCTCGCTCCTTTCCTTGGGGGCTTCGTGGATCGGGGGGCCCGAGCCTTGTCGGTTGCGCCCCTCGGACGGCAGGACGTCCTCCTCCTCGAAGGAGACCGGGCCCTTGCACTTCTTCGCCGCGAGAGCCTCTTTAGGCACCTCGTCCGGGTGCTTCTCGCCCTTGTGAGCAGGGGCCTCAGGCGTCGGGGCGAGGGGCACGAAGGCCCGGCGGTCCTGCACAGAAGCACAGCCTTCATGAGTTGGTGTGATGGCCATAAAACCACTCGGTGGCCATGAAACAAATATGAAGATTACTCGGTCGTTACCTCCGGTGGCGGATTGACGAGGGAGAAGCTTCGGGGACACCCTTGGTTGGAAATGGATGTCCCCGTGCTGAAGAATTCCGCAAGACGGTCGGCGGCATCCGAATGGGGGATCGGGGTAGCCACCTCCCAAGTTGGATCGGTCGGCCCGGTGTATTCGAACCCGAGCCAAACCCTTTCCTTGAGAGGCTGGACGCGGCGCATCGTGAAAGAGATGGCGATGGCCACGCCAGTCAACCCCTCTTCTTTAAGATTTTGGATCAGGCCGAGTAGCTCAGTGACCTGATCCATTTCAGAGGAGGGAGGAGGAGAGGTCCAAGAGGGAGAAGCCTGAGGACCGGGGAGTGGATTGAAGCAATAAAACCACTCCTAGTTCCATCCCTTCAAGGAGGTCCGGAGTGGCAGGGAGATATACTCCTTCTTGAGGCCACTCCGGAGTTGGAATCCGCCCCCGCCGACGGCCTTAGGAGCACTGTCGTTGGGGAAGGCTTTCAAGTGGAAAAGATGTCGAAAAAGGGCGAAGTGGGAGCAATCCCCAGAAAATCTTCGCAAAGTTGAGCAAAAAGAGAAATTTGGAGAATGGAGTTGGGATTCAAATGGAAAAGCTCAATTTTATAATGGTTGAACAGACCACGAAGGAAGGAAGATGCGGAGAGTCCGAACCCGCGAGAAAAGAAGGATTCGAAAACAACTATCTCCTTTTGAAGAGGAGTAGGGGAAGACTCACCCGCGGTGGCGCGCCAGGCGATGAGCTCCGGTGCCGGGAGAACGCCGGTGTCGACCAGGGCCTGCAGCCGCTCCTTGGTGGTGACGGAGGTCGCCCAATTCCCCGCCATTTGAGAGAATGTGGTGGGGATGGGGGGTAGCGAGATTGGATCTGGAGATTGGTGGCGGCGGTGGCGCTAGGGTTGCTCTACAGCGGCGAAAGTGAGAAACCCTAGAGGGAGCGCTACGAGGAGATGAACGGACTTGGGCGCACAAGGCAAACGTAACCGTCTAAATGCCCTGGTATGCTCTATTTAAAAGGAAGTGGGCGACGTTTCAATTTTCCGTGCTGGGCGGGAAGGAATGAAACCCTAGTCATCGTTTCAAGATTCAGGCCCGGACTTAGATTCCAGAGAGCATGCCTCATGTGGGCCGCAAGCTGTACACATCATTACTCGGGTACAGGTGCCGCTCGAATCAAACCTAGTCGGGAAAAAATAGCGTGCCCCCAGTCAGGCCTCATGCCAGTCGTCAGTCTCTGAGGACTGGGTGCTTCCCGGGTTATAACTCAGCTCTTGATGTACCTCCTGGGGTCAATAGTCGGTCTGACTTTTAGTCTGATCGGGCATCAAGAGTTACCTCTTCAGTCAGGTCTCAGTGGCACATCTTTGGATCGTTCGTCATCATGACGAACACCACTCGGATGACCTTGATTGGAGGCGGGCGTATTCTTCCGAGAATCACTAGCTTGACACCGTGCCAAGTCGGGTCAGGGCGCCTGAACACCCTACAAAAATTGTGACATGTCCCCTGCTGGACCGAATGTCGAGTTCTATCAGTCAGACTCGAATGCCATGATTTGTTACAGGGATGATAAAGCAGGGTGACACTGATCACTCGGCTACATCCACTTTTTTTGTATGCCTCTCCGTGAGGCCAATAGCCAGCATATCGACCAGTCGGACTGGGTACCAAACATCTTTTTAGAGGCTTGAGATTTTCTCTTTAGTCCTTTGCAACTGTGTTGTTTGATCAGCAGGTTACTCGGTGAGCGGAACTACATCAACCGAACAAAGAGTGATGTCACTCGGACTACACTTGATGGGCTGTAAGCTAAATCCAGAATCAAAACAACTCAGTCACGAAGCACTCGGGGGGTACTATGGACAACATGGGTCCCAGGTATTCGGAGACAGACGATTGGACGCACCACCTCCTTAGGCCAAGTCGCGTGGATCTTCCAGAAGACGGGCTTGGTGGACGGCGTGGCCCGACTTGCTCTATTTGGGGTAGAATCCTAATTCTACTCGAATACGTGGGAGATAAGCGTAACTGACTCGGTTATATCCCTTATCTTCCTTGTACGGATCAGGGAACCAATTTGTAACCCGACCCCATGCACTATAAGGGGGGTCAGGGGTCCCTAGTTAGACATCTTCAACTTCTTCATCATCTATGATCCCGTGCAATCTCGACGAGAACACACGGTCATTGTGATCATCCTTTGATCATTGTGATCGACACCCCATAATACAAATCCACGAGCACAGGAGTAGGGTATTACCTCTTTCCGAGGGCCTGAACCCGTATAAATCCTGCCCCTGTGCTACCATCGAGTTGTGATCTTTCGCATAGCCCTATAAAATATATTGCCGACACAATTCGTCGACAGTACCCGTAGAATGTGCATCGACTATAGAGCTTTCAATGAAGCTATTATTAAAAATAAATACCCTTTACCAAGGATTGATAATCTTTTTGATCAATTAAAAGGAACAAGACTATTTTCTAAAAGAGACCTTAGATCTGGATACCATAAAATAAAAGTCAAAAGGAAGATAGGCCAAAAACTGCATTCACAACCAGATATGTACTTTTTCAGCTTATTGTGATGCCATTTGGAGTAACTAATGCTCCGGCCTTCTTCATGAGTACAATGAATAAAACATATATGGAATATGTCGATAAATTTGCGATAGTTTTTATCAATGATATTCTCATATATTTAAAAATGAAAAAGAACATGAACAACACTTGACTTTCGCATTGCACAAGTTAAGAGAAAATAAACTTTACACCAAATTTAGCAAATGTAAATTTTGGTTGAATGCAATATCTTTCCTCGGACATATAATTACCGCCGAAGGAATACAAGTTGATCCTGAAAAGGTTAAAGGAGTAATAGAATGGAAAACCCCTACAAATATAACAGAGATAAGAAGTTTTCTTGGTTTAGCTGGCTGTTATAGAAGATTTATTGATGGATTTTTAAAAATAGCCAGACCTCTCACACACTTGTTAAAAAAAACCCCTTATCAATGGACCGACAAGTGTGAAAAAGCCTTTCAAACCCTAAAAACCAAGTTAACCAATGCCCCTATTTTGGTTCTACCAGACATCAGTAAAACTTTTTAAATTTATTGTGATGCATCCAAAAATGGTATAGGATGTGTTCTTATGCAAGAAGTTAGAGTAATTTCATATACATCCAGACAGCTTAAACCACATGAAATGAACTACCCTACCCATGATCTTGAATTAGCAGCTGCAGTGCATACTTTAAAACTTTGGAGACATTACTTATTAGGTAATAAGTGTAAAATCTACTCTGACCATAAGAGTCTGAAGTACTTATTTACACAACCCAATCTCAATTTGAGACAAAGAAGATGCTTATAGTTAATAAAGGACTATGATTTTGATATTCAATATTAACCAGGTAAAGCTAATATAGTTGCTGATGCTCTAAGCAGAAAGGCATATTGCAATAAAGCAATATTATAGAAATGCCCTCCTACACTTCAAAAAGAAATTCAACAATTATGACTAGAATTCATAGAACCAGGAATATTATCTACCCTCGAGCTTCAATCAGATTTTGAAAAAAGGATAAGAAAAGCTCAAGAAAATGAACCATAAATTAGAAAAGAAATGGAAAAACCAAACAATAAAGATTTTAAATTGGATGAACTTGGTATTATAGGATATAAAAATCGTATCTGTGTACCAAGATCAAAAGAAATGAAGGATTCAATCCTTCAGGAAGCCTATGAATCACTCTTTTCTATACATCCTGAAAGTACAAAAATGTACCAAGACCTTAAGAAATTATTTTGGTGGAAAAATATGAAGAAAGACATTGCAGAGCATGTAAATTCTTGTAATGTCTGCCAAAAGATAAAAGCTGATCACGGAAAACCACCCGGATTATTAAAACCTTTACCTGTTCCTAAATGGAAATGGGACAAAATAGGCATGGATTTCATTACCGGATTACCAAAGACAAAGTCCGGATATGATGCCATATGGGTTATAGTGGATCATCTCACTAAAGTAGCCCGCTATTTACCCATAAAGACTACATATGGAGGTAGTCAATTGGCTAAACTTTATCTTATAAAAATAGTGCCCTTATATAGAGTACCCAAGAAAATATTTTCGGATCGAGGTTCTCAGTCCACTTCAAACTTTTGGAAACATTTACATCATGCTATGGGAACTCAGTTAACTTTTAGTTCAGCCTACCACCCCTAAACCGAAGGACAAACTGAAAGAGTAAATCAAATCCTTGAAGATATGTTAAGAGCATGTGTCCTAGTATATGGACTTGCATAGGATATTTATCTTCCTTTTGCAGAATTCACTTATAACAATAGTTTCCAATCTAGTTTAGGAATATCTCCTCATGAAGCTTCATACGGAAAGAGATGTAGAACACCCTTAAATTGGACTGAAGTGGGAGAAAGGCAGTTGTTAGGACCTCAAATAGTACAAAATTTGGAAAACCATGTTAAGATTATCAGAGAAAAGCTAAGAACAGCTCAAAATCAATAGAAAAGTTATGCTGATAATAGAAGAAAAGACTTAGCTTTTGAAATCAGAGACATGGTTTACCTGAAAGTCTCGCCAATAAAGGGTGTACAAAGATTCTAAATAAAAGGAAAACTAGCTCCTAGATACATTGGACCTTATAAGATTCGGACTAGAAAAGGAGAAGTAGCCTATCAAATAGAGCTACCCCCAGAATTAAAGGATGTTCATCCGGTATTCCACATCTCTCAGTTAAGAAAATGTCTCCGAGAACCTACAGAGGCTAAGCAAATACATGAAATTGAAATTGGACCAGACTTAACTTATGAAGAACAGCCTGACATTATATTAGAATAGAAAGAAAACTTCAAAATAGACTTATCAAATATTACAAAGTACAATGGAAACACCATACCTTTGAAGAAGCTACATAGGAAAAAGAGTTAGATATCCTAGAAAAGTTTCCCAATCTATTCTCAATAGAGTGAATCTCGGGGATGAGATTCTTTTAAGACGGTAAGTCTGTAACATACCCTAAATTTTCCCCAATTTTGGCATGAAAAATTTTAGCGAAAATTCATAATTAAGTTTCTACAACCATTCCCCAATTTTTGAGAATCTCTCAAATTAATCTCCTATTAATTCCATAAAGAAAACACCTTGTTCCTATTTTTTCCAAAATTAATTAATCCCTTATAATAATAAATTTTATTCCATATTTGGATTCCCCTTATTTTTTAGATTTTTAGAAATTTATCTCATATTTTTCTGAGCTTTCTACTATTTTCTATGAATTTCTAAAAGCCTCAAACATTTATATGGAAATTAATTTCTTTTGAACTTTCTTTTTTCAGAAAGTCACGGATTATGCCTTCCCATTTTGGAACACGCCTTCACTTACCCCGCCTTCGGCCTATTCCTTCCCTGACAAATGGGCCCCACATGTCAATCCCTTGTACCCTTTGAATCCAATCCAACGGCGCCCACAGATCCAACCTGGATCCAGTGGCACCCATGGTTTCTTCTTCCTTTCGCCGTGCCACCCCTGCTTGAATCACCGGCGCCGCCACTACCAGCAGGAAACTCTCCCCCTGCCACCCACCCCTTTGCCCCGGTACCATCACCGCGGGATAACCATCCCCGCCGCTGACTTCCCCTGCCACCTCATCACCCCTATCCCTTCCCAATGGCCCGCCAATTGCTCGCTGCCACCTCGAGCCGCCGCTGCTGCCATGAATTAGCCATTCCATAGCCGCTACTCCATACATTGGCTATAAAACCCCCTCCTAGCACCGCTATGATCTAAGCCCTCATCTTTAACCCTCCATTTCTCCTCCACCATCCTAAATCGCCGCCGCCACTATAACCTTCTCCAACTCCGGCGAACTCACTTCCTCACGCTTCAGTCCTCCTCTAGCCTCAACACCCATATACAAAAGCTACCACTATACTTCACGAAGCTAGTGCCGCTGACTCCCTACGCCGACGCCCACCGAAGACCTACGCCGCCGCTGCTCCATTTGCACCGCCGCCCCGACCACGCCGTCCAGCCAACGCCGACCACCCCGAGCCTCGTTACGACTCTCCAAGGTATCCCCGTGACCCTAATTGTGTAATCTTGACATCAATTTCTCGCTACCAGCCACCGCTCACCGGCGCCGTCGACGCTAGGGATGGCAACGGGGCCATTCCATGCCAGGGAGTGCCCACCTATCCCGCCTCCCATGGTGAAAAATCCCCGCCTTGTCCCGTCCCCGTGGTGGGAATGTTTTTCCCGTCCTCGGCCCGCTCGGCACATGGGACCTCAAGGGAGAAATCCCTATTTAATACCAGATTGCACATTGCACAATTCCAATATATAGCCAGTTCCAGCTTCGGCGGCAGTCACTTCGGGTGGGAGAAGGGGAGGGAGCTAGGCCGGCAGCAACGCCGGTGAGGGTTCTAGGAGGGCAGCTCACTTCTAGATCTAGACCAGGACCACAGGAGTACTTGAGCAGGATGGTGCCGTGGTAGCTTCAGGTCGGCGAAGTCGGCGGCTCGGTGCTAGGCGGCGGCGGCTATAGATGACGGAGTTGATGGTGGCGCGTGGCGCCTGGTCAACTGAGTCACGGCTCACAATGGCGATGGATGGCGGCGGCTTCAGGTGAAGAAGGGGAAGAAGCCAGGCTTGCGGCGAGGAGAAGCTTGGGTGGCGGCCGCTTCGGGTGAGAAAAGGGGAGGGAGCCGGACGGGCGGCGACGCCGGAGAGGGTTCCAGGAGGGGCGACGGCTAGGGTTCCAGGAGGGACGGGTCACGGTCTCACGGCCTCACTAGCGGGCGTAGGCTGTAGGAATCAGGATTTTGCTAGCCGAGAGCCTGGGAAGGATACAATCATATAGTCATACTCTTGCATGGGACCACCTGTCAGTGCATTTTTGGGGCCTCGAACAGGGAACGGGGACGGAGAGGGTGGAACGGACCCATCCCCACAATCCCCCGATGGGGACAATATTTCCCCTAAATCCATCCCCGCGGGGAGCATTTTGCCCCCATCCCCATCCCCTAATAGGGGAATTCCCCGTCAGAGATCGGGGAATAGGGCCCCGTTGCCATCAGTAGTCGACCCTCTCTGTCGTCCCCCTCTTTCCCCCTGTCTCTTCCATTGACAAGCTGGCCCTACTATTAGCTGCTCCGGTTCGGCCCCCGTGCACGCCCTTCCTCTCTCTACACGCTGGGCCTCATTTGTCAGTGCCTCGCATGAAGTTAATGGGGCGAGCCCAATGCTATAGATCCAATAATATTAAAGCTCCTTTTCAATTTATTTTTCCCTTTAAGCTATTTGATTTTATTTAAAATATTAACACTCCTTAAAAAATTCTACAAAAAATCTCAAAAATCTATAATGCGATAAACAATTTTATAAAAATATAAAATACCATAATACATATAAAATATGTTTCCTGATCTTTATATATCAAAGTTTTTTTTAAAATTCAAGAAATAACACCTAAAATTTTAAAAAAAATACTTAAATTTATTATAGCACTATTAATTTAGTAAAATTCTATTTTAAATTTTTCATCCCTATATCTTCAACAATTTCCATCTCGTAACTCCGGCAAATATTTGTCGTCAACCCCGATTTCTGGAAATTTGTTGATCCGCACATGTAATCTGACGCACACTAGCAATAACATCATGCTACCCGGAGAAAATGCCCACTTCTACTCAAGCATCCCTACCCTTATCCATTTGAAAATATTTTTAAACTCTAAGAAAATTGTACAGCCCATCACCTATTCACCCCAAGCCTTTTTATATGTATTTTCATCATTTCATGCATCATGCTTCTCCAATTCTTATTTGGATATTTATTGGAATTTTTTTTCTCTTTTTTCATATTTGCGACGTATAGACGACGAACCGATCGCCTTTGGATCTTTTGAATAAGAATATCTGGAAGATACTGTTGAGCTTGATCAGACTACCGAAGAAGGCAGGTTTTTCTATCCTTGAAGCATATTGAATTACTAAATTTCTTTATTTACTTTTTTGTCGCATTAATTTCTAGTTATTTATTTGTGAAGTACCTTTATTTGAATTATTGTATTTGTCTTTTTATATAGAATAGTTAGTCCAAACTTCACAACCAAAAGCCCACCTAAAAATGGATAAACTTGACAATACCCTAGTATAAGAAAAACTAGATATGTGGATATTTCAACAGGTAGGATAAATATCATCTTTGTCATATGAAGAGAAATTGTGACATAGAGGAGATCGAAAAAATTGAAAAGTATAGGCATGAATCACCAGCAAGGTTACCATAGTTTTCAAAATGCTTGGGCAAGTGAGTCACTAGCAAGGTTACCGTGGTAATTGTGCGGAGCCCAGCATTGTCAGGGTTTTTCCTCAATATTTGCGCATTTTACGGAATATTGCAAAACTTTGGACTATTCTGAATAGAAATGACATAAATGCTGCCCATCCGTATTATCGGCTATTTTAGGGGTAAAGCTAGGTAGTTTCTATAGAGCTGATAATAAAATCATTAATGGACCCTATTTCAGGTATATGAAGTTATGTCAAACTGGGTGATGCTTATTCTATTCAAATAAATCCATGAATTTTAAGAAAAGATAATGATTGTCAGATGAGTTAAAGATGGAGAAAGGAGATAGTGTTTACAAACTTATTTAAACGTTTTAGAAAACAATTTGAAATGTTGATGCTAAGTCTTGAAATATTGCATTCTATACTAAGTTAAATTACAGCCTTACCCTTCTTTGAAACATTTTGCAGATAGTTAATATTTTATTTCTTATGAAAACCTGCAGGTACTGTTGACATACTTACCCGCTATATAGAAACTATTCATTCTAAATGAACAGATTTCTATTCTGTTGCAGATACAAACTTTGACTTTTCAGCAGAGGATATGGAACTCTTTGGCTTAGAATACTAGATATTTCCCAAACTCACAAACTGTGAAGTGGTTTGTATAATACCACATTTTGGTATTGTAAAAGGTACTATGAATATAGTTAAATAACATGGCATGGTTGATATACTGATTCTGGATTAATGTTTATAATATTAGAGGAGAACAAATTTCGATATTATGTATTGGAAATTGGTCCCCCACAGGTAGCCGACTAACTTCTAACTAGCCTTTGACAATTGCTTAGCTGTTAGTCGATCATAACTCTCTTATACTATACTACAGGTTGACCAAAGCAAGAAGACCCCCGCAGGGATCGTTGGCTACTCCTCGGTCAACATTTACCATGACGCACCTACCCCTTTCGAGCTAGCGATGAAGAAGGGAAAAACAAAGTGTAAGTCCAATTTTCACATCGACTTTTATTTACCTTGTTGTTCATTTACTAATCCGATGCATAACCTGCAGATGTTTCCAAGCAGGCCGCATCTAAGAAGGATGCCTTGAGACTGAAGGAAAGCAAGATGGACCCTGCCGTTGCCAATGCTACTGACGCAACAAAGGGGATAGCCGAATCTCAACCCCAAAGATTGGCTCCACAAGAGGTATTTTTCCGCCTTCAACACTCTGACGAATTTTCCTCTTATACTATCCTCTTTCCTTCTCCTCTCATTAGGACACAATGGTGGACACCACCACTGTCACCCCTCCATCGGCTCCTAAGCTGATTCAAACTACTCTCGTTGTCGTCCCTGTTGCTCAGGTACTGATTTTTTCTTAGTTCATCAACGCGCTGCCCCTCCAAAGCCGATCAAAGGGTGCCTCCGATCTTACCACTCTTCTGGATTTTGATCTAGGGGAGTGAAGGGATCGGGATGTCACCTAGAGGGGGGTGAATAGGCGTAACAAAATTTAAACACTACATTAAACACAGTGGAAACAATACGTTCGGACTGTACAAATTATACCTCGGATTAACAGTCTGATATTTTATTCAAATAGTCCGAATGATACAGAGAGAAGGGTTCTAAAGTAAATCTAGGTTCAAAGGAAGTCACCTGCACCAAATAGTGTTAGTTAGCCTAGAATACCTAGAGAGAAGGGTTCTAAAGTAAATCTAGGTTCAAAGGAAGTCACCTGCACCAAATAGTGTTAGTTAGCCTAGAATACCTGTAGGAGATGAATAATCAACACTATCTTCTTCACGAACAAGATCACCACTTGAAACACCAAGATTTGTATTTAAACTCAACTAAGGTGAAGAGGAAATCCAAGAGATGAAGACGGAGACTCAAAGATTTTATCCCGAAGTTCGGATCCTGGAGGGGATCCTACGTCTCTGCTCCTCTCTGTTTCTCCAGGCAGAAAATTTCCTTTGCTGCTAAGTCCTATTTGGACTGTCCGAGGTTTCATTCAAATAGTTCGAACAAAAGTTCGGATACTCTAAATGGGATATGGCATTTTGAACTTGGATTTGGGATTTGGTGAAATGAGTTTATAAATTGGTACTTTTGCTAACTAATTTCTATCATGAGCACCTGGAATATCCAAAAACTATTTCCCGTCAAATCCCTCTTTATAGTACGGCCATCCTTAGACTCAAATTTAAAAAATAAAATTACATTTTACAAGTCTATGTACCATCTTTTGCTTCTTTTGATTTGAGGGTCCGTCTTTGCTCCTTGATTAAATGTCGTGGACTAAAATCTGAAGATAATACTTAGAAATGTCATTAGTTCCTTAATCGTTTTGTCATTATTCCCAAACCCACAAAGGGGTCTAGATGCACTTTTAGGGAGTTTGAAGACGACGAAAATGATGACGAAGGGATTGAATCCCGTCCTATGACAGATCTAGCCAGGATCTCTAAGGAGGCAACCTAGACGTCGGCTTCAACAACCCTGACCCAGCAACCTTGGAGAAGTTGCGTACGTTAGAATTTCTCCTAACCTCAAATGTCCACACCCTGCTCCGGGATGCACAGCCTATTCGCAATGATGTGCAAGATCTAGACATGGTCCTCCCGGAGGCCACATAGAATGTCGTTCTGTCGGCCTGTGACCTTGACTCATGCCAGGAGGGCGTGGCATCGGCTAAGGATCAGATAGCTCGGCGTGCTGCTCAACGGGATGAGGAATACCTCTTAAAGTCTCTGGCAGCCGATGCCAACACTCAGGCTTGCTGAGTCGTCCTCCAACGCAGCCAAGTCATCCGAGCCCACCCTCACCTCCGTTATGATACTGCAGGAGAAGTAGAAAGCGGCCAAGGAATAGCTGGCCCAAGCCATCAAGGACAAAGAAGAAGCCCATGCCGCTACTCTGCTTCAGAAGCAGAAGGTAAAGGATTGCATCGCCTCTGTAAAGCAGCAAAAGGCTCGAATCCTCGAAGTCTCGAGGACCGATGATGAAGATGTTGCCATCATCAGGGAGGTCTAAAAGATTCTGCGGCCGCTGCAACAACTATCTCCAAGATCATCTACCCGGCCCGATTCGTGTTGACGCAGAGTGATCGATGTTAGGAACTGGCTCAACAAAGCTGACCCCTCTGTGTCTTACGGTACTAGTCCCAATGGATCACAGCTAGTACGCACAGTTAGAGCATAATGGAATCACACCTTGCTGTTTAACGATTAACAAAATAAAGTATCTTAGCAACAAATGCCAAATATTACAATAATTGTCTTAATGTAATAGTAGCAAGCAGAAGATAGAAATTGAAATGATGGCTCGGTAAACCCATCTATACGCCACAGGCATCTGACTAGGGATACAGTAGTAGCCGGAAGCTCCATCGTCGTACCCTGCCTCATAGTCGATGTATTCGGCAGATTCATCACCTGCGCATAGATCTGATGAACAAGTAATGAGTATGGATATACCATACCCAGTAAGCATGTATATCCTTAGGTAATGAATGCAAGGCTATCAAAGGAATAGAGATGGTTATTTTGCATAAAGAGCAATTTTCCACAATCCTATAAGTTGTAAAGCAATTATTCAAAAACATTTCAAATTCATTTCTTTACACATATTTTTCTCAAAATTTAATATATTCTTATGCCGTCTCAGCACAGACCGAGATGACACTCGCTGTCAACTCTACATGAAAATCCCTTGCAATACACTCCCTGTAATGTATTGCATGGCAATCGCTGTTTGGCACTCGCTGTCGGACAATCTCTGCCCCTACTTCTATAGCAGGTTAATTATTAAACAGATGAGGTAATATGTAGAACTGTCTAAGCCCGCTCTTAACCGTGAGCATGGCTATCATGATAGTTTTAACTCTGCAGAGTGTGTACACTTTACCAATAGGACTCACCCGAGAGTGAGACGAAGCCATTATCCCTAGTACGTCTAAAATTGAGGATGCCTCACTAACGATTCACCCTAGGCCGCCTCTCGCTAAGCCTGAAGTCCCCTCGTGTGCTAGATGGACATACGGTGCTGATCAAGCACGCCCACACCGCCATGACAAACCAAAACTAGATTTTCCAAGGTAACAAAACCAATATCCACTGATCAAACCACCACCTCGAATCTACTCATGCCACGTTGATTTTAGTTGAATTAAATTAACCAAAACCAAAACTTAAGAGTAGAATCTCTCTACAAATTTTGTGAATGATCTCCCATCATATGAACTGGATTTCCCATCGAAACAAATAAGTATCTAGCTTGAGTAAATTCAATGATGGCTATATTAAGATATAATTTATGCTAGGCGTCAATAGAAAGGTAACACGTGCTAATAGATGATTAACACGTCATTGGCAATAACTAAAATTAAATATACAAAATAAAATTAAAATTAGCATGCACGGTTAAATCCCTATGAGTAGTAAACATGAGAGAAAAATCAGTGGGATCGATATGATTCTAGCTTGCACCTTGATCTGAGTAGCACGTTTCTTGACAACCGGCAGCTAGCTCCCCTCCGGACTCCTTCACGATGTTTATACGCAAAACGAGGCACAGACGAATCAACAGTAACAAATAAATTTTGAAAAATTATGAAATAAATACAGGAGATAGATTAGTGAGAGTGATGGTCCTATTGGCACAATCAATGTGTCCCTTGAATCGGCCTAACCAATCCATTCCCAAGATTACTTCTATCCTAGGTGATTCTAAGAAAATGAGGTTTACCGTGAACTTTTCTCCTCCGATTTCTACTTCCACAGAAGGACTTGCAAAAGTTGCTCTCAATTTCTTTCCCGGAGATTACACTATTAGAGGTTTCTTTAATGGCAAAATTTTCCACCCATGTTTTTCCACTAATTTTTAGATATAAAGGAATGCGAAGCACCAGAATCAAATAGAACAATTGCAGGTACGAAATTAACTGGAAACGTACCTAGCACAACATTAGGCGCTTCCTGAGCTTCTTCGGCCGTCACATGATTCACTCGGCCTCTTCCCATTGTTTGCAGTGTCTTTGGGGTTCTAGGGACTGTACGAGCTGGCCCTTGCTACGGCGTACCAGCAGGTGTACCTCCCACGTTGGTTTGTGCTGGCGCCGGGTTGTTCTTCTTCTAGGGGCAACTATGAGCATAGTGACCTATTTGATGACAATTGTAGCACTGTACTCCTGACGCAGTTGCTGTGTTCTTGGCTAGTGGTGCCACTAGATTGTTACGCGGTGCTTGCTGCTGGGGTGAAACAGGTGCACGGAACATCAGGGTAGAAGGCATGTTCCCCTGCTGTTTGGGTTGACGCGTGTTGCTGGGTCCCTACTGACCTTGGAATGCCATCCTCCTCTTCTTGTTATCTTCATTAAGCTGACGTTTAGCATCCTCCTGCAGCAGCGTCATATTGACTAATTCCTGGAAGGTATGGCATCCATGAGATACCAAATTAACTTTCAGAACAGGATTCATTCCTTCCATGAACCTCCGTATCATCGTTGCATCATTTGTAACATCCTCCTTGGTATAACAAGCAAGTTAAATGAATCGGTTATGATACTCCGATATACTCATATTGCCCTGGCGCATATTTTGAAACTCGCTCCTCTTCATCTCCATCACACCAGTGGGAATATGTGCGGTGGTAATTGCCTCATAAAACTTTTCCCAAGTGATGGACTGCATGTCATGATGAGCCTCGCAGTAATTCTCCCACCAGTTAGCAGCATTACCCTTGAGCTGATGTGCAAAGATAACGCACACTTTCATAATCGTCCTGATTGGCTAAATCTGACTTGCGCCGACCTCCTTAAGCCGGCCACAGTGTCGAGTGGCTCTGCGGATCCCACAAACGTTGGAGGATGGGTCCTCATGAAATCAGCATACTTCAACTGCGGTGCCGCATTGTGGGCGGCAGCTGGCGGGTTGTTGAGTTGCTGTTGCACAGCTTGTAGGACTTGCAGATGTATTTGCATTAGCTATTGAGCTGTGGGCTCTTGAACGGGTGGTGGTGGCAGATTTGCTACACCGACAGCTCCTTGCGGTGCCTGGGGGTTCTGTTGTTGCTCTTGCTGCTCCTGAACATTCTTTTTCGGTTCTTGTTGTGGGGCAGTGACAGCTTGCCCGCGACCATGACCGTGGCCTTGACCATGGCCTCCACGCTACACCTGGCTGGCAGCCTCACCATGGCCACATCCACGTCCACGGCCTCGAGCTCCTCTAGCCATCTAACTGCTATGAGATAAGAGGAAGAGAAGGGTTACTAACAAAAAAGCAACTATGCGGGGAGATAGTGACTGTTTATTAAAATAATTTTTAGACACTACAATTCAAGAATCAATAAAGTCCAAACATTTGAACCCTGCGTACATAGTGCCTAATGCCTATGTCGCTATGAGTTCTGCTCACGCAACTAATGTCACATGGCGGCCAACTCCAACATACACAATCACCAATCAACGCGTTCAATATACGCATACCTACATCCGCAAAATACTTAATTGTATAAATTGGTGATAAAATACATTTTTAAGATTACTACTAGCTCGCCATTTTTATATTTATTTGGAAAACGAATAAAAGAAAATGATTACTTATCACTCTTTTCCTATACATATTCATATATATAAATTACAGCTTACTGTTTGCAATTTTTTGGGCTGTAGCATGAACAGTTACTAGGGTATTAAAAATTCCTGATTTGTTTTGCCCTCTTTTAGCTACAATATGCTTACAACTACTACAAATCATTTAATTTGTAGCAACAGCATTTTTTTTTGGTGTGGTTTTGTAGCAGGAACAGTGCGAGCAAGTTTTTTGGTTTGGGTACTGTACATGAACAGTACGTGATTTTTTAAAAATGTATTACAGTTCCAAAATATACTTGTGAAAACTTGTGTTATTTTAAAAAAAAACAGTTCATAAATAAAAAAGCAGATCACCCTATTTGTCGAGAGAGCCAAGGAACCCGTCGAGAGAACCTTGCCTCAACGGCCAGCCATCGAGACAAGGCCATTGAGACAGATAGGTCAAGACAGACAGCCTTTGTCAAGGGTCTAGCCATCGGTACAGACTCTCTCGATGGCTTAGAATCCGGCGGTCGGTACACGAGCGATGACGGCCTGATGGCCGATACATGGCTCTGTCTCCATCGAGACAGCTGACTGGCCGGAGGGGCCCCTGGAAACGTGGCAGCACCATCTCTCTCGACGGCCGCGACAGTGATCGAGAGAGATGGCCCCTAGGACAGGTCCACAGGGCCCCTCTTTCTCGACGGCTGCCCCAGGGCCGTCGAGAGAGCTTGACTCCAAGGGGTTCCTAGGGCCCTTCTCTATCGACGGCATCCCGGCAGTTGAGAGTGCTTGGTATCCAAGGGTTTTGCTGGACCCCTCTGTCTCGACGACCTAGTAATGGCCGTCGAGAATAACTGATTTCCAGCAAAAAAAAAGAGCTAGGTAAATTGCTAAAAAAATCCAATTTAGCAGCCGCTGCTGCCCCAACAGCTGCTGCTGCACCTGCAAACCCAAAATACCCCGTACATATTTCACAATCCCCACATTTCACGTAAATATACATCCCCAATCAAAATTCCAATAAAAATAGGCAATATATGACCAAAACAGCCCATTCACCACATTCATCCATAATTTCAACCACATTCATCACATATAACATCAAACCAAGTTATTCAACTGCATTAATCACATGTATCATCAAAAAACAAAGTCCATTCATCAAAACCATGTGCTCAAGAGAAGGGTGGTGGTGGAGGGCCGTTGCGGAGGAAGCTGCGCGTGAAGTCCATCGGCTGGGACTCGTTGTCTCCGTCTTGGGTGACGTCGCGTCGAGCCAGATCCGCCGATCCCGAACTGTGGAGTGGAGGAGACTCTGAGCGTCCCGTAGTCCCGCTCGAGTTAACCTACATGTTCGCGACACAATTAGTTAAAGAATTGTAGGTTTCAGCGAAATGAAATGAGATGGTCGTAGTGTCTTATCCCACGTTGCATCTCTAGGAACCACCTGAACATCACCTCTTGCTGCTGCATTGCCTCCGCCAACCTCCGCTCCTGCTCCTGCTCTCACCACAGCTGCTCCTCCTTCGCTGTTCTCATGCTCTCCTGAAATGACTACAGCATCTGCTCCCTCTCCGTCGCCATCCGCTGCTCCATCTCTTGCTTCTGCTACTCCATCTCCTAGCGAAGCCGGGTCTCGAACTCGCGCGGGTTCTCGGGGGCATTCTAGGAGGCCCAGACCGTGGGCATGTAATCCTCTGACCTACAATTAAGGAGTACCGTAGTTAGTTGCAACAATCAACATTATGAAAGCAATGACATCTAACATGGTTACTAGATCACCTAAGGTGGTTCGCTCCGATCGCCAGCCTCCCGTGCGCCTTGTCACCCAAGTGCTTATGGATCACCACCGAGTCGAGGGGCGTGTCCTCCTGAAAGCTGTCCGGACTGTGCTCCTGAGTGTACGTCTCCTGGTAACGATCCTGTGTGATCTCAATTTAGACTAAGGTAAACTACAAATCTGCTAAGTGGATAGGTTTCGTTGGCACTTACCAGCTTGCCCTGTGCGTAGGGATCCATCACGGGCTGGGTGCCGGGCTTAGGCTTCGGAGTGTGGGCCTTCTTAAAGGCCTCTATGGCACTAAGTGCCTGCAGGAATGGAAAGACAAGTTAGCAAAAAAAAAGTAAAGAGAAAACCAGATCTTACCATCTTCTTGCCTAGGTGGCGAATGGATCACCTCCCCACACTCGTCTTGAAGTCCTTCAAGGACCGGCTCTTCTTGGCTTTCGTGGACTTCTCGAGGAACTTCTGGCTAGCCCATTCCACCCTAAGGGCCCTCTAGGCCGCCAGGTCCCTCGCCTACTCAGGACGCACTCAGTCGTAGTCGTTAGGCTCCAAATAGATGCCCTAGGCTTCCTTCATGTTGACTGGATTGTCGGTGTGTTTCTTGAAATGCACAAAAGTTCACATGTGTAAAAATAGTAAATACCATTTGACAAGGGTATTATTATGATGGTTGCTTACCTGTGGTACTCCTCCATCGCCGCGACATGAGTGCCGGACATCAGGTCCTGCACCTTCTGTCGGGCATTCCTGTCCAGGATGAGCCCGAACTATGCCTCCGTTAACCTGTATAGGGACGGAACCTAGCCTAAAATTATATAAACTAAGGAGATTAGCAACGTGATCACAAATTCAGAAAAATAAATTCGATTAGACAAACTTATCCAGAAGTCTCAAACACAGTGGACGGCGGCGGTCGAGTCCCTATGGACGACGAGCTTTTAGTCTTCTCAGCTGTACGCTGGCCTGGTGACGTCGCCTACGTTGACCATGCCGGGTAGTACGTGCGGACCAGGGTCCCCAGAACGTAGGCCGACTGCTGCCTCATGGAGGGATCCACCATCGACATATTGCTACAAAGATTAAAAGAATGTTAGAAAATTCACATAGTAAAACAAAAAAACCAATTACACGTACTTGACCCCGTCAATCTGGATGGGGACCCTCGAGCTAGCGTCCGTGGGTACCGGGGGGACCTTGTTCTGGTCCCTCTTCTTCTTCGAAGCCATCTATAAGCCCTTAGTGGGCACCGGCCTCTGCCTGAACCTGGCTGCACCTGTGGGTGCTAGCTCGCTGCACTGCTCGACCCTAGGTGCCGCCGACTGTAACCTGGCGGTCCCCTCGCTAGGTGTCACTAAGGGCATAACCCTATGACTTTGCCACCCTGTCTAGCTCGTCGTCCATCTGGGGTGTCCCCACAAACTTCTTTCGAGTGTGACCCATCCTGCAAGTAAATGGAAAGTTAGTAACATATTTAATAAAATTAAGCACATATATAAATGAAAATCTAGCAACATTTAAATAATTCAAGTAGATATACAAATAATTTAAGTGCATATGTACCATCCACTAGAAGTAATCTGAATTGACAGTGAGAAGATCGTCCGTTGATGGTTCGACGTCATTGGTTTCATCTTGAGCATCGCGTTCCTCTTCGACATTGTCCTCCACTATGGCATCTAGTCCATCGAGGCCCAGACCAATGTCAATCACAATTCCCCTGTTCAAGTGCTTTTCTTGCATTGGTCCTTCGTTAGCTTCCTTGAATGCACTCTCCTAGCCACCGGTATAGGAAATCTTCCCAGGCATTGAACCTTGTACACAACCCACCACGCCTCTAACTCTTTCTTTGCAGTACACAGGTACGATAGGCAGTAGACTTGTCCTTCCTTATGTCATCTCATCTGCTGCGATGTCTGGTGTGTCATGAAACACCATTGTAGACGCTTCGTCAAGAGGAAGTACCGCAGCACTTTCCTCGGCACACCCGTCATCTTGCTATTGCCATCTACGTCGATGGTTTCAACGAAACTTGCCTTTCCACAATGATCACACCTTGACTTTTTGTCATCCTTGCCATACATCATGCAGTGTTTAGGGTAGTAGCTATCTTGTCGTACGGCATTCCTAGTCTACTGATGAGCTTCTTTGACTCATACCAGTTCAATGGCATCTTGTGACTTTCAGGGAGGACGGAGCACCACAAAGCTAGAATCTTGTCGAAACAACTGATTGAGAAATTGAACTTAGACTTCATCGCCATCATGCGTGATACCACCGACAACTGGGCCATTGTGGTTTTCTCATGCAAAGGTTCCTGCGCGAACGACAGGAGATTCAGAAATTCAGTCACCGGCGGGGCAGGGGGACTTCGTCCTCGAATTGGTCGAATTGGTGGTCGAAATCCTCCATCATGTCCTGCATTCGATTGACTTCATTGAACCCTTCAACGGGCACTGCTGGTGCAACCCGGGCTCCCTCACCATGGAATTCCCATTGATGATACCTGCCTTAAACCTAACCCTGCACAAGTGCATTTCCATCTCGTCCCGCAATCTCTTTTGGCAATTATTGCATTGTACACTTGGATAGTCACAAGCGCGTTAGGCGTCGCCTCAAAAGCACGACGCACGAATTCAGTTGTCTTCTCATACCACTCCTCGGTGTGTTGTCCGCCCCGCCGTCAACCATCATACATCCAACTCCTGTCTTATTCCATTACTCTTCAATCCATACGAACCATGCCAGGTGCCGGATTAAGAAGGCTTGGGAAGGCTTCTAAACCTACCCACGAATGCCGGATTGATTACGATCGTTATGGGACCCATGGATCCGAAACGAAATTTTGGCAGCATAACTCTAAGGTTCCCTTGGTGCAACGATGGTCAGGGTGTCGTTTCCGGCACCCCAACACTTATGTTATGTACCGGAAAACCATATAGGGTCATGCTGTTAAAATCTCGGCTCGGAATCCACATATATCACAATGTGTCATAACCAAACCGCATTCACAGGCTGTCCACTAGGACGCCTATTGTGGCAGTCCACTAGACAGTTCGGGAATGCTTTCCACATCGCGTAATGGAGCCGGACGAATCACCGTCCAAGATCCTTACGGTCTGTGATGTTCCCGAATGGTTGACGTACGGCTAGGTGACATTTCATACCAAATTGCAAAAAACATGACAAAAATTCTACTATTTTCTAGCAATCCTCTGCAATTTGCATAAATTCATAACAAAATTTCTACTTTTTTCTAGCAAATTTCATCAACTTATAACAATTTCTAGCAATTTATAGCAAACTCCAGAAATTTACAGCAATTTATACAAATTTATAGCAATTTCTAGCAATTTATACAAATTTCCAGCACTTTCTAGCAATTTATACAAATTTCTTTCAAATTCTAGCAATTTATAGACAAATCTAGCAATTTACATAAAATTGAAGCAAATTATTGCAAATTGTACCAATTCATATAATATTGTACCAAATTCTAGCTATTTCCATCGATTTTTTGCAATTTCAACAATTTCTATTGATTCGTACCAATTTCTAGCAATTTCCATCCGAATTTGGACAATTTCATGCAATTTGCATCGTCTCATACCAATTCCTAGCAATTTGCACTGAAATTTAAGTTTTTTTTTCCCTAATTGCATTGTCATTAATCTAAGCATACACTTAATTAAGAGGATTAGTCTCGACCGGTAATTCGATCGTTGAGAGTAATCTCCAAACTTAAAAAAAAAATTGGCGCGGACGTTACCTTGCGTTCGCAGTGTTGGCATTGGCGTCGACAGTGGGTAGCCCCTCCTTCTTCCTCCTCCTTCTTCTTCTTTTTCCCCCTCCTTCTCCTTCTCCTTCCTTCTTCTTCTCCTCCTACTTCTTCTTCTCCTCTCGGCTACGGCTTGGTCCGGCTCCTCCTCTCCTCCTCCTCCTCCTCTTCCTCTCCTCTTCCTCCTCGGCTTGGCTGACACACATGCATGTGTGATGAAATTGCTGGCAGTGTGGGGGGGTCTTGATGATAACGGGACAAGGTGGCACGCCTGGGCGGGGCAGCAGGAGGCGGTGTTGGTCGGCGTAATGGCACGGGGAAGCGGCAGGGTGGCGGCGCGGGCGCGAGCGGGTTGGCAGCAGGGTCGCGGGGCTGGGGACTTGGCAGTTTTGTGAAGTCCCTTGCCCTTGGCGCCTCAAAACTCACCGTCTCTCTTGATGGCTGTACTTAAGCCATCGAGAGAGAGGTGGGTAACGGTCATCTACGACCTCTCTCTCGACGGTCGAAAGACAAGCCATCGAGATAGCTATAACCATGCCCAAACCCTAGACACGTTAGAGTCTGTATCGACGGCTTTAAACCTAGCCGTCGAGACAGCTGCTTGGTAGGCCAACCCGGGTTGACCAGTTGGGAGGGGCGAGCAAAGGTCTTGATAGCCCTTCAAGCGATCGGCAAGGCAGCCCACTCGTAGGCCAAGAGTGGCGTGCCCGCTGGGGTGAGGCTCTAGGCTGTCTCGATGGCCTAGTTGATAACCATCAAAACAGGTCCTTGGTAGGCCAAGCCTAGCCCGAGCGGCTGGGAGGGCCTCTCACGACGGTTGTTGTGCGACCGTCGAGCTAGGATGCCTATCTCGACGGTTTCAGTACGAAGTCATCAAGAGATACCTCTCGAGGGCCATTTGTCGGCTGGCCGTCAAGAGACATCTGTCTCGACGGTGTCCGTTGACTACCGTTGATAGAGGTACCCCTATGTCGACGGTTAAAGGAAAAGCCGTTGAGACAAGCTTCTGACTCGACATTTGGTCGCCGGTGGTCAATCCCGCCTGTTTTGATTTTATTAAAAAAATATATTGACGCTATTGACCGTAACCTTCAATTATATTGCTCCATAAGTGACTTAGCATACTCTAAAAAAGTTTCAAAAAATTTTGACTTTCCGAGCTATCGAACCCTTTGTTATCGCCTTAATCGAGTCACCGGGGGTTTAGTGTCTATAGACGTTCGGAGACAATCCCCTCTACATTTGCCGGTTTCATCCCACCGCCACACCAATCATTCAAACCATTTCAAAAATTCAAACTCTACGTGGTGCCCTATTCGATACTTGAATTTTTCTTTAAATTTTGGACAATTCAAACGTTTATTGTTAAAATCAAAACCATTTTCATCTTTATGAAATATATACAAGTCATACAACCTACTTTCCTAAAACAAAACTATGTTAAATTTTGAACAATTCAAATGTAGAAGAACTACTTCCCTAATCCTTACAATGCCTACTTTCATGATTGCAAGCCATATAGCCAACCACATGTATGAATTTGGCAAAATTTGTGAAAATATAGTCTCCCTCGACGGCTAAATCGTAGACCGTCGAGAGGGTGCAGCATGGTCCACCTAGCAAAGATAGCCTGCATTGCCGTGAGGGGGCACCGTATTTCTCTTGACAGCTTATATTCCAGCCGTCGAGATAGAATAACGCACTCGATGGCCGGTCCTTAGCCATCGAGAGAGATTAACTAGCTCGACGGTTGTCTCTTGGCCATCGAGAAAGCTAGGCGTGGTCAGCTTTCGCTGCGTTCCCTGTAGTGACTACTTATTTGGGTGGATGGTTGAAAGTGATGAAATGGCTAGTTGAAATGTTGCTATTGTTTTAAATTTTGTGTGTGGATATACGTTATTAAGACAAAATGTTGTTGACATTTAGAGTAAAATGTTATAGTTGGTAGCATCCAGGACTTAGGGAGAAGCCGAGGTGTTGCATCAGGGTTGAGAGTATGATGAGCATGGTACTGTACATATATGCAACGCATGCCAAGATCAACCATCGGAGCTCCATCACCACCCCCTTGTAGAAATGCCACATAACACATTGTGAATGCAATGCAACTGCTATTGAGCATCCAATTAGGGCTGAAACTTTAGCTCGTGGCTCATGAGTTACTCGGGCTCGGCTCAGTTCTAGCTCAATTTGTGCTCGTCTTGTTACGAGCATGAGCTGAGCCTATTTTGAGCTCAGTAGTTTAATCGAGCTGAGCGTTTAGGAGGGTTTGCGTAAAAACCCATATGTCGATCAAAGCCCAAGTGTCTAAGGCCCAACAATCTAACTCAATAAAACGACCAAACCATATCTAGTCCTTTTGTTCCCATCACAACTCCCACATCACACCCTCCAAATCCCTAACACATCTGCCACTCGCAGGTCCTAGCGTGATAGTGCCTCCTGGCTCCGCCCCACTGGCCATCATAGCAACCATCATCATTCGTAACTCAATCGCCCTAGCGTCTCCTCTTCCTCCTTTCGTCTTCCTCATGGTGGCCCCTTCTCCTCCTTCTCTTGGGTCCAAACGCAGCAGTGACAACGAGCTCAAGCAACACGACATGGAGAGAAGTAGAAGCCACCGCCTGCTCTCGACAATTTTCTTTGGAGTGGAGGTGCAGGCACTTCCTCCTACTCATGGATAGCGGTGGCACTTCAATGGGCGGCTGGACTTTGATTTGAGCAGAGCATCCACGTCGAGGTATCGCGCGGTGAAGTTAGATGCCAATTTGGGTGGGGGTATCGATCCGAGATCGAGCATCGATGACATCACCAACCTTGGAGGTGTCACCATGTTGGGCTCACAAGCTGGTTGCGAGTTTTCCATGAGCCGAGCCGAACCTACTTCGTAGCTCGGTCATCCCACCGGGCTCGGCTTAGCTCTCGGTAAAGAATGAACCGAGTGGAGCCAAGGTCCGATTCACTTGAAGTCAGCCTGTTTGCGCCTCTACATCCAACTAAAGTGGAAGTTTGGTGTTATATGCAAGCAATCAACTCAAGGGATCTACATTGTCTCACCATATCAACACGTTTTTAGTATGCTTTGTTAGCTTTCTAAATGTTGTTGGGTGTTCATGTCGACGTGGTTACGTTCACCGATTTAGCTAGGCCAATTTTGATGTTTAAATAAATAAAAAAGGAAAACACATTGCTTCCATCATCATTACGGTTCTCTACTTTTGAACTTTATTTTCTCTCGCATCTACTATCGTGACCTAACATAGTCATTGTTGACCCCTTTTGAGACATATTCTACTCGCACCATCGAAGCCTCAGTCGCTCTTATTTTTGCTTATGTTTTTATGTTTTTCCGCTAACGATTCCCACTGTTTTAAATATGGAATTTTTCATTGAGCCCAGCGAACATAAAATAAACTAGGTTGGCATTTGATGATTTAAAGCTCGTTATCACCGCACGCACTCTTCTATGGAACACTAGTGGTGTAACCAGGGAATTTCACTGCCATATATAACCGGCAAGTAATAATTATAAAATTGACAACAGTTTGTGTGCTCCGCTCCAGGAAAGAATCAGACAAACCGACCCAAACAGAATTTGGAAGAACTCTACAGTCTACACTTGCATTTGCGCGAGGAGGAAGACCGAAGACGTATGGGAGAAGCGAGCACGGAGGTCCTGCGCAGAAGATCCTTGGCTAGGTCTCGTTTTCAACCCTTGGAAGGGGACGCCCCTTTTCCTTGCTCGCTCCTCTCTTCCTCTTCCTCCTCCTCCTCCTCCATCTCCACCCCCCGCCTCCTCACCGCATTCGCATCTCCCTCCGGATCCCCACGCCCGCCGCCAGAGCGCCGCCGCTCCTCCCCCGCCGCGCTCGCCATTACCGCCTCTCGATCCCGGCCCGAGCCCTCCCCGCCCCCTCCCCCGCCCCCCGCCCCCGCCCCGATTCCTACGGACGCCACGCCCCAGGGGATTCGATTCGATTTCGGGGATGCCACTCTGCGGCCGGGGCTGCGGGGCTCGCCGCGGGTGATCTCTCTCTCGCGGGGAGTCCTCTCGCGCCCACGTGGAGGATCCCGCCGCAGCTGCACCCTTAACCCTTCCCGCGAGGTACTCTGTTCTAGTTCTAGGGTTTGCTTTTCTCGGGGTGAGGGGATCCTCTCCGATTGCTCGCTCGACAGTCGTCCTCCTGCGCCCTGCCTTGCCGCCCCGCCGCTGTGGTGTCCCCCGCGTGGAGGCAGATGTTTTCCCACGGCGCTGATTCCGCCCACGACGCTGCCGGCGGCGTTGGCGTCAGCACCGGCGGCTCCGTCATCCCCACGCGCTTCGTTTGGCCCTACGGTGGCAAGAGAGTCTTCTTAACCGGCTCCTTTACCAGGTTTGCTGTCTCCTACCCTTTGGTTCTCCGACTCTTATCTACTTCCATTTATTATGCTTGCTCCCTACGGATTGTTCATAACCGTCTGAATTGTATCACATCTAGCGTGCCACTAGTCATCGGAACTAGTTTGTGGCTTGTCGTATGCACTGCAGTTTCATTTCCAAAGGAAATGGACTGCATTTGCATATTACCTACGGCACATGTTTACAAGTTATTGATGGCCTCAAGTCTATTTTTTTTCCTGGAGTGATGGATAGATTATCTGCCTTCTGTCTTGCTGGGAGCTGTAGGATGTATTATCTGGTCAAGATATGTATTATGATTTGTCTTAATTCCATCCTTGAATCTTGATTGGACCCTAGGGTTCACTCCAGCAATGCAGCTGCCTTGCGCAGCAGGCTATATCAGATATTAGTTCACTTATGGATAGATATGGAGTTACATGTTTCCACCTCAACGGTCATTGTCAGGTAGCACACAACCGACCAAGGATCTAGTCCTGGTCAGCGCGCTGGCACGCAGAAACAGGAAATCACTGAAGAGACAAAAAAGGGACCTGTTCCCTGCCGTTCTATCAATCGCTGCATCTTTTAACACCATTGGCATGTGCTTATCATGCACCTAACGGCCACAATTTTGTTCCAGGTGGACAGAGCATTTGCCAATGTCTCCTGTTGAGGGTTGTCCCACCGTATTTCAAGCTATCTGCAGTTTATCTCCAGGGATTTATCAGGTGCCCTTCTTTATCCCAAGCTCTATACAGCTGTCCTGGCTACATACCATTTAGCATACTTTGTTGTGTTGTGTTTTGTCTGTCTCGTTTGCTAATATTGCTATTTTTACCTTTCCCGTCCAGTGCAATGCTTGCGTCGTGCATTAATGTCCCTCACGTGTCTTTCCTATCATGTGGATATACCTTACTAACTTATCATCGTTCTCATGTATAAAGTTGTGTGTTCTGCGAATGAATTGTGCATGCCATTTTTGTGACTTCACATCTAATGCATGAATCTCTTTATTTTCTTATTTGACGTGCAGTACAAGTTCTTTGTGGATGGGGAATGGCGGCATGATGAGCGGCAACCTACTATAACAGGAGACTATGGGGTAGTTAATACTTTATACCTGACAAGGGAATTTGACCAAATAAATACAGTATTGAGCCCTAGTACACCTGGAAGCAGGATGAACATGGATGTGGACAATGAAAATTTTCAGCGTACGGTAAGGATTACTTATCTTGGTAGAACTTTAAGAATATGGAATACCTGCTAATATCTGATCAGGTTGTGAATGAACAGCCACATTATGTTGTATACCCATTCTCTCTATAATGATTCTGTCGGCTGATAATAGATTAATAGGAGTGGTATGATGACATAATTTTGAAGCATGTTGTACATAGACAACCATCTCGGTCTTTTGATTGCCTAACAAGTGCTATTCTGTTGGATAGGAAGGTAGACTAGTGTTGTGACCATTGCTGTGTCTGTGCAACAAGATGTACATGTTATCTGTCCTTTATTTTTGTTGAAAGATTGTAGGAAAGCAATACTTATTCAAATATATCTTATTATCCGCACCAGAAAGTTCATGTGTCCAGTAATTATGGCTGTATATTAGTTTTTCTTTTTGTGTCTCTACTCACTTTCTTACAAGGTAAATAGAATAGTGAATTCTTGAGGAGCAGGGATAAAATTTAGGTGAGAATGGCCTTCCTTGTCTTCTCCAAACAGGTTACATTGGCGGATGGTGCCCTTCAGGAAGGTCCTCCAAGAATTTCAGAGGCTGCTATACAGATCTCCCGCTGTCGGGTTTCTGAGTATCTGAATGGGCATACTGGCTATGATTTACTTCCAGATTCGGGCAAGGTATGGAAAACCAGCTACTCTTATGTGAATTGTATTGATGTAAAGGTGTGTTCTTTAAACATTTTTTTTTCTCAATCCAGGTCATTGCGTTGGACATTAATTTGCCTGTAAAACAATCTTTTCATATCCTGCATGAACAGGTATTCAGTCTTGCCTTATTTCCCCTTCTAGTTCTTTATTTTTGGTGACATGTTAATATGTTCTTCAATTTGTTGCTTTACACCACCTACATTAATTGACATGAATTATTTGCCAAAAATAAAGCATGAACAAAACAAAATTAACTATTCAATTCCTTATGTAGGCTCTAGTCTATAGCACTTTATTCTTTTACTAGTTCTGGCTGTGTATAATGTTTTTAGCAAACGCATATTTGTTTGGCTCCATGGTGGTTTGAGCCCAGATAAGTATTTTCATATTGGTATTTAAAAGTCCACCTTACTTATGAATTATGATGCTTCCTTAGCTACTCTCTGCATTCTGTTAAAAGTTGATTTCATGATTTTCTGGCACCTTGATAGCAGTGGAATCTCATTGTTGCTTTTATGATATATTGAAGTCACCATCAATATTTTGCAAGTTGCAAGGACATACATTAAATAGTGCACCTCGCAGGGAATTCCTGTGGCTCCTCTGTGGGACTCATTCAGGGGTCAGTTTGTTGGCCTCCTGAGTCCGCTTGATTTTATACTTATATTGAGAGAGGTAATTTATTTTAGCACTTACTTTTTGGTCTTAGTTTTCTTTAGTTTTTTTATTATATTGATGATTGCATTGCTTGTGTGATGTGTCATTCTTCTACTCCCTGGTAGAGGCAAAATGACCCTGATGTGTATTTTATTAATGTGATAACTTACTATTTATTTCAAATATTCTGCCACCATTATGATTTAGTACTGCAAATCAAATACCTTGTAGTCCTTTTCTAGTTTAACTTGTTTTCTCAGTAGTGACTTGGACGGTCAACCTCACATAAGATGCAAGAACCACTAGGGCAATAGTGCATTTGAAGCATTATCTCGTCATAGCATTTAAACATCTGAAAGTTATCCCTATTCTGTTGTATTGTACTTGGTGCATCTTGAATCTCATGGTATTCTTCTGTGAGACCACAATAAGTTAAAACTTGAAATTGACTGATACTGACGCATCTGGATTTGATGCTTGACTTGTGTTCATCTGTACTAGAGCCTCCCATTAAGGGTGGCAAATAGCTGAGATATCATCTCCAAATTTTCAAGCTTACATGGTTCTGCTCGGTTCAATTTCCAGGCAGCAAGATTGTTTTAACCACAGTTGATACACATGAGTGCTGACTGGCCCTTTGGGTCCTTAGCTTGAAAACCAGCTAGACAGGGAAATTTTGGAATTGAATATACTTAGAGAAGCTCAAGCAAACATTCATGGCTCTGCTTGGTTCTGGTTTATGTTAAGCTTGTTTAGTTTGTATGCATTCAAAGTCCTTTCTTGATTTTAATCTTGGAAAAGTTTGTAGAACTCAACAAGATGTGGAAATATGGACCTGAGATCTCATAGAAGTTAAGCTCTGAGAGCTTTGATAGTAGCAGCAATTAAACATGGCCTGGATGGCTGGACCCTGGATGGGCATGTAGGAGTGAGCAACTTTTCCAAATTTGCAGGGACTCCATTGCATTACATAAATAAAAAAAATGTGATAACTTATTAGTGTACCATTTTCCTATATATGTCCTTAGTTTAGATGCGCAAAAACAAGTGTGAATTGCTGAATGCAGGATTTAGTAATAACGTGTTCTTGGTTTTTCAAAGTTAGTGCTGCCAATTAACATCCATCCATCTGGTTTCCTTTCACATGATTGATTCTTATCGTGTTCTTTGTTTCTTGAAATAATTTATGGAATATATTTTCTTTGATTTTTTATTGTTGCAGCTGGAAACTCATGGCTCAAACCTGACAGAGGAACAGCTTGAAACACACACTATTTCTGCATGGAAAGAAGCTAAGCGGCAAACTTATGGAAGAAATGATGGTCATTGGAGGTCAAATCAACATTTAGTGCATGTAAGTTCGTACAGTTGAGAATTAAATCACAAATTCTGCATGTAGTTTGAATTGAAAGCCTTATTTCACTACAGTTATTGGGACTGATGGACTAAACTTTCATCTTGAATTTATGACCAATTATGCTTTCATTAAATTTTGATTTTGGTAATTCGCCCTTTGTGTGCCTATTGTTGAAGATGAAATTGTGCCTTATGATTTAATTGTATTTGACAAGTTGTAGTTATCTAGTTGACACTAGTGAAGTTTGAGTTGGTGAGAAAACTGTTTCTGCCACTAGCCACCCTCCATTTCACACATTTTACCTTCTATGTTAAACTAATTAAATGAAATAGCTTACAAATTTTTTTTTTGCTGAATTAGTTTTGAGAACCACTTGCACACGAGTGATTTGAGGGAAGTATGAAACAGCTGTTTAGCATGAAACTTGTTTTTAAGCCCTTCAATTGTTTTTCCTTCTTTTCCAGTTTCTTTATTCATTCTAGTTTCCTACATTATGCTCAGTTTATTTATGATTTATATGGAAAACACTCATGCTGGAGTTAATCTGTTTTCTAGGCTACCCCTTATGAATCCTTGAGGGACATTGCTATGAAGATATTGCAAACTGGTGTCTCTACAGTTCCAATTATCTATTCACCATCATCAGATGGATCATTCCCACAGCTGTTGCATCTTGCATCCCTTTCTGGAATCTTGAAATGTAAGTCTTCCCCTCTCTGTATCTGTGTGAAATGTGGAATTTATATATTCTATTAGCAACCTATTGCAAGAATGCTTAGTAACATTCTGTTTTTTTCAGGTATTTGTAGATATTTTAAAAACTCTACTGGTAACTTGCCTATTCTAAACCAACCAGTATGCACAATTCCGCTGGGTACTTGGGTTCCAAAAATTGGTGATCCCAATGGCCATCCACTGGCTATGTTGCGACCTAATGCACCACTTAGCTCTGCCCTTGACTTGTTGGTCCAAGGTATGTTCTGTATTTGCTTTACTGCAACGGAAACTTATGCTTGGGGGATGTTCCATATTACGTGAATCCATTTGCTATATAATGCTGCAAAACTCATCTCTTACATTGGTTCTTTACTCGAATTGTTTCATGCAGCTGGAGTTAGTTCAATACCAATTGTGGACGACAATGACTCACTGCTCGACACATATTCCAGAAGGTATACCATTTTGAGCCACACAGACACACCATTCATTGGGTAGGCTTATTGTGCTATGATGATATCTTTTTGTCCATGTGTTTATTTTCTTCCATTGTGTAGTGACATCACAGCTCTCGCAAAAGATAAGGTCTACACACATATTCGCCTAGATGATATGACCATTCATCAGGTATGCAGTAAATATCAATTCTTATCTGATCTTTTCAGCTTAAATTAAATTAAAAGCTACAACTGGAAATTTGTCTTTTTTGTACAAGCCAAATGCTGTAGCACCTTGTAGTCATTTTTTAAGGCTTTTAGTGGTCCTTCTCAAAGCTCCCAAAACCATTTTTTTAACAATTTTTTAGGCTCTCTAAGCCCCCTATTGAGGCCCACAACTTTTTCAGATTATAATCTACAGCTGTATTAAGCTGAAAAGAACAAGGCCAAACCAAATTTAGACCGAAACTTACAGCTGGGATTAGTTGTCCAACAGTTTGGTCTGAGACTGTTTTCAAATAAGAGTTGGTAATCTGGAAAACGAAAAAAATGTTGGCATAGTTAAGTTCTTTTGGAACTATGATTTGTTTACTGTTTTCTGCATGCGACGTGAAAGTATTTATTGATACCCAGTGTGCATTTGGATCAAGCCGCATACATGAGCAGTGCGTGCATGTCCTTGTGATTTCTTTCCATGTACAGCCTATTCCTCTGTCCAAGTACAAACTTTATGTAGAAACAGATCGTCTGAACCTCCGGGCTCCTGCGACTCGGCTCGCCCGGTAACCCCGCCGCCGGCCCCCTCCCTCTCCCTCTCCGGCGGGCTCGCCGGAGCCGAGAGGGAGGGGACCCGCTCCCCCTTCCTCCCTTCCTCCTCCCAACCCCTCTCCTCCTCCTCTTTCTCTCCTCACTCCTCCCTCCTCTACCCACGACCCGGTCAGGTGTTTCCACCACCGGGTGGCGTCTCGCCGACGACGTGGTGGAGGGTGCGGCCGTGGTCGGGCGGTGGTGGAGGCTGGTTGCGGTTTGGGTGGCCGGATTTGGAGGGAGTAGCTCTAGATCTAGGTTTTAGTTTAGCTTTTAGGTTCGGTATGGTGGATGTTTCTTTTGGTGCTCCGTGGTCTTCTCCGGTTGGCAGTGGTGCTAACGTCGGAAGGAGGTGCGAGAGTGGTGCTCTCCTCGCCGTCGGCTCCGTGGCGGGTCGGGGATGGTGGAGGGCGGTGCGGGGGGTTGGGAAGAGCTGTCTTCACTGCCTTGCCGTGTTTTGTGGTGCCGGATCCTGTGAAGGAGATGGCGCTGGTGTTGGCGACCCCGTCGTTTCAGCGGGGGTCTTCGATCCTTGGTGCGGCTTCGGTGCTGGTGACGGCGCCGTGGTGGCCACCGGAGGTTTGTGCCCCTCACCGGTGTTCGCCTTCATGGTGAGCACGCGGTGGACCTCATGGTCATGGCAAGTTGAGGACCGGTCGGTGGAGAAGTTGGATTGGGATCTTCGTGCTTTAGCTTTTGTCTGCAAAGAGCATGTCTCTTCGTTCGTGCTAAAACTTCCTAGTATGATTGTAATCACACTAGTGCAAGCACTATTCCACGCTTGTTCCAATTGCTCTTTTCAATCGAGAATGTGGCAAGTTTATCTTAAGTCTGCTTCTAGTAGGAGTTGTTTTAATTTGTGGAGGGATGATGTAAGAGTATTTCCTGTGGATGTAACTCTTTGGTTTTTAATCTAATGAAAATGTTGTTACTCAAAAAAAAAAAGTACAAACTTTATGTGATTTTACTAGGATTGATTGATATCATATCAATGCTGGTCATATTCAACCTGTTGAAATTGAACTGAATAGTGAAACATGTTAGGGAGAGAACTGGTTCTGCTATGTAATCTCAAACAGGGCTATCTCATGCATTATTCATCTGTTACTCCCCCTGATTTTATGATTTGGGTATAAACCTTTTCTTTTGGTATGCTCAGGCTTTGCAGCTTGGTCAAGATGCAAATTCACCTTTTGGATTTTTTAATGGGCAAAGATGCCAGATGTGTCTCCGGTGTGATACTTTGCTGAAAGTGATGGAGCGATTGGCTAATCCTGGTAAACTTTTGTGACTATGAGTACTGCCTGAATATATCTTCAGTTAATTCATTAAATTTTATGTTGTTACTTCTTAGGTGTGCGCCGTGTGTTCATCGTGGAAGCTGGTAGCAAACGTGTGGAAGGCATAGTATCACTGGGTGATATCTTCAAGTTTCTGCTGAGCTAGCAAAAGCGTGGAGTCATCTCTGTTTTGTTCTCACAGCTGCCAGAGTTAACAGTAGCAAACAGGTTGTCAAGCCACCGCCGATCTCTGGCTTTTGGATAAGGCAGGATTTGAGGCTTGTCTTTCCCGATAATGGCCATTCAGGGTCTGTAAAGTTTTTTTTTTTTACCTGTCCCTTCGTTACCCAAATATCTGGTGATTTTTATTTATTGGATTGCTTCTCTTCTTGCTCGGTTTCTAAGTCTACAAGGAGCTAGCTCTTCATCGTGTTACATTCTGTGATACTAGAGACATTTTAGCATCAAAGAGAAAAGAATGAGGGGGAGATGTACCGGGATTGATCAAGGTGCCACCATGTGTTGTTTCTGCTCAACAACCGGTTTGTTTTTTTGCTGGCAGTGTTGGCTGCATTGTTGAAAGGAGAATAGAAGACGTGCTATTCCCTCAAAAAGATTTCGGAACAGGCGCCACCTTGTTAGAAGGAAAAGGGAAAATGAATGTAACCTGATGGTGCTGGGGTGTTAGAGTGGTGTAACATTGAACCCCATTTATGTTTAAACCCCTTGCTCATTTGCTTGTCTTGTAGATGATTATATATTTTTAGTGATGCAAATGTTGGCTTGTCTAGTCTCTTTTTTGGGCTAGTTGATCTATGTTTGTGTGGTGGGAGGGCATGCTGTATGTGATATGACCAGCTTAATGCAAATTTTGTTTTGAGAGAGCCAATTTCATTTCCAGGAGGAGAGGAGACAATTGCAATATTGGGAGAGTTGCTTTCAGGGGGCGGGTTGGAGAAAAATCTAGTGTGGATAGGAAGGAAGGAATTGGATAGGGCCAATCCACGTCAACAAACGCTGCGCTGCAACAAGATTCACGGGATCCATCTATCCCATTCCCATACCAGCAGAGCATTCGCAAGCGCAAGGAGCAACAATGGCGGCGACCGCCGTCCTCTCCCATACCACTCTCCGCCTCCGCCAAAGCCCTACCCCCACCCCTTGCTGCCCTGCTGCCCTCCGCCTGCGCTCTGGCTTCCTAGGCCGCGCGCTGCCCCTGGCCGCCCAGAGTCCCACCCGCAGCGCCGCCTCCGCCTCCGCCTCCGCCTCCGTGTCGGTGCTCATGGCGTGGGACGGGCCCCTCTCGTCGGTGCGGCTCATCATGCAGGGCAGGAACGTGAAGCTGAGCGACAAGCTCAAGGAGCACATCGAGGACAAGGTGGGCAGGGCGGTGGCCAAGCACTGCCACCTCGTCCGCGAGGTCGACGTCCGCCTCTCCGCCCGCGGGGGCGACCTCAGCCGGGGCCCCAAGACCTCCCGATGCGAGGTTCCCTCTCCCTCTCCTGCTGATCCATGCCGGATTCAACAACTCCTCTCACGAATGCATATGCAGATCACGCTCTTCACAAAGAGGCATGGCGTGGTGCGCGCGGAGGAGGACTCGGAGTCCAGCTACGGCAGCATCGACCTCGCCGCCTCCATCATCAAGAGGAAGCTCAGGAAGATCAAGGAGAAGGAGACCGACGTGCGACACCTCAAGGGAACCAATGACTGGAAGGCCGCCGCGCCCGCAGCCCTCTCCGACTCTGATGTGGAGGACGACGACGAGGCCGAGAAGGATCTGGTCGAGGCCGTCGGGGCCGAGGACGAGGAGACTGTCCTCACCAAGGTAACTAGCCGAGCCTTCATACTGCCATTGATCCTAAATGAAGAAATCAGAATGGGATATGCAGCAGCAATGTAGTAATGGAATGGAATGGATGGATTGCAATTGCAAACCAGCAATGTGTATGAATGTGACTGCCAGTGCAAGAATCTCTGTCATCCTAAATTGGAATGAATGTCAATGTGAATGCTCTGAATGCTTGCAGGTGGTGCGCACCAAGGTGTTCGAGATGCCACCGCTGACGGTGGAGGAGGCGCTAGAGCAACTGGAGAACGTGGACCATGACTTCTATGCCTTCAGGAACGAGGAGACGGGTAAGTCAAGTAGCATCCAAACCAAGGAACTAGGAAGGATGATGTGTGACACTTGGGCCCAATTAGAATTGAGCCCAAGTAAGACCTTTGCCTTGTTAACTACACCAACGTATGAACGCCATGGCCAATTGCAATCCCATCCCCGGATCGAGTATGGAAGCGTATGCGGGGTTGTTTAGGACGTGCCGCAGGTGCAGTGGTCAGTGGGCAAACTGACCTGGGGCGTTATATGATGATGATGATGATGATGATGATGTTGATGTTGATGTTGATGACAGGCGAGGTGAACATCCTGTACAAGAGGAAGGAGGGCGGATACGGGCTCATCATCCCCAAGAAAGACGGCCATGTGGAGAAGGAGACCATTGTGGAGCAGGAACAGCCCTCCTTCGCAACGTGATCCACCATCTCTGTATGCTTAGTTCTCATGTCTCCCCTGTCCAGATCACATATGCATGCCCCAGAGCTAGCTAATTAACTGATGCAAAGTTTTGTCTGTGTCACTGCCATCTGATCCAAGCCCGATCCGCCAACTGTCGGGGGACTGGGCTGGAGCTGCAGCCCAATTTGATACAAATATGTGGGATGAACATGCATTTATGTTGATCAGCCCATCAGTATAAAGCGGCTTCTCCTACTTTCTTTTTCTTGGAGATGTTTTTTGGGCCCAGGGCTGAGGAGGCGAGAGGCTGAGGCTGAGGCTGAGGCGGAGCGCGGGTAAGTGAGTACCTACCGCACCCTCTACCAACTTGAACAAGTGCTCGATCCCAAACAAGTGGTTTAATCGTGGGTGGAACGCTAGCTCAGCTACATGCACCTTAGCCCTACCAAGTTGCATACTTGCATGTGGTCGGCCCTCGCTGCTGCTCCTACTCAACTTGGGTTTTGTCGGCATGCATTTTGCTGTACAAAATTGGTCGACCAGCACATACGTTTCCTCCTCTTTCTTTCTTTTCAGGCATCTCTCTCAATCTCGCTTAGATTGGGTTCTTTCTAACTTATCCAGCTTATTTGACTTGTCTTGTAATTTCGAGAATTTTTCGAGATAGTCTCAGACACGCCTACGAGATAAAAAAGACTAAAAAATTAATAAAAAAAGTGAGATAAGTCAAATAAGCTTACTTATCTTGTGTTTTATTTGACTTATCTTTTTTTAAAAATAATTTTTGAGTCTCTTTTTTTTTTCTCTCGTAGTCGTGTCTAAAAGCTCCCTAAACCCTAAACACAAAGGTCAAGCGGCTCTCGAGGCTATCTCGGAAAATTTTCGAAGTTACGAGATAAGTCAAAATAAGCTGGATAAGATAATCTGAAAAGAACCCATCCTAACTTTGGCCGTTGATCAGCTTCACCGTACTATACTATATATACCTGCATTGTTTCTAGAGTGGAAATCAGGAATCATGCCAGTTGAGAGCTCCGCGTGCATCTCGATCGAATTGGTTAATTGCTCTGCAAATTAAGCGAATAAAATGCACTGAGCAAGGGCATGCAGAGCTCTCAGCAGCTATCGATATAGACATCATGTATATGTAGATGCACGCACGTGAGACATGACGCTGCATGCTGACTAGTAAACAAGCTCTCTTCGCTTCGCTTCTCCTGTCCCTGTGTTGTGTGCAGGAATAAGATTCCAGCGCCAGCAGAAATATCATATGTGAATCACTCACCAGTGTCTGCCGACACCTCCTCTACGCACGTCTCCTTTCTCTGTTAATTTCACATGCACATTGGTATATATCCAACCCAATAACTTGCACCATCTGCGCCATCATGTTTTGTTTTCCATTATATTATTGTTCACACCAAATTTTATCTGGCTTGAACACACCGTGGATTTAGGGTTTTGGAACCCATCAGCACCAGTTTTATGATTTAGGACGTATTAGCCAATTTGACCGTTGATTGGTAAGGTAAAGAAATCAATTAGCTCTAATTAGCCGAATAAATCTAAGATACTTAGAATAACCTACTTAAAGACAATGTCAAAAGTTCGACAGATCCAATAGTAGCAAGAACTATCAGCTTAAATAAATATTCAGACTGATAGATTTAAAAGTAGCAAAAACTTTCTTTTTGCCTAGACTTCAAGCGGTTTAGCTTTAACCATGTTAATGATCTCACATTGTTGGTTTATAGAGAATCAAAGTAGATTTACCAATAAGTCGCAAAATGCTATGGTTCTTCCATATGATTTCTGAATTTATTCAGAAATAATTCGTTGAGACCATGCGCCTTTTTCTTATTTATCCAAACTAAAAAATAATCCAAACAGATATTCAAACCAATAGATTAAAAGGATAAAGAATCGACTACTAAACTGATGTAATCAATCATGTAGTAGAGCGAGGGATAAACAGATTACTACTAAGACGACAACTTCTAGAAATTTTGGCTATGTCCATATAATTGGGTGTCAACAATTATATGCTACATCACAACTGTCCTTTTAACATCAACTAATTCAAGCCGTGCCTCCTTCGTTCTCAAATATTTGATATTCTTATTCAACCTTTTCTTCCACAAATACTTTCGACTTTGCTATTTCTAATACATTTTTTCTCCATTAAGTTTCCCCCTACTATGTTATGTATCTCTTTGTTATTTGTCCCCCTCTATCTTATGGGACGATTTTGTCACTAGGCACTCTAACAATCATCTATTATATTATCCAAGCAGAGTTAAAAGAAGCCATTGTGTTTGCTCTAACATACTAGAAATTTCCACATTAATTAAACAGAGATATATACTATTCGTTATAGCGGGACTAGATTATAACAGTGTAGATCTACCGATATTATATATAAGAGCTTTTACCATGGCTAACAAGACACGATTACATATCCGATCTTGAAGATGAACTCTACGGGAGCTTACTATTGCAATACATCCGTGTTGGGAAATATCATAATAGTGCTTCCCAATTTCAGCAAGAACAAAAATAAGCAAGTGCTTTACTTAGCCTAGGATTTGAAACTAAACACGGAAGGAAGCATATGCATCACATCTATGAAGACATGGTTGCAACCAATACATAAGCATCACAATTGACACCAAATTTGTAATGTGCAAAACCCCAATCCAAGGTAAAAACCACGAGGCCTGGCCACCCGAATTTCTGCCATTATATGAATATGGGAATACACCAAGTTCTTCTCTAGATAGCACTAGAGGCTTATATTCATCAAGATTGTATTATCTTGGATAGTTATATAAAGATTTGGTGGCTACAAGTTTAGGGTTCTTGAAGAACCTCAAACAAAGATGGTGGAATCTACACTTGGAGGAGGCAAGGAAGTGGATCAACTCCTTGACAACATTGAGGAAGAATCTCCTTTGCTTGTTTGCAAAATCTCTCTCCCTCCAATCTCCTTCTCTTTTTTCTTCTCTTCTATTCTCCTCTCACTAGAGGCTAGATCTAAAAATTCGTGACTCTATTTTTGGTTGATGTTTGGGTGCTTTTACTCCCACCAAACATTCATGTGAAATGCCCAAAATGCCTCGAGGCACATTTTCTTACATGTGGGGTAGCCCATTCTAATGCGTCCAGGGAAGGGCCGACCTTCTGATGAGAGTGATATGCCGATTTGTGGGATAGTGTCTTAAACGATCGACAACTAATCAGCAAGACTAGAAGCCAAACGATCACAAAGCCATCATATCAAGAGGTATCAACCACGCCAAGACATGATTGACCCTTATCCCTATAAGCAATTAAGAACTAGCAAGAACAAAGTGAAGAAGCAATCTAAAACTTGATTAAGATCCAATTCATGAACAAGGTTGTGATTCAATACTCGTCTCAGTTATTCTAGCCAACACAAACGAGATCGAGTATGGGTCACACGGAGACAACTAAACTGAACAAAAACTAAGCAAATGTGAAGAAGTTCGGTTAGATATAAGCATAGGGGCGGTGGTTAGGATTTGGCTCGTAACCCTGGGTGGATACATGGGCCATGGGCCCTAAAGGAAAAGGTAACACAACACCTATAGCCCAAACAAGTTCTGTCCGTGGCACTCTTTTGATGATTTCAGCCAATTTCAAATGAACTTGAAGATGAGATCGGATTTGTTGAAAAGCATAGGAGATAAGCTTTACATGCTGTGGAAAAACATCCCAATCGGAGTCCGGATGCAACTTTTGTGCGGGTTTTATGCTCCTGTAGGCGAAACTACACTTGGGCTTCAACTTGTTACACTACAGGTTTGCATTTTTTTCGTTGGCCAAAAGTTGACGAAAATAGCCCAAAAAGATAAAAATAGCTATTGCTGACGAACATCGGTAGACGAAAACAAATTTATTTTCACATGGCGCTGCTATGTGTCATTTGTATTTTTGTCGGCCTTGCTAGCCAACGAAAATGTCATCACATGTGGCAGCGCCACGCGGCACGGGCACACAACCATGGTGGCCGGATATCCCAGTATTTTCATCAGCCATGTGGCTGACAAAAAAACTTGGATTTCTTAGAATCCTAAAAGATTCACAAAAAATCCTAGAATTCATAGAAAATTGACATAATGCACAGAAAATTCCATAAAAATCATAGAAAATCTAACATCATCACATGTAGGGCATCACAAGCACGTTTGTTGCACAAATTACCATAGATTCTCACATACAAGTCTCATTCAAGCACAAGTCCACACATAGAAGCACTAGTTCAAACATGAGTTCACAAATGAGTTCACAACATATCTCAGGAGGGTTTATTTAATTTCCCGGAGTGTGAAAGTTCTGCCCGCTACTAGCATCACCACCAGAGTTGAAGTGTTGGTCAACCGATAGCGCACTGAAAGCACTACCAGCCTTGTCTCCAGCATGAGCACTGCCTGCGGCAAGTGGTGTCATCGAACCCTGCAGAAACCAAAGTGAATTGATTTTATATTGAGTTGGTATTAAAGTACATTGCGAGATAGAAGAAGTGAATGTAAAATACCATATGGGGAGATAGGAAGAAAAATAGAGGAGGAGGAGACAGAAATGCAGGAAAAGTAAAAGCTGCCCTAAGTGAGTAGATAGAACAACCTGAAAAGCAAAGATCATGTTATTTAGGCATTTACAAACATGAATGATCTAATTTTGACAATATTTAAACTCTAAAGGTGGATGAAACTATAACAAGTATGAAAGACCAAAACTTAGCATTAAGAGCATGAAAGACCAAAACTGAGAACTTATTGTCATTTTTATCTATTACGTAATAGCGCCCTTTTAAAAACTTTGCAAAATTCAAATTGGAATTGCAAAATTCTTTCTCTGATATCTAAAATTGTATTTTAAATTGCAAAATCCAACATTTAGCTTAATCAAGTGTAGAAATTTAAAATTTCAAATTGAATTTCCAAATTGAATTTATATTTATATTTATATATCTTTGCTCTTGTCTTTCTCTAAATTTATCATATTTTTTAAAATTAAAAATTCCTAAAATTTTTCCCAAAATCCTTTTGGGCTTTGCTCTATCTAGCGCAGCCTATCTGGGGCCATGCTCAGCTAGGCCTCGGCCCACCCGAGCCCTTCCCCCCTCTCTCTCTTCTCTCCTCTCTCCTTCCTTCCTCTCTACGCTTGCAGCTGGTGCGCCGCATGGACGGTCTGTCCGTGCTCAGGGCAGCCTCTGTTGCGCTGCTTGCGCCATTGCCTCCCCTGCTGCGTTGGCGCCACAGCCGTGCAGCTTCTCTCACGCCTTGTGCGCTATGAGCGCCGCTGCCTCCCTCTGCCTGTGCCAGCGCGTAGCTTCCCTCCCCCCTCACTGCCACGTTGCTCACGCCGCTCCCCTCGCATCCCACGCTCTCTTTGCCATGGCCGCTGCTCCGCCACGCCCAACATCATTGCCGTGCCACTCTGCGCCGCGCCGTCGTTCGCACTCGAGCCCTTCTATGTGGGAATCTCTTCCTCTCTCTCTCTCCCCCCTCTGCTCCCATCACCTATTTAAGCCCGGCTCAGCCCCAATTGCACCGTCTTTCGCCATTGCCGCCGTCGAGCTCGGTTTCATCCCTTTTCTTCTCGCCGTCGATTCGGTACGTCGCCAACTGATTTCTCGCGTCTCTAGCTTCTCTAGGTGCCACCCCTCACTTTTCCATGCTCAATTTTGGCCAGGAACCACTGGAGCTCCTCGGCGGTGACGCTCTTGTTTCGGCCGTCGCCACCCTCCACGGTGCCAGCTGGATCCTATACTTTCCCGAGCATACTGTCAGCTCATGTAGCTCCCTGGTAGTCCCTAGTTGCTCCTTGTGCCGGCTAACTGGCGGTCAACCCCTCCCCTTACCAGAGACACATGCTTCTGTAGCATTTTTCATCTCGCGTCCATGGCGCCGACGTTCTGCCTCACCGCTGGCGAAGTTTGGCCGGGACGTCCTAGTTCACTCTGAGCCAAACCCATCCCAATCATGAACCACTAGGATAGTGAACCATATCGCCGCCTATTCATCACTAAAGATTCACCGGAGATTGGCTGGGAAACCTTGCGGGCCGCCGCCCGACTAACTTCACTCCCGACGTCGGCCGCGATGTGTCGCTGACAGGCAGGACCCACACTAACAATGTTTAGCATTTAAATCTCTCGTGCTTAAGCGCTGTTAGCCGCTGACATGAGGGTCTGCGACCCTACCTGCTCATATTAGTGGAGGCGTATTCCAACTTTACGCCTTCAGTTTGTAGGCTCGTTCAGGCCGCTTTTGTTTCGCGAACCTAATTGTATTTTGCCGCATAGTACCAATTTTGGCCTAGTACTATTTTAGGAATTTCAGCCTTTTTCTATTTTAAATAATCCAGAAGGTGTTTATGATTTTATAATTCATCTCCTAAAATGTTGGAAAAATTATGGTAAATACTAGAAAGCATGCTGGATTTAATTGCTTTGGACTAATTTTGAACCTTGCATACTAATTTTGAATTGTTGCTACACATACACATATAAGCCTTCCGAGCTCCACCATCTTTCAAATCAGTACGGGTTGATTTTGCAATCGTGAGCCCCTCACTGTCACAAGTTATCACGAACCAGCCCCTCAGATTGTACCGCCTGTCGTAGTGGTAAGCAACTTGCCAGAGCTCGGTAAGAAGCTTGAGTGAGAGTGATCGGTCCACCACCTAGTAGTTGATAGAAAGTATTCATATATTGTGTTCCTTGTTATCTTCTACTAACCATGGCAGGATCAGAGCACACATGTTTAGAAGAAGACGACTGTGTTCAGAAAAGTGAGCTCATAAAGTATACAGATGACAACCAGAATGCGTTGTGACGCATTGATGAGACACTTGCTAAGACTAAGATGTCTATCGATAGCGAAACTCGAATGGAGCGAATCGAGCGGAGCATTGGTGCCCTCGTTGGACGAGTGGACCAACTTGAGCGACGGTCGTTTCCACAAGCTGCCCATGAAGTTGCCGACAACTTAGAGGATGATGAGAGTGTTGATAACCTGAACCATCGAGCTGCTGCCCATGATGCACAATTACGTGAGCGCCTTCGCTACAATCGCAATGGTATGAGAGGTAACAATGGTAATATTTATCAACCTCATGGTAATACTAATGATGTTTTCTCTAAAGTTAAATTTACGATGTCATCCTTTGCTGGGTGTTACAATCCTGATAAGTACATAGAATGGGAATTAACTGCAGATCAAACATTCTCTTACTTTGAAGTCCCTGAAAAACATAGAGTTAAGCTTGTCACTAGTGAATTTACTAACTTTGCATCATATTGGTGGCATGAGATTATACAAGCTACTAATGTCCCTAATAATTGGAATGCTTTGAAATAACTCATGTGAGCTAGATTTGTACCCTCAACTATGCTAGATATCTGTTGAATAAATTACAGCGTTTGAACCAAGGTGATAAATCTGTAGAAAAATATTATCAGGAGTTACAAATTGGTGTATTACGTTGTAAAGTAGAAGAGGATGAGGATGCAAAAATGGCAAGATTCTTTGGAGGTTTAAATTGAGAAATCTGGGATATCTTAGAGTACAAAGAATATCATAATATCACTTGCTTGTTTCATCTTGCTTGTAAAGCTAAAAGGGAAGACAAGAACGATCCACACATTCACTAAGAATTCCTACAATGTCTACTGCCCATCCTTCTTCATCTACCTTCCGCGGGCGTTCCACTACTTCTACATTCTCGTCACAAGCTCTAGCAGCAAGCAAAGTACCTATCTTGCAAGTGCCTGCGAAGAGTGCTTCATCAGTGTCTTCCATAGGAAGGACACGCGATGTGCAATGTTTCCGCTACAAAGGATTAGGACATATCATGAAAGATTGTCCAAATCGATGTGCTCTCATTGTAACTGATGATGGTGAGTATATTGGTGCTAGTGATGTTGATGAGGATAAATTGGCTTTTATTGCAACTAACCCTGCAGGAGAGGACGTTCTAGAGGAAGAGATTTTGAATGCTATGATGACGGAGAAGTACGGAGCTATTGTTGTCACGCGTGTACTTAGGGGCTGTTTGGTTGCCGTATGAGCTCAGCCAGACTGTATGAGCTCAGCCAGACTAGTGGGAGGCAGGCTGAGGTGATGCAATGGTATGTTGTTTAGTTGGTTGTATGAGATTGAACAGGCTGCGCAGAGATATTGTTTGGTTGGCTGCACTAGGAGGGGAGTTGGATGGACAAATTCAAAAGAGGGAAATAAAAAAAAGAAAACAAATTCAAAAGTGAAAATAAAATAATTTACAAAATCCTGGAACAAAAATAAATTCAAAAACAAAAAATAAAAATTCAAAAAAATGAATACTAGAAAATCAATAAATTCAAAAACAAAAATAAAAATTCAAAAAATTCTGCAATTTTTTCAATACCTTGTATTTGAATCTACGGTTCCATTTTTATTTGTTTCATTGAATTTGGATGTCGTTTGAATTTTTAAAATTTTTTCCAAAGAATGAAAGGAACTGCTAGTTATATTGTCCGTTGCTAACAGTGGGATACTGTGTTGGCCTGGCTGGCCAGCAACACTCGCGCCTGGCGTATCTTGGGAGCCAGGCCAGCACAGTGTTTTTGCATTGGGCTGGCCTAGCTCCAGTGTACACACAGCCAACCAAACACACGGTGAATGCACAAGATGTGCCTGGCCAGGTCAGATGCAGCCAACCAAATGCCCCCTTAATGCACAACCCAGGCGCGATGAGAAAAATAAATGGCACAATCTCTTCCAAACAAGATTCATTGTCAAAAAGTGTGCGATACACGTCATCGTTGATGGAGGTAGTTGCAGCAATCTTGTAAGCAATGAGATAGTCGAGAAGCTTGGCTTGAACACACAAAATCATCCCCAACCATACTACATTCCGTGGTTTATTAATTGTGGTAAGGTGAAGGTAAATAAAACTGTGTGAGTACATATCACTGTTGGCTCTATCATGATTATGTTGATTGTGATGTCGTACCTATGGAGGTATGCTCTCTTTTGCTGGGTTGGCCTTCGATATATGATAGAGATGCTACTCATTATGGTAGAACCAACCAATATGCTTTCACCTTTAAAGGAAAGAAAATTGTGTTAGATCCAATGACTCCTACTAGCTTGTTGAAAATTGATGAGGAGAGAATTAAAAGAAAGCAAAAAGAGTATGATACAAGAGAAAATAATAATATAGCTAAATATGTGATTGGACTTAAGACAAAAGACCCTTGTGCAAATAAATCTGAAATTAAATTGAAGGGTGCTGTGTTATTAGCTACAAATGTTTCTCTACCTGCTATTGCTACTAACCTTTTGCAGAAGAATGTCATGGAGTTAAGGACGACTCCAATATAAGAAGGAGAGGATGATAAGGACATTGCTTACAAGGATACGGACATGGCTTCTACTACTTCAACTGCATCCACTATTTACAAGGGTATGGACATGTCTTCTACTACTTCGACTACGTCCACTACGTTCACAACTTTTCCTACATCCACTACTTCCCCTACTTCGCCGGAGGGATGAGAAGAACATCAAATGGGCTTGAATCCTTTGGCCAAGCCGTTCATGCTATCAACATGAGAGGACCAGCACGTCATCACCAAGCCCCCACAACCTCTCCCATGTTCAACCAAGACCAAGTCTCCAGGAGGCCTAGTTCAGCCGTTTGCTTGCATTCTGCCTTCAAATGGATGCCCAGGCCACATACGGAGTTCATTTTTGATGTTCTACCACTTCACGGAAATCTTAGGAGATAAGCTTTTGAACGCATCTGGTCCTACTGCCAAATTGGGACAAGAATTTGCTAGGTGTTGCGCCACCTTTTCTTTGGGCCCAAAGCCGGTATATCCCTAGGGTGTGTTGGGGGTGGGTCCCGTGTGACCTAATCTGGTTTGTACCCCCTCTTTGGTCGTCATACTTTATATATATATGGCCGCCGCCCTCTCTCTTCGTTCTTTAGTTATTGTTAAGTTTGTTTTCTGCTGCATGCTAAACAATTGTTCATTGGGGTAGTGTCAAGTAGACCTGGCCTGGTGAAAGATAACCTCAACTTTGGATGTGATATTTTAGATTGTTTGCTTTGCATCTCGTTCTTATTTGTTTCTTCTACTGCGTGTAGGAATTAGCCTTCGTGGCGAGGTCAATTGAATGCGAGCATGGTTGATGACAACAGGTGCGCGGGTGTGGCGATTGCAAGGGTTCGATCTAGCTGGATTGGAAGCCTTGTCTCATGAATGTCCTCGTTCCGCCAAAGTAGAACCTACCGAAAGATCGGGCCGCCGTGCGCATCACTAGGGCCCGTCCACTGGTTGGCCCTCTTCCTCCTTGACATGTCCTTGAAGGAGGGCGAGGACTAGTAAGCACATAGCGCTTGCCAAGCATCAGAGCACTTCCTCAACCATGGCAAGTCCACCTTGAGGTAGTTATCCACTCCAAGGTAGACCTCTGAAACACCTAACTTTTTTGTTGATATCCTCCTTTTTGACCATCTTGATGCACAAACAGATTGCCTAGATACGAGTATTGGACATCATGTCCTTTACCACCTTTGTCGTAGCCTTCTCAAAGATGCATTGGGCCTTGGCTGCCAACGCCTGCTCCTTCCCCTCTAGTAAACGGTACCTCTCCTAATTTTGAAAATACTTAAGTTAAGCACTTAATTTACTATTGAAAACTAAAACATATGAAACAAATAAAGTAGCAAGAGTATTACCCAAAAGTCATTCTAGACCCTCTGCGCAACAGTTCCATGCTGGCAATTTATTGCCAACTTGTAGTGCACCTACTTCAAGGTCGGTTGAGAAACACCTTGAACCACCACCATTCCTGGATAGTGCTGCCGACATAGAGTTCCAAAGGTAGCATTCACAAGCCTTAGCCGGTTCCGTCCCTCCCAAGAAATATTAATCCATTGCCTGCAAAATACAATTTTTAGACTTATAAGACCATTAATCATAAAGAAAGAACAAAATGTTAATCTTGACTTAACCAATCACCATGTGGCCTAATCTTTCTCCGTGCGGTGGTTGTAACTGCTGGGGTAATCGAGTTGGAAGCTCTGTACCTGAAATACAAATAAACTGTTAATGTAAAATACATAACATATATAATGCATGATAGTTTAGAAAATACCTGAAGACCGGATCAGCATCATTGTCATCCTCCTCTTCAGCTTCATCGCCATCCCTGTCCTCTCCATTCCCATCCCCATCCTCAGACAGCTGATGGGGCAACCTCCTGTTGAGCCTTCTCTGGTGGGGCAACCTCTTGCTGGGCCTTAGCTAGGGCATCCACCTGCCGAGCATCCTGAAGACATCTCTCGACAGTACTTTGTCGGCTATGTTAAGAAGCACTGCCCCTACAGGGAGAACCACCAATTGAAGATAAAGCACCATCTTTCTTCTTTTCTTTACTTCCTCGAAACACATGTGAAACCGACCGCATCTTGTTTAAGAAAATTAATGAGGTGCTAATTAGTACAATGAGAAGAATTAATTTAAAAATGAAAGAAAAATGCAATATTTAATTATCCTTATTAAAAGTCATTGGGGGCGTGAGCTTCAATGGCAATATTTCGAGAACCACCGCGGCGCCTCATGTTACGAACGTTTTGTGAGCCATTGGCGTCACGACGTGGTCGTTTTTTATTTTTTTCGATCCTCCTCAACAATGACATCTGCGGTTTTGCCAACTATTTGGTCAAACGCCAACCCTATGGCTACTCAAATAAATCCTAGCAAACCAACTTCTTGATATGCTTCGTGCACATTATTATCGAGCTCACTTTTTCCATAATTGTCGTCTCCAAGGGTTGCAACGGGCCAAGAGGATTTACCTTCTGAGCAACCCACCATGGATTTAAGGTTGCCAAGGGACATGGATACGACATATAATAAACCGGTTCAACTTAGTGAGCGAGCACAAATGGATTGTATCCTGTAAGACGTGCTGCATGATTAACATCCACCAAATCAATTTTGTTGTTGCATTTTATCTCTGTCCCTAGTATTTCATTAAACCAATCAGAATAAAATAAGACCTTGAGCTGCTACAATTAAAGGCAAGGAATTGTTGGTCTGATAAAGGTTTCACCGAGCTCTTAACACTGTTAAAGGATCTTATTCCGGAGGGAAATAAGCTCCAGGAAACAACAAATCAAGCAAAGAAGGCTATACGTCCTCTAGGAATGGATGTGTAGAAAATCCATGCATGTCCGAACGACGGTATCCTATACCGTTGCGAGCACACACACTTGCACTCATGCCCAGTATATGGAGTGTCCCGCTACAAGAGTAAGTGCTCGTATGCCGAAGATGATAGTGATCTCGACATCGAGATAAATTGAGGACCTCCATCTAATGTCATGTTGTTCTTGCCATTGACTCTTGAGTGGTACATTGGTTTGGAAATCAGAAAGAGTCTAGATTGCTCAGGTGGTACTCGGAGGGTCGCAAGAAAGATGGAAAGCTCAGACACCCTACAGACGCTCCGTGGTGGAGAAACATTGACTGGAAGTTCACTGAATTCGGTGCAGACCCTAAAAATTTGACAAATTTGGGTTGAGTACGACGGTATGAATCCTTTCGGTAACTAAAGCAGCAAGTATAGCACTTGGCCTGTCAATCTATGCATACATAATCTTCCTCCTTGGTTGTGCATCAAGCGAAAATACATTATGATGTGTATACTAATACAAAGACGAAGCATCCTGGAAATGATATTGATGTATACCTAGCACCATTGGTGGAGGAACTGGAGACACTATGGGACAAAAGGGTGAGGGTGTGGGACGTAGACCGACGGGAGACATTCACTCTACGCGCCATGTTGTTTTGCACCATTAACGATTTTTCAGCACTTGGAAACCTATCGGGTATGACTATGAAAGGCAGCAAAGCTTGTTCTCATTGCTTGGAAGATACCGCAAGTGTCTGGCTGTGGAACACCCGAAAGACGGTCTATATGTGCCATCGAAGGTTTCTTGCCACCAATCATCCGCATCGTAAGATGACTAGACAGTTCGACAGAAGTAAGGAGATTGGCTCAGCTCCGCATCCAGTGAGTGGGACAAAAGTCCATGATATGCTTCAGGATTTCCATGCCATGTTTGGGAAGAGAGAAAAAGGTGGATAGAAAAGGAAGAAGACAAAAACTAGTGAGAAATATGGCATATGGAAGAAAAGGTCAATTTTTTGGGACCTACCCTACTGGAAAGACTTGGATGTTAGACACTGCATTGATGTGATGCATGTTGAGCTAAATGTCTGCAACAGTTTAGTCGGTTTATTGCTGAACTTGTAGGACAAAACAAAGGACGGGCTAAACGCACGGGTAGACTTGGTTGATATGAATATAAGAAGTGAGTTAGCACTTGTCGAGACTAGTACAGGCCAAACATTCCTCCCTCTAGCCTGCTACACTCTGACCAAGGCCGAGAGAACCGAATTCTGTCAGTGCTTGCATGGTGTGAAATACCCGTCCGATTACTCTGCCAGCATTAAGAGGACTGTTCTATGGATGATTTGAAACTGTCTAGGATGAAGTCCCATGACAGCCAAGTCCTTATGACTCAGATAATTCCTGTAGCAATAAGGAATATATTGCCTCCAAAGGTCCGAAGTACAATCACAAGGCTGTGCTATTTCTTCAATGCAATATCTTAGAAGGTCATAGATCCTTATGTTCTTGATTCGCTGCAATCCGAAGCAGTAGCAATTTTGTGTGCCCTCGACATGTATTTCCCCCCATCCTTTTTTGATATTAAGGTACATCTCATTGTTCACCTTGTATGGGAGATAAAGTTACGTAGCCCGGTGTTTCTATGTTACATGTATCTGTTTGAGAGGTTCATGGGCATTCTGAAGTCCTTCATGCGTAACTGACATCGACCTGAGGGCAGCATCGTCGAAGGTTATGCAATAGAGGAAGTGGTTGAATTCTGCGTTGATTACATGTCTCAGGTTAACTCCATTAGTGTGCCCGTATCCCACCACGAGGGCAGGCTCCAAGGTACGTGCATACTTGGCAGGAAATCAATCACTCCGGACATAGACCTATATAATAAAGCCCACTTCATTATCCTGGACCACATGACTGAGGTTAGCCCTTACATCGATGAACACAAGGAAGCTTTATGCCGTTAATACCCAGGACAAACAGAGGCTTGGATCAAGACAGAGTATAATTGTCGTTCAATGCATGGTTCAAGCAATGATTCACTGGTTCTCCGTGTCCTAATATAATCCTATGGCTGGCAAAGGGCCCCATATTCATAGTTGTGACCTGGCAAGGATATGATATAAACGGATACACATTCTATACAATCGATCAGAACAGGAAGAGGACAGTCCAAAATAGCAGTGTTCGTATAGGCGCATTTCAAGAAGAGCACAACCAAGGTTGGGTAAGGCAGCGTATGAGCCCATACTTCGGTTTCATTGAGGAGATCTGGGAGCTCAACTACGTCATCTTCAAAATCCCCCTGTTCTGGTGCAGATAGGTCTGGAGTCCAAGGGGTGTGCAATGAGATGACTTTGGTGTGACCACCGTGGACCTCGAGCGTGTCGAATACATTGTGCTTGCAAACCAAGTTGTACAGGTTTTCTATGTCATCGACCCCGCTAATAAAAAGAGACATGTAGTTCTTAGCCGAAAAAGATGAATTGTTGGAGTTGAGAATGTGGTGGATGAAGAGGAGTACAACCAATTCGATGAGATTTCTCCGTTCGGAGATGGCATCCAACTCGGCTTAAAGGAAACGGTGAATACAACAGGCTATGCGTGCGTCGATCATCAAGAAGGGATAATCATATGATCACTGATCACGTGTGTTATTATTGAGATGTGCATGTAACGTTGAACATGATTTTTAAACATTTGTAGGTATTTAAAAGGCCATCAAGTAATTTTTAAATTTTCCCTTTTATTACCTTCCTAGGCAATTTTACAAATTTTGTACCCATTATCAATAAGTTAAATGCATTTAGTAATAATTTGTAGGAAACTAAAAGGATTATGAAGTATTTCACCAATTTCCTATAATTATTTTTTACTATTATTGGCGGATCTATAATGGAACCACTAGTGATAGCAAATATCACTGGTGGATATTTAATGGAACCGCTAGTGATAGTATTTATCACTAGCGGATATTTAATGGAATCGCTAGTGATAGTACTTATCACTGGCAGATTTCGGTTGGATCAACCAGTGATAACGTGGCCTTACATATACCTCGCCACAAGCTTTTGGGGGTTTCACTCCCCAAAAATTTCACTTCTGCGCGTGCCATGGGTTTCTCCAGTGGCTGCCACCTTGTCATCTCTGAGTGTCGCCCCATCACCGTCGCCGCTGTCTCCGAGCACCGCCCCGTCACCGTTGCCACCATCCCTGAGCACCGCCAAGGGTTTCTGCGCCGCCGCCTCGTCGTCTTCGAGCGGTGCCCCTTCACTGTCGCCGCTATCCCCGAGGGCCGCCAGGGGTTTCTTCGAGCGCCGCTGCCTCATCACCTCCGAGCGCTGCCTCGTTGTCTCCAAGCGTTGCCGCCTCTTCGTCCCTGAGCGCCGCCATCCCCTTCACTCCCGAGCGCCGCCTCCTCCTCCCCGAGCATCGCCCAAAGGTACCCAAATTTTTTTTATTTTGGCAAATGCATTTGACAACATATGACAACCGGAGAGTCTTTTAGTTTTGGTTGCATATCCACTCCCTTTTAGTTGTTGTCCACTAGGAAATTTTTAGGACAGTGGATAGTGCACCAAGCATTTGAACTTGTAACTGAACTTGATGTGCTTGAACAATACGGAAATGTGATGTGATATTACATATGACCAAATCTAGTAGTATCACATATGACCAAATCGTCTACTGCTTGAACCTGAAAAAATAGAAAAATAAAATAAAATCAGAATGTAGTCACTGGACATATAGAAGCATCATATCCATAGTACTCATAATTTATAATTTTCTTTCCATAAGTCTCGTTACCTCCTAGATTCGAAGAAGTCATTGAATTTAAAAGCTCCACTGCAGATCCATATGAATATGGTGCATTAGAAGGTACCTGCATAACATTAATTTTAATATTTGATACATGGTGATACATCCAAATCCAGCATTTTTAATATTTGTTCCACTTTAGACATAATTTCGGTTGCTATGTCTAAAGTAAATCTATATACCTTTTCACCTTGTGATGCTTTGCAAAATACACCATTAAATGTTCTCATCAATGAACTATAGCGGTTTTCCATGTAAGCTTTAGATGTAGCCACAATATCCAAAGAACATATCCTTTTCCCTGTGTTGGCATCCTTTTGCCATCTTTTTAAGAGGTACTTTTTTTGAAAGTTCTTTGATGTTATTAAAATCTAAAGCCTTGATGACATGACAACATTGAACTCCCATGAACTCAAACTTAAGGCATGAACTACTTATGTGATTACTGCAAATGTCTTAACTTTTTGTAATTATTGATAGTAAGTGGTTTTTTTGTTGCATGAACTATAAATTAACCTCACCTATCAATACCTTTTGGAGCATAATTCGAACAACTCCCTCTCACTGTAATCTCTCTCTCTGATCTGAACCTCCATCTCTGGCTCCGTATGGCTGATCAAGCTCCCATTCGATCGGCTCCGGTGGCTCAGGCCCCTCAACCGGATCAAAGGCTCCAGAGGCTATGGCTGCCTCTCAACCAGCTCAAACGGCTCCCGCTACTCCTCTAGCGGCTCTGGATGCCCCTCAAGCGGCTTCGGCTCCTCGTCTGGTTCTCAATTGGAGGCAAGCCAATCGGAGACAAGAACCAGGGCCGGCCATGGCACGTCTAAGCTGAAAACTGATGTGGTCCACATCATCACGGAGGCTGACACGTCTGGTACACCGGTGCTTCCAAGGAAGGTTGCAACGGCATATCGGACGATGTGCGGGGTGGTCACTAGGTCTTGAGTCCCTTGCACCAACCAGACCTAAAAGGCTCTCACTGATCAAGAGAGGGGCCAGCTATGGGAGGAGTTGAGAAGATCTTTTGTGTTCCCTGAGAATTCACTTGACGCCGTGCGAAGAAGTACGCTACTACGCATGGGGTATGCCTAGAAGAATTGGAAGGTGACTCTCGTCAAGGACTTCATGAAGGAGGAAAAGGATCCCTTCGCGAGGTACCCCTTCATAACCGTTGAGGCTTCGGAGGACTTCAAACGGATGAAGACAAGTGCCAATTATCAGCAGAGCAGTGCAACGCACAAGATTATTCAACAAAAGAACACCCACGCACACAGACTCAGCACAGGCGACTATGCGGGTAAAATTCTCAAGTGGGAGCAGGCGGCCAATTCGAGCGGGCAGTCCGATGTTGCGTCAAGGCTTACCAACCCCATGCCGATCACTGGTATAGGGCTAGAATAAAAAGAACACCAAAAGGTGAAGACACTTTTGGAAGCCTCGAAACAGTGGAGGTCGCAAAAAACTGGTAACTTATAGGCAACCATCTCTTTTATTTTGTTGTTTGCTTGTATAATCTCGTAACACCAGCAATTCTAATAGTGGTTTACATATTCAGTTTGAATATGACTCCCAGGCTTTGCAAGGCTCTTTTCATCCGAGGAGGGAACGGGACATCCTATCTGAAGCCCTCGGCAATAAGGAACACCCGGGCCACACGCGGGGCATCGGAGTTTATTTATCATGGAAGGATGCATTTCCCGATGACCCAGACTACAAGAGAAGCAAATCTAGAGCCACCTTAGAGGCAGATATTGCTGACAAGATACGTGCGAAATGGCTACCTCGCGTACAACAGTTGGAAGAGATCGTAAGGAACAGACCTGAAGTCAACCCTCCTTTCAAATGCAACCCTTCTCCTCCTGAAGCTGTCGATGCAACCCCCTGTACACAAGAGTAGTTGCGCTTCCACACCTACGCCAGAAGGGGCTGGCGACATCGAATACCCGGTGGACCACATAATGGTAAGCATGTCACATATGTATGTCCGCATTCAATTATGTTACAGTCCTTAATCTAATGCGAACATAACCCTGTGTAGGAGGTTACCCATTGCAAGCTTATCATGACATACAACGTCGCCTTTTTGATCGAGGTGGGACGGGGGGTGCTGTTCCCTTGCCTTCCGGGGATGAAGGTTCATGGGCAGACATGGCGGCGGGCTACGCGAAGGTCCAGGTGGATGCCGTGCTAGACAACACGAGGAGCATCCCCCGGGTGAATCCCCCGAATGATGAAATCATCACAGTAGGGGATGCCGTCCATTCATTTTTCCAGTGGCTGAAGAAGGATATAATTTTGAGAACCCTACCCAGGACTCAGGCCGGCAATGAACCCCTACCCAAGCCTCATGTTGACACTGAACCCGCGTCGCCACCCCCTACAAAAGAAGAGAGGCTCCCAAACATTGCCTCAAAACCTTCGACGACCTAAATGAGGTCACAAAGTGTCAAGCGTGCGGAGCCCTCGCTGCCAAAGGGATAGACGCCAAAGAAGACCCGGTGGACTAGCTCACAAAGTTCCAAGTCATTTGTGTTGGTCTCGCCGTCAAAGTGTGTGGCAAATCAGAAGAGCAAACAATTGCAGCTCAAATCCTCTACGCCTAAAGAAAACGAACGGTGGCTAGCGGATAAAAAAAATTAGATGGGAGTGCCGTTTCTTCCCAACACCGTATTAGCCATCTTGGGTCTAGGCTGCCGCGCCCTGCATGAACATTACCTTAAGAATGCCAACTTGCCCCAGTCAGAACGTGAGTCTGGTATCATGGCTATATTGAAGGCCAAACATTTCGATAACGAATATAACTATTTCATGGTGAACTGGGACGACCTATGGTGCATGTATCATTTACAGGAGCTCGATCATTCGCTCCTCCGATGCTTTTCACTATAAGTACCTGCAATAATCATTCGTATTTAGAACTTTCGATTGGTCTTCTTAACTTATATTTGAATCAAATATATGTTTCCAGCCATCTGAAGCTACATGTCAAACAAACGGGAAAACCGGTGGGTTTTCTCGATCTGGCACTTTGTACCCAATATAATATGGATGAAAATCGCAATTGAATCGGGAACTACATAAAAAATGTATTGTATTGCCATCAAGACAAACAATACTTTCTATTGCTATTCCTCAAAGATTGGCATTGGATCTTGGTGGTCATAACACCTGACAAGAACAAAGTTTTGTACCTCGATTGTAATAGGGCTAGCCCTCATCATGACTACTCATCTTTGAGTAAACTACTCGATCAAGCGTTTCATTACTACGTTGAGCGAGGGGGAAGCATGAAGTTTCTAGAGGCGATGCTCTACAACACAATATGAAATAGCCGATACATGCCCGTACATACCACTCGTATGAAAAGAACTATTATTATTTCTATTGGCCGTCGACCTAATTATCTATTATTATACAGTGCCACCTACAGCCTGGAGGCCATGCTTGCGGATTTTACTTGCCCGCCACATGATGGAGGCGATTTCTGTAACGAGGCCCCAAAATATGGACATGAAGCTGGGGCCTATTGATTTCTACAATCTTGCCGAAATTAGAGAAGTGGTCGCTAACTTCATAATGACACAAATTGTAGATCTACATGGTCGTCTCCACCCTCCAAAATTAAAACAGGACAATTAGAATTAGCCTAGGTACAATGTATGGGCAAAATCATGTAAACATTTTGACGTGCGCTGCTCCATTGAAGACTTTGTGATGAACCTTCGCACTTTATGTTTTCTATATATATTTATATGAATCCGTGCATTTGTGAATTCTTATCGATGCGTGTTAATATGAAATTGTTTTGATATATGGTTCTATGATCTTGTGTCATATTTGCAGATCTTTCAGTTGCCTGGTTTGCTTCAAGAAGTGAACTACTGTTCCTCTCGTGTTTGCTGTGACTCGTAACTATTCCTCTAATGATAGTTAGTTCGGAGTCACTGGCAAACATAAGACGAACGATAGTTCAAAGAGCTCATCTACTTGCATATGCTATTTCATTTCTTATAAGGTTAGCTTCTCGATCTCTATCCTTGTATGCATGATCTGAAAGTTAAGCGATACATACACACGCGCGCATGCACACACACACAAACATATATAGAGAGAGAATTGGGCTACGGTGCTTCGTGAAGCACGGAAGATCGTGTCTAGTTTGAAAATTCCGAGACTCAAATGGTCGATCCGAACCATCCGTCTTAATCTTTTTGTTGAAATCTCTTTGAAGACCAAATTTCGTATTTTTTGAATTTCTTTGCTATTTGTTTTGTATTTTTGAATATCACCAATCTAATTAGTTGTGAAGCTTCCAATTTGCTGGTTTTCAAGAATACAAAACAAATAGCAAAAAAATTAAAAATACGAAATTTGGCCTTCTAAGAGATTTCAACAAGAAGATTAAGATGGACTGTTCGGATCGGCCATTTGAGTCTCGGATTTTTCAAACTAGACATAAAACACAGCGTCTTCCGTACTTCGCGAAGCACCGTAGCCCAATATATATATATATATATATATATATGAATGAAATGTGCTTGTATGTATGATTTCTTTTATATGAAATCTGGATGATATGCTAGCAAAATCTGAGGTTAGCTAATTTTTCTAGCTATTTTTTTTTCCAATGGAGTCTTATCACTGGCGGTTCTTACAAACATCCACAGTGATATATCTCATCACTGGTGGTTATAAATAGAAACCGCCAGTGATATTGTACCATAAAGGGTGGCTGGTATCTGGAACTGCAAGTAATATACAATCTATCACTGGCTATTCGTATACAAACCGCCAATGATATGAGACTTTTACTGACGGTTCATATATGAACCGCCAGTGATAGTCCCCTATATCACTGTTGCTTAATTAGTGGCGGTTCAATAACCGCCAGTGATGACGGTTCCGAACCACCAGTGATGGCGTTTTTTGAGCTCGTGGGAGGAGCTCGGGGTCAGCCATTGTTGCTGGTTGGGAGAAAGAAGAAGAAGGGAGGGATGGAGTAGGAAAAGGAGAGGATGATGGAATTTGAAAAAAATTGAAGGGGACATAAGACAATTATGTCCATAATGCAATTTTTTTGACTTGGGATGGCATGTACACCTACTATCTAATTAACCCTGTTATATATGTCAGAAATTCTTGGTGCATGCATGCTTTACGCCGCAGGCAGCTGGCTGATGTTGAGTCGATAATTAGATGGCTCGATCGACAAGAAGATGTACACATGCCTACCCATCATTAATTTGTAACGACTTAAAGCTGAATGCCGACTTGAGCTCTTTTGCTTTGCTCTAACGATCGAATCTCCAGCTAACACGATTCGACTTTCTACTCTCTAAAACTGACCGATGTGGTTTTCTAGATCAACAAGCACTAGCAGCTTAATTTCTGGAACGCCAGCCGGCACAATATAGCTAGATAATATGTATATATATATGTTAGGGGGTGACTAATGATCGAGCATCCGACTGAAAACATATAAAAATTTCAGTCGATTCCTTCCTGGCCTTACTAGCTAGCTAGGTAGCTACTATAAGCTAGCACGATGTAGTGGCATCTGCTAATAGCTAATACCTTGCATCACTTGTACTTGCACGTATGTGAGAAGCACGGCCGGGGCACATGGACGAACATGCAAACGGTGCGAGTCATGAGCAGTGGTAATTGGCCATGTGCATCTGTATGTCAAATTGGTTGACATGGCGCGCAATAATTAAAAAAAAATATTATGGGACTATCAATTGATCAATCTCGAATGATATCGAACCATTTCAGTCATGCAGACATAGAAACTATCTTTATTTCCACATGAAAATGCAAAATAAATACAACAGAAAATACGAAAAAGGTATATATTACAAAAAGTTTATGCGAATCCTTACAAAATATAAACATAAATGGAACTAAAAGTTACAGTATTTGTATCAAAATTGCACTTTAGTTTATAGTGCAATTTTAATCTTACTAATGTGCAATTTTGGATGAACTAGAAGTTGTAGTATACTTAACCGACAACCAAAGTCCTTGACGTTAGCTACAAAATCAGTTGATTGACATTGCCAAAAAAATTAATCTACTGACAAATAACAAAACCGTAAAAATGTACAAAAACAAAACCAAAAAAAATTATAGCCTAGACCAAAAGGTTGTCTTTGGTGAATCTATATAAAATACAAAACATAAAAATAATGAAATAAAAATTGTAGTATAATTATACTAGAATTGCATATTAGTAAGGAGTGCAACTTTAGGCTTACTAATGTGTAATTTGGGTAGCAAGCTTCACCTACAAAGTACAAAATACAAAAGGCAAAAAAATTATAGACTAAACAAAAAAATTAATTTCGGTGCAAACAAAAAAATTATGACCTCGATAAAAGGCTTAACTTTGGTGGATCCCATACAAAAAACTGAAATATATAACTGACAAAAAAAGGTCGGTGAGTAAATTAGCTAGAACGAAAAGTTGCAGTAAGTATACTAAATTAAAATTGCACATTAGTTGGAACTGCAAGTTTATACTTAATAATGTTCAATTTTCGTAGCAAGTAGTGTAAACCATGAGCCCTACCTGACCTCTTTGTTTCAAAATGCGGTGGAGGACAAGGAAAAAAGAGCATGGCATGCCTACACCAAATTAGAAAAGAAGAAATAAAAAGAGAGCAAAGCCGTGTAACAAGCTAGCTAATAGTAGCTTGGTGAACAACAAACCAGTTAACTACACATATATTCCAAGATGTGCTGGGCCTTCTTCGTACCTCCTCGTGAACATATACATCCTAGGAATTTTTTTATTTTTTATTTTTCTGATATAAATAAATGATTTTTTATTTATAAAAAAATAAATAAACAGTCTCCGGTCACCACTCCAGGGGCGAGAACTATAACCCGACCTCCGGTCAGGCGAGATTTTAAAAATTCGCCCAACGGATGCACAGAATTTGATCCCAACGGCCCGCGCGTGGGGGAAGTCTAAACTCGCCCGACGGAAGGGTGAGATTTGAGGGAAACGAAAAATCTGCCCGCCTGTCGGACAGGATTTGAAGCGTGGGGGGATCTCGCCCGTTCGTTGGACGTGATTTGACCATTTTAAAGCTGCGCAGCCGACCATTTTAAGAGCGGCATAGGTATACCTCGTTGGCCTTGCACAGATCTAAACCCAAAACGGACGGCCATATCAAACGACTTAAATCAACTTCAATTATCAGTCGATTGGTCGTCAGCAAAAGTGTATATGTTAATGCAGAGGCATGCAAGCAGCACATATATATCATTCAGTCGATTGATCAATGAACTTATAACTACATACATATGTCTCTGTCAATCGATCTGTGCATCCATGTGAGCTGGTGTGAAATATTATATGTAGCTAGCTAGAGGCCGCCAGGTCTATACGTACAGTACTCATTTTCGATCTGCTACAGCTTAATTGAGCTACCAATTAAGCAACTTAATTATGCACGTGAAGAGACACGGTGTCCTGATCTTTCGACAGGTAGAGGGTAAGTCGATTATTGGAGACTCAATGCTAACGATCCAACCTCCGATCAGATTATTGGAGACTCAATGCTAACGATCCAACCTTCGATCAGAACTGATTTAAGTCTGCAATCGCTACACCACAGCTCCTTTGGTTATCAACCACACGCGAACACGGTTGTCCTAGCCACAAAAGCTAGTTCCTGTAAGCAAATCAAGATCACAAGCAAGAACGAAGAAGGAGCAATATGAAATTGCGGATTGTATTAAACACACACGAAGTTGGGGTTCTCACAAACCGATTATCGGCAAAATTGCGATGGCAGAATAATCTAAGAAAAACCCATGTCTAATAATGACGGCTACTGAGTTATATACGAGAGAGAGATGGTGGCTAGGGTTTAGGTCACAGCCTAACTCGAGATACATGGGCAGAGACCCTAAAGAGAGGTGACGCAGCACCGACAGGCCCAGCAGATTATGGGCACAATTTGTTTCGACGATTGTGATCGACTTAGAAAGAATTTGGATGTGGGACTGCATCTGTTGGAAAGACCTCGTCGAGGGCTTCTCCGTAATATACTTGAACGCCCCAAACGGAATCCGTATACATCTGTTACGCCCATTTGAATGTGGGCTACTCTATGGTGGCTGAACCGGGCTCCATCTTGTGAACGTTTTGGACCATGACTCGTCTTGGTGAAGAGTGACCCTTTTACTAATCCACACCATGATTCCTGAGGACAAGAACAATATCATTAGGTAATAACTCGTCCTTTTTGCAACATTTGCATGTGAACTTAAGAACGAGCTCATCTGGTGATTTAACTGACGTGCAAGCACCCTCATAATTGGCGTCGCACAAGTGGTGTCGTGGGTGCATCCATGGAAGTGATGTTCTCATCATCCTTCCCCTCTTCAATTAGAGTCGCCCTCGACTCAAGCTCATCATCTTCACCCAAATATGGTCTCAAATCTGAAATGTTAAAAATGGGACGAGTCTCAAAATCGGCAAGCAGCTCAAGTTGTATGCATTATTATTTATTTGTTCTAGCACCTTAAAAGACCATTAGCGCGAAGCATCAATTTAGATTTTCTCAATTCAGAGAAATGTTCTTTACACAAGTGTACCCAAACAAGATCTCTAGGAGTAAATATTAATTCTTTTTGACCATGACTACCAGCAATGCGATATTTTTCATTCATACGCTCAACATTCTCTTTTGTTGTCTTATGCAATTTCAGAATAAACTCACCATGTTTCCTAGCATCTAGATTTTCCTTTTCAGATGATGGAAGATGGAAGAGGTAACAAATCGATTGAAGCACGAGGATTGAAACCATACACTACCTGGAAAGGACTTACCTTGGTAGTCAAGTGCAGTGCATGGTTGTAGGCAAACTACACGTGAGGAAGACACTCTTCTCACATCTTCAGGTTCTTCTTCAAAACAGCCAGCAACATCGTAGACAATGTGCGGTTTACTACCTCCTTTTGACCATCAGTTTATGGATGGTATGTAGTAGAAAACAACAAGTTCGTAACTAATTTGTTCCATAAAGTTCTCAAAAAATGGCTCAAAAATTTCGTGTTGTGATAAAAAACAATAGTCGAAGGCATACCATGCAAGCGGACAATTTCTGTGAAAAATAAATCAGCAATGTGAGTAGCATCATTGCTTTTGTGGCAAGGAAGGAAGTGTGCCATCTTTGAAAATCTATCTACGATAACAAAAATACTATCCCTCCCCTCTTTGTCCTAAGCAAATGTAAAACAAAATCCATCGAAATATCCTCCCATGGAACATTCGGAGTAGGAAGAGGCATATACAAATCGTGTGGATTCAATCGTGATTTTGCCCTTTGACACGTGGTGCAACATGCCACAAAGCGTTCAACATCACGTCTCATCTTTGGCCAGTAAAAGTGTGCGGCCAGAACATCCTCCATCTTTTTGACACCAAAGTGTCCCATTAGACCTCCTCCATATGCTTCCTATAGCAATAAAAGATGAACAAATCCAACTGGAATGCAGAGGCGATTAACCCTAAACAAGAACCCGTCATTGAGCACAAATTTGTTCCAAGTCCTCCCTTCCTTGCAATTCAGCAACACATCTTTGAAATCAGGATCTTGATCATATTATTCTTTTATTGTTTCTAAGCCAAAAAATCAATGGTCAAGTTGAAACAACATGGCATATCTCCTAGACAATGTGTCAGCGGTTGGGAGTTAATGGACCCCTTTCCGCGCCGAGCGATGACTTCGGGGACACGCTAGGCTTCTCAGGATACGGCTTCGGGAGAGATGGAGGCCACCCGAGCAACGCTTCGGGCTGGCCGGGCAAGAGAGAGGGTGGTGACGTGGTGGTTTTTTACCCTGGTTCAGACATCCCACTACAGGGATAACACCCCTACGTTCAGCCTTGCTTGATAACGAAAGAGAGTGTGTACAAGGGACGAGCGATGGAGCCATAGGCGGATCGGGCACTCCTAAACTGAGTACAAGTTGTGTCTTTTTGTCTATATCATGTGTGACTCCTCTCCGTCGTGTTGTTGTTCTTGTTGGTGGCTGCGAGCCACTATTTATACCCACGCTGGGAGACGGCTACTCCCAATTACATGTCGGGCATACACGATGGACCGCGGGACATAGCGCGACTATAGCACATCGAGGATAATGGTAGACCATGCTGCCCTCCACGCCATGATGCCGAAATAGTACAGACGGGATAGATGCGACAACCGCTTTTGATTTCTTGCCTTGGGACCGATCCGCTATGTAGGCAGATAGGTGCATGTGACCTCCCGCCACATGTTCGTCCGAGTAGGGGAATGCTCGGGGAGGCGTCCGAGCAGTGGGGCTACTCGGGGAAGCGTCTGAGCAACGAGGCTGCTCGGGACAGAGCAGTTGGGCCCAGGCTGTAGCTCTTACTCGCGGCTGAGCAATCGTGGGTGGTCGGCCCGTGCGAAGCAAGTGCTTAGGGTCGCTTGGGGGTGTTTAATACTAGGGACATAATCCAAAACCCCGACAGCTAGCCTCCAAGGCTCAAGAAGGGAGTAGCTTCATCTTGAGACTTTAAAACGATCTTCAGAGGGGTTGAATCTGTCATAGGAGCTCTAATGTCATAAAGGGACTAGGATCAGAACTGATCTTCCTAGTTCTCGGTCAAAGGTGCGTTGACCGTCACCTAAGAAACTAGCGCGCGCCCATCGACCAGGCGTTTGGGAAATCGAGGCCGATGAACTTCCGCTCGCAGGGAGGATTGACCGGCTCCTGCCGGTCAGGCTTCCCGCTTAACATGGACTCGATCCACCATGGGCACGGAAGCCAGCAGTCGCGCCGGGTCTATAAAAAGGGGCAGAGTGAGGCCTAGGCACTGTACACCCAAGCTCACTCTGCTAAGATGTCTTCCTCTTCCAGCTCCTTCGACGAGTGCCACTATGACGATGAGGCGGCTATCGACGCGATCCTCCGGAGGGATCATCGGAGGGAGCTGCGGCGCTGGGAGCGGGCGGTGAGTGATGCCGCCCTGGCGCGGGTATTGGCGGAGGAGATCACCGCTGCCAAGGAGGCGGCGGAGCAGGAGGTGAATGACGCCGCGATCGCCGCCGTCCTCGTTGAAGAAAATGCCACGAGGAACGGCGAGGATGAAGAAGTTGAGGGTCCTGCCGGCATTGAGGCAGGGGAAGCTCCCGGCGTGGCCGAGGCTACTGCCATTGAGGCCGCAGCTGGTGCCAGAGTGGAGGCTGCCGTCGTTGAGGCAGTAGCTGGTGCCGAGGCGGAGGCAATGGCCGATGGCAATGTCGAGGAGCTTGAGCCAGAACCTGAGCTTGCCTCCTCTGCCGATAGCAATAGCAGTAGCCACAGAAGCAATGGCCCAGGTGGGTGTTTCTCGATCTCCTGTGCCGGCTAGCCGGTGAAGCGCCGCCACTTAGGCTAGGCTAGGATAGCTTAGTTGATGGGAGAGGGTACTAGCCCCCTCCGGTGAGCTAGATATCCAAATCCATCCTACTTGGGTGGATTCGGATATCTTGCATCACCAGTCCCGTAGGGCGTAGGACTTTGTTTCTTTACTTGGAAATCAGATCTTGTTTGCTCTGCCTTTGTAATCAGCCCGTGAATCAAGAATTGAAATGATCCTTTCTTAATCCTTGCTTCGATGGATTGTTTAGCCGACTTTGCGCCCGCCCGGTGCTTAGTTTTAGGAATCGTGACCTGTGAAAGACGCAGGTTTCGGTCCTCTAAAACATAGATAGAGGACGATCGGGCACAAGGCCGTTCCTGAGCAATACTTCGTGAAACGGCCTTGTTCTCGTCAGGTAGTGCCTTCGAGTTATACTGTTCGTCTCGAGTAATGCTTTGAGGTACTTTATTCATCCGAGCCACACTTTGGGGCATCATGTTCATCCTGAGCAACACTTCGGGCTGGCCGAGTAAGGACCACCCGAGCAACACTTTGGGCTAGCCGAGCAAGGGCCACTCGAGCAACACTTCAGGCTGGCCGAGCAAGGGCCACCCAAGCAGTACTTCGGGCTGGATCGCAAGCGTCGGATCCGCAATGGTTACTTTCCTGTGGTAAATACGCCCTTTACTATGCGTTAAAGCGACGCAACAACTATGAACACACGTTGCACGCTGGTGCCAGGGACGGTTTTTACTGCAGGGTTATAAAACTTCCCCGCCTCTCCACAACTCCAGTACCTCCGACTCTTTCGCTCCTCATGCTACTTCTAAGCCCTTTGTCCCCTGTTGCTTCTTCCATCTTCCTTCGGTTATTCCTCCCTTAACTATGGCCAAGTTCGTCCCCACTAAAACCATGGAGGCCTAGCTCAGGGAACTAGAGGCGCAAGGGCACCTTGACTCCAAGTCATGGCATCTCCCCAGCCGCGAGACTCTTCCCTCGCTAGCGGCCGATGAATTCGTTAGCTACGAACTCTTCGCCGTCAATGGGCTCTGCACCATGGAGTTCGAGTTCGTGGCCGCCGTTCTTGTACATTGCGAGATTGAGATCACCAATCTTAATCCTTACTCTATCCTCATCCTTGCCATCTTCTCCCATCTCAGCGAGGGCTTCGTGGGTGTCCAGCCCACGATCAGCCTCTTCCTCCATTTCTATATGCTCTACCGCACCAGAAACTGCTGCTTCTCCTTCCGCCACAAGCAGCCGAAGAAGAAGGACCTTCCGCGGCCGTGCGTGGTGCTGGAGGAGGAGAAGATACTCGGTACCATCCAGATGCTGAGCAACAGTAGGCTGACCGGGCAAGCAATTGCCTGGGACTTCATCAAGAACCGGGTGAGCCCGCTGCGGCGGCGGGAGCACCCATTCTATGAGATCGCGACATGGGACGACCTCACGCACGAGGCAAACACCCGTAAGTATCCTCGTCCGTGCAACGTGTTTGGGCGTTTTTCAATTTTTTCTTAGCTAAACTTGACTCTTATTCTTTGCAGCTCCTAACGGGCAGTGGGTGGACGACTTCGTGGCCAAGCTGTTCGCCTCGAACAAGGGGGGGAATCCGGACCTAGGCTGGAGAGGCCCATAGAACATCCTCAACCACACTGACAAGGTAGGCGCTCTTGCTGAGCTTGGTTTTCGGACCAAGGAGCACTTCGGTCCCTAACATGCATCTTTTCTGTTTTCCAGGACAGGGCGGCCGTGGAGGCCATGCTTGCGACCGAGCAATCCGGCTAGGGCGATGTCAAGCCCAAGGCGAAGAAGGTCACCATGAAGAAGAAGGCAGCCTGGCCGACAGCGGATGAGCCAGTGACGTCACGCCCAAAGCGGTCCGCGAGTGCGGCACCTCCAGCGGTCCGTGCCCGGGTGCCGTCCCATCATAACCCACCCATGCAACACGTGGAGTACGCGGACAAGGTACGGGGCATTAACTCTTGGTTCAAAGACTTTCTTCCCTGAGACCCCGAACATTATGCTCGGTTGCAGCAGATCGCGGCCGAAGCCAAGGAGCGGGCACGCCAGGAGGAGGAGGAGGAGGCTTAGAGGGAGAGCGAGCAAACTCTCTAGAACCTGTGTCACTGGACCAAGACGTCGTGCCAGGAGTGGCTACGGAATCCGACGTCCTTCGCGATAGATGCCAAGGTGGAGGACGAAGGGGATGAGCAAGGGAGGAGAGGAGGAGAGGCCAGAGGAGGGCCAAGCGCTCTTGCAAAGGATCGCTGCTAGACTCCCTTTGGCCCGCGGCAAGCGGCCCAGGGGCAAGAAGCGAAAGCTTGCCGCTGGAGCCTCTAGCTCGGGAACGGCCTCCGAGCATGGGACCATGGCGGAGGCGGAGGAGGCAGATCCGACCGTCCTAAGGTGACGGGCAAGGAGGCCAAGGGAAAAGCTCGCACCTACCTCGCCGCTCCCTCTGGTTGGGTTGACGGAGGACACCGATAAGATCTCCTGATCCGAGCTTGCCTTTGTTGATTTTTCCTCTCTGCTTTCCCATTGCTGCTTTAGATAGCTCAGGAATAACTTCGCCATACTTTGGTTTTGCAGCAGGCCGAGCAACTAAAGTGCTCGTTGACAAGGTCCCAGGGGAGGATGGTAGCACCCACCAGCCCCCAAGCGAAGGCGCTGCTTGTGGCAGGGAGGGCGGAGAGATAGCGAACGATGCTGCTGCCTAGGACGACGCTGCTGCCTAGCCCCCGAGTGTGAACGCCACTCGGGGTGAAGGAGAGAGCATGGCGGGCAACGTCGTGACTGAGGACGATGCCGCTCTCCAACCCCCGAGCGCAACTCTTGCTTGGGGATAAGAAGAGATCGTGGCGGATGTGGCCACCAGCCGAGACGATTCCGCCCTCCAGCCCCGAGCATAGCTCTTGCTTGGGAGGGAAGAGGACACTGGGGACGACGCCGCCAATGAGAGTGGCATTTCACTCCCACCTCCCGAGCGTAACTCTTGCTCGGGATGGCGGGGAGGACGCTGAGGGTGGAGCCACGGCAAGGGGATGACTCGTCCGGGCCCCGCTTTTGCTCACGTGGATCCCCGTCAGCGCCCTCGATGGCGAGCCATCGTCGCGCAAGGATCCCAGGCCAAGCTCGGTGCCAGGCCCCCCACGCCAGCAGCTCAAGGTGTCACAGTTGCTGGTCGATCACATCGCCGAACACTGCGAACGCATAAGTGCTTCTTGGTCTCCCCTTGTATGTTATGGTAGCTTCGTCCTCTCATGGTTTTGTCACTTTATGCAGCTGTGCGTGAAAGTGATAGGGGAGGAGGCCACCACCAGGATGGCCTTTGAGCAACGGCTTGCGGACGAGGCCTGGCAGGGGAAGCTGGTTGCTGCCCTCGAGTAGAAGGCGTCCGAGCTATGGTCCTCCCTAGAGGTAGTAGAGTCTTCCCTCCGCGCGTAGGTTATCCAAGCCCTCTTGGAAGGAGGTTGTACAGGAGCAGCAGCGTTCGCAGGCCCTCTCGGGGGAGGCCATGGAGGAAGCCCGTGCGGAAGCCACCACCGCTCGGGAGGAGTCGAGCAGGTGGTGGCGCACAGGATGGAGGCTGAGGCGCGGCATGCAGCTGCATCAAAGGCCGCGAAGGAGGCCCAAGCAAAAGTCAAGGCCGCTCTGGAGGGACTCGAGCACGAGCGACAGCGTGCGCGGGAGCTCGAGGCGCAGGGCACTGCCGCGGAGAGATCTGCGGCGGAAGCCCGGGCGGAGGCTGATGCTGCTTGGGAGAGACTCGAGTAGGAGCAGCAGAACGCCAAGGCCATCCAAGAGAAGGTAGAGGAGGAAGCCAGGGCTGCCAATGCCAAGGCTGCAGTACTTCGGAGGGATGCTCGGGTAGCGCGTGAGGCCCAGATCGAGCTGCTCCACCTCCAGAACGAGCTCGACGACGCCAAGGAGGAGCTGAAGGCTACCCGGAGGAAGCAAGATTAGGTGATGGAACACGGCGCCCGATCTTCCGATAGGTAGATGATACGTCGATTGGTGGAGGACTCGACGATGGCGATCCGGCTTCTGATCAGAACCGATCGAACCCAGCAATCGCTACACCACTGCCTCCGTTCGTTATCAACCGTGCCAAGATGTTGTTGCCTCACCATGAGGATTAATTCCTGCAAGCGAATCAAGAACATAGGAAGAACGCAGAAGAGCAATCTGAAATTGCGAATTGAATTAAACACACGAAATTGGGGCTCTACAAACCGATAAACAGCGAAACTGCAATGGTAGATTAATCTAAGCAAAACCCAAGTCTAAAATTGTGATGGCTACTGAATATATATGAGGGAGAGACCCAAGGGGGTGGCCGAGCAACCCTAGATCGTACAAGCCTTATGGGCCCAATTGGAGGTGGTGCAACACCCGGCAGATTTTGTCCGTCACCTTGTTTTCTCAATTTCCGTTGACTTAGACAGAATGAGGTCATGGGACTGGATCCATTGGAAAGATCTTGTCGTGGGCTTGTCCGTGGAGTATTTGAACATCCCAAACAAACTTCGTATGACCCAGTTATGGTTGTTTGAAATTGGACTGCTCCTAGTGGCCGAACTAGAGTCGTGGAAGAATTGGCCTTGATCTCGAGCTTGGCCTGGAGTGTTAGGAGTTGTTGGGCACTTGTATTGTCTTGAGATAGAGTCATGGCTTGCTTAATCTCTGGTTTAGATGGTGTAAATGGCTCCACAAAAGAATTAATGCTAGCTCGTCGCTCCCATTCAGCATATTGACGTTGTTCTTCAGCATGTCAATGTGGCGTGAATGTCAATGGATGCGTAGTGGATGTAGCATTGATCATATCCATGAGAGCCATGGTCACATCATTCTCCCCTTCTTGATTTTGAGTTGTCCTCGACTCAAGCTCATTGCTCTGCAAACGGTTAGTACCAGCAAGAGGCAAAGAAACAAGCATATCCTCCGGTCAATGATATTGTGGCATAACAAAAGGAGATTTCTGATTTGGAGAAATATAAACTCGATGCACCATGTACTTTTGTTGATCATTATATTTGCTAATTGCATTAAAAATATTTTCTAGATAACCATGGCAAATCAGAATATACATAAAGTCTCTCCTCTAAACTATTTAAATCACAGAGAACATCAAATTCAATGTAATCCAAGGTATTTATAGAAGACAGCAATTTCAGCTCATCTTTTTCACAAGAAATATGAATGACATGTTTATTTTCAGCACAAGTGTTGTTAGTTTCTGAAACAAAAGTGATATGTTCATTCACAAGTTGTGGCATAAATATAAGTAAAGCATTAACACACAACTCTTCTTTATCACAAGGAACAACAAGCAAATTATTTTGTGACAAAGCTAAATCAGTAATGGATTCCACTAATGGTTGCTCCACGGTAGCATGATTGACGGAAAGTTTTAACACGTCAAAATCATTCTCACCTTGAATGAATGTGGCACCGTTTATATTACCTTTATTCTCCTTCTCAGTTAATGTAGGTGCATCTTCAACTATAGGAGTGGAAAGCATGCACAAGGCAACAAACATCTCCTCATTCTCTTTCTCTTGCTTGTTTTCAAGATCTTGCACAATAGAAGATTTACTCACCTCGGGTAACTGTACAACCAAATCTAACTCCTTAGTCGAAGGAAATGTCCCATGCTCGACCTTCTTGCCTTTCATCATATCGTTCAAATATTCCTACAAAATGTTAGACACAGAAGGATACACAACGTATTTCCAAATTGATGCATTATTTTCAGAAATATTTTTGTCATATCCAATTTGATTTTTAGACCCTAGCAAGTTGTCTTTCTTATCATTTTCAGCTCTTTCTTCATTACATTGTATAATTTCAGCAGGTGTCATACCAAGAAATGTGATTTTCTTTCCTTTGTGCACAAAAGTGTATTTATTTCTTCTACTATGATAAGTTGCATTAGTATCTAATTCCCACTAACGGTCTAACAAAAGTTGACATACTTGCATAGGCACTACATCGAATTCAGCAGAATCTTGGTATGGTCCAATAAAGAAATGAATTTTGGTAGTTTGTGTTACCTTTATCTTACCACTGTTACTAAACCATTGAATATGGTAAGGATGAGGATGATCACGTGTAGTCAAGCCAAGCTTCTTGACCAAATCTAAACTAAGTTGTTGCAGGTTCCTCCGTCAATAAACACGTCGCTCCTTGATGATGAGGTACATCTGAAACAAATTATGGCGTTGTAGCTTCTCTGCCTGCTCCATTTGACTGCTCAACACACGTCTTTGCAATTCTATTTCTCCCATACCTTGACGATTGTGGTATTTGAAATGATTCTGATTCTCTCGATTGGTCATAGCAAAGTCCTCCTCGATTCCGAGAATCATTCTAGTGTTCGGTCCTGCCATGGTTAGTAGAAAACAAAAGGATAACAAAAGGAAGTATTATCCCTATAAACTACTAGGTGGTGGTACGTGGAATCACACGCTCACAAGTGTCTTATCACATTCTTACAAGTGTTCTTACTGACACGGCAGGTGGTACAACTGGTGGCTGGTTCGTGATACCTTGATGAGTGTGAGCGAAGCGATTGCAAGGTTGAACCTGTACTGATCAGAAGTAAATGGAGCTTGGAAGGCAATTTTATAGTAGCAAAGAATTAGCAAAATTCAAAATTAGATTAGCAAGGCTGAATAAATGTTCAAAGTAGTTATCACAGTTGCTGGCCTAAACGCGTTCCTAGAACTAGTTCAAGCAAGCAAAGTGATCAACACCGGCGATGGACATGAAAGGATGCAAGCACTTCTATTTTTTTTTCTTTTCTTTGCTAATCTTTTTTATTTATGTTTTTTATTTCTTTTTTGTGCGACTTATTTTTTATGCACTTGCTTTTTCTTTTTTTTCACAAAAGCGCTGCAAAGGATGAATTACAACTCAAGATTTATGAACCAGGCACAAATGCTATCACAATTCTCTCGGCAGCCTAGCAAAGATCCTCTGCAGAACCTTGCAGTGACGATTTGGCACTCTAAAAGAGCTCAAACTCAAAAAGTGATAACTACAAATTTGTAGATCTTTTCTTTCTCGTCGATTTGAATATATGGAACACCCAATTTCAATTTTGGAAACAGGAGATATGACCCCCGAAATACAAGCTGTACATATTAATCTGAGATGGAACAGATTAACTTGCAACGAGATTTTGGCCACACAGATGGCGTTTCTGGATTTCGGTGCAATTGACAAAGTTGTAGATCTCTGCACGAGCTACAATTTAGACTAATTAACCGCCCAATTTGAAGCTGCAACAAAGGAGATATCGTCTTCGGAATAACAGCAACACGAAAGAAAAATCCGAACCGACTACAACTCGAACTTGATTTCGGTTTAGGGTTGGATTTTCAGACTCGACACTAGACCAAGAACATGACTTGACCAGCAACAGGCTGTTGACCACGAACACAAATTCAACAATGCGTAACTGAAAATGAAAATTGCGAAAGGCTCGAAGTGGTTTGGACAGCGGGTGAGAGACGAAACAATCTTTTTATAGGGCAATTTTCTGGATTCTAGATATAAGATGAACGATGAACAAGGGAATACAATTATATCTGACGGGCAACCTAGGCTTTGATACCACTTGATGGAACACGGCGCCCGATCATCCGACATGTAGATGATCCGTCGATTGGTGAAGGACTCGACGTTGAGGATCCGGCTTCCCATCAGAACCGATAGAACCCAACAATCGCTACACCACTGCCTCCATTCGTTATCAACAGTGCCAAGACGCGGTTGACCTCACCACGAGGGTTAATTCCTGCAAGCGAATCAAGAACACGAGCAACAACGCAGAAGAGCAATTTGAAATTGCGAATTGAATTAAGCACACGAAGTTGGGGTTCTACAAACTGATAAACGGTGAAACTGCAATAGCAGATTAATCTAAACAAAACCCAAGTCTAAAATTGCGATGGCTACTGAATATATATGTGGGAGAGACCCAAGGGGGCGGCCAAGGGGGTGGCCGAGCAACCCTAGATCGTACAAGCCTTATGGGCCCAAGTGGAGATGGTGCAGCACCCGGCAGATTTTGTCCGTCATCTTGTTTTAGTGATTCCTGTTGACTCGGACAGAATTTGGTTATGGGACTGGATCCATTGGAAAGATCTCATCATGGGCTTGTCCGTGGAGTATTTGAACGTCCCAAACGGACTTCGTATGACCCAGTTATGGTTGTTTGAAGTGGGACTGCTCCTAGTGGCCGAACTGGACTCATGGAAGAATTGGCCTTGATCTCGGGCTTGGCCTAGAGTGTTAGGAGTTGTTGGGCACTTGTATTGTCTGGAGATAGAGTCATGGCTTGCTTAATCTCTGGTTTAGATGGTGTAAATGTCTCCACAAAAGAATTAATGCTGGCTCGTCGCTCCCATTCAGCACATTGACGTCGTTCTTCAGCATGTCGATGTGGCATGAAAGTCGATGGATGCGTAGTGGATGTAGCGTTGATCATATCCATGAGAGCCATGGTCACATCATTAGGGATCCCTTAGGGCTGCTGGCCATTCTTGTAATGAGGGAGACCTTTTGTTCCTGCACTTTGTAAGTAAAGAATGTTTTTTTAATGGAAGTACTTTTCGACGTTCCTAGCTCATGCCACGCTTGTCTTTACCTGTTCATTTTCTTGCAAAACGAACGGACGACGAGCACAAGCGAACAAAAGACAAGCATGAGGAAAAGAGGCAAGACAAAGCATATTTTAGAAAACATGGTAGTCGCCCCTATCCAGCCCCCGCCTGTGGCTTGGTCCTTGAACTTGGTTTTGCAAACAAGGACCTGGCCATAGGAAAGAAGACGTGCGAGTTTTTGCCGCCGTTAGCGCTAGTCGTACGTAGGTCTTACCAAGAACCTGCCGGTGCGATGAGGATCGGCTTGTCCGAGCAGCAAAATTCAGGGCAGGGCACATTCATGATTTTTCGACCGTTCCGACGCTCGGCTTGGCAACAAAAGTTCACGCGCGAGCAATGCGCTAAGAAATTGAAGTGAATGCTCGGACTACCCTGTGTTCTTTATTTAACATGCTCGGGAAACGCGAGCAGAAGACATTTGACAAATTCCTTAGTTAAATAATGGAGGGAGGGTATGCGAGCCGTGGATTTTGAAAAAACCGAGCAAGAGAGAATAGAGACATAGAACAAAGCCGAGCTATACGTAGAACCTGTGCAGCTGGGCGATGTTCCGGCTCGTGGATTTTGGAAAAACCGAGCAAGAGAGAATAGAGACATAGAACAAAGCCGAGCTATACGTAGAACCAGTGCAGCCGGGCGATGTTCCACGAGCTGCTGAGGACGTGCCCATCCGGTAAGGGGAGACGAACAACCCCCGAGCGTGATGCCATCGCGACCGTGAACAGACCTTCCCATCAAGGGGTAAGCTTGTTGGCATGGGCCAAGTTCTGAACTCATCGTCGAACAAGGTCCCCAACTTGCAATGTCCTGGGTCGGACTGATCAAGCCACGTACCTGCGCAGAGCCTGCAGGTATGCAGCCGATCGGATAAGGGCTTGCTCGCACCTTGACTCGGATAGGTCTAGGTCCAGCTAGCGCTCTTGCTCTTGGCCGACGTGCTCTGCAATGTTGATTCGTGCGGAGCCCAGAGCTATCTCGGCGGGCAATACAGCCTCCGTGCCATACACGAGCTAAAAGGGAGTTTCCCTTGTCGCTCCGCTGGAGGTGGTTGGCATCGGCCATAGGACGGAAGGGAGCTCATCCACCCAGCCTTGGTGTCGCTTGGAGAGCCGGTCATAAACCCGCTTCTTGATGCCTTGGATGATTTGCCCATTGGCGCGCTCTGCAGCACCGTTGCTCTACAGAAGAGCTACAAAAGCAAAGGCTATTTTAGTGCCAAGTTCCTCTCAATATTCCTGGAACATCTCACTAGTAAACTGAGTTATGTTATCCATTATCAGCTAGCTCGGGACCCCGAGCCGGGTGACCACGTTATTGCGGAAAAATCTCTTAGCGGCGAGCGCCGAAATATTGACACCGGCTCGGCCTCGATCCACTTAGTGAAAGTGTCGATAGCGACGAGCAAGTGCGTGCAACCCCGGATGCCTCTAGGGAATGGACCTAGGATGTCCACCCTCATGTTGCAAAGGGCCAAGAGAGGGGGATCGTCTGCAGAATATACGTTGGTTGATGGGTCAGCCGAGCGTGAAATTGGAATGCCGGGCACTTGGTGACCAAGTCGGTAGCGTCGGTGTGGCCATGGGCGATGGTGGCCCATTCTCAAGGCCTTCCCACGGGGTCTGCGGAGACGAGTCGCCCATAGGCACCATCGTGTACCTCCTTCAGCAGGAATTTTCCTTCTTCCTGAGAGATGCACTTGGACAGGATTCCATGCGCACCTCTACCGTACAGGGCACTATCCACTAACCTGTATAGTGAGGCTCTCCTAAGCCAGGATCTCTCAGCTTCCTCCTCGGGCAATGTCCCGTGTGCAAGGTATTGGATGAATGGCGTCATTCATGTTACGTCTTGCTCGAGGAGGGAGATTTTGCCATGTGTCTCTTCTGCCTCCTCTCCGGAGGGAATGGAGGGTTTTAGTAAGTTTTCTATGAGCACCCCTGTCGGGACGGGTTCTTGCGAGCCGAGCTTGGCAAGCTGATCGGCTAAGGTGTTACCCCTTTCTAGGAACGTAGCGGACTTTGAAGCGCATGAAGTGCTTCTCCAGTTTCCTCACTACAACCAGGTAACGTGCCATTGAGTCATCTGAACACTGAAACTCCTTGTTAACCAGGTTCAAGACCAACTGTGAATCCCCTTTAACAGTGAGTCACTTGATTCCAAGCACAGTGCATGCTCGGAGCCTGGCCAAGAGGCCTTCATCCTCCGCCGTGTTGTTGGTCACGGCGAAGTGGAGTTGAATCACATGCTGAAGTTGTTGTCCTTAGGGGGAGATGAGAAAAAAAGGGTATCTCGAGCACTCGAAAGAACGTGGGCCATCAAAGAACAAAGATCAAATGACCCAACACTGGTTGCTTGGGCGCTTGCTCAGTCGGAGCAGGACTGGTCCACTTAGCCACAAAGTCTGCGAGCATCTAGGACTTGATTGCCGTGTGGGCGGCAAACTGTATACTGAATTCTCCCAGCTTGACCGCCCACTAGCGTTTGGATTTCTGAGGATCTCCCTTATTAGAAAACTAGTCGGGACTGTGATCGGATGAGACTGAAAATATTGGCACAACTTCCTAGAGGCCATGAGCAAGGCATAAAAAGCTTCTGAACCTTAGGGTATCGCTCCTTTGGTCCATGGAGCATCTCGCTCACGTAGTAAACAGGGCGCTGGGTGCCTTCTCGCTCGGCCATCAAGACCGTGCTGACCGCCTGCAGCGCGATCACTAGGTAGAGGAACAATGCTTCCCCTTCCTTGGGCGTGGTTAGGACAGGCGGACTGGACAGGTAATGCTTCAGCTCTGCGAAAGAGGCTTCAGCTTGTTCTATCTAGATGAAACCGTCATGCTTTCACAGGGTCTTAAAGAAAGGCAGACCATGCTCCCCGAGCCGGGAAATGAAACGGCTAAGGGCCACCATTCGCCCGATGAGGGACTGGACTTTCTTCACGCTAGAAGGGGTCCACATCTTCTCGATGGCTTCGATCTTTTTAGGATTAGCCCCAACGCTTGATTCGCTGATCAAGTAGCCAACCAGCTTCCCGGTCCGCACACCGAACACGCACTTTTCTGGATTGAGCTTCACTCAGTGGCATTTAAGATTTGCAAAAGTTTCCTCCAGGTCGGAAACATTGGTGTGCGGGACCTTTCTCTTGACTACAATATCATCCACATAAACTTCCAAGTTACGCCCTATTTGCTCAAGGAAAGTTTTTTTTGCATCAAACACTGGAAGGAAGCCCCCGCGTTTTTCAAACTGAAAGACATGGTCGTATAGCAAAAGATGCCGAAAGGGGTGATGAAGGCAGTCTTCTCTTCATCCTCCGGCGATAGGCTAATCTAGTGGTACCCGGAGTACGCGTCCAGAAAGCTCATGAGCTGGGACTCCGCCGTCGCATCGACTAGCTGGTCTATCCGTAGTAAAGGAAAATTGTCCTTAGGACATGTGATGTTGAGGTCTCGATGGTCGACGCACATGCGCCACTTGCCACCTTTCTTCTTCACCACGACTGAGTTGGCTACCTAGTCGGAGTGCTCGACTTTGCGGACAAAACCGGCCTTCAAGAGCTAGTTGAGGTCCTCCCGGATAATATTAGCCTTTCACTGAGGGAAATGCCGGAGTGCTTGGTGCACAGGTTTCTTACCAGGCTAAACTGCTAGCCTATGCTCGATCACCTCCCTTGCGACACCGGGCATGTCGGACGGCTTCCAAGCGAAGGCTTCTGCGTTTGCCCGGAGGAAGGTGACGAGCTCGAGTTCCTATTTGGGGTCCTAGAAGGTCCCCAAATAAACAACCTTTGTCGGGTCCTCTTCAGACGGAGGAACCGCCTTGGTCTCTTCATGTGGTTGCAAGGCAACCCTCGGCCGAGCAGTCTTGCGCTGAGGCTACTAGGGACCAAGCGTAGGGAGCTGGCCAACCATGGCCAGAGCGTTCTCGTCACAGGCTAGGGCCACCTTGTGGTTGCCCTTCACCGCGATGACCCCGCTTGGGCCTGGTATCTTGAGGCACTGGTACGCGTGCTGTGTAGCTGTCATGAACTTGGCCAGGGAGGGTCGACCCAGGATGGCGTTGTAGGCTAGTTCGTGGTTGACCACCTCAAAGGTGATAAGCTCGTTGCGGAAGTTGCTTGGGCTCCCGAACGTCACGGACATGACCACTTGCCCGAGAGGTCGGAGGGAGGCATCAGCGACAATCCCGTGAAACGGGACAACAATGTCCTTGATCTTGGAGTGAGGGATCTATATCTCGTCCAAGACCTGAGCTGTAATGATGTCGAGCGAGCTGCGACCATCGATTAAGACTCCGGCGACCCTAGTGTTGCTAATGGATGGGCAGAGGACGAGCGGGAGCCATTGCGGTTTGGTCATTCCAGGGGGACAATCATCCTTGGAGAAAGTTATGGGCGTGCCTAACCAACGGAGCGGGTCCACAGATGGCCTCCCCTGGTCAATGTGGTAAACCTCCTGAGCGGCGGCCTTGAGCTCACGCCGAGAGGAGTAGACAGAGGAGCCACGGAATATGACAGTGACATGGTTGTCTGCCTCTTGGTAGACCTCCTCTTCGCTGGCCTGAGCAGGTCGGCAAGTGGCATTCCCGGTGGGACCACCACCGAGAATAGTAGGCACCAGACCCCTACCATTGTAGAAGCCCTCAAGCCGGGCTGCCCAGGTGTGATAGTTGCGCAGGTCGTGACTGAACGCCTACTGCAATAGGCAGTGGCGGTCGCTCAGGGGAGCCAGATGTTGCGGTGCTCGGGGCGGCGCCCGAGGCGGCCTCTAATCGTTGCGCACAGGGTCCCGATCACCGCCGCCAGCCCGCGGAAGGCTAGTATTCCTAGGGGCCTTGTTGGTCACTCGGGCCACCTCCTCTTCAACCACAGCGACGAAGTTTGGCAGGGACGCCTTCTTCTTCATCTTGATCTTGTTGTCGGCGACCCCGGTTTTCTTCTTCCCGCTCGGCTCTATAGTGGGCTGGCTAAGGCATTAGTGTCCCCGCCGAGCCTTTTTCGCTCGACTGCCTCATTGACATTTGCGTATCGCTCTGCTACTTGGAACAGCTCGGCGGCGGTGCATACCTGGAACAGCTCAAGGTCCTGGGAGAACCAAGTGTTCCTTACCCCCTCCTTGAAGGCTTCGATGATCGTCCCGTCAGAGATGTTGGGGATTGTGTTGCGGGTCTAGGTAAACATCCGATGTAGTCCCACTAGCTTTCACCCTTGTCTTGGACGATTTGTTTGAGGCCCTGTGGTCTTCCCGGGCGAGTGTATTAGCCCTAGAAGTTGGCCTGCAAGGCCTCACACAGCTGATCCCAGCTACGGATGGAGCCTTCCTGCTGGTTAAAGAGCCATGTTAGAGCTTGTCCCTCGAGCACAGCGGGGAAGTAATTGACCATGACGGCTTCGTTGCCGCCAGCAGCCATCATGGCCGTTATATAGATCATGAGAAATTCATCTGGGTTCTAGGTCCCGTCAAACTTCTCCATGTGCTCAGGCTTGAACTTCCGAGGCCATGGCGCCTCGTGCAGCCCTCGGGAGAAAGTCACGCAGCCGCGCGTGACACGACCCCGAGCATCTGGGTCGTCGTCGCCTGGCAACGGGCCGAGGCGAGTGAAAACATCGTGCCGGGGTTGCTTAGGCGTTCGAATCAAGGAGGTGCTCTACGCGCCGCAGTCCCGCCGACCACCGCCACGGCTCTGATCCTTTGGGCGTCCTGCGAGCGGCAGAGTCGCGTCCTTTGCCGCCATTGTCCGGGTGAACTGCCATATTTCCCCTTGTGCGACCAGTCAGACTGAGCAGATCCGTTGCCCCTAGAACCGCTTCGGGAGCAGACCAATATGTCGAGATTGGTCGTGAGGCCTTCCAAGTCTTCGTGACCGCGGCGCCCATGTCGACCATCTTGAACCCCGCCGGTCCTACTTGAGATTCCTCATGACATGGGAAGGGCTTTCAGCGTCATTGCTCTAGAGCAATAGGTCGGGCCGATATGCGTGGCGTGAGGGGCTTAGTGGAGACGACCGAGTAGCTGGCGGCTGCAGCGAGCCGCCTATCGCGCGGCAGCCGCTGGTGCCCATTGGGCTGGCGGCGAAGGCTCACCAAGGTTCGGTTGACGGAATCGGTGAGGTGGCCACACGTGACCTCGCGCTAGCGAGCTCCTCATCTGCTGCTTCGCGGGTCCGGCGTGTGGGCGGAGTTGGCCACGAGGATGTCACGCGAGGGCTGGGCAAGAAGGCGACATCATGGTGTTGCCATGCGATGTTGTCCTTCGTTGGACTCGTACTCTGGGCCGATCGCTTAGCCCGATCGCACGAGCTACCCTCGTGGTCGGACGCGCCTGTTCTGAATCTCTGGAATGGATCCATGATGGATGCCGAGCGTACTCTGCGTCCGCACCGTTGTCTTGAGTGAGAGTGGAGGCGAGTGAGGCGATTGCAAGGTAGAATCCTGTTTTGAAAGAAAGTATATGTGGAGCTCGAAAGACACTGATATAGTAGCAAGGGTTAGCAATAATCGTAATCGATAGCAAAGCTGAATAAATGTCCAAAGAACTTCGTTAATGTTGCTGGCCTAAACATACTCCTAGAACTGGTTCAAGCAGCAAGCAAAGATAAAAACAAGGATAGAAAAGGTAAAAACAAATCTCATCTCGATTACAACAAGTATGATTTTTTTTTTCTGCGGTTCTTTTCAGTCGCTGCCTCTTTGATAATTTTTATTTTTCAGGTTGGCGCCGGGGGGGGGGGGGAGGGGAAAGCTATGGCGGCCCGGTCCAAACCCGGAAATGGGTTTTCCTTGGGTCCGCACACCCAACAGTGAAGACGGCAAGGCCAGTGGTGGCAAAGAGCGGCGGCGCGACGAGCTCCTGCGGCGGCCGGCACGTCGAGTCGCTGTGGCGACGATTTAGCCCGGTTACGGCCAAATGCATGATTTTAAGAGCATATATAGGGCAGTAAGAAGGTACCTCCGGCAGTGGAGCGAGCGGGGATGCACCGGAGACGGCCGGTGACGAGCAGGGCAGCGGCAGCCGAAATGAGGAACACGTCACCGGGGGATTCTAGTGGTCGGCATGCGAAATTAAGAGATGGAAAATGTTAGAGACATCCAAAGGATGCTCCATGCTCAAGGAATCGAAGGAGTCCTTACCGTATTGGCAAAGATTTGAAAGGGGGGTCCTTCGGCCCGGCGGGGAGGTCTTCGCAGATTCCGGGAGCTCCAGGACGTCTTGGTCCGATTGCTCTGTGGACGTTAACGAGGAGGATGAGAGGAAGTCATGGCTGTGAGATTGGGGCTTGGAATGCACCGTGGTGGAGGCACTGACATGCCAAAGTTTTGTTAGGAACATGGTTTGAAAGGAAAGGGAAGGTTGAGCTCTGAGGGAGCTCGTGCTAGGAAAAATGAAGCCGAGGGGTAGGAAGGAGGGAGTAGGCGACCCAATTAAGCTGGAAAAGATGGTCGGTCGGGGGCTTGCACAGGCGGCAAAATCAGGCGGCAATGGCAGAGGGCGGCACCATTGGTTGGCCGAGAGGCGGTGCGTGCTGTCATGACGGTGAGATGGCAGGGCAGACGAGGTGACGCGACAGTGGCTCGAGCCAAGAGCAAGACGACAAAGCGGCAGGACAGCAAGGCGGGTTGGCGTGGGAAGCGAAACCTGGCCATGGGCGGCTCGGCAGAGGACTCGGGCGAGACAAGATGAGGCTTGTGGCCACGTGGAGGTGCTGCTTTGCGGAGGCGATCTTGGTGAGAGAGGAAGACAGAGAAAATGCGAGAGAGAGTGAAGGAGGAGGTGACTAGTGGGGCCTACCAGTGGGGTTGACTATGGTCAAAATGGCAGTTTGGTGATTTGATACTACTACAGAAGATATATATATAATTATATGTGCTGAATCTTTCTCAATATCATTTTGGAATTTCCATTTGAATTTTGAATTCAAATTAGGATTTAACATTGATGTTTTGATCCTTCTTATTCAATTGAGATTTCAATTGAAATCCACGGTCATGCTTTGTAAAATTTTTATTTACGATGATATTTACTATTTTTCCTTTAGATTATCCATGTGTTAGGGTTATTTTAGAATTCCAACACTTAGTCCACATGTGCACATGTGTATATATATATATATATATATATATATATATATATATATGTATATATATGTACATATATTTATACACACCATTATGTGTGTATAGATATTAATTCATGTGTAACTAAGAGAATTGGTTTGCGATGATTTGGTTTGGTAAATTCTTAACCATAAAAACTTAATTTGCTCATTTAGGTTTTTAAATAAGTGTGTTTTATTATGGGCGTAATTTCTAAATTAGGTTTTATAATAGAATATGTTCCTCACATATAAGATTTCTTTAAATGTTTAAAATAAGATACAAATGTAGTTCAAAACAAAATGGATTCCAAAGATATTTTTCCCAAATGCACGCACTTCCCATAATTTTCAAAATGTCCTAAATTTGGGATGTTACAAATCCTACCCCCTTAACAATAAATCTCGATCTCGAGATTTGATAGCCTACAATTTAGAGAGAATAGAGAAGTTGCAGTTCCATTCGTCGTCCCGGAAGGTTCTTGGATATGCTCTATAATTTTGATCCTGGGAGTACTCGGTAGTCTTTGAATCATGGCGAGTCATGGTGTCGATCGTGGGAAGGGAGGATCTCTGTCTTGTACTGTCAGAAGGGTTATTTGCGCTTGTCCTGTGTCGTTAAACTTCTTCACCCAAGTTAATAGAATGTAGATGAGAGGGAATAGCACTAGAACAGAGGTGAGAAAGAATAAAGAGGGAGAAAATCAAGAGAGAGACAGGGGAAATTCTTCATCTTTGTGAAGCTAGCCTGTGGCCTTGTTCCCTTGATTGTCAATGTAATTGACCTCTGGTGTTATAATTCCTTCTAATGCCCTTAGTACTCAATGGATGGATAAGTGGTGTAGCATTCAAGAAGTTCACAATATCTTCTAAGATGTCCCATTTTAAATAATCACCAAGATTTACTTCTCAATCAACATATTTTTGCCTATTATTATTTCCACCAAGGTTCCGTTATCACGATTTTGTAAGTCTCCAAGAATCCAAATTCGATCACACCTTACCCTTAGTCCGATCATAACAGTTTGAGACTCTACAATTAAATGATATACCACCAAAATTTAGGGTCTCGATTTTTCTGTTTTGCATACCTCCCATCCAGGACCGCTAAGATTTTCCTTGTCCCAACTTTACTTTTCTGCCTAAATTGCATTTAGCCAAATCAATTGTTACCCGCTCTCAAAACATCTACACATCCACCAATAAAGGCTCCGGGTCACCTGGCTTCTTAACAATCCGAATCCCGATATGAGTCTATGAATCAAGAGATTGAATTATCCTCAAGCATCACCCACAGTTCAAGATACATTCCAATAAACTCCAAATCTGATCTCGAATCGCAATCGTCATCAAATAGGATCAATAATCCCACAATAACTTCTAGATAAATCGGATTCTTCTAATGGGTAATCTCAACTTCCTTTTAGTATATGTGACGACAATCCAACACAGTCATGTTTGACTACCCCCTTAAATAAAATTTTCCACCAATATAGAAGTTGTTTCTAATCAGTAATTTCAATATCATTCCACCAAGTCAGATTTTATATCTTGTAATGGCCATTAGTACTAATAATTTCAGTAGTATAACCCATATTTCAAATCCATTGCCAACATGTCCAATAGATTATCATACAACCTTCTAGTACTTATCCAATCTCAATCGTGATAATTTCACAATCTAAAATCCAAATCCGAGTAATCATATTACCTCCTAGGTAGATCACCCATGATACAAATTTCAGTTCTTTCTGACAATATCTTACACAAACCCTTGTTTTGTATGTCGAGTCACCCGGATAAGATTATTCCTACCAATCCAAGTACAACCAGGTAAGTCCATGAAAAGTCAGCATGAAACTTTTCCTCACAGGATAGATAATCTGTCACATCTAAGAATCCGTAACACGACATAAATTCATCTAACCAATAATAAATTAGTAGATCCACCAACCAATGCCCAATATTATAGTCCTCATATAATCCAATGACTTTTAACGAAAATTCGCTGAGCCCATTCAACCCAAGTACTGGACAGATCAACTTCTTCTTCAAGCAATTCATAAACGCATCTATGGCTAATAGTCCTTAATTGAACCATAGATGATTTATTTTGAATCACCATATTATAACCCTTAATTATTGACTTAATCCACCGATGTAAGGTTAGTACACTTCCTATGGCATCCACAAATTTATACCACTATATGAGTGATGTCTAATATAATCTTATCAAAATCCACCAAAGTTTATTTTCGAGCTCTTGCTATATACACCCATCACTTAGCGATAACCATTCATTTTAATCATATCACTATCTCCAGAATTGAATTGTTCTATTGAGATTAAGATCAAAGAGATTCGCAATCACATTTTCAAACTTCTTCACCATGCACTTAAACCAATGCTAAAAATCATTAGACACTTCCAAAATTATTTTACCTAAGTTTGATCTTTCAACTCCACTAGTGACATCATGTCATATATCGATGCGAACTTCTAAGATGTACAACACACACCAATCCATCCTTTCATCATTTATAGGGCTTTCTCTTAGTTGGTTCCGAAATATTCATTGCCTCATGCTTCTCTATTAGTTTGATAGAAGTCTCAAAGATGTGTAAGAGGAATAGCATGAAGGAAGGTAAGAATGGTAGGAGAATATCCTATCTCACACACGGCGGTGTAAAGATAAGTTTCACACCCACAAAAATCTAGGGAGAGAATAAATTGGGTTTGAAAAGGAGTGACCAAGGTTAATATTTGAATAGGAGAATAAATAGCTTTTGTCATACCTAGCTTGCAAACTAGTTTGAAATTATCATCGAAATCTTCCTTGAAATAAAACAAAGGGTTGTAGCGAAGTGGGGAAAACATGGTTGAAAAGGCAGGATTTCAAAATTTAAACTAGAGAAAGTTTGAACAAGAGAATTCTTTTAAAATTAACTCATGAAGTCAAAATGAAGTTTGTTTTAATACCTTCGCCTTTGAAATACCTTTTTCAACCTTTCAAAACATTGCCTGAAATACTTTTTTGAAGCTCGTTTCCCAAATCCTTTGAACGTATTAATACATATATATTTTAAAGATACCACTTAGAAAAACATATTTTTAGTAATCCAAAATATCAAACAAATCTTTGGTGCTTAGCAAAAGGGATAAGTTTAAACAAAGTCTAAAAGGTTGAAATCTTGTTTTCCAAAATGGTACTTGGTTTTGACTAGGTATTTATGTGTTTTGAGAGTAAATCGTTTTACAAACACTTTCTCAAATAAAAAGGATATCCTCGGAAACGTATTGCTTATAGTCTCGTGTAAATCAAAATATTGTTTTAGGAGGGTCTAGATGGACAGCTAAGGGGGCTTGGAACAACTAGGTTTATTTTTCCCAAACTATGGTCTAGCTAGGATTCTAGTATGAGAGGAGGTGTTAGCCTTGAGCACGACTTTGATAGCTGAAAGCTAATTATTTTTACGGCGACCATTATCAGCACTGATCCTTTGAAAGACCTCTCTGGCGTTAGGGTAAGTCTTAAAGCTATTTTAGTCCTATGCCTATATGCATGATATGCAGATGCAGAAGAACAAAAAGTTAACAAGTGTCAACAAGATCCAACAACATTTACAATGCTCAAATTTAACTTGTAAGGGGTAGGACACCATTCTCTTAATTAAGGCGTCCCACAGCTTATAGCTTACTGTCACAGGCAATAATTTACGATTCTAGGCTAGGGTAACGTTTTACTCAAAAGTCATAATGGCAGCCAAAGCTGAGATATCTTAACTAATCTCTCTTACCTACAATGGACTTGACAAGTTTGAACGTTAAGACTAACAAGCCTTTTAAACGATGCCCCATAAGACTAGGGATCACATTTTAATACTACGTAGCACTATTTTCAATTGTTTTGGCAAGCGATATTGTGCTTGAGTTTTTCAAACTAGAGTAGAGAAATTGAAGATATTGGGGTAGAGTTGCCTATAGTTGATAAAGTGATGTGTTGGTCGCAGTCTTGACATCTTTAGATCTATCTTTGTCGGTTTGTAGGGCGATGGTTGATTGAAGAGTCTCGTGGCTCTTTATCTTCATGTCTCTTTACATTTCATGAAGCTCCTTGAGTATGTTGTCGAGACAGCGTAGCTTCGGTCTCTAAAGGAGGGGTCGACTAGACCTTTAGATCAGAGAGAATTTAGAAATGACTCTTGTTTAAGAACTAAACAAGACATACTGGTTACGTGGGGAGAATATGAGACAAGATAGAAGCTGAAAAATGTTAGGTAAGAGGAGACACGAGAGAAGAGTTTTCCAAAATTTCTGAAAAGGGCAGGGAATTGTAATGCAAACAGGAGGAAAGACTACAGCAGATTTCCATAATAAAGTAGTGGGTTTAGGAAAATACTTTTTCTTAGTTTTAAATTACGGAGTGCTAACGGCCAAGATCTAGGGCTCGTACAGTCGTAGGCTCTGATACTAGCTCTATGAGGGGCCTATCCTTCGCCCACCACTATCTGCACTAGTCCCTGGATCAATACACTAGTGCACACCATTCACATAGCCGGATCATCTCATACAAGCGGAAGACTTATATTACACAAAATACATGTATTAAGCCCGAAGGCTATTAAGTGTTTACAACGCGGCACATTGGCCCAAATATTCAGAATGTCCAAAAGATCGAGTCTGAGAGAACCAAAAGATCCAAAAGGTCTCATGCGGCTATGCCTAAGCACTCGACTAGAGAGCGCTCTATGCCTCGCCTTGATCATCATCAAACTCTTGTTCTTCGTCTTCATGGCAAGGCGTTACGATCCTGCTCATATTCTCCATCTAAAAGAGAATATGATTGCGAGGTCGATGTCAACCAAACACTTTGGTGAGCTAACTTCCAACCTAATGCATTTAGTGATAGGGGTTCCAAGGTTGGGGTTTATTTAATTGCGAAAGCAAGTTTTATAAACCAAAGCCTACGACTTAGCATATTTTAACCTAAAGTTCTACTAATCAATGTTCAAATTTTTCCTCTCATCACATCCCATGACGGTTTCCATGCACTCGCCAAACGTATCCAATCCCTAGCAGTTTCCATGCACTCGCCAAACGTCTCCTTACTCCCGCCATCATCTTACGGGTGTGGCGCTTTGTTAATGGATCTTACGCCCGAAAGTGCCGGTCTTCCTAGCCGAGTTGCCAAGCCCGCACTAGAGTCACGGCTCCTTGTCACGTAAGACCTAGATCATCCGTCCGGATGACGACACATTCCTGTCTTCGCTTCGGACTACGGGTTGACCCTGACGTTGCTCCAGCAAGCCAGCGGGCCCCAAGTCCGCACTACCGCACGATGGCCACACATTGTGCAGGAACCCCAGTGGGCAGCATAAAGCTACGCGAAAACAACTCGTACTCGACCGCACAACCGCCTTGATCGTCGGACTCTGGATCTCACGTTGTGCAGCAGAACCCCGATGGAGCGATATCTGACTCTGCTGAAACAACTTCGCACTCAAGCGCACAGATTGTCCTTGGTCGCCCTTGACACCTTCCTCGTGGTCCAGCCTTCCATCACACCATGTAGCCCAGCTACATCACACCCTTAACCACAACCAGAACACATCCGTGTTCCCAATCACACACACTGGCATGCCAGGCCCAATATCCAGTTTACCAAGTTTATTGTGTCATCATGTCCGGTGAATGTCGGTTCACCGTTCCGAGGCAACTAAGCCTAAAATTAATAATTGGACCTAGGCAATGTCTAAGCAAGATTTTAATCAAGACTTAAGAGTCTAAATCATTTTATTAAACCTAACGAGGCTAACAAGGGTGATCATCAAGGCAATCATTAATTAAGTCAAATGATGGATGATTTCATCAAGGCAATATCATCATGGTAAATTAATAAGAAGAAGTAAAACATGGCATGATACATGATGATTAAACAAGTAGGCATAATTACTTAAAGAGAGCATGCAATTTGTTATTGTAAATAAAATACTTTAAGAAACTAGGATTCAATATGATCCTTTTGAATGTTAACCCGTACTAGGGAAAGAATAGACTCTCTTTAATAAAAGTAAACACTCTATAGGAGTAGTGTTATCTCGCACTAGGGAAAGTTTGGGCCCTTCCCTAGTAAAAGTAAACACCTATAAGGAAGGTTGTTAACTCGCCTTGGTCTTGCCGGTAGTGGGGGTCTTCTTGCGGCTCTTCGAAATGTCCTTCGAGCTCCTCGGCGTCTATTAACTGAGCAATTCAAAGAACAATAAATAAAACACCAATATGCATTAAGAAGCATGATGCATGAAAAGCTTTCGCTAAGTCTAGCGATTGGCAACTGACGTTTTAGGTCTTTAATCTAAAATTATCATGGGAGTTCCATGATCCTACTAACGTTTATTAGTCCACAAAAAGATAACGGGGGTGAACGTGTGCAAGTTTGATATGCGACGATGGATGATACATAATGCTACCTATAATAGTCTACCCATACGTTTAGTAAATAGATGCATATGGTAAAATGTAAATTTCGTTTGAAGTATTTCCTTCATCAACTCTAAGCAAATTACCTACTGTTTATGGATAGGTGTGTGAGGCTGTATGATTTTAAATCAAAGAACAAATTTCACATATGTTATTTTATAGGCCTTATTTACCCTAGTTAATTTGTTAAATAATCCCACTAAGTTTTATCAAGGCCCTATATTTTTAATAAATTCATTAGGGATTAATAATGTTTCGTAAAAATTTAAGGTTTAATTGAAGTCATTTATTATTTTAAATAATTTAGTGTTCCTACTGTTATTTTAATACTTAAGAAAAGTGGTAATTTTGGCCAATTAATTATCCAGTGGAAATTAAGGGTCCTAAAATTGTTCAAGATATAAATTAAATCCCAAAATAACAATTATTTAGGTTCCATTGGAATTTTCTCATGGTTTTAGGGGCTTATTAAACAATCAAAACAATTGGAAAGCCTATTTATAAAATCACTAAAAAGGTGAGTTTTGATTTATCCAGAGGCTGACAAAGGGGTCAACAGTCCAAATTAAAATTTTACTATGTGTATCATGTTATTAGAGGCTAATCTATATTTTCTCAGATTTTTTTCTAAGTGATGTACTATTTTTAATTATCAGAGAACCATTTCTACCTATTGTCTGTATAAATTAATACTCTAAAATAGCCCATTCAATTTAATCAAAGATTAAGACATAGTTACTATTCATATTAATATTATTGTAGAGGTGTACATGGACCATTGTACCATTGTACATGCTCTAATGCTCTAATGCGTAGTAGATATTATTTATTTTAGAGGGTAGTAGGCATGCAGACGCAGGCGCCACATGACGAGGAAGAAACAAATTACAGTAGTGGCCGGACCGGGCTAGCTAGCTCGTCTCGCCTACATCATCATGTGCCCCAAACAATAAGATCGCCGAGCTTATTTGGTCCTTGTCCTATCCTTTCTCCTGTTGCAATTATTGGCAGGGAAGATCCAACAGAGTCCAGTAGAACATGAGATGGAGTAGGCTAAACAACTACCAGATCCTTTTGGCCTAATCTCTTGTCTCATTGCTTGTTCTTTTGCCTGGATATATATACAGGTTAGGGTTCTGGGAGAAAGATCCACCACACATCCACCATGCATGCAGATGCAGTTAAGGGACCAGTTGGAACATGATCGGATGTGAACAATTCAAGTGCTACCTTGCTTAATTTTATATATATGTATGTATGTCCAGACGTACTCCAGATGGACAAGCTGCTGTTTAATTGCTCAGGGTGTCTTGCTTGCTAGCTCGTTTGTACAATATTCACAGCAGTGAGAGAGAGAGAGAGAGAGAGCAGATTAAGGTTGGTAGGAGTACTGCAAATTTTGGGTTGTTTATATATGGATAGACAATTATACTTGGTACTGTTACTAGATGTAGTAAGCGTCATTGCCAAAATCTTATGTCATCGACATGCGACACCTAGCACATGGATTTACCACTCTTAGCACTTGATTAGTTAATGGCCGTGCCATCTAGGATTCCAGCGCGCGGCACCAATTGGGTCTTAAACTAATTAAGCTTGGAGCCTACAAAAATGTACTAGCTTAGAACGTGTTCGTCGGTCTACTTGTGATTGCGCAATGACCATGCTCAATCCACTAATGATTGCAGCTAGTACAGCCCAAGTACCTGGTTTCTTCTCAAAACTATATACCCAAAGGAATGTGAGGAACAAGAACAGAAAAGGAACAAAAGGAGAGGAGGAAATCAAGAGGACCGGAAAGCAAAGAGATGCATGGATCGAATTGCATGATGTTCGATCTTTGATCTCAAAGCATTTGGTGCAATGTACTTTGCAAAAAGGGAAGACTTCATATGCTGTTCTCATGTAGAGAATCTAACCCTGGCCGGTACAAGCTAGCTAGCAGCACCCATCTCTCCTAACTCCTTTCCTCTCACGGTTGTCGGATGCAATAGAGGTGCCATTTCGGATTCCTTCTGGCTTGCTGTAGCAACAGCGGAAGTTGTAGCTAGTCTGTACAAACATAATGGCTGCATAGCCTGCCCGTACGAGCCATTCAAATCAACTTTGGCTAGGCTAAGTGGATACAAGTGATCATCTTTGCTTGCATGTGTTTGGGTCAGTCTCGTTGTGAATTTAATTGTTTGTATAAGCTTGACTGAATGCAAATGAGAGATGGCTATATAAGATGCATCGGAGCCCCTATAAGACAGGTCCATGGAATGCAACTATGATACATATTTCTTTGAAGTCAGACGATTGAGATGAATGTTTTTGCATCCCATAGACCAGATCCATACATGGACAGCTACAACACCATCGATCCAACCGCATGCATCCTGCGGACCTGACCAGCCGTCCAAACAACGCCCCATGTGCATTAGTACGTATGTATACTCACTCCGTCCCTAAAAACATGTCATTCTACGATTCAAAATTTGTCCCTAAAAACATGTCACTTTAGGACAATAATTGCTAGATTATCCTCTCACCCCTATAAAGTACCTATAGATTTTCCTCTTACCACTATAAAGTACCTATATATTCTCCTCCCAACACTATAAAGTACTCTAGATTCCTACCTACATATACGCTTCTTAATCTACTCAAAATTTTCCAGAACGACATGTTTTTAGGGACGGAGGGAGTATGTAGCATCTCAAGGCATGCCAGCCTATTCATATGATCTTTAAGCTTAATTTTGCGAAAACTTCAACTGCACTGCACATATTTTAATTCAGTTGGTTTACATGATATCGCGTGAGAGATTATGTTTTGTTTTGGTGCCGCCGAGGTTCACGTATATAGATCTAGTGAACAGAGCACAGTTCAATGTACAGATTAAATTTACATAATACTGCAAGGAGTATCATGTTTTGAGCTTAAATTCATTTTATAATCTACAACAGAAAATTTATTTCTTTTGTACAAGCCAAATGCTTTGACGCTTTGTAGTCTTTTTTTAAGATATTATCGTTTCTTCTCGGAACACTCAAAACCATTTTTAAATATTTTTTGGCCTTTCTAAGCCTTTTATCGAGGATCCGCAACTTTTCAAATTATAATATATCGTAGCTTTTCAGCTGAAAGAACAAATTAGCAAGTAGATATTTTCTTTGTTACAGGGGATCCCTCGTTGTCAAAAGCCATGCATATTCTTCCTCCCCTCCTCTTCCTAACCTACCTCTTACTTCTACCTACTCGCCACCATGTCATGCACGCGCACACACACCATCCTCCCACTGTCTCATCCGCCACTGCTGCCTATCTACCTTTGTTTGACCGCTTTCTCATCTAATATGAGCAACCTCTCCATTCTCTCCGAAAATAGACTGGCACGCCATCCTCTCTCTCTCTCTCCCCCCCTCACACCCTTTTAGTCGTTGACAACCTCCTCCCTACGGGTCCGCCATTGCCTGCCACTGCTCGGCTAGGCCCTCCATGCCACTAGAGCACGAGCACGTTGTCGACTCCTCATTAGCCACCGACGGCCCTAAGTCCAACCCTAGCTCCTTCTAGTCCTACCGCTTCTCTCCCTCCCACACATGCTCTTCCTCGGCCTCGCCATGTGTGACAGTGGTCCGTTGGTGCCCCCCTTGCCTCCCCATGCCCTGCTGGACATGCTCCTAGGGCTATATAAGCCACACTGTGCTTGTCCCCTTCTTCTTCATTTGCTCTCCATGCCGTCGTATTCCTATACCACCGTTCTCCCTCCCCAGTGAGTCCATGGCCAAGTTCTTGGTACCATTGGAAAGCTCTCGTCTTGCTCTACCTCGTTCTCCACTTAATTGCCTGCTTGCCCTATAAACCGCGGGAGACCTCGAGCACGTCGCCAGAGGAGAACCACTCCCCCTTTTGATTTTGCCATCCATGATGAGTCCTCTATTTTCTCATGTCCATAGCTTCCCCATGTTCTATATACGGGTCACATTTGTGACATGCTTTTGCCCCAAGGTCCGCTGGAGTGCGTCATGCACTACCCAGTACCCTACTTTGGCCGCCACCACCCTCCACGTTGTCATCACGTTCTAGGCCTCCTCCATCGTCACCATCACCTCAAGTAGCAACATGCACGTTAGTCCCTAGGTGATCTTAGACCAATAGCACATGCCCTAGCCTACTAGTTCACTGTAGCCTTGTGCAACCGGTGCTCTTCACCAACATTTCTCGTCACACTGCAACTACAGACCACTGTCGGTGACACCATTAGTAACTGCCGTGAAGCATAGAATCTTTGCCTGGACGCTCACAGGACGCGGTGGGCTAGATTGCCGGCGAGCTGACGAATTCCCCACACGGCCACGCGCTTGTTTAGAGGTAGGTAGACGATAATGATGTCAGCATGTCATGTTTGCAAATACTGTAGAAAAAGTTTAGATTAGTAACCTAATTAGTCTATGATTTGTGGGTCCATTGAAAATAAAGACATCTAGTTTAATCCTTTTGGAATATTAGAGCCTATGATATGTGAGGTCTACTGTACTATAAATCCCAGTTATAATCTCGCCTAATTTCGTTAGAGTTGCTGACATGTCATGTCGGTCCCACGGACCTATACGCTGGATTCGGCTCCGACCATTGCCCTCGCCGCCACCGCTTGGTCCCTTCCTTTCATTTTATATTTACTGCTTCCCATCCCTTTATCCGCACATTTCATTGATTTTCCGGCCCCGGGCAGCCAGCTCTCCACCTACGCGCTTAAAAAGGCTGATAACGCATTTTCCTTTTCGTTACCCTAGCTCTTCCAAACTTTAACACACACACCACCCCGTGTACGTACCACACTGTCCTAGATATATATAAAACAAGATTCACACAAACATTACATATATTCAGGTACCGCAAGCTCAAGTTTGATAAAGAGCTAAAAAAGCTTCACTCTACTGCGTAAAGGACTTCCACCGTTCCACGTCACGATCTAAGCCCAGGCTACCGACCAGTGTTGATACGTACATTCAGGCGGTTTGCTTTCCCACATATTTGTACGTTCATATCATTTCGCCACTATACATTACATTCAGCGCTGTTCACATCTCTTACTAATTCTACAATCTTGTTTACTTTCTCCAAAGAAAAAAGATGCTATTGGTGTTCTCAGCAAGACCTATCATCTCAAGTCCACCTCTGTGAAAATCAAGCTCAAGGACCTGCGAAATATTGATATAGTGAATGAAAGGTGTCCCAGCATTGCTACCTTTATCTTAACCCTTTTTTCCGTTCACTCACCATCCAGCAAGTTTGTAGCATTGCTATACGGTAGTACATTCTATAGCTTATAGTTGTATCAAACTTACATATGCTATGCGCCTATGCAATACTCTTTGTGTACAGTAGCGACAACTTGGAGGTAGCACTTTGGGGCCAAGCTGCAAAACATATTGATGAACAGGCAGTTCAAACAAAAAGGGAGTCAAAGACCCACTACTAGAAAAACAGCCTTTAGTCCCGGTTAGGAACGGGCTTTAGTCCGTTCTCGAACGAGACAGCCATCCGGGACTAAAGGTCCCATACCTTTAGTCGGTTCCCCTAACCGGTACTAAAGCGTAGGAAATATCTAAAAATAAGAGCGAACCCAAGACTCGAATCAGGGACCTCATGGCCACCACGTGACTCCCACTCACTCTTCTAACCAACCCATCCACCCACGGCGTATTTAATAGACTAGGATATGCATTCCTTTTGAAGTATGCTGGAATGAGCCTTTAATACCGGTTAAATGTCTGACCGGGACTAAAGGCCTACATTTAGTACCGGTTCGTAACATGAACCGGGACTAATTTATACCTGTGCCAACTAGCATGTACCTGCTTGGCAAAACCACCTTTAGTACCAGTTCATATTACGAACCGGGACTAATGTCAGCCACGAACCTGTACTAATCGTGCTTTTAGTCCTGTAACCACGAACTGGAACTATTGCTACATCGATCCGATTTGTGGCCAATCGGGCGATCTCCGTATGGAAGGTCATTTCTCTAGTAGTGACTGGTATTATCCTCTTTGTTGGCATCTTTGGTCAAAGCTGCAAACGTTACACATCACTCCATTTCATTCTTCCTGTCTTCTTATCACATTTTACATTAATTTACCCTCTTCTATATAAAAAAACTATTGCTACATTGTTCAAACCATATTTGCCCTTTTCAAATATAGGCCGTCTAAGCTTACTAAATACAAGTGCATCTCAATGACTGGTTGCTTCTCTGCACAATAGGTATATGCACTACAAGAAGAACCCCCTTTTGCCAACGCATACCTCCCAACGTTCTAACCATGCGTTGAGAGTTAATCTTATAGCCACACATTCTTTGCGTTGTAAACTTGTCAAGGTAAGTTGTTGGGCTGCGTCCGTATTGGGCGGGTCACCTTGTATGAGCGAAGTATAATCTTGCCGTTAGAGTGTTTTTGGATTAACGATATGGAATGACAATTATCAGCTGAACCCATGCTTCTTCCTTCTTTGCCCCTGTCTTCCGTGAATCGACTTCCAAATTCGATTATCTTCGTCTCGGTTGATCCAGGCCGTGACATTTGGTATCGAGCCTCGATTGCGCTTCCTTCTACTCCTTCGATTCCACTCGGTAAAAATTTTTCGAAGGAAAGGTTAAATTTGTAGCCTTTTGGTGGCGGTTGTAAAATCCCTCCGCCTAAGGTTCGAGGGGAATTTGGGGCTTAGGAAATCTGAAATTGAGAAGCAATCGCAAGTATTTGAAAGATGGAGACGAGGATGACCACGCCGAGTAACGATGTGAAGGTGATCTTATCCATACTGTCGGGATTTGATGACAAAATCAAGGGAAGCGGATGCGTGGCGAGCCAATGTGGATGAGACCTAAAAGGGGGCGTTCGTTGGAGGAGATGGGATCACGCATGTCGAACATGAAGGCGGCCTCGACAGGCGTAGCATCATCGGCAAGCGGCACCACGCCCAACGGGCATGGCCTCATGAACCAGCACCGGGATGTTCCTCAAGGGGTTTTATTCCTCACGAGAACACCACAGTCAGGTGATTGCAACACACTTCTCAACCCTATCGCTTTGATGCAAACTCTTTGGAGAATCGTATGCTTTACCATGGGGATAGGGAGATTAGGATGCAGCATAGAGTTTTCTAAATTTGATGGTTGCCATCCCAGTCTGAAAATGAAGTGTGAAAAGTATTTTCAAATTTTAACATCCCTATGAACATGTGGGCTCGATGCGACACTACATTTTCATGGCAATGCTGCATTATGGCTACAAACTTATGAAGTTCAGCATTTGGTAGATAGTTGGGTGGAATTATGCATAGCAGTTGAGCACAAATTTGGCAAGGATTTGTATTTGAGCGACATTAAAAACTTGTTGCATGTTAAACAAATGGGTAGTGTTGGAGAATATTATGAGCAGTTTCAGGAAATGGCCCACAAAGCTTTATCTCATAACAGTAGTCTAGATGATATTTTCTTGGCCAGTAAATTTGTGGAAGGGCTAAAACAAGAAATTAGATCTGCTATTATTTTACATCGGCCAAGAACAGTAGATACTGCTCTATCTCTTGCCTTGTTGCAGGAAGAAGTAGGACAAGTACCCAAGAAGACATTCACTAAATATGAGTTTAAGGAGGTACCTAAATTCGGTGCAAAACCCCCTTCTCACTCAGGCAAAGGAGTACTTGGATCATTTCCAACTGATCAAAAAAGTGAAGACAAAAGCACAGCAATGGACAAACTCACAAGCTTAAGAAATCAACGTAGAGCTCAAGGGTTGTGTATGCGCTGTGGAGATAAGTGGCAACCGGGTCACAAATGTCCAAAGACTATTCCATTGCAAGTGATGGAGGAAGTATTATCAGTGTTGGAACTCAACAGCGAATTGTCGGATGACGAACAGTCAACTGAAGTTTTATTGAGTTTGTCCAACAGCGTAATAGAGGGGACTCAGGGAAAGAAGACCATTTTGCTCCAAGGTTGGATTCAAAAGAAGATGCTATCAATCTTGGTTGACTCGGGCAGTTCAGGAAATTTTGTTAATGAGCATTTGGTGGCCGATATGAAATGGCAGATAGTACCTAGTGCACCAAAGGCAAGTAGTACTTGATGATGGAGGAAAGTTGCTTAGTGACAAAAGGTCTCTCAGCTGTCCTACTTCATTCAGGGTCAGCAGTTCACAAATGACTTCAGGGTCCTACCTTTGGGATGTTATGACATCATTCTAGGAATGGAGTGGCTGGAGCAATTTAGCCCTATGTGGGTGCATTGGAAGCATAAGTTCTTAAAATTTCAGATAGGAAATAAAGAGATCACACTCAAAGGAGTCCAGGAGGTTACTTCATCTTTGTTCTCGGTGTTGGCGGCACAATTATTGGGCATGGCCAAAAGAAGAGCAAAGATCTCATTATGTCCGATTATATCGTTGAGAAGAAGATACTTCTCGGGCTGAAATACCCTTGCCTATTCAAGAACTGTTGGATGACAATATAGATTTATTTGGTTGCCGTCTGGGTTTACCTCCTCATAGATCTTGTGACCACTACATTTCATTCTTTGCTGCTGATAAGCCGATTAATATTAGGCCATACAGATATGGTCCCCAATAGAAGGATGAAATTGAGCGCCAAATTCAGAAGATGTTAACCAATGGTATCATTCGTCCTAGTACAAGTCCTTTTGCTTCTCCGGTGCTATTGGTCAAAAAGAAAGATGGTACGTGGCTTTTTTGTGTAGATTATAGACAGCTAAATGCAATGACTGTGAAGAACAAATATCCATTGCCGATTGTGGATGAATTATTGGATGAGCTTCATGGCGCCAAGTGGTTCACAAAGTGGGATTTAAGGTTGGGTTACCATCAAATAAGGTTGGTGGATGGAGAAGAAAAAAAAACTGCCTTTCGAACTCACCATGGGCATTGGGAATTCAGAGTGATGCCATTCGGTTTGACAAATGCCCCCTGCAACATTTCAAGCCCTTATGAACAACGTGTTTGCTCATTTACTTAGGGTCTGTGTTTTAGTCTTTATGGACGATATATTGATCTATAGCTCATCTTTGGAGGACCACCATATGCACTTGAAAGAAGTATTTGGTATTCTTAGAGAGCATCACTTATACCTCAAAAGATCCAAGTGTTCTTTTGCCCAACCGTAGTTGGAATATTTAGGGCATATAATCGTCAAGCAGTGTGTCAACCGATCCGTCCAAAATTGCCGTAGTTCAAGCATGGCCAACCCTAAATCTCCCAAACAACTTCGAGGATTTCTTGGGTTATCGTGTTATTACCACAAATTCATTAGGAATTATGGTAGTTTGAGCAGGCCATTAACCGACTTATTAAAGAAATATGTGCCATTTGTTTGGACAAACATCACACAACAAGCATTTGACGTCTTGAAGAAAGCCTTAGTCACAGCTCTGTGTTAGCATTGCCCGACTTTACAAAAGAATTTGCAATTGAGACAGATGCCGCTGATAGGGGAGTTGGAGCAAAGGCTCATGCAGCAAGGGCATCCAATTGCTTTCTTAAGCAAAGCTCTCGGTCCTAAGACACAAGCTCTCTACATATGAGAAAGAATGTTTAGCAATACTTTTAGCAATTAATAAATGGCGCCTACTTACACATCATAGTCCCTTTGTTATATGTACTGATCATCGCAGCTTGATGCATCTAGGAGAACAACGCTTGACAACAGGAATACAGCACAAGGCATTTATCAAGCTCCTAGGACTGCAGTACAAAATAGTGTACCGAAAGGGTATTGACAATGGGGCAGCTGATGCTTTGTCTCATCAAGAGGTTCCTCAAGAAACTCTCTTCGCAGCTTTCTACATGTCAGCCAAAGTGGTTAGAGGTTATTGCTGAAGGATATACTACAGACGAGCAATGCCAAAACTGTTGACAGAATTAGCAATTACAGGGCAGAATGAGTATGGGTTTTCGTTGCAAGCTGGAATCTTAAGATACAAAGGGCGGGTTTGGATTGGGCACAACAAAGAAGCTCATGAAGCTGTGCTAATGGCCTTACATGACAATGTAGTGGGTGGGCACAAGTGGAGCCACAACCACGCACTCAAAAGGTCAAGGCAATCGTTTGCATGGGCGAAAATGAAACAAGATGTCATACAATTTGTGGCTAAGTGTAGTATTTGTAAACAAGCTAAACCTGAACATTCTCGAACACCGGATTACTTCAGCCATTGCCGATTCCCGAGCATGCTTGGTACACTGCTAGTATGGATTTCATCGAAGGTTCCCTAAATCACAACACTATGATACCATCTTTGTTGTGGTTGACAAGTTTTCAAAGTCACGGCATTTCATCCCGCCGGCACATCCTTTTCAGCAGCCTTCCATTGCTCAAGTGTTTATGCACAATATCTACAAGCTCCATGGCCTTCCTCAAGTCATTATTTCGATAGGGATCGTGTCTTCACTAGCACTCTGTGGCAAGAGCTCTTCAAATTGGTAGGCACTACTCTCAACCTAAGTTCTTCTTATCATCCGCAACCAGCAGGCCGAAAGTGAGTGAACCAATGCCTAGAAACCTACTTACGATGCATGACCCACTCATGTTCGAAGCATTGGGTGAAATGGTTGGCCCAAGCTGAACTATGGTATAATGCATCTTTCCATTCTTCCCTGGGCAAGTCTCCCTTTGAGGTACTTTATGGCCTTGCACCATGGCAATTGGGCATTGCTAATCCTGAGTTGAGCAACGTTCCAGATTTGAGGGAGTGGCTGCAGAACAGAGCAGTGATGATGGACTTGATCAAATCCAACTTAGCCAAGGCGCAGCAAAGGATGAAGGATCAAGCTGATAAAAAGAGAACTGAACATTCATATGCAGTAGGAGATTGGGTCTATCTTAAACTTCAACCACACGCTCAACAATCAGTGGTTCGTCCTTCATCTCAGAAGTTGTGTTTCAGGTATTTTCGCCCATACTTGATCCTACAAAAAGTAGGTATGGTCGCATACAAATTACAGTTACCTGAAGGTTGTGCCATCCATCCGGTGGTCCATGTATCCCAGTTGAAGAAAGCTGTACCACCCGAGGTGCAGGTCAGCCCGAATGACTCGCTGCATATTTTGAGTGACATATCTGTCTTGCAGCTTATGCAGTTGCTCCAAACCAGATTGTGCAAGGTTGGCAACAAAATGATACCACAAGGGCTGGTGCAATGGGAAGGGGTCCCTACTTCTTGGAATTCATGGGAGGATTTGCATTTTTTGAAGAGATTTTCAGCAAAGAAGCTCGGGGACAAGCTTGAACTTAAGGAGGGGGGAAATGTCAAGGTAAGTTGTTGGGTCACTGGTCCGTTGGGTTGCGCCCCAGACAATGAGTCGGCCTTGTATGAGCCAAGTATAAATATTGCTTCGTTGGAGTGTTTTTGGATTATCGATATGGAATGACAATTATTACGACCGAACCCTATGCTTCTTCCTTCTTTGCCCTATCTTCCGTGGCCACGACTTCCAAATTCTCGACATCTTCGCTCTCTACCGATCCAGTATCGTGATAAAGGATCCCTCAGCGCCGCAACAAGGCTGATGGATAAATCAGAATGGAATCGAGACGACCCCACACACGCCATCATTGGCCGCCAGCGAACGGCGGGCGAGGCACAACAAAGGTATGGGTACTACGTCAACAAGACGATATCTCCTCTGCCTACCAAGGTTAAAGGTCCGAAGACAAGAAACTAGCTCGCTCGGGTTTCAAGCGAGGCGACTAAAAGCTTAAGCAAGAAAGACTCGAGCACACGGTGGAAACTTCATATAATTATTTAAAATAAGTTTGCCTGGCTGCACCAAAGGTTCACAAGAGGAGAAGAAACTACTAAGGAGGCTGTCTTTCTGCCCTTTGCTCGCCACGACCCACACCTAGTCATGCCCTCTGAAGCGCCCATCGCCGCCAGTCCGCCCGACTCTCAACTGCCGCTTCCGCCATGCTGGCTCCAGATATCAGAGATGAAGTAGGAGGCTAGGCGGGTCACGAGGGAGAAGGTTTCACCGAAGCAAGGTCGAGAACCCGGTGACCAACCAGCTGTGGAGGTAGTGCCAAAGTGTTTTGGACATGCGCGACAACCCTTCGCCTCAAGGAGTTGGGTAGTTCAGAGAGCCCACTGAAAGAATGGGCACGCGGCCACGGGCGGAGGTCCCCAACAACCCGCAGCAGTTCTCGAGAAACTTGATGTGCCTTTCGAGACCGAGTGTGGGGTACACCCGAGGCATCGATCCCGAATCGGGAAGCCGCTGGAGGAAAGCTTGCTTGCCGCTTCCTGGATCCCGGAAGTAAGGGTTTGTGATTTTCTAGGCAGCATCGCAGCCTCCGCCATGGGCGCCGAGCAGGTTCATTTGAGCCTCGCCTGCCGAGGCAAGCCGCCGTGTCCTCCGCTGCCCTCTTGAGCATCTCCTTGTCGAGCTCCTCTACCTTTTAGGTGGTCATTCAGCCTCGATGCACCATCCTTCTTCGCTTCATTACGCCCACCACGGTGGCCTCGCTCATTGTCCGCGAGGCTGGCCTTCATTGAAGACACACGGGTCCTCTAGCTCATGCTCCGGCCATCAAGTCCTCGACTGCTCAACTCCTCTTGAACCTCTCGCCAATGTCTCATGGAGGTTCATAGAGCCCTTCCAAGCGGCCTCTCCGCCTCGAGCTTCAGACTCATTTCTTGGCCTTGGCGAAGCTCTTGGTCCGACAGATAGGTGCGGTTTGCGCTCGAACCCGCTTAGCCACCTCCGCAGCTCACAAAGGCCCCCGCGACGATAAACAAAGCACAAGAAAGGCGAAGGTAGGAACAAAGCCGCACGGAAGATATGCAGAGAAATAAAAAGTAAACACCTTTACTTAACAGTCCGTGGAAGCATCACACGCGGAAGTCGCTGAGGCCCTCGAAAAGGCATCTCTGACCGAAGTCGGGGTGGAAGGCCCCACGATCTTCCTTGAAGCCGAGCCGCCATGGCCCCTACAGGAAGTCCAGGCAAAAGCCCCGACATCGCCGAACTCCGGGTGGGCCTCAGAGCCCCGACTCCTGAGCCTAGAACCGGCCGACGGGAGGAGTCTGAGGGCGCGGCTATAGTTGGGGAGGCGGCGGCGGGACGAGTTTCTGGCTGCCCCTCGGGGCGGCAAAGACGGAGGAAGGAATTCTCGCTCGTAGCCGGGAGGATGATGCGCCGCTGAGGGCATGTTGCCAACCGGCAGGGCGAGGGGTTCAAGATCGCCTTACTTTCGTAGATGCCAATGGCCCGATAGTTGGCTTAACAAGGGGTGGTTCTGCATGCCGCCATCGTCCGCCATCTCAGATCACCCTCCTCTGCACCTCCCGATCAAGCCTAGAAAAGTCGGCGTCAAACCTTCGGGCGCCAGGAGGAGGTCAAGATGGACGATCCATGCGGAGGCCACGCCCTCCGGCCGAGGGTTGCCCGCCTCCTGGGGTGCCACGCTCCCACGTGAGGGTCGCCCGGCCCTCTAGAGGGCTACACGCATTCTCGGTGGGGTTGCTCACCTCATCATTGTCCAGATCTACAAGCCCTACTTCCGTGATGTTCAAGAAGGAAAGTCTAGGGAGCTGCTCCGACGGGCCGTGTCAGAGGGAAGGGTCACTGCATGTGATTTTAACCAATGACATCGCGACAACAGATGCGAGGAATCCTCCTTCCTCCGCTCTCCTCGTCCCTGCGTCAAAATTGTCGCTGTTGTCGCCGCCGCCGCCGCCTCCCATCCGGCTGAGGCACGCCTGCAACGAGTGGGCGGAGATCACCTGCCCGCCACGGACGGGAGAATCCTCCAGCCTGGCCGAGGAACCATGGGGTCCCCACTCAGAAGACGGGCATCGCTACAGGCCCCGATCACTTCCATCGCGGGCTCAGATCGCTGGGCTTGGTGACCTAGGAGTCCACGCTACCGCTGCGATCACGCCGAGGTTATGGGTTCTGGCGCCAAGAGACTAACAGCCCCATTCTCGACCATTCCAAAGTGACGAGGGATTTTCGCCAGGCTCCATGCGTAGAGGTAATCTCTCCGCCAAGTCGCGATGGTACTTAATGATGGAGGGCCTTCAGTATGAGAGAAGTTTCGTTTCCTCGGTCGTCGCCATCAAGTTGGGCAACCGGATGGTCTTAACGGGACCCATGGAGGCGTGGAGCGAATCCAGCCGCTGCTACCGGGTAATACAAGCGCAAAGATCCACTAGCCTCGTGATTTCTTTAGTAGCAGCTGACGGGATCTTTCAGCAGCCGCCACTTCGCTTTAAAATTCAGGAACCAAAGCAAGATCGCCGGGCGCCCATCGCCGACCTTCGCTGCTTTGGCTGCTGGTTAAGGCGCCCTCATTAGCGAGAACAGACGCTCGTCAAGACGCGGCAAGCGGCGAAGCCTGGGCCCAAGACGCCACGCGACTATGGCATTAGGCATTAACCGCAAAAGCTCGCTCAAGAACGTGCATCCCACGGCGGTGGCAAACACCACCGCTCTAGGAAGGCGTAAACACCACCGCCTGCTTGGCCGTGGTCGAGGTGTTCTCCTTGCACAGGGCACGATAGCGAGCGGCCACGCCAACTCGCCGCCAAAGCGCCGAGGTCGTCCGAACCTGGCGAAGAGCGCCCAAGGCCGGGATAGCGGAGGGCGCCTTCCTCACTGTGAATCCGCCACGGGACGGGCGGCAGGAGCCATGAGCGGAGAGAGAAGGTGAACAAAGTGCCGCACCTGGAAGGGGAAAACCGAGCAACAGGAGGAGAGGCGAAAGCCAAAGCAGCAATGAATGAGGTAGTGAAAGAGTGGTAAAGCCACCCATTCTATGAACACAACGGTTATAAAGAGGAGGCGCGACTCACCCAGCCTCGATACGACGCTGGGCGCCGATCAAGAAAAGGAGGGAACGAATGCGACGTGGGTAGGGGCGTCTGTAACAGATGGAACCCTAAATGCCATCATGAACAACTGAAGCTAGGTGAAAGGACAAGGCGGCATGACCTCGGAGGCAAGCTAATAAGCACATGCTACAGATGACCTCTGGGAGAACTGTCGCCGACCGATGGAAGCAGGAGAAATGCGGGTAGGCCTCGGCCCGCCCGCCTAAGGGGAACACAAGGATTAGGGCTCTTGGAACATGGCTATGGGTGGCATGGCGGCAGTGCCCTAGCCATGAGGGGCTCCTGCTGTAGGCCTAAGATATGTACTCCTTCGACTTTGGAGCGAGGGCACAACCCCGCTTTTTTGCTCAAGACTGCCTCTTCCCCCATTTTCCAAGACACCCAGAGAGAGCCCAAGGAAGGAGGCACGGAGGTAGAGCGGAGGGTGCGGCAAACGTGAAGCTCCTGGGGAGCTACTTTACGGCAACAGCAAGGTGGGCAAAGGTAAGGAACGACGCGAAGCTCAAAGAAAAAGGGGGAGTAACGAAGAAGCGGACGGAGGCGAGGAGCATACGCTGGATCGGGCGGAGCCGGAGCGTAGAAAACAAGGACAAGACGGAGCAACCCGAACGACGACGGCGGACTCGCTTTTAGATAGGGCCGGATAGACAAGTCAGATAATCGAACCCGCCACCCCGCCGAAAGCACTCGAAGTCGGCGCTAGTTAGGATCGGGCTTGTCCCAGAACCACCATATGTATAATTCCTCATATAACCCTGTATAGGGACCCAAATAGAGGGGCACAACCGTAAAAGGACTAGACAAAAGCCTGCAAAAGACCATCGTGCCCTTAACCGAAGGGCGTGTAAGGGGTAAGACATCTAAAATGGTAGAGAATGACCGCAGCCCCCGGTCGGGCTGGTCGGGAAGGTGACCACCAGCATGGCCCTCAGACAAACCTTTCCCTATAAAAGGGAGAGGATGGTATCGATGAAAGCAGACTTTTCTTCTCGTGTTATGCGTTCTTTCATCCACGAAAGTGCAACCAACGAGAGTGCGAGAGTTCTATCGAGCTATCTTGGACGCAAGTTTGTTCATCGGGGCAACCCTCGTTTGCTTTGAGATTGCTCTCACAACACCAAGTGCTTGCATGAGTGATTTTTATCTTTGATTTCCAACACTGGGAAGCCCTCACCTCGGGCATGTAGTACACAGAACTAAAAACCATGGTTAGTTGTGATCGATAAACAGTAATGTCACATATGGAGCTAACACTTACCGCTGGTGATCCCTGCCGAGAGTGCAGCGGCCGTGAGCCATTTCCATGTGCTTGTGTATCACGAGAGGGTCCAGCGGTGACTCGGGGTTGCTCTTGCTCCGTGCTCCTGCTGGTACGCATCTCGTCGGTACCGTTCCTACGATTTATATGGGTGAGGTTGAATAATTGTGTAGAAATGACATAAAGAAAGCGAAATGTGGATTATGCATGTGGCACTTACAAGCTTGCCGAGAGTGGGGGTCCAAGGGCGACTGTGTCCCATCGCGCCGTGAAGGTGTGTGCGCTCTCCTCCAGAGGTCGAGCATCTTCGACTTCGTCGGTGCACAACTCCTGAAAGACACATGAAGAAAATCACATGTTAGGTGTGTTAAGAGTTGACTAATGTAGATAGGATAGAGGTATTACAATTTTTTTGCCATCAGAGACATCGACTACCGCCCGGTGGTCGTCTTGTAGTTTTTGGAGCCTCGGTACATTTCTTCTTCGCGACGGTGGGCTTAGCCTTGAACTCGTCACTGTCCCACTTCTGCGCTAGTCCATCCCACGCCTCCGGGCAGTTGGCCATCCACACCACTGTGACACGTGCCCCGCTCATCAGATCAGGTACCCTTTGTTTGGCGCTCTTGTCCAGCACAGGATCGAAGTGGACTCCTGAAGGCCCTCGCGGGACAGTACCTAAGCTGATATGGTTTCATGTCAACATATTAGTGACATTTTCCTAATGCTGAAATGATACAAAGATGTGAAACTTACCCAAAACTCGCGGATGACCGTGGCAGCCTCCAGGCTTCACTTTGCGGGGCAAGGTTGTATTCCTCCCAGGAGTACGCCGGCCTGGAGGTTGATCTGACCCACGGTCACCATGCCTAGGTAGAATTGCCTAACCAGTGTGCCTAGCGTACTCCCAGCTCGCCGCCTTGCTCGCATCGCCTGTGGACATGTTGCTGCATTAATTTAAAAGAGTCACAATGCATAATGCTGAAGTGAATGATTTAAAAGTAAGCAAAAAAATTATACGCACCTGTCCCCGCAATGCCGATCGACTCGGCCGTCAGAGGAAGTATGCGCCAGAGAACCATGTTTATGCCCCTTGCTTTCTTCAGAGGAGCCGAACAGGTCCAGTGGTCCCGCTGGCTTGCCTCGACTCCTACATGGACACTATCTCCGCCCGGCCCACGGGGTGCCCTCTCCGGGACCCGCGAGGGTGCCTCACGGGCTACTCTGCCCGAGTACGAGCCTCCTCTCTATCTCGTCACATATCTAAAATTTTAAATTTAGCATAAAATTTTTCGCAAAAGTCACAAATATATTTCTATGACCATTCCTAAGTTTTAAATAATTTTCTAAACTTAACTCCTATTTATTCCCTAAAAGAAAATACCCTATCTATCTTTTTTCCAAAATATAAATTTCATAAAATAATAAATATTATTTCATATTTGAATTCTACTCATTTTTGTGGATTTTTAGAAATTTATTTGATATTTTTTGAGCTATATACTATTTTCTATGAATTTTTAAAGCCTCAAACAATTTCTCGAAAACCTTTTTTTAAAAACTCCAAATCTTCCATTTAAGGAAAGCCTCTGAGCACGCTTTTTCTTTTAGGAAAATACGTCTCCACTTATGCCTTCCATGCGGCCCCTCTCACTGACCTTCAGGTCCCATTTGTCATCCCCTATGTTGTAGGGGCAACCACCCATCTCCGAGGAAAGGTGTATGTCCACGAAGATGCTGTAGAGGTCCTTCGTGAAGATTATAACCCGAAGGGGTAAGTAAAGAAGCGCGCCAAAGATGACCTCAAGACCCCTTGGGCTGCGAGCAAAAGACTTGGACTTGCGCGAAGGGTCGGGAGGTGAATGTGAAGGGTCAAGTGTTCCCAGGGAATCTCAAGAAATGAGAGTCCTCGAGACTCATGCCGAAGGGTGGCTGAGGAACGAAGTCTTTCATGAGGACCCCTCGTGAAGACAGATGGATCTTGGACAAGTTTCGGGCCGGGAGACGAAGGCTTCAGGATAGCCTTTGACAAGAACGGATCACATCAACAACCTTGTCAGAATATGCCCCCCCCGAGGGCACATTAGGGAGTAGAAAAGGCTTGGGTTGTAAGAAAGCCAGTCTAGCCGTTGATCGCAAGATCAATGATCCAGAGATCAGGGCAATTTGGGTGTTTCCCCTGGGCCAGGGTAATTTGGGTATTTCCCATGCATGTAAACCCGGACCCTAGAGTTGTATAAATTAATAAGCTCATCAATAAAAGGGATACAAGCATTCTGATCACACACTTTTCATACTGGTTCTATTCACTGCCGCCCGCTTCCAAACCACTACTACATCTAGCGCCCTCCAGACCGGGAGGGCGCCAGACCACCGTCACGGGATTTCCTAACGATGGGCTGGCGCCGCCCATGGGGAGGAGGCGAAGCTGTATGGCGGCTGCATCAAGAAGGAGTGTCGTAGCGGCCGGAGGCGACGGACAGCCGGAAACGGGGCACGGTGGAGCAAGTGCAGGGTGGGAGCGGCAAGACCAGAACGAGTAAGGTGCCAGTGGCGAGGCGATGGAGGAAGCAGCCCAAAGGGCGATCACCGTCGCGCCAACAACTGAACGGCGGCAGGAAAGCACAGTGGCGCAAAGACTTGGTGGAAGCATCCCAAGAGCACCCGACACCAACCTGCAAGGCCAGAGAAAGCAGAGCCAAGGTGTCTCGGACATGGGCGGCGGTAGACCCGACGAGCCAGGACCCAACAGAATCATCAGAGATGAGATGCAACAAAACCCACGCACCCATCCCATGCAAGAACGTCAACATAAAGACCCCCCATCCACTGAGGACATCTTGCAAGACGTAAGAAGATTGTTGGAAGAACAAATCAACCTCATCTCAAGAGAGCCCGTGAATAATGCAACCCCAAAGCAGTTCTATGTGCCTCGAAGGATCTCATACTGAGGAAAACCATGAGCAATATAGGCAAATGTAATGGTGGCACACCGAGTAAGGCAAGCAAAGGGCCTCTCGAGGCAGCACCTTCGCAAAAAATGGCCCGAGGGATTCAAAATGCCAAGTGTATTCAAGTTCTCTCGAGACACCGACCCAAATGAATTTCTAGACGATATGACACGGGCGATGGAAGCAATGGGCGGAGATGATGATATCAAGACAAAGAGTTTGTTGTCGACATCAAGGGTACCGACTCCGTATGGTACACTTTACTACCACAAGGATCCATACACTCGTGGAATCAACTCAAAGACGCCCGCCAACAATTTTCAAGGCAATTATATCCAAAGGATGGTAGAAGGGGACCTGTTTCGCCTAAAAACAAGGCAAGAAAGAAAGCACAAGGACTACTACAAAAGATTTGTTGATGTATGATGCCGATAAGAGATGTATCGACTTTCAGAATCAACGATTCAAGAGGTCTTCAACCCGACCTCTTCTACACAAGTTGACTTAGGACCCACTGCAAACAACAAGGCCTCTATGACCAAAGTTGAAGGGTATGCAAAAGGAGAAGAGGAAAACTTGAGGAGGCATGGCTAGCTGAATACGCACAAGGACCGCGATGGCCATAGGGAGAACAATTCGAAAACAAGAACAAGAGACATCAAAACAACAAAAGAGTAAACAACATTGAGTCTAAATCAGATGAGCAAAGACCTATTGACAACAATAGAAGGAAAGATTATTCCCGAAGGGCTTACAACTCCCGAAGGGATGAATACAACCATCGAAAAGATAGCACTAGAAGAGGTGACGATCGAAGGAACGATAATTACCAAAGGAGAATTTCCACAGGAATGATAGATTCCGAGGAGGCAATCAGGACAAGGAGAAGAAATATTGTGCAGTACATGGAGAAAACTACTCGGATACAACCGAGGAATGGAGAGATGTTAAAGCACAACGCGAGAACTACCAAAACCGTAAACGACAACGAAGGCAAGACCAACGACGAGGATCAATACCACAAATCTCCCGAGAGGGTTCACAATGTTGAACAAAGAAACCGAAGGGTTATCCATATCATCACCGGAGGATCCTTGCTGAACCTCCCATCGAACGTAAAGAGAAAAGAGTTCATCCGCGAGGTGTCACACGCCCCTGTCAAGTAAACTAGCACCGGCTCCACCGATAACCTTCGATACGACTGACGCCAAGGGCGTGAAGTTCCCACACTAAGATCCCTTTGTGATCATAGCAGAAATTGTAGAATACGATGTCCAAAGGACGCTAGTGGACGGAGGAAGCTCAGCAGATATCATCTTCACCAGTGCATTCAAGCAACTCAATATACCAGAAGACAGACTAACACCATCGCACATACCGCTCATAGGATTTGGAGGAGAACCTGTGGCTGCCATCGGCCAGATATCATTACCTGTAACTTTCCATGAATGTAAGAGAAAGATAACGAAGAGCATATGCTTCGATGTTGTTGACATGGAGTACCGCTACAACGCCATCTTTGGAAGAGGAATCATCAATACCTTCGGGGCAATCATACATCACAGCTACCTGTGCATGAAATTGCCCGCCGAAGGGGGAGTCATTACCATCCAAGGAAATCAGCAATCAGCGAGGAAAAATGAACTCAAGGCATACCAAAGCTCAAACCATCCAAACTACTAAGGATCGACCTCAATATAGACTAAAGGGTTACAAGCCCTGTGTCAGCCGAATGTGAAACGAAGAAGATACGGTCGTTTCACGTAAAAATGAAGAAAAGACAAGGTCCATCGAAACCGCCCTTTTCAAGAAAAAGAAGCAAACGCTGCCAAATTGCTTCGACAAACAAGGACATCTTCGCTCGGTGCCGAGAGAGTCAGCGGGGTCCTTAGGGAAACAATCGAGCATGCGCTTAAATGTGAAAATGGATGCAAGTCCACTAAACAAAAACTCAGAAAATGGGACCCGATAGACAAGAAGCAGCCAAGATAGAGGTGGAAAATTGCATCAAGCCCACGCTATTCGAGAAGTCACGCACTCGAGTGGCTCGCAAACGCAGATGGTGAAAAGTCAAACGGCACTGGAGATTATGTGTTGACTTCACAAATCTTAACAAGGCATGCCCAAAAGATGATTTTCCACTACCGAGGATTGACCACCGTTGACGCGACAAGAGGGTCGTGAACTAATGAGTTTCGGATGGCTACTCGTGTTATCACCAAGTGTATATGAGAAAGGAAGATGAAGAGAAGACAAGATTCATAACTCCCTTCTAAGACGCATTTATTTCCGGAAGAATGCCTTTCGGTCTAAGAAACGCGGCGCAACATTTGCAAGGCTCATAGCGAAGGTCCTCGCAAAACAAATGGGGAGGAATGTAGAAGCGTATGTCAACGACATTGTCGCAAAAGCAAGAAAAGAAGGGACCATCGCGAGGATATTCAAGAAACCTTCGCAAGCCCGAGAGCGTATGCATAAAATTAAACCCAATGAAGTGCCCCTTTGCAAGAGAAACGAAAAGTTACTTGGATTCCCGGTATCGCACCGAGGAATAGAAGTTAACAAGGAGAAGATAGATGCAGTTCAATGCATGAAAGATCCAGAAAACAAGAAACAAGCACAAAGCCTGCTAGGAAAGCTGGCCACCCTAGGGAGGTTTCTCCCGAAGGCCGCAGAAAAACACAAACACTTCTTCAGCACAATTAAAGGGACAACACCCTTTGAATGGGGACCTCAATGCAAGGATGCCTTCACAAGGCTAAAGGATCATATTCATCAACTGCCAAGACTCGTCAGTCCGAACGGGGCGACGCACCTAACCTTATATCTATCAGCAAGCCACTTTGCGGTCAGCGCAGTCCTCGTAAAGGATAAAGTCAAGGGGACAAATGCCCGTGATATTATGTATCAAATCATTGCAAGGAGCAAGAAGAAACTACATTGAGCTAGAAAAGATAGCTTATGCATTACTTGTGGCATCCGTAAAATTACTATGACTACTTCCAAGAGTTCAAGATTGTGAAGTCATGAGTGATGAGCATGTGGTGGTTTTCGCTAAATTCAAAATTCAAATCCACTTTTGATTTGGCATGTTACAAATTTGATTCTTGGCGGTTTTGAACCCCTGCGCTTGAGCTTGCACTTAGACGCTATGCTTAACGGTCCACGGAACCTCGGGTTCCTCGTGCCGAATCGCTTCCTAGATCACGGACAGTCCGTCTGGCCACCGATTTCGTCAGGCTCATATCGCTTTCAACTGCTCGATGAATCAGAACCCCGACGGAGATCGGTTTGTTTCTTGTGTTCGTGTTGTTCTCGTGGTACGCAGTGATGGTCTCAATGCGCTGGCCCCACGAAGAACCGCCAAAGTGGCTAGCGGCCGTCTCGGAGGACCGCGCAGAGTCTCGGCTGGAGGTTTTTGGCACCCTGCACGGACGCCGCCTGCACGACTCGCCGAAGTCTTGGGAGCATCGAGCCTGGAGGTGGTTGGCAATGCTTCAGATTCAAGCGAGAGAGACCGGAGTGTGTTTTCGGGTTTCCGGCCGCCTGTAGTAGTTCACAAATGTGTGGCTTGGGCTATAAATAGGACCCCAAGGCTTCACTTGGAGGGTGTCCTTGAGCCATTTGTAGCCAGCCAACATAGGTGTGAGTTGAGGAGCCGCGCCTCCAGTGGAGTGTGGGGAGCAAGGCCTCCCGGTCCCCGATCCTCAGTTCTGCTCATGAGCTAATAGATCAGCTGCTTTTATATCGTTTTGCACTTACTTTCAGCATTTAAATTCAGCATTTAAATACCGAGAGTGAAATGATCTTGTGGGATTTGTGTGTGTTCTTGTTTCGATCTTGAGCCATCCATGAAAAACTCCCGTGGCTCTCCTTTTTCTATTCTATATGCTTTGATGACTCAAGTCTGTTCTTGAAGTTCCAGTCTTGTTCTTCGCGCAGCAGGCAGTGTTTGATTTTTATAAAAATCTAGAAAAATCTTTTTTGAGTGATTCTTGTTGGAGAAGGTGCGTGACTCATATATCTATTCACTATAAAAATTTGGAGTCCTGTTCTTGCACTGTTTGGGAGCAGTGAGGTGAAAACCGAGCCCCAAACTTTCTGCTCGATGTTCTTGACAGCTCGTGGTTTTGATTTTTCATATTTTCTGCAAAAGGAGTTTGGAGGAGATTTCTGGTGGAGTGCTTCATGACTTATTGATTAATCGGAAGAAAAATTTCCAAACATTGAGAAGCACCAGAAACCCACCATCCCTCTGCTCCAAGTGGAAACAAACTCTGGGGTTTCTGTTTTTGCTTTCCAGAAAGCAGCTTGTGATGTTTGAATTTTCATGATTTATCTACATGGAGTTTTGAGATGATTTTTGGTAAAGTTGTGCACGACCCATTGAGAAATAGGGAGAAAAATTCCCAAAATTTGATGAGCACCAGAAAGCCACCATCCATCTCCTCCAAGTGAGAACAAATCTGCTTTTTGCTTTTCTGAAAGTCACTTTGGTTATTTGGCTTGATCTCTTTTCTAAAGTAAGGTTTGAATTGATTCTTCTTTTGGACACTTGACAACCAGAATTGTGTGTGAAAATCCCCACATATTCCATGACTCTCATTCATGCTAGGGGTACACATAGTTGTCAAGTTGTTCATATTTTGGGGTGCCGTGAATTCAAAAAGAACGGCCGTAAAAATTCGAGGCTCTCTATTCACCCTCTCTCGCTCGCCGTGGTTAGTTTCACAAGGGTATCGAGCCAGGTTATGCTTTTTCGTGATTCTTATGGATCTGTTGAACCTTTCCTTTGCCCTCACCATGGCTGAAGAGAAATACTCAAACAAACCGCCAGCAGTTCAATGGTTCGACTTCTCCTTTTGGAAAATGCGGATGGGTTCATACCTCATGGCACAAGGACTTGGTGTATGGAGGAAGGTGAAATACCCATACAAGGTGCCAAAGGAAGATGAGGTTACCCCTAAAATGAGAAGGAGTACGAGCAGAATGCCAAAGCTCGAACATTCTGCTCCAAGGCTTGGGGCGGAATGAGTACGACCGAGTTGGTCATCTCGAGTCGGCTCATGAGGTCTGGACTACCCTCCAAAGTTTCCATGAGGGGACAAAAATTCAGACCGTCCGCCAGACCAAAGACAAGTGGAATACAACCGCTCAGCCAGGTCGGTGAATCGCTGAACTGCTTCATGCCGGGTTCACTAAAATCTTGAGCGCTGGCGGTCTGCTACATCAACTATGAAGGAGCCGACAATGCTCGCCACTTGCTTTCAGGCTTGACATGAAGATTTGGGGGTCAAAGTCGTGGCTATCGTGAAGCCGCCGACCTTACCAAACTTACTTTTGATGGCTTGTTTTCAAACTTGAAGTCCCATGAGGAGGAGCATCTTTCGCCTCAGATGACTCCAGACTCTATCGCTCTTGTGACACACCCATCTACTTCCTCCATAGACTTGGGTGGTGTCTTTAACTTGTTTGCTCGAACTTTCGACGAAAGCATCCGACTCTCGGCCGAAGAGAGTCTTGCCCTCCTCTCCAAGAAATTTTCGAGAGCTTTCAGAGAGGAGTGAGAGGAGGAGGAGCACCGTGAGATGCTTCGAGTGTGGTGGTGTCAACCACATGCGCCGAGTGTCCCAACTGAGGAACAAGGGGCGAGAGGAGGCACCCAAGAAGCTCCGGCCACTACCATCACTGTGTCAGATCGCAAGCCGGAGGCCAAGCTTCCTCCCCGGCGCCGAAGCCCTCCTTCCGTAAGGTGCAAGTCTGTTCGCAAGGTGCTTGCCGCTTTGGACTCAATTTATGCTGACGAGGAGGAGGAGGCCAACACGACGGCGAGGACGCTTAGACGACGACGACGACGACGACGGCCACGCCGCATGTGCTTCATGGCCGCCACCTCTCCGACTCTTCTCCGACGACGATAATCGACTCGAGGTACCTTGCTTTGAGAACTTCGATGACCTCAATGCCGTGATTTCAAATTAGGCGGCTTTCTTGCTCAATCCAACCGTAGGGTTAAGGACCCTGCTAGAAGTAGCACACCTCTCACTGAACTAGAAATGCTAGGGTCGCCTAGTAATGATGCTTGTGCCGATAACCGAGACTTGGAGGGTCTGTGATGAGGCCCTCTCTCGATTTGGATAAGCTAAGGACCACTCATGCTAGTGTGAACAAGGAGCTTGAAGAGCTAAGGACAAACATCTTAGTGTGCTTGACGAGTTAGAGGAGACTCAGTAGTGCTTTACTGCTTTCCGCCGAGCTTGTTGCTCCGTCTCCGATCCTTCGCCACACACTTGACACACCTAAGGACCATGTCAGCCTAGTTGAGGACCCAGAGAGATCATGTTTCACCTAAGGACCCAACTAGCCTCGATGATGATTCTTTGTGTTCCGCCTGCTTGTGATGAGTGCTTGTCCTGAGGCTAGAGAACCTAAAACTCAAGAGTAAAATTGCTGATTTGAGTTCCCTAGCCGATAGCTCCTTGCTTGCGCCTGTGGATGGGTTGATGAACATATGGGTAGAGCGCTAGAGGACATGAGTCTTAGGTTAGGCCTTCCTTATTTTCAGGCAAAACTCGAGTGTCTCTCCGCAAGGCTTTTTCAAAATGAGATCACTATCTTGAGTGATAAGGTTCAGAGGTTGAAGGGTAAGGACCAGTGGGTGTCCAGATAAGTCTCCCGAGTCCTCTTTCCTCAGGTGAGTTTTGCCCCGCCTCACATCGAGTGTGAATACCGATAAGCACTCTTGAGAAGTTCGTGGGGGCAAGAAGAAGTTGAACTTGATCTTGGATCACCCAAGATATCACAGGTAGAGGTCTTGGGTTTGACTGCTTGATCACATCAAGCGCCACCCTTCCAGAGTTGTCACAAATGAGAGCGCGTGAGCAACCGCTGCTTTCTCCAGGGTTCCTACCAAGACTGCTTTTAGGTTCAGAGGTCTCTGTGTTGCTCCTCGACTGTGTGGTTGCTTCCTCTCAGAGCACCATCACCGAAAGGGCAGAGCACCCTAGCAGCCACGGTTCAGACTCTCCCGCAGCCTTCTGGCCCACGCCCAAAGCCAAACCAAAGCCAAGCCTAAACAAAGCCCAAGGCTAGGTTCACCTGTTCTACCGCCACAGTGTCGGTCACCGAAGCCGAGACTTGTTACCAAACTGGTTTGCACAGGTCACTCTAGGAGAGGCAAGCAGCCACCTAGAGCACACACCGCACCGCCCCAGGTGAGTTTTCGTGTCCCTGCAGACCAGTAGGTTTCAAGAGTGTCGCCTCGAATGGTTCGACCAAAGCTAGGTTGCGGGAGTTCCGCCTGCCCTCGTGGTGTACCTTCTTTTCTCTCGTGGAGGCAGACACCTGGGCGTGAGTTTCTCCCAAAGGTCGATGGGCCGACCAGAGGAGTGGTTCTCGGACTTGGGATACCCAAGGTTTTCCGGACGAGGTCCCGGCAGTAGTTCCCCTGTGTTTCATTCCCGAGAGTCGAGGGTGCTTACGGGGTGTGACTCAGCTTTGGGTACCTAGGTTCTCGCACTAGTGTGTCCTCAGCCGAGTCCCGCTTTTTTACTTGACTCAGTTCGTGGGCTGGAGGAAGGGCATTTGGATCGTTGACTGGTTGTTGTCGCCATACGACCGTGAGTCACGATGGTTTGCCTCCCTAGCCTCGATCCCGACGGTGAGCGATCACCTTCGGGACGCTTCGTTTCAGCCGTGTCCTAGCTCGCGGTTCGCCCGTGTTAGCCCTCGCCAGACTTCAGATCGAGTTTGTGAAGCAAGTCGCAGATAATCTGCTTTCGGTCGCAGCTTGTTGATCGTGGCTACGAGGTTAGGTTTAGGGCGCCCGTTCTTGTGTCTCGAGTCCTCCGGGCGAAGTTGGTTTATGGATCTCCCGCTTTCACCGAAGTTTTCCGAGCTGATTTTCCTACTTCTTCAGCTTGGTGCTCCTCACCGCTTACTTGCTTCTCGATTCTCGATATTCGCTTGGCACAGCGCTTGGACATATTGGTTTTGATCACCTCAGCGCGGCCGTTTCGACTTGCTTTCCGGTTTGCCCAAGCTTTCTTGCCGAGGATTTGGTTTGTGCTCCTGCCGTCATGGCAAGATGGTTGCCGCTTCCCATCCACGCCGCCTCATGCGTAATGACTCGATGCACCAGACAGCTCTTGCATATGGATACCGTTGGTCCAACTCGAAAAGTACCGGCCAGGGAAGTGGTACGTGCTTGTTATTGTTGACGATTTTTCTCGCTACCTCGGTCTTCTTCATGGCCTCAAAGGAGGAGACATTTGAGCTGCTCGTAAACCTCTCAAGGAGGCTTGCGCTTGAGTTTCCAGTGCACTTCGGCCATTCGCTCGAGCATGGCACCAATTCAAGAATACTTTCAATCTTTTTGCACACTTTCTCGAGTTGAGCATCAATTTTCTTTCGCCATGCAGCCTCCAAGAATCGGGGTGGTAGAGAGAAAGAATAGAACCCCGTTGAAATGGCTGTGACAATGTCGATGAGTACTCCACCCCGCGACACTTCTGGCCGAGGCTGTCTCGCCGCTTGCTATGTTTCCAACAGAGTGTTTCTCCGCGCTGTTGCACAAGACCTCAGACGAAGCTTCGATATGGGCGCAAGCCCAATGTTTCACACTTTCAATCTTTTGGTTGCAAGTGCTTCATTTTAAAATCTGCACTTGGACAAGTTCGAAGTCTCGCCTTCTCGATGGTCTTTCTTGGGGTACACTAAGTCCTCTAGGATCTACTGTGGTTTGGGACATAACTAGACTGGAGGGTTGTGGAGTCTTGTGAGGTCACTTTTGACGAGGCTAGACCAGGTTCTAGGCCGACATCTCCAGCCCGATCTTTCCTTTGAGCCTATCTTCAGAGAGGAGAAGGTGAGTCGGGATGATCTGCCTGGCTTGTCCCCGGATGATCTAACCTCCTCCATGCGGTAGAAGCCATAGTCGACTCCACCGCTTCGATCCTCCCGAGCCTCCAGACCTCCACCCTCCTCGTGAGCCCACCTCAGTAGGACTTCTTCTTCGAGGTGTCCCCGTAGAGTCCTCCCCTTGGTGGCCTCGATCCCGCCTCACCCACATGAGGTAGAGGCCACCTCGGTGCACCTAGGCACGCTCAGCTAGTCACCCTCCCGATCGATTATAGGACCCATAGGTGAGCTGCAGACTAGGTCTAGAGCACACCAGCCCCTCCTCTCTCTGCCTTTCTTCTTCTCTCGAGCCTAAGGACATAGCTCAGCTCTTGCACTCCCTCGACAATAATGCCATGCACGAAGAGTTAGAGAATTTTGAGAGAAACAAGGTTTGGGATTTAGTGGAATGCCCAAGAAAGGCCAATATCATAGGTACTAAATGGGTGTTTAAAAATAAGCAAGAGGAGGATGGGGTAGTTGTGAGAAATAAGGCTAGGTTGGTGGCACAAGGTTTCACTCAGTCGATGGGATTGACTTTGATGAGACCTATGTCTATTGTTCGACATGATTCCATTCGGATCTTCCTTGCTTTTTATGGCTTCACAATCGCTTCAAGATTTTTCAAATGGATGTTCAAGTGCTTTCTTGAACGGTTTCATTAAGGAAGAAGTTTTTGTTCGCAACCTCCTCGCTTTGTTTGTGTTGAGTTTCCGATCACGATACAAGCTCTCAAGGCTTTATATGGGCTCAAGCAGCCCCTCGAGCTTGGTACGAACGACTCAAGAGTTATCCGATTGGAAATGGTTTTTCAATGGGCGCTTGATAGGACCCTCGTTTATCAAACGCAAGTCATCCGATTTTCTCCTTGTGCAGATTTATGTTGATGACATTATCTTTGGTGGGTCTTTCGATTCTTTGGTCTCGAATTTGCTTCCGCTTATGAGCTCAATTTGAGATGAGCATGATGGGTGAACTGAATTTTTTCTTGGGTTTCAAATCAAGGCACCCCTCAGGATCTTTCTTCACCACCAAGTACACTAGAGACCCGCTCAAGCGGCTTGGGATGGCCGATAGTAAGCCCTGCTTTCCACTCCCATGGCAACCACTTCGTGCTTGAGCCTCGACTTAGATGTCGAGCTCAGAGATCAAGCTCTATAGGAGCATGATAGGAGCACTCGCTGTATTTTACCTCTTCTCGCAGACATACACTTTGCCATGTGTCTCAGGCGCCTTCAAAGTGCTTCCCTAGATTTCACCTTCAGTCAGCTGCCGGATCCTCCGCTACCTAGTGGCCACCCCGAGATAGGAATCGGTTTTTTCTCGCTTGTCTATCTCTTAGAGCCTATCTCGATGCGCACTTTGTCTGGTCAGAGGATAGATAGGAAGAGCACTTCAGCACTTGCCGCCTTAGGCACTTCACTCTGTCTCTTGGTCTTCTAGGCAGCACTAGAAGCTCGGCCTACACCGAGGCCGAGCACGTGAGCAAGCAGCCGCTTGTTGCAGCCAAGTGCTTTGGTTAAGACAAATGCTTCGGACTATGGGTTAGAGGTTGGTAGCGCCCCACCCCTCGTGTGATAATACCTCGCCATCAACATTGCCAAAAACCCACCCAAAGATTCCAGACCAAACACATAGATATCGTACCACTTCCTTAGAGACCATGTAGAGAAAGGGATATAGGGCTAGGTTTTGTAGAAGGTGATCATCAACTTGCAGATATTCTCACCAAGCCCTTAGATGGTCCTAGGTTTGCCACCTCCCGGGAGAGCTTGGCTTGGTTAGTGCCGGGGTATCGTGTGAGGGAGCTTGATCTTGTACTATATTGTATATATTCTTTCTGCTTTTGTCTGTGTTGGTTTGTTTTTAGAACATGCTAGAATCACAAGACTTTCTTTTGGCACCTCTTATCTCTTAGGTCGCTATCATGCGTGATTAGCAATGTCCTCTCGCTTCTAGTTAGAGAGTCTCACATAGACTTATTGGTTGACCGTGTATGTGGAGGATACCGGTAGACAGGTTTGTGCTTGTTCTCTAGTAGTCGAGTTTAGGCTTGCTTCCCTATCTTCGTAGCTAGGAGTGTGCCTTGTGCTAGAGTGTCTCGCTGCTTTCTTCCCTCGCTCTATAGCAAACCGATCAGCTTCTTTCCTTCCTCTATGCGCTTTTGCTCGGTTCTTATTTTGAGGGGAGGTTTGAAGCATTGCATTTGCATCTAGTTTTTGTTTTTTTTGCAAGTGCTTTGCCTATTAGGCTTGTTGGTCTCATCGATGTTGAGTTTTGATGTACCATTTGAGTTTATGTGCAAACTTGTTTGATTTGACACGAGTTTGAGAAAAGGGTAGAAGGAGCTTAAAATCTTTGAGAAAATCATTGCAAAACTTGACATTTGCATGTTTTCATGGTTGGGCTTTTCATTGTCAAAATGTCGTGACATTTTTTTTGATCTCCGCCGAGATTTTGAAACTCGAGTTGCCTTCTTCTCGATCATGACCACTTCTTTAGTGGAGTCAATTTGCCCTTGCTTAAAATAAAGCAACCAAACATGGGTTTCAATCCCTGAGGTTTGCATTTGGTAGAATTTGTGGGTGACCTAGGGGGTCGGTTCCAAGTTACCCTTGGGTTGTGCTCTACTAGCAATCATTCACCATGTGAATAGGTGCAAATAAAGTCAAGAAGGCCTCTCCAAAACAAAAAAAAAAAACAAAAACAAAACAAAAAACAAAACAAAAAGGAAAAGGAGAGATTAAGGCCAAAAATAAAATTCAGTTTGGGCACTCTTGGACACATTTTGGTCTTGGTCATTCTCGATTTGGCAACCTTGTTTTTTTTTGTCTTGATGTTTCTCAAGTTTGTGCACCCATTTTGATTTTGAAACGCCTATTCATTGCCAATGTGCACATGACTTGAATCAACAAAAATGTTTTGTTTTGCTCCTTTCATGCCTTAGTACCTTTGTCTGTCTTTGTCACTTGTGAACCTCAAACTTCATTTGAACCTCGATATTCAACTTTGGTGACCATTTGGCTAATTGGCAAAGCCCTTGGTTAGGTTTTCTTCATTTCTTTTGCATATGCATTGTTCGGGTTCATGATTGGTGTCTTGTCAACCATTTGACAAAAAGGGGAGAATCATGATTTTAGGGGAGTTTCAAACTGAAAATTGAGTTTGAAATCAAAACTTCGCTTTCATGGCCAATTTGGGAAATTTTGTCAACATGCTCATCAAGGGGAGATTGTGAAGTCATGAGTGATGAGCATGTGGTGGTTTTCGCTAAATTCAAAATTCAAATCCACTTTTGATTTGGCATGTTACAAATTTGATTCTTATGGTTTTGAACCTCGCAGCTTGGAGCTTGCACTTAGACGCTATGCTTAACGGTCCACGGAACCTCTCGGTTCCTGTGTCGAATCGCTTCCTAGATCAACGGACAAGCGTCCGGCCACCGATTTCGTGCCGTGTCATATCGCTTTTCACTGCTCGATGAATCAGAACTCCCGACGGAGATCGGTTTGTTTCCTTGTGTTCGTGTTGTTCTCGTGGTACGCAGTGATGGTCTCAATGCATGGCCCCACGAAAGAACCGCCAGTGGGCTAGCTACCGGTCTCGAGGACCGCGCGGAGTCTCGCAGGAGGTTTTTCGGGCGCCCGCACTCGACGCCGCTGCAGGCACGACCTCGTCCAAGTCTTGGGAGCATCGGAGCCGCTGGAGGTGGTTGGCAATGCTTTCAGATTCGTAAGGCGAGAGACCGAGTGTGTTTCGGTTTCCGGCCGCCTCAGTAGGTGCCACAATGTGTGGCTTGGGCTATAATAGGACCCCAAGGCTTCACTTGAGGGTGTCCTTGAGCCATTTGTAGCCAGCCAACATAGGTGTGAGTTGAGGAGCTGCCTCAGTGAGTGTGGGAGTCAAGGCCTCCCGGTCCCCGACCGTAGTTCTGCTTCATGAGCTAATAGATCAGCGCTTTTATATCGTTTTGCACTTACTTTCAGCATTTAAATTCAGCATTTAAATACCGTGAGAGTGAAATGATCTTAGGGATTGTGTGTGTTCTTGTTTCGATCTTGAGCCATCCCTGAAAAACTCCCTGCCTCCTTTTCTATTCTATATGCTTTGATGGCTCAAGTCTGTTTTAAAGTTCCTGTCTTGTTCTTCGCGCAGCAGGCAGTGTTTAATTTTTATAAAAATCTAGAAAAATCTTTTTTGAGTGATTCTTATTGGAGAAGGTGCGTGACTCATATATCTATTCACTATAAAATTTGGAGTCCTGTTCTTGCACCGTTTGGGAGCAGTGAGGTGAAAACCGAGCCCCAAACTTTCTGCTCGATGTTCTTGACAGCTCGTGGTTTTGATTTTTCATATTTTCTGCAAAAGGAGTTTTGAGGAGATTTCTGGTGGAGTGCTTCATGACTTATTGATTAATCGGAAGAAAAATTTCCAAACATTGAGAAGCACCAGAAACCCACCATCCTCTGCTCCAAGTGGAAACAAACTCTGGGGTTTCTGTTTTTGCTTTCCAGAAAGCAGCTTGTGATGTTTGAATTTTCATGATTTATCTACATGGAGTTTTGAGATGATTTTGGTAAAGTTGTGCACGACTCATTGAGAAATAGGGAGAAAAATTCCCAAAATTTGATGAGCACTAGAAAGCCACAATCCATCTCCTCCAAGTGAGAACAAATCTGCTTTTTGCTTTTCTGAAAGTCACTTTGGTTATTTGGCTTGATCTCCTTTCTTAAAGTAAGGTTTGAATTGATTCTTCTTTTGGACACTTGACAACCAGGATTGTGTGAAAAATCCCCACATATTCCATGACTCTATTCATGCTAGGGGTACACATAGTTGTCAAGTTGTTCATATTTTAAAAGTGCGTGAATTCAAAAGAACGTCCGTAAAAAATTCGAGGCTCTCATTCACCCCCCTCTGTCGCCGTGGTTAGTTTCATAAAGATAAAGGTGCCCACAGCATATCCTCTAAGGTCTATCTTTGAAAACAAAGACGCCACAACAAGAATAGCTTAAATGGGTCTGCATAACTAGCACCCTTCGACATCACCTTTGAGCCGAGGACGCCATAAAGCTCAAGCACTCGCCGATTTCATCTCCAATGGTCGGCTGAAGTTTCGAAGAAGGTCCACCGCCTCTTGTGGAGCATAAAACCGATGGCTCTTTCACAGCAGAAGGGCAGGAGCATCGCAATCGTAATTGACCCCGAGGACAAAGTACAAAATATTCACTCAAAGTTAAACTTCAAGACAACAAACAACGCGTTGAATACAAAGGACTTCGCCGGGTCTTCGAAAGCAAAACTCTGAGCAAAAAGGGTCGCCATCTACACCGACTCAATGTTGATAAGGGCATATAACTAAGGATTTTCAAGCAAAAGACACCGAAATGGCCAAATATTCGGGAGCAAAGAAGAACAATGGAGAAGCATTTTATGGGGATCTCTCAGGAAAACAATACCAAGAGGGAAAAACATGAGAGGACACAAGTTAGCTAAGGCAAGAATAGACACTCTACAAGAATACTTGATGGGGTGTTTTATGAAGCAATATCACGAAAGCATCTATATGCCTTGAAGGGCAACTTATAGCAGATCCTAAGAAGATGGCTAACAATCATCGCCAATATCTTCGATGGTGAATTACCCCAAGATAGTAGGTACACACAACAAAGCAACATGCAAGAACATATACCATAATGGATGGCTTACTCTACAAATCGGAATTGGCACGCCGTGATGAGGTGTGTTTCAAGGAATAAGGAAAAGAGGCATTGGCGGAAGTGCACGCAGAATCGCGGCCGCACCAAAGCCGAAGGCCTCGCAGTCAAGGTGTTACGAGAGGAATATATCGCCAACGCCAATAGCGCATACGTAAGAATTCATAAAGATGCCGAGGGTGTCGCGGATGACGAACCCGCCAAAGGCTCCACCAACAAACCTCCAGCCCTCACCCCGTTTGGCCCTTCGCAAGCGGGGATTGATATCGTATGCAGCTCAAGCAGCTTTAGGAGGATTTAAATGGATCATTGTCTAATTGACTACTTCACCAAATGGATCGGGCAGCATCCATTGACGAGCATCACACTCGCCAAGACCCAACATTTTTTGAGAAAATGTGATATGCAGTCCGGCATATCACAAGAAGTGGTGGCTAACAATGGATCATAATTTATCTCACAAAATTCAAGTCATTCTTCGGAAGACCTCGGTATAAAAATATGCTATGCCTCCATGGGACACCCATTAAGCTTAACTAATGCCGTCTGGAACGCAAATCAAAACATAATGAAATCACTAAAAAGAAGATTGGTTGATGAAGCAAAAGGAAAATGGCTAGAAGAACCGGAGAAGATGCTATGGGCACTCTGCACGACGCCTACAAGGCCAACTGGATATTCACCTTTCAGCTGGTCTATGGTGAAGAGGCGAATAATTCACCGAGATCCAAGCTTAAGACCCTTCGTTCAAAACAGTGGAGCTAACATCGTGATCAACCACCCACGACACCGCGGAAGAAGACCGGCTTAAAGCAAAAACAGGCTTAGAAAAGTATAATGAGCTAATGAGAAAAACCTACAACAAGCGCCAGAAGACCACGGAGATCCAAGAAGGGGACATGGTTCTTTAGAAAATGCCACAATGACCATCCAATCTAGAGCCCACATGGGATGTAATCCTTTATCCTCGAACAAACAAACAAGGCAAAGATCGCTCCACCTCTCAAATCTCGATGTCTCTTCGTCCTAAACACATGGAATGCGAAGAGCTCGATTAAGTATTACCCATGAGGCAATGAGGAAGCGTTGAGTACTCTTTTTCTCCGAATCGGTTTTTTCCCTAACCGGTTTTACGACGGAGTTTTTAACGAGGCTCGACGCCTCAAACCGTCACGACGGAGAAATCCTACGGAATGTAACCGCCAAGATGTAATTTGAAATGAAATGAAGAAGAGAAGAACGCTCCCGAGTAGCCACTTCAATATTTACGACAGGGCCGGGCGCGAGGCCAAGAGCACTGCCGCTTAAGCACCGAAAAAATAACCTTTCGCGAGCCATGAGCTCGCGAACGCGCCAAGAACGCCAAGAAAAGGGGCTTAATGGGCGCGAGGCCAAGAACACTCGCGCTAAGCACCCGAAAAATAACCTTCGCGAGCCCCGGAGCCTTCATTTAACGCCAAGAACGCGCTAAAGCGCCAGCGGCAGGCGCGAGGCCAAGAGCACTCGCACTAAGCACCCGAAAAAATAACCTTCGCGAGCTATGAGCCTTCACGAACGCGGTAACGCGCTTAAAGCGCTTACAAGCGCGGAGGCCAAGAGAGATTTGGGCCAAGCACTCTAAAAATAACCTTCGCGGGCTATGATCCTTCGAGAACACGCAACGCCAGCACCACGCGGCCGGCGCGAGGCCAAGAGCACTTCGCGCTAAGCACCCAAAAATAACCTACGCGAGACACATGATTTCGCGAACACGCACGCGCCAGCGCTAAGGGGCCGGGCGCGAGGTTAAGAGCACTCGTGCCAAGCACCCAAAAATAACCTTCGGCGTTATGAGCTTTCGAAGCACAACAAGGTAAACTGCTACGGCCGGGCGAAGGCCAAGAGCACTCGCCGACAGCACTAAAAGTAACCTTCAGGGTCACGCCTTTCGAACGCTTCTATACGCTAAAAGCGCAAGGAGCCGGCGCGAGGTCAAGAACGCCGTGCTAAGCACCCTAAAAATCCCTTCATGGGCCACGAAGCTCGTGAAACGCCAAAAACGCTTAAATATTCAAAAGGGCTGCACGAGACCACGAAAGCGCTTGCAAGTACCAAAAAGTCTTCACACGGGCCATACTGCGGAACGCCGACCAACCTATCACGCGTCAATCGTAATAAAATAGAGCGGCTTAAGAAAACAAATGAAAGCAAAACATCGTGAAGACAAGATCATTCATGATATGGGACAACTTCGAACAAGAAGTAAACAAAAGATCATATATTGCATCACCAAACATTACAATCCTAAAATATTACACCCACTCGGCCGCCTTTTGCCTTTCGGATCTACAGACCTTTAGGATCCCGAGAGCGGACTCGCCGGAGAATCTTTCGGAGGTCGGCACCCTAGGCCTTGCTATCTTTACGTGCCTAGGTGAACCAATCGCAATGCCACGCCTCTTCCTCGTAGGGCCATGAAAGCACTACAGCAGTAGCAGACCCCTGTACCGCTGTAACTTGAACAAAAAGTCTCGAACAACTCGGCGAGAGTCAAGATCGAACGAGCGGGAATGAATACCGGAAGGATATGAGACACTTGGAGAGAACCACTAAAAATGTGTGCACCCAACGCTTCTTAGCATTGTTGAAAATGCGAAGATGGAGCCGACGGCGCAGCCCCGATCCATAGCGAAGGACCCCTCCACCAAGGTCCCGATGGCCTCCTTATACTTGAGGGCTAAAGCCGGGCTCTTCTGAGGGGTGCTCAAGGCGATAGTCCCTAGTCTCCGATCTCCTTGGCGAAGACCGACTCAAAGAAAGGAGTCCGCTTGAGCGCCCAGCTTGTTGCTTCGCCGCCATTAACCCCTAAGGGTCCTAAGCTCCATGCCTCTTCTTTAGATCGTCAACGCCAGTGCCGTTGCACTCTTACGCGATGACTCAGAGTTCAGCTCATTGGGCTCTACTTCAAAGACTTGAGCGCAGCTAAGGCCTCCCTGGTCTTCGTGATGTTGCTTCGCCGCCTTCTCTTCGACCGAGAAGGGCCACCAGCCTCCTCTCATGCTAACCTCCCGGCGGGCGAGGTTCTTGGCCAAGGGTGGCGACGCCACCCTCAAGAATAGCAATACATCTCCGAGAGTTCAACACTTGTGCCGGCGCGCACGACATAAAGCCAAGTTTCCGCAGAGCTTACTACTGCATATAAGTAACACGAAGACTCAAAAAAATTTACCGTGGCAAGGCATATATCGACGCGGCGCATGTTCTCCAAATAGTGAGGAACATCATCGCGCGCGACGAGGATCGCCAAGGCACCCCTACCATAACCTCCACATGTTCGCAGTGAGGAGTACAACGGGTCTAGATTGGAGCCATCGAGGCACGGGCGACATGCGCGGGGGAGTTGCAACGCCAAGCTCCTCCATCGACAAATGCCGCCGCTGCCGAGGATGTGCGCTGCGCGTCAGGAAGAAGCACGCAGGACCTCCTCCCTCCCGCAGCCGGTTGAACTCAAGGCACAGTGCGCGGATAGTCAGCGACGGCCCTTTTCATGGCGTGTTGTCGCCACCAACGACAAAATGGCATCGAGTGGAAGCTTGCACCGATGGCCCCGAGATGTGCAATCGGCAGGTGGCTCGTTAACGCCTCTCGCGAAGAAACAATAAGCATAAGCAAAAACCAACAAGAGAAAAGAAATGCACTACAGTGAGCACAACAAACCTTCTACGGAAGGAGAGTCAACCACCAAAGTCTGTGATCAACAACAAAGCCAGCAGATAGCCTTCGACCTCCTTAGCAACATCAATCTGAGGTCTGCTCGGGAGTCACAGACTCGACCCGGTGGGAGAGACCTCGCTCATGGTGGCTGTCTTAAAGCTCGCGGAGCCGTGTTTGGGATCTAACGCGCCCGAAGGGGTCTTTGTCGGCTGGGCGATGTCCATGGGATCGTCATCACTAACGCCGTCAGCGCCGCCGGGTCGGGCGAG